>CM046724.1:72316506-73685592 GCA_025584915.1 Monochamus saltuarius
ATTTCCAATACACTTCTCACAGTATATTATAATCTGATAACAGCCATCCAGTTTTATAAAGTACTATGTAATTACTTCAATTGAAATAAAACTAAGTGTGTAAATTACATTGTAATATATATTTTTTTAAATATTTTTTGTATGCGGTTTTCAAAATAGTAACTTTATATATTAAAATCATTCCGCAAAATATTATTTTTGTGAAGTATTACTTAAATTTGTCATGGAAATACTGTAACGGAGTATGACAAAAGAATGACATACTGAGGAGAGCTAACAAGCTCAAAAACTGTATGTGTCTGGTCTTTCTATGTTTCTACGATTCAATTAAATTTGTTTTCATATCAGATTTAATTGAAGAGTATTTTACAATACAAGGAATATTATTAATTCTTAGAATAGTGCTAAGAATAATATGAACAGTTTAAACTAACGTTAATTTTTATAAAACTAGTTATTTACTTTTTTATTTAATTTCAATTTGGATATCGCTGTTTCCGGTACCTGTACTTCACCTTCCAGGGTTTGAACCGCTATTTCAGTTTTTTTACAAATTGACTCCTCAACTTCTATTCTCCATGGCGTTTGAATGCTTTCGTTAGTAACAAGATTTGGATTAATCAAAGTTAGAGTAAAAATTTGTTCTTTTTAATATCAAACAATAATGCAAACACGGAATTCCGTGTTTGCAAAATATCGTTTCTCGCCGATCGCGATAAAGGTCGACAGCTTTCAATGGTGTCTACTGCATGTAGAACGCTTCGTGTCTGTGACATTTTCAGTCCGGCATGGAGTAGCGAACGGCCGATAGATGTAGTTGTTAGTTCTACACCGCGTACTCAAACAATAATGTTTTGAGGAATATTTTATAGTATCTAAGTACATATAGTTACCACGTTTATACGTATACTCAAATTAAACGAAAAAAAGAAATGTTTAGATTAAAATCGTAATCAATAGAATATCAAAGTATTATTTCACGTATTTAAAATTTGTAGTACCTATACAAAAAAAAATGTAAACAAATTATCCTTAAATAGAACTTTATCGAAATCACCTGATATTGCTCATTGGTTAAATAAATAACTATTTTAAAACGTTTATTGAAAACATTGTTTGCATTTTTATAAAAGAAATGACACAGTGCATGTCTTACATTAAACACATCTGTTAAGGATTATGTTAGATTAAGTATCTCAGTAGTTAAAGTAGTTGCACTACATGAGTACGGCGCTAGAGTCATAATTACGAAAGTTTCTGATTATATTGGGAATACTTATTTAGTTTACTTAATTAAGTACGTGTAATAGAATATTGCAACCACTTCCAAGACTTCCTCCGTTAATTAAAGGTACTACGAGGTGCTTGTTTGGAAATTGCTTTATATCATAGAAAAACCAATCTTGGAAAAATATAACTGAGGATTCTATGCGGCAGGTCTGGTGGAATAGAGAAGATAAAAACAAAAGACGATTTCAACTCGACGAAACAGATTAGTCAAAAATACTTGTAAGTGTTATAACTCTTAAATAAAACTGGAGGACGTGTCCCGAATTGTTTTAGTTAAGTTTTTTGTAAACTCACAGTAGGTCCACCACCACCCTGTATACACAACATTTTAAAATACATGTTACTGCAGAATTTAGCATGATATAGGTCCGATTAATATTTGAAAGCGTCCATTGCAAAATGAAATTCAGAGAACTGCTGAGATCTGAAAACATCGTGAATATTGCATCGATGTGTGGTGTACCTCCGTGACAACTTAATTTACTTTGTGTATCGCAGCATTCTAATAATCACGGTCTAATTGGAACTAAGGTGATTTAATTAGTATGCTCTCCATTATCCTGTACAACGCGCCTAATATTTGCGTTCGATATTCCATCTGAACAAGGAGGGGGTATTATAGCCTTACCGCACGATAAATTCAATGAATCGGTTTGAGAGCACACCTCACAGAAATATAATGCACGAATGGAGAGGTTTTACTTGGATCAGTTGTAATCTACACGGATAACTTTCGAATCTTGAAGCAATACATCCGTTCTTCATGGTTCAGCATTGACGTATCGAAAATCATGAAGTATACATCATTTGCGGCAAGAATTGGCACCCTCTCTGTGGGTATGGTAGGGTACAAGAATGTTGGCTTCGGTCAATGTGAGAGATTGATACCGGTCGACATTTGACCACTTTCTAATTGATTAGGTTTTCCAGGTTTCTTCTGGTCTAATTCTTGTGAGTGGAATGAGGATAGATGAGGAATTAGATATATTATTGTTATTATAGAGGCTCAAATTAGAAAAAAAATGCGTCCTCTGATAGCCATTAAAATAAACCAAGATATCTGCTGCCGTTGCTGAAGTATTGTAAAAAAACTGAAAATAGTGGTTTTAGAAAATGCCATATACTTAGTGTCATTATTTCTCAACAGAAAAATCTGAAATTTTATACAGAGGGAAGACAATAAAAGAGAAATCGATTATTGTCAAAAGAAAAATTCTACGGGCACTAGTTTCAGATAACTGCTGAGACCTGAAGAACATCGTGAATATTGCATATGCAACATTCAGCTGTTTTTTTTCTTTTGGGCGCCATATGTACACGTCAATATGTAACACCACTATATTATTTGAAGAATAATCCACAAAATATTAAACAAATTCAATAATTTAAATAAAAAACCGACATTTGCTGTTATTATTGGAAGCTTTACTTCTCAGAAGAATTTAAATATTTTAAGGATGGAAATGGAGAATGCACAGATAATCGTCTGTTAAATAAAAAATGGTTCAGGAAAATGGTGATATGCATTATAATTCTGCAATTCCAATATTTAAATCGGCGCTGTTCAAATATGTAATTGGATTGGATGGGTCCGTTGCATGTCTCAACCCATTAATTTGTTTTCTTAGGGATAATCCGAAAGATACAATTTATTACAATCCCTGTAAAAATATAGTAGAATATCTACGCGACAGAATTTCTGCTGCTTTTAGGTCCACCTTTTAGGTATTCAGGTGTAGGATTTGTGTATTTTGTTTGGTTAAGTATTGAATGTTGTTTTCAGTATTTCTGAATTATCCTATATTTCAAACAAACAAATAATGTGATAATTCTACCAAATGAGAAATCAAAATATAATTTCTTACTCATTGTTTTCAATTTGCTACCGATACTACAAAAGAGAACGACTAGTCAATTTCTGTTAGGAAAGTCCGAATATGAAAATAATACGTGTTTACATCTAATGGTAATGATGTATCGACACATGTCGCAGACAATTTGTGTTCGTTTAACATGATTTAAGTACTAATGTAGTTGAATCATGTTGGCCGGAGTTCGAATTGATTCGTAGATCAGCTACACTTGTGGAGAGGATTGGCAACTTCTCTGCGGGTACGGTAGGGTGGATGATTGATACCGATCGCCGTTTCACCATCCCCCTAATTAATGAGGTTTTCCAGGTTTCCTTCATTCCTGCACTGAATGATGGTTAGGACCTAACAACAATGAGGGAAACGAGGGGGATAGACTACTAGATAGTCAACTACAGCAATTTTTGTCAGGCAAGTCCGAGCATATCTACATTTAATCGTATAGATGTGTCGACACATGTTGCAGATACTTGAAATCTATGGCTCTGACTGAAATTCTTTGCTGTGTAGATTAAATACAATTTCCGACATAAATATCGTGCAATTAATGTTAGACGAAAACGTACCTTAACAAATAGTTTGGATTAATGTCCGAGAGCAGAGTAATATCAGTGGAAAAAAGCCAACAGATAAACAGATAAGATACTTGCCCGCTTAACGCGGCACAATAGTCCATTACAAAAGATAAAATAAATGGTGGAGAAATCTGCGGTTCTCGGGCGGTAGTGGTGTTTTCTTTGAAGAGTGGTATCTCGGTCACAAATCGCCCCTTATATTCGTCTAGTCGTTGCTAATGTGCACTTTGCATGCTCACAGCCAAGACTCCGAGGTGATAGATGACTTTCAGTCTCCGGAGAAAGGCTTAGCTAATGGAAGCTCTGCGTCGGGCCAGAGGCGGATTTTTGCCGGCGAGGTCTCGATAAGAAAACCGACCTGTTATGATACACCTTATTTACTCAACGACTATAGGCGTCCATTTTGCTACGATGTTATTCTCAGACTGAGTGCATTTAATTTCGTTTATTCACAGCGAACGGCAACAAAATTTAGAGCATGCACTGAACATGACAACAATGTCACGTTGCCTCTGACCTTGTTGTTAATAACTAGTCTGATTTTAAACTAAAATGTAAAAATTATATACAGGGTGTTAAAAAAAGAGTGTAACATATTTCAGGAGGTAATAGTATGAACCAAAATAAGCAGAAAACTCTTAATAAACATGGCTCCGCAAAGTAACTGTTGTACACTCATGTATGTATGTACTCATGTACACTCTGTAACATAGCATTTTCCGAATATAGTTTATAATACAAACCGATATTATTTTGTGGTTCTCTGGCTGCCTCTAAAGTTTCCGCTTTTGAAAGTCGACCACCCGGTATAATACTGTAGGAAACGATTACTTTGCAGTCTAATGCTATCAACATTGAATTATATCAACAATATTTTTACCTATAACTATTTTATTATCAACTTTTGTAGTTTTTTACTATTTAACAAAGCTTGATACAAGTTGTATCTGAACCGTATGTCTGTGTGAATGCATGTTTTTACTGAAAAGAGATATAGCATTTTAATATTCCCAAGACAAGCCTGATTACAGATGGTAAGGGTGACGTATCATTATTTATTGCAAGATACAGTGGATATATAGCTAAATAATTCACATATAAAACATCAAAAAGAATGTATAAATAAAGCATTACATTTGAATTAAGTAAAATATAGAGAGACACATTTGTCTTTCATAAGATGGATTCTGCGAAACATTAATTTTAATATTTATAAGGCCATAAATCATAAGATACATTACTTTTAAGAAAACTTTTGATCGTTATCGTGTGCTGTAAAATTGGTCTTTAATTTCATATGTTGAAACTGAGCCTTTTAAAAACATAGGTATTATACAGGATACTTATCTTTTACGTTTTTAGAGATATTACATGTTTGTTACATCATGCAACTCATGAAATATATCTTTTTAGATTTTAAATGAAAAATTAAACATTTTGAATTAGGAATTGTTTTTAAAATAATATAAAGATATGTACAGTTTAGTAAACAGATGTCAACTTTGCATCGAAAAAGAAGGTCATATTGAACTATTCTTATAAACTTATTTCTTTTCGTTTCCATATCTTCAATTTAAAATGTTTTAAAATATATATTTCATGAGTTATATATGTAATACGATTTAAAAGATACGTATCGAGTATAATATACTTTTGAAGAGTTCAGTTGAATGTCTTTCGAATAACGTAAAACATACAGGGTGTTTCATTTGAAAAACAAAAGTTAGGTTTACATCTCGGAAATGGATATTCAATTGTTCTTATGATATACAGGGTGTCGGGGATAATGTGGGAAATCTCTCAGGTGCGGATAGAACCTGACAAAATATGATAAGTTCCTAAACAAATTTTTTCTATAGGCCTTCCCTAAGGTGATATGTGTCCCTGAAGGATGCCGCTGGAAAGCGGTTTTTCTTGAATAATCTACCTAAATTTACTAACCTGGTTTAATGAAAAAATTCTATAAACATCTAAGATCACTTTTGAAACTGTGGGAACTCGAAAATTCAACCACAATAGATGAGATCTGATCTATTTCTGCATATTTAGGATTGCTTCTTCAGGTGGCCTCCCTTAAATGTTACAAAAGCTAATAATAAAGAATATATTTCGGTCGCGCGGTTTAAGGCGTCAGTACTTGAATCGAGGTGACTAGATCGGAGTTGGTTCGCGCCCAGCTGTCGGTAGACCGTATATAAGCTATATTCGTGGAGAGGATTGGCACCCTCTCTGCGGGTATGGTAGGGTGAAATAATGTTAGCTTGGGTCAATGTGAGAGATTGATACCGGTTGATATTTGACTACCCCCCTAATTAATGAGGTTTTCCAGGTTTCCCTCATTCCTGCACTGAATAGTGGTTAGGGCCTACCAACGTAAGTCGTTCCTGGGCGCAAATGCGGCCTGTTTAATAATAATATGCCGCCCCCTCTCCCGCACAAGTCTCCGACTTCTGGGCTAATCCCTGTGATTAGAATGAGGGGTAGAGATATTATTATTATTATTATTATTATTATTATTATTATTATTTTTTTTTTTTCCAGTAAACACCTTCCGAAGCTCCGACACATTCGGAGATGTTCTGGAGAGTCAAGTAATGACCACTCACCACTCCGTGGAGTCAGTAATCATTGCGCCCGTAAATCGTGTGTTCTGAGCAGACGTAGCGAACAAAGGACGATTGCCTTCTGCATTCTGCCGGCTAAGATCTCTGCCGAATTTCGACAAGCCGGTATGATCTTTAAGTCAGAAAGCAACGTATGTCTCATTCCACCCAGGACGCCTATAATTAGCACCACAATCTTAACAGAGTGGTCTGGATACAGCCTGCGGAGCTCGGAGAGAAGATCTCGATATTTCCTCCGTTTTTCCTCCTGTTTTAGGACGATGTTGTTCTCTGCGGGAGCATATTATTATTATTATTATTATTATTATTATTATTATTATTATTATTATTATTATTATTATTATTATTATTATTATTATATGGGTAGATATTGTGGGTGTAATTCAACGACGTCGGGGCTTTAGTCCGCAGAGTAATCAGTTTCACACAATATTGTTAATACCTAAAAAAATATATTTAATTTTTTCATGTTCTATCTGCATCCGAGAGATTTCCCACATTTCCCCGGATACCCTGTATAAAAATTCTTACAACTTTCATGTTTACACCTTTTCTCGTATCTCAATCAACTAATAACGAAAAAAGGGGGAGGCAATTATCGTGTGACTACCCTGTATAGTTAAAATTAATTTTTGTCTGTATTAATTCCGACGTACGGTTTTAAACGTTTTTCTCTAGTTCCGACCAGTTTCCGAGCTTGGCAGAAATCGTACCACAAAATAATATTAAACAAATTCGTGACAGAACAAGTGACCAGGAAGCGAAACTTTCTCAGCTGTCAAAAACATCGGCCTACCTTTCCGAATTAATTATCCAGGCCTGCTGCGTTTGTGTTGCCGAATTGAATTATTTTTTCTTTTCGTCCGCATTCGTTATGAATAATTTTACAGCCATACCAGTAGCTGGTAAACAGAACAATCAGTTTTAATTAAAGGAGGGGTTCCAATTCTAATTGTTATTTAATTTTTATTTCTAAAAGAGCTTTTTGTCATTGCTAAAAATTATTGTAGCAAAATGTCTTAAAATTTGATGTTCGTGTAATCTTGAGAAGGAATTCTGAGAAAATAAGTAAAAATATACTACCATATACAGGGTGTCCGGGAAAATGTGGGAAATCTCCCGGGTGCAGATAGAAAATGACATTGGTTTTTCTTGAATAACTTTTAAAGTACTCAATATAATTTAATAAAAATTTAATGTGATGGGCACTAATAAGGACCTCTTAAAATAGTGTCCTTGAAACATATTTAGTTTTTTTAGTTTATCAGAGGCGGGCTAAGCTTTAGAACTTAATACCTACATCTTTAACACCCTGTATGATAGAGACTTTAAAATAATAAATCTGGGTTCATTTTATCGACAATAAACAAGACTACTTTTTTTAGCTATAAAGCTATAAAAATTATAAATAATGTATCCAAAACTACCTGTTAGTGTATACTTAAGGCTGGCGTTTCAAGGACAAATAACCGTATCTAAAGATGCACAAAAAATACACCAAGTAGGTGGAGGTTCTTATTAGCGTTGTACTAAAATATAATGCTGAAATTGAAATTGAAATCATTTCCTTTAACTTTTCAAGGGAAAATGTACTAGAGAACATGAAAACCCGTGAATTTGTACCTTATCACTGTGTTCTATACACTATGATGAATACTTAATAACTTATATAAATTGAAGTGTTACTAGTTTTTTAAAAGAATTTTGCGGAATGTGATAATGTAAAAAATGTGACTTGTAAAATTCAGGAGATTTTATTATAAAACATAATAGGTGAAAATGATGCTCTTTTTTCTTATTCTAAGTAACTTGTCAGCTTGGAAATTGTTTTATATCCTGGAGAAAACTTGTATAACTGACATAGTGAAGAGATATTCTTCCCAACTTATTCAGATTTTTTAGACTGTCTCAACAAACAGTTATGAAATTCGTTAAAAATTTGCTTATAAAAACGACGCCCTTAATTGATTATAACAACTAAAACGACTAAATTATATAACGGTTTCATCAAAACTCTCGTTTCAACTAAATTGCATGAATGGTAAACTAATGAAGTATACTCTTGAACCACTCGACAAACGTTTATTAGCATTACGTATTATATACAAACAATAGGTCTATGAATTACACGTCACGAAATAGATTTACCTGTTAATGTTATGGCGAAATAAATTAATATAAACTGAATATTATCGGTGAATTTAAGGGTCAAAATCAATACGAATGCAAATGCTACTATTGATTAATTATGTGAATGGACATTTGAAAGCTACAAAATTATAAATATTTCTAAAAACCATTGAAATTCATAATACAGTGTCTTTTCAGCAATTCAAATGATTTTTTTTACATATACGATCTTCTTAGATGTAAGTAACTCGAAGAACGTATTATGATGAAGCAATTAAACATCCCCAAGTTTCACGATATCTTTATCTGCAACTTTAGTACGAAGCCTGGAAGCCAGTATTCGGATCGCCTGAAGTTGAAATTACTACAACTTCAAGATTTTTTTCTCGGAAACTGCATATAAGGATTTGATATTTTTTTTATCAATATTGACTTCATTCTTCATGACGCATCTATTTGCAAATATTCTTAGATAAGTTGCGAATCACCCTGTATAATGTAGAACAGTAGGAAGATAAGCTGTGTCCTCGTGGGCGCGAAATTCGCGAAAATTTTCACGAATTTCGTAGATTTTGTTTTAAACTATTAATGCGAATTTCGCAAAACACGAATATTTTTACTTTCTTCATTATGTGGGATTAGAAAGTTTTACTTGAGCTTCTAAATGCTTATACAATTGTTTATAACATCCATCACATCTATAATAAAATAAATAAAAGAACTAGGTACGTTTTTTTTTATAAATTGTGCCCATCTCACGTTTATGAGCGTTGTATAAACGTTCTAGAAGTGTCTTGTTTTACAAAAATGCTTTAAAAACATTCTCACAGTTTGTGCAAAACATTGAGTAGCTTTCAAATAACATATCTCTATTGTTATAACAGAATTTCGCGGTCATATTCCCAGTAAAAACTACGAGACTAAAAATAGAGTTCCAAGTCAATATGTCAACCCCGGCCCGCCGTCCATGTTCCCGGAGTTCAACTTCTGGCCCGGAGCGTAGTCCGCGGTAATTGAAACTGAGGTGCTGCCACGGCTATTATAAGCTACCGCATGGCGATCATGTTTTGCCACAAATAGTCAATATTATGATATACCTTCCGCTTTTGTGGTATCCAACTTCAAACACAGAAACGCCTGTGGCACGTATCTTTAACGAAAACAAACGTTAATTACTTAAGGTCGCCGTATTACTCGCCGTAAAATGATCAAATTTGTAGAGTTTTTTAGGTACTGAAATGTCGAAAAATAAAACACAGAGCAAAAGTAATATCAAAAATACAATTATTGACGTTATGTTTATTCACTTTTACTATTCAAATTCTCGTCAAATAATATAATTAATAACTTTTAAAATACATTTGTATGACACACATTATTTTGCTATTCTAACCCCACATTTTAACAATTATTTTCACATACTTATAAACAAAAGTAAATAATCTTATATGCAGAACTATGTAAGTGGACAAAATTCGTTAAAAATGCAATAAAATTTAAGAGAAACAGGCAAAATTAACATGTTTTAGAACAGATATGCTTATTTATCTCAAAAACGGTTGTTTTCTCGAGCAAAATTGAAAAGCAAAAAACCCTTTAAATTGAACTAGCCACCCAATTTGCTAACTGGAAGGTGTCAGAGGCGTACTACGAAAAAGTTTGGGGGGGATAAAGAAGCCTCAACCCCCAAAAACGTATCACCCTGTAGATTTTAAAAATCTTTAAAATGCTTGAAAAATGATGTCCTAATAGGAAGTATTAACCACACCAAATTTTAAATTGATATTTTGAAAAGTGAGCGAGATATTTTAATTAATAGAAAAAAATAAATAAACTTTGACCCCCTGTAGCTCCGCTACTGATCGAGATCGGACTCAAGTTTATATAAACTTTTTTGCGTAAAATGATAAGATCTATAACCCATTTCAGTTTGTTCCTGAAAACCTGAATAACCCTGTATATTGATTGTACTTCGGTACCTTTGAATATTCGCAGGTGGCATGAGATAACATTCTTGTTATTTGCTAAACTCTATATTATTCAGTTCTTAAATGTCTAAAATTACTTGTATTTGTAGAAAACACTATTTCAAGAATACGGCGCCCTTAAATGTGTACGGTTCCGAATTATAATTTTAATATTATTCACATATTAACAAATCAACAGTTTACAAAGAAGAAGAAGAAATCGAAAATCATTATGACCATCAATTGTTGTCGTCGTCATCGTAGATTTTATTAGACGTCACTGCACTACTGTTAGTAAAACATAAATGATGACATCTAACGGTGGCATTGAAAAACTATTAACAGAAATTGCATTTCAAGTAAACTGAGACATATTTTAACAAAGTGGGCTTAGTTGAGAAGGTGTTCATATAAAATACATGGATTAGCTATAACGAAAAATAAAGCTATTGAAGAAATAAATCGCATAAGTTGTCGAATTCCAAATCGGAACTTTGAAACTTTTTGCCCTTTATAAAAAAGCATAATTACCCCCTCAGGAGAGGTGCTCCTTTTCACTGTAATACGATCTCCAGACACCTCGAGAAATTTGCTACATAACCTACATTAACCATAACTTTGTGCATAATGTCTTGAGCGGAAAAGAACATCACAATTCTGGCACAGATTTCTTTCCCGACAATTTCAGTTATGAAACAATTTTCTAACGTCTAATTTACTCGTCCCCTGAATTAGATTCTGTGAATTAGAAATTCATGCACTACTTCAACAGTTGTCGAAACACGTAAATATTTACTAGTGTGTTGGCCAAACTTAGTTATGACGGAAATACTCCTCCAATTTCATTAGGCAAAGTTAGCAGTCGTGGCATGTAATGCTATATTATTATGTATCGTTAAGAAATTATTATTCTATGCATTATTTTCTATCAAAAATAATATTGGACTTTTGATTCCAGGCAAAAATTAAATAATAACTTTTTAAATAGTATTTGAAAAGTTGTACATTTAGTAACTACGAGATGTGGCAATTAAGTTCCGGGAATTTAGTTATAACTCAGAAACTGGCAACACTGCATCATTTGTAAACGTTTTTCTAGAGAGCGGCAACCTCTTTTTAGTGTGAGTCCAAGGTTGAAGTCGGTAGCACGTTTGGTTTTTGTTTAATGTGTATTTTTTGGAAGTAACTTTTTTAGTGCGTCGTGAAAATGAGAGACTCAAATTACAAGCAACGTGTTGTGATTCAGTTTTTAGGGAAATCTGGAAAAAAATCCTCGGAAATACTTCGAAAATTGCAGGTGGTGTATGGAGACGAGTGCACGTCGAAAACACGCGTATTTGAATGGACAAAACGGTTCAAGGAGGGGCATGAATAGGTAGAAGACGATCCACGTGAAGGAGCTCCCGTCACCTCTCGTACTGACGCGAATGTTGACCGTTTGCGTGCACTGATCACGTCTGACCGGCGCCTAAGCATTTGCGCGTTGTCTGACGAGTTAAACGTCAACAAAGAAACCGTTCGCAAGATCTTATACGAAAATTTGAATATGCGAAAGATTTGCGCAAAGATGGTGCCAAAAGTTCTCACCCGTGAAAAGAAAGACATGCGAAAATCGATCTGCGAGGATTTGTTGCCCCGCATTCGGAGCGACGGTAGAGACTGGATGAGTCGGGTAGTCACTGGAGATGAGACTTGGATATTTGAGTATGACCCGAGACCCGTAAACAAAATCAGCAGTGGGTGGAAAAGGGTGGAGAAAGGCCAACGAAAGCGAGGATGTCTAAGTCACGACTGAAGGCAATGTTGATCGTTTATTTCAATATCCACGGCATCATTCATCGTGAATATGTTCCTGCCGGCCAGACAGTGACTAGACAGTTCTATGTTGGCGTTCTGGAATGGCTGCGGCCCGCGTTTTCCGCGTGCGACCCGAACTCGCCGAGAACGACTCGATCTTGCACCACGACAACGGGCCAGCCCATTCCTCGTTCATTATGTAAGAGTTTTTCACAAAAAAATGCATTCCAACGATGCCGCACCCACCCTATAGCCCCGATATTGCCATGCGATTTTTTTATTCCCCAAGATGAAGTCGCACCTCAAGGGAACTCATCATGGCGGCGTATGGGAGGTCAAAGAAGCTGTAACCGTGGTGCTGAACGGGTTAACTGCGGAGGACTACCAAGGGTGCTTCCAATCGTGGGAGCAACGTTGGAATCATTGTGTAGAGTTAGAGGAAGACTATTGTGAATGTCGATAAAAAAATTTTGGCAAAATTTAATTTGCTTGTGTTTTTATTGACAAATTCCTGAAACTTAATTGCCACAGCCCTGTGCATATAGACACCACGATTGTATTTATATTGACCTCTCTTTGACCCAATATATTTGAGGCTACTTTAAGAGTGGTGATGTGAAATTCCCAGCATACGACAGTATAAAAAGTTCTGTAATCTTTTTAGGGAAACTCTTGATCTTTGTTCAAAATAGGCTAGTAGAACTGCCTCAGTAAAAAGTTACTCCCTTTTGGTAACTTCAATCTTCAAATAAGCGACTCGCTTTTTCATATTTATCTTTGGATTTTGTCGGCAATGATGATTGAATCGAGATTTTTCTAGTGCTTACTGTAGGATCTTCATCATCATCTTCATTCAGCATCAACAGCATATCGCGGTTTTCCACACCTGTATTTTGGCTTGAAGGATCATAAGCAATTATTATATAAAATAGCAGAGCGTTAAATTTAACAGAAGTAACTATACCCGATTCATCAAATGTGAATTCTTCTATTCAGTATTCAAGAAAATGTATTTTTTATACGTTAATTAATAGTTAGTAAGAATATTAATAGATTAACAAGTATAACTGCAAAATTGCATGCTTTAAATAATACAGGTTTATCTCGAAATTGGAAAAAATATCGAATACCTAGTGTCTGGATATCCTACAGAAAATATTCCATTTTGATCTTTAGTTCCAAAACTGTAGTCTGGTCAAAAAATGTCTATTGAATAACTCTACGTTCCCAACTCACACAAAGGGTTTACCTTTAATGCAGCGTTAGTACAGGGTAAGTAAATTAGAAACTGGAGCATAATTATTATGTTGGGTAGAGCTGCGCGTAATGCCTAAGCTGCAAAGAACTTTAAAGGAATGCCGAAGATTAAATCCGGATATACCGAGCGCTAGAACTTCCCCGCCTGATTGTATATACACCGAGTCACTTAAACTTATTATAATTTTATTAATAACGTCTTCTGGTCTCTCTTTTTGAGCTTAAAACTTGATTACTTAGTTCACACTTCAAAAGCAAGTTGAACGTTTAATATTTATAGAGGTTTCCGGGCCGAATAGTGGTGCTCTCTAATCATTTCGGAGACGGCGTTCATTATTCATACTGAGCGTTTCGGAAGTGATGTTTCTTACGGTACGCGCGGTCATCACTTGAAATTGCAGGTTTTTCTTGCGGAATAAATTTAAAAGGTGATTACTAGACCAAGGCCATTTTAAGGACATGCCAGAGACGGGCCTGACACATTTCGTAAAACAAAGAAAGGATATCCCCATATTAGCATTTTATACAGGATCTATAATCTATTATAAAGGTTACCAATCTCACATAGAACTATCATTGATTAGATCGTGTCAGTAATTTAAACAAAATATAATATTGACTCGGGTTGGATCGTTAAGATTCAAGAAGCAGTGGCAAGTCATTAATTAAACAAATTTAAATCATTTTCTCCGTTAAGTGGAATTAGTAGTACAAACGGCCCCAATCCTTCAATTTTTTAAGCATGTTTCTTCTGTTCTGGATTGGAAGGTTATTTCAAGATTTTAAGTTGATTTGTTTTCTATAGTTTCGTTAACTTGTATCCTTCCAATACCACACTTTCCAGCTAACTTCCGAGCAGTGATAGTGACTTTTCGCTTTCTACAATAATATCAATAATGTTTTTAAGCAACAAACCTTTTCCTTTTGGCGACATGATGATAGTAACAAAAACACAGTTGAACATAAACTAGTTCAAAATTTATGAATGAAACTATAACCTCTTTATCGTTTAGGGTTTGAATACTAATGGACTTTAGTATGGGAAATAGAGATTAGTATGGGAAACATTGAATATATAATATTATGTTCAGAAGTTCAATGTTGCTTGCCATGATCTATTATAAAGATCACTAAACTACACTACACTAAATAACTAAACTACTAGAATAACTGATATTCAAAATACGACAGGTTCATTACTGAGCACCTGACAAGTCGCAAAACCTGAAACAGGTAAATGTTTACAAAATACTTCCCAAGACAAAGCATTTATACATAAATTAATATCTTCCCAATGTACCTTATTTTCCCCTGTTGACAACAACAGTCTTGACACAATAGAGGAACGTCTAGACTGTTTTTCAATATGTCGCGTTATTGTAAGATTTTAATAATTATAAAACCTTTTCCCTATACAATCCGAGAACAATAAGTTAAAACTTCTATTTCTCGACAATGTATTGTAAGAGACAACTTTTTCCTCATAATAGTGGAAGTTAATTTCCAATAATTACGCAGGCAAGATTGATTAAGAATTTCAATCTATTACTCGACGACGAACTTTCCACGTTAATTATTTCTCAAAGTCGCAAAAAGTTTAAAACTTATAGTGGAAAAATAACTCCTGAGACGGATTTCCTTTGAGTTTTCCATCGATAACTTTCTATGAGAAATATAGAACTGCTTATTCATTATTTTTTGAGATAATGGCGAAGTAAATGATCGGAAATTGGAATGTCATCGATGAAAAATTTAATTATGTCGCGTGCGTTTTTGAAAGAAAATGAAAAGTCGTTGGATTTGATATATTGCCAAATTTATTGATCTAAGTTTATGTACGCTGGCTTGTCTTTATATTTCTTACTATTAATTCGATTTTTCATTTTTAACTTAATATAAATCTGCGTAAATACAGTGCTTTCGAAAAGTAACGAATAAATTCATTATTTTTGAAATTGAGAAGTTTTCGAAAACACCCCCCAGCACGTCGATTTTGTTTTTAAAAAAGGCACTTTTTGACATACGACCCATATTTGTGACGTCATCGCTGTTCGAGATATGACGTCATCGATAATTTTTTTAAATTGCAACTCCCAATTTTGTCCATGCCATTTGGAAGAGGGGCCATTCTACGTACATACATCATCAAAAATTATGGTGTTACATAACAAAAATTTGAAGAAAATAATGTTTGAAGATTTTAAAATTTAATTTTCACAATACTGTGCACATACCCATTTTGCAACACCTGTCCGTGCTTATTTATATGAGCTGTTACCGAATCGTTGGATAGGGAGAAGGGGGCCGATTGAGTGGCCAGCCACATCGCCTGATTTGACACCCCTAGATTATTTCTTGTGGGGATACTTAAAAAGCAAAGTATACGTTACTAGACCGATTAATTTAGAAGATTTAAAAGCAAGAATTCGTCACGAGATACATCGTATACCTCCTGAAGTTATAGATAATGTCCAAAAAGAATTTATTAATCGTCTTGGCTACTATCAGGCAGCCAACGGTGCACAATTTGAACATTTAATTTAGTCGATTTTTTACATAATCATTATCATTTTCAGTATTGTGAAAATTTATTAAAAAATTTTAAAATCTTCAAACATTTTCTTGAAATTTTGTAACACCATAATTTTTCATGATGTATGTATGTAGAATGACACGCTCTTTCAAATGGCATGGTCAAAATTGGGGGTTCCTATTTAAAAAAAATTGTCGATGACGTCGTATCTCGAACAAAGATGACGTCACAAACGTGGGTCGTATGTCAAAAAGTGCCTTTTTTAAATAAAATCGACGTGCCAGGGAATTTTTCGAAAACTTCTCAGTTTCAAAAATAATGAATTTATTCGTTACTTTTCGAAAGCACATTCTGATAAATCGTACCAACATATGAATTCTGTGAAACACAAAACTACTACTAAATTATTAATCAAATTAAAATTTTTGCACATAGAATATATAGGTGCCTTCAACATAGCATTTGTTCTTGCCCGCGAAAGGTAGAAAAGTGTCGTGTTCCTAACATTAATAGATCGAATTCTGAATGTTGCTCTGGAATAAAGTTGCAAACAATCAATCCGGTTATGAAACAATTTGTACAGAAACACTAACCCAGCTGCTATTCTTCTAAATTCTAGGGATTTCATACAGATCAAATTGGGATAAAAGAGTTGTATTATTAAGTTCCTGTTCAGGATAAACACCGTAACGTTTTAAATATAAATATTTTGAAAAAATTTCCTCTGCACTTTCTTAAATTTGGCTTTGTATACTTGGTAAATGGACGACGATATACTAAATAAAGTAAATCTTGAAAGTATAATGTGAGAATAGGAACAGAAAATAATAAAATTTAACTGTGGAAAAGCGAAAAATGTATCACTATGTAATTGCATTTTATTCTGCAGCAGATCTGCTCAACAAAACAGTGGTCTAATAGTTCCCAAACAAGAATTAATTCGTAGGCAAGGAACGGGACGCTCATAATCTAATCGATTCAATGTCATAAATTATACCTTCCCCTTGTAATCTCCAAGGCTAATTAATATTTCCCTGGCGTTCATTACTGTGCTTTGCCGTTTAACTAATATCATACTTTCGTTGGTCCGTAATGAATATGGCTTTTGGTTTTGTGTGCTGTGTAATTAAGGATCGGAGTTAATGTGTTGAAATGCTCCTTAAATAAACTGCCGTTTATTTGGTTTCGTTAGTCGGCGATAGACGTCATATTTCACTTTTTTAGCCGACTTTATGACAATAAGTGGTTGCTCAGTTTGTTTATTTTAAAATTAAGTTAAGTAATTTTTTTTTTAATTTTGAATTTGAAGAAGATATCGGTGGAGTCATGTGTTCTGGAGCTAATGGTAAGTCATTATGAAGTCTATTGAGGTAAGAAAGATATTCTAAGTCACATGAAAAAGTATAACCAATGTCGCCATCAACTGGAATATTCATTATTTCTACTTTTTTACTTCAGGATCATCTCCGTCTAGAAACATAAATTCCCCGTATGGCAAATATTAAGACATTGCTACATCATATAAATTATTTACAGCAAAATACATTAAATATTTATATTCTTGAGTTGGATGATACTGATCACCCATATATTTATTATTAGCTTTTGCATATCTATAAGAACACTGAGACACTCCGCCACGAATGCCTCTTCCAATAAACATAACTTTGTCTATATGTGTTAAAAGCTCTAATTGTATCTCACTTGTTTTAAGTATCTTATCAAATGCAAGACCAGGAGCTGTATAAAAATGAGACGTATCCAACTCATACGTCGATAAACAAGTTTCACAAAAATTATCAAATATATCTGTAAGAAGGAGAACATCTGTTTTTAAATATAAATCCGAATATTCACCTACGGATTTTATATGGAATGTATTTCAAACATTAATGGTATATTGATAATCCCCATCTTTAACATTTTCATCATGTAAATGATTATAAAAGTTTATTTTGAAGGTAAACCTGTCTCAGAGTTTTTGTGTTTTCCTAAATATGATGATAAATTTATTAATACTGCTAGCCATAAGTCTAAAGGAATCAATAAATCTTAAATGGATTTTGGTGTTATCAACTGTTTTAGTAAATGAAATAAATTTGTCTTTATTAACTGGTAAAAGTTTAATGAGTCCTGAAATCCCTCAGACAGCTGCTTTATTATAAAATTAGCATCATATGCACTCAAATTGTGAAACACGAGAATTTTTATAATTTAGAATGCAATTTTGATGTGCAGGTAAAATGCTCCTTAAATAAATTGCCGTTTATTTGGTTTCGTTAGTCGGCGATGGACGTCATATTTCACTTTTTCAGTCGCCTTTTTGACAATAAATGGTTGCTCAGTTTGTTATTAAAATTAAGTTGATCTATATCCATTGATTATATTAACACTTTTTGCAGAATTTCGCCCAGGAAAGGACCAAATTCGAAACTAACTTTTATTAGGCAAGACGTGAGCCCACCACAAACTTTTCTCTTAGGATCTGGGTCACAGTGTACAACCCAAACAAGCAAATATATACCGGTTAATAAAGAATACTACCATTTCATATCATTCCGCGTGTAATATATGTGATGTTTGGTTTTTCATAAGGAATAACCGAGTCAGTATCCCTCTGTTTTATGTTCGTATATGCAGCATTTGGTGAATATTCAGTAGGGTTTTAGATGATTTATATGCCACATCTGCCCCTCTTTCTTTCCTCCGCATAATGAAGGAATCTAGTTTTTTGATAGTCCAGTTTACCGAACTGGATCTTTATCGATCGCCGCCCGTCCAGATAAATTTCGGAGTTGAGAGAATGGTGCTTCAAATTTAGTTGTAAAAAAGTTATAATGTGTTACGTGCCTTTTGAATAAAAATGTAGTATTAATGTTTTAGATTTTAGAGGGTTAGTTTGCCGACGACTTTTGTGTTGGGTTCCATCTCTTACTTTAAAAAGAAATAGTAAAAGATTTAATTTGAATGTGATTATCGATTTTGTTTTATTAAGTCATGGCAAATATTTTTTTCAAACGTCAGTAAGCAACACTGTCAGTTGTTAAAATGTCACTTTAAGGCACATAGTTATTAATCATTAAACAATAAGGTTTGAAAACGACTCTTTGCACACGAGCGAGACATATTGGTGGACCGACCATTAACAAAACAAATTAAATACAACTTTTAATTTACCTCGTTTTTATTAAGAAAATTGCTAACGCATTAACAAAAGAGACTAATATTTAATATTTATGGTAATATTTGAACATTAGGTTACGCTGGGAAAATCAGTATTATTGTGCACCTTGTTTTCGGTAGTAGAGAATATTTTTGATGTCGTGTTATTAGTGCAGTTTTTCAGAGTGCGGTCGTTGTTTTCTTGTTGTATTCCAGTAGACGATCGTTGTTCTGGTTCTGTGGCAGCAGAAGACACTGAAGACTCTATCTTTTTCGAAACTTCCATTTTATTTCTCAAACAGTCATCAACGTAGCCTTCGGCAACTGTACTGGATTTCCACCCTCCATGGCGTTTGAGGGCTGAGCCAGAATTCACTAAAATTGTGGCCGATGAACGCCGAAAACAATGTCCCGTGTAATTTTCTGGATTCTCTGGCATCAAAAACTTGGCGATTTCCCTAGCCATGTTTTCAATTTTGTTGATGCCAACGTTTTGGCTTGAACATTTTCCGTTTTGATAGTTTAAAAAAACCTGCCTGTCTTCAGATTAGGAGGACGAAGAGCACAGTACTTTTTTAAGATAGTGTAAAGATTTCCTGTAATTGTAAAACACCTTGGTACCTTTGTTTTTGTATTCTTCAGTTTAATCAGCATAGCACTGCCGAAATCTTTGGTGTCTTCTATTTTGAGATACCATAATTCCTCCCTTTGACATGCCCCAGATAGTCCAACTGCCACCACCGCCTTGATAAGTAAATATTTGTCGTCTGATGCTTTCGTCAAAAACCAGCAAAAATCATCTTCTGTGAGGATTTGGGACTTCTTTGGGACGTAGTTTTCGGGTTTTCGTTCGATAAGCGCTTGCAACTTTTTATAGTTTCCAAGATCTATGTTGTGATTGGCACTTAACGTTGACTTGAGCATCGAAAAAATCGCCCATAACGTCGAAGATTTATATTTCTTAGATATTTCTTCAAGATACACCATTACTGCGTTTTCTGAGAAAGTTTGGACATTTTTGGCTAGTCGCCAGTCCATAAATCGGCTTAACTCAGCTTCATACCTCCTGGATTTTGTGGGCAGCAGTTCCGAACATATTTCGCTTGCTTTCTGTAAAATCTTTTCAGAATCACACATTTTCACACCCAAACTTCGGGAATTCAACAATTTTTGAAGTATCTAATCAACAAAATAAAGGAGCCGTGACGGCTATGAAACTCAGCCAACTTGAAACATTGCATAATTTGGGTGACAACATCAAACAACGATCACAATCTGGAGAGGCGTGTGCAAAGATGAAATAACCGTGTGAAAAATGTTTAGCACACGGCGTGTGCAAAATACCGTTTTTAGAGCGTGTTTTCCGTGTGCAAAACCCCCTTTTGCAAGGCAGTCGTATAAAAAGAAATTAACAACGAGAGTTGCATTTTTTTGAGAGAATTAAATGGTTAATAGTTAATTTGGACTATAAAATCGAATTGTGGTATTATGCATTCTAATCCACTAGTGTGTTAAAAGGCCTTTAACCCACGGAAAACTGACGTATTAAACGTTCTTACTATAGTGGTCATGGATATAAAATAATTTCAATACCTGCGACAATAACGAAATATGGAGACCCAGTAGGGAAAATGAGGATTTATTGAAGATATTCGAAACCGATAAAACCCGCTGCGGAACCGGAGACAACTCCGAAACAAATACGTATTGTTTCGGTAAATATTTAAGGACATTAATTAAAATTTACATAGAAAATCCACAAATCTCGGCGGGCACGAACGCAAAATTTGCATTGTCTGGTTTCCAATTTCCTGTATTAAAGTCGCGCGAACATGTCGACATGTTTGGATCTCGTTGTATGTGCACGCCGGCTATACATCGCATCCGTTGAGTATGCGCTTCTCATTTCCGGCCAGTTATACTTTACTATTGTTACGAATGGCTTCTAAATTTTCATTCTTACTAGGCCGCGCTCGTTCCAATTCGCGGCACGTATCGCCCTTCCCCATTAGCACATACATATTAAAAGAGATGCAATTGTACTGGGATAACGCCCGAATAAACTTCTTCCAACGGCTTTAATTTCTATTTTTTTGTGCGCCCTAATGGGGCTTATTTAGTGGTAATTTGGAGCTAACTGTCTCGGGCGGCAATTATGGAAACTTAAATCTTTAAATTATATCTAGACAATACAGTTTCTTGAACATATTAAGCCATTAAATCTAATACAAAGCGCTTTCTTAATTTTGGTCATAATGGATGTGACGTCTGAGTATACTCATATACAGGGTGGATTACTTAAATCTTTCATCCTTCTTTATTGGATTTACAGCATAACTTTGATGTGCATTTATAAAACTAAGAATTAATTGTAAAGTCGTCCATTTTCACAATTTAAATAACACATACGTTATAGCGATTCTTTGTCTTTAAGAAACTCTGTTAAAAGTTAATACAACGTGTTAGATATAACGTCGCCGTTATTTTTTAAATTACATATTGCAAAATTTTAAGGTGTTGAAATATACCATTTAACATTGAAATAACCTAAATATTATTATGACCAAAATAAGATGAACGTCAAACAACTTTTACGAAAAAGATGTATATATAAAGCTGTTTACAGGCCTTTTAGGCCCAGAGCTGTGTTATTCTCCTCCATTCCATTCTGTTCTTCGCCTTTCTTTTCCAATCCGTTACATTTTTCTCCCTTAGATCTATTGCCACTGTCTCTTTCCATCGCTTCATCGGTCTTTCTCTTTTTTCATGTAGTTTTTTTTTAACTGTCCTTTCATCTCCCACACATGCCCTAGCCACTGCACGCTTCTGGCTTTTACAATTTCGTCTATTGTTGTTGCCTGGTACATTGCATATATTTCCTCATTATTTCTCCTTACATAGCCTTCCTCCGTCTTCTTACCTCCTGGAATTCTTCTTAAGATCTTCCTTTCCCACCTTAAAAGTTTTTCTTTTGACTTATTGAGAACCCAGGTTTCACTACCATACAGCGCTGTAGGTCTCAAAATTGTTTTATACATTCTAAATTTTACTCCTCTGGAAACATTTTTGATTTCAATAAGTGGTTGAATGCTGCCGAACTTCTGTTTGTTTTTATTATTCTCCTATTTATTTCTTGTTCCTCATCACAGTTAGCTGTTATTAGCGCCTCCAAATATACATATTCTTGAACTTCCTCAAACTCCATCTCTCCATGCTCTGTTCTCAATTTAAAATTGATATCCTTTTTTTGTTCACCTATTCTCAAAAGCTTACTTTTCTCTTTATTTATCTGCAATCCCACTTTACGTGCTTCCTCCTCTCGTTACTTCTTCTAATTCCCTACTATATCTAGCAATAATAGCCACGTCATCTGCATAACTTACAATTTGATGACTTTTAAACAATATGTGTCCTTCTCTGTTCAACTGACTATCTATTATGACCTTTTATAGTGCTAAATTAAAAGAAGCGTTGAGAGTGGGTCTCCTTGTCTCAGTCCTGTATCAATAGTAAAGCCTTCCAAACATTCACCTTTTATTCGTACTTTGGATTTGGTATTTTCTAAGGTCATTTTCAATAGCCTAATCAGTTTGGTTGGTATCCCAAATTGTTTCAAAATGTTACTTAGTTTATTCCTTTTGATCGAATCATATGCTTTATTGAAGTCCACAAATAAAACCATTGCTTTGATCCCATACTCATAGCATGTAGTCAGAATTTCCTTCACCATGAAGATTTGGTCAGTTGTTGGCCTTCCTTTTCTAAAACCTGCCTGATACTCCCCTATTTGTAGTTCTGCTATAGGTTCTATTCTCTGTACGAAAAAGATGTACCGCCAAAAAATATTCAGCTAATCAATTCTACATGACGTTACAATGATGAAATTCAATGATGATTGCAATTAAGATGCTATAATTAGTTTTTTTTATTGTAAAAAAAGTAAATGGTAATACAATAATAGAACCATGAATCATTCCGTACAACATATGTAAAAGATTGGTTTCAAATGCGATTTTCTTAACATTGTTTTAAATGCGGGCGAATTAATCCTTCTAATCCTCCCTTAACACCCACCATCCTGTGTAATCCAAACTCAGCGAAAGCCTGGTGAGTAGTCCTAGCTCTAGGCTAGTAATAAATGTCCCGTCTCCAAGACTAGCGCCGCCTCCCTTCAAGTGACCCGACAATATTAAACAATGGTGCATATTCATCATATGGTCCTCAGTAATATTAAATGTTATTATACCGTGATGAAGTTCATGAAAGTTAGCAGCTACTTTGATATAAAGTACGAGCACCATAATACTCTCCCTGACAGGTTGAACTTGACAAGAATGTGCTGCAGCTTTGTTTTGTGTATTTTGTGCTTTCAACGGAGGGGCCTTTGCAAACAATATTAAGTTCGTTAATATTGCAGGTGATGGGGTGCAAACTACTTCGATTTGAAGGGTAAATACGGAGGATTTAACAGTTTGACTATGTCTATATGATCAGTTTGGAAATACTCGTTTCAAGAAATTTGGCAATGAAAAGGAATTAGGAATATTTTATATACAACGGATAGCCCGCGGAGTAGTTGTTTCCTGCAGTATCACTTATAGATTTAATGGCGCATCGCCCAGGGCGAGAGGTCTGCGGTTAAGTACCTACGACAATGTAGGTCGTTTCCTGCAAGTCGAGCCACTTAGGCCGAGGAGAAAGTAGCATACCAGTTACATCTCATATGTACTCGATTTATATGTGAACCTACATATGAAGGAACAACCAGTTCAATTGTCGGTCATCTCACCTATGGCATACTGATGAGGGCTAACAAGCCCAAAATCGGTCTATGTCTGGTGGAGTGGCCGACAAGGGTTCTTGGCTGTTCACACAGATACTGCAGGTGTAATTCAATGCCAGTCGGGGCATTAGCCCGCGGAGTAGTTGTTTCCTTCAATACCACTTATAGATTTAAAGTTTTATTTTGCTGAGTGATTGTAGATAAAACTTTGTATGCATTACAAGCAAAACAACAATGTATGACTTTTCGCTCGTAATACATAAATAAGAATTACAACTTATATCGTTTGACAATTATTATTGGATTCCGTTTTTATTTTGAATGAAACGTGGGACATATCTCACATATTAACGATTTAAAAAAATCTGACCATCTGATTATTGACGTAGCGCAAGCTGGTGCCTCCGTTCAGAATAATGAAAAACAAACATTTTCCTTTCCGAAGCTGAGTTATGCGATCGCTCGATTCGTACGCGGATTTATTTTTTTTACAAACAAATTTGGTGAGCCGTAACAAAACGTTGAGGATTTATTTTGAAATTTAACCGGATATTTCCCACTTGAAATAATTTTAATAAATGATAATAACGTCGGGCTGGGCAGTATATTTTCAAGAATATTTTTATTATAAAATACATGATTATAGTGTTCAAACAATTTTTATCAGGTATATCGTCTTTTGCGAACTGCCAACAAATATACAGAGATATTTTATCTGCACATTATATAGCGTAAAAATACTAATTTATCCATTGTTTTTAAACAAAAAACGGATACTTGTTTTTATAAAAAGCACCCTTATCGAAATATTTAGGGTAAGTTCGATGAAGAAATATTTTGCCCTCGTGAATTGCAGCCATCATTATATGCTTGTTGAATAATGGACTACTATACAGGTAAGTTTAAGTTCAACGGAAAAATTAAAATGTAAAGAATGAATTAAACTCGTCTATTAAGCTACAAGAATACATATAGGGCGTTTAAATAATCAATGGTAAAGCCAATTCATTTATTTTATTCAGCGCTTTATTCCAATTCCAAATAGCATAAAATTTTGCTATGGGATTTCACTACATTAAATTACATATTTTATTCTGAAAACATAATAAACAAAAGTAATAAATAAAGATTTTTTTATAAATGTTTAAGGACAAATTAAATTAATTGTTTGTTGCAATTGGGCCATTTTGTTGTCGATGCCCCGGAAATTCATGGTATTCCGCACTTGGCACTGACGCCTTTCTCGCCAGATCTCAATCCAATTGAGCACGCATGGCACCAACTACAAAGAGCCTTAGATTTACATTAACCATGCCCGTGGCGAGAAATTGATCAAGGTTACTTCAACAACCTGAACAAATTTGAATTCTGTATTAAAATCACCAAAAATAAAATTTGCAAAAAAGGCCACTCGTGTAAAAGAGTAAACATTCAAGATAGCATATCAAAAATATTTTTGGACAAAAGTTGTCAACCGTTAAAAGAAACTCAAGATTTGTGAACTTCCCTAACTTTTGTGGAGCAGTTTATTTCAAACAATTCTAATTGTACATTCAATATTTATGTTAATTAAAAATAAAATTAATTTTCCTGTTTTTCAAACATTGGTGTCTCAATAATAATTGGAATGAATAGGAGGAATGAGTTGTAGAAATGTGTGTTATCAATAGAAACTGCTTATGCAAAACATCAGCGATTTTATCGGCGGTTACTACTGAAAACGGCCGTGAAATTGGATTTTACAATACCTGAAGTGAGTTTTTCACGGCCGTTTGAACAGGAATATATTTCTTTTATATTTACATTTCATACGACAAACCGTTGATTGATTTCTAATCACATTTGCTATGGAAACTAACAATACCACACACTTACGCACTAAATTTAATTCTAGCCTCCATTAGAAAGCGATAATGCTAACGACTGACCCCGCACATGGTCTCTGGAGTACCGCAGGAGACTCATCTACCCCCTGATAGGCCCCCTGACCGAAGATCGATGTCGAAACTCCTGAAGTATGAAATAACAGCGTTCCCGTACCGGGGATGTTTCGGGATTTACCGCGAGGATAATTTTTAATGAAATATCTCGCCGGCAAGATGAAATCTTGTTAAAAGATTTAATAAAATGAACGTCAGCCGTATTTATGGAAGTTACAAGTCGCGGTAATGTAGCATAATTAGGCGACAACGGAGGCATTAGGCGGGCTGCGGGCGTTTTCGAGTTGACTGAGTTTGGTTAAGAGTTGAGTTGAGTTGAGTCGCCTCGGGCGGGAAAGCGTTCTCTGTTAATGTCGTTTAGACGCGGGGTCATTCGAGCATCTCCCCCGGAGAAAGGAAATAGGCAATTGACTTTTTAAATCGGCAGTTATTTGGCTGGAAACTGCTAAATTCTATTTTCTGCGCTAGAACCTTTAAATGTTAACCCGATTTTTTTCTTAGGGTCTCGCTCTTCAGCATATTGTGACGAAAGGTGGAATAGGATATATTTTATAAAAATAGTACCGGTAATGATGGATTTTTTAACGAGGACCTAGCAATCAAATTATTTTCATCAATTATAAGATACAGTGCCTTGTGTTTACATTTTAAATTGTATTTTAATACATTATCATACCACCATACCTATGGAACGCGTCATGCTGATACACTTTGTATACCAGTTCATAGAACCACAAAATATGAAATCTCGCCATCATACCAGGGTATCAAATTATTTACTCATTTTCCAAGAGCCCTTAAATATTTAAATAACTTAAAACTGTTTAAATCCAAGTTGAAATCTTTACTAGGTAAAAAATGTTATTATAGCACTAATGAGTTTATGGAAGAGAGATTATTATTATTATTATTTTTCAGTCACATCTTCCGAAGCTCCGACACATTCGGAGATGTTCTGAAGAGTAAAACAATGACCTCTCTCCACTCCGTAGAGTCAGTAATCATTGCGCCCGTAAATCGTGTGTTCTGAGCAGACGTAGCGAACCAAGGACGATTGCCTTCTGCCGGCTAAGATCTCTGCCGAATTTCGGCAAGCCGGTATGATCTTTAATTCAGAAAGCAGCGTATGTCTCATTCCACCCAGGACGCCTATAATTAGCACCACAACCTTAACAGAGTGGTCTGGATACAGCCTGTGGAGCTCGGAGAGAAGATCTCGATACTTCCTCGTTTCTCTTTTCTTCTTAGAAACTGACTTGTCTTGTCACAACCTAGTTATTACATTTTTCAATGTTTTGAAGAAAAAATTATAAACTATTATGTATAAGATTTAGTTTCCAATCAGGTATTTATATATTCAGTAAATTTGCTTTACAAATCCGAGGAAAAATTTGGAAAACCCATTTTAGAACAACTATTTTAAAAAACTATGTTCGGATCCAATTATCATAAAAAAGTTTTGAAATTGAAAACAATATTTATTATTTCCACAAACAACAATACGTAAATTATATTAGATTTTCACTCTTTTTAAAACATTCCTTCTTAGCCTGATGTTTAAATCTTCACTGTATCATCTTCTTGCATGCAGTCACAATGTTCTTCGTTCTTCATTTTTATTTTCACTGTCACCTCTGTCATCTGCTGCTTTTGCTGTAGGTAGTTTGGTAATTAATAAATCTTTGCACCATTCAATGTGTTTAAATTTTAACTTTTTTTTATTGTTCTTTGAAGCAGGATTTTCTTTATTTTTTTTCACAGGTTTTTCCGGTTTTTGTTATTGTTTAACTAGCTGAATATAAGATATTGCTACACTAATGTAAAATAGTAATTTAAAGGTAAAGTTTAAGAAATTATCATGCCATACCATAAATATCTACTTTCCTTATATACAAGAGTTAGGATTAATTATAAGATTAAATTTGCGAATAGGGAAAAGAATCTAATATTTGTAAAAAAGAAACAACAGGAGCCAAAATTAAGATATGGGCATGTCCTGAGATATCGATAACGGGTCTGTCTCCACAGGGCCTAGCCCGAGAACAACAAGGATAGGTCAAAGAATCCCAGATAAAGCTAGGCGTGCGTCCTTTAATTCTGTTACTGGCAGCGACCCCTTACCGAGGTCACGACATAACAACCCGAAAAATTGCTATATATTAAAAGCACCGGCTGTTAAAGGCTAAAAGCCACTACAACCGTTAATATGTTAAGATATACTCTTGTTCAGAATTAATATGTTATTTCGAAGTTTTTTAATATCGCATTTTATATTCACTTATGGGCGAAAGCTGCTTGCAGGGAAAATTAAATTCTATAAATAATGCGAGAAAGTTGGTCTATTTGAATAGAGGCAATAAAAATATGTGAGAAAAATGCTCGCCTGCTAGACGGGTTCATTCCACATGACAATTTACCTGGAGCAATAAAAGTAATATAAAGAAGGCGGGGTACTTACTTCGGAGTTTTTGAAGTTAATATTTGTCCGAATAGTTCTTTGGTGGAGCGGCTGAACGGGGCGAGCGTTATTTCCCAGGGGAGCCTTGGGGGCCTCCTCCGATCCTTGCATTAATTTCCTCAATGAGTACAACTGCAACCAAATTACAAGAGTTATTGCACCTTGCCTACTTTTGTACTTGAACAGTTGCCAGGAGCTTTTTTATTTATCGATTTAATTTCTCTTAAAAGTATATTTCAGTCCAATACCTTGGGAAATATGGAAATAGTGTACGCGGCAAAAAATACTCTCTGTGAATCCTATGATTGAAGGTTCTGAACTCGTAAATATTTTGTATTTTTAAACTTTTCTGACACATACATTATTTGAAAGTAAATAATGTTTCCAACATACAATTATATCAGTTACCTGTAATATTACAAGGTGGATTGTTGGTTATTTATTGTCTATGTCAATGTGAAACAACACACCAGAATGTAATGTTACAACTCTCATGGAAAATTACTATTTGAAGTGTAAAGCACTGTCATCAGTAAAATTCGAATGTAACTTTCCATTTCTTTTGTATTATTACTCTGGTTTATATCAGAAGCATTAGATGCACACACAAGTAGATGTTGTTCACACTGATATATAGAAAGCCTTTAACCAAATCGATCAAAACTTCAATATATTGGTTTCTCCGACTCTTTATTAAAATTATTAAAATCGTATTTGCTTGTTAAATTTCACTTTGTAGAATATGTCTAAATGTGTACTGCCAGGTCAGTAGTTCCGCAAGGTTCGAACTTAGGACCCCTTCTATTTTTAGTATTCATTAATGACATAACATCAAATATAGACTATCATACACTGTTATTTACGGATGATTTGAAGATATTTTGCATTCACTCTTTACAATTCTATATCTTTGTGTGATCTCCATGATAAATTATCTAAAATAATTCATTTGTATGAAGTACAATTCAATAGTAACTTTTAGTATAACTGCAAGATACTGCTCAATTTAAATTATTCTATAATGTACCATTATACAAATTACATGTATTTTGTTTTGCTTGTGTTAGTGGTCACAGCTACGTAGGCAATGGGTTCACTTCTGGACGCTTGTAAATTTCATCATAATTCATTAAAATTATGGTTATATTTAAAACTCCTAAGGGATTTGTAGCACCAAGTGCACACAGCAGATGTAAATAAATAATAACGCGCAACTTTAATGCAAAGCAAAACTGGTTGCAATACCCACGATTGCAATTGATTGAGTTATAGAGCATAATAATTTTTTACTTTATAACTGAAATTATTGCTCATATGTGGACGATCATTCGTAATATTTGTCGCTGTATACAAAATAAATTTGAAGCTAATTCATATATTTACTAAAATGGTATGTAACATGTATGAAATAATTTGCCCATTTACTGTAATTCACTACGACACAGGAGTTTCATATTATTTATCATTTCTATATTTTTTATGATATAGATAATATGTTTTTAAATTGCGGCACTTTCCTATTTAAAAAAACACTGCTTGCCAAACATTTCGGCCCTCTTACTTGGCGCCATCTTAAGTAATAACTCCGCATAAACTCTAAGACTGGCTGTTATTATATATGTTAAACTGTAGAGGCAACCAATTACATCACTTTTTAAGTTAAATATAACTAATAATTTTTTATTTAGTCTTTAAAAGTACTATTTTAGAAAATTGAACTAAGGAGTAACTTTGAAAATGTATATTACTATCTTCCAGATATTATATTAGCGCCGTCTGGTTCTCCAAGAACCAGTATATTCTTGTTGTTGCTCGTATCAACAGTAGTTAGGCACAGAAAGACATAACGCGTACGTATACCTATTTTACAGAAAAATTAAACAATTTTTACCTTTTAGATATGTAAAAACTTATTTTGATTATATAATAATTCTTAACAGAATTGAACTCAGTCTGCTAATGTAAATACCAACACCGAAATCGATAGTTTAAGAAAGTGTTCATCGCCCTATATTTTGTAATAATTATTGCTTTTTTGTCGTATCTACAGTTTTTAAATTATGCAATATCGAAATATAAATTACAAAAGTGATATTAAACTAATAGTAGTTATATTAGATACCTACCTAGCGAGAAGTAGATCATTACAGCCCAGGCTTTGTTAAAGCCGTGGCTGGAATGATCCTTCCCGCGTGGTATCTATACTATTTTATTCACAATCGCTTAGTTACAAGCTTTTAAAAGCATTAATTTTAAGAAATTTGTTATCATAATTTAATATTTTTTCAACAAAGAACTCAATGAAACTGTTGCTAGGCATTATTACTAGTTTATTGGTTTTGACAAGTCAAAAACATTTTTTCCGTTATGAAATTTTATTATTTTTTGCTTAAACAAGTACATAATGCCTGATTCTGAATTAACCTATACTCTTCCGGAACTCCGAGAAGCTGCGGACACTGAACTTGACGGAATAATTCCGCAGAAAATCAAAGAAAGGTACGAGAAAAAGTGCTTCGTCTTACATTAAATGGTGCTTCAACATTATGATCTCGATATTCGATGTTGCGAGCTGTACTTAATATCAAGCAAAATATCGACATTAGCCAGTATTCCAAATTGCGAGCATTTTGGAAAAGGCAGAACGCTAGATATAAACCCAAAAAATCCAATGTTCTCAGAAGAAAACATCAGTACCTTCTTAAATAAGGCTCCAGAGGAATATCTTGTTCAAAAGGTAATATTTCTACTATTTAATTCATATCAATTAGGTATGTGTTTACTGGTTTATTTTACTTTAAGGTTGCTTTAATTATTGGCATACCTGACGCGTGCAAATGCGATGAACTCTTAAATATGAAAATGGGTGATCTGGAAATTTTAGAAAAGAGCATAACGATAGTTATTCGTGTAACAAAACCTACACTTCCCGAATATTTGCAATCACAAAATCGGAATGGCTAAAAATAATAAAGAATACTATGATCTTCACAAGACCATTGGTTCCGATAGTTTTTTTTACAAATAAGGAATGGCAAGATTACAAATCAGCCTTGTGGCCACAATGCTATTGGAGGTTTTCCCAAAAAAATTGCGGCTTTTTTAAAATTAGAAAATGCTCACGGGTTTATGGGACATTGTTTTAGACGTACTTCAGCTACATTGCTAGCAAATACAGGTGGAGACATCTTACAGTTAAAAAAATTAGGAGGATGGAAATCTAGCGCCGTTGCCCAAGGATACGTGGAGAATTCGTCACATGGTCAAGTAAAAATTGCAAATGTGTTATCCCATACAGAAAATCCGGGAACGACGGCCCCTTTGTCAACTTCCAAAACCCAATACAATGTCAAGCAACAACATGGGCTTACATTAACGAAAAGTACTTTTCCGGCTAGCGTGGAAGTAAGGTAAGTAATGAGTCATTTGCCTACCGTTTTAAAGGCAAGAACTGTTTATATTACTAACCGATTGTGAATAAAAATAATTTTATGTAATGCTATATAATCCTGCGAATGGTTCCTGCTACTCGCATCGTAGGAAATACAATCGGCGAATATAATCACATTTGTCCTCACTCGTGCAGGTCTCTAGAAAATAGTTTCACTGTACACTTTGTATACGTCACGTTGCGCTATCGACCACTCCGTGAACCGCATTCGAAACCGGAATTAATTACCCCTTTTTGGGTGCTACCACTTAGTCGCAGATGAATGAAGAAAACAATGCATTGCGATTACCTACCTCGTGTTTTGTAATATAAATGGGCTTATTAAGGATGATCCAGACTGTAGTCTCCCAGCAACCCGGATGCGTCGTAGAGCCCTCATACGTCATGAAGCTATCTGTATCTGGCAGCAGACTTCTTAAGGATATATGCTTTATGGGCATGTAGGCTCCTGCAAAGAAAATAAATATGCAATTAATTATTCCGAATACTCTTTATTCAAAGTAGAAATGCAGGAAATTCAAATTTTTTCTCATGTTTCTAGGACTTCCAAGAAAATTTTCAGAAAAGTGTCGAAATTGGACCTGCACAGTAGGTAAACGAATCTATTATAGCTCTGTCCGACAGGCCGACACCGGGAAGTACAAACTATTTGCTCTCTGTCAAAGCAACAATGGAAACATCTGGACATTGACAGCAGCCAACTAGTTTTTCCTAATAATGGGTGTAGTAAAACTGCCTCTTCCCGACGTGCAATACTTTACATTTTATTTTTTAACGTCGAAACAGTTAATTTTATCAAAAAAATATAAGAAAGAAAAAAGTTTCTAAATGAATCGGCTTAATCTAATTTATTTTTTTCTACGTCGTTAAAGAAGTTTTTTGAAAATATAGTTAAAAAACTCAAAGGGGTAGTTTATTTCAACCCTTTCCAATTATTTTCAAAAGGTGAAAAATATGTCACAAGTGTCTTTCGACTTCCACAAAATTTTACCATTCCCACGCTTTTCATTTCCGAGAAAAACAATAAAAACTCTCTTTTTTCCGCCATCTTTGCAACGCGATATCTCCCAAATGGTTGACTTGTGACCCAACGTTTATATAACATACTATCTTTTATTTTCAACAAGGAATCACCGCCTGAAATGTTTCGCCTTTGTTTTGAAACACCCTGTATATCTACAGTTAAATTTAAAGAAATACATATTTTGAAAAACCTAAAAATTTGATGTTTAGACCTCTTCGTGTCATTATCTATTCGTTTGACTTCGGTATCTTTGAATATTCGTATGTGGCATGAAATAACACTCCTGTTATTGGCTAAGCTCTGTATTATTCATTTCTTAAATGTGTAAAATGATCTGTATTTGTAGAAAACACTATTTCACAAATACCGGGCTCTGAATATCATACAATAACAGCAAATTCCAGCATATCCCACCTCCCATAAAAAATATATTTGACGCATTTACCAGCAATCGAATTTCAAGCGCATTGACCGCCGACGCTGCTATTCATTTATTAAATAACCGATTCGCGTGAATTCGCAAACGAATACGCGTGTTAACACAAATTTTCATTCGAGCACTTTCCAGTTTCAATTGCGTGGTCGCGTCCCATTTGTACTTCCCAGATATCTAAATAGACCGCAATCCCATGACACTGCAGTTGCCAGAACATCAACGAATTTATCTCATTGGAAAGTCGCCGGCGTCGGTTTGTAACCACTTTAATTTTAGCACGGTTCAAGCGAGGCTTTAATTTAATGTCCTTGTGGCCAGATAAAATTTTTGTCACGAAGGTATAAGGCACTGTATACACAGAGCGACAGCTTCATAAGTCGTTAATTACAGTTGCGGCAAGAATTCAGACGACTTACGTCATACGAATAAATTATATTTACATTAAAATATTTAAGAAACTGCAACTGAGAATAATAAAACTATATACTGCACTAAATATTCGCGCTATACAGGATGTTAAAAAAAAGTGTAAAATATTTCAGGAGGTAGTATGAACGAAAATAAGCAGAAAAGTCTTAATAAACATGGGTCCGCAAAGTAACGGTTGCGGAGATATAGAGCACTATTCGTTTTTCAAACATTTTATTTTATTAATATATATATCACCGCAACCGTTACTTTGCGGACCCATGTTTATTAAGAGTTTTCTGCTTATTTTGGTTCATACTATTACCTCCCGAAATATTTTATACTCTTTTTAAACACCCGGTATTACTTATGTAAAAATACATTGTTGCAGCCAGCAATTGACTATGTACTTGTAAATTTACATTTCATTTTACAATTACATTTCATTTTACGCTGCTGTTATTTGACAGTACAAATTTTGCTATTATATTTACCTAAATGTGCAAGTAACCAGTAGAGTGTTTTGATGCTTGTATGCCATTTTTCAGGATTATCGATTGTAAAGTGCTTATTTACCGGTCTAAAAGTTTCAAGCCGACCAAAACAGAATACGTGGGAGGCCTCATCAACGGGCGTCATCCCTTTAATTGTATCCGTTGATTGTCGCGCCAACTTGCATATCCAGGTCCCCACCGGGAAATTTACCATCACGTCCTGTGCCATTAGCAAAACTTTATCTATGAGGTGAGCATGGCCATCAGGCGAACGTGTTGTGGTTCGATAAAATATGAATCTTATATAATTTTTTCCCCAAAAAATTCCACCAAAAACCATAAATTTGTATGTACTCAGTTTCCTATATTTAGCCGAAATTATATTTTTCAGAGATCGTATTCAGTAATGCTATTAATTTTAAGTGCTTCATTTCTTCAATGGAGGGGAGGTACTGTATTATATCAAATATAAATTATTATCAATTTAAATATATTTATTTTCTGTTCACACTGACAGAAAAGCATATTAATAAGACGTTTACTAAAATTTAGAAAGAAGGTAACGTAACGATACGACAAATTGCATTACATATAATTATTATTTTTCATTGCTTTAAGATTATCGTGCATTAATATTCTATAAACTGGCGGAGGTGCCTGGGTTACCATTTTTTAAAAAAATTTTCTTTTACTACGAAAATTTGATAATAATAAAAAAGTCATCATTTATAGTTTGGTTTTATGCTAATAAGAATCCTGAAAGGATTCCTTTCTTCGCCTGATCGCCTGATCTGAACCCTCTAGATTTCTTTGTTTGGGGATATTTGAAGACATTAGTGTATGGTACTTCTGTAAATAGCCTGGAAGAGCTGTAGCTACGGATTAATTAAAAATGTCAAGAAATCCAAACCAAGGAGGGTGTTTTCGAAAGAGTACGAATATCGTTGAGACAAAGATGTCGTGCCTGCTTGGAAATGGACGGAGGGCACTTTGAACATCTTCTGTAACTTTGGTTTTTGTTTGTTAAAAGCTTCCTTTGTCGGTTTATTCCTAATAAAATAAAATGTTTGAAAAACGAATAGTGGTCCATATCTCCACAACCGTTACTTTGCGGACCCATGTTTATAAGACTTTTCTGCTTATTTTGGTTCATACTATTACCTCCTGAAATATTTTACACTCTTTTTTTAACACCCTGTATTGTAATAGTGATAAATTCGTTTTGCAATTTTAGCAGCAAGTTCTGTAAATTTAATAAGAATTACCAATATTAAGTTCTTTTCCAGAGATAGTTATGGCACACTCATTCAACACAAGCGCCTACAGCGTCTCGATCCAGTAATGGTCGGTGTGTCTATACAATCATGTGCGTTATAGAGTTCTGGATATTTTTTGGTATCCAACTGATTTGCTTGTCAAATATAGCATTCATTTCGGAAATTTTCTGATTTCTACATCTTCTTTGGCATTCAGTGTACTTTTTAACATGGAATATACTGACCATAGCGTCGAAAGTTTAATTTTTTGTTCGAAATATGCGAGTACTACCGCTTCGGACACTTTTTGAATTTCTTCGAACTACACCACGCTTTGAATCTGTTGTAGGCATTCTCGTACTGTCTCTGGGGATTAATTGTGAAACAGCACTTTGTGCCGCGTCCAATACTTCCCTTGGTAAATGCTGGTCTTCATTTTCCGAGCCCATTTTGAATTAAACACTTGGAATATGAATTACAATATACAATTCTAACAGTACTTTTTCAAATAATTAATTTTTATTGTTTATTAGATTGGTGTCGTTATTATAGTCACAGCACTTAAGAGTCCGTTGCGCGCTTGAAATAAACCGATTTTTAATGCTCATGCTTAACACTTATTTAGACAACGAATCAACATAGCGGTCCAAATAAAAAAATAATCGAAAGACAAAGTTGTTTCCTAAGGTTGCTGGGTAATATTGTTTCAAAATTAGTTTTTAATTACTTAAATTTAAAGAGTAAACTGTGCAAGAAATCGTCATATTTACAATTTATTTACTTAAAAATAAAGGCTTAAATCGAAAATTGGTTACACGAGGGATGTCTTTTAGCTTTGAAGCGATACCAAAATTATATCGAATTGATAAAAATTACTCAAAATTCTATGCTAAATGCCAAACGTCTACAACTTCTGAAACGAATATATTTTAAATGCTGCAACCACGTGTGTTTCACTCAGTGGGATGGGCTTAGAGATTGGTAAATGCAGGCAGGGCCGGAGTTCAAAGAAATACATAGTCACTTATAATCTATACGTTCTCAATTCAGACAGTATTGAATTAATCGATCTTATGGAGTTCGATGTTTATATTTTCATTGATAGAAAGTTTTCGCACCCCATGAGGCAATATTATAAGAAATTGATATAAGTTAAGTTAATATTGAGAAGAACAGCGCGGTACAGCCAGGCAATGTTATTTCTTGCAGCGGAAACTTATGAAAATAAATGTTGTAGTAAGTAAATGTTTTTAATGCACTGCTTGTAATTATTAGTTTTCGATATCAGTGAAGACAATAAAATTTAATAATACAATTTTAATTAATTTAACTATGGTACATCATTTTAGCATTTCTATCTCCGCCCATGTTTAATGAAGGATATGCCGACGCTAAACCTAGTTTTTGTTTTTATACTGTTTTTATTTATTGGTGTGTACCGTGAGAAGTACTGTAGTTTTTTATATGGGCTGTAAAAAAACAACGAACATAAGGTGATGAGGTGATTTACAAGCGCGATGTAACAAGAAACGTAATAATTGTCAAATAATGTCCCAAGCATCGATAATTTGATTTTATTTTTATAAAATGCGGCCCTACTAAAAAAATTTGTACACGTCCATTTTGGATACTAAAAATGTCCTTCTACAAGATAGTTACATTTTCTTAAAAACAAAACGGCATAATTGCTAGCCGATTTTACTCCACTAAATCTAAATATTCTAAATACGTCCACCGTAAAGTCATTGTAGTCGGAGAGTGATAATCTCCGCCTCCAGCCGTAACGCCCGTGCACCCGACCCCGGAGCGCTACCCGAGGAGTGTACAGAGAACGAACTCTTAAACCGTATTAATTCAAACACGGTTCCAACACGGTTCAAACGATTTCAAATATAAATAATATTGTTGTACGTAACACAATTGTCTTATTTTATTTCAGTTTTCGTAAAAATATTGTTTGTGTCTCGAGCATGAAATGCTTTTGCGTTCTCGAATGGATATTTTCCACTACTTCTATTCTTGAAAGCAAAAGTATGATTTCGCGTTCTTGATAGATACAGTAACAACTATTTCAATACAGCACATAATTTATATAATAACTAATTACTGAGAAACTTCTCCCTACCAATTTTATTTGCAGTATCCTAGTGGAATTATCCCATAACCCAAACCATCAGAACTTTTAATTACAATTTTCTTCTTCAAAATCCCTGTCAGACAGTAACTTTTTACTCTTAACGTAAAAGTATAACATAATTTGAATTTAAATCAGATTGAGACTGTAGGCCTTAAATAAAATACGACACTCCTGTTTTATTTTGTCATCTGAAACCCCGTGTTCGCACAAAAGGAAGAGGAAAACAAGGGCTTATTAATTTCACCACTGTCGTCGGATTCAAGATGCTGAAAACAACTGAAATCTTAATGGGACACCGTCACTGTTCGGGAGACGGCCTGAGGTTAGGCCTTCTGTTGGAAGCATCATTTTTTTTCTTTTCATTTACCTCAAAGAAATCGCCGACGCGCAAAATCACCGGGTTGCGATGGTGAATATTAAAATTTGGTTTAGTTTATATTTGACGAGGCTAATCAAAGTGAACGTGTCTCGTTAAAATTAGTCATGCCTTACTTAACTATTTTCTCCAAAGAAAAATACCTTTTTATACCGTCATGCGTAAAATAAGTAAACAATAACCTAAAGCATAGGCAAGAATTCAGATGATTTACGTCATACGAACTAATGAATAATTCATTATGTTTTCACCAAAATTTTTAAGAAACTGCAATTGAAAATAATGACGCTTATGCATCTCCTGTCGGTCTGTCCGGTATATGCGGCCACAGCGTATATCCAAAGACACGATTCAGCCTTACGGGTGTTGTATTATCATTTACGACACTCGTATGAGATAGACGAGACGCCAGTGCTGCCTTATGCTCCGGGGGATATAAATCCGGTGCGGGGAATGAGAAATGCCGAATTTATTGGAACTATTCATTCCCCACCTTCAGGCAAATTCAAGCCAATAAGCCTGATGTAGTCCTCCTCGACCACCAGCTTAGGACGATGTTTGTGATTGAGTTCTCGGCTCCCGCAGAGAACAACATCATCCTAAAAGAGGAGGAGAAACGGAGTATCGAGATCTTCTCTCCGAGCTCCGCAGGCTGTATCCAGACCACTCTGTTAAGGTTGTGGTGCTAATTATAGGCGTCCTGGGTGGAATGAGACATACGCTGCTTTCTGAATTAAAGATCATACCGGCTTGCCGAAATTCGGCAGAGATCTTAGCCGGCAGAATGCAGAAGGCAATCGTCCTTGGTTCGCTACGTCTGCTTATAACACACGATTTACGGGCGCAATGATTACTGACTCCACGGTGTGGAGAATGGTCATTGCTTGACTCTTCAGAACATCTCCTAATGTGTCGGAGCTTCGGAAGGTGTGACTGAAAAAATATATATAATGATATCTCTACCCCTCATTCTAATCACGAGGATTAGTCCAGAAGTCGAAGACTTGTGCGGGAGAGGGGGCGGCATATTATTATTAAACAGGCCGCATTTGCAGCCAGGGACGACTTACTTTGGTAGGCCCTTATCACCATTCAGTGCAGGAATGAGGGAAACCTGGAAAACCCCTTTAATTAGGGAGGTAGTCAAATGTCCACCGGTATCAATCTCTCATATTGACCCAAGCCAACATTATTTCACCCTACCATACCCGCAGAGAGGGTGATAATCTCTCCACGAATATAGCTTATATACGGTCTACCGGCTGCGGGGGTCGAACCCACAGCGATCTAGTCACCTCGATTCAAGTACTGACGCCTTAAACCGCGCGACCACTGACCGATCATAAAACTATATACTATACAAAATATTTGCCATATACAGGGTGTTACAGGTGTTACTGACATAACTTAAATATAAGATAGATAAAGTATAAATGGATAAAATAGTACAAAGGCACAACTCACGCCGCTTTTAAATTAAGTCGAGTTATTATGTATATCCAGGAGTTTTATGATAACGTGGCAAGAGTGCGAATACACGCTTTGCCAGGCCCACGTCTTATAAATAATTATAACTTATATACAAAAAAAATATATAATTTAAGTATTTACCAAAAATCAAAATGCAACCACCCTGTATTGTTTTCTTGAAAAAAAAGGATCGTGGAATATCCAAGAAAATTCTTTAATAAATTCACGTACTTACAGATAAATATATTTAAAATAGTTTCATTTTTTTTAAAGAATTTGGTGAAATGGCATAACAACGTAAAAAAATTCAGTTTAAAAAATATTTATGATTCATCAGATCAAATAATAAACCATTTACATTTCAATACATAAATAGTAAGATAAAAAACCAATATTTACTGAGTAAATTAAAAGGAGCTGAAAAGTTCTTAAGTAAGTTAAAGTATTTAAATACTGACTGTAAATAATACAGATAACCTTCGAGTTGTTGACCGTTTCTGATATGTTTGACGTTCAGAAAATCTGGCGGCAATAATCACATAATAAAAATATTAACATTAATAAATCGCAATGGAATGTAAACAACACCACGTGGGTGAAAACGTGATGTTATTGGCGTGACGTCATACGACGTTCAGCGCTCTTTACGATTCCTTAGATTGATGGGTGATAGGTGAAACGTTACGGTGTTGATGTGGTAAATAGGCATTGGTTTTTTTGTTCTTTGTGATATTTTGGGTCATAGATAGGTTAAATACTGTGTTTGCCACGACTAGATTCATTTAATTTTATATTTATGAACTTGGTTAGTGAGAATCTCAACAATATTAGTGTAGTATTTACTATTATTATTATAATTATTAGAGGTGTTGTGGTAAACAGCATTGTTAAACGTAACTATTTTCTTTGTTTACAATATACAGGGTGTCCCGCATATGATTGCCTTAATTTTGCCTTATGATAAATTGTACTAAAGAAAACATATTTGACTTAACAATTTCTTTTCTCTGACCAACGGTAACAAAACTATGACAGCAAACAGGTCTTGAATATGCTACAACTTCGCTCACATATTATCTTAGGATTGTTATGTTTTATACATCATAATTACAAATAGGTACACCTAAACATATGTACTTACTGTGAATGGATGTCTTAGAGCTCTTTTCACAACGCAGAATAATTGTTACAACTGTTTAAAATGACTTCTATTCCTTGCAAGAAGCGTTTACTGCACAAACCTCTCATAGCCAGAGAGTTTTGCCTACATTCGCCTTAAATTCACATGTAGCTGACTATGATTAGTGTAAATTGTTCTATTTTTGTTTATGTACACTCACAAACATCAAAGAAAAACTAGAGAAGAATGAAACGTACCAGCCATAGGCACCACTATGACTAATATTACTTTTAGGTTATCAGCAGCAACCTGACACTGCAACGTTGTCGAACGTTACGGTACGTTACAGTTTTAACGAGTTTCTCAGACACTTCAATTGTTTACTTCATTAATACTGATCTAAAAATCAAATCACGATCAAATTACGAACAAATTACGTTACAGGCTCATTTACTTAGCTTTAATTTTATCTCAGTTTGTAATTACGTAACGTAGTTTTGTATATTATTGCAGTTGTATTTTTATTTTTGAAATGTATTTGTGGACAAACTCAGATATATTATAATAGCAATAATTAAAGAAAAACATCTCGATTAGATATACTCAAAAAACAAAAGACCCAAGTGGCACGCCTATTCCTCGCGTACTCATCTAAGTGCTATGAATGAATCACTCTCTATTATTTTGGACCTCGGGTATACTAATAAATAATACCTTGCTAGATTATCTGCTCAAGCGCCTGGCTCGCCTTTAGTACTCCGCTATAAACACTTAAGACTGTATGCATTGAATAGTCGTGGCTAGGCGTGTAGCTTTTGTCGTGATCTGACCAGCCGCTCCAACATAAACTTGTACTTGGAAAATATCATTATGTATATGACCCTGACGTCACAACACTGTTTCGCTTCAACACTCGAACGCTATAGTACTGCGTGATCAGAAAATTTATAGCGTACCAGGAGCACCGGAAGTTACAGTTTAATTTGTTTCTCTTTCAAAAGGTTTTTTATCGACTTTTGTCTATATTAGGCCTTCCGAATAAGTGGTTAACACTATGACTGAATCACGTTGTATCTGAAACACCAGTGCAGTACATGGCTACCGGAAGGTTCCGTTCTAATCGTCCGGTACAGCTGACGATAAATTTGAATGGAATTCTGCCGCCTCTCCCGAAAATAAAACAGGAACGCGACGGCCGATAAAACCCAGTATTTGCACAAAAGGAGGACTCTCCTTCGGTAAACACCGGAGGAAGTGCGGACTTTTTACGTCGGCGTATCGTTATGCCATGAAAAATGGTGTCGAATTCCGGGCCGGGGTTGTTTATTGGGCGGCTAAGAGCGTCGCTATCTGCACCCAGCAATGCGATGATTTACCGCCCGATATAGACGCCACGCTGCGGTGCGCCGGATAGCCGTCCATGGATTTATGGGCCGCGACCAAAATAAACCCGATTTTAATTATCAACGGCATTAAAATTAAATAAAAACACCACTCCAGAGCTACACCGTAGGGAAAAATGTAGGCGTGGGTGTAGGAAAAGTTTCACCCGTATTCTTGAAATTGGTTTTTTTCTACCAAATCAAATGATTTTATATTTAGTAACTACTACTAATACTAAACTATACAAGGTGATTCTTAACCTATATGCATAAACTTGAGAAATTATAGCTGAGGACAAAAAAATGTTGTTCAATTACAGAGATACCAATTTATTTCAAATCCGTCCGTTATTTGCATAAAAAGGTTTGGGACGATAATTTGCACATGAGAGATCGCACACAGTGTCCCCTAGATAGAATATAAGTTATAAGCCGACATTTTCGTTAAATTTTCAGTTGACAAAATAAGTCTTTTTTGGCACCTAGCTGCGAAATATTTTTATGTTCTAAAACGCCCAAGTCTTTTTCGTTGCAGAGTATAACACAAATGTCAAAATAATTTGTCTTTGTTTTCGAAATTTATTTATGATTTTAAGTAATATTTTTCCGTCATTATTCACTTTATACTATGCAACACACAATTATCGTTCTTTACACCCATTTGTTTCCTAAAATGGCACATACGCGACATCTGACGCCGTATCAACACAATAAAGAAAAAAAACTCAATGCAATTCTCGAAAAAGGTGGTTTTCTCAACAGTGCTTATATGTTTGTTTAGCGTTTAATTATCGTCAATTTATTATTATCATCTCTTAAGGTCGTCGTATTTCTCGCCGTAAAATGATCAAATTTGTGGTGTTTTTTAGATACGGAAATCTCAAAAAATAAAACACATAGGGGGCAAAAGAAATACCAAATATAAAATTATCGATGTTTTGTTTATACACTTTTACTATTTGAACTCTCCTGAAACAATATAATAACTGTTAATATGTGTTTGAATGACACATTCAATCGCTATTCTAACCCCACATTTTAACAATTATTTTCTTACTTATAAACAAAAGTAAATGAGCTATCCTTCAAACGAAATAGTAGTGTTACATGTTGTAACATATGTTTGTAATTTTATTCTGCACTTACTACTGTCAAAATCCAATACCCATAAGGAAAAAAAAACAATTGAATGTTGCATAACCGAAACTAGTTGCCATAGAAATTTTATGTCGACGAATATCTATTTCTCGTATATTCTTATCTCTCTGTATCAAATTTCAGACCTCATTGTTGTGAATTAATGAGCTAGATGGCATTTCTTAAAATCGCTATTTTCAGTATGTTCACAATATTTCAGCAACGTCAGCACATATTTTGAATTTGTTTGTTTTGTTTAATGATCATGAAAAGGCCTAACTTTCTTCTAATTTCAGCCACCCTGTATATTTTCCGGTTTCTTAGATGCCAATGGCGACCCATGAAAAACATTCCACCCTGTATCGCTAGTTGCATTAACACAACAGTTAACTTTAAATATGTTAACTAATTTATTTTTTCTTTATCTGAGAAAAAAATACGCAATTTAGCTAAAAATCTTCCACATTTAGTTAATAAATTAAGTTCTAGTGATGAAATACCCGTACCGTTTGTTGTTTTCGTGTGGCGGAATATTTTTTCCCGTGTGTACATGCGTGGGAATTCGCCGTATCCCTCCCTCGACATTTTTTCCCACTATTTGCCGATGGTAATACGTGACAGTGAATGTTAATATTTGTTTGCAGTCCGTATCGCCCGTTGAAAATAAAGGTTTGCCATTTAATTATCCTCTACTGCAGCCGATTTATCAACCGGACGTAGAAAATTATATTTCAGGAGTACATAAATTGTTACAGCTCGCGCTGAAATATCTTTCGCGATAACGCCGTGACGGGCGCTTTATTAAATACATTTTTTTACACGCCGCGCAACTAACTGCCGGTATTTGCGATTTTAACGATAGATTTAACATTGTGAAGTGCAGGAGTAATAGCGGGAAAATTTGCAGTTAAAAATTATGTTGCTGTATCGCTTAGATTTCTATTAAAACCTACTGCAACGAAAGCTGAAACGCATTGCTAGTTTTGGAATAACTTAGGTGGTTGCTTTCTGGAAATGCTTCAGACGTATCTACCCATAAGTAATGTTTTCCCTACGAACAGTTCTTAACTATCTTCATTAAGGTTAGAGATTCTGCTTTTTCTTCATATACTGTCTAAATTATCAAATATTGGTATCAAATATCGGTTTAATTAAACCATTTATTAATTTCTTTATCTCATACTTCTCTCGAAGAAAATTGACAGTAGAGTATCGTGGTTTCCGATCTTAGAAATAAATGCTATCTCTGGGGTCCCTCAAGGATCGGTTCTCGGCCCGCTGTTGTTTCTAATCTTTATTAATGACATTGTATGGAACCTTGCCTTGCTTTATAAAAATGACCTCAAATTGTATCTGCCTCTGTCAGATATTAATGACTGTAGGAGCTTCAATCAAACGTGAACAAAATTTTTGACTGATATTCCTAAAGTATATTACTTCTGAACTTCTTGAACTGCAATTCTATGTGTTTCACAAGGAAAGTAAATTCTATTACTTTTAATTAACAAGATTGTCCGTAACCCTGTTAGGAAATGTAATAGTTTTAAAGATCTCGGGATAATCTACGATAGTAAGCTTATTTTTGTTGAATACTTTAATAATATACAACATGAGGCATATAAATATTTCGGCTTTGTTCTCAGAAACTCAAGACATTTTTCTGAAACCTTAATTATCGTCAGAAAATTCGGTGGTTATTTTTTTTCATAATACTATTAGATGCATTAAGCAAATTAGCAAATCATAATAATATAATATAATAATATCTCTACCCCTCATTCTAATCACAAAGTTTAGCCCAGAAGTCAAAGACTTGTGCGGGAGAGGGGGCGGCATATTATTATTAAGCAGGCCGCATTTGCGCCCAGAAACGACTTACGTTGGTAGGCCCTAACCACCATTCAGTGCAGGAATGAGGGAAACCTGGAAAACCTCATTAATTAGGTGGGTAGTCAAATGTCAACCGGTATCAATCTCTCACATTGACCCAAGCCAACATTCTTCCAGCCTACCATACCCACAAAGAGGGTGCCAATCTCTCCACGAATATAGCGTATATACGGTCTACCGGCTGCGGGGGTCGAACCCACAGCGATCCAGTCACCTCGATTCAAGTACTGACGGCTTAAACCGCGCGACCACTGACCGATATTCATCATGTTATGTTATGTTACTTATACTTCTTTACTACAAGATTGTTTCTTTTATTCAGCTTCTTAATTTTTCTATCTATATCTGTGTTTATATTATATACCTATATTTTTTTACTAATTTTATGCCAAATAAATAAATACATTATTTGCTATTAAAGGAAAACATTATTAGTCATTTACTATAGAGCAATAGTAAAAAATAAGCTTTTTACAAATTTTTTTATACGATCTTAATAACATTGTATGGAAGTAACTACTCACTCACCCATTTCAAATGGAAACATCTGTAAATATGAAGCAACAAAAACTTTATTTTTTTACTGCAAAATTTTACAAAAACTTGAAGTTGCCCTTGAAAAAAAAACAAATTTAAAATTCTGCACCAGAATAGTTTTTACCGCTCCATCTTAAAAAAAACGAACAAAATCGAATAATAAATACCATTCTTTCAGACTTGTTTCCATTTGAAATGGGTGAAGACCTTTTTTATAAAGTACCTACAACTACAAATAAAATAAATATATCAAATTTTAAAAATACTCAGTAACTTTCAATTATTATGGTATTCGTTGGTATGTCCGCCAATGCTGTATCCATTTTTTTTAAATTTTTATTTTATTCTGTTGCCAGCTTACCTTGTATAACAATAGTATGTAATATGTGAATGATTTTAATTATTTTAACGGTAATGAAAGCAAATTCCAAAGATAAACATAAAATGAATACAGTTGAAGTTGTTTCTCTTAGTTATACGACTGAAGTCTTAATGATCAGTTCTTTTGTGTTTGACGAAAACAGAATTAGAGTAAGGTTGAATGCATCTCCTAATTTGACAACTACCCTGAAAGCAAACAACCTACGTAAACGTGGCTGAGCCTCGGACAGGGCGAAAGGAAAGCTTGTCTTTGGTCACAGAAGCCTCTTTGCCGCACAATCCGATTACCGCCTGTTTGGCACCTTTCTTTTCACAAGATATAAAATTTTCCACACATCGAATAGCCACCTGTGCTCGTACAAATATGCGCTTGTTTTTCATACGTATGTGGCTGCTGCCTTCTTACATTAAGTATACAACAGAAATAAATTGACGAACATTTTTCTAGTAGTAAAGAGACAATTTGTTTTCTAACTTCTAATTTATTGCAAATTGTGATTATAAATCTCAAGAGGATATCGGCTATCAACATGACAAAAACTTGATTAAACTCCGTTGAATTCATTCCACATTATCAATGTTACCAATACTACTTCCATATTCAAGTTTCGATCATACTAATGAAAAATAGAGATATACAGGGTGTTCTGGATTGTTTGGAACACATTGAAACCGTAAATAGAATAAGCAATTTTAAGAGGAAAACTTTATATAAACATGGTATTTTTCTCGATCAGTATCGGAGTTACGGGGGGCTAAAGTTTCAAAAAAATAAGTTTATTTTTTTTATTACCATGTTCGTATTGCACACAGAGCCTCCAAACATGTACTGCTCAACTAGAATATTATACAAGTTCATTTTTTAAAATCGTTATAAAGGGTGATATTTTTTTCAAGGCTCTGCTATCATTGAACCCTTTTTGTTTCTCTTGACTTTTGAATGTATTCTCGTAAATTTTTTTTTTAAAACGTTAATTCTCGTATATCGAAGCTAAATTATCAAAAGGTATCATATTTGAATATTGCGTACGATAATAATTTGTAAAAAAGTTAAGAATTTTATAAAATTACTATTTTAGGATGGAACCAAATTTTAAGTGCAATTATTATTTATTGAAAATACCTACAGCTTAGGCCTTCGATAGAGAGGTTTGTACATTTTCCCTGAGTAGGAATGGTAAATTTTCACAATTTACATGGTTTGGGTCCAGAAAATCTACATACAATAAGAGATCTATACATTTTTTTAAAAAAAATTTGGTATATCTGGATGAGAATAATTGGTAAGGAGATTTCAAATAACAGTGAATTTGTGGAGATTTTACCACTGAATATTCTTTTAAGTTAACTGTAGCCTATACATATGTATGTTAGGTATTTATTTGTTTGTTACTTGTTAGTAGTAAAACGCAAGTTTGTTGATATTTCAATGTTTGTTCCGGTTACAGTATTTTTATTAAATGTGTTAATTAAAATAAGGAAAATATCCAAGAAAACGATTCTTATGTCAGTAATATCTAAACAATTTATTTCTATATTTTATTTACAAATTTCTGAAAATTGCTCTATCGAAGACATAAGCTATAGGCATTTTAAAAAAATAATAATTGTACTTTAAATTTGGTTGCACCTTAAAATAGTAATTTTATAGAATTCTCCTTTTTACAAATTATTGTACGTAATATTCGAATATGATGCTTTTTGATAGTTTCACTTCGATACACGAAAATTAACGTTTTACAAGAAAATTTACAAGAATACATTCAAAAGTTAAGAAAGTCGAAATTTAGACAATGAATTAAGGGAGTAAAAAACATTTCAAACTTTACCAGGGACGTACAAGAAAAAATTCCGAAAGGGTTTCATGATAGCAGATCCTTGAAAAAATATCACCCTGTATAACGATTTTAAAAAATGAACTTGTATAATATCCGAGACTAGTTGAGCAGTACATGTATCAAATTTGGAAGCGCTGTGTGCAATATGAACTTGGTAATAAAAAAATAAATGTATTTTTTTGAAACTTTAGCCCCCCGTAACTCCGCTACTGATCGAGAAAAAGACCATGTTCATATAAAGTTTTCCTCTTAAAATTGCTTATTCTATCTACCGTTTCAATTTGTTCCAAACAAACCGGAACACCCTGTAGATAATAAAAAGATGAGTTTCTAATGACTAATCTTAATATTCTATAGCAGTATTAATGTGTTTGGAGAAAGAACATTTTTTATTCATAATAATTCCAGGACTTTTAACACTGTCACATCGTTTAAGAGTTGTAGCATTTTTTACTTTATTAAAGGTATTTTAAGCATGTGTAAATCAATTCTCCTACAATCCCTATGCATTTTTAGGATTGCTTTATCTATGGATTTGTGCATTATCATGTTTGATATCAGAGGGCATGACTTCATTGATAGGAATTGCAGCAAAACAACTTGGTACGGGTTTTAATAGAGATAAATGTCGGGCACCACAGGAAAAGCTGCGGAATCAATTCGTTCAGTTATATTAAATACGGGCAACTAAACGATCATCATTTTGTTATAACGTCCGTCCAACTTGTATAATTGCCTCAACATTTGGATTAGGGACCTGGTTATGGAAATACCGACAGAGGCGTACATTCTGGACGTTCTGTCGATGTATTGCCTATTGAAAAGTCAAATATCTATCAAACATTAAAAAAATTACTAACATGAAACATTATGAGGTATAAAATACAGTTGTGGCAGCAGATCTGATTTTTACCAAGTTTTAGAATTAAAGAAGCTTGACACATAATTTTATTCGAGATTACACATTTTTCTTCACCTCAAAGTCAATTTGTTTTTTTGTCGAATGTAGGTTTTATACATCTGGAAAGATTTATTTAATCTAAATTTCAGTGTAATGAATGTCAGAACAAACAACGCAAAAAATGTAATCTTCAGATTTATTTGTAGCTAATTAGACACCAATTTTTTTCTCATGTTTCACCGCGAGAATTCAGAATTATATTATTGTATATTCTCATATTTTTTCTCAAGATCTTGGTTGCCTGACTCTTCTGTTATGATTTGATGTTAAACTTCCTATATAGAGTAGGTCTTAGAACAAAGAAACAAGTAGCACCAAAAAGTTATGTACTGTTACAGTGACATAATCTTTTGCAAATGGGTGGCTTAGTACCTTTGTTTATCTAGTGATTGATCTAGTGGCCCGTTCTTTACAGTGGAATACACATAAACAAATGTCAATGTCATTTATTGTTGCTGTTTCTTACTCTTTCACAAGTTGTATAATTTTGTGCAGATAAAAGGAAAATATAATCCCTAGGTCTTTCGGCAAAATACAGTTATTTAGCTTGATATACAGGAAAGATAAAAAAAACAATTTTTTTGGAATTTTTGGTGGCGCGTAATTTTTCAGGGAAGGAATTAAAAAAAATGCAAAGACCCCTATTAATTTTTATCAGAGAATCGCCCCTTACAATTTTTCGGTATTATTTTGATAGACCTTGTATATAATAATAATAATAATAATAATAATATCTCTACCCCTCATTCTAATCACGAGGATTAGCCCAGAAGTCGAAGACTTGTGCGGGAGAGGGGGCGGCATATTATTATTAAGCAGGCCGCATTTGCGCCCAGGAACGGCCTACGTTGGTAGGCCCTAACCACCATTCAGTGCAGGAATGAGGGAAACCTGGAAAACCTCATTAATTAGGGGGGTAGTTAAATGCCAACCGGTATCAATCTCTCACATTGATCCAAGTCAACATTCTTCCACCCTACCATACCCGCAGAGAGGGTGCCAATCTCTCCACGAATATAGTTTATATACGGTCTACCGGCTGCAGGGGTCGAACCCACAGCGATCCAGTCACCTCGATTCAAGTACTGACGCCTTAAACCGCGCGACCACTGACCGATATCATGTAACTCCATTTGTTTCTGAAATGTTCAAGGACATATTATGTATGTATATTTGTTGTAACTGTACAATGAGTGTAAAATTATACATAAGCCTTAAAATATTCGTATGCAGCCTAATCTCGTTGTAGAGCTGAATATGCATAACAGTGTATTATCCTTTGCAGGATAAAACTACAACCACGTAACCAATACCCTCACAAAGCTTCGTGGAGGTGGGATCTTGTTTATTTTTCACTTTCTGTTTCGAGGTAAAACGATAATTACTCAAGACGAGAAAGATATATACTGTAAAGCAGAATAAACATTGCGCGTAAATATAAACACAATTAACATATATACATACCTCTTTGAGGTATTTAGAGCTGAGTCGAGAATAAGTCAATTCATGAAGAAAATATAGCTAAAGATATTAAAATAATATACACAGATGTACTAAATTTTATAATTTTGTTTGGATTTTGAATGATGTGCCTAGAAATAAATGCAGAATAAACGGTAACATGGTTTTTGTAATTTTAAACAATGCATTAGGATGTATTAAATTTGTTCAATGGTGTTCATAGAAGCAGATCTAATAAAAAAATAAATACATAAAAATGCCGTTTAGTTGTGTTAAGACAGAAGTTCTGCTTTTGTTTGTATCTAACAGATTGCTGTATATTATAACAGCATAGATTTTTTCAAATTAGATTAGCTGAATAACTTTAAAGTCAATTAAAAGTTCAACTAGCAATATAAAACTTATAATTTTAAAGAAAAAGGTTAGGTACTCAAGTAGTGATAATTGAACATTATTGACTTTTGATAGTGACATGCTTTTTGGTTCAGTTTTATACAGGGTGGAGCGAAAATAATATCTGTACAACGCTTTAACTTAGAAGTACCAAATTTGATGTTACATTAAGAGTTATCATTGAAGCATCGCAAGATGATAATTTATTACCCAAATTATCCATTAATTTCAATACTAAAATTATATTCTTGTTTTTACTACCCCTATGCTCTCGCCCACTGAATACGGGCAGCACGATGCCTTGGAAATAGAGTGAGTACCCGTAATGGCCTTATAACACGTAAATTTGCATTGGAGGTGTCGATGTAACGCGGCAAAACGTACGGACCAGACGGTGGAAGTTATACTTCTTACAAAAAAAAAACTTCCTTTCAAAGCCTGAACGTACAAAAAAAAAGTTCTTAAAAATTTGTAGTAAGGTTTTAGTACTATTTTTTATATGCTCATATTAAGATTCCCTGGATAAGTACATATCGCGAATGTTCTGTTAAAACGGAAACTGTAAAATTTTATCCCATATTCTTAATGACACACTGTATATTATACGCTTATACGTAAGAAGTAAATTTATGTTGGTGTCCACAACCAGTAATTCTCCACGCTGTATAGTGGGTTGTATAAAAAAGTTCTTAAAAATGTGTTCTTCCTTTTGAGCGTGACGCGGTTTCTCGACCAACATCCCATCCCAATGTGTCTAACGGGCGCAAAGAAGTATAACTTCAAAATTCAAAGAAACTCTTGGCTGAGTACACTGCCAAACTGATCAGATTTGTAAAAACAATGGTAATAAAGTAAAAGTTTATGGTCTGCAAATTTTTATTGTCTTTTTTGTTTCCTAAGTACATGTACTTTTTTACCACATTAAGAAAAACCACTGGGTAATCGAATCCTTTTATATACCAAGACCAAGTCCAAGACTTTTCATGTCTGTAGTTACTTTTTGAACGTTCTAATCTCAGTTAGTGTTACTTTGGTGCTAGAATTACAAAGGAAAAATTTTGAGAATTGAATTGAATTATCATAGTTAAAGTACTGTTATCCTGTTTAGATTTTCTTAAGAGGGTTGGAAATACTGTGATTTCTGAACTGTTGAGTTATGACATTAATTCTAATAAAAATTTCAACATTGGAGAATTGAAATATTAAAAAAAACGGTAACGAAATGATAAATTTTGAGTTATGCCACTTTCTATATTTATAAATATATATTTTTCAGGAAGAAAATTTTGTTAGACAAATGTAGTTCAACAAATGTCTTTGGAGCAATGTTTCATCCTCTCTTCTATTGTTGCCAGCCGTTAAACAGTACGCCAATGTACATGCCGGAGCAGTCTGCTGCAGACTGCAGCCGTACCATCCAGACTGATCTCGTTACAAAGTTGCCATTAATTTACATTATTGAATTCTCGCTGTGTGCACACATATCTACATATGGAAATCAACCACTTCAAGCGGATTGATGCTTCGTGTTTCCTATGATTTCGAAATGAGATATTATTAAACAAACCGTGAACAAGCAATCGAACTGCGCCTAATTCCCAGTTACACTATTCTCTGCTTGATTTCCATCCGCCACGTCTATTCGAATAGTGTATCGAGCTATTATTCCTTGTTTATGATAACACTACCGTCCTTATTTAGAGCCAGTTAATTGATATTTTAGAGGTTCTTTTTTGAGACATCTCATGACGTTCTCCCAACTAGGAATTTATGACACGATGGTATTTTATCGAAACAAATCTTTATAAAACAGCACAAGTCACAAAAACATTTTAAGAAAGTTTATACTTCAACTATACAACCAAAATTGACGCTTTAGTCGCCGTTAGATTTTGTAAGGCGGCTTGTAGTTATATAATAGCAATATATTAAACTTGACTCTTTAGCCGTATGATACAATAAGCAGGATGCTTGGCTTTCCACATCCTCCAGTAGTCTGCTGAGCTTCATGGCGTTAGCTGTGCACTGCCAACCAAATTCCAGAACAGCTGGAGTTGTGGAGCTGCTTGCTGACATTACCGTCAGATATGCATGTTTCAGTAAATCAGAAAATCTAGTTTTGGTTGTCTTTTGAATATTTTTGGACCACCAAACTATCAAGTTATAATTGATCTTAAATAATCGTAAAACAGCCGATATACTTGTTTACACCCATGCTTCAAAATTTGCGGTAAGGAAATGCTGTAATGGCATAAATCTAAATAATCATTAAATATGGAAACTGATTTATCTATAATCATGAGTCAAAATTTAGAAAATTCTAAGATTTGTCTAAAATAATCACAAATGCATATGAAGGCAAGTACTAAAGAGTATATTGTTATTAGGATTAAAAGTGTCGCTTAAAATTATTCTAAAATAAGTTTTAGTAATGTTTAGTTAAGGCTTAAAATATTTTTCAAAATCAAGTAATTACTGTAACTATGGAAATAAAATTGCAATTGTTGAGAACCATAATTATTTGAAAATAATAATAATAATAATAATATCTCTATTCCTCATTCTAATTACAGGGATTAGCTCAGAAGTCGGAGACTTGTGCGGGAGAGGGGGCGGCATATTATTATTAAGCAGGCCGCATTTGCGCCCAGGAATGACTTACGTTGGTAGGCCCTAACCACCATTCAGTGCAGGAATGAGGGAAACCTGGAAAACCTCATTAATTAGGGGGGTAGTCAAATATCAACCGGTATCAATCTCTCACATTGACCCAAGCTAACATTATTCTACCCTACCATACCCGCAGAGAGGGTGCCAATCCTCTCCACGAATATAGCTTATATACGGTCTACCGGCAGCTGGGCGCGAACCAACTCCGATCTAGTCACCTCGATTCAAGTACTGACGTCTTATACTGCGCGACCACTGACCGACAATTATTGTTAAACATTTAGAAATAAATGGTTTCTTGGATATTTGCTTGATCAAGTATCACAAAGGTTAAAATACAAAAATGTAATATAGTTTACATGTAGTGCGCGAAATATGTATTTTGCTGACCTCTTCATATTTTGACGTTTGTAGAAAAAACATTATTAATTGATTATTAATTCGCAAAACGTACTAATCCTTTCCGATAAGTCGGCAGCGCAACGTAATGGCCTGAGCAAATCTCTTGAAGCTCCACTCCGACGGAAATATTGACCGATTGGGTTTCCCACAGGCCCACATTTCAAACGTATAAAATCCGAAACACACATTATGTTTGCTAACATATCATAAAACAGATTTCCGTATTGAAAAGAGGGTCTGCGTTTGGCGTGTATAGCCAGTTCCATGTTATGTGACAATGACAAGTTGGCTCGACGGATCCCCTTCGGACCACTTCAACAAATACGCTAAACCGACGCAACTGCCTGCGATTGTTATTTATACTTATTTACGCTCCGGTATTTGCGTACAATCGGGACCTTATCGATTATTGTTCAAATAATCCGTGTTTGCGGAGGGAGCGAAAGGATTCTGAATTATTACAAATGATTAACTCAAGGTAGATTTCGATGCCCATTGTGACGATGTTGTGAGGGGCTCTGATTAATATACGCATTCGGATGGGCGTAATAGTGACAAAATTCGTTGCTCATCGTACGTCAAATTATAGCTTTACTTTATCTTACTCCATTGACTTCCACATAAAATAGTCTACCAACAAATCTATACAGGGTTAACTATGACTAAGTACAAATATTTTAAGAGAGGATAGAGAAGAAGAATAAACGGAATCACACAAAAATTCCACTTATTTATAACGCAAAAAAAAAAATTTCAATTCAATTCCTATGTCTACGTTGTAGCTTTGTCTTTGTCTTCAATTTTTTTAGTGCCTTTTAATTTTAAACGTTTTATAGTTATTAAATAAAGGAGTTTGTGTCTGGTAGAGATATTTTCCCACAATATAGTGCGTCGATTTGTTTTTCTAGGTTATGGGACAAGACTGCCGGGTGCATTAAAAGCTTTCTATTATCTATTAGTAGGTACAATCGTTTGCAATAATAATGACACTCTCTTAAAAGAGTTTTTGAATTTCTGGAAGTTCTGAGTAGAAATTTCATTAAATTTCAATCGGTGAGTGAAACAACTAATATTAAAAATGTGAAGTAGATTTCATTACAAATACATCAGAAGTTCTAAAGAAATCGCAAAATTAATTTTAATGAGTGTCATTATTCTTGCAAACGATAGTACCTATTCCTTTCGTTCGATTTTCTTATAATAAATAGTCATTATACCTAACTGTGCCTACGGAAAGTGTGTTTTGTCTGTAGTGAGTGGTTGCAATGAATGAAAATGTAGTTTTGCCAGTTTGTATAGAAATAATGCAAAACGAATACAAAATACTACAGCTAACTAGATTAAAAACGACCGCATGGTAGTTGACATTGTTGACAGATGTAAACTTTATCTATGTATCTAAGCCGTCTCAGTTGATGCTTATCATAGGCGCCGACTTTTCGTAGGAAAAGAAGGTTTTGCCCCAATTTTTAAATACCGTATTGTCTTTTGTTCTCCCTGAGCTCTTAAAAATTTTGTACTTGGTCATAGTTAACCGTGTAGAATATAAAGATAACTTTAGTTAGCTGATATAGTATACAGAGTGTTAGAGGTTGGACCGTCATAAATTTAACAGGCGACATCAAAATGAACAAAAAAAAAACTAATATGACATGGGTCCCAAATCTAACCATTTTCGAGAAAAAATTTCTGCATTCAATGACCATATAATGCAGTGTTTATCCCTCCTTTCAATTTATTTATGTTTACCCTAAAATCAATTATTCGTTAATCAATAAAATTCGACAAAGTCGACATCGTCGAATGTGGCAACAACGCGGAAGTACAGTGACTACAGATTAGTTGGTATCTGAACTGAGAAGTGTCTATCGCTTGTCTCAAATTCTTTTACATACCACTATTTCCTTATTTTTTCTTTGTTTGTTGTAATGTTTAGCATATGTAAGTATCACGTATTTATTTGGATCGATACTCAAAAATAAAATTGCAATACAGTCTTTATTAATTTTCACAGTAGTCGTTTATCTTTAGATTTGTTGTCATCACTAAAAACAAGCTGGCATGCGGTAAGCAACCTACAAACCGCTCGCCTGGCAAAGCGTGTATTCGCACTGTTGCCACGTTATGATAAAATTCCTTGACACGACTTTTTGTATATTTTACTTGATATCAATTTACAAATATATTGGACAGATGTTAAATTTCTGTTACAAAAAAATCCTTAATGGGTCGTAAACCTTCAAAGCTTATTTTGATGAAAAAAAGTAATTTTATGCTTGGCCCAAATGTCAGTCTTCAATCTTTCTTCTATATTAAATACACAAGGGATTTGTAAGGTAAGGTAAGAAGTAGGTAAAATAAAATAAATAAAATCAGTGGTGTAACATAACTTTCACAATAAATAATTAGTGCAAAATTCTATACCAAGGCCACTGGTATTTCCGAAGCTTCAAGGACCACCGTTTATAATCATTTCTCTAAAGAATTTAAAATGATGTCAAGTCATCTCTTGAAGTATATCAAGATGCTTTTGAATCACCATAAATAGGTAACGTCAATGTCATGTCAAAGATGCATTAGGAACATGTTTATGATTGGCTGTAGCATGTTTTAGTTTAATTCGATTACATGGCGACTTTTCGACCAGGGACGTGCGAGTTACGTCTAAATTATGGAAATGCCGTTAACGCGGATCCTTGAATTTTAAAAATATTAGGGTGACTCAAAGACCCTGAAAAATCGAGCTCCAAGTAAGTTTTTATGAGAATCCCATCGTAACGAAAACTTGTTTTGCGTATCAAAGCGCAAACATTATGCAAATTTGAACATAAAAGATGTTCATTAAATTCAGTGACTCTGTAAATCGCTGAAGAGATAAATATTAAAAGAGTAGATGGGACTTTTTATGCATTTGCGCCTAAATACTCCGAAAGCTTTTTAGTTAGTCTAAGGCAGAAGGAATGTTTGCTCATAATTTACCCTGACGTCGGGCCGATCTCGATCCGATGAAACGTATTTCGCTGTGTTCCGTTAAGGGACGCTAATTTACATTGTCATTAAACTTTCAGTGCTCAGTTGATCATCTGAAAAACTCCCAAAAGTCGTGTATTAAAATTCCATTTGGGAGGACATTAGGGGCTAGTCAAAATTGGACCATAAATTTCATTTCAATTATACATGAAATACATACATTATTTTAGTTAAATACAAATCTAATTTGTATTTAAGTATACGAGGTATGGCAATTAAGTTCCGGGAATTTGTCAATGAAAAATTAAGCAAATTAAATTTCGCCAAAATTGTATTATCGACCTTCACAACAGCCTTCCTCTAACTTTAAGCAACGATTCCAACGTTGCTGCCACGATGGGAAGCACCCTTGGTAATCATCCTCAGATAACCCGTTCAGCACCACGGTTACAGCTTCTTTGACCTCCTGTACGCCGCCATGATGGGTTCCCTTGAGGTGCGCCTTCATCTTGGAGAATAAAAAAAATCGCAGGGGGCAATATCGGGGCTATAGGGTGGGTGCGGCAACGGCGCAATGCCTTTTTTGCCAAAAACTCTTACACAATGAGCGAGGAATGGGCTGGCGCGTTGTTGTGGTGCAAGATTCAGCCGTTCTCGGCGTGTTCCGGTCGCACAAGAAAAACGCGGGCCCGCAGCCGTTCCAGGACGCCAACATAGAACTGCCTGGCCGGCAGGAACATATTCACGATGACTGATGCCGTGGATATCGAATAAAACGATCAACATTGCCTTCAGTCGTGACTTGGATATCCTCGCTTTCGTTGGCCGCTCTCTACCTTTTTCCACCCACTGCTGACTTTGTTTACGGGTCTCAGGGTCATACTCAAATATCCAGGTCTCATCTCTAGTGACTACTCAACTCATCCAGTCTCTACCGTCACTCTGAATGCGAACAAATCATCGCAGATCGATTTTCCCATGTCTTTCTGTTCACGGGTGAGAATTTTTGGCACCATCTTTGCACAAATCTTTCACATATTCAAATTTTCGTGTAACATCTTGCGAACAGTTTCTTTGTTGACGTTTAACTCGTCAGACAACGCACGACTGCTTAGGCGCCGGTCAGACATGATCAGGCACGTAAACGGTCAACATTCGTGTCAGTACAAGAGGTGACGGGAGCTCCTTCACGTGGATCGTCTTCTTCCGATTCACGCCTCTCCTTGAACCGTTTTGTTCATTCAAACATGCGTGTTTTCGACATGCACTCGTCTCCATACACCACTTGCAATTTTCGAAGGATTTTCGAGGGAATCACAACACGTTGCTTGTACAATCATATCTAAGTAATAGCAGACAAATGTTATGCATAATAATATATCATCAACCTGTCTTGGTATTAATGCAGGCGTACCACAAGGGTCCATTCTTGGTCCTGTTCTATTTCTGTTATATGTTAATGATTTACCTCTATCAGTGAACAACTCAGTTTTAACTATTCAGTTTGCTGATGATACCAATTTAACAAATCGTAGTCCTTTAATTGATGACTTATTAGAAGAGGGGCGTCAAGCGGAACTAATGATTCAGAGTTGGGTTCCCTCTAACAAACTTAATTTAAATTCTAGTAAGACAGAAACTTTAATATTTACTCTAAGAGAGGCTAAACATTTTTCAAATCCTAAATCTGTTAAATTTTTAGAAGTCCATCTAGATTCTAAGTTAACCTAACTCCTTCGCAGTTTGAGACATCATGTGTCGTCACAAATTTTGATAACAGCATAGTCTCATTCATTCTATATTATCATATAGTATATTAATTTGGGGCCACTCTGCTTCTTCTGCTTGATATATTTGCAGAGAAAAGCGATAAGTAATTAAGTATAGTTAGTATTAAATATAGATTTGACTGCAGGCAAATATTTATTCAATTAAAGACACTGTATTATTCTGGATTGCTTACTTCACATAAGAAACAATATTGGAAGTTATACTATGAGGAATGAGATTCGGGCACACCATACAAGAAATAATACGATCTTACATTCAAGACTTGCAAAAACTAGAAATGGTTCTTGTTATCGGGAAATAAAATTTTATTACGCCCTACCTAAAGAAATTAAGGATCTGAATTTTTCGAGCTTTAAGTATAAGTTAGAGAATTATCTGTTCCTCAATGCGTTTTACAGTCCTCAGGAATGTTTAAGCAGCAATTTTCTTGCAATGATGTCTTACAATTTTCTTTTTCTTGTCTTAGTTTTTATCTTTGTTTTAACTGAATATGTTTGTCTATCTTGTTTTATATTATCTACTACGAAATTGCCTTGTGTTACATTACTGTGTGACACACTGTATCTTTTTTATTATCTATCAACATTTTATTAAGGCAAGTTAACTTAAATCGTAATATTTTGAGGTGAAAAATTTAGTACGTCTCAACAAACAGAAAATAGATAACGCTTATATTTGGCACAAACTAAAGCCATTAATTTCCATAACAATTTTTGTGGGAGGATGCGATGGAAAGTAGATAAGCATTAGCAATTTTTTACGGCGCTGTCTGACTAAAAATGAGTATAGGTGTTATTTTCGTTCCGTAAGAACGCATTACACTTATTCCCCTTTCAGGAATCTGCATGAAATGAAAAATATAAGCAGTCCGAAATTTCCTGAGGAGGATGGTTTGAGTGAATGAATAATGATGCACATATGTGGGTGTTTCTAACAAATTGTCCCTAATGGAAGGTTGCCCGGAAAATGAATAATAAAATAAGATAGAAGCAACATATCTTATCTATCTCGGAAGATTTCCCCTTGATTTATTTTTGTAAGGGATATGATTCATGCGGTATATATATCCACGTCTGCCACCAGCTTTCATCCATTAGGCACTGTATTAAGACTCTATGGATGGGAATATGAAAATGTAAGTTCTGCAATCTTTAATCTTTTTTGTAGAAACTATGCCAGCCAGCCGCTGTACCTCATAAATTCTCTTTCGGTTGGGAAGCACGTTTTAAAAACATAGGTATTAGTTGGCAAAAGCTCGATGTTACACTCCCAAAGCGATAAAAACACAGTAAAATTACATATCTTTTATTATATAGAATCATAATTTAATGTGATCAACATGTCTAAAAATGCAGCAGTATATTTTGTATAAGTAGATACATTTTTATTAAGTGTTAATAATATCGTGTGAAACTAACATTTAACGCAGTTAAATTATACAGGGTGTTTCAAAACAAAGGCGAAAAATTTCAGGGGATGATTCCTTGTTTAAAATAAAAGATAGTTTGTTATATAAACGTTGGGTCACAAGTCAACCATTAGGGAGATATCGCGATGCAAAGATGGCGGAATAAAGAGTGTTTTTATTGTTTTTCTCGGAAACGAAAAGCGTGGGAATGGCAAAATTTTGTGGAAGTGTTACCATGATCAAAATACACTTGTGACATATTTTTTCACTTTTTGAAAATAATTGGAAAGGGTTGAAATAAACTACCCCTTTCAGTTTCTTTAACTATACTTTCAAAAACGTTCCTTAACGACGTAGAAAAAAATAAATTAGGTTAAGCCGATTCATTTAGAAACTTTTTTCTCTCTTATATTTTTTTGATAAAATTAACTGTTTCGACGTTAAAAAATAAAATGTAAAGTATTGCACGTCGGGAAGAGGCAGTTTTACTACACCCATTATTAGGAAAAACTAGTTGGCTGCTGTCAATTTCCGGATGTTTCCATTGTTGCTTTGACAGATAGCAAATGGTTTGTACTATTTTAACATTTTGAGAGTGGTTTACGAGATAATTTGTCTTTCGTTGTGTGATGTGTTTGATTGCGGAGTACGTTAGGATTCAATACTAAGTTAATACAACTAAAATGGTTATTTTCACAAATGCAGAAATGACAGGCATGCACTTTATGCACGGCTGGAAATTCCTTACATGATTGTCGCCTTTATGCAGAAGCGTATCCTAATCGTAGAATTCCTCATCACACATCACAGTATATTTGCTAAGCGTCATCGAAGGCTATGTGAATCCGGAAAATTCAAAAAAAGAAGTTTTGATACAGGCCGACACCTGGAAGTACAAACCATTTGCCATCTGTCAAAGCAACAATGGAAACATCCGGAAATTGACAGCAGCCAACTAGTTTTTCCTAATAATGGGTGTAGTAAAACTGCCTCTTCCCGACGTGCAATACTTTACATTTTATTTTTTAACGTCGAAACAGTTAATTTTATCAAAAAAATATAAGAGAGAAAAAAGTTTCTAAATGAATCGGCTTAACCTAATTTATTTTTTCTACGTCGTTAAGGAAGTTTTTTGAAAGTATAGTTAAAAAAACTGAAAGGGGTAGTTTATTTCAACCCTTTCCAATCAATTTCAAAAAGTGAAAAAATATGTCACAAGTGTCTTTCGATGATGGTAACACGCCCACAAAATGTTACCATTCCCACGCTTTTCATTTCCTAGAAAAACAATAAAAACACTCTTTTTTCCGCCATCTTTGCAACGCGATATCTCCCTAATGGTTGACTTGTGACCCAGCGTTTATATAACAAACTACCTTTTATATTCAACAAGGAATCACCCCCTGAAATGTTTCGCCTTTGTTTTGAAACACCTTGTATAATTCCTTAGATTTTAATATTAAAGGCATCGTGTCTGAAAAACCTGTTACATTTAAAACAGTATTTGTTACTTTTGCAATAATAAATGTAATGTTGATCACTATTTGTTATTATATTTGTTTATTTTTTTTTCTGTTTCTGTTTTATCATAGGATTACTAGTGTATTAATTAGGTATAAGTATCAGGTAGGAGGGGTTAAGTATGAATGGCCATAAGGCTAGACTTCTACCCATTGTTTTATTATTATTATTATTATAAATATTTACTCATATACAGGGTGCCCGGGAAAATGTGGGAAATCTCTCGGGTATAGATAGAACAATAATAAATAAAATGACAAGTTAAAGTACTTCACATAATTTAATAAAAATTTAATGTTAAAATAGTGTTCCTGATATATATTTTGCTTTTTTAGTTTACTAGGGGTGGGCTAAGTTTTATTACATGCCTAAATGACACCCTGTATGATAAACACTTTAAAATAATAAATCTGGGTAGCTTCAAACTTATACTAAAAAAGGTACTCTTGTTTATTGTCGATAAAAGGCAATAATTTTCCGAAAATAATTTAATGACTACATAATGAAAACTTTTTGGAGAATTTCGGACAATCACGCAAATAAAAGAGCAAATAAAAATACATCTTCCAATAGTACAAAAGAACAAGTCGGGAGCGTATAAAGAACGTCATTATGCGACTAACTATGTAAAATGCCGCAATCAGCTCGGCACAGAACGGTCCGCAAAGCGCCTAGACCGCGACCGCATAGTGCGTTCTCTCTTTTATTGTGCAGTAAGTGATAAAGTGCATGACAGTTGTCAATAACGTCAACTTCTTCTTGCCAGTTACGAGTTTTTCAATAACAGCGAGTGGGAATTCTGCTTCAAATCGCCCTGTGTATAAAAAATGAAGACTGTATTAATCCGACGACTAACTACGTATTTAATTCATTAATAATGAAGCAGGAAATATCAAACTTCGTTTAAAAGGAAAAACTGCGACAGACTTAATTAGTGTCATTATGTCACACTTGGGAATCTCATTAAATTTTATCTTTTCCTTTAATATTCACTTTCCTAGCATCCCAGACGGCCTTTGTAATTTATTACGCTCAGGCGCAACATATGCGCCGCGATGTTGATGCAAGTCGGGTCGCAAAAACGCATTCCGCAATTATTCAACTTTGGTTTATGGTTTTTAATCTGCTGTCGTTCCATCGCCGCGCTAATTTACTGAGGATTTAGCTCGCGGCGATTTTCGGAAAACGGATTACAACTAATTGGCTGATTAATAACGAAATGAGAACAAGACAATGCATTTTATAGTTGAGCTATGAGTTTTCAAACGTCATTGATAGTGATCTGATTATCATCCGTTAACTTTCAGAAGAATAAACTACACGTTTTTAAATAGCTCTAAAAAAAATCAAGACAGTATCAAAAGAGCTTTCAAACGATGTATCATACGCCCTATAGTGCCATTTGAAATTTCAAAATTGGTACCTCGATCTACGAAGGGATCTAGAAAATAAATAATGACGTAGTTGATGTCCCCCTAAAATTAAAAATCGACGTATTTTTCGAATTTTTTCTAAACTTCATATTAAACGAAATATACAGGTGGAAAGTTTTATATGGAAACCCTGTATAACAGGGAGAATCTTAAATAAGTACAAATATTTTAACTTAAAAAACTATGATTTTAACACATCTAAGAGTTAATTTTCGCCACATAACCTCAAATAACGTGAAACAGAATTTTGAAAATAAACACAAAACATGGAAGGACAAAATAACTAGCTTGATGTATGAGTTCAATATGAAGAAAAGGCAAAGTAAATTGTTTAAATGTAGTGTCAATAGCATGCAAAAAAAAACTGGTGTCGTAGGCACAGGTAACAGGTAGGTGTCACGAGCAGTAGGCGAATTGTCCCGTACCAGCCCCCTCTTCTAGGATTGATAAAGGTTATGTTGATACCGGTACAGTATATGGTCCAGGGCAAAGGAATAAGCTGTGGCAAAGGCAAGCGGAAACAAAACATGTAATATTTGTGGAACGGTACTTGATAATTTCAATAAGTACACGTCAATTGAAAGTTAATATGAGATACTTTTGCATCTTCTGAAACCGAACTAGGCTAATGGTTTCTTGCTTGGTGCATCTGTTTCAAGAGTTGGGGCACTAACGTATAAATGGATTTAAATCATCTTATTATTTTCACATGTAGTGTTTTTCTATTAAGTGTCTTGTGGATTTAATTAATAGTCTCCGTGGAATACAGTGTGATTAAATATATGCGATTGTGTAATGGCGCGTTATACAAACAGTGAAAAGGTTGACATCCTAAGCATATTTGTTAAGTAGTGATAATCAATGATAGCGATAACGATAACGTATTGACCAAATTTTAAATTGAGCTATGATTGTGAGTAGAGAATCTTCATAGGGGGCACTTCGACAAAGAGAGCTAAATGTTTGCTAGAGTTAAATAGGCTTGACCTAAAAACTCTGGTTGGCCTATATACAGGGCACTGCCACTTAAGAAGTCACATGCACAAGTTGGGGCTGGCTGAGGATATGTCATATGTCATTGTCCGGCTGGGGAACGGACCAGATTTTCTATATTTGGCAAAGTGCATCTCTTGCCAGAAGATCTGGACAAAATCTCACCCAACAAGGTTATCGGCTTCATAAAGAGGCTAAACCTGTTGGGTGAAGTATAACAAGTATGTGAGCCACAATAGACCACAGGGTCGCGGTGGAGAACCAGCTTTTGGCTCACTCACGTAGAACTATGAACTATGAGTAGAGAATCTGGTTTATGTTTTCAATTTATTGGTGAGGTAGCAAAAGCAAGCATCACGCCAAAATATTTAAATGGCATCGGGGGTTAAGTAATATTTATTTTGAAAGCTGTAACGAAAAAAACACTAAATTTATACCATTGGCGTACTTAACTCGAATGAGTGACATTTTTTACCGCTACTAATTGTTTGTACATAAGTTTCAACTTAAAAATCTAAAATCGACGGGTCTGAGTGTTTTTCTACAATCTTGACGCACTTCCTGAAAATGGCTCTGTTTCGTGTTCATCTGGCCACCCTGTATATACTTTTACGCACGCTCGTAGATAGAAATGAAATTCGCCATGGCCTACGTGCCCGAGCGACCCGTATTTATAATGTGCAGGTTCCTCATATGTATTTAAAATGTAATTCCAGCGTTTCAGCAGAGTACACCCGCAAATATTGATATTAGCATATAAATTCGCATACGTATGATTCACCCGCGCCGTTTCTTTGCATTCGCCGGGCATAAATCGCAGCGTATTCCCAGTAAAAAGTAACTTACGATCCTCGTTCAAATGCAAATTTAATGAATTCTATTATTGACATTAAGACTGTGCATTTATTAACATAGTAATGGCCTGCATTAGGCGCATGGAACGCTGTTGTGTGTACCGAGAGCTCCTGGCTCTGTAAATACTGCCCTATTTCGAGATACGCATTATTTGCGACGATGCCGAAAGGAGATATTAAAATCTCAATGGCGCTCGTGCACTGTCAACAAGGAATTTATGGATGTTTTATTTAATATCAGCCGGAGATCAACTTAGACGTATCTTGTTTCCTAGGGTCGACAAACAAGGGCCTTGTGAGTTTTTTTTTTCTTCCTAGCGAGTATTGACACAAACTGGTACGTACAAAGAAGCTAGTTTATATGAAAATGGGGGCGTAATGCTTTTTACAAAAAGTCTGACTACGTTTAAACAGAAGGAGTATTCTGTAAAAAAGTGAAAATCATTTTATTTTCTTTACTTTTCCACTTATTTACCAATTTTGTGCTTATATGCTACGAAATTTGACTTTGAATAACTCTTCTATCGAAATTTCTTTATAAATCTCTTAAAATTGTTTTGTTTTTTTAGGTCATACAAATCTGTAAGTATACAGGGTGAACATTAAATAAGTACAAATATTTTAACCAGCAGGACGGTTCACTGTGTGGCACACATAATTAATAGTTTTTTTTACAAAAAAAATCACGAATAAAAAAGTCAAGTTTTAAATAAATTTCGAGATTTTCCAATCGAAAACTTGTTGAGGACCGTTGATCCGACTCCGAGATTAATATTTTTAAGAGTCATGGTGGATGAGATTCCACAGCGTTGTCAGTGTTACGCTAATGTCTTCGAATAGGCTTCAATAATGTTAACTAGAATTTTTAGACATGTCAAAGAATGATTGAAATGTGTTAATTTATGAAAATACTAACTGCCATCTCTTTCCCTCCGCCATTCCTACACCTCATTAATAAATTCAAAATATAAACCCGATTCTCTACTCACAATCATAGTTCAAAACAGAATTTGGGTAACGTCCATTTTTACTACACTCCAACTTGTTTATCACAAAACGTTATCGTGATCGCTATTACTGATTTATCAATACTTAACAAATATACTTTTAGCATGTCAAGCTTTTCACTGTTTGAATAATGCCGCGCCATATTTTATCATACTGTATTTCACGAAAAATATTAATTACATACTCAAGATATTTCAGAGAAAAACACTGCCCGTGAAAATAATAAGACGATTTATACAGTATGCGCCAAAAGTATGGAATAAATTCAATAAAAACGAAACAATTATTTTTTGGGAAAAATCCTCGAACAGGTCGATTTTTAATTTAAAAAATACATATTTTAGCGTAAAATGCGATTTTCAAATGTCATTTGTTTTCGAGTAATGACGTCATCGATTTTTTTTTAAATGGCAACACCATATTTTTTCTTGATTCTGAAAGATCGTTTAATTCTCTATCAGACAGTACTAAAATTTTGCCCTATTACATAGGAAAGTTTTCGAGTAAATGACGATTGAATGTTAGAAAACGTAAATTTTATCCATAAACAAGTAACAATTCTGAGGTATGTAAAATAAAATACAATTGATTAAATTTTATACTTAAATTAAATGTTCGAATTACCATCCACCAACTTCTTGACAATGCGCAAAGTCTGTGAAGAAATTTTTCTTGCACATTATGAATGATTTCTGGGGTAACTCTATTTTGAAGTTCTTCTAAATTACGTGGTTTATTAATGTACACTTTTGACTTCAAGTATCCCCATAAAAAATAGTCAAGAGGTGTAAGATCTGGCGATCTTGCAGGCCATTCTATCGGTCCGCGTCTGCCGATCAACCTCCCAGGAAAACAGTTGTCCGAAAAATCTTGTACAGGGCGCGCATAGTGCGGAGGTGCACCGTCTTGCTGAAACCATATGGTATCGTCAGGAATGTCAGGGTCATTATCGTTAGGAAAAATTACTGCAAGGGCTGGAACAAGATCATTTTCTAGAAACTCTAAATATCTTTGTCCTGTAAGGGTTCCTTCAAAGAAGAAAGGCCCTACTATTCTGTCGTCAACTATTCCAGCCCACACATTTAATTTCTGAGGGTGTTGGGTATGTGCCTCTGCCATCCAATGAGGATTTTCCCGACTCCAATATCTGCAAGTTTGACGGTTTACTGTACCATTCAGACAAAATGTGGCCTCATCTGAAAAAAGTATTTGCCGGTGTAAATTTCTATTTCCTTGACATAAATCCATTAGAATTTCGCAAAAGTGTAAGCGGCGATCGGGATCATCTTTATTGAGTTCCTGCACAAGTTGAATTTTGTAGGGATGATATTTTTCCTTCCTCAAGATACGTAGCACTGTGCTCTGACTAGTGTCATTGTTTAATGCAACCAATCGTGAAGAATTATGAGGATTATCCACCATACTTATCAAAATGTTCTGTTTCTGATTTTCATTAATGCTTGGACGTCCAGGTTTTGGAATATTTACAACATTGCCAGTTTCTCTAAATTTAGACTCTACCGTACTGACTGTTGATTGGCTGATAGGGCGATCTGGATAATTTTCATTAAATAAATCGCAAACTTCCTGCTCACTTCTAGTCATATTCCCGCATCCGATAAGAATTAAAATTTCAATTCTTTAAGTAACAGTTAAATGTGCCATAATACTTTAAATTGAATAATAATTTCTATGTCGCTTACAATACTTATTAGAAGGTCGGTGTGACAATGACACTTTGCAAAGATTTTCACCTACGTGATCCATAAAAGAACTATGGAATTCGAAAAACTAAACTTGATAACGTTCTTGCTTTATTTTAATTGATTTACGTTTTCTAACATTCAATCGTCATTTACTCGAAAACTTTCCTATGTAAGAGGGCAAAATTTTAGTACTGGCTGATAGAGAATTAAACGATCTTTCAGAATCAAGGAAAAAATATGGTGTTGCCATTTAAAAAAAATCGATGACGTCATTACTCGAAAACAAATGACATTTGAAAATCGCATTTTACGCTAAAATATGTATTTTTTAAATTAAAAATCGACCTGTTCGAGGATTTTTCCCAAAAAATAATTGTTTCGTTTTTATTGAATTTATTCCATACTTTTGGCGCATACTGTATACATTAGTGCCGAAACTCTTAAAAAAAATGCGCCAAACAGTACATTACTTAAAGAAACCATTAGCTTAGTTTGATTGCAGAAGCTGCAAAAGTATCTCATATTAACCTTCAATTTACGTATATTGAAATTATAAAATCGCTTTCCACTAATATTACATTTTTAGTTTACACTTGCCTTTGCCACAGCTTATTTATTTGCCCTGAACCATACTAGTTCACCGGTATCAACATAACCTCTATCAATCCTAGAGGATGGGGCTGGTGCGAGACAATTCGCCTACTGCTCGTGGCACCTCCCTGATATCTGTGCCTACGACACCAGTTTCTTTTTTACATGCGATTGACACTGCTTTTAAATATTTTACTTTGCCTTCTCTTGATATTGAACACATATATCAAGCTAGTTATTTTGCTATTCCATGTTTTGTGTTCATTTTTAAAATCTGTTTCACTCACTACGAAGCTACAAAGTACGAAATGGTTAGCACTGACATGTTGTTTGAGGTTATGTGGCGAAAATTAACTCTAAGATATTGTGTGAAAATCAGAGTTTTTTGTTATTCTTCATAAAACAATTTAAGGGGATAATTTGTGATAATCTAATCAGTGTACAAACTCGTGAAATATAAATAGTTCGTTTTTCAGTAAGTAAGGTGAGTTTTAGTGCATGTTTGTGGATAATTTTGGAAGTAATTGAGCAAAGTAACTTCCTAAACACTTTAATGTACAGTATAGACTTGCGGAAATTCATATTTTATTCGTTTATGTTAATTTTACTTTACTTATTGCTAAAAGCCAGTGTTTTTAAATTAGAAACAACGGCAAAAATTGAATTTACGTTCAAAATTACTACCAAATTTTCACCTAAGTAATCTGTGGTCTCATTTTTGCTACTTCATTTAAAAACACCCTGTATTTTTCTACTTACGAGTAGTATTACTTAACAATACCACTAAGTTTAACATGGACACCGTCACGCTTGCACAGAGCACAAATTTAATTTTATATGCAAGCCTTATTTCGTCCCGCAAAAGTATTATTATAAAACTTTTGCCTTCGCTGGTGAATTCATTAAAATTCTGGGTCCGTATTAAATTATCACATATGTTTGTGCAAGTTTCATAGTTTCATGAAAGGAAAAAAAGGCACGTCACGTAGGAAGCACGAATGCAATTGTCACTCATATTGCGCTAAAAATTTTATGCAGTTGATGACAAAGTTGGAATTGTTTGTCACGTTAGACTCGCGCTGTTTCACATTCACACAAGATGGAATTAGAGTTGGGCCTCTTGGGAATTCATTATTTAAAATTTTAGAATCGAATGAAAGTCTGTAATTTACGTATCGACATTAATAATGTATTCTGTTTATTCTTAACGTATAATTGAGTAAAACCAGTAGATACGAAAGAAAAAACAATAATTATTATAAAACTGAGGGCGCTGAACGACTAAAAAATCATTGGCTTCACCAATTTCGTACAATGCATAAGCAAAAAGTGTCGCAAAATCAGCATCAGTCAGAATCCGTTGCAGTTCAACAGCGGCTATGACAACGGGGACGCAGGTGACCAGAATTAGTAGGTAGATAAAATACAAATATTTTTGTATTAGAGAAAGAGTATGTCACAAATGTTCACTAAACCTTCGAATTAATGTATGTAAAAGCAGTTTGTCAACAGGGTTAACTATGACTAATTACAAAAAATTTAACCACGTACTCAGGGAAGCCTAAAATACAATAAAAAAATTATTCCAGAATTTTAGCTCGATATTTAAAAAATGGGGCAAAACTCTTTTTTCCTACGGAAAGTCGGCGCCTATGATAAGAACCGACTGAGATGGCTTAGATCCATAGATAAAACTTACATCTGTCAACAATATCTACTACCATCGTCGTTTTTTTGCAGCATTCCTAAATGTAGAAACGAAAATTAACATTTTTATTAGTAATAATACTGATGATAGGTAACAGTTAATCCACTTGGCTCTAGTATTTTGCATTCGTTTTCCATTATTTCGTTATAAACTGGTAGAACTACATATTCGCTCATTACAGCTACTCACTACCGATAAAACATGCTTCCCGTAGATACAATTAGATAAAATAGGCATTTATTATAACAAAATCGAACAAAAGTAGAAAATAGACGTTTTAATGTAACCGCGGCACGCGTCAGTCTTGTCCCATAACCTAGAAAACCAAACCGGCGAACTATATTGTGGGAAAGTATCTGCACCCAACACAAATGTCTTTATTTTTAATAACTATAAAACTTTTAAAAATTAAAATAAGGCACTAAAAACTGAAGAAGAACACAAAATTACAACGTAAACACAGGAATTTAATTATGACATGACAGCGATACTGACCACAAACTGACTGATGAGCGACTGTTGCATGCTTGTACAAGTTGTAGAGTATGCAACCAACAAGCCAGTTAACATTGGCGGCGTTAAATAAGGATATAAAACAATATCGAAAACAATTTCTTTTGGCTTTATAAATAAGTTTGGAATTTTTTTGAAGGGTTATTCCGTTAATTCTTATTTTTCCCTATCCCCTCCTAAAATATTTGTACTAAGTCATAGTTAACCCTGTATACATAAATATGGAAATAAAGAATAATTTTTTATCGGTACTTTTCCTGGAATACTTACAACGTGATGTGGGCAAAAGCAATTATGAAAATTAAAAAAAATGGTTGAAAATAATAATTCTTCAAATATGTAATTTATGCTTCACTTGACATGAAATCTATATTTTTTCGAATTAAACAACAATAACGTTTATGTCAATCTACACGACCCCATAATAAATCAATACTTTAGGAAATTACAACTAACCCAGACCAAAAAGAAATACCCAATTTAATAAAATATTGTAAGGTAAGTAAGTACACACATACATTTGACTATTTATGGTAATTTTTTGACGCCATCTTTCAGAACTCACCGAAACGGAATTAAAATTTGCCCCAAAATGACAAATACAAGATGTCCGGATTATCAGAGCCGATATTAAGTGGTTTGCATATCTGTTTAAAAAAAAATAACAACAAACTTTTTTATGAATAAATGTCTAAAACAAATAGTTATTCTACAAATACATTTCAAAAATAAAAATACCACTGCAATAAGATACAAAAGTGTGCTACGATTACAATCCAAGGTTAAGTAAAAGCTCCTGTAATGCAATTTGACTTTTGTATCAGTAAGTATTGAAGTTTTCAAAAAATCTTTACAACTGTAACGTACGACAACATTGTAATCTATCACCTGCCGCTGTTAACCTAAAAGTATTATTAGTCATAATAGTATTATGGCTGGTGCGTTTCGTTTTTCTGTGATTGACTGATATTTGTCAGCTGCATGAATGCTGTTAATTTATGACAAATCTGGGCTACCAGACGTTCTAAATAACTCATTTAGAATACTTGTAACTATTTCACATTTGATTCTATGTTGTGGAAAGAGTTCTAAGAAAACCATTCACAGTAAGTATGTTCAGATGTATTTGTAATTATTATGTACAAACACTTGACAATCCTGACAAGGATAAGGCCGATTCTAAATGTCATGTGAGTAATTTTAATTTTTGAGTAAATACAGATTTTGCTTTGTCGTCGTTGAGTACATCGTTTCTTTGTCCAACTGGTTCCATTCCATACATCCATTGAACTATGACGTCTTATTATCGTTATCTGAGGAGCGGTTCGAACCGTAGCAGCCGTAATACCAATACCAAAAACCAAAATCAATATACGGACGGGCCCAGAAGTATTGATAGCGGGTCCAATCCCACAGGGCTTAGCTCGAGAATAACAAGGGCAAGGCAAATAACCTCGTGAAGACCAGGGTGTGCGCATTAATATATTAGTGGCAGCGACCAGTTACGGCATAACAACCCGGAAAATCGTAGATCAAATTATTTTCAATAGGCATGCTTCTAAACGGCGGTAAAATTTTAATTACTAGAGGTAAGTATTTTTCTTATTTCATCGGTTCTAGAAAAAAATAAGCTTTGGCAAATTGGCGTTAACAATGGGCGTTAAATAGGAACTCTGTTTCATAAGAAAAAGTTTAGAGGATTCATATCGATAATTATCGCAGGTATTGGTCCATTTCTTAAAATTGAAGGTAATGGAATTGGTTTCAATATGTTATTAAAAATCCCACACTACATTCACTAAACATTGCTGTACTTGCATACGTAAATTAACACCATATCTGCTAACTCTTGATTTGAATAAGGTAGTTTGAGGGAAGCCAACGTAAATCAACTTTCATTGCCTTGTATAACTTATTGTTTTACTATGGTTCTATCTATCTTAAAATCTGTTCTTAACAAATTACTTTAGAACAAGACACGGCATGCCACATACGAAGTAAATCAAATTAACAACACGTATGCTAGGTGTATGTTTAGGTAAAATGGAGTTTCAATTATTCAGAACAAGTTTCACGTAGGATTTCCTTCACCTGTAAGCGGGCGCGTAAATAATGCAGCATCCCCGAAAACGTAGCTTTGTGGGTATTCCGTACAGCAGCAATACAGTATTCATTTTTAATTGCGCCTACACAGCATTCTTACGCGAACTTCCCGAGTTTGCCAAATCTAATATACGAGTATCTTAGTTAAGTTCAATCATGTCTATGAAGCTTCTTAATACATTGTGCAGAAGTGAGTTAAATAACTGTATAAACAATGAAGACGAGCAATTTGTCCAAAATTTTTGATGAAGAATGTGCAACAATAACTGTAGTTCTAGGTAAAATATACAGGGTGTTTAATAAAAAATCTTCCTCGGCCAAAAATAATGTGATTTAAATCAATTTAGGATCATTATGCTTCCTTAAAAGTTATAGACTTTTTTATTTCATTTTTTACGATAATTTTCGTATGTATTGGGTAATGCGAGATAAACACAGACTTTTCACTCCAACACACCTCCACGCATGCATGTCTCCATAATCGGTCACTGAACATGCTCTTTTTTTGATAAAAATAACCCGACTCCTGAAAACTCTGGTGCCGACATTGTATGCGCCGTAGCTTAAATTCCTGACGGTAGATATTTTTGTGTCCATTAGCTTTTTCATTCAGGATGTTGAGAACTACCTTTCCACCAAAAATTAGACCTCCCGACTGAAACCACTTTTCCATATAAAAAGTGCGGGGTTCTTTAACGGTGTTCGATTTATTTCTTGCTTTTTTTTATTGGATAACAAATTCCTTCCCCTATTAGGAAAAACTATTAAAATAAACTGGTCTAATCTAGTTAATCTACAAAGCGGAATGCCCCGACCAGCATTGAATTACATCTAAAGAAGATACATTTTTTAAAACACGAGCTCAATTCTTCATCTTCTGCATCGATTCCATAGTAGTGCTTTTCAGTGCTCATATATTACACCCTCTGTTCTCCAATTTGTATAAGTAAAGCATCGCTGTGCTGCGATTATCTCTCCACCGCGTTGAGATGAACACGCACTCCTGCAACCTGCTGACAACACCGACTTAATCCTGCGGGATTAACACCTGCTCTCGGTTGTGTCGATCTGATTAAACGCTGTGCGCGCTACGAGCCCGTCTGTATTACTGCAATTGATTTGGCCAGGATCTGCAGCTAGAGCTGACGATTTAATAACTATACACAAACATCAATCTGATGCAAATCTAGGGATCTGGGTCGAGGTAAGAGAGATACCCAACCAGCAAAACAATTTTATAATTATCACGTTATACGATAATTACGTTTTACAGCCGTATTATTATTGCTTTCGAAATACACTGTTTTATTACAGCGGCAAGTACCATTAATTTGATGTCAGCATCTGAAACATTTTATAAATCTGTCACAACAATGTTTTGATAGCTAAATAATAAAACAGCTTATACGGCAAATATATAAGGTATCCCAACGAAATCTTGACCCCTCTCCCCCTATAATTAGAAAATCGAAAAATATTTCAAAATTCTCCGAGACCCGTCGACCCGTTTTTTTTACAGTCAAGCCAACTCAATATGTTCATCTCCCTAATCCCTAGCAACCCCAACTTTAAAATGGAACTACAACACTTGTGCACATCATTTCACGGCCCTTTTCGTTGTGAATAAAGTGATGTATTGTTTTTAGAAATCGGTTGATTTATTGGCTAAAACCGAAAAGTTGACAAACCACAGTACTTATTTTTAAGTCCGCATTTCACTGAGGCTGGTCCAGCCAGGCTAGTGCAGCCCGACTGGTCCAGCCAAATTTGAAATGTAGTATAACAAATGGTCATACACTCACACAGGCTGGTACACGATGAGCTTGCTTTCGAGCTCAGGCGGCACAAGCCATGTTTGTAATAATTTACATTTTCAAGCGGGACCAGCTATGCGGGATCCTATATAGACCAATTAGATTTCTGCTTTTATACCACGTGAGTATCTACGTCGCTGTACAAGCTCAGTCACTAGTAGACCAGGACCAGCCTGGCTAGACCAACCTCAATGAAATGCGGCCTTTGCACTTGTTCCAGCCACTAGCCTAGGCCGGACCAGCCTCAATGAAGTGCGGGCTTAATTGATGTGTCAGTTTACAGAAAAGTGGCAAATAATAAAGCGGGAACAACAAAAAGTTCATATGAATTCAAACCTTATTTTTTCTTAAAATAACAAAAAGTCACTGTTACAAAAAAAGTCGCTGTTTTTGGCTTGTGACCACGAAATCGTTAAAAGAAAATTAAAAGAGACCACGATTATTTTGTTGAACGAAGATAAGTGTGTGTCAAACTGTTCAGTAAACATTGATCATTTTTGGCTACAGTTTTGTATCAAGAAGAAGTAAGTAACAATAAAATAAAAATCATTTAACATCTCTATGGAAGTAGATAAACAAATTTTAAACTGTCAAACTTGACATACTTTTAATGCATTTGCTATTTTGAGAACGAAAACAGAGAGTTTTTCGAAACGTCAAAAATATGGAAGTGCGCGATACTGATGTGATTTTTGTTAATTTTTACTTATCTGCTTTTTTTAGTGTGCAATTTTTTGATTAGGCAAACTGAGTTTCAAAAATAACCCTTTGGCGCAAGGGCTTATTTAATTAATCTTTATTTTTTCCAGGAGTGTGGTAAAAAACCCGATCAAACTAAAGAAAAACTAAAATTGTCACAAATAAATAGATTCAAAAAATAGAAACATATTTATTTTTCAACTAATGTTTACTTAAAAATTACCCCTTCTCATATTTGCAAGATTTCTTGCATTATATTTCGTTAGACTTTTTTTCTAAATTTTGTCTTGGAATTCGTCAAGTCTTGGTCTTATAGCTTTATCTTACAAGACCAAGACAATATCAAGAAGAAGCAAGACAAGATGCAACACTAATTAAAGCGAATGATAAACCAATTTTGACTGCAATTATAAAAATTCTGCAGTACACCGCTCACACCATTGCACCTACTTTTATTAAATAATAGAGCGGAATGTCTTTACCTGTGATAAAAATATACCGTGATTTCAGAGCCATTTTCAGATAGAACATGCTTGACGAGCAGTGTAAAAACGTTCGTTTCTATCAAAGTAAAGAGCCTCTTTAGATGAAGCGCACATAATAGCTTCATATTTGTGGCTTCAGTTCAGTTTAGTACAGAAGACGTAGAAAACACGCATGATTCTAATTAAAAGTCATTCGAAAGAAAATAATGTTATTTATTTAACTTCCCCACTAAAGCAAGTTGCACAGAGAAGTTTTTACTAGTGTACTCAACAAGCAGGCAACATTATTAATTGTCAGTCATCCCGTTTCAATTTGTGTAATGCTGAGCTACAAGTGCAGAGCTTCCATTCAAATTTTTTTCAGTGATGGAAAATATTTTTTTCCGCCGTTGACTAATTTTCGCGGACCTATCTTTTAATTGTAAACATTAAAAGCTATTAAAAAAGTATGAACAAGGGGGACAAAGGCCTGGGAATTCATTATGTGGAGAGGAAGTATAACGAGAAAAGTACAGTGAGACAAATAGGAACAGTGAATATAATGTACGAGGGTGGATCAAATATAAGCCAGTATTTTTATTTGAAAGCTTAAACTGATGCAGAAGTCGAAGAATATCGTACGGAAGCGCTCAATCAACCATTGAAGACTTGGGTTACGGAAAGTCTCAACAAGATGGGTTAACATTAATATTGCTGTTCAAAATATTAACACAGATTTGGACAATATTTATCTAGTATGCCACAGCCATGGACTGGTATTGAACGACACAAAAACTGAGTTGCTCATATTTTAATTCGAATTAATAATAATGTTATTGTTTTCAATAGTTGCTGTAGAAGAGTATGTTTAGGATTTTATATTGGTACTAATCTTAGATTTTCTGAACATATTAAGAATGTCGTTTGCTAAACTAAAATGTTTATTCATACATAAGGAATGCCTCAGTCAGAAAATTAAATTGAAATTATGTGATCCTTTGACTCTTAATTACATTTCATATTGTGATACTGTTTATTGGCCGGCAATTTTATATAAGGACAAATAAAGTTTACGAAATATTCAGAATACTTGTTAATAGCACCACCAACTTAATTTTTCAATGATGGAATTATAAAAGTTTTATTCCTGTGGAAGAAATGCACTAATAAGAATGAAGATTATGTAGTAAAATATGATAAGCAAATTCCAATTTCTATTCAATCCACACTCGTATTATACTACGGTAACTGTGACTTTCGAAAGATTAGTGAAAATATTTATTAAGATAATAGTATTTTACTCTTTTCGTTAAAATGTACTTCACTTCGGCATCTAAAATATTTATATTTCAAAAAAGTTCAGTATACTAATGGAGATTAAATTCGTTGACAAAAAAACCTAAAGTAAATTTCCATAGTTATTATTTATTTACATCTTTGAATTCCCCAATTACTCTTTAAAACATGGCATATTCCCAGTGGCATTATAACAATGGCCTTTGATAAAAAGTATGTAGCACTGCACAATTCTGCTTGAAAACTGAAAATGTATATGTTAAAAAAACTGTACCATATATTAAAAAAATGTTTTTCTATTCCCTTTTATTTTCAAGATCTGTTCTAGAAGCTAAGTCTTATAATGTCTTTGTTATCTACTCAGATTTTTATATTATTTGTCGGTTTGACAATGAAACCATGCCCCAAGATCAAGAAGAAAATGATCATTAAAAATATATATACCATTTTTTTGTTTCAATACATAATTTATTAACTATTATTATATTAGTATATCGTAAATATAACAAGAGAGGAACATACCAGTCATTCGCCAAACACTAAGTGACAAGCCAAAGTGGCAGGCAAGGAAAGCTTGGTTGTAAAATGATTTTTAAGTGATTCGGTTAAATCAATATTTTATTACTTGCGTGCAGACGCTTCTGAAATGACAAGAGCACTTAAACCTCAATTTTCTACCTCAATGGGAAACCACATTTTCATTTATACCTATTTAGACGAATTAAAAACAACAGTTTTAAGAGAATCTTGATGGATTATGTGTAGAAAGTTTTTAACAATAAATTGGCAGTGTTCACAGGTTCTATATCATTTTCCATGCATGTTAATATTGTATTAAAACTGGTAATGTTCAAAATAAAGTTCCAACCAACGAATGGAATGCAATAAAAATGATTTCTGCACTACACATGTCCCAATTGATTCCTTGACAATTGAATACGACACGAATTTCAAAAACTGGTTATATCCGTACCAGTAATTTGTCATATATCATGTTAAATATCCTGAAATATTTACAAAGGGCCATATTCCCCAGTGTCTTTTATATTTCTTTATCCGGTTTTTGACAAGCGCTGAAATAAAGCATTATACAGATTTGGAAAGTGAGGATCTTGATGGTGAATTGTGTTTTGCAGCTTGCGTGTATTTGTGTCATGCTACACGCATACTTCCACCACAGCGTGTTCGCATCAAGCAGTGTTGCCAGGTGGGAAAAATTCAGTGCATGAGAATAATTTCAAAGAAGCATGAGGTTTGGAGAAAAAAGCATGAGATGGCTTAATTTATCAAAAACACCTCTTGACACAGCTTAATTTTTAATTACTTTTGTAATGACATTTGTATTTCATTAAATAGCATTATGTTCTGCTATTTTATCATAATATTACATTGTAAGTAGGTACTTACAGGTACTTACTTAAAAGTTATTAACCACGTAACCTTTCTAATTTATTTTATTGTTAGGCCGGGCGAACGTTGAGACGCAGTTGACGTGACGCAGGGTGACTCACGGGTCGTAAAATCTGTTGTTTCCAGAGATGTAGTACCCTTACGGAATAGAGTTAAGAATCACTGCAATACAGCGTGAATACAGCACACACACCGCATATCCGTAGACTGTCATACCCGTTTATGTATTCATTGCTAATTATTAAGAGATCAGTCTACAATAAAGGACATTTCAAGTACCCAAATATTGTAGATACCTACCTCTATCTATTCAATTTTGCCCTCGATTTTGCCTTTATTTCTCGTTAGGTCTTTGTTTTGGTAGATTTCAAAGAGTAATTTTAATAATTTTATTATTTTTTTTGTGTCTATTAAAAAGAATGAGATTTTGTAATCAAAATATGAGAGCATGAGATTTCCTCGGAATGCATGAGATCTCATGCAAAAGCATGAGACCTGACAACACTGGCATCAGTTGACCGGACAGTTAGATTTGCAATGGCAAATTGGCGTTGGCGATACGGAACCGATTACCGTAGTAGTGGGGAATGCTAGACCAATGCACGTCGTCGCGCCTCTTAAACTTCGTACCTTCCCTGGGATGAAGCGGCAATTTCTACTTTCTCTGTAAAGATTCGCAATTTCCGAATCTGTATATGCTTAAGTATTGTAAATAATCATAGAAAAAATGTTGTCGATTTACTTTAGCTTATCCTAAAAAAATCCACCAAAATCAATAATAAGAAAGACATAGGGTGTCAAAATTGAAGAAATAAATCACATTTTCTTTCTTATCTTTCGATAGCTCGAAGCAAATTTCACCAAATTTTGCTTATTTTGATCACAGTATTATGCTGTTACAGTATGGCCCATTACTTACGCAACAATTTGACTTTACTTTTAGATAAATTGCATGCGCTTTTCTCAGAAACCATTGCTTCTAGCGACATCAACAAGGTGTACCTTTTTTAACTAGAAAAGATAGGAAAGAAAATTTTTCCAGTCCAAAATGAGATACAGTGTAGCACAAAAAAGTCGTGGCGATTTAAAGGGGGTCAAACCATCGTCGGTGGCGCCCTCTAGCAGATACACCAAAATCGTCGACATATTCGAATTTCTAGTCCCAAGAAACCCCCCTATACCAAATTTCATAAAATACGGTCGATGCGATCGAAAAATAATAAAGAAAATGTGATTTATTTTTTCAACTTTGACACCCTGTAGCTCCGTTAGTATCAACTTTTGGATTAAGGTAAGTTTAGTTAATTCAGCTTATTTTTATCCAAACTATAGAAAGGTGTGGATAAGGACTCTTATACTATGATTGCTCCCTGTATAGGTTACGAACTCAAGTACAGTTATAGATCTAGGCCTACTCTTTACCTATTAGACTTTCAGGCTAAATTAAACTAGTGATTCAACTTATTTTGCAGTGTAAGTGTTTCCACTGTCTCAACCTTTTTATCTGCCATTTTCTACTCCATAATACTCGAACAAATGGAAATTATCGTCAGCCTCCCATAAATCAACGTCTCCTATGAAATAATTCCACGCACACGACAATCCCAGACCCAGCGAGCGCCAAGAATCGCAGTGATTCATCTACAACTGAACCCATTACGGTCTCTCAGATGCGAAAACATAATGCGGGAATAAATCAAAATCTTATAACATATTTTTAAAATATATTCAGTAGCGTGTACGGGCGGCCCGGCGCTTTTGCATTAGTCAGATTGCTTGCCAGCGATCTGTCTGCCAGATAATGGCCGTCATTTTTAAGAGGGCCCGGATTCCGAACGCTCGGATCATTTGTAAGGGGGACGTGTTGCTATTTATCCAGTTGACAAAGCAGTTAGCAGCCGCTCCGCACATTAGCGGATATTGTGCGGATTCCGTTAAGATGAACAAGTGACGTCTAGACTCACTTAAGACCGCTCTGCCAGGTGTTCATCTTTTTAATGCGCCACATAACTTTCCCGAAATATGAAAGCCTCTCCTAGAAGCTTTCACTTTGAAGCCGGCGCATTTTTCACGGGAGAGATGGCCCTGATCGTTTGGAGGAATGGCCCTTCACAAATTAGGGTTCAATACAACTAAATTATTTTTTTGGCCGGGAGACGTTTTTTTTTCGATATAAGAAAGTACCTAGTGCTTAGAAGTATTCACATTTACAGTATTGTTGAGATTTCAACGAAGATTGTCCACGGTTAGAGTAGAAAAAGGGGGAATGAGTACATTATACTATAAGGGAGAGAAATGCGTTATTTTGGCAGAGGTGCAATTTGAAGCCCGAGGGCTACAATGCACCGAGAACAAAATAGCATCTCTCCCGAACGGTATATACTATTTTTTCCACGGTCTCATTAACTTATGAATTAGCATTATGAAGTAAGTAGCACCAGAATTATTGTATTCGGATTTGAGCATTTATTTAGTAGTCGTTGAGTTATTGTCATAACTACAAAATAAACAAACAAAAAGAATTTTCAAATTAAGGTGCTAGTTTGGTTTAGTTTAAAGTTTGTTTAGTGCACAATGAATAATTGTGAGTCGGAAGAGATTGTGGAGGCTGCAAATATTGCAATAAGCAATTTGCTGCCTACGAAGTCAAGATCTTTATACGATATAGCCTACAATCGGTTCAAAAAGTGGTGCGCCGAGAAAAATGTTCAAGTATACCTACAGCGAGAATGTTTTGTTGGCATACTTCAGTGAAAATGCAAAGAATTACAAGTCTTCGACATTATGGGCGAAATATTCTATGGTTAAGTCATGTTTGATAATTTACGACAACATAGATATAAGCAAATTCCCCAAGCTGATCGCATTTTTGAAAAGAACCGGTGACGAATATCAAGCGAAAAATCGAAAATATTGACAAAGGTGAAATCGACCGTTTTCTATCAATGCAGATGACAAAGAATTCTTTATGATTAAGGTAAGATTACTTTTGTTGTTAGGTATTTCAATTATTAAGTATTTTGATTTTTTATAGGTTGGATTAATTCTGGGGATTGCCGGAGCTTGTCGAACTGATGAACTAGTCAATTTAACTGTAGATGATATTGAGGATGTAGGCTCTTCCTTGATTGTAAAAATTCCAAACACTAAGACAAAGATTCCACGAACCTTTCTGCTTACCGACGTGGGAAATATGCTTGAATTGTTTCAAAAATACCTGTCCCTTCGTATTCCCCACGTCAAGCATAAGCGCCTTTTTTGTACTAAAAAGCAGGAAAATGTAGTTCGCAGCCAGTTGGCAAGAATACCATGGGAAAAATTCCGAGTGTAGTAACTTCGTATTTAAAATTACCTGATGCTGCATGTTATACTGGTCACTGCTTACGAAGATCTTCAGCGACATTACTGGCAGATGCTGGTGTGGATATCACGACAATAAAGCGTCATGCTCGTTGGAAATCAACGACAGTCGCGGAGGGTTATGTCGAGAACTCCATTGAAAATAAGACCAAAATTGCTAATCAGGTTTTAGTAGGTACCACTACTACCGCAATCACAAAAACTGTAAATGTAAGCGAAAGTAATATTCCTTCTAATATTAATTTTGAAAATTGTACAAATGTAACATTTAATTTAAATGTCAATAAATAATTTCAATGTTATCTTTTTTTTTTGCATGAAAAACGTTCTCCATAATGTAAACTCCCTTGGGAGCATTATATTCTTTTGGGAATAATCGACTACTTCTGTTTTAATTTTGATGTCATAGAAACTGATTTCTACTCCCGACCATGGAAAAAATACTTTGGCTCCCTCGGGAGGCAAACAAGTAGGAATGTAAAATAGCTGTAAGAGTAGTGAATAGACTTCTTTTATTCTTCCTCCCTTCTTCCTAAAAATGTATGATAATGCTTTTCTTTCAAACAGATTTTTTATTACTTATTTTTGTTTATAAAAATTGGAAACAGTTTAAATTGAGGTTTAAATTAACATCAATAACTTAACATTGTTAACATTTATGGTACAATAAGTTAAATTACTAATGGAAATTCCCACTGAAGAAATATTGGCTCTGCTGGTGGAGATGAGTTCCTCTTTGTTATTTTCCAAATTCGTGGTCGTTGATGAAGTACTTGTGGTAGAAGCAAAATTATCAAAACTAAGACGTTTTTTGGTACTTGAAGTAGTAATTATTTGGGTGACTACCTCACATTTTTTAGAAATACAATCATCTAAGTAGAAGTACCCTTCTGCTACTGCATTTGTTCGCCATTTTTTTTTTAAGTGAGAATATCACTTCCAGCATTGACTAATAACATAGCTGAAGTACGGCGAAAACTGTGTTCAGTATAGCCTTTCGAATCATCCAAGTTTGATGATATGTTTTAGGAGACCTACAGTCCATATACTCGTATTTTCTATACGTATCCAAGACAGATACTCCGCTTACAATCTCATTTGTTATTGTAAATGTCCTTTCGATATTAGTTTTTGAATCAGGTATTTGCACCACCAAAATATCGCCTTTATCATTGATATCCTCAAGTACCATATTAACTCATTCATCGCTATGGCAATTACAAATATAAGCACGACCTGAAAAATGTACTTATGACAACAGCCTAAAATGTCACTGAATTGTCATTTTTTCATACTTTCTAATAAAAAATGTTGCGTTATGTTTTTATTTATTATTCAACAATAACGATCAATTGTACCTTCATATGTAAGTAAGTTCATTTGGAGCTCTTGCTATAAACTTGTTGATATCCACCCTTGAAAAAGTATTGGCTTTCTTGGCTTTATATCCAGCAGATTTCCTTTTTAAAAAAGCTACTAATGTCGATATTGTTTTTAATTTGGGATGTAGATAGCAACATGCTGTATTTGCTCCATAATTTTGAAGGATTCAAATCGCAAAGGCGCATTTTTTGGAAAAGTAAAATAGGATCACTTCTTCACATATTTTTCTTATTTGCCTAGTCTTCATTCAACATTTAAATAGCTGGTACTCTTTTTCATACTTTAACGGTAATAGATTTAACGAAACCTCGTTTTCTTCTTCCAGAATATCTTGAGGAACACTTCATCTTCATATTCGGAATACATTATTATAAACTTTTGGGAAGTTTTTTTATTTTGTCAACAAGAGGCAACCTTAGCAACGTTCCATATACTTTGATTTCTAACAATATTTACTTATCTAAATACTTATTATGACATATTTGATTGTTTGATTGTCATGCATAAGAGAATATAATGAAATATACGTAAAACCAATGTAGAACACTGTGAATGGTCGTAGAAAAAATCATACGTATTACACAGCAACAAAGTGCGATTTCCTCCCATGGATATTGCACCCTTGTTATACAAATAGCTATTTATCTAATAAATGTCTAATTTACTTTTCAATATCATTATCCCACTGATAATGTAAGTCATTATCACATTTGAAACAGTGTCAAATCATACTCATTATGTCACAGTAGATAAACAAATTGTAGGTTATTATTTGCAACATCAGTATTGTTTTATTTTAACTTCAACAATCCGAAAGAAAAACGTTCTTCAACCTATTACCGATCTCTCACCACAATTCTTAGAGAACAGGGAATAGCGTAGACGTTGGCCAAATACCGTAAAGGGTAGAGATGAAGTGATAAAATATTAGTTCAGGATTGTTTACTGAACCCTAGAACTTTACTTAAGGGATTATGATTTAATTATTCACCAGATTTCAGTTTTGCTCGTATTTTATAAATTAGCGGCCTAGACGCCTATTCTAAACTTAATTTTAACCTTCACTTTTCAGGCAAACAAACCGCCGTGAAAGTGAAAGGTCTGCAACATTCTTAATTGTTTTAACAGTTAAAGTCTTCATTATTCATTCTTTCGTTCATCGAGAACGATTTGTCTTTCGTAAAACTTTCCCGAGGGTTAAAGATTTGTGTGAAAGTGTAAAATTTTAATGCGACCAGAGAAAGATATATAAGATTATGTTTGGTGTTGTGGCCTCCTTTATAAAATCAAGAAACAACTTGGGAAATGTCGATCAAATACAACACAGCTTGAAGAATGGGGTAAAATTTGGATTTGCTTATCAATATTGTTTAGAAATCCTCGAACTAATACGGAAATTAATTGCAGTGATTAAAGTAAGTATATGAAGGCAGCCAGGATAAAATAATAAAAAAGAAATAAACATGAAAACAGCTGAGATGTAATGGACAGTTTAGAAGAAATAATTCAGAAGAATGGAGAAATGCATAAAGAACAGCCAGAATCAAACAAACAATAGCTAGGGAGTATTATAAAGAGGAAGAAACTGTCGAAGTAGAAATAATTTAGTTGGAAATGTCATGAAAGAAACTATAATTACAAAACAACAGACATTTTTACATTCTGAATTATACGAAGTAAGAGAGTCGCGTCAAATTAGCATGAAAAAAGTGAAAGTGGACAACTTTTTGCGGAGAAGTACGATTGAGATGCGGTTTTCTGCAAAATGTTCAGGGAATTGTTTATAATAAAAGGTACATCTAACCTCTGTACGCTCGCAAATTTTTAATTGCTTATTTAACAAACGACCCATTTTTGTCGAACATATGGCAAATGTCACACACGATTCAACGAAAATGTCTGGAAAATGTTCTCTCGGGGGTTTTCGAGGTCCCTCTTTATCATTTTGGTGTTAGCTTTATTATTTATTGCTAAATTGTTGTAACTGGGCTAATTAACAAATTAAATACTCCACCCCGGAAATCACTAGAGAACCGGAATTTTTCCAGGATTTCTGGCTTATTAACGCAAACCATCGGCACAAGAAAAAAATCCGATTTTCTAACGATTCCGGGAGAAGAGTTATTAATTTGTTAATTAGCGAGGTTGCAACAATCGAACAATAAACAATTATATTTGCAATTACTTTGTGGCAATGATTCTCCTCATCATCCTTATTGCAAAAAAATCTGTTTTTCTAGTGATTTCGGGCGTTAACTTATTAATTTGTTAATTAGACAGGTTGCAACAATTGGAAAATAAATAATGACGTGCAACAACCTTGTGCCGATGGTTCTCTCCATGATCCCAGTTATTGCAAAAAAAATCTGGTTCTCTAACGATTCCGGGAATAGAGTTATTAATTTGTTAATTAGCGAAGTTGCAACAATCGCACAATAAACAATTGTATTTGCAAAAATCTTGTGCCGATGGTTTGCCTTAATAAGCCAGAAATCCTGGAAGAAATTCCGGTTCTCTAGTGATTTCGGGGGTGGAGTTTTTAATTTGTTAATTAGCCCAGTTACAACAATTTAGCAATAAATAATAAAGCTAATACCAAAGTGATAAAGAAGTACCTCGAAAACCCCCGCCGAGAGAACATTTTCCAGACATTTTCGTTGAATCGTGTGTGACATTTGCCATATGTTCAACAAAAATGGGTCATTTGTTAAATAAACAATTAAAAATTTTGCGAGCGTACAGAGGTTAGATGTACCTTTTCTTATAAACAATCCTCTGAACATTTTGCAGCAAACCGCATCTCAATCGGACCTCTCCGCAAAAAGTTGCAAGTGAAATGCTAATTTGACACGACTAAGATCTTATAGTCATTCTAGATCTATCTGTATTATTTACTAGTGTACGTAAAAAAGACTGATGCGTAGTGTGCAAATTCCTAAAGCTTCCTCTAATACTGATAAAACGTACTCGAATTAATTATATGATAATAATGTAACATTTTCATATATTTTCAGGTATTAACAATATTGTGTGAAACTAACTACTCAGTGGACAAAAGCCCCAACCTGCGTTGAATTACACCCACAATATCTACCCATATATTCCTTATTATTAGCTTTTGTAACATTTTTTACTGTTTAAGAAAGGTATTTTAAGCTAATATGTATCAAATCTCCTACAATTCCTATCAATGAAGTCATATGTATGTTCTCTGATACCAAACATCTAGGTATGCTAATGAACATCCACAGACAAAACTCTATTCAATAATTATCTAAAAAATTTCGAGTTCCCACTCCAGAGGTTAGTAAATATTTTAAATTTTTTAGATAATTATTGAATAGAGTTTTGTCTGTGGATGTTCATTAGCATACCTAGATGTTTGGTATCAGAGAACATACATATGACTTCATTGATAGGAATTGTAGGAGATTTGATACATATTAGCTTAAAATACCTTTCTTAAACAGTAAAAAATGTTACAAAAGCTAATAATAAGGAATATATGGGTAGATATTGTGGGTGTAATTCAACGCAGGTTGGGTCTTTTGTCCACTGAGTAGTTAGTTTCACACAATATTGTTAATACCTGAAATATATGAAAAACTATACATAAAAGGTAAATATTTTATTAATTTTTATTTATTTTAGTAGGTCGTTACGATATTCATTGACAGATAATCAGTTTGACGTTGTCGAAATTTAATTTCATTTTGACATTTAATTTCAAATAATTTTAATTTATTGGTATAATAATCTTTATAATTAGATATTTGACTCAAGTTAAAGGAGGCCACCTGATGAAGCGATCCTAATAAAACGTAGAAATAAGTGAGATCTCAATTATTGTGGTTGAATTTCGAGTTCCCACTCCAGAGGTTAGTAAATATTTTAAATTTTTAGATAATTATTGAATAGAGTTTTGTCTGTGGATGTTCATTAGCATACCTAGATGTTTGGTATCAGAGAACATACATATGACTTCATTGATAGGAATTGTAGGAGATTTGATACATATTAGCTTAAAATACCTTTCTTAAACAGTAAAAATAATGTAACAGTTTAACACGCAGTACACCGATACTGTACATATATACAACTGAATCAAATATATTCCACGCCTCACACATAAAAGCAAATTCAAATTAATTTAAATCTAGACATAATTACTTTTAACGCGGGGAACATAAATGCATGAAATTTACAATTAAAATCGTATATTAGCAGCAGGGTAATTTGAATTATTCAGACATTTTAAGTGTTTAGGGCAAGTAAATAAAACGAAAACCATTTAATTACTGCCATTATTACTTGCTTTTATGGCTTCTTGGTTAAATTACGACGAATTCATTTCATAATCGTTACTTTTAGTGTACATCACATTGTACGTTAATCGATAGTAAGGTGAGCTCACTCGGGGCTCGTATATTCGGTTATGGTTTTCGTAATTGAAATGAATTTGTTGTTAGAAACTGTTCAAAGAAGGAAATGAGAACTGAAATATTAGAATATTAATATGATGGGGCGTTTTTTGGGCCCAGTGACATTGTATAAGAGCATGCAGAGGATGTATAGGAAGCTTGTCAAAGAATGGCAGTGATAGGTTGCTACGCATTGTGAGAGACAACGCTCCCCCTCGGTAGGAAATCTCTAGGACGACTACTTAAAAGCTGAAAGGATTACAGGCAATCTATCTAGCAAGATCAGGACACTTCTAAATTGAAAGAGAAGACCAAGAGGAAATATTAACGTAGATTCTTTATTTTGTATTCAATTGTATCTTCGTCTAATGTAGGTAGAACTGATATTGTACATGGTTTATTTATTTATTAAAAAAGGAATTATGGAATTTTGTTAAAAGGCCTCAGTTATATTGGGAATCAGTAAAAATATTTGGTATAATTAAGTAGTTGTTCAATTCTTATAGTTTAGAGAAAGAAAACAACTTCAAAAGATTTAGAGTATTCAATTTTTATAACTAATTATTGTTTTAGTTAACTTTTAGAACAAACAGGGTGTCAGAAATATGAGTACCGTCATTTTAAAGTCTTACAAGGTATTTCTTAAATAGAGGTAAAAAATTCAAGGACGTATTCTACGGCCAACAATAAGGTTATATAAATGTGAGCTACAGCGTGTCAAAAATTAAAAAAATCAATCCTTAATTTCGTCCATAAACACAACATTTTCACATAATGTAAATTTGACTGGTCATATTTTGTGGTATGCGAATTAATGGGGTGCGGCGGTTGAACATTATTCCACCTCAAAATATTACGGTACCCCCCTTCATACGGAGCAACTTCTCTCTCTCTCTTTGTCGATTGTCATCAGTAACCAGCCCAATTCTGGTTTCGTTTGTAAATAAGCCCCACCGCCAGTGGCGTAAAAGCCAACCCCTATGCTCTCGCGCCCACTGGAGACGGGCAGCACGATGCCTTGGAAGTAGAGTGGGGATCCGTAATGGTCTTCTAGCACGTAAATTTGCGTTGCGGAATCATTTTCGAATAGTAGGTGTCAATATAACACGGCGACACGTACCTTGAAAGAGCGCCCTGAGAGCTGAAGCTGCAGATGTGCGGTGTCTACGGGCATATTGCACCAAATACCGATCTTCCCTTTCATTAGATACTCGAGGACGTCCACTACGTGGTCTGTTTTCCAATGTATCATATATGTGTACTATTCGTACGACAGATGATCTAGGAATGCTCAACATGTTCGATATCTGATGATTAGAATGTCCTGCATCATGTAAAGCAGTCATTCTTGCTCGGGTAAACGCAGAAATTTCACGTCCTGACATTATAATGTACAAAAATTCAAAGGAACACTTGGTTGAATACACTGCCAAACTGACCAGATTTGTAAAAACACACACAACACAACGGTCACCGACCTCCATCTGTGATCCCTATAATTACAATTTAATGACATTTGCATTAAAGCAATAAACAAACCAATGCAAATAAAACCATAAAAGTACTCTCTGACCTGAGCCCAATTATAATCAAATAAAGAGATGGTCAGAGATTAGCCAGTGTCCCGAGACCTTCCTGGAGAGGTCTGGTGAAAACCACGGCAGTTACTTGTCGCTCGTCTTCCGCGTAACATCCGTCCAAACTTCTGTATTGGTGGAACATTCTTTCCCAGTTGTTATATCTTTATTAATATATTTAACGTGTTAAAAACCATGGACTTGTTATTTCTAATCTAACAACCCCACAGCCTATGTCTTGATAGCAGATTTCATTTGAAAACTTATGTTTTTCTTAGTCTTTTTATGAACCTTTATAAGACATTTTCGTTACAAATACTCTTAGGAAACTGATTTTCATTGTTTCCCCTATAAACGGTTCATTCTATATACGAATTCTAGTACAAGTATTTTTATATTTTCATACACAGTAAGGATAAGAATGGATTAATACCTAATGAGCCAGCGCAGGCGAGAAAACAACTTGTTAACCTGATAAATCGTCTCCTCGAGATAACACCCCCACCCTCGAATATGTCGCGCCACCCCCTCGCTCTTTAACGCCGTGTTTATCATTAATTAAGATATCAGATTCATTGCGGCACCGAAGGGACACCCCGGCAGGGCCGATCGGCCGGAAGGCAAAGTGGCGACGGAACATCCTTTGACAAATGACTGCCGGCAAGGCGACTCCCGTAATTGTTTCTTGGTGACGGTTGTTTGCGTCACGTGTTGACTTCTTAACGGAAGCGGAATAACTAATGGACTTTTAATAGACGACACCGGGTCTTCGCACGCACCGCCGGGACGACTTGTTAGTCCTGGATATGTTTCATTAGGTAAAAGTGCCACCAACGCGGCGTGGCGGCACGCGAGCTCATCTGAATGCCGTGTCATAAATAATACAGAGGTTCTTGGCGTGACTGGAATGATTGACCTCGTCGTAATTAAACATAAATCAGTGTGTTTTGTATTATAGATGCGGTACGTGTTATACATTTTAGCCGGTCGCGTAAAAGCTTTCGGGAAATCGGGCATGGCAGTCGCAAGAAAGGTCGACAAAGTAGGAAACTATAAACGTTCAACACTTCAGACGGAGTACTCTAAATGATTGATTTTATACCAGGATTCTACTGGAATAACATACATACAAATTTAGAGTATGGTGTGTAATGAATGGTAACATTACTATGGTTGTCACCTTTTCTTGTTCAAATTGTTTCAGAAACGGTTTGCTCGCAGCAGTCAGGCCTGAAAACCCATTGTGCATGTTGCCAGATGCAGAGTTCAAATCAGACACTTAATACATACAAAGGCTAGTACTAGCTCTGCTAGAATCTCTAATATCTTGAGGAGAACAAAAACCGTTCGATGATACAGTTGCAGAGGATGTGTATCGAATCCTCAATAGCATTGTCTCAAATCTACACCTGGCAACATTGTTTAAGACAATCTACGAAGGTGTTTGTTGAGATCCGTGACATTCCTAATATTGTTTCTGCCAAGCATAATGAAATTTCGGTTTACGTCAACCTTCTACAATCTTGGTCTGGCATAGACAAGATCTACCCAATCAATCTTCGTTGGTCGGTCTTTGATCCAATCATCAATAAATCTTAAAAGGCAGCATTGTGATACTAGTTCAGAATCTACATATTGACCACTTGAGTCTTGCCTGGCCAACTTGTCAACCATTAAGCTAGCCAATTCCTGGGTTTGTTTGTCTTGCATCATCATTAAAGTGTCTTTCAGAAAGTGGATGTCGTTCATACCAAAAAAACGCTCCTTAAACCATGTCGTGTTATATTTCCCCTAGTGCTGATATCTATACTAGTATTAGTTAGAAATTGGTTCTAGCAGCATACGGTATACCAACTTGTTTGTTGAAATCGGACAGAAAGAGAGTGAAGCAAAGGAAACGACTGACATCGATTTTTTCTGCTTGACTCTCTATTTTCCTTTATCGAATAAATTATATAATTTCTACACAAAACTACAAGTGCGAAAACTATTCAATTAAATACTGGCATGGCATTAACAAACTACCAATTCCAATTATTGTGGTCATGGAAACAAAACAACAGAGGTTCAAAGTCGATAGGATGTGACGTTTTCAAGAAACACCGAAAGTATATTAAGTTTTGTAATTCGTCTGGTGATTCTACATACTGCCAGCTTCACTTCATTACTATAAGTGGTGTGCTGCCATATTTCGAACATAAAATTAAACCTTCGACGTTAAGGTCCGTATATTCCATGTTAAAAAGTACACTGAATGCCAAAGAAAATGTAAATATCAGAAAATTAGCAAAACTAATACCATATCTGAAGGCAAATCAGTTAGATACCGCCCAAAAAAGTCAATAATTCTAGCGAAAGAAGAAATTAAGGGATTTTACAAGCACCTGATAATAGACTTCTGCTAGAAAAGGCAATTTAAATTAATATAAATTGTCAACTAATTTTGGGCAACTTTTAAGGTCATTTCAATAATTGGTGTTTGTGGAGGTTTGAGATCAGCTACTAAAGATAACGATCGATGATATAGAAGACAAAGAATCAATTATTATTATTATAAGAATTCCCGATTCTATAACTCATACTCCCGAGACTTGTGATTTCAAGACCAAATGAAGACATGTCGCAAACGCTGTGTTTTACGCCCGGCAGTTACTACAAGTCGAAGATTTTCTCTGAAGTATGTCGGGGAAAAATCTGTTAATCAAGTGGTTGGCGTCACCAAAATACGGAATATGCCAAAAGAAATAGCAGTTGACGTCAGTTTGCCTCATTCCGGAACTTATACAGGACACTGCTTTAGATGTTCTTCCTCCACTCTAGAAAATTCTATAAAAAAATAAAATTTAAGTCGCAAATAAACTGTTACCATCTTCAGTAGAGCCTATGGAACTTGCCAATAATTCAACATGCGCAGTTAAACTTAAACAATTACAGCAGCATCCTCATTAAATACCCAGGCTAAAAGCTACGATAACTGACAACACTGGATCTTGCATTAATTTAATATAATAAATTGACATGTTAATAACAGTTACTTTTGTATTGAAATGTTATATCAAAATGTATATTGTATAATTAATAAAGTCATGAATAAATTACAAATTGTTTTGACATTTGTTTTATGTTCTACAACGAAAAAGATTTTGGCGATCTAGATGATAAAAAAGACACACTTTGTCAACTGAAAATTTAACGAAAACATTAACCATTGATGACAGTTTTCAAAAAACTCTTTTTTCTGTGTTCATTATTTATCTTCAGTCACAAATATATGCGTATAGGGTAAGAATCACCTTATATGTCTCAAGTTCTGAATCCAATGCCAATAAAATCGTCTCCACAAACAGACCTGCGCCAAGTTCGAAAACCCTTTGTCCATTACGTAAATCCATATTAAACTAACATTCCGAGTACATTGTAGATCGTCCGGTGACAACTGGATGCGGCCAAAAAGGCCAATAAGACTTTCTTTGTACCATTAACTTTGTTTGCCAACAAGTTTATCGCCGTGATCGGCGCTGGCCCCTAATTCATTTATCAAATGATGTTCTGTCGGCGCTGCACTTCCGAGCATTCAACACTATTCATTCCGGGCGCCGCCAACCCACCCCAGCGCCCCCATAAACCGATACCATAATTAATAACAAACACGGCGACAATTCATTTAACTTGCGGCATTGTTAACATCGCTATCTATACAAATGCAAATGTCGCAAACTACTTAGGGAACTCTATAAATCATCCGAATTACATCTGGGAGCAATAACGCCGTTTTAATTACCTCCAATAAAAAAAATCAGGCGGGGAGTTCACTTTGATTGAGAGCAGCTGGAGCTTCTTTTCTAGCTCTCTCTCTCTGTATCTCTGCAAGGATCGTTAAGATGTTCTAAAGCGTAATTTGGCTAACTAAAAAAAGTGGTTTGTAAGATTAAGCAAATATTTATTAGATTGGAATATTCAACAGACAAAAACAAATTCATTAACAGAACAAATTTGAATCAGTGTTTACTTCAGGAAAGAAATGAAACACAAACAAAAAAAAATGATTAAATTTCATTCCCTCATTGAAAGTAAAGTCAAAACTTCTAATTTTAAAAAAATAACGTTTGACTTTCAGGCGTCGTTATTGCTATATCTCTTGCCTCATTCTGCAAGACGCATATTGCTTATTGATTTATTTTTCTTATGTTTTATACGAGGCAAATTTCAAAAGTAAGGAAAAATAATTTTTAGGGCGTCATTACAGCGATTTCAAATACTGACAAATAAATGGTGTGAGTGGGTAATAGAAGACGTTGATATACAATGCGTCTATAAAGTAACGTATAAATTAATTATTAGCTAAATAAACAATATTATTAAAAAATCCCGAAATAGGTCGATTTTTGATTTTAATTTGATGTTTGCTCAAATAATAATAATTCACACGTCAGTAATCACGTCATCACCGTTTTTTTAATAGAACACCCCATTTCTTTCCCATCTCAGAATTTCTCTTGTTCAGCTGATTCCAAAAATGTATCACAAGTTGCTTCAAATTTATACAGGGTGGGCAACAATATCATAATTACAAATTTACAAATGAATAAATGTAAGTATAACTTTTTATTAAGTTTTTATAAACACTTTTGGTATCAGCTCAGCAAGGAAAATTCGGAAATGGTGAAAAAATGCGATGTTCCATTTAAAAGACCGGTGGCGACGTCATTAGTCGAAGGTAGGTCGCCCTGTCTATTAAATCATTATTAGAAAAAACTGTCAAAAATCGAACTGTTCCGAGAATTGCTTATAATATTATTTATTTAGCTAATAATTTATACGTTATTTTATGGACGTTCTGTATAGTGATGAAGAAGTGATAGATATTCTGTTGGTTTACTTGATTCAAGTAACTATCTGTTGGACAAAGTGGTCTATGCTGAAAAGTTGTATAGAAACAAAAAAGTGTTTAAGTTTTATTTTTTTATTTCAAATTATATAGTAAAATGTAACGTTTACTTGATATTTGTAAATTTCTAAAGGTAATTGCTTTCTTAAACGAAAGAGTGAGCCTTATATTCAATAAAAAATAGCAAGGTTTAAACTGAAGAAGCAGTTGAACGGTTTCTGTTGGACATTTTTATGATCATTGGCTGTATGCGAAAATTGTATAAATATTCGAGATTTATGGTAGTTGTCCATGTGATAAACTTCTATTCTTGGCCATGAATGACGTAGAAGAAATGGGCAAATAATTATGAAATTTCGACAAACACAAAATTTAACAAGAAGAAGATTTACCATAAGTGGCTGCAGTTTGAAGCTCTGCATGTTGTACAGAAAATACGTAAATCTTCGATTTCCTAGAACATATTTTTTTAAAAAAAAAACGCAACATCATATTGAAATTAAATTGTGAATATTTTATAGTGGTACTGCTCTCATAAATTTCTTAAAACATCATTTCTGTTTAGCCTTTCTTGTTCAACTCCTCTCATTTATAATTAGCTTAGGCAATAAAAGGATACGAAGATATAGATCTTGACCACCACATAATTCCGATTTGATCATTATGGATTCTTTATTGAGATAATTGAAATAAGACAATAATTGTCAAGGTGCTGAGTTCAAAATGGAAACAACTTCTTTTACAATGGGGCATACGTTTTATGTCATTTGATATTCATTAAAATACCCCCGAGGTCGATGATAATGCTATTTGTGGTACTTTAAAAGATTAATTGCCTGGTATGCATTTTTGATAGTGCTCCTAGTACAAAAGCAAATACAAACGGTCCCGTAAATAAGTAATTGAAAGGGACGCAAAGTACCTCGTTAAGCGAATAATATTTCCCTAACGAGCTGGATGTAGTGAAATTGTTTTCTTGTTATCTCTCAAATCCAGCATAACAACAATGACGCAATTCTTGGGTTTGTTGTGTAATTAGTGAAAATACATGCTGGATTACGATGAAGTGTATCGAATCCTATTGAAGAGACTGGTACTTAAGTAAAACGTGTGTGCAGTGCTGGTGAATAAAATCTTTCCAATAGAAAATTGAAATGATATTTTGGCTGTTTAAATCAGGCTTCAGTACGTTTAAACTTTAAACCTATCCAAAATATGCTAATAAACAGTTGCATTTACTAGTTTTTATTTTATTTATTTATTTATTTATTTGCAATACACTGTCCAGACAGAATCCAATTACAGGACAGGAAAAAACAAACGAGTAATAACAAATATATACAAACAAAATAAAAGCTGGTATACAAAATTTACATACATATTAAAATTAATGAAAAAATGAATTTTTAATATTTTCAACATTATAAAAAATAAATCTAAGGTATTATGCACTAAGAATAATTGTAACACAACAAACATTGGAGCATTATTAGAGCATTAGTCCTGCATGTGGGAATATGAAACATAGAAGAACAAAAACGCGTTACTAAATTAGGTGGTGATAATTTAATATAAGAAAGAAGTTCCGGGCAATTAACGAAATTATTTAATAACTTATACAGAAAAACTACTGAGTAATATTTCCGACGTAGACAATTCAAACATATTAAATCGGGATAACAATTGTTCATTGGAAAATCCAAGTGGGGGATATACCCCATCATACTTAAACCATAAGTACTTAGCAAATCGTCTTTGGGGTCTTTCAATGTTTTTTCAATGACATTCATAGCAAAGATTCCAAATAACAGAAGCATTTTCAAGCTTAGATCTTACAAATGCATCATATAATACTGTAAGCGTACCGTGCCCTTAAAACTGATGACATTATAAACCCTCAATTCATGATAGCCTTGCATACCATGCTGTCAATATGATCAGAAACATATAAATTAGATGAAGAACACACCCCCAGATCTTTATATTGCATAACAGAGTTAAGTTTCTGGTTATTTAATGTGTAATCAAATTTAATAGGAGCTAGTTTTCTAGTAAATATCATGGCATTACATTTGTTAATATTAAGAAATAGGTTATTATGAGAACAGCATTGATTAATCACTGCAATATCACGTTGTAGCAAAATACAGTCATCAAGAGACTCAATTGTCGTAAATAATTTCAAGTCATCAGCATACAGTAATGAGCGGCAAGATAGATCGCATGTGATGTCATTTATAAAAACATTAAACAATAGGGGACCAAGTACAGAACCTTGAGGTACTCTTGAAGTCGCCTCTATTTCGGCACAACTGAAACCACGACAATGTACTGACAGACGGTTATTGTATAAGTAAGATTTAAAAAGTCTCAAAAAATGGATATTTACTCCAAAAGTAGATAATTTACGTAACAAAATACCGCGGTCCAGTCTGTCAAAAGTTTTGAAATAATCTGTATAAATGACATCAACTTTGCCTCCATTTTGAAGTTATTCACAACAAAACTGAGTGAAACAAAGTAAATTAGTAACTGTAGACCGACCGGGCATGAACCCATGCTGATCAATACTAATTTGAGATTTAACATGACTAAAAAGTATCTCATGAATAACTGTTTCAAAAACTTTGCTGAAATTATTTAAGATAGCAATAGCTCTATAATTTTCTATAACTTCTCTATTATCTTTTTGAAACACCGGAATAATCTTTGATTTTTTCCAAACGTCAGGGAAAGTTGCAGATTTAAGTGATAAATTAAATAAAATGGAAAGGGGATAAGCTAAAATTGTAGCACAGTCTTTCAATAAAAACGCAGGAATACCATCAAAACCCTTAGTATTTTTAGGTTTAAGTTTTTTTTATATTAATTTAATAGTTCTGAACGAAACAAAATCATAAAAGGCCAACAAGAGCAACAAAACAACTAATTTTGAAGAAAAACATCGTATGCTGATGACTTTCTGTTTGTAAACAGTGCAGTTTTTTAAATTTTACGCTCCACCTTTCGTAACTGTGCCGAATAAATAAAACGCCGTATTGTTGTCATTGTTAAAGCTCCCATTTACCACTCCTATTATTATGGTTATGTTCCCGGCACGTTCTGAATGACAAAGCAATTTATACCTGGGAACACTTAAACGATTGTGGGCATTAATTATCCTGGTATATTTATTACTAAACCCTTATTATCCAATACGGTTCAATCTCGACGTGTTTTTTTTTTGTGGCATTAACACTGTACAAGGCCAACTGTGAAAGTGATATATTGACTTCATGGAAACACGTAGCTTTCAAAATAAACCACCATTTAGAAAAGTACTTTATCGATACAGTTTATATATGGAAAACGTTGGTTGTTTCACGTTGTTTAAAATACGATTTTATTTCACTCAAGTATATATTTATGTATTAATTCAGTAATAAAGCATGTTTGATGTAAATATTTACATATTCTTGACATTCTTATACTTAATTCAATATTTACAATGACATTAAAATTCAGATTTCCTTAAAGAATAATATTTTGTTAAAATATTAATGTCACAGAATTTACCCGCGTGCACCCAATTCGACGACTGTGGTATTGCAAAACAAACAAAATAATGCCGTGTATCGAGGCGCAACTAGAAAATTGAGAATCAACGAGAATCGTTCTAGAAAGGGATTTAGAGCTGCTAGAAAATACCTGAAATATTCGTTTGGTCTATAAAAGAAGAATAAACGGCCGAGTCAGTCAGTCTTGAATTAGAGAGTTGTTATTTGGATAGTATACAAGAATAAGTCAATCTTGATATGATATACTTAAGTGACAAGCTAAATTATTTTTTGTTTCACACTATTTGGACATTTTTAATAAATTTTGTTATATACGGGAAAACCTTAAGAGATACATGTACTTACAATTGATGTCATTCGATCCAAAATTTAATTATTTTTTCAGCTGTAGAATTGTATACTGAGTGTTCTAAGTATTTAAAAAAATCGAATTTCGTGGCTTACATATTTTTTCTTAGATTATTATTCTTGCAAAAATTTAAATTAAAAGTATTTCACAGTTCAAGATGCAACATTTTTACATTTTTAATATGGTACTGCAACCGTCACTTTTTCTTAAAACTTTAAACAACTCGAAAACAAATGAATTTAGAAATAAACCATTGGATGAGTGCAAAATTATCGTAGAATTTTGACGATATATCCAAAAATGCAATAAAATACAAGGTCTTCCATTTAAACTAAGCAAATTATTATATTAAAAAAATAGATTATACTGACGTTGATAAGTAACCATATTTTCAGAAACACTCTGTATATACTTTTCCATTCATTCTTGGTGAGAAACGCCGTATATAAACTGATATGTTTGAGGGATTATTTTTAATCTCAACTAAAAAAAAATGAATTTTTAATGTTCCCAGCTTATCGGTTTGTTTTGGATAAATAAAACTCAATGAAAACCTTATTGTTTCATCAGGTCGACGTTTCGACAATATTTATTGTCAGTCTTCAGTCGAAACGCCTAACGTTTTGATTGAGTCTTATTTATCCAAAACAAAACCGTATGTTTTGAACATTCAAATAGTAGAGGATAATTTAAAAAATATGAATTTCGTTCCGTTATTTTCGGACACACTGTATGATATTATAAAACTACTCTCCTACATAAGAAAAACAGTAACTCACCCTTGTACTGGACCTTGTTGAAAACACTGGTGATGACCCTCAGTTCTGGATTTGGCATGTCACCAATCTGCAACCGTGACAAGAATACATTTAACCTGATATTCACTGTGCAGAAGGGCATTCCCCAGCCCTTGCCCATCCCAGTGGCGTGACTGAAATCACTTCAGCTTCTTTCACCTCTCGCACATGCCACACACGCACGACATTCAAACGAGGCATTTATTAAAAATGTACTAAAACATATGTAAACGGTGGAAGTCGTAAATCTGATTAGGACAACCTTACCGTCTAGGAGCTACTTTGTCATAAAATATACTTCTGACAATATTTCTACAATGTATTCATTCGCTCGTTTCTGTATTTAAAATGAAAAATAGGGTACAGGGTCTCAAACTTAGTTTTATTTTCGATATTTGTAAATAACTTCTTAAAAAATCAAAATATTTACATACAATTTGAGGATCGGGTTTTTTTGAGGGCGAGAAATTCCAATTTGTTTCTAATTTTGACGTCACTAGTAGAGGGCGCCACTTATGGCACATCATGCTTCTTTTAAATGACAGAACTTTTTTGCAGCTTAATGTATCAATCTGACTGTTGAAACAGTTGGACAGTCGTATCTTTTTTATCTGAAAAAGGTGTATGTTTGTGCTTCGATGAAACCATGACTGTCATTTATTATGTCGAACCCAGCATGAAGAAGTTAGAAATCAAAGACTGATCGAAATTTTAAAATAAAATACTGCCAGTGATGTTCTATTGAAACGTTTTTATAATATATCTATTTGTGAGTATAACCTTCAGGATATTACTTATTTGGTCCACGCTGTATTTTTGGAAAATTAATTACAGAACACTGGTTATATTTTCCAAGCACCTAAACCCTCGTAATTGATCTGAACAATTATCATAAAAACTGACACAAGAATAAATGGATTAAAAAGGTCAACCCTGTCTTCAGGTCTTGACATATTTAATTAACATCTTTTCTCCTTTTCAAATTTATGTATGAAAGGAGATACAATTCTAATGTGCATTTAGTAAGCAATAACTTCAATAGAAAGTATAATGCGGTAAAAAGTCATTTCTATTAAAACTAAAATATTTCTGGAGCTTATTGAATTTTTGTAGGAAAATAAGTTATAGTTCAAGTGCTAATGAATTACACGTGTATTTGAAAATATTTACGCAAACTAAATTAGACGAAAGTTACCTAATTTCGTATAGGTTTTCTAAATCAACCGTAGAATACGTAATTAAACATAATTTAACATAATTTGACGAACATTAAATAAATAATGATAATTATACATTTGTTATTAGATAGGTATTCTATACAGGGTGTCCGGAAATGATGAGCAACAAATTCAGGGGATAATTCTTGACCGAAAATAAATGCTACCTCTTGCTGTAACATTTTTTCCGAAATTGATTATTAACGAAGTTACAGGGTGTATAAGTTAAAATTTTTTTTTCGATATTTGTAAATAACTTCTTAAGAAATCCAAATGGTTATATAAAAACCACCGGTTTACAAATTTTATGTAAATATTTTTTTTGCTCATCATTTCCAAACACTTTCTATGTGATATGCAATATAATGCAGTTATTTGCGTGTTCGTACAATATGTTCAAAAGTCAATTTGACATCATCAGTGATTTCATTATGCCAATTATTGTTATTTTTCGTTAGTAAAAGCTAGATTATGTTTTAATTCGGATATTTATTGAATTCAATTTAGTCTAGAGAATTGTTCGATAGTTCGATACTTATTTGGTTTAAAAAACTTGGATATAACTTTATTAATAGTAATGGTATTAAAATTGATATGAATTTGAGCCGTATTCTTGAACTAGTGTTTTTTTTATAAATACAAGTAATCTTGAACATTTAATAACTGAATAGTATTGTTTATAATGGCTGAAATCGGTCTAATCAACAAATTTTTAGGTACAGAAATCTTCCAAAATACGTATTTTTTTAAATTCACATGTAGATATAAATATTGTTATAACATAAACTTACATGGTTATGCATATAAGATTGTTCACCTTTGGTTACAAGTATATGAAAATAATTGTTAGAATGTGGGGTTAGAATAGCAAAATATGTGCCTCATACAAATGCATTTTAAAAATTATTATAATATAATTGAGGAGAATTTAAATAGTGAATAAACTAAACAGCAATAATTTTATTTTTGATATTGTTTTTGCTCTACGTGTTATTTTTCGAAATTTCTGTACCTAGAAAACACCAAAAATTCGATCATTTTACGGCGAGAAATCCGGCTACCTTACTTACAAATATCATACATATTGAATTTACTTTTAGTAAATGAATTTTAAATTTCATTCATGTTTCAAGAAAATTCCAAACATATTTATTTTCTACGAATAATATAAGTGGGTGTTTGTGCGTCGTACTCGATACATCATTTAAATATTGTACCTACACTTTTATTTATAAATGTAAATTCTATTTTTAGCATACTGAATTTTAAACATTTCTTAAAATTTCTCTGATATTTTGAGAAAATTTACGTAGGTTTTTTTCTTCGAAATATATGAGGGGGTGCTTGCGCCTCTTTCAAAGACAAAAAAAACATTGATACGATCACACAGTTAACTAATTCTTAAAATTTATCGATTTTCATATTTCAAACAATACTTATTAACCCTGCAACCCTGCAACCCCAAAGTGTCTACACCGACCTTCACCAGGCAAACTGTTTTGTCAGTTACAATCATACCGGGAAAATTATATGCAAATGTATTATGCATGTGTAATATGCAAAAAAGGTATTTCCTTTGTGGCCGTGACACTCTCGTAAGGATACATAAAATACGGTTTTTTTTTTCAATTCTCGGAAAGGTTATTTTCAGAGCGCAATACTAGCACTAGATCGATATTACTCCACAACACATGAAGGGTTTATCAAATAGCCCGAACCGGAGTGTTAAATGCATGTCAGCCAAATTGAACACAAACATATGAACCCACCACTCTGCGAAAATATATTTATCGCTAGTTAGATGGAGATAAGTTCTTGAAACAACACTGCTAATGTTACAGCAGGGGTTGGAAATTATGTCAAAGGCGAGTTTTCATTTCGAAAGGGTTCCATTAGATGCTATTGTTCGAAATTAGTTTTCAGAAATTAATACTTTTAATAAAAATATTTGAAATTCGATTAAAATTGTTACTTACATTGAAAATTTCATTTTTTATGAGTATTAAATGCAAAAAAGAATTTACAGAAGCAGAAAAATATTAAGCCGAAAACAAAAATATGTATTTTAATAGGGATATATAGGGTGTTCCATAATGGCGTGCGTTCCATTGGAGGTCGTGTTTCTTGGGTCACTGTAGAGGAGGTTCTTTCTATAAAAATTTTCGATTTGAGCCTTTCTTGTCTAATTAAAAAACAACAGAAGTTGGTGTTTGCCAACAATGCAACTTAATTAGCCAAATGTTTTCACCGATTTTCAGATTTATAAATTTAACCGTTTTTTGAGAAAAAAAATTAAAAGATATATTTTTTCAATTTTTTAGAAGCCCTTATCTCGTCAGGGAAGGTCAAATCGAAAAATTTTATAGAAAGAACCCCCTCCTACAATGACCCAAGGTATAAGGTCCATATAATTCCTAAGCATCATATCTTTAAAAACAAAACAAAATATTAAAGGTACTACAACAAAAAAATAAAATATTTGGCAGTATATGATGTCAAAAGTTATGTTTCTGCTTTAAGTAGAGTCAATTTGAATGACCCCTCCAATAAAGGTTAGCATCTACAGTTAAACTTAAAAATTTGACAATATCCTTATTCGAAGCATAAAGGGACATTATTGATATTTATATTTAATTTATTGCAAATTTTTTGAACAGGATGAAATCTTATAATATTTGTTTTCTCAAAATTAAAATAAAGAGAATTTTCAGAAAACCAATCACATATATCAGATATTATTTTAGTGCAATTCTCTACCAATATGCCATCAGATTTGTTAGAAATAATTAAAGATGTATCATCAGCATACATAGTGACATGACATTCAGACGATCGACATTATTGACGTATAACAAAAATAATGGAGGGCCCCAAACAGAACCCTGTGGTACTCCCATTGTGAGGGAAGCATAATCCGAGCTATAAGTATCAATGTTACTTTTATTATTGACGTCACAGATCTTAGTTATAACTACCACCATTTTCTAGGGTCGTGGCCATAATACACGTTTGAAACCCGTTTTTAGGCTTATTTTTTGACGAAATTGTCTAGTACAAACAAACGCCATTACGATTAAATTAATATATTCTTTGCTCTGCACATGTTTGGAAAATCAAGTAATTTCCTAATTGACTTAAATTTTGCTTAATGTATATTCGCTGTCAATACCAATACAAATTTAACGTTCATTTTCAAAATAATATCAACAAACGGAGTTATAATTTTTATATTGGAAAACCAAAGTATTGAAAAAAATCATATACCTACCTATAAAGCTTCTTTTTGCACCCGCAAGATTTTTGTCACTCACTTCTTCGTGTAAAGAAGAGTCGTTTTATATTCTTGATGTGTAATAGTTATTTATGCAACAAGTACAAAAAGTAAGTGTTTATTGCACGCGACGTGAAATTGTCCAACGAGGCCGTCAGGTTGAGTAGGACAACACGTCGAGTGCAATAAGCACTTTTTGTACGAGTTGCATACAATATTTTTTCTACCTTCATGCAAAAACCAAAAAATGTTATTTAGATGACACTAAGTGTAGGAAAATGTGACATCGATTTGAACGTCCATGTTTGTCATGATGACAAAACACTGAAGTAGAATGACAGATGAATGCAATAAATAAAAAGAACCACTTTTTCCACTAAATATAGTTCCATAAAGTTTTGTTTTTTGCATGAACGTAGAAAATAGCTAGTTATGATATGTGTTAAAAGTAAGATTTTATTTTGTGAGTGAAGATGACTAACTTCACGAACAAAATAAAATCACTTTTAACACGTATATCATACACTATTTTTTCTACAAAACAATCGGAAGAACTTTAAACTCAATAAAAATAAGAAATCAAAAAATACCACACAGATCGCATTTTTGTAGCAACTGATTTACTTTTAACACTAGTGTTAAAAGTAACTTATTTTTAACACGCGTGTCAAAAGTAACTTACTTTTAATACGCGTGTCAAAAAATGACATTTTTAACATCAGAAATGACAATTAAAAAGCCCACTTTTAACAGTTTTGTAGAAAAAAACTATTTTAGATCTTGTTATACTGAATTAATAAAGATATGGTGTTAGCATCAAATGGTAATACAAATTTGACTGTTGAGCTCATAATTTCGGTATTTGATAGTGAATTATAGTATTTTTAATCTTGAAGGTAATTTTCGACTGTAGAGAAAAATCCTGGCATATACATTGAATTTAAATTCTGTTTCAGTGAAAAACATAGATAGGAATGTCATGTTGTCATCCATAGCGTTAATATTTTACGTGTTACTATTTTTGTGTTTAACATGACTTTTTTTATATAAATCTACTGGCAGTTAAGTTCAACTAAACTTATCCTCTCTCTTAATAAAACTGCGTTCAAAGCAACAAACAAAATGTTTTCTAATATAAACACGTTTAACTATCACAGAAGACTGTATAGACATAATGCGTACTTTGTTACAACAACGAATTGAAATACTTAAAAGGCAACAATGCCCGTAGTATATTTCTCAACCCATTACGCAACAATAAAAAGTTTTTCAGCGTTTCCGACGAACGGCCATAGTTACCAACACCTTTACTTTTACTTAAATACTAAATAGCCGTGTCGATTTCTCCCTTCTGTCACGATAAAGTGATTTATGGCAAACAGATTGATATTGGCCTCGATTGTAATTCTATGTTGGATACACCTACGTCAATCAAGCGACCCCTGGAGAAACGAAAAGTTTTTATAGACTGGTTAATCAATTTCTCCGCAGGTGAAAAACACGAAATTATAAATGTATAAAATGAACAGTAATTTTTCGTTTATTTATTTATATATTTGTACCAATTGAGCATAATCATGAAAACAGTTGGCGACTCACTTTTACCATAAATATGAATTAATGATGAATTAAATGTCTTCTTTCTATTTGAATCATACGAAATCACTTTTTTAACCTAGAGAGATAAGTGACTATTTACTTCCCGTTGTCAATATCAACTACCACTCTTTCAGTAAAGTTCATTTACTTGCTTAAGGCTGTAATGTTCGCAATTTTACAAAGCCGTTTTTAGACGTCAACGCGCTTTCATATTTCTCCTCAATGGAAATTCGTATTAAGATGAAGCAAGTTTTAATCAACTAATAAAAGTCTATTTTACTAGACAGCAGAGCCATATTTTCAAAAAAAAATTAGATCTGAACAATATTTCGGTCGCAATATTGCCCACATTTAGGACTGCGGTGAGACGCTGTTAGGCACTATTATAAAAAAAGAAAGCTGTAGGCTAGTAAATCACATCTTCATATAACAGACAATTCCCTCAGATTTCAATTTTTTGCATTTATATTCATGAAATCTGTCCGCCAAGAAGACATGTTTTGCTAAATTTCTGCATACAATTGCCTAACTTACAGGGGCACAAACTTAAATTTGCCGTTGAAGGTGCTGATGGGCGCAGCCTGATAAAAGCTACACTGTTTGGCCGAACATTATACCCTTAAGAACAAGGTGACAATAGCCTACTTGCCATAGTGGTAGCAGTTAAAATGATAATGATAGTAAGGACATAATAATATATGATAATGATAGTAAGAACATTGAAAAATAATGGCAGTTTGTTATATAATAGCTATAATTTAGATACAAGGTGTTAAAGTTTGAAGGAAAAAATTGATTTTTTGTTGTAATTACTAAAGTAATGGAGATATTTACCATACTTGGTACACAGTGTAAGTTAGTTAAGGTGTCATAAAATGTGATGTGAATATCAAGCACTCTGAACAACCTGTGGAGGAGATATGGCCAGTTCGTATCTTTAAGTTGTAGTGTATTTTAATTTCTAACAAAAACCCTATCTTACAGTTTTTAATATCGAACTGCCCTTTTTGTTTTTTATGAAATTATATTTGTGAGAGTCTCCTGTACATTCAAATTCAAAGTATGTCATCTACTATTTGCAGTCATCTAACGATAATGTACTTTTTTGTAAGTTTTTTATAGCATCCACAATTGGAATGTAATTATTGTGAATATTCTCCAACTGTAATTCAACTCGACTATCTTGAAATTTTATTTGACTCTTCCGAATCTTCTAATATGGTGAACACACAGTTGTTTGTTAGCACTTAATTTCGACATACCTATGTATTTATTTTCTTAAGACACTGGAAAAATCTCGTCGTTAAAGAAATAACAAAAACATAGATACTACCTCTGCTGCTGCTAGAATGGTTGAATCTTTTGGCGGTTGGGTATAGTTTAAATAGTCAGAAATTACATGATAGATCCACGTCTTTAACAGTTTTCAAATATCGAGCGGTTAAAGAAGCGAATCCAATCTTCGGTTTCCAAAATATTTCTTTTACTAGGTGTTACATCACTCCTTACTTACTTACATCATGTGTTACTTACCGGTCGGACTTCTCCAAGTCCTTAAATAAGAATAGCTACATTTTAGTGCAGCAAACAGATTAAAGAAAAAAATAGGGCATCAGATTTTCCATAAACCATCTAAAATAAAATATTTCACAAATCGTTATATTTCAGTATCCTTGAAAACTTTGCAAACGCTCAAATTATTAGAAAAGTAAGAAAAGTAATAGTGCCTATTCAAAATGGGTCAGTTAGAGTTATCACAAAGTTACACAAATTCGTCCAAGGACCCCAGAATTAACCTGATTTACAGAAAAGCAAAACGAAAAACAAAAGAAACATCCACACCACGCCACGTCATGGAGAATGTCGTGCAGGAATTCGTATTATTAGCCTCAAATAATGTACGAAAATATCCAGCATGGTCCCGGTGAATAGTGGGAATTAAAAGAGAATTAGCAATTTTAACGGACGGACACGTTTAGGAGGACGGGAAGTAATGTCGGGACAGATTAGCATATTGTGAACATTGTACGGCTCATTCTGAGCATTCGGATGGGTTTTACGGCACTGCGCCGCTCATGCGGAAGATACCGCGTCAAATATATCAAGGGAAGCTGTGACCGGTGCCCCTTGTTATGGCGCCATCTATTGTTCGCGGCTAATGTTATCGTAGTTGGGCGCTACGAAACTCATTGAGATGCTGACCCGCTTGTAATTGGGATTGGATGATACTTTCACAATTTTCGCACAACTTATACAGGGCGATTTATCCCACCTCGTCAGTTTCATTATTTTTTTTGTAATCGAGTTTGTTATTTTCTTTTATTTCTAAATCAAGTATATTGGATGAAATTTATCCTGTAGTCCACACCTATGCATAATAATAATTATAATATTTTTACTCCTCATTCTAATCGCGAGGATTAGCCCAGAAGTCGAAGACTTGTGCGAGAGAGAGAGCGGCATATTATTATTAAGCAGGCCGCATTTGCGCCCAGGGACAACTTACGTAGGGCCTACCAACCAGCATTCAGTGCAAGAATGAGGGACACCTGGCAAATCTCATTAAATAGGAGGGTAGTCAAACGTCAACCGGTATCAATATGATGGTATCGATATGACTTATATTGACCCAAGCCAACATTCTTCCACCCTACCATACCCGCAGAGAGGGTTCCAATCCTCTCCACGAATATAGCTTATATACGGTCTACCGGCTGCGGGGGTCGAACCCACAGCGATCTAGTCACTTCAATTCAAGTCTTGACGCCTTAAACCGCGCGGCCGCTGACCGATCCAAATGTCTAAGTAATGTGATATGTTGAAACTTAATGAGGGTCTATGTATGTATGTAAAAGAGTAGTACATGTTGTGTTGGGCATTATTATTATTATTAAAACTTTCTCAACTTTTATTGATAAATAGAATTAAATTTAAACCTTGAACACCCATAAGCTCAAACATAATATTTTGGTGTCTCTCCAGCTTAGTGTTGATTCATTCTCTCTGACTCACACTGTATAGTTATTTACCCACCGGGCATAAAACCATTAATCCAATAGAAGAATTTAAATATTTGCAGCAGCTGTGGTTGGCGACGCGACCATCCAAATAAATTTTTGCACGATATTAAACAAAGGAATTCGGAATTGTCCATGGCCTGTGTAATATTAGTTGTCGGACATCGTGGTCACTGCGTAAAATACGGCAAGGCCGAAATAAACGCTCAACTGTCTCCGGCGCTATCCATAAAAAGTAACTGCCTCGAAATAAACACTATACGCCGCAGTCCGTTGAAATTATTTGTTAATAGTTGTCGTTCCCTCTACATACGGCCAACGATTGCTGTGATCATCTCATAGCACTCCACTTTTATTTAATAACGTGAAAAGTGAGTATATTCTTCATAGAGATAATGTTTAATTTATAATGATATATACAGGGTGGTTCAAATTGGACGGTTTTCAAGGGTTACTGCAAATCTGTTATACAGGGTGATTGGTGGAACCCCCAATATTCCAAAGCTGTTATTATTTTTGATATTTTGTCTTGAGTAAGTCATGCGTTCTAAACCAAACTCACATTAGTCATTACTAATTGCCACATTTATTTTGACGTTTGTGATTTAAACGCTAATTTTATAACTGTCGCATTTATTACTGGAATATTTTTCCAGTGTAAGAATTATATCTGAGAGGGAAGCTGGTCCTGGTTTAGCAGTGGAAGAAGAAATTCTAAATATGGTAGAACGTAGCCCGGGTGTAAGTACAAGACGCATTGCAACCCGTCTCCAAATTAATCAAACTACGGCATGAGAAGTCATTCACAAAACTGGTTTAAAACCTTTCCACAGATATCATTAATGAACATATTGAAGCGTAGAGGGCCAATAACTGAACCCTGAGGTACTCCAGATGTAGCAATGATTTCAGATGAAGTAAAAGCACAATATTGTACGTTTTGAAAGCTATTAGAAAGGTAAGATAACCTGGGGGATTTTTAAACAAAGCACTCCATATACGCTGTTAAAAATAAAAAGTATTTTGAAGGAAAATAAGCACAAATAGATTTATTCTGGAAACGGCGTTTTGTCTTATTTATTCTCCTGCATCATCCAATTTTAAATTACTGTAACAATAGTCGACTATTTGTAAATCTATAATTAGAAAATGTTAAATTTATTTTTTAATAAAAAAATTAAAATAACTAAAACTGTTTAAAATAGTTTATATAAAATATAATATGCTACCTATTCTTTTTGTGTAGAATAACTTCCTATCTTTGCTACAAGCTTTGAATATAGTTATTAGCTGTAAAGTAAACTAGAGTAATTTTTTGTACCGTCAAAGCATCAGCCTGACTGCAAATAATATCGTCTCCTTCCAACTAAAACTTTCTTTAAGGATAACTGATTAAAACTGATAGATGGATACGAGATGAACTTTTAACGATCATTCCTGTAGTCGGTAAAATGTTTTTTGGTGGAGAATGCGGTTATTACTGAAAGCAAACAGAAAAATGCTCCTCATTAAAACTTCCAGTTTACATATATTTTATTTGGTTTTCTCACTACATTGATTTTCTACAAACGTGCGAATCTTTATATAGTTTTTATTCTATTTACTCACCTGTACCATTAGAGATATGCCCACAATTCCTTGGGATTTATGCTGTGCTTCAGACATGTTGTGGTATAATTCTTTGTTAAATCCATACAACTGTATCTGAAAAAAAAACATGAATAATATAGATCTAGAAGCTTATCTACTATTCTTCAAGTAAAAAAGTAAAACAAAAAATACTTGAAATTAAGAAAACTAACGTACTTAATATGATATGAAGTTACATTTGTATAAAGAATTGTTTTATTTAGGCAATAACTTGAAGTTTTAAGTGCTTTGAAAGAATTACTGCACATATTTGAAATAATATTAGATAATTGTGAATAAAGTAAATAACAACTTTGCATTAAGATAGAATAAAACTGGAATACGTAGGTAATTTGTTTTATTGATTTAAATATATATTGTATTCCTTTCTACAATAGAATTTATATACAGTGGGTCACAGAAAACAGATGTTTATAAAATAAATAGTTATAAACACGTGAAAGTAAACTGCTAAAGTCGTTCATTCATTCATTAGCTTTCGAGCTTGTTGGCTCTCATCAGTATGCCATAGGTGAGGCAACCGACGACTTATTCGACAGAACGGAACCTGAACAGACGTAATGTCACACGTTGCTACATCTTGTGGCCATATACTGAATCTGACGGTTCCACACACCTGCACACACTGTAATACAAATTGTAGTAAATAAATCAATTCTGCAAACACGGAATTCCAGGAAACAACTACTCTGCGGGCTAATGCCCCGACCAGCATTGAATTACACCTGGAAACCTATAGCAACAGCTAGAGTCATTCGTCAGACGCTCACCAGACATATACCGGTTTCGAGCTTATTAGCTCTCATCAGTATGCCATAGGTGAGGTATCCGACGAATAATCCTAGCTGCTTTCGTCTGTCTAACCCGACAGAAGGGACCATGAGTACGCGGTGTAGAACTAACTACATCTATCATCAATTCTGTCTATAGTTTTGGTAAAATCATCACAAGTATTGTATTAATGCCATCTATAAATATTATTTTGCAGTATAGCCGCATTTTAAGTTTTACAATGTGACATTTATTACAAAATATTAATTTTAATTAGTGCAAACCTATAAACCGATAATTTAAGAAAGAATAAACCTATTCTATTTTCAATAATATTTTATTCGCATTTCAACATATTATTTAAGTAAATTTTAGTGTTTTATGAGACAAAAATATCTCCTTCGTTTCAGGCTTTTGAGGATTTATACCTTATAACTTGGTGTTCTAAAATATCATTGGAATAATGTACGAAGGGAAAATCTATACGGTGACAAAAAAGTGCGGCTTTCAATTATATTAGGACGAAAAAATATCCAATATTCTAAATAACTATAACTTTGGCGAAAATTGCCTTATATTTCTACATCAAAGCAAGCTGCGAGTTGGGGAACCATATCATTTGCAGCGCCAGAGCATAAAAATATGGAAATTTTTCTTCGGAAATAAGAGATCCTTTGTGCAAGGCCAAAGGCAGTCAGATATGTAATAAAAAAATATATAAAAGATAATTTCCTAGTACACAGATATGTGTTATTATGAGACAATCTTAAATAAAGAGTACATCATTAATACATTACAAAATATCGTTAAGATGCATTGTAATGCTGTAAAATTACTTTTTCATTAAACGATAAAATCGTCTTCTAAAAGACTTGCTCTAGATAGGAAAACACCAAACGTTGTATTAAAAGTGCCCGGGTAAAACTGAAGATCATCAGGATTGCCAGGAAACTGTTATTCGTGAGTTTTAGGGGAATGAAACTAACGATAAATAAGGACAGAGTGCCTACACGATAGGTAGTAAATTTAATCTTGTATAAAATATGCGTAACTCCGTCCAAAACTGAGAAGAGATAACTTCACAAAGTGTTTGTGCGCTTGTGTAGTTTGTTGAACTTTGTTAACTAGTTCAAGAAAATCCACTCGAATTTTTTACTACTGAAACTATTGTGTAGATACTTTAAAACAAAGTGTGTTGTTGAGGTTTTGAAAGTGAAGCTTTGGGGACCATTTTTTAAACAAAACCAGCATTTAGTAAGTAAAACTATATACAGTCTGTTTGATTATAAAGACCAAGACAAATTAAGTAATTAGGTAAAAGTGTTTTCGATGCTGATATAAAATAATGGAGCAAAGTTTTGGGTGCGTTTACCTTACAAATTAAATATTACCTATATCTATATATCCTTATATACATTTACCCTCCGAGAGACAGAATACTATCAAAATTATGAATTTTCATTCAAATTTCAACAGTAGGTTCACGTTAATTTTGGTTTTTTCTAGGTTGAAATTTTGCCTATAGAACATAGAGAAAAAGCCAAATTTGGAATGCAATTTTGGTTAGGTTTCTGCGAAGAAAACTGTAGAAGAAGTATGGAAGAATATCGTAGAGACAAATGGCGTAGGATTTGTCAGCAAAATACATCATATAAGAAAATACAAAACATATAAAAAAATAGCATACACAACAATAATAATAAAACACAATACATTCTAAACTTTTAAATATTCAGTTATACTATAAAAGCAGTTTAGCATAAGATAATCTTTAACCTTCCTTCTATAAGAATAAAAATTTGTTATCTGTCTAATCTGAAGTGGCAAATTATTATACAGTTAATAAACACTACCTATATTGAAATCTTGTTTTAATTATTCAATTTTTTCTTGAAAACCATAAAGTTTTTTAAAATTTAACAAAAGTAAGTTTTAAATAAAATTCTGCGCGGGATATTATCATTCTTTTTAAATTAGATCAATAGAAAACAAGTTTGGTATAATTTTAAGGGTGACCACCTTGTAGTGTTTCCATTTACTTGAACTCATAGTCAAGGACTACCAATAATAAACCAAAATCATGTACCAAATTTGATTATTTCAAGTTAAAGTAATTCAGATTTTTTTTCGAAATATTTGGCTCCAGTTTGAAGACCTGTAATTCCGCTTATGTGCAACATATATATAGGTATGATTGGTTAAACTGCAATATTTTGGTTCTCATGCAGAACACGCTGTAAGGAAGAGTGAGGAAGCACTGGCATTTTATTAACGTTTGTGCAGAAACTAGGCTTCCCATAAAAAACACCGCCGCACGGAAAAAATAAATAAAGTGCTAAAATAAATTTATAATCGTGGTAACTTTACTCCGGTTAGGGCCGGATAGCTAATAAAATCCCTTTCCCAGGGGAGAAATTATTATCGAGGTTCAAATTTCCCATTTTCTACTCTCTCACACCTAGCGTCGCCAGTGATTAGTGATTGTTGATGGAGCCCTTCCCGCGGGACATTTTCCTGTCGAATTACATTCAGGGCGAATCCCTGATCCTCACCAGCAAAACGTGAAACTAATCCGATGCCGGGATTATATCCGCCGTTGCAAGACGACGCCGGTCGGAGGATTCGCGCGAAATAACAGAAAAAAATACGAAGGATTTATTTCTCTGAGTTCATAATAAGGGCGCAGTTGTAATATTTGATTCCACCGCGATTTTACAAATCAAATAATCCTTAATAAACCGCAACAAGATGCGACAACGAATTAAATTTTAATAATAAATAAAAAATTGAGCGGCACAAATTAAACAGGGTTAACTATGATTAAGTACAAGCATTTTAACCACGTGCTCAGGGAGGCCTGAAAGGCAATAAAAAATTCCAGAATTGTAGCTCGATATCTAGAGAATAAGATAAAACCCTCGTTTCCTATACAGAAAATTGGCGCCTATGATAAGCCTCGACTGAGATGGTTTAAGATCCATAGATAAAGCCATATAGATCTGTCAACAATGTCAACTACCATGCGGTAGTTTTTTGCAGCGTTTCTAAATGCAGGAATGACACAAATTAACATTCTTAGTAATTAATAATAATACCTAACTGATAGGTAACAGTTCATCCAGTTAGCTGCAGTATTTTGCATTAGCGTTACATTATTTAGTTAGTTTAGTTATTTAGTCAACTAACAAAACTACATTTTCACTCATTACAACCACTACCGATAAAACACACTTCCGATAGGTGCAGTTAGATAAAATGTCTTTCTATTAGCAGAAAATTGGATGAAAGGAAGGTAGGTACTAATAGATAATAGAAAAGCTGTCCTATAACCTAGAAAAACAGACAGGCGGACTATATTATTTGAAAATATCGATATCCGACACAAATTCTTTTATTTCAGAACCTTTAGAAGATTAAAATTTAAAAAAGTACTAAAACTTGAAGAATAACACAAAACTACAACTTAAATGCAGGCATTAAATTATGACATGACAACAATTCTACCGCTGTGTTGGTGGTTGTCTACACTAACTCTGTAAACTTCAAACGTGCGGCAAACGGGCCGCATTGGCGGCGTTAAATAAAGGCTTAGTATAAAGTCGAAAATTTGTTTCGCTTTATAAATAAGTTTGGACATTTTCTGGAGGGTGATTTCGTTAATTCTTAACATCAAACAGTAATTTCTGTTTGTTGTTAGCAGATTGTACTAGAAAATAATAATCACATAACAATAAATAGAAACAAACAAACAAACAAAAACAATTAAATCAAAGTGAAGGTACCGGACTAAGAGAAATAGATCAATAAAAAAAGTCCTCAGTCGCGACAAAGCTTTTGCGGAGTCGCCACTGAAGATGCCGACAGTGAAGAGGGGAGAAACGTATGGAAGTATGGGATGCGAAGACCACCATTATCCGGGGAACGGTTCCGACCATAGCAGTCGCAGTACCAACATAAGAGCAGAAATCAATATATGGGCAGGCCCAGAGACCCCGATAGCAGGTCTGTCCCCACAAAGCCTAGAGTTACCTGTTACATAGACATTGAGCCGACCCTGTGTTAACTGACCTACACCATAAGTGGTAAAGTGCGGTAGAAGTGCTGACAAAGATTCCTGTCGAAGTTTATCTTTTATACCGTATATTATCAGTAACCTTATGTTAATTCCAGAAATTATCTATTGTTCATTGTTCCTAATGCACGAGTCAATCTAGTAATTTGTATTTTGTATGTTTCATGTATATATATTTTTTAGACTTTTTCAGCTTCAGTTCAGTTCAGTCTTAATCAAGTCAAAACGCTGTTAAAGATTTGAGCTAACTCTGTTTTGTTCTTAGTAAAATACCTGCTGTTAGTTAAATAAAACACAATTAGAAAGAACGAATATCTTTTTTTGGGTAGTTATTTTAATTAACAAGAGTAAAAGCTGAGTCCAAAACCAACCAAAGAAGCGGAGGGGCTTCTTCGAACCAAGAACTGCAAGAAGCTCAACGTCACTGGCGCAGTCGGAAACGGATCTGATAGTCACTGTTTAGAAGAAGACATAGTGCCTTTTTGGAAAGTGTTTTTTCTACTGACAGGACTACTGCAAGTTAAGAGTGTTTCGAGAAGAGAACTGAATATTCCTTGTCGACATACGGCCATCTTCTAGGACACAAACCCAGAAAATTGGCTAGCAACCTACTGGAGGATCAAATATCCCTGGACAGGTTTAGAAAGAAAAAACAACAAAGTCAACCAATTCAAATAACTCCAAAACAAGTACCACAAAAATTTTACCCAAATCAACAAGTATTCGGTAAACAAAGTACATCAACAACAAACGTATGGAAACCCAAAAATCAAATACCTAGTTATAAACCTACTCCTATGTCAACAACATCTAGGCAAACAACTACTCAACCTTATCAGTTTAAACCCCAATCGAGACCGACATTTATGGCAGAAGAATTACACAACATTGATGAAGAAATTTATACTGAAGCAATTGAAGAAAATCCAGCAGCATATGGTTATGAACAAGAAGAATTACCCATGCAAGACCAAGAAGGTATGGAACCATATACAGAAGAACAAAATAACGATGAAGAAAATTTTATCCACCTAGCCTCTGGACAGAAAATTACTTAGAATTAAATCATATTATAGATCAACGCAAATTGCCATTTATAGAAATTTCAGGATTTCATAGACCTTTACGTTTTCTTATTGATTCTGGTAGTCATATATCTTTAATGAACCCTGTTTTAGTAAAAATATTTCCCAGAGTGCATCATTATAAAACCAAGTTTAATAAAACATCTTGTGGTCAACAAACAGCAAAATTTGAGGCACATATCCCAGTTTTTAAAGAATTTCAAGCAAATGGAAAAATTATTTTCACTTTATTTGACTTTCATCCGTTTTTGATGGATTAATCAGCTTTACAGACTTAAAAAATATGGGATTTAATTGGAATTTACAAGAAGGATATCTACACAGAAATAATTTGAAAATTCCTGTACGACAATGTTCTCCTTCAGAATATAAACACTTTAACATCACTGTTAATGAAAATGAAATTTTAAGAACCAAAATTCCAACCAACGCTGTTACCGATGAATCATATTATATCCCAGAAACAACAATTAATAATCACTGTTTTAAATCGGAATTTATCAATTATAAAATTGATTATATTAAAAATAATGTCGTTGCAGACACGCTATCTAGAAATCCTTCAGGTAATGTTTCTTTGATAAACGAAATAGGTGATATTGATAATGTCATTCAAGAATACTTAAACTATGAAAATAATGTTACAACAGCACATTCTGCAGATGAAATTCCTCTACTTAGTTTTCCTTATACAGAAAAACCTTTAAATCATTATAAACATCAAATGATTATTAAAGTTTCAGAATCATCCCCTGTACCTAATTGTATTAAAGAAAGGATTTTTGATAATCAGAGATTTTACATAAATATTAGAAAAAATCATATAGATGAAGATTTAGAACAATTTATAGCTAATCTCGATAATAAACTTACATATTATTTATATTTTCCTGACAAACAACATGAAAAATACTTTATAAAAAATATACAAGAAAAACTTATTAGAATTCAATCAAAATTAATTATTTGTTCTTCAAAATTAACTGATATCTGTACAGATTCTGAAAAACAAGACAAAATGAATTATCATCATATTTATAAAACTGGTCATAGAGGTATTACAACTACAATTGACTCTCTAAAGAAAAATTACTATTGGCCTAGCATGACTAAAGACGTTAATAACTATGTCAATAATTGTGTCATATGTCAAAAATCTAAATATGAAAGACAACCTAATAATTTTGAATTTCAACCAATTCCTATAGGTACAAAACCTTAAAGAATTCATATCGATACCTTGTCAGTATCTAAAGAAAATTCTTAACGATAATTGATACTTTTTCAAAATTTGCGCAAGCCTATCCAATTTTAGGAACAAATTCTATAAATGTCCTTGACGGATTATTAACTTTTATATCACATTATGGACTTCCTCATACAATTGTTTGTGATAATGGTGTGGAATTTAATAATCAAAATTTCCTAGATTTTTGCAAAATTCATAAAGTATATATACACTTTACTACACCAAAAAATCCGAATTCAAATAGTTACATTGAAAGATTTCATTCTACATTGTTGGAACAAATTAGAGTTAAAACGCAACAAAATCCTAAAGAATCTTTAAATAACTTAATAAAATATTCACTATTACATTATAATAATTCCATACATTCAGTACAAACTTCACTCCTTTTGAGATCGTTTCAGGACATTTCAATACTAAAGATCCTTATGATATTGAAGAAAAGATATAATCTCTAAATATGTGTATGACCATAAAGAAAAATTAAAAGGAAAATATCAACAAATCAATGACGATATAAACAAAAAAAAACTGATAAATTGGAAAAAATTAACGCAGAACGGAAAGAACCAATGACAATATCAGAACAAGACCAAATTTATCATAAAGAACAGACAAGAGATAAATTAGCAAATAAATTTTCCAAAATTTCGCCTGTAGCTCAAACAAAAATAAGGTGAAAACTGAAACATCAAAATATTCTAAGCATAATTTAAAGAAACGTAAAAATATTAATTACTAATGTTTTATTTCCAGATGAGGATATTGATCATTTTCTCGTTTATCCTTATCCATAACTTAAATAATGCAGTTATTCAAAAATTAACCAACCCTATTTTACCAATGAACTTGGAAAATTCGAGAATTATTATAAGTAAACATACATTCGTCAGTTATCTAGATATTTCTGAACTGAATAAAATTAAATCTAATTTACAAGAACAAGTAAATTTTATTATTGAAAGAAAAAATTTTACTGATATGTCAGACAAACTAATAAAACAAGCACAATCACTGTTATTTCAAAATGATCATTTATTAGAAACTATTTTCCCTAACATGAGACACAAACGTGGACTGATAAATCTTGGTGGTAAAATATCAAAATGGTTATTTGGCACACTTGATTCTGAGGATGGAAAGAATCGATACTATATTAGATTACCTTAACAATAATGATCACTTACTTAAAGATGAAATTAATAATGAAATTTCTTATTCAAAGGAATTTATGTCAAAAACAAATCATAGCCTTTTTCAAATCAAATCAAACATCTTAACTATAAAGAGTTTAATCGATAAATATCAGGATAGTATAAATGAAATTAATACTTTGGAATTAATTATTAATTGCCTAATAACTCTACAGAACCAATTAAATCAAATCGTTAATGCTATAACATTTGCTACTCTTAATAAAATTCATCCAACTTTGCTTTCTATAGAAAATTTGAATATTATAATAAATAAAATGCAAAACTTATACTCACTAAATCAATTTGCTCAATTCAAAAGTAAACACAGTTATTATACGTTTTTTGGTATTCAACTATTATATAAAGACGAGAGAATAATTTTCTTAATTCATTGTCCAATTTTAATGACTACTGCTTTTAAAACATTTTTTTTGTATCCTGTTCCTATCCAGAATAAAATAATCCCCCCTCAAAAACCATATCTTATCCTTAATGAGAAAAATGAACTCTATCAATATCAAGAAGAATTGTGTGAAAAGATCGAAGATACCTTTTATTGCCATAATCATCTTCAAGCCGAAGAAGATTGCATAGTCTATATTATTTTGAAGAATGAAGCCAAAAACTGTTCTACTGTGTCTGTCCATGTAGAAAAGATGATTGCAAATCAAATTTCTCCCCAAAATATTTTGTTAACTACACCTTCCTACACAATAATTACGGAAGGATGTTCCATAGAAAAACATCAAGAACTTCAACCTGGAAGTTACCTAATAACAATTCCTGAAAAATGTCATTATACTATTAATCAAGAACAGTTTTCTTCCGAAAATGAAGATCTTTCGCCTGTTACAATTATTGAACTTCCATCACTGGATGTATCCAAGTTAAGAGGACGTTCAAATAAAATTAAACTTAATAGCATGGATATCGAAGAGCTTTCTCATTTGGCAAAGAAAATGAATAATCATCATGAAATAGCTTTACCTGTGGAGCCAAAGGAAAATCATCCCATACCTACCTGGCTTCTTATTATTATTTGCTTTCTCATTTGTGCTATCACCTATATTGGAGTAACATGCTACTACAGAAACTGTTACCCTTACCCAATCAAACTATTTAGAAGGAAGAAAATCCGAATGAGGCCTCTTCTCTTAATGATGATCAACCCAGCCAACCAGTCCAACCCTAGGTTTCCATTTTAGGCGGGAGGAGTTACCTGTTACATAGACATTGAGCCGACCCTGTGTTAACTGACCTACACCATAAGTGATAAAGTGCGGTAGAAGTGCTGACAAAGATTCCTGTCGAAGTTTATCTTTTATACCGTATATTATCAGTAACCTTATGTTAATTCCAGAAATTATCTATTGTTCATTGTTCCTAGTGCACGAGGCAATCTAGTAATTTGTATTACGTATGTTTCATGTATATATATATTTTTTTTTAGACTTTTTCAGCTTCAGTTCAGTTCAGTCTTAATCAAGTGAAAACGCTGTTAAAGATTTGAGCTAACTCTGTTTTGTTCTTAGTAAAATACCTGCTGTTAGTTAAATAAAACACAATTAGAAAGAACGAATATCTTTTTTTGGGTAGTTATTTTAATTAACAAGAGTAAAAGCTGAGTCCAAAACCAACCAAAGAAGCGGAGGGGCTTCTTCGAACCAAGAACTGCAAGAAGCTCAACGTCACTCTAGCCCGAGAACAACCGGGACAGGTCAAAGAATCCCGACTAATGCTAGGGATGTGCACTTTAATTCTGCTGTTTCTGGCAGCGACAAGTTACCGAGGTCACGGCATAACAACTCGGAAAATCACTATGTATCAAACAATAAAAAAAGTTAATCTACAGCGTGAGTCAAGTTTAAATAGTCAACTTTCAGGAATAGATTCCTTATACGAAGAGAGATTATAACAGAGACATAAAGTAATCAAGTTTAGGGAAAAATGTAACACAAGCCACATTCTTAAAATTTTGTAGATACTTATTACTTCAGATGGATCATCTCATGGACTAACCCAAAGTCAAATTATAACAAGTGTTGTAGATGTGAGAGGTCTACAACACCCTTTTAGAAAAATATTTGGTATGCCACTGAACAATTAAATAAGTAGATCTTTAATTGAAAAAAATTGAAATATACAAATATCGTTTTATGATAGAATATAATTAAATCAACACCAGAAGTGTATCATTAAAAAGAAAATAATGTTTAATTTAAACAAATGCTTTCATCTGTATTTTTGTTTTTTTTTTCAAATAAAAAGAAAAGATTTGGTACTAGGAAATAAATATTTGTTTGGTCCGATGCAAACAAATAATTTATTTCCACAAAACAAAATTTTTTACAGGCATCAATTTTTTTTTCCGGTGGTTGTAAATTTTTACTTAAAATTCGTCACCCTGTATATCTCTGTTGGAGAACGAGGTAAAAGATATGCTGTATTTACATTTTTTTTAATATCGTAATTTCACTACTTAAACTCACCCTGCATATCATCGTTGATTTTGTTCTTAACAATGTTACATATCATGTACATATGCTGCATTTTTCTAAAACAATAAATACAGCACCTTCTTGTTTAGCCAAAAATTAAAAGAAATTTGGAGCGTCACAATGATGTCTGCATAGAGAACTAGTTTTTTAGTTCCCCTGTAATTCTGCCTGAGAAGTTTTAAGGGAATCACCACGTATAGCAGACAATAATTATTATCCTTCCTGGTGTAATATTTGTTCACGGATTTAAACTTTACATCATACGTAATGGAGTTAAACAATAAAGTCTATCTGTAAACCTATACAGTTGTGTATTTGCGTATTTGTTCGGAATGTAACGTATATTACCAGATTTACGAGGCAAATCCTGTAACTAGCATTTAAGCCTGTTGCATATTCTCAAAGTAAATACGGTATCCGTTTCATAAAAATGGCTTCATGCTCTTGAAAGCCTTAACATTTATGTAGGGGAAGGTAGAGAACTAACTACATGGCATAGATTTGCAACTTCAAAAGTAACGTATATTTTTATGCCACAGTCAGATGAGCTTTTCAACTTACAATTCAAGATTCTTTGTTTTTCCACTAAGTTTTGATACCTTTTAATGTTAAACAAATACAGAAAACATTATTTATTATACAAAGATGTACAGTGTTTTATTTAATCCTAATTGTTTTTAAAAACTACACAGTTTAGATATAGGAACTCTTATATGGAAATGTTTTGAATTGAACGTAGAATCTAAAAATATAATACAGAATACAAAAATGTAGTGGAATGCTGCTCAGTTCGTAATATTATATTTGCAATTATTGTAAGCAAATATTCAGACATATATCGGAAATATAATAGATACCACAAGCTCTACACAAATATATAGTAATACATTTTTTTTAAATATTCAAATGGTAAAGCACATATCCAATTAATATACCGGACATTGTTTACGTAGAACTTGAGCTACACTATCAATAAATGCAGGATCTGATATCACAAGTGCATGGTTGATGGAAATTTTCAACGGTAGCTGAAGGCTAGATTGAGGATCAGATGTTAGCAAAAAAATCTGCTGTAAGTGCATCAATTGCTGGAAGAGATTTTTTAAATAATTCAACCACTTTGGAGGATTCAATAGTTCATAAACATCTACTAATGAAAACACTTCAACGTACATAGAGGAATATTGATTTGTTTATGTTTTTACTTGTATTTTTAAATATTTTGAAACGTGGGCATGTTTCATGTCAATGTTCTGTCAAGTTCAAACGTTGAGCGTTGCGTATTTCCTACAAAGTTTTGTGAAAAAATCGAGTTTTTGAATATTGAACAAGCTGCTGAATAACTTCTACAACAGCTTTGAAACCTGGGCTAAAGAAAAACATATTGAGCATTTTACAGAAAAGGTATTACTAGCCTCAACTTTGTGGAGCAAATATTTAATGCCCCGCACCATGATTTACCTGAACAAAAGCGTAGATATTAGCAAATTTACAAACCTAATTGCATTTTCCAAATAAATATTTCATGTTTCCGAAAACTTAATCATTCCAACTTGATTCGTAGTCTTTCCCTTGTTCTCAAAATCGTCGAACAACCACCGACTTAATTTTTAACCAGACTAAAGCCTTGAAGTTATTACTGGACCATATTTCCAACTTAAAACTAAAAATTCCGGATAAATAGTTACCTCTCCGCGAGTCATATTGATATTTATAGCCTACTGCAAGTCTTTGTGCTAAAGAAGATGTACGGGGTCAAACTCTTTATGCTCGACATAATCACGATGATCCACATACTTAAAACTCTTTTATGGCTGTCACCATGAATAAAGCTTACTTTTATTATGAAAATATGTTGCTGGAGCTCCACGCGCACTATTTTATATACATGAGAAGGAACCGAGCTTATTCCATCCCGCATGGCTAAGTGTATTATTTAAAATCGATCCCGACCACATTCCTTTCTAAAGTTCTCTGTACGGAGTTAGATGGAAACGTTAGGAGAGCCAAGATATATCTTGAACGTCCTAGGAATAACACGCCTCAACGTATATTTAATCAAAATAGTGTAGCTGAAGATACGTCCCAAATTTCCAATGGGCAATGAAGTAGCACAAAATTGTTATTCAGTGTTAATATGTGTAACTTATACCATACCATACTTTGAAACCCACTGCTCCAAACTGATTCTAGTCATTTTTGGTTAAAAAAACTCGAGTACGCTGTCGCTGAGAGACAAAAAAACGACATAATTCGTGTTTTGAATATTAATACTCGACCAGAAAAGTCTGTAGCAGTTTCTTAAAAGAAAATATATTACAGTTGTGACTGCTGACAGTTATTATTCTTGCTTTCACTAGAATAAATTCGAAATGTTTTCGTTAAAACGCGTCATCCCGAAAGTATTCAGACCAGTGTTCTAAATCAAGCCCGCAACATGAACTTTTTAATTTATTTTGGACGGAAACAGAACTTTGGTGACACGCTTGAATAAAAAGTTTTCCTCTTTAGTATATAGAGATTCTAACAATAAATAAATGTTTATAACTTTATTAATAGTTATTTATACTATAAGAAATGTAAGTGGCAATTACCAATTGAAAACGATAGTTCGTAGATTTTTACGGTCAATTGAATTATGTACACTTTCTGAGCTATTTTGTCATGGCCAATGCTTGACTACACAGATTTCGCCAGATTAGTGGATGGGTCAAGGTTGGTTAGTTCAGTATTTAGGTTGACTGGTTCAGATATCTAAGTATGACTAATTTTCAATCCTTCCCTATTCAAGTTGTTCGGGTGTTGAAGAATCTCCAAAGCCTTCCTTTGTGCTAGATTGTAATACCCATTGGTACAAACCAGCACTGTAGTGTTTTCTAGTGAGATTCTGAAGCCTTAGATTAGATATTAAAATTGATAATTCACGCTCATTATGCGTTATCAAGTAAGAAGCTGCTATAATGAACCAGGCGGTGAGAATACCCTTTCTATGATTCATAATAAGATTACACAGCTTCTGAATCTAGACTATCCCAAAGCATATGCAGGCCATTCATTCAGGAGAACATGGGTGGAAATCTACTACTATTGAATAAGGTCATGTTGCTGACAGTTTGTGGAACACAAATGAAGTAATAACAGCTATCTTCATAATGAAACTTCATCTATAACTTCCAGTAGTACATCGCATCAGGTTTTTACAATGGATCATACTGATCTTGCTCTTGCAGCACGACGTTTGTATCGAGAAGCAGTTCCAAATAGAAACCTATCCCAATCGCGAATGTTCAGTGCTATTCATCGAAGACTGGAAGAATTTGGATCGTTCAAAACTAGAATTTTTGATGTAGGTCGACAACGGAATACTAGAACAGTAGAAGCAGAAGCTCGTATTATGAATTCGATAGAGAATAATCCCGATGTAAGTATAAGAAAAATCGCTATTCAGGGCATTCTAAAGAGCTCCGTACATGAAACAATATGCGAAAAAATCCTTCATCCGTACCACTACCAAAAGGTGCAAGACTTATCTGCCGTAGATCCTGCTGCTCGTGTGAATTTCTGCAATACAATTAGAATACTTCATAATGGTGACCAAAATTTTGTTCGTAATATCCTTTTCACGGACGAAGCTGGATTTGGCCATGATGGCTTAATAAACCTCCACAATGAGCAAACTTTTCCGTCAACGTGTGGGCCGGTATTGTAGGGGACTACTTAATTGGGTCACATTTATTTCCACAAAGACTCAATGGTGAAGTTTACTTGGATTTTTAAGACCACTTACATATTCTATTGGAAGATGTACCGCTCGGGTTAAGAAATGCAATGTGGCTGCTTCAAGATGGCGCGCCACGGCATTTTAGTTTAGCGGCCAGAGAATTCTTAAATGAAACTTTCCTGAAAGGTGGATAGGACGCGGTGGTTTTGTACAGTGGGCCCTGACTTAAACTCAATGGATTTCTTTTTTTCGGACTATCTGAAGACGCTTGTATACAGTACACCTGTGAATAGCGTCGATGAACTGAGAGGAAGAATTATATATGATTATATTTTCTAAACTGCTTCTCCTTAGTAACTGAATCTTTTCTTCGAATAAAAAAATTAGAATAACATTCATGAAATATTACGCTATAAGATACATTTGTACAAAATGCATTAAAACAATTTGGATCTTAACTAGTTCATTCAATTTAAAGTTGATTCACAATGTAAAGTTCTATTCTGTTCGGAGTAGTCATTTTATTGGGAAATACGGTCGGTATCGCACTGCGAGAATTATCAATGCATAAGATCAAATATTACAGTTATATTCGCTTTCTAGGTGCAGCACATTTGAATATAATGCATATTTTATTTCCCGCATCCAAGAAATGTACAATAGATAATAAATCACAGTGACACTAATTCAAAATCCATTTCGATGTTTGCTTGTGTTAGATATTGCATCGCTACCCTCAAATATTGTCTGGAGCGAGATACAACACACTGAACAAGATTTATACAGACATAGTACTAAAACACACGTACTAAATTTTGAAAAATATACTTTCTTTAATAGGTGGCCTCATCAATTATCTTTTACGTTAATTTTGAATTATTTTTAATATATAGGTGCGTCATTAATACATAGTTTAAGGGCAGATTAATAATGTCAAAACAGAGCGTTTGAGTTCAACATGTCTTATTCAATTGTTGCTCCTTTTCATTCTACATGTTTTTTAAAGTTGAAAAAATGTTTTCGATCTTTTGCTATATTTTAAGAATGTATGGACCGATTGTTTTGAAAATTTGTAGTTTTATGTTTTTTGAGGTGGCAATAACTGTTCTAATATAATTTAAAATATTGCGTTGCTAGTTGCATACTCTTCAAACATCAAAAAACAGTGATCAAAGCTTAGAATATAATATATTATCTAAGGGCTAAGAAGCATTTTTACAGAACACCGCAAACATCTTGGGATGTTATAATTTAAAATAGTAGTAATTATTTTATGCAAACATCGTCGATTATTGTTAATATTGTTATTATTAGTACTAACAGAATTTAATTCCCCAACAACACAAGAAATTTAAAACTTTATCGGCGTGAAGTACACCTTGCAGTGTGGCCAACAGATGGCGATTGCGTTAGATGCTGTCAAAAAATATCGCATACGGTACGGTAATTGGTTAGTAGTTCCACAAATTTAATTTTTTGCGTATTTCTTGTGCATTGATAAACATGTATACAAATGCCTAGATAGCGGATAAGGTGTTATTCTTTGTGGTTTTTTCCGACGGAGATAATTCACCTGTTCGAGATCGTAGGGCTAAGTAAGTACCTCCCTTTAATCAACAACAACAGTCGAGGGAAGGAGAAGTACCCAGCAAACAAGTAAAGAAAACAGGAAACGCTCAAAATTCTGCAAATATCAATCCTGGAAATAAATATCACTACGGTAGGTGCTGCCTCTCTGTGCTACCATATCGTGTTTCTCACTAAATCATGAAATAATAGAGGTAATCTATATTATGTAAATAATTGTTTTCATTCAAGGTGGTGTAAAATGATACACGTGTCAACTAGGTGACCTGGCACTACCTTTGACACATTTGCCTTTGGCCGAATATACCGCTAACCTTGCGGCTGACAGAAGGCCAGTGACGGCGATAAATAAGGGTTTAATATAATTTTGAAAAAAACAATTTTACGCTTTATAAATAAGTTTGGACAATTTTTGATGGACGATTTAGTTCATTCTTATTTTTTCCCATGCCTCAGAAATTATTTATACTTAGTCATAGTTAACCCTCTATAAGTAAATAGATATATAATACTCGTAAGCATAAACTGTCCCGTTTCTCAGTGCAGTTTCTTTACATTTTCTTTGTCTAGACGAGTCTCCTGCGCGCAGTAGAAACCCAGAAATCAGAATTCCTCCTCAGATAAACGCTGAAATATAATGCGGAGGGTGCACCGTACCGAGCACAATCATTCCTATTCAAGTAATGCCATTAACTTCAGCTCGGCAATAAAACTATCAGGAATTTACGGAAAAGAATTTAATATTTATGAGTGTTGTTTGGATGTCTCTGGGCGGGCGAATGGAATATGTATGTATATACAGTCTGTGTGCGGCACAAAAGAGGAGCTAAATCGATGGGAATAAAGTAATAACGCAGAATAGATACATATCCCAGTCCATCACGCTGACTTTTCAAGAAATTCAATAAGACCCATTCGGATCCGCGAAGACGAATGCGGGCTTAGGCCTCCTGCAGCCTCCCGTTCCTCCGATATATATATTGCTCTTCAAAAGGCGGTACAGTGTGCTCCAATTTTGGTACACTCCGCTCTCATAAATTATATTTATTGCGCAGCTCATTCCTAATAAATATTTGAGTGCGGCCTATTCCGAACATAAAAACGACAGTGAGATTTGTTACGGAACGCAAAAATTGCGCTATGTATCGATCAAATAAGTATGCATTTAGATTTTTCAAAAAAATTAAATATAAAGGCTCACTTTTTTATACGACCATTCTATTTCCGATTATTTACCACACTTATGCCCGTTTGCACCGACATATTACTAAGAACAACTTAATAAAGTTGTTCTTAAAGTTAAGTTATGCTTGTTTCTTTAGAGTATTGCATCGACGTATTATAAACCATACTTAGCAAAGTACGTCTTTGTATTGGCAACAACGCACAAATCTAGTAACGTTCATTAATTTATGTTAGATATTTTAGTTCTTTTTGTTTGTCTTCAGTTTGCTACATGGAAATAAGGTTAGATTACGGTATAATGTCATATCTATGGTGTTTATTTTTGTTGTTGTCATTTGTAATATAGGTATGGTTGTGATTGATGTTGATCAAGAGCAATATCAGAGACAAACTAAAAATAATAATAATTTATTTTATTTTCTCTGTTGTTAGTGTTAGTTGCCAAATCATCTTCATTCAATTCGTCTATTGTATAGAAATGATCAGGTCTCGTATAATTTAATTTGAAAAATGCAAAATCTATAATTACCAAAGTTTTCAAATCATCAAATATATCATTCAAACATTATACTTTATTTACTACTTTAATACTACACTCATTAACATTGACCACTATATCATATGTCCTTTCCGCATTTTATAAATTTTTATGCTTGTCTTGCGCACATTCCAACTCTGCTTGAATTAAAGAATTTCATAAGTCACTGTCAAACATAGGTTTAAATTTAAGCATCTGTTTTCATACTTAAGAAGATCTTAACGTATGGTGCAATAGGAAAAGCTTACTTAAGCATATCTTATTTTTAACTAATGCTTATTAACTTCGGTGCAAACGGGCATTAGTTTTAGAACAGTATGTTATATTTACTGGTTGCCAAGCAAAAACCCGACGTAATTACTTACTGTTCTGGTTTTGACAAGACTGAAGGGTATGTAGATTATATTATTTGTTGTGAAAAAATACCCAATAAATTAATATTAACGTATCTTATGAATCAGAACTGATTCATCTTGTGCTTCCATTAAAAATTTGGTCATTTCTTCTTTGGTAAAAACACTGACTTTTTTGGCTTATGTCCAATATTTTTCTCTTAAGAAATGCAATCACCATAGAAAATTTAGAAATATCAATAGAATCGCATAAAAAAATTGTTACTTTTAACATAGAATACTCAGTCAGGAGATATTAATTTTTGGTTTCTTTGCACAAAATATGCCAACAAGAATTTTTCATTTATGCTCTTTCCATAATTCCCTTTAAACCACTTTTTGAAACTATTATATGTCTTTTCGTAACGTTCTTTAGATTTTTCAGGAATCACTGAAGAACATCCTATACCCCAGGCCTCTTCAATATCTGAATTATTTTCGTTTTCTGATTCACTCATGCTCATACTCACTCGTTTGACAAATATATTCACATTTAAAAATAAATTTACAAGCGTATCCATAGTAACGACAAAACCTAGATACTTAGTTTGGTGAATATACAAGACACGAGACAAAAATAATTTTAATATTTTCGAGATATTTTGTTAGTTAACACATTTGTATTTATATAATGGTCGTACAAAAAATAGTATAAGCATCTCGAATAGTAAAGAGTTGACCAATCTCCTCCAATATTGGCTTCGCCCAGTTAAACATTGTCGTCAATCGGTAAATTCTCCTTACTGTTCTTGATACTTAATATACTATTACAGGTTACGTCGTAGAATAGGTCTACACATTTAGAGTTAAACTGAAACCTTTTTATACATTTTTTAAATTGTACCCTTCTTTTTGTTAACAACGGTACCAAATATCTGTCAAATATAGTAAAGAAAAAATCCTTAATATTAAAGTTATTACACCATTATTACTATAGGGGCTAACTTTATAGTTTTACATGAATGAAACTAGTGCTAAGCTAACATTCTTTGTGGACTGTAAACGTGTAAAGGAGAACATCAGATAACTAAATTGTAGAAATACCAAAAATTCATTAAAAATACTAGAACGACACGCAAACATTATCGTCCATTAGCGTTGGTAATAACCTAATATATTATAGCATTATAAATACCTTCCTGGCTCGAGATAGGGGGTGTGGTTATTAAATAACGAGGTTTTGGTGGTGGAATTTTCTTTATATAAGAGCATCAACTATAAATATAGAAATACAAGTGTTTGTTGTACGAGGAAGATTATGAAATTTGAAGATTCCTGAATTGAAATCAGGGAGATTGGTTCAAACCTGTTTAAATAAATGTTAGTATAGGAAAACCAATACAAACTGGTCAGTATTACTATAACAGTAAAGTAATAGATAATCTTTTAGTTCTGTATCTCCAAATTGTAAATAAATAAAGTTAAAATGAAAGCAACAAACTACGCTCTAGTTCCAGTATCTAAGGATGGCCTATTTTTACGTGATCCTATCTATTGATTATATTTGCAGATCTATTGGTAGGTACCATATTTGACACTTGTTTACAATTTATTGTCTGAATTTTAGAGCGCGTACAAACGTATTATAAAAATGCTCTAACTGCTAAAGGTGAACGATATTGAACTGAGATCATCCAATTACATCATACTGTCATAAATACCATACTGCATGTGGAACAATATTTTTTATAGATTTTGTGTGGTATTAATGTTAACTGTGATTTAAAGGTTTGTTGATAAAAACAAATGTAAATATAGAGATAATTGTTTTTGGATGTTATCCATCTTATCGGTCGTTATGGGTTGATTTGTCTCTATTTTAAAATGTAAAAAAAATTAAATTTTCTGTCTATATTAGGCTTTCCGAAGTGTACGTGTTTAAAATTAATGACATTATGAATGAACCAGCCTGTCCAATGGTATAGATTGTACTTACAAATAAAATAAGGATTGTTAACAATATCATTTACATGCTTTATATCACTTGCAAAATAGGATATTCTCATTGAAAGACTCTTTCACTCTTTATAATCTTATAACCGCGCGACACAAGCTAAAGTATGAAGCCACACAACCTCCAGGGTTTTAAGAAAATTGGAAGCATGTGAGTGCGTATATACCCATAACGTTCCCGGATTAAATGGATTTATTCCGGGTAGTTTATTTAAAGTTCCTCTCAAATTCATATATTAGTGCCCGGAATGCAGAACCGAAACTTATTTTTATACGCGGAGCGAATGTTAAGCAAGACATCCGAGTTTCTGGACAGTTTGATGTAGTGTTTCGGTCAGGTAAGATGCTTTCCCATACGGCCGGAATTTATTTATTTTGGGAAAGTATTTGACGTCGGTATTATCCTACGCATCTCTATCCATCTTAAATAAATCACCTAAGTTTGGGAATCGATACAGCACGTACATTTTTACTACGAACCCGAGAGAACTTTATGTGTGAAATTTAACATGTTGCACGGGCTCGCCCGAAAGTGAAGTTATCGTGCCAGCGCTGGAGTTGCTTCGCGTTACACGCCCAAGCCTTCTTCGTATATTCGCCGCGTTATACAGGCTGTCTCACGATGACGACCCATTGGAATATTTCAGGAACTGCTGCGATATCAATTTTGAAAATTTAGGCCTTGGGGTTTTTGGGGGTTCTCTCTTTTAATAAAATAATACCATTTTTGTAGTACTTCCGGTTATACCGGAAGTCGCCGTCTACTTGCTTATTTTAAATGGCACACCTAGTATATTTTTGCATATTTGGATTATGGGCGTAATTTTAAAGGGACTTTTATCGAGTTTCCTTATATTTACAGGGTTTTCATTAATGTCCGAGACCCACGTGACCGCGGCGTTAGGCAACCAACATTACACAAATTGGTATTCGATAAAAATTAAAACACTATGGCACCAGTGGTGTAGTATATTTTATTTTTCAAAGAAAAGGTAATTTAAGAAATATTTCATTTTAGCTGTTTATTTTGATGTATAAATTTTGAAATACACATTAACTCAGAAATTAAATGAAGAAATCCAGCTTACACCTTGATAAGTCAAATTAAAAAAACAATTTATAATTAATTATTGAACATTTAATGTTTATTAAAAATTGTATTTATTACATATTGCTTACACCTTGCCATAAAATTTTTATGTTATAGGTAAAAAATCAGTTTCAAATTTAAACAAAGAAGTTTTAACAGGTAGAGAATATAAAAAGTCACAATAGTTTAGTTTATCTTAGAATAGGTTTGGAACGTTTGATGTCGATACAAAACAGAAAATAATTTTACCACTCACCAAAACACTTTTACTTTTTCCGAAGCTGCGTTTTGTTAACAAAGTAACATTCTCAACGCACAATTAAAAAGTGTTTTGGTGAGTGGTATTTTGTTTAGCTTTTATTATAAAAGGTGTTCAAAATGTCCACCTTCATTTTCTAGACATAAATTTACCCTCCGTTTCATGCATTCGAAAACACGTTCCAATTCATTTGGAGTAATGTATTCGATTTCATGGCGAATCGCTACTTCTAAGTCTTCAAGTGTGTGAACTCGCTGCTTGAAAATATTATTTTTTATACGTCCAAAGAGATAGTAGTCTAAAGGTGTAAGATCAGGGGTTCGACTAGGCCACAATCCCCTACTAATAATTCGATCCCCATAAAATTCTTCTAAATATCTAATTGTTTCAGCTGCTGTGTGGGCAGGTGCTCCATCCTGTTGAAAATATCCAAACCTCAATTCGTCATCATGCATTTGTTCTAACGATTGTCGTAAAATCTCCTATACCTTTCACCATTTATCACTTCTCGAAAGAAAATTGGTCCTATTATCCGCCTTCTTGAAACGGCTACCCATATACCAATTTTTGGGGATGTAGTGAAGTTTCAATAAATTCATGTGGGTTTTCTGTAGCCCACGTTCTGTAATTTTGGCTGTTAATGTAACCTGATAGATGTACCCATGCTTCGTCAGAAAAAAACGTCAAATTCAATAAATCATTGTTGTTCAGATTTTCATTGAACCATTCACAATACCGTATTCGTTGGTTGTAGTCAGGTGGATGTAACTGCTGAACAATAGAGACTTTGTATGGGTGCATGTGCAATTGCTTCTTTAAAGCCTTGTGACACGTTCCACCGAGAACCCTATCAACAAAACAAATATTCAGAAATGTACTTTTAAACGATATAAAATATAACAATCTCAAATTCTCACAACGTCTTATAATAATTTCAGTTTAATACACACAGAAATTCATTTTAAGGCTTTAAATTTAATTATAAATGTAGTTTCAAGTATTTAATGTGTGTAAAATAAAAACTACCTACATACCTGTTTGGGCAGACAACTGGGGGATAGATTTTTTGGGGCTCTGCTCCATACGTTGTCGTATATCGTCAACTGTATTTTCAGTTAAAACTGTTGGCCTGCCTGTTGATTTCCCCTTGCAAATACAATGTTTTCGTCATATCTCTTGAGAAGTATAGATTTATGCTTCCTAAAAACGTCATAATCAACGTCTATATCAGGGAAAGCTTCAATGAATTGGTCAATACATGACTGTAATGAATATGACCAACTTCCATCTGGATTTCGCGTGGCACTCCGAAAATGTGCCTTTAAAATGTAGGCATCTTGTTCAGGTGTAAAAGGCATTTTTAAACACTTGAAGTCTAAAAATATGAAACAAACATAAATAAACATAACCTTAAAATAAATTATTTACTTACGTAAGAAACACAAACAAATTCGGTAGCTCTGAAAAGAACTGTTGTTAGTAAAGTAAATAAACGTAAAAATGTTGGTAAATCACAAAAACAATCAAGGGAAAACGTACGGGCAACAGGTATAAAAATATCAAAACAGCGCGCAGAAAATGGAGGAAAATACCGTGAACGCCTCTGGATTGACAGCTGGTTTAGGTCCCTAGATTTGAAATTTTTCATAGCAGCCAACTTTAGAAAATCAAATTTATTGATAGTGACAACTAATTTGATCACGTGGGTCTCGGACATTAATGAAAACCCTGTATATCTAATGGTCTTAAAAATATTTCAATTCCATTAAAAACGTTGATCTTCGATACCCTAATTCAAAATTGTCTATTTTTTTGTCAACGTACAAGCTGAAATATTGACATGTATTGGGGATGCTTAGCATTTGTTACAGATATTTTAAAAACTGTAATTGTACACAGGGTGGTGAAAATTTATTGTCGAATTTGTTTAACCGAAAAAACTTGATCATCCTAAACGGAACACCCTGTATATTTAATCAAAACTGATGTAAAATTCTCTATCTCTTATAATTTCTCTGTTATTGACACTTTTTGTGATAAATAATTGAAATGATCCAATTTCATGGGATGGCTGTGAAATATTGGTATTTTTGAAGACCGCTGACCTAACTTAATAAACCATATGACCTGCTGAAAGCGGGGTTGCCATATCGCCTCTAAAATAAATAATTTTTGCACTTTAACGTAAATTAAATCTGCGATTGATTCTAATTTAAAAATAGATACTTGTTTTAAGAGATAAGTAAAGTAAAAATTGTGTAGAAAGTCCGATACGTAGTAATATTAACACAAATTTTAACTTTTTCACTGACCTTACCATAAACGATTAAAAAATTAATTTCCGCAAGTTCAACAGTATCAGTTAAAGTATTTTAACAAAGTTACTTTGTTCAATGATTCCAAAAAGTATGCATAAACGTATATAAAACTTACCTACTTGCTGAAAAGACAAATATTTAAACAGTTATCCACATTTTACAAATTATTTCCTTTAGCTGTTTTATGAAAAATAACGAAAAACTATAATTTTTCAAACAACATATTAAAGTTAATTTTTGCCACATAACCCCAAGCAATGTGTCTTTTTTTGTTCGACTGATTTTGAATCCAGCCATTGAGTGACTTCATAAGTAAAATATTTTTATTCCTATATCTGAAATGCGTTGTGGATTGTCAGTGATAATTCAAAAGAAATATGCTGGACGAATTACTAAGAGACTGATTTATTAAGTTTTCCAAAAAGGTGTAGTTAAAGACATACTTCATGAAGAAGCTAACGATTGAAACAAGAGCGGTAGGCACGGCGTCCCGCAGGGAGCAAATCCAACTACATTCAAGAGGTTATATTGACACCGGAAAGATACAACTGAAAGAAAACATGCCATATTTGTGGAAAGGGATTTCATAATTATTCCAATAAATGTAAGTTAAAAATTGTTATAATATACTTTTGTATCTTTTGAGACTGAACTAAACTAATGTGTTTTTGTTTTTATTTGAAATAATGTATTAAATAAACCAATGCCTAATGCATTTCGAAGGTATGAAATTTATTTAAACCGTTTTATTGCTTTCACGGGTAGTGTTTAGTGTATTGTTTTAGTGTCTTGTATATTTTTGGTGAAACACATTTACGCAAAATATACGGTTAACTATGACTAAGTAAAACATTTTAAGAGGATAGAAAAAAATAAGAATTAACAGAATTTCCTTTCAAAAAATTTCCAAATTTATAAAACGAAAAAAATTTGTTTTCGCTATTATATTAAATCCTTATTTAACGCCACCAATGCGAGAATCAGAGTATGCAACCAGCAAGCAACCGTCATGCAACAGTCGGCCACAGTCGGCAGTCGGTCCAGAACGTTTTATAGTTAATAAATAAAGGAATATGTGATGAGAACTTATATTTTCCCACGATATAGTTCGCCGGTTTGTTTTTCTAGGTTATGGGACAAGACTGCCGCGGGTGTTAAACGTTTTCTGTTATCTATTAGAACCTACCTACTCATCCCTTTCTTCTATTTTGTTATAATACATAGGCATTGTATGTAACTGTACCTACGGGAAGTGTGTTTATCGGTAGTGAGTAACTGTTACCTACCTATCAGGTATTATGGCTAATAAGAATGTACATTTTGTCGTTTCTGCATTTAGAAACACTGCAAACGACTGCATGGTAGTTGTTGACGGATGTAATGTCAACTATGGATCTCTAAGCCATAAGCCACCTCAGTCGATACTCATCATAGGCGCCTACTTTCCGTAGGAAAAAGTGTTTTGCCCCATTTTTTAAATATAGAGCTAAAATTCTGGAATAACTTTTTTATTGTCTTTTAGGGCTCCTTGAGAACGTGGTTAAAATTTTTGTTTATTATACTGGGTTAACTATGACTAGTTAACCCTGTATAATAAAAGCATATTTTTATGCAGTGATAATGAGAGTGCAGTGATAGTGATAACGAAAGCATTGTGATAAATCAGTTGGGTGAACAGTGGTTTTTAGGCTTTCACGGCCAGTGCTGTAATTTGATACATGGTGATTTTCCGGGTTCTTATACCGTGACCTCAATAACTGGTAGCAGCCAGAAACAGAGTAACTGGTCGCATCCCATGCTACTAAATGTTTCGCCGCTCTTCACTGTCGTCATCTTCAGTGGTGACTCTGCAAAAGCTTCGGCGCGACTGAGTCTCAGCTACGGAACGCCTCGGAGGACCACCACCATTATCGAGGAACGGTTCCGACCGTAGCAGTCGTAATACCAACAGTAGGAACCGAAATCAATATATGGATAGGCCCAGAGACACCGATAGCGGGTCTGTCCCCACAGAGCCTAGCCCGAGAACAACCAGGGCAGGTAAAAGAATCCCAGCTAATGCTAGGGATGTGCATTTTAACTCTGTTTCTGGCAGCTACCAGTTACCGAGGTCACGGCATAACAACCCGGAAAATCACCATGTATCAAATTAGTTGGGTGAACATTCATAAAAATTCAGTTTCCTTTGTATATTAACTTACGTTATTTCAAAATTACCTATACAGACGAAAAATGTCAAATATAGTATATTGTATGAAAACCATTACTCCTAAAAACAACGATCGAATCCTAGAACAGTGTAAAATAAATATTTTGTACCATCGCTTAAAAGCATACTTATTAGCTCGAGGAAAGAATTTCGAGAAATTTGAAGGAGCATCCTTAACATCCTGTATAAACATTTAACTATTATTTTTTTTAAATTACTTCATCTTCTTTAATTAAATGTACAAACAAAATAAGACCCTAACAATTGCAAAATACGTTACTACTTTCTTCCTTTATAATGAAATTTCATCCCCTGATAAAAAAGCACCCCGAACATAACTACAGATATATATTTCGAGGGGTACAGCGCATCGAATAATATGGCATTTGTTATTCCGACCGCAGAAAAAACGCATTTGTTCAATTTTACAGCGGAATGAAATAAGACGATTGAATGGAGACATAACTCGATTTAGCCATAACACCTCAATTTCTACATGTTGTGATTTCGTTATAGCATTTTCCGCCTTGGCGTACAAGTCACTAGCATTTTAAGGAAAGTACCTATAATTCGCCGAGAGTGATTTTATATTGTAGCTTTCAGCGCCTTCTCACATCGTTACGTGTGTATATTGCATTTTAAATCCGTGTTACGTAACACGTACAGCACGAATGGAACCGAATTGTGTACTTTTTTTTCTTATGGGCCGAATAGACTTCGTTTATTCGGATCGATAAAGATGAGCCGAAAATTTAATCAGAAGTATTGTAGTAGTTTATTTCAATTGCGGGCAAGCCTAATATACAGGGTGTTCCTTAAAAATATGCGAATATTTAAGGGGGTGATTCTACATCAAAAATTAATAATAGTTTGATTTATAAACTATGGTGTAAAAATGTTTTGTTACAAAAATACAGGGTGCTAAAGTTTTAGGGAAAAAGCAGAATAATTAATATTTTCAAAACCGCTTCAGATATTTTCATGAAATTTCGTATGTGATGACTATTAATAAAGGCGTATATTTTGCAATATAAACATAATTTCTATCTTTAACAGTGGCATGCGCATGAGGACTAACTTCAATTTTTAAAGAAAAGAATGGTACGCCAATCTGTTTATCCCAGATAAAAACTATTTTTGGATTCCCCGTTCAATTTGAAAAATAAGAGCTCTCTTGAGTTTTTGGACTGCAATGGACCGTTTTTTTTAGGAAAAAATAAAAATAAAAACCGTTGGATTGTCCGAGAGAATTCATGTAATTATTAAAGAATACAATTTTGATAGAAAACAACAACAACTAACAACATAACACATAACATAACATTACAACTGCTTAAATTAAAACTAATAATTTCTGCAATAATAAATAAATAAATTATTATTACAGAAGTTGTTGAAAATAGCCCCTATTACCTAATATCGTTGAGTGAGAAATTATAGATTTCTCACTCAACGCTAATATGCATGCTTCCGCTCTCCTTTGCATGGAATTTCGCACTCGTTCAAATATTCCCGGAGTATGTCGTATTATATCACATGCTCCAACTATTCTTTCTCTTAATTCCTCTGTTAATGGGACTTGACACGAGCGTCTTAAGGTGGTGCCACAAAAAAACCTAAACTATTGAGGCCGGGAGACCTTGGTGGCCATTCCTGATACCCACCGCGCCCAATCCAATGATTTGGATAAATTGTTTGTAAATAATTGCGTACTGTTATACAGAAATGTGCTGGTGCACTATCGTACATGAACCACATTTGATGCATTATTCCTAAAGTAACATTCTCAAGCAACAAAGGCAACTGTTGCTGAAGGAAATTCAGGTAAGATTGTCCGTCAAGTCGCCCGGCAGGAAGAAAGATCCAATAAAGTAATCACCAACGATACCTGCCCATCCGTTAACCGAAAATTCTTGTTGGAGATGGGTTTCAGTTATAGCATGAGGATTTTGATCCGCCCAGATATGATTGTTATGGAAATTTTGAATGAAATTTCTTGAAAAATTAGCTTCGCCAGTTAACAGAATATGCGATCTAAATTGCTGATTTTGGGCAACATTATGAAGATACCACTGACAAAAGGTCACACGCTTTGGACAATTTGTGGGAAGTAACGCCTGCACTCTTAAAATATGATAAGGATATAACAAAAAGTCCACTATAAGTCTCCAAACAATTTGGTGGTAAATACTCAAGTTTCTAGCGATCTTCCTCGTACTCGTTTCAGGATGTTCTTCGATAATGTGCAACACCTTCTGCTCAATTTCGGGTGTTCTTACATTTCGAGGGCTACGTTCAGATGCACCTTTTCGGACACTACCACTTTCAGAAAGACGACGATAAATATTAGAAAAAATGCGACTATCTGGCAGAGCACGATTGGGATCCCTCGTGATAAATACTTTTAGCTTGCTCTGCATTACCGTCGGCTAGGCCATACACGTAATGCATTTCCACCATTTCCACATTTGAATAGTTCACCATTATTAGCGAGTTTGTAAAAATAAGATATTCACAGCAAACAGATTTTAACGACAAAAAGTTGATTGAAATGTCAAATCACAAAGCAAGTGACACATTCCAGGCCAACTAGTTTTTACTGTTTAAGAAAGGTATTTTAAGCTAATATGTATCAAATCTCCTACAATTCCTATCAATGAAGTCATATGTATGTTCTCTGATACCAAACATCTAGGTATGCTAATGAACATCCACAGACAAAACTCTATTCAATAATTATCTAAAAAATTTAATATATTTACTAACCTCTGGAGTGGGAACTCGAAATTCAACCACAATAATTGAGATCTCACTTATTTCTGCGTTTTTATTAGGATCGCTTCATCAGGTGGCCTCCTTTAACTTGAGTCAAATATATAACTATAAAGATGATTATACCAATAAATTAAAATTATTTGAAATTGAATGTCAAAATGAAATATCGACAACGTCAAACTGATTAACTGTCAATGAATATCATAACAACCTACTAAAATAAAAATTAATAAAAAATTTTACCTTTTATGTATAGTTTTTTTTTTTTTTTCAGATTTATTGCAAAATTGTATCCTTTAATCTATAATAAACCCAAAGTAGTTAAATTCAGCTACCAATTCTATCGTTTCATTGTCTACTATGATGTTAATCAAATCAGCATTAATTTGTTTATGCTTATAGGAAGTGGTTAGGTAATGTCATAGCGTTAGTTTTACTAACATTCAACTTAAGTTTATTGATTCGTAAATATGATTCCATACTTGCTAAAGTGTAATTTATTTTAATATCTGCATCTGCATCCGCAAACAAGCTAATTGAATGTTTTCCTTTAACGAAATTAATATCATTTAAGTACATTATAAAAAGCGACGGCCCTAATGCAGTCCCTTGTAGAACTCCAAAGTCATTTATAAGTTTGCCCGAAGTAGTAAAACCAATTTTAGTTACTTGTGTTCTATTTTTCAGGTAGTATTCAAATCACACTAAGACAGCACAGTTATTTTTGAGCTATTTCATTTTCATATGTAACAATATGATTCTTGTTATTCTCTACCCTTCTTCTTGTTACCCAAATGTATTTTAAGTCAAGTAGATGTAACTTTTACGCCGCACGCGAATGCGGCATGGTTAATGGGATGTCAGAAAAAAAATTCTGAACGCCAAACTTTACTTTTGTCGTGTGAGACATTATATTGTTTTTAATTTTTAATATAGATCCTTCCATGAGATTATTAAAAAGTGATTTAACATGCCTCGATTAAAATCTAATTTAAAGACACGCGAAATTGCAATTGTGCCTGAGCTTTAAACACTTAAAATAATTACTAATTGAATAATATAAATTATTAATAGATGTTAAAGGAAATAGATGGTGACAGGAAAACTTTTATAAGGATGTGTATAATTACAAAAATATTGATTTAAAGGTATTGATTATTTATTTTCATCATTAGTTAATTCACTTTTGTGAGAAATGTTAGTATTTTGGAAAAACTAGTGGCTGTCAAGGTGTGATGAAGAATGTGATTTTATCGATGTCTCTTCCTGCCGAAGTGATGGAGTCAGTGGAAGCATTTCGCTTAGAACTTCTACCAGTAAGTTCAGACTAGTATACGAAAAAGAATATGAAGTATTTGATAGTTGGTGTTCTCAAAAAAATATATCTAAGGTATTATAAATCGTTGTTGTTTTGTATTTTAAAGAAAATACCTAAAACTATGAAGTCGTCAACTCTGTGGTTGAAGTTTAAAATCAACGTTAGCAGTTAATAAATGCGTAAACAATCGCATCCAAACATGCTCGAGGACCTGCTCTGGATATCTGCATTCTACAATTGTTCTTGTCAAAGAAATAGCTTTTTAACTTTGTATGTATTTCAGGTTATATTTTGTATATTCGGGCGTTATTTAGTGTTCTAACCTTTCTATTTAATCAAATGCGATGTGCCGCTTCGATTACAATTTTGAATCTAAATTCAAACAGGTACCTCCGCTTTATTTTCTTTTAATGAAGTTGGGAAGTGTGAAACTTGTATTAACACTTTGCATAGCTAAGTTAATACTATTTTTAAAATCAGTTGTCAGAAAATTCATCATGCTCCTTCATTGTCTATGAAAGGACACAAACATTTAGCCGTGATGTGGTAACGCAGGTGTGACGTTGCTCGTTTGACTTCTCGACGAAGCGTCGTATTACCGGGGGATATGGATTGATTTGCTACAACTAAAGAGATCAAGTAAAAAAAAATGTTTCAGTTTCCTGTCTTAGGCCTTCCCAATACCTGGTTAAAAATAATGACTGATAAGACTGATATACCCTGTATAGCATACTTTCGACATTTAAAACTGATCAAAAATAAGTACTAATCATTTTCTAGGCAATAAGAATATAAAGGGCACATAAATGCCTCCGCATATGTTTTTTAATTTTCCAATTCGCCTTAAAAGTTTTGAATGGCTCTGTGCGAGTGGCATGCGAGAACCGCCGCATTTTTTATATCACCCTTGACTGTAAAATTAGGAATACAATATTCCAGGAAACGCTCGGTGGTAACGGGTCATTAAACCATCGATCTTAATCAGTGGCATGGAGTTCAAAATAAATGATACGACTTTTCTACCCCAGGCAGGGGTCGGTTAAAAGTTAATACGCCGACGATTCGCCAGCCGTTTTGAATCTCCTGCGAAGGGAGAATTGATATTAAAATTTCATAATTACTACGGTAACACACAAATATGGACCTGTGATTGCATTTTTTAACCCGATAGCTTAAAAACTAAGGGTGGCACGGCTTTGAAGTTTTTAAGAATACTAGTTTTCACTATACAAGCACACTAAAATAAACTGAACATAATTCTAATAATCCTTACTTCAATAACATGTCATTGTTGCCTGTTATTAACTTATTATACCAACTTTGTGAAGTTAAATTTCGTAAACTGTATGAAACTAAGGGTATAGCAGAGAGCGCAACTGCAATGGGAAATCATTTTGTAATAGCAACTCGCTTCTCTATGATCCACACGGACCTAAATTAGGCGAACATCTGCTATAATATGCCAACATGGTAGCAAACGGACAAATAAACAAACGATCAACATTTCATAGTGATTTTCCGGGTTGTTATGCCGTAAAGAGCCTAGCCCGAGAACAACCAGGACGGGTAAAAGAATACCGGCTGATGGGCTGTGCATTTTAACTCTGTTGGTTCTTTTTGTCAGTTTTCATGTTTGTGGAAATGCAACATAATGAAGACACACAATGAGCAAATTTAAAAAACAATGTCGGTTGGCAGCGTCTTTAGGTTAAGTCTCCTATTATTTTAACACATCCTACCAATAAAATAAACAAAAACTCTTAACAAATTATGGTCTCATAAAAAGTGCATCCGTTTCGGTATTTGTACCCTCTACATTTTCTTATGATGTGAACGTAGAAATCCTTCTGACATGCAAACTATTTTTCTCAGTAGTTTTCTGTAAATGACGGTAATGCCTATAAATATCTCAGATTACTTTACCACAATGTTCCATAATTAGATATTATCTGAAATGACCAAAAATGAGGTTTGTTAGCAATTAATAAACGTAACATTTTCCCGTAGAGACTGTTGTGTCATTTTATGTAAACCACTCTGTATGTTATTTAATTTTATTTTAGAAGAATACACTTTCCCATATATTTGGCAGATATCTAGTTTGCCCTGTATTCAAAAAAAGTTATTGTAATTAAATTGAAAATTCTAGCAATATTTTTGAAATCGTATTGCACGATGATCTCCCTTATCATTTACAAAATCACCAAGGTTTTATATTTAAAACAAACAAATGCTAAGTAAAATCAGCAAATAAGTGATTTTTTAAATTGAATACTACATTAAAATGCGGAATAAACAATTTATAGACACATACCTAAACGTAAGTACAAAATAATATACTGCACCATTTTTTCCTTTCTTGTATCTGAATAGTATATGATGTTACTAAAAATAACAGCCGTTATACGCCTCGTCGATCTTTTCAGTAGCATTGTTACGGTTGTATTTAGATACGTTAGCTGATGAGAAAAACTCTCATTCATTTTCTTTCCGATTTTACAGAAAAACATACAACTCATTATTTTAAATAAACGAATCCAATCTGTGTATATGTGTTCCGTAAAAGTACAGCTGAACTGGAATATGGTTGTTACAAACCCATAGTAAAATAACAAGCACTTTTAATTAACGTTGAAAGTGATAAGGGAATTATATTCGCTTTTTAGTATTATAGTTTTTGCTCATTATATATTTTTAGCTATATACCACCATATAATCGTCATCGATTTTAATTTTTGTTATATTTTTTTGGTACATCATTAATTTTTTTGCGTTTACTTGTGTAACAACATCGTATGGGTACTGTAACAACTATGTTGGAATGTTCTTTTGATTGTTTCCTCAATTATGCTTACAAAATTAAATCACCATGGAATTCTATAAATACTGACATATTCTAATATATATATAAAGCTGTTTACATGCCTTTTAGGCCCAGAGCTGTGTTATTCTCCTCCATTCCATTCTGTCCTTCGCCTTTCTTTTCTAATCCGTTACATTTTTCTCCCTTAGATCTATTGCCACTGCCTCTCTCCATCGCTTCCTCGGTCTACCTCTTTTTTTCTTGTAGTTAGGTTTACTCCCTACTATTTTCTTAACTGCTCTTTCATCTTCCATACGTTCTAGATGCCCTAGCCACTGCATTCTTCTGGCTTTTACAACTTCGTCTATTGTTTGTGCCTAGTACATGCATATATTTCCTCATTATTTCTCCTTACATAGCCTTCCTCCGTCTTCTTACCCCCTAGAATTCTCCTTAAGATCTTCCTTTCCCACCTTAAAAGGTTTTCTCTTGACTTCTTATTGAGAACCCAGGTTTCACTACCATACAGCGCTGTCGGTCTCAAAATTGTTTTATACATTCTAAATTTTACTCCTCTGGACAAATTTGTTGATTTCAATAAGTGGTTGACTGCTGCCGAACTTCTGTTTGCTTTTATTATTCTCCTATTTATTTCTTATTCCTCATCACAGTTAGCTGTTATTAGCGCGCCCAAATACACATATTCCTGAACTTCCTCAAACTTCATCTCTCCATGCTCTGTTCTCAATTTAAAATTGGTATCCTTTTTTTGTTCTCCTATTCTCAAAATCTTACTTTTCTCTTGATTTATCTGCAATCCCACTTTACGTGCTTCCTCCACAAGTTTTCTCGTTACTTCTTCTAATTCCCTACTATCTCTAGCACATTATTATTTGATGTCTTTTAAATAATATGTTCTTTCTCTATTCAAGTGACTATCTCTTATGACCTTTTCTAGTACTAAATTAAAAAGAAGCGTTGAGAGTGGGTCCTTGTCTCAGTCCTGTATCAATAGTAAAGCCTTCCAAACATTCACCTTTTATTCGTACTTTGGATTTAGTATTTTCTAATGAAAAATATTCTAATATACTGTCAATAAAATGAAGTGTGCCACAAGGCTCCACACTCTTGATACTTATTTTATATACAGATGGAGTTATCCTTTATTAAATAAATGACTCAAAATGATAGATTGGATGTTTGCGTGCCTTATATTTTTGCAAACGATTAAAATTAGTATGTCGTTTAGCCCGTAAACAATGGACCGTTTTTGTCTCAAATTTTACTGGTGACACAAAATGGTGCCCTTCGTGAACAATAACAAAAACCAATGGTTTATCATTAAAAGAAAAGGTACCTACTAGTTGAACAAAAGCTGGTTTTCATCAACGTAAGTTGATGCAATGTATCTGGTGGGACAAAGAAGATGATCACTATGAATTGCATTCGAGGACTGCATAATTGCCACTATTAAGGTTTAATACTGACAACTCTGTGATCTTGAGAATGAAATTCAAGGTAAGACATCATGATTTTGCATTCATTCTAGCCCTCATATTGTTATTTAAGAGGTTGTCCCATATTGACGATTAGTTCACATATTGTGTACGAGTGGGTGTTATTCATGATAACCGTTACAAACTTCTGCACAACCTATTACATACATTTTCACACTTACCTCCGCGGGGAACGAGTATCCATGGATATGGTGCTCGGATCCTTGTTGGTTCTCCGTACCGTAGTGGATGTATATCTCCTCGAATTGATAGCGATACGCTAACGGTCCCCCTGATATATTCACGTGTTGTTTAGTGTCTTTGTCGACTCTGAACACCAGCGACTGGCCGGTGTTGTGCAGCATCCCGCTCACCTGGAAGCAATAATATTTAGATATTGATCAAGTCGATGAATGGTGGTGGGATTGGGAAAAGGGTCGAGTTACGTAGGAAGGGTCGTATTAATCGCGCTGGCTACGTCATTCCAATAAACTCTAAATTAGAAAATGACTCAGTCAGTCATCTACTAATACGATTTTGTTCTGAAGTTTAGCTAAATTTAAGAAGGGTTGGTTAAACTTTCAAAATGTAAAAAGGAGGAAGATGGTGAATATTTTGACTAGCTTAAATATTAGGTCTGTTTTAGCAAGAAATCCAGACTGGTTCTAAACTATCAAAAACGTTCGTCCAAGTAAGTACTTCTTGCACGATGTTGGCTGAAAATAAATTTATAACGAATATTTCTGACAGTGCCAAACTATTTCGAACCCCTTGCTTGAACAGACCTATTATACAGTGCTTTCAAAAAGTAACGAATAAATTAATTATTTTTGAAATTGAGAAGTTTTCGAAAAAATCCCCTGGCACGTCGATTTTGTTTTTAAAAAAGACACTTTTTGACATACGACCCATATTTGTGACGTCATCGTTGTTCGAAATATGACGTCATCTATAATTTTTTTAAATAAAATGTGTGGAAAATGTTCCCTCCGGGGGTTTTCGAGGTCTCTCTTTATCACTTTGGTGTTAGCTTTATTATTTATTGCTAAATTGTTGTAACTGGGCTAATTAACAAATTAAAAACTCCACCCCCGAAATCACTAGAGAACCAGAATTTTTTCCAGGATTTCTGGCTTATTAAGGCAAACTGTCGGCACAAGATTTTTGCAAATATAATTGTTTCTTGTTCCATTGTTGCAACCTCGCTAATTAACAAATTAATAATTCTACTCTCGGAATCGTTAGAGAACCAGATTTTGCAATAACTCTGGGATCATGGGGAGAACCATCGGCACAAGGTTGTTGCACGTCATTGTTTATTTTCCAATTGTTGCAACCTGGCTAATTAACAAATTAATAAGTTGACGACCGAAATCTCTATAAAAACAGATTTTTTGCTGTAGGATCATGAGAAGAACCATTGCTACAAAGTTATTGCAAATATGATCGTTTATTTTTCAATCGTTGCAACCTGGGTAATTAACAAATAACTTTGTAGCAATGGTTCTTCTCATGATTCTACAGTTATTACAAAAAAATCTGTTTTTATAGAGATTTCGGGCGTCAACTTATTAATTTGTTAATTAGCCAGGTTGCAACAATTGGAAAATAAACAATGACGTGCAACAACCTTGTGCCGATGGTTCTGTCCATGATCCCAGAGTTACTGCAAAATCTGATTCTCTAACGATTCCGGGAGTTATTAATTTGTTAATTAGTGAGGTTGCAACAATCGAACAATAAACAATTATATTTGCAAAAATCTTGTGCCGACGGTTTGCCATAATAAGCCAGAAATCCTGGAAAAAATTCCGCTTCTCTAGTGATTTCGGGGGTGGAGTTTTTAATTTGTTAATTAGCCCAGTTACAACAATTTAGCAATAAATAATAAAGCTAACACCAAAGTGATAAAGAGGGACCTCGAAAACCCCCGAGAGAACATTTTCCAGACATTTTCGTTGAATCGTGTGTGACATTTGCCATATGTTCGACAAAAATGGGTCATTTGTTAAATAAACAATTAAAAATTTGCGAGCGTACAGAGGTTAGATGTACCTTTTGTTATAAACAATCCTATGAACATTTTGCAGAAAACCGCATCTCAATCGGACTTCTCCGCAAAAAGTTGTCCATTTTCACTTTTTTCATGCTAATTTGACGCGACTAGTATATGAAGGCCTCAACCGTCCAAACGAAAGCCTTGTTGCTACACGTTGAACATTCTCTAATAAACTTTGATCACGGATGAGATCGAGGCACCACACTGGACTGGCGTATTCAAGAATTGGCATTTGTTCAGAAATATTCACAGCGACACAGTAAAACTACTTCTCATGCGAACATCAATGTCTCTAATAAAGTTTCACCCCCTTTTGGCAAAATCTAGTATAATACACTCATTTTTCAAGTCTCCAATGTACCCAGTCTCCAAGAGGACTGAGTTGTGGTAGCGTCCCACTCGAGTCGAGAGTCCATAAAGCTACTACAGCATTTCGGCGCGCGAGTCCTTATATTCCTATTAATTATAACGAGATCTGACCGGGTGGCGATGCCAGGCCATTTAACATTACTCACACGCACGCAATAATAGTAATAACCTTTTATTACCACCCCTGGAGGCCAATCCTTTATTCTGCTTTCTGCTTTTAAGTAGGCGAAACTATAAAGTCGCCCGTAACGATTCGAGTTTTTATTGTTTTCAGGAGGTGTAAGTAACGGTGGAACTAATGTAATATATAGAGTCCGCTTGACCTGAATATTTTTAAATAATATGATGAGGCGTGCTGTACGATTCATAAAAAATATATTTACGAGTAGGGTGAGACAATAGACGGCTTGGTTCCTGTGATAACTGATGTTTTATTTGAAATTCGGTAAGGAAGCTAGATCGTCCTTAACGTTTACCAGACCTAAATCATATCGAATATAGGATGTAAAGTAAAGCTTATAAAACCATTATTATTAGCCACAAAATAGTAATTTAAGAAGTTATAGCAGAGTTTTTATAAAGAAGAAATACAGTGACAATTAATTAACACATTCTGCATTTTATTGGTTTACAATTTTTTCCGTTATCTTTGATCAAATTTTAAATTTAAATATCCTCCATTTAAAGACCACGAACGACAATGGACTGAACACAACAAGAAATGTGACCAAAATGTTGTTTGCACAAGCAGAAAGTAGTAGGGGTATAGAACACAGAAAGGTGTTAAGAATAGAGCCCTTTTAACAAGTCATTGGTAAATATTGCACATATTTATTATATTTTACTATATTACTAGTAACTTTAACGTACTTTGTGTAAAACGTATATAAAGCCAGAGTGTGTTACACTATTTCTATTAGGACGAAAGTTTTACACATCCTGAATTGCACACAGAAAAATATCATTTACACCAAATTTGCTTCCGCAACTTGATTTATATTATACTTAACTGTGTTAAGTTAACACATAATAGAGTACTCTTAACACATAAGTGGTAAATGTTCCTCATATTGGTTATATTTTATTATATTACTAGTAATTTTAACATACCTTGTGTAAAACGAATAAAAAAGCCAGAGTGTGTTAAACTATTTTTTGTATTTACAGTAAAATTTTACTCATCCTAAATTGCAAACTGTGAAATATCATTTAAACCACATTTGTTTTCGTAACTTGATCTATATTATACTTAACTGTGTTAAGTTAACACATAATGAAGTACTCTTAACACGTCATTGGTAAATATTACATATATTTGTTATATTTTATTATATTACTAGGAATTTTAACATACTGTGTAAAACGTATAAAAAAGCCAGAATGTGTTAAACTATTTGTATTAACACGAAAGTTTTACACTCTGAATTGCACATTGGAAAGTGTAATTTACACCACATTTGCTTTCGCAACTTGATCTATATTATACTTAACTGTGTTAAGTTAACACAGAATGGAGTACTCTTAACACGTCATTGGTATTACATATATTTGTTATATTTTATTATATTGTTAGTAATTTTAACATACTTTGTGTAAAACGTATAAAAAAGTCAGTGTGTGTTACACTAATTTTATTAACACGAAAGTTTTACATCCTGAATTGTACACTGGAAAGTATAATTTACACCACACCACAACTGTTTTCCTATCTTGATCTATATTATACTTAACTGGTATTTTTCCATTAAGATATAAAAATCTTTCAAATATTCATTAACCCAAGGGTCATTTCGTATTCAGCGCAAACTTCTGCATGAAATAGGTCGCCTAACGTTCAGGATTCGACGATTTCCTCCCGTGAGACCTAACTCAATTTAATATATATATAACAGTTGCCAAAGTCGAAATTTGTGTGTGTATTTCAATGACCTTTATTCACTCACACAGATTAGTTGACAAAATTTAGATGGATACAAATTTTGACTGTAAAGTTAAGCAACATTATACTTCAAGATGTTGTCTCTATTATGTACAATTATTATGAAAATATAATTTATATTGGACAATTTTTGTTCAAATACGTCAGTCGATAATTCATTTCATAAATCTTATTTTTCAGAAATTCCAAATGACGACCCAGTCGATGTTGAACTTCACAAACTTCGGGAGATGTTATGCGTTCCGAAAATGATGGCAACAATGCTAGGAGGGTCGTTATTAACGGAAAGGAAGCTAAAAATTATAAAACTAAAAACTAAATGTCTATTAATTGTCAATAAGTAAATGAATTAAATTTGATTTTATTTAGGTTTATTATTTTTTTCATTATTATCATAAAGTATCACTTATTGTAGGTAGGCAATTGGCAATTTGACAGTAGAGTGGGCGGAAGTATTATTATTATTAGAATCAACTTGAGCGAACAAAATAAAGGGTTTCGAGTTTTGTATCTAAGAAACTGCAAGTTTCAAGAGCAAGATTAAACAAATAATAATGTGTATGTTTTTATTATACATATCAGATGATTTGTTTCTATATTTTAACAACGTAAGTTGCTATGTGTTTTATAAGTTGTTTTTTTTTTTAGTTCTTATAAGTCGTAATGTATGTTGACATTGCCTAAAGAAAATAAAGCTTTCAATTCTATTCTATTATCTTCCACTTTATTTAATTTATGCTTGTTAAAACTCCTTGCCAATTTTAAATAATTCCTATACGTTTCAAATAATTGTTATCACTTATTACCGCTACTGCGATTCCCATTTTTACGTCGATTCCGATCCGCATTAAGCAGCGCTCGACACAGACCTGTTAAAACCGCTGGATGGAAAGTTTCCAATGTAATTGCCACCAGCACTCTTTGTCATTCACCAACTTTTAATTAACAATAAATCACACTCTTTCATTTAGTTTTGTGCGGATCCCTGTCCTGAAAACACACTAATTAGTTTTTGACGTGCGTAATGTATGGCATGAAAGTTGAAGGATAATCTTCGCTTCATTTGGTGATAATGTCATTGTGTGCGCCACGCCTGTAGAGAGCGACTGATTGTCTCGCATTTTGCAACGAGGATAGATAGTAACATAGTTGTTGTACGTATCTACGTATTTTGTAATAAACTGAGTTGTGCCCCAACGAGACATATCTTTCCAAATGCTTTATTTTGAAAAGATAATTATCATAACTCTTGGAGATATGTTATTTTTATATTTTGATTATATACTGTAAATATGTATATCAAGTAGATATCCCTTTTTCACTATCTAAAAGTTTTTGACCTATATTTAGTTTTCTAATTAAGCTCCCCAGCTTTAACAGTAGTTGCTTGACATACTTTACAGCTACAGTCAATATCTTTTTTCAAAATCTTCGTTCAGTTCTTTTCATCGTTCAAATCAATAGGCAGATGTTTCCTAACTTTTTTTTACTGGTAGCCTCATCTGTTTACGATTTTGCTCTGGCCATATGTTTATTGTCCAAATTATTTAGCTTTATCCTTCAATGAGTAAAGCGACTAGCAATTTCCCACGAAGAGTTGAAGTCTGCTGAATCCTGAATCTGTCTCTGATTCGTTTGTATTCCAGAGGCTTCATCACCTAGTCCTTTTCCTTACCACTTTATTTTGGAATCTGTACATTGGGACTAAATGATCAGTTAGCTGTTCTAGAATCGAAGGTACTGTAAACTTATCGTACAGCTTCCTATATATTTCTTCTATATGAAGACAAGACAAGATTTTTTCAAATTTTGCAAGATTTCTTGTATCAGCCAAGAGAAGCTACATCAATTTCTTTCGTCAAATTTACACCTAAGCTCATGTAAACGACACAGAGTTTCAATTTTTGTCTTTCTAGTGACGTTGGAAATCCAAACTCGGCATCTTTTTATCCAAATCTGATAAATACGTAATGACTCGGAACGAAAGCATCGAAATCGGCGAGCACTATTAATTAAATGATGGGTGATCGAATTCGGGCGCCCCATGAATGATTTAACACCTCGAAGCGATACACGGCATTGGCGAATAGTGAATATTTGATGTATGACAAATGATGATGGCGGTAAAAGTAAGTTGAAATACTCCACGGACCCGGGGTCATCTATCATCCAATCACGGTGCGCGTTTGCGGCCCGCCACTAATGATCGAAACCATTATACACAGTTTACAGTCGCATTTGGTTTTTGCCCCACGTCCGCTAAACACTTCAGACATTGTTATTCAAAGCGAGGCGCGCCGGACAAAAAATTCAATTATTCGAAAAACAGCAAGCTGAAATGTTATCGTTCAATCTCCCCGTTCGAGTTTTTAAGAGGCCATTTGTCAACGAAATACGATCCATAAATAATGTTCTTTAATTACAGTTATATATTTTTCCCGTTGCAAGTCAACAGCACGCCGCTTTGCGCGCTTTCTTTCTGGAATTGGATTATTCCCCACATGCTCTCCCGACTATAACAAACTGTAATCAAGTCCGTGCGGAATAATTTTAAAGAAGATAAGTTAACTGGGGGCGAGCTTAATCTCGACTTCTATGCAACTCGATACAGGGTGTTTGTAAATAAGTGCTAAATATTTTAGGGGGTGGAGTTATTTTGTGACAAAAGGTTCATATAAACGCAGGTGAAATATGCTTCGTTTCCGAGATACAGAGTGTTTAAAATTTAATTTTTTTATTTATTTTTATTAATTATTTCAAAGAGTTTGAAATATATTGACTCATATTCATATTTTTTAGAAATCCGCCATCGATTCTGAATGAAATTGGTCTCTTCAATTTTTTTCGTAGGATGCACCGTTTTTGAGAGAGAAAATAAAACATATTGCCAGTTCTATATTTTAAATTTCTATTGAACATTATCTAGTAGGTTGCTGTCAATATTTCTAAATAAAATACAATCATCTCGTCAAAATGTCAAACTAGCATTTTTTCATAAATGAATAATTTCAAGTGTCAAAAATGGCTCACGTGCAATTTTTGAGAACGAAAACAGAGTTTTTCGTAACGTTAAAAAATACGTAAGTGCGCAATAGTGATGTGATTTTTGTTATTTTTTTTCTTATCTGCGTTTTCAGTGTGAGGTTTTTTTGTTACGCAAATCTAATTTCAAAAATAACCCTTGACTGATCCTGTTGGCGCAAGGATTTATTTAATTAATCTATTTTTTTCAGAAGTGTGGCAAATATCCCAATTAAACTAAAACAATCGAATTATACCTCAAATAAATAGCTTCAGACAGCGTACTGTATCAGCCACAAACCCATGGAGACTCTGAATTAATACATGGAAAAGAATTAGGTAAACTTTGAGGAAATTAAGAGAAAACCGAATTTATTTAAATGGCGAAAATTTAGAAACTGAATTTCGACTCACTCCTCACCGCAAAATTACTTACTTTGTGTTTATCCAGGTGTATGAGCCGTAGGAAGGGGTCAAACAGCAATTTGTCAGGTTCGATGTTTATCGGGGACTGCCTTCGACCCTTTGAACACATGTTCCACTGCGGGTTCATCAACCCCCAGTATGCAGGCCCTGAAACAAAATGGAAAACTATTACAAATTGTTCTTAAATAAAGTGTAAAGGCTAAATTCTTTATTGTACAAGACGTGAACAGTAATATGCTACTCCTTCTATCATACAAGGTTTAAGAACTATTTCTCCTATTGCGATTAAAATGAAGACTTGAATGCCGCCCCCTCTACCCCACAAGATTTAAAAACTAATCTTTGTCTTGCAATTGAAATGAAAAAACAATAATATACCGCTACCTCTACCACACAAGACATAAGGACTAATCTTCGCATCGCGTTTAAATTTAAAATACGGAAGATATGTTAATCTGGACATTTGTATTGTTGTCTCATAGGAAAATATCTCTGTCGCTTTCGCATAACTATTCTCAACTACTTGATGTTATCTTTGGAGTACTCTAAGGGTCTATTCTGAGTCCATTACATTTAAATCATTCATATCGTTTGAACAATGGTCATGCGTTCTTTGCATCTGACTGAAATATTCTTAAATCTACCCAATAACTTTAACAAGATTTAAACAACATTAATGAATGGTATTGTATCCTCTCATCAAATCAAAATGTATTGACCTTCGTATTGCACTTCACAGTCCCCACCAGCTCTACAATATTGATGGTGTTCCAGTGCAACTAGTCGAAACGATACTTTAACGATTAGTAGCAATTTAAACTGGTCAATTAGGTTAACTAACTCAACTTGCTACATTTAAAAATACCCTTTGAGTCACATCCAGTACAGTTCTTCAACTAAATCGACAATTAACTTGTTCCTCCAGAATTAAATGCTGCATTAATTCGGTTTTGTAATCTTGTTCGAGATGTGCTTCTTGAATTTGTAGCGAAGATTTACCAAATAGGTATTTTAAATAACTTACATGTCTTATGACAACAGACTGAATGTACCTTGCCTGCTAGCTTTCATAATATTGATTCCATTGACTTGATCTGGTGCATTTAATGAATGATGATGATCTCCTTGTTGTTTTTGTATCTAACTTTTGATTAGTGAAAAGATAGCAATAGCTTTATTTGCTAACGTTTGATGTTGAAAAGTATCGAATTAAGTTTATCGTATCTAAAAGAATGACAGGAAAGGGTGGATCTTAAATTATTACTAATTGAGGCATGATTTTCAGAAGGGAAACACTTTGCTTGTAATTTTCTGTGGGCTTTCATTTCCTTTCGCAATTGATTTATACTCGTATGTCCCCGCTAATGACTACTTTTCCTTACAGCTACCCGGATGGGCATTCAATCATGCCTCGCATGACTACCTGGGTCGAAAATGAGCTGCTAATGTGATATCTGAATGGGTGGTTCGACCCTAGTGTCAAATGGCTATATATTAACCGACGAGCGACGGTTCACCTATATTTCCAATCATAAATCAGCCACTATATGTATTGGGATTTCAATACAAACAAGTGAAACAGACGACCATATATACGCTTTTAATTGTACATTTGTACCTGGCGATTAAAAGACAATTATGAACATAGACATTGGGAAAATTATTATTAGGTTTACACTCTAAAAAATGTCTGATAATTTTCAAAGAAAACATTGATATAAGCATAGAGTATATTGTAATAGTTCTATTTCACTTTGTAATCATGTTTTGCTTTGCATTCATGTTTTAATAGCGCTTTATTCACTTAAATCTACTAAACTTAAAGACTTTTACGTGAGTAAAACTTTGCGTGCTACTATAACTACTAATTCAGCAAGGAATGTAACATAAATTATAAATTAATACATTCCAATGCAAATAAATCATAAAAATGACTTCAATTTCCCTTGTCAAGTTCGAAGCTCCATATCAATATTCTAAATGCCATATGTAGGAAAAGAACTCAAGAAGGACAATATCTCTTTCTTTAGCTCATGATGCTTCTATAATTTTTCGTAAAGTATGAATAAAACCTCAAAAATTTGCTACAATTTTTTAAATACTAATTTTCAGCTAAGCTCGTCTTTATTTTCCTCAAGTCAAACAGCCTAAAGATAATTGCGTCAGTCGCGGCTCTATCAAACCGATAAATAAGAAGATTAGATAGAGGAAACGTCAATTTTAAACGGCGTAAACCTTCCGCGGGCGTTTAATAACGACTTGTTCGCGATAAAAATTTAACGCCGGCAATTCAAATTGATTTTGGATATTAAAAAGGAGAAACAAAACAGTCGGTTTATTAGGCATGTAAACGTTCTGCAAAGCACGCATTAATGCATTAAAATCGGTGTTAAATCCGATAATTGAATTATTTATTGCAGATCAAATGTCCATAAAGCTCTCGTTACGACTTGCTTGGTAGAGTAAGTCGAGCTCTGACAATAGGTGTAATAGCAATTACGTCTATGTTATGCCAGTACGTATCCTTTCTACGATAAAGCATCAAGCCGCAGTAACTTTTTAAATATCATGTTTGCTTAAACCGTTGTACGCCTACAACATTTTTGGATTAATTCTGAATCATCCTGGTTTTATACAAGCATACCAACCTATCTCAACCAATTCGGGTTTAGGAGTAATTTGTCAACTACACTTGCAATAGATAAGTTGACCTCATCTACACACAATGTCAAAAGTCTTGGACCCCCCTCACTTTTGTTAAAGAAATCTCTTTGTCAGAAAATCCAAATACATTTATAAAGGTGTATTGTTTTCTGAATCTTTTTTTGTGTAAAGAATATGATTGATAAACTGAGTACTTAGAAAATTAAAAACCAGCAAATGTGTGACATTTTTGACAAAATTTTTAAATAAAAAATATGTAATAAAGCAAGTTCTCTACTTGACTAATAGTCGGTATGGCCTCTACCACGTTCCAATAGCATATTGACACATCTGTGTATTGAGATAATCAAGCGGCTAACGATCTCTTACGGAATACCTGTATTTTACCTGTATGTATTTAATACCAATAAATGTCTAAATATCTAAAAGTCAACAACAGACTTTGGCATGGTAGGTTTGGTAGGGTAGCCAGGTTAATATCAGATACTTCTTCTTATATGAACATAGATCTACTTGGGGTTTGTTAGCATTTGAACAAATATAATGTCATATTTCAATCAAAATAGCCTTATAAATAAAAATGATGGCTATCATAACAACAATTATATTTGTGTTTAGAGGTCAAACATTAGTTAACCGATTCAAATGCATGCCTCAAATCAGCGAACTATTGAAAAATCGAAGATTGGTCGGATCAGTTCCTAGTGTCGTGCAGAAACGTATTTTTAAATTGCTTGAACTCCTCTTTCTTTAATTTTTCTTTACAAAATTGTTTTTGTAACGATCCCCTGTACATTCTAGAATCCTGAATCACCCTTGTATATAGATATGCCTAAATAAAAACATAATATATACAACACATTCGACTTGAAATTCGTAAAATTTCTTAATATCTCCAAAATTTCTCTAAGAATTGTAACGTGCTTAAAAGCATTTGAAGCTCGTTACATTTTTTCCGCAGACAAGACTAATTTGATAAGAGGTTTATGTAACTTTATGAGGACTGTTGTTATTGATGATAACCATTTTTTTTAACACAATTTATGAATCCATCGCGTGACTACTTGTAACTTAAAAGTTTCCGGGCCTTTCATCCAGATACATACGAAATATATTTCACTATTACCAGCGAAAATATAAGGTAGGTATGTGCTAATTTTTCGAACATTTGCTAGCTAAAAAGTGTTATACAAAAATCACCTCCAATTACTTAAAAATATAATGCTGAAATTGAATCATCTCCTTTAACTTTTTGGGGTGAAATGCGCTAGAGAACATGAAAAACCGTGAAATATAAAAGGGGGTTTTGCACACGGTTATGTCATCTTTGCACACTCGTCTCTAGATTGTGATTTTTGTTTGATGTTGTCACCCAAATTATGCAATGTTTCAAGTTGGCTGAGTTTCATAGCCGTCACGGTTCCTTTATTTTGCTTATCAGATACTTCAAAAATTGTTGAATTCCCGAAGTTTGGGTGTGAAAATGTGTGATTCTGAAGAGATTTTACAGAAAGCAAGCGAAATATGTTCGGAACTGCTGCCCACAAAATCCAGAAGGAGGTATGAAGCTGAGTTAAGCCGATTTATGGACTGGCGACTAGCCAAAAATGTCCAAACTATCTCAGAAAACGCAGTAATGGTGTATTTTGAAGAACTATCTAAGAAATATAAATCTTCGATGTTATGGACGATTTTTTCGATGCTAAAGTATACGTTAAGTGCCAATCTCAACATAGATCTTGGAAACTATAAAAAGTTGCAAGCGCTAATCAAACGAAAATCCGAAAACTACGTTCCAAAGAAGTCCCAAATCCTCACAGAAGATGATTTTTGCCGGTTTTTCACGAAAGCATCAGACGACAAATATTTACTTATCAAGGCGGTGGTGGCAGTTGGACTATCTGGAGCATGTCGAAGGGAGGAATTATGTTATCTCAAAATAGAAGACACCAAAGATTTCGGCAGTGCTATGCTGATTAAACTAAAGAATACAAAAACAAAGGTACCAAAGTGGTTTACAATCTCGCTCGTGTGCAAAGAGTCGTTTTCAAACCTTGTTGTTTAATATACTATTTTCAATGTGCAATTCACCTGTAAAATTCAGGATATTTTATGATAAAACATAACAGTCGAAAATCATGCTTTTTTTGTTATTCTAAATAACTTGCCAACCTGGAAACTGTTATACAACCTGGAGAACCTTGTATAATTGTCATAGTGAAGAGATAATCTTTCTAACTTACTCAGATTTTTTTTAGACTGTCCCAACAAACAGCTATGAAATTCGTTGGAAATTTGCGCAACTGGATCAAAATTTAACACACATTTCTCTCTGTGCAGCTCTGGAAATGCAAATTACGCTCCTCGACGAGGCCAAATCCAATCCTGATCCTCGACGGCAGATAAGATCTCGAACCGTGCAACTTGCTGGCAGGCTCCCATAAGCATAAAGTTATATAGTTTCGGGCGAGGCCGAACCTGGGCCTCGTTTAGTGATAAAATCAGGCCGTCTTACACTTTCCCAGACGATCGTCCTCGAGTCCATTTTGCATCCCGCGCGTTTATCTTAACGAGCGCGCGTTCGCATGAAGAAAAACATTCCGGGGGGGCCGTAGGTTAAGCAAATCGACCTTATCGCGTGCATTTACAAATAAACACCCCGCCGTATACACGTTGACACTTTGCACATTATCGATTTCTCGTCAACAATGCCGCCAGTCACGCTAGCACACAGCTTTGAGCCCGATCAAAATTTGGAAATGAATACTGTGGCTGTGGTTTTTTTGTGGGCTTTCCAGAACTAAGCCGCAAACTTATCTCCGAATTCCACTTTCTAAGGTCCACCATACCAACCAGCGCATATCATGACATTTCGAGTCTCATCGAGTTTTTGAATGTTTAAAACTTTACGATTGTGGATAAAACTTACATGCGTGTTTTAGTCGAGTTTTATCCACTTAAGAAAATTAAACGGTCTCTCACGTTTGAACATTGCGTGAATAAAATATTGTCTAAAACAGTCCCAACATTCGAAAAATTTCAATCCTCTGCAGTTTTAAAACAAAACAAACTAAGCCTAAAGTTTCACATCATTTTTTCCTTATATTTGCTCCTAAAATACGACTACGTGTTTATGACATATGATCTGTAAGTTCTTAAGGTGAAAAATATAAAAATATTGTGGCATTTGTGGGTTATAGATACATAGTGCGAATACTGTGTAGGTAATGTCATAATTATTAGTGGTGATGTGATGAACTTACGGTATTGTTAAATGTACCTTATTAATTTGTTTACAATTTTTCCAATGAATTTAAACTTAACTGGGTCATTCCATTTGAAATCGTCTATTGGCAAAGCCGACCCATTTTAGATTTTGGTGTAACTTTAAAAATCTCTTCTCTAGGGTCCCAAACAACAAAATTTACACGAGTTTGATTTTTACAAGCGCTTGTTTCCGCCTATTTAAATAAAGACTATTAAAAATTGCTATTTTTAAGCTTTATTAATTTTTGCTGTCAAATTTTTCAGTTTGAAGATATTTGAATGATCAAGACGGAATTCAGAGGGGGAAAGATAGTAGTTTCAGTGTAAATGAAGATAATTGGCTCGAACGATCCCTTTGAATAATAGCAGCGTGCTGAAAATGAGTGTTTTTAGTCATTTTTCGTGAATTTCAATCGATCGAAAACATGAACATGAAAATAACAAAACAAGTGATGTAGTCATATAAAGTTGAAGGTAAGAACAGTAGATTCTGTGAATATCAGATTTTTATCTCGCAGTCAACACGCTCGTTTCATAGCCTGAATATTGGGATTTTTAAAAATTTCAAAATTTCAAGAAAAGTTTTCTTCTATAAATAGTAGGCTACTCAGGTCAATTGGTGGCTGAATTTTGTCTATGATATGTATACTTAATTCCCGCGGAGCATGAATTTTTAACTCTCAACAGTTAAGACGCTAGAGTCGATTGAAATTCACGAAAAATAACTAAAAAACACTCATTTTCAGCACGCTGCTATTATTCAAAGGGATCGTCCGAGTCAATTATCTTCATTTACACTGAAATTACTATCTTTCCCCCTCTGATTTCCGTCTTGATCATTCAAATATCCTCAAACAGAAAAAACTTACAGCAAAAATTAATAAAGCTTAAAAATAGCAATTTTTAAGAGCCTTTATTTAAATAGGCGGAAACAAGCACTTGTAAAAATCAAACTCGTGTAAATTTTATTGTTTGGGACCCTATAGTACAGTTTTTCAAAGTTACACCAAAATCTAAAATGGGTCGGCAACAATTTTTATTATTTTCAGACGATTTCAAATGGAATGACCCACCTGTAATTCCAATTAATCTTACATTAAAATGGTTTTCACAAACAATGTTGTAATGCTTAATTTCGTCGCGCTTCAACGCCCTACATTTTTTTTTTTTCATTTTTTGACCCGGTGAAATATTTTTATTAGGCGCTGAATGCTGTTTTCGTACATAATGGTATAATGCAATACTTCTTCCATTTGCCCGGCGCTTCCTGTGCCTATTTTACCACATTAAATTTTTAAATACCGTTTTTAGGGTAATTTTTCCACGAAATTGTCTAGGGCATACACCATTTCGATTAAAATTAAATGCAATTTCCCCATTATCTTCATTTCAAAGCCATATCTTCAAATAATTGTAATTAACAAAATGATTATATTATATCTCCATTTCTATTCCATCTAGTTTCGGTACATTCGCGCGAAAGTTGCCAAAAGCTGGCATTCGAATTAATATAGCCATAAGTCCTTTGTTATTTTATATTGAATAAATTGCACATATATAAATGTATTTTGTTGGTATATCGATACAAATATAATTTACTGTAATAAATCTGTGTTCTATAATTCAATAAATATATTTCAATTCTGTTAGTAGCCTTACCGTTCGTGTTAATATTTTATAGATATATTATGTTGATGAATGGTTTTATGTATTAAATGTAGAGGGTATTAGCAAGTTACTAAACCTAAACGACAAAAAATAATATTACAGCAATTTTGAAGAATTATAAGATTAATATTATATAAGATTAATTTCTTTCTATCAAAATACAGTGCACTTAATTCTAGTAATGCCACAGTTTAAATATACTAACAGTTGGATCTCTCTCCTCTATCAAGCTATTCTAATGCATGTATTTCATACAAATATATTATAAACAAATAAACTGAAATTATTTTCCGAATTGCAAGAATTTTCCGTTGAACTGTTGTCACTGCCTATGACTGTAGTCAAACACGAAGTTGATGTTCTACATCTTTCATGTGACATGCCAACCAACATTCTTACAGTTTTAGTTTTCAATTCCATGCTGTCGGCCAAATGCTCTTCTGCTACCGTTGAACTTCGCCATCCATCGTGTCTCTTCAATGACGTCATATTTGCTCCTGCATTGACCAAAGCAGTCGCGGAAGTTCTCAATAGACAATATCCAGTGAAAGCTTCTGGATCTGGAAAACCCAAAAAATTAGCAATTTTGCTTGGCATGTTTCCAAATGTATTTTTCCCAACGGGCTGAACTGTGAAACACTTTTTTCGATACGTTAGAAATAAACTTTCTGACCCAAAGGCATATACTTCCTCATTAGACCCAATGCAGAGAACTTGTTTTCTTCCAAAATTGCAAATTTCTTACTGATATCTGTTTCACTTTCCGAAATGTCAACCACCATGACCTATTTTCAATATGATTAATCTTCATATTCAAAAGTTCTTGACCTCTACAGTCTACAGCCTTCGGAGTAACCCATAATCAGAACCACCTGTACAATAGAGCAATAAATATGTAATTCTTATAATTCAAGGCCATTACGTTATGTAGTAAATGCTCTTTATCGGAAGCATCCTTCAAAAATTTGACAATGTCACTAACTACTAAACACTTTAGACTTTTTTGGCTCATAGACTTTACTTTTTCGTTGGAGAAACGCTACCAGTTCATCAAACTTTTCCTCTCTGTATTGTTATAAATTGTCATCTTTGATTTTAACATTGACCACTTACCTACTCCACAGGGAATTAGGACTGTACGATTCAGACTGTAAGAAAAATAAATCAATATCACTTATACTAGAACGTGAATAATAAATACATACCATGTCTTGAAAGTAAGCCAACATTATAGTTTCACTTATATTTTTCTTTTCTTTATAGTGTAACCTCTAAATTGGGTTAGCGTAGAAACACATCACGTAGACAAACACGTTATTGTCACTCTTGATTATACAAAAAATATTCTTCAACTGTTAACGCTTTACTTTGACGTTTGTCACTCGCGTTTGGCTGCTCAATATAAACTAACTCCAGCGGCGAAAATGATCCGCTTTTATAGGTTGTTAGGGTTCTAGAATCTAATAGAATGTGGACGAGAATGTTCCAGAAAACGTCAAAATAAAAGCATCACAAAAATTATATATTCTAACATAACAGAAACGTAATTTACAAACTAACGAGGCAGGTGAGCTTCAATTATAAATTATAACGTAAACAGGAACACATTTAACAAACCAAAAAAGTAGGTGAGCCTCCGTAACAATAGTTAACTTTCAGCCACTGCTGCTGAATTTGCATTCTTTTATGTACTTTAGTTCCGACTTTGTTGGTAGTAGTGCGGCACGAGCTTTTTAGCCTTTTGTAACAAATAGCCTGAGATCTCACTTCTCTTAATTTTCACAAAATACTACTAACGTCTCTCGGGATTGCAATCTGTTGCCTCCGATAATTGATATTCTCAATTCCCTTGATATATAAATAACTATTATTATCACACGGTTAAAATTTGAATTAGAAATTTTAATATCTAGAACAGCATTATTATAAATAACCCTCGTATATCCTCTGCTGTAGCTAATGTAATATAGAACTTGTTGATATCCCTCGTAACGCACTTGATTGCAAGCAAAAAACCGTGTCAGATTTCATCACATAAAAGAAGTGGTCTATTTAAATTATGGTAATGTCAAAGCACTTACTATATTTATAGAATTAATATAAACCAGTGATTATTTCATGAGTACGTTGACTAATCCATAACAGATCTCTGAACTGAGTTGCACCATTTGTCAGTTTCGGGAAATACGCTGAAAAATGGGGAGAAATATTTTTAAAATTTAATTAAATAAGGGCAACACAAATGAAGCCATGAATATTTATACCGTTGGAAATTTTATAAATGTAGAGAACAGAGTATTCGAGTATGGCTTGCTGCTTTATATCATTTCACTTTTGGTGACAGGCGGTCTTATTTAATTTACTTCACTGTAAATCCGAGAGCAAACCAGTCGAGAAAAGTGCACGGATCGGTGACGGCAAGATTTTCAAATTTAGCCAATGGAAATGGGTTGTCGTTTATTTTGTGCGGTTTATAAACTGGAATGGGGTTAGCTGAATTCACAACATATTTATTTACTAAGTAAATATGCATAAATCGAGTGATAAATCAAATAGATATTGAAACCTGTAGACCTATTGCAGTCCTTCCTACTAAAGTTTTTGAACAAATACTGTATTCCTTGCTATGTAATCCTTTTAATTGTATCATCAGCCAAATATATTATCCATCGATTATTGAGTACAAATGGATACAATATACACTGATTTTAGTAAGGTCTTTGATAAGGTTAACCATAATGTGCATATGGGGCTGCGGATTCTGTGATTGCATTAATAGTAACATATCTTCAAGAGTTTATTGTAAAGTACTGTGGGTTTTTTTCTGATGAGTTAGTATAAATCAAACTCAGATGTTCCTCATGGAACTAACTTGGGGCCGCTCCTATTCTTATTTTTTATAAATGAAATGATTTTTATAAACTATGTAGTCAGTTGACAATGTATAAATACTTTGTATGTGTACTAGATGTTAACCTGATATATGTTTATTATAATTTTGATAATTTCAGTGCTTCTGCTGTATTCTTCATGCTGCAGTGTACAATTATTATATTTTTGTTATCCCTTGTAATTAATTAGGCATTGAAGCCTGTTTGGAAGTAATAAATAGTCATCATAGTAAAACGATTTCCATCGACTACGAGTTGCTATGAACGTAACCCATTTTTGACAGTTGAAAACCTAATGTAAACACTCGTATCACAAAAACATTAATACTATACTATAAGTAATCGATTTTCAATATTTGGAATCGTCTGGCTGGAGACTATATTAGCCAGGCGATATAAACATTTTTTTTTAATATATTCTACATTATTAATGGAGAAAATGTTGACCTAGTTTTGATATAAAAACACATGAATGTATATTTAAGTATATGCCACTTTATTAAATATTCTCTTTTTATCGCCTCGTTAGTCTCATATTTTAGGATTCCAGAATGAAAAATTCGGGAGGCCTACGATGCTTCAAAATAAATGGGATATTGAAGGATGGATTGGTTTTCCTGAAGTCATTACTTTAATCCTGCTGTACGCTGTTGGAATTTTTTAGAAAGAACTGGAGATAAAGTGGTAGTCGATAGCAACAAACCGCTCTTCCAAATTTGCTTCATAATCTCTGATTTTACAGTATAAAGGTAATTGCAAGTCTTTCTACAAAATTAAAGTTTTAATAATAAATGGGTACTTATCTGTGTATACCTTTTTCTTAATTTAAATAAAGCCTGTAGATATGACTATGTGGTATAAAAATGAGAAATAAGTAAAGTAACATTATAAGACATCATTGAAAGAAGAAAAACAACATTAATTGTTAAATGTATATTATCTAGCCTGGCAATTATTACATTCCAAGTTCTAGAAGTGGAAAAATTGCGTTGAAAGTTATAAAAATACTAATAACACGCTTTATTAGAATTTTATTTTTCTGAATGTTAATGAATTATTAAGTATTATTAACATTAGTCATGTTAAGATAGATCGATAGATAGTAAACACCATAAAATATTTTATTACTTGTGGAAATGACTGAATATATTTGAAATTAACAACATGTAAGGAGAAATCTTGAATGTACTTAGATTATAAATGTCCTAAATATCCAAATGATTCGAGTAACTGCTCGAAGATGGTCATCAAAATATTCCTTTATTGACTTTTTACAAAACATAAACTCTGAATTGCTATCCAATAATGGTTTGAAACTGTTAAAAGTATTCGATCAGTTAAGTTGTGAATATGTTTTCTATACGTCTAAGTCAAAAATTAGTTGAACATACATTTCTGACAGTTTCTAACTAATTCCTGACTATCAAACTGTATATTTCTAGTTAAATATCATGGACTGCTTTTAGATGTTTATAGAGTGAAAGGAGTTTCATAGAGTTCCAGTAACATCTTGCGAACGGCTTATTTTTTGACGTTTAACTCGTCAGACAACGCACGAATGCTTAGGCGCCGGTCAAACGTGATCAGTGCACGCAAACGGTCAACATTCGCATCAGTACGAGAGGTGACGGGAGCTCCTTCACATGGATCGTCTTCTACTGATTCACGCCCCTTCTTCGTTTTGCCCATTCAAACACGTGTGTTTTCGATATGCACTCGTGTCTATACACCACCTGCAACTTTCAAAGGATTTCCGAGGGTTTTTTGCCAGGTTTCACTAAAAATTCAATCACAACATGTTGCTTGTAATTTGAGTCACTCATTTTCACGACGCCACTAAAAAAGTTACTTCCAAAAAATACACATAAAACACAAACCAAACGTGCTATCCACTTCAACCTTGGACTAAAACTAAAAGGAAGGTTCTCACTATCTAGAAAAACGAATGATGCAGTGTTGCCAGTTTTCGAGTTATAACTAAACTCCCAGAACTTAAATGCCACACCTCGCATGCTTGCACCTTGATTTTTACAATCGTTAACTTAGCGTTCTAAGGATTATATTCGATTCATCTCCATACAATCAATCGTCAATTCACTTTGGAAAGACTTATATTTTAAACATCATTTTAGACATTACTGTTGAATCAAGTCTTTTCATATTTAATTCGTATAATTTTGAGTCATTTGCAAATTTAAAGAGTAGTTCAGCGTAGCCGTCCCCGAAAGTGACAGAAAAGCGTCGTGGCAGCGCCGAAGATCCAGTCGCTCGTCGATGTAAATTCGGAAGGAATGGGCCCGATGACAGTTTGCACATCATCGAGTGGAGCGATAAACAATGCGCCGGGCACGGTTCGGGCGCCGTTCTGGCGCCGCTCAAGAGTTACAAATTCTCCCGACGAGTTATGGCGGAGTTTCCGAGAGAGGAGGCACAGAACAATAGTCTCAAACTTGAATTAGTTACGTTCGAGCGGAGAATTTTGAGCGATAACCCGACTAAAGAAGTTAGAGAAGAAGATAGACAAACTGGGGTTAGTAAATGCGCGGTATGAATACTAAACTCGTCTGCCGAATTTACCTGAACTTTTGTAATGAAATGTTAGCTTTTCATACAACGCCAGAATAAACTATTTATTTCTTCTTTCGAGTCGTCAAACTAGAGGGGAAGTTTTGTCGGATCGCGTAGTGTAAATTAAAATCGTCACCTTTCACGATTAACTAGAAGGTATTTATGCGAAGGGAACTCGGAATTATCCGGATTTCTAGATACAGTAGGAAAAAGCTGCCTGTGTTTCGTATACATTAACATAAAGGGTGAGTCAGAAAGAATGGGTCAACACTAAAATGGAGATACTGTACACCAAAATACAGGGTGTTAAAAAAAGAGTGTAAAATATTTCAGGAGGTAATAGTATGAATGAACCAAAATAAGCAGAAAAGTCTTCATAAACATGGGTCCGCAAAGTAACGGTTGCGGAGATATGGACCACTATTCGTTTTTCAAACATTTTATTTTATTAGGAATAAACCGACAACGGAAAATTTTAACAAACAAAAAACAAAGTTACAGAATATGTTCAAAGTACATAGGGTAGGTCCATTTCCAAGCAGGTGCGACATCTTCGTCTCAACGATATTCGAACTCTTTCGAAAACACTCTCCTTGGTTTGGATTTCTTGACACTTTTGATTAATCCGTAACTGCAGCTCATCCAGGCTATTTACATTTACCATACACTAATGTCTTCAAATATCCCCAAACAAAGAAGTCATGAGGGTTCAGATCAGGCAATCTTGGAGGCCATAAAACAGGTCCGGCCCTTCCTACCCATCTATGTGGAAAAGTTTGCTGTAACGGCCATGGAAAAATGAGCTGGAGCACCATCATGCTGGATCCATATTTGTTGCCTTTGATTCAAAGGAATGTCTTCCAAAAACTCATACAGTGTGTTCTGCAGAAAGTTGAGGTAAGCAGCGCCTGTTAATCGGTTTGGTAAAACAACAGGACCTAGAAACCTGTCACCTACAATACCCATCCAAATGTTTAATGAAAAACGTGCCTGATGTCTAGATTCTATTAGAGCATGAGGATTTTCGTCGGCCCAAATATGCGTATTGTGAAAATTAAATACTCCATTTCTTGTGAACCCGCTCTCATCAGTAAAAAGAATGTTTGCAAGAAAACGAGGGTCTTCAGTATCATGACGTAGAAACCAGCGGTAAAAGAAAACAAACGTGTTTGATGATCATTTAAACAATACCAGAAAAGGCACTAAAATCTGATGAAGAACACAAAACTACAACGTAAATACAGTAATTGAACTATGACATGACAGTGTATTTCTGTGGCTTGGTCAAAAAAGGGTCTAAGTGTAAATTTTAGAAAAATAGGATATGGGTCACTTGTACTAAATAAAATCCGCTCCTTTCAATGAAAAGGGTCCCAACTACATAAGCCTACCCAATATCTACAAAATTAATTCTAAAATGGGCTTAAGTGCTCCAGTTGTGCTATATTCGCTTTAGACCTATTTTAATGGACCTATGTAACTAAAAAGTTAAGATTCATAAACGTTAACAGGCTTAAGTGACATGTAGGTCAAAAAAAGTTGGGCCTATGTACTTTTGTACTTTTTTCTTCTTCTTTTCCTCGTTCAGTATAGGACCCAACTGCAACTTAATTCAAATGTAATGAAATGCTTTGGGCCTATGTTACCTTTGGTCCCTTTTGTTTTTTCAAGTAGTAAATAACAGGGGCAAAGTGTAACGTAGCTTAACGAATATTTTATGTCTCGGGCCAATATGTTTCTTAGGCTCTTCCATTTTCTGTACGTTAAGGGTCAAGTAGCTGTTTTCATGGCCTATGTACTAAAAAGGAAGATTAGGGCTTATGTAAATTAGTCCAAAACTTCAGGGGCTTAAGTAACTAAAATTTAAAAAAAATGACAAATTTAAAATAGTCGAATAATTAACATACCGTTAGAATAACAATATCTGTTACTAGACTCGGGCCGAATTTGGCTTAATTTGAATCTAACACATTGAGATTATAGGGATTTTAAATTTAGTCACAAATCTTCGATTATCTCAAAACCCGTTTTTTGTAGATAGGCCCTTTTTCAACCAAGCCACAGATTTTACCGTCGCTTGTTGGTCGCTTATTTGACTGTAAACGTATGGGGGACGGGTTGCCTAGGTGCCGTTAAATAATGATTTAATATAATATCGAAATTTGTTAAATTTTTTTCGTTTTATAAATAAGTTTGTAATTTTTTTGAAGGATGATTCTGTTCATTCTTAATATTCTCTGTCCCATTTTAAAATATTTGTTCTTAGTCATGGTTTACCCTGTATAAAAGCTACATTCCATAATATATTCTTATATACATCGATGGTAAGATTCAGTAATTAAAGTAATAATATCTGAAATCGGAAATGGTTTTTTTGCTGTATAAAACAGCACAGTTGTTATTTTTGCTAAAAAAAAGAAAGGTATGCTAATGAATCTATTTATCACGAAATAAACCGGCAATCCGATCCAAATTGATGAAATATGCCTTTGAGATGCTCTCCCCTGCTGTATATCATCGCGTGTTCGTAAACAATAGGTTTCCCTAAACACACAGAATTTTCAGTTTTCCCACAATCGGCCATGTATACCGAAATCATACCAGGGAAATGGAATTTAAACCCGCTAGGGCTGATCAGTCACGACCCCCAAAAAATCATTCTGCGACACGAAAATGAGGGTACTAAAGATAAAGTATGACTAGAAAAAAGCGTAAAATGTGAAGACGCTGCAATAAAATCAAATATCTAATATTTATTTTCAAAATAATACGTAAAATACAGGGTGCGTCACTACGAGAGCATATTTTAAATATCAATTCAAATTGAAATTTGTATAGGATCTATCCAATGAAAATAACATCATGAATGCGACAGTTCAGCTTCGTTATTTTAAATGGAAAAGATAGATACGTTTAAAGCAATAAACGCATTATGACGCAGGATACTTAAACAAAACTTTACACAGGGCCAGTATTTAGGATACTTATAAATCATATTCTGTACCTAAAATCAAGTTATTTCTGTTGGAGCCGAATTGACAGTAGTTGTGACGAATGCCTAGCAATAATATTAACAAAAGCCATAACCCTAGGGCGTTATTAAGTTTCACTGAACTGCGAAACCAGCCTTAAAATATCTATCACTCCAAATGTGTTAAGATATATCCTAACGTTTATTTAAATAATTCTATTGCATAACGTTTCAGAAATATAGAATGTTAATATAACTATTCGGGTACTCTTCTATAAAAAGTGAGGTTGGTGATGAATTGGTAAGAAAATAAATCCATTTGCAGCGTTTCGACATTTCAAATTAGGGACTATTAAAAAGGTACGAACTGACAAAATGTTCCATTTAGGTCCTTAACTTATCTGCTGAACGGGCTTGATTATATTGCAAGCTTTTCACTTTACAGCCAAATAAACTATTTATGCCTTTTGAATAATCGACACCTATTTGGGTTCGGTTTTGAATCGAGCAATTTAAATTAAAATTGTCACCTCTAAAAGCGAAATAACAATAGCACTTTGCCGGAATCGAATATGCTGAGTTGTAGTCTAGGAAATACCTATAGGTGGTGGAGAGTTTCAGTTTTAAATTTATGCCGAAACATTAAATAAACTCTATAATATGTATTTCTATTTTATTGCATGAATTATAGAATATAATAGACAATTTATTTGAGTTTTAAATTAAAATAGAATAATAAGAGGTCTTTATTCCTCCATAAAAGTTATTTACAAACATTTTTTGGTTATATCTAGATAAAAAGTATCTTTTTGATTGCATCTTAGCACCTTCCATTCCGCTGTCTTCTTAACTAAGTAAATAAGGTTCTGTCTGAAACTATTTATTTGTGGCATAATTTTAGTTTTTTCTTTAGTTTTATTGGGTTTTTGCCACACTCTCTGTTTTCGTTCTCAAAATCGTACTAAAAATTTGTAAAAGTATGTCAAGTTTGACAGTTTAAAATTTGTTTATCTGCTTAACAATAAAATAAAAATCATTTAACATCTCTATGGAAGTTTTTCGAAACTTCAATAATACGGAAGTGCGCGATAGTGATGTGATTTTTGTCATTTTTTACTTATCTGCTTTTTTCAGTGTGAGATTTTTTGGTTAGGCAAACTTAGTTTCAAAAATAACCCTTGACTGTTCCATTTGGCGCAAGGGCTTATTTAATTAATCTTTATTATTTTTTTCAGAAGTGTGGCAAAAACCCAATAAAACTAAAGAATAAATAAGGTTCTCTTCGGATACTATGGAAAGTAATAGATTCCCCACTTTCCTTTTTTCAATTTTGTTTTACAAGTAGCCATAATATAAATTATGCACCTAGAATTATAATTATTTGATATTTGACATAATAGTTGAGTAAGTGATATAGGCATTATTATACATGAATGGGTGTTTTTCACGAATATAAAAAAATGCCGTTATCCCACGTGTACTATATAAATATGTATCTTGAACTGCAAAAAAATGTATCTGCAACTACCTTAACCTTCATCTGGCCTCATGGGGTACGTACTTACCCTACGCTCTTTCTCGTCGATTTTCGATATCTAAATCTTCGAAAACAAAACTCGTAACGACATCTATCGGTAGTCAAGGAATACACTTTTTTGTAAAAAACGCATTTTTTCAAGTTTTCCAGGTTTCTGGATTTTTTTATAAACGCTGATCTCTATTTTTTTCAACTCGGACTATTCTACAATTTAAAGTGATATCTAAAGATGATCTCTGATTTGTTTTAAGACAAATTAATCAATATTTCAATTTTTACGAAGATATTTATTACTGGGCTTTGTACGTACCCCACGAGTCCAGGTATGTTACGCAGGATGAGCATGCCAGGCGAAGGTTAAATTGAGAAAAATCCAAAATCAGATCCAGTTTGTAAATTTTGATTTCAAATCAGGAAGCAAAGGCATTGTTATGGTAACCTGTCAAACTTGTTATAAACAAAATTGAGTTTTCGTTTTTACATTTTCCTGTGAAAATAGTGGTGTTGATTGAAATAATGAGTGATAAAGCTGCAACTGCGGTAGCTTCACTTTTACCAGATAAATCGAGAACCAAGTACGAACAAAATTTCAAACGATTCACTGATTTGTGTCCATCAAAGAATATAAAATATGAAGCAAAGGAAAAGGTATTATTAGCGTTTTTGAAGAATTATCCAAGAAGTACAAATCATCTAGAAGACAAATTTCAATTCTTTTCTTAATCTCGTATATATTAGCCACAATTTCTTAATCTGTCTCTGAGCCCTTTGTATTTCTAGAGATCCCATCGCCCAGTCAATCCTTTCCACTTTGTTGTGAAATCTGTACCGTGGGTCTAAATGTTAGTAGTTCTAGAATTGAAGGCACTGTAAACTTATCGTACATTATCTTTAAGACTTTAAAAAATCGGGCAAGAACAAGACTTTAAAGAAACAATTGTCTTGTTTTGCAGCCATTTCAAATTCCAGCACCATTTAAATACAATTAGGTCTATCAAGCACAATCTAACAGCACGTGAAGTATATTAAAGGGTTATGATCTTCATTCGTTAAATTTACACCCAAGCTCATGTGAATGACACGGAGTTTCGATTTTATTTATTTATTTTATACTGGTTGTTAATAAAAATAAGCATTAAGTAGTGATCTTTTTTTAAATATTTTAGTAGTGGGGTAATATGTCAAATTACTTCACTAGTGGCGTGATGACCTTCAATATTCAACTGGAATAGTGCCAAATAAATGCTGTAATGAGGCTCTTATAAAGCAGTTTTAGATAAAATTATATACCAATTCTGAACAATACTTAAATAACAACCAAAACGTAATGGTAACAAATACCAGAACAACAATTATCACGCCAGTAATACAAAAATAATAACGTGGGTCACACAAATACTTTTAAAATATAATACTTTTTGGCCCGCACGGTATTATATCCTGTATTATTTACCCAAGAGCCACTAGGGCCGTTGCAGGTCTTCTAATGTGCCGGGCTGCAGCCCTGGGGCCGGGAGAGAGGAACAAGGGAATAGTGATTTACGGAAAGTTGTTTAGGTATATTTTTTGTGTTTTTGTCGGCCGTCCGTAAATCTAGTTTCTTAAAGTTAAAAGGAACTGGAAACTAACTGCCGGGCACTGCTAAAATAACGTCATCGTAACGATCCTGCGAGTCAGACATCAAAGGGGAGTTCTCTTTTGATGAGAGGAAATAGACTTTTTCAATCAATGGGAGTCATCAAAACGGTATATATACCTCCTCCGGTATTCAATAAGGAGTGTATCAGGGAACGGGATTTGAATATTTAACGTTTTGTAAGGCATAACCGCTTGTATTGGTCTCGATTATTTGGTATGAAACGTTTCATTATTTATACAGGGTTAACTATGACTAAGTACAAATACAGTACAGAAGCGACAGAGAAAATTAAAATTAACGGAATCGTCCTTCAAAAAATTCAAAACTTATTTATAAAGCGATTTTTTTTTCAATATTACATTAAATCCTTATTTAACGCCACCTTTGCGACCCGTCCGCCGCACGTTTACAAAGTCAGAGTAGGCAACCAACAAGCAACGGTAAAATTCGCTGTCATGTTATAATTCAATTCCTGTGTTTACGTTATAGTTTTGTGTTCTTCTTCAGTTTTTAGTGCCTTATTTTAATTTTAAATGTTTTGTAGTTATTAAAGGAATATGTGTCGGGTACAGATATTTTCCCACATATAGTTTGCCGCTTTTTTCTAGGTTATGAGACAAGATTGCCGCGGGTGCATTAAAAGTTTTCTAATATCTATTAGTACCTACACATTCCTTTCGTTCGGTTTTCTTATAATAAACAATCATTTTATCTAACTGCACCTATGTGAAGTGTGTTTCATCGGTAGAAAGTGATTGTACTGAGTGAAAATGTAGTCCAGTTTGCAACGAAATAACGAAAAACGAATGCAAAATACTGGAGCTAACTGGATTAACTCTTACATATCGATCAGGTATTATTACTAATGAGAAAGCTAATTTTTGTCGTTTCTGAATTTAGAAACGTTGCAAAAGACGACCGCATGATAGTTGATAGATGTAAGCTCTATCTGTGGATCTAAGCCATTTTAGTAGATGCTTATCATAGGCGCCTACTTTCCGTAGCAAAAGAAGGTTTTGCCTCATTTTTTAAATATCGATCTAAAATTTTGGAATAATTTGTTTATTGTCTTTTAGAAGTCCCTGAGCACGTGGTTAAAATTTGTACTTAGTCATAGCTAACCCTGTATAGTTTAAGATATAGGAGACGTGGTTTAAAATACAGGGTAGGAGGAAAGTTAACAAAATTGTCAAAAAGTTATTAAAACTAAACAGAAACACTAGATGACAAACACAACAAACAAATAAAATCGATTTCTTAATAATTAGCGTTAATACTGCTATGTTAAAAGTTATTGATGATACTCGTATAGCTAGTCATTCGACAAATCATTTTCGACGACATTGCTATTATTAGATCAAAGCAAAGCATTTGATTTAGTATCTTTTGAACTTGTGTTACCAAAATTAAGTTATGCTGGTTTTGATCGGGGTGCAATATTGGTTATTGGTTTTGTAGCTATGTGTAAAATTACTTACAGAGGGTGAAAATAAGTAATGAGTTAAGTTTGCAATTGAAGCCAATAAAAAAATGGTGTGCCACAAGGTAGCATTTTGAGGATACAAAGCAAGAAAAGTTGCAGTATATAAAAGAGCATAATAAGAATTTTTGACTGGGGCTTCCATAAAGAATATTTTATGATTAAGGTAATATCTCGTTACCTTATACATGTTGTTAGGTATATACACCGTGTATCAAAAGAAGCGGGACGGTCGAATATTTCGAAATTTTAAAAGGAAACCCCAATTTTTTATTGCAGATTTGGATTCCTTATGAAAAAATAAGTAACTTTTATTCGGGACATTTTTTCGAATTGTTGATAGATTGTGCTATAATTGGAAAAAACGATTTATCCTGATACCCTAGGAAAATTATGGAAACGGTCTAATATATCGAGAAATACACTTACAAATGAAACATGAAGGAAGGAGGTTATCAAAATAAAAACAAAGTTATCAAGGTATTACATACTAAATCTCAATAACCTGCTTTAGCAACAGTTTGTGTTGGAAGTTGAGACATCCTTTATACGGACCTGCTGAAGCGCGAAAGGAAAACAATTCTTATTCTTATACCTCAACTTTGTAGATAGACGTCTCAAAGTTTTTATAAACTTGTAAATCAAACTTTATATAAACGTATTTATTAGGAAAGAGCCGAATCAAAGCTTAAATGCAGCGAACGCGTCGTAATAAAGTCGTAAAAGAATTCAGAACACCGTATTTTCCCGAAAGCGAAGTTTCGGGGGAACACATGCTGTTATAAGGTATTTTATGATACTTTATGGTCATATCGTCGGACTTACAAGCGTTTCGCAGTACATTACCTCCCGACAAAGCTGCGAGAGCATGATTCAAACATGGACATACACTTCTGTTATGCCGGCGACCTCTAACCTACAACCCCAGCCGAGCAGGCACGCGCTTGCATTGCCTCGTTTCCATTAATACCTATTTAGTTATTCGCTAGGCAATTAGCATTAGTGCCGTTTCATACGTGAATGTACAAGATCTAAATAGAGGAACTAATACCGAACTGCATATAGTATAGTTTTGCTTAAGATGCCTCTGTACCACACATATTCAAACAGCTTCCCTGATGGTTTCACCTTGAACTACTTAGAGACAAGACAGGACCGAACTGGTACATTGTACCGTCACAGCTTAAATAACAATCAGCTCACAGACTCTACGGCGGCACCTTTGAAGTATTAAAACGTGAAAATTTGTCCTTGAAGCTTGTTCTCTCTGTCTTTGGGATACAAGTCAGGACCGGATTAAAAATAGTTGCCCAATTTAGAAAGTGTTATAACTGCACTGTGTACCTACTTGAATTTCAAAATATTTTTGTTTTTGTTTTACTAAAATATAGATATAGGAAATGTTACCTAAATTTGGGAGCTTGATTAATATAAATACCACACCTACGTGGATCCATTATTAACATAAAATGTACAATTACTTTTCAAAGTACGTATAGGTAATTTATTAACATTACGTTGCTAATGACTAAAAAAGAAAACAAAACAAAAGTGAAACTTATTAAATTAGAATTTGAAACAAAAATGTTTTCATTGTGTTTCTGCCGTACTCTATATAATACCTGGATTATTTTCCAAGACATTAGTTTGGCATAAAACCATATCCTGTTTATGTTAAGGGTGACTAGCATGGGCAGGGAATAGGTATGATCTGAAAAATATTTAGAACTTCCTCAAGTGAAGGAAATAATGTAGGAACTCCATTTATATTCAACCGATTGGGAAAATGATTCGTAAACATACTGGGTTCAAAATGATCCTCACACACCCGACTACTGTTATCCACACACGGCACAAACATGTCCTCCCCTTCTTTCACTCATCATGATAAATAACAATAAACACAAAGTAACACAAATAGAACACAAGACGGCCCTGGTCCTATTTGAAAGGTTGTATCCCAATATGGAGGCATGCGCGAAGATCTGCGCGAGACGTTCCCGGTCATAGGAGTCTGTGAGCTGATTGTTATTTAAGCTGTGGTACCGTTATAAATAAAGCCTCCATTTCGTTCGCAGATGACGTCATCATCAGGGGGGCACTTAGGACGCTCAGACTCAGGGTATAAAGCGTGGAAGCAACAGAAGTATTATTAAATAAACCATGAAGCGCTCTAAATGTAAATATTAATTCGCTGCGAAGCTTCCTTTCGGCGAAAGAAGAAAGAAGGGCAAGACGTTGTCTCTCCTCATAGGATGGTCGAGACGAGTAACAAGACGTTGTACAGCTTCCAATAATCTCTGATCCCTTACTAGATCAGCAACACACTGGACCAACGAATTCAAGCAGCGATCTGACATAATACGTATATAGTCTCACGAAAGTTTCCAGACTTGCTCCAATAAACGACTTCCTCAAAAGGTACACCAATGAATTTGCCTTTTTTGCACCTGGATTGTTTGTGTTCAGACCACGACAAGTTCTGCGAAATTAATACTCCAAGGTCGTTTTGTGAGGTAACGGTTTTTAATCTCGTATTTAATGGTGAGTACTGAAGCAAGGGGTTATTCCTGTCAAGACGGAGAACGGTACATTTCTCAGCATTATCCAGTCTTGGGACCATTTCGAAATTTTCATAAGGTCACGCTGAAGGATGTTATGGTCTGTTAAGAGATCAGCATAGAATTTGGTATCGTCCGCAAAAAATGATTTGGAATGTATGTGATACGGAAAGTCGGAAGTATATACTAAGAAGGGCAGAGGACCCAACACAGATCCTTGGGGTACACCACTAAGGACAGGACGTGATGATGATGACCGGTAGTCACCAACCCTCACACTAAAGGTTCTGTCACTGAGGAAAGCCCCAAGCCACAGAAGAAGATCATCAACAATGCCACAGTGGTTCAGTTTGTGAAGGAGTCGCTTGTGAGGCACCCGGTCAAACGCTTTGGCGATGTCCAAATATATAACGTCAATAGGTTTCTTAGCGTCGAGGGACATGGACCAATCATTCGTGCACTGCAGCAGATTCGTAGTTACCGAGCGCTCAGGGACAAAACCATGCTGTGACTCAGGAATTACTTTATTGGATAAGAGAAAAGAAAACATTTCGTGCCGTATTATTGATTACATAATTTTGCTTACTATAGGCACCAATCTAATCGGACGGTAGTTTTCACTACTCAATTTGTCATTCCTTCAAAAAATTCAGATAAAACTACATAGTCTGGCATGAATTGATGATCTGCAAAACTTTTTCCAGAGATTCTTTTAACGTTTAATTTTTTTGAAGACAGTGAACGTTATCCAAGGCTTCAATTTGTTGAAATATGTCTTCATTCTAGTATGTGCTGCAACACTTCTGGAGATGATACTGTGAAATTTGCACCACATATCAGTAGGGTGCTCAATATTGCAAAAAACACATTTCAGTTTATAGCCTGTAAGTCACGAGCCACCTTTTTGAAGTCTGTTATTCTGAGACTTTTAAAATAATCTCGCTTTCCAGGATCATTCACATAAATTTGAATAGTAGTGGTGATAACACCATGATTTACCCACTGGTGAATTAACAGATAATGGAGAAAGGAGATTTTTATCAGTAGTCAAAACTAGATCTAAAGTGTATGGCTCCTGGTTTAATCGAAATCTAGTAATGATTCATACTTTATAATTAAATACAAAGATTCAGATATTGCTAAGTGTAATTCATAAATTTGAATTCCTGAATACATCTATTATAATCGTTTCACAGGACACTGAGTATCAAATAGACCAAATAAAACAAACGACGGCAGTCGATCTTCAGTTGGTGGAGCAGGAGAAGCAGGATGACAGGCAGCTTGGTGCATTGAAATATAAATAAAAATAATTCTTATTCTTGAACAGTGTTTCACAAATAAGAAGTACAAATTATTTTGAGCACAACTCTAAAACGCAACCGAAAGTTTTAATGAAGATGACTCTAAACCATGTTTAATAGTATTACAACAAGTTGTAAGTAGACTGATAATTATTAAATCCCCTGAAAGGTAATTCTGTCCTAATGAAAAAACTTCGGAAACCAATTCAGGCGAGTAGGAGTTATTTATCTTTTATAGGAGTCGAACTTTTCCTTTCCCAACCAACATGGGAACTGTTTTTAATTACGACGTACAAAAAATGAGATTTGTTTCCGTCACATATTTGCAAATTGTTGTGTATATGAAAAATTCATAAATAGAAGCTAAAAACGAGATTAAAATAACTATAATTAGAACACTGATATTCTCGGGTGGTATTATAGCAAGTGCCTGAGGCAACTTGGCAACAAAAATATTGCGAAGCGTTTATATATTTACAATTCATTGTTCGCGAATAAATTCATTAAAATGTATGTTCACGCAATATACATATGTATAATACAGATATTAAACAAATCTGAATTCAAATTGTTAGCAACAAATATACAGGGTGTCCGGAAAGTAATGGGACCCAGCTTAATCATAGCTTCCTTTGATCAAATAGAACTGATTTAGACAAACTTAGCTTAGTTCAAAAGAGCCTCGTTTAGAAGTTACATGGTTTCAAAGAAAAAAATAGTTTTCTTGTTATGGGCATAATTAAGAAACGAAACATTCAATCATGTTCAAATGTATGTGAATTTTTACAGAGTAGATGTAAAATAGTGTAATAAAGTTCCTCTTAGGGGCAGATTAACTAGCAAGACTTTCAAGGGGTGGATTTTGGTCTTAAATTAAAAATAAATTTAAAAAACGTTATCATATGGGTGAAGAAAATGGAGTATCATCTTTAAATTATCAGGGTAGTTGTAGAATAGAGCAAGTTCCACCTAGAGGCACATTCATTTACAAGGCTCCAAAGGGGCGAATTTTGACTTCAAACAAAAATAAATTTAAAAAACGTTATTTGAAAAAAATACACTTACATATATATTTATGAAGATGTAAAACAGCACTACATACCTGAAAAAAAAAAGATATTTCACACAACAATAATTAAATCAAGTAGGTGTAAAACTGTATAGAAGAAACATTTTTTATTCAATAATTCGTATAGAAGATGTATATGTTACGTAGATACAAAATAACTTTAGCAAATTTTCAACATAGTTTCAATTTTCAAAAATATCCCTTTTTATTAATAGCTCATGTGCTTCAACTTTTATTATGCTAATTTTTCCAATTATATCTGTTACGGCTAAAGTGTAAAATTGGTTAGTCTGTAAAGTAACTGGCTAATATACAAACTGAACCGGTTCATTTTATCGACAATAAACAAGACTACCTTTTTTAGCTTAAGTTTGAAGCAATCCAGATTTATTATTTTAGTCTCTATTATTTAGAGTGTTAAAAATTTAGGCATTAAGATGTGCTTAGTCCGCCCCTGATAAACTAAAAAAGCTAAATATTTGTGATTTCAAGGACACTATTTTAAGAGGTCCTTACTAGTGCCCATCACATTAAATTTTTATTAAATTGTATTAAGAACTTTAAAAGTTATTTAAGAAAAACCGATTTCCTTTAGGGACACATATCTGCGTAGGAAGGAAAAAAATATAGAAACTTGTCATTTTATTTTTTCGTGTTCTATCTGCACCCGAGAGATTTCCCACATTTCCCCGGACACCCTGTATAAGTATCTCATCTTCATCTAAATTAATGTCAACCGTTTGAGTAAAATTCTTTGTTTTACTGTAACCATTTATATTTAATTAATTGAACACAATTTCAATATCTGCTTTTGACGTATCTTCACAAGTCTGCTTTTGATGTATCCTCTCTAACCACATAAAATAGGAATTACTAGTCACCTACGAGATTTTACGCATTGAAATGCACGACAATCTGCAGAGAGAGCAGCCTCATTTACTGCATTTCCTATTGAGCTACTGGTATTAACATTACCTGCATCAAGGATTAATCTGTATAGAAAATAAATATCGTGTTTCCTGCATAAATACGGCTAGCATGAGCAAAGATAAAATAGAATTTGCATGTTTAACGAATTGTTACTTTGGCACATCACAGAAGCAATAAACATAGATTAAAATACTAATAGTAATTTGAATGCTAATATTTTTTGTATTTTTCTTAATTTTTCTATACTTAATTCGAATACATAAGACGGTTTACCATTAGAGGTCCTGCATAATTTAAAGTTTCAATTAGATTGTAATCCTGCCCATAATGCTGTTACAGTGAAAGAATAGGTACATAAATATCAAAAAATAAAACACGTAGATAAAAGTAATATCAATTCTATATGCAGAAATATGTAAGTTTAGGTTATTACAACATTTACATCTACAGTTTAACTTACAAAAATACGTACTCTTAATAAAATTTGTTGGTTATACCACTTTCTGTCGTTATACATGATGTCTGGAAAATAATTGATGAAAATGAAACAGTGAATTCTTTAACCGATTTTAGAGGGGATGTTTCATGGAAAAAAATTTCTTTACCATCTTGTAACCCTTTAAATGTAAGTGCTAAAATCAAGTTTCCATGTTTTCAAAGTATCAAAACACCAGTTAAAACTCATCATAAGAATGGCAAAAAGCAGTTAATAAACTGGTAATAACGATTGACAATTAAATTTCGTGACTGATTATAAAATTAAATGGTAAATAAATACAATTAAGTATACGTTAATAGAATCATTATGGATTACATTTGAAATTGCTGGAAGAAAATGCTATTAGTATAAAATATAGCGCATCTATAAACTGTTTCCATTTTTCGATATCTGAAAGATTGTGTGCCATTTATTTGATCAATACACTGTTTATTCAACAATGGGAAGTTATTAAACACACTACTTTCATGGGTGAATTAAATAAAGACAGTTTCACTTGCATTCACGTCAAACGGTTTGAATTAAACCAATTTACTCAACTATTAATCATAGCCCGCATTGTAGTCAGCGTAGACCGATATTGTGCCTTGATGAAAACCTGTAATTTGAATTTATTTGTGTAAGATAATACAATATGTTCAACAGTTCGAAATTCGGTTACGTGCAGGCCTAAGTACATGTTTTTCATTTAATATATAGAGGGTGGTTCTCAACTTATCCAAAATGGAGTCAATTTCATAAAAAATAATAATATTAATGCAGTCGATTCCGAATGCTGAAATTCGAATTTATTAATAACATTTCCGCGATAGTGTTTACATTAGTTTCAAGTATGAAAAAGAGAAGTAGATGCATTACGCGTAAAATTTCTACATAAGGAATGGAGTACATAGCTGGGCAACTGCACTTCAACGCCAGAAGTAGCAGGCCACTTATATCTCACCTGTACTCGGTTTATATGTGAACATATGGAGGAACAGCCAGTTCAATTGTCATCTCACCTATGACATACTGATGAGGGCTAACAAGCCCGAAACCGGTCTATGTCTGGTGGGGTGGCAGACAAGTGTTCACACAGATTCTGCAGATGTAATTCAATGCCGGTCGGGGCATTAGTCCGCGGAGTAGTTGTTTCCTGCAGTACCATTTATAGAAGTAAACCAGTTTTTGCATCTGAAGTGCGTGTTCACACGCCTGATTAGCGAGTAAGATTGAAGTGGGGATATGCTTTCTATGGTAAACGAACGAGGTCAGTACTGTTGTTTTATTTATCGTGGTAGTGCCAATCTTTAAAATTTTCAAAATGGCTTATGCGTATAGCAATGCTGAGTTAATACACATGATTCTTATTTATGGTGAAGTTATAGCCATTAATTCCAGCGGCGTGGAACTAAATATTTTTAAATAATTTTCAGAATGCGTATATATACAGGGTGTTCCGGTTTGTTTGGAAGAAATTGAAACGGTAGATAGAATAAGCAATTTTAAGAGGAAAACTTTATATGAACATGGTATTTTTCTCGATCAGTAGCGGAGTTACGGGGGGCTAAAGTTTTAAAAAAATACATTTATTTTTTTATTACCAAGTTCATATTCCACACAGCGCTTCCAAATTTGATACATGTACTGCTCAACTAATCTCGGATATTATACAAGTTCATTTTTTAAAATCGTTTTACAGAGTTATATTTTTTCAAGGATCTGTTATCATGAAACCCTTAAGAAATTTTTTCTTCTACGTCCCTGGTAAAGTTTGAAATGTTTTTTACTTCCTTGATTCATTGTCTACATTTTGTCTTGACTTTTTGAATAACCGTATTTGTATATGTATGTTGGACATTCCCAAATTTTATTTCGGAAATGTTCTGAATAAATAACTAAACAGTAACATACTACGTGTTTTTTTCATAGTAATTTGTACAAGGAAAATAATTTGTCAGATGCCTACTTCTGATAGACAGTAAGAAAAGTTGATTGCACCTTATACTATATAGAATAAGTTTATTGACCACCATATACAATAAGTACATTTTAGTCACAACATATATGTATATAAACACATCAATTATCAGTAAAAGAAATAAAATCATTGATGGAATAAAAACAATTAGACAATAAAAACTTTTTAGTGAAATTCCGAAATTCTCTGCAGGACATCTGTTTAATGACACTCTGCCCAAAGTAACCACCCAGGCTATTATATAGACTCAAACATAATTTATTGTTTTTCGTAATATTAATCCTTGAAAAAGGAACTATCAGATTTCCCGCATGCCTCGTATTGTACTGGTGAATGTCTGAATGAGATAACAAATTGGGTAAGTTCTTATGAACCAAAAGTAAAGACTCTAACAAGTACATACAAGGCAAAGGTAGGATACCATATTTTTTAAATAAATCTCTACAGGGAGTAACTCTAGACACAGAAGCAACGAGGCGAATCGCAGCCTTCTGTAAAATAAACGCCTTATAGGCTTTACTTGAGTTGCCCCACAATGACACGCCATAGTTTAAGTGACTGTGAATGAATGCAAAGTAAACAGTTCTCATGACTTTATTGTCCACTGAAGGGCGCAACTGCCTCATCGCAAATATTTGAGAAGAAAGCTTCGAGCAAAGATTATCAACGTGTCGGGTCCAGTTCAAGAACGGATCCAAAGTAATACCAAGTAATGATACTGTATTTGTCTTAGCGTGCCACTTATCTGAAGTAAATGTTAAATTTTGTGTTTTGGAGATATTTAGCTTCAATTTATTGGCATATTGCACATTGGCACATTATTTATATAGATAACGAATGTGTGCTACGAACAACGTATTGTAAATAACTGAAACAACAACTGTCACAATAAACTGAGTACAATCCTGTTCTCAATCGCTTGTCCCGAACAGTAACATAACCTAATCCTTGCGGTTCATACAGTTACTCAACACAGTCCTAATTTGCCGGCCCATTGGATGCTAAGCACCCCTTTCAATAAGTAACGACGCCCCGAAAAGTCAAGAAACTAATTAAAGATGTTGCTGGGAAAAATGGTAATCCACTAGGTGTGTCTATAAGATAATTAGAAAAGTTATGGAACGTGCTGTGGAGGAGTTTTTCCAACTTTTAAATAGAGACTTAAACCTTGTGGATGTTATTACTGCAGAGTTTGTAAGTCTTTAATGGGGACTAGCTGAAAACTTTGCAAACAACACCGAAAATATAAGATTAAGTGATATACGGGTGTAATATGGATACTCGTGCACATTTTTTAAATTATGTACCTACACTATGTCACTGAAAATTTGTCATCCAGGTTTCTTTTACTTTGCTACTAAAGTGACATTTTATTTTGTGTTTGTCTTATCCCTTTGAACCAAATAAAAGCACTTTCAACATATTTTTTAGGGGTTTTTCTATGGGTAATATATTTTAAACCTCATTTGGTGTATTGAAAAGTCAGAAAGTAAATAATCTTTTCTAAAAGGTTTTCCAGTTCTTAAAGACTTAGGTATATCTTCTTGAAATGTTCGTATACTTCGTGTTTTAATCACCTTGTGCAAAATCAGACGTGATTGGATGCAAATGCATCACCTAGTTAACTAAGCCTGTTGCTGTATTCGCGGCTCGAAGGGCCCATAAAAGCGGCCGCAGCGCTCCACTACATTAAAGTCGAATAAAGGCCCAGAAAATTACTTTTCAGGTTCAATATACGCACCTGAAACTTGCCTGAAATAATAAAACAACACGGCGGAAACTCTACTTCTCAACTCGGATTAAATCTGGAAACTTTCCCGGCCAAATTTTCATCAGAGACGGTAAAAATGTCTTTAGGATGTGTATGAATATATCATGCTTTTTTAATTCAAAAAGTTGCTTGTAAGAATTCTTCGATAAGTTGCCTCGGATATAAAGAAGATGAAAAAGTTTCGGGCCATATATGGCGTGAGGATACTCAGACAGGACAGTTTGTTTTACGGAAGTTGTGAGGTTATACAAACCAGTATATAATAACTTCCTTATAAACTTTTTTATTTCTTATGTTTTGCGCGTTTCCTGACAAGGCTTATGGTGTAAGATATATGTTTTTGCCAATAATAATATATCAAAGAAACATTATTTAATTGGAAACAATTTAGTATTTTTTTAAGTACAATTAATTCTCTACAATGAACATCAACTGTACATCAGCTACAGGATATGACATTTTTAATGCAGACCCTAGATTCCTGCTAGCCAATGAAGTAAAATAATATAGGCCTATTAAGAGATTTGAATATCAAATAAACAAAACATCAGTCATTTTATTTTTGATATTACATTATTTGTTCTACGTGTTTTATTAATCAAGATTTCTGTACCCAAAGAACACCACAAATTTGATCATTTTATGACGAGAAATACGGCGACCTTAAGACATGTAGTAATAAAACATGTTTATATTTTTATAAACATCATAATCAAATTCGCATTCATTACCATTACTTTCAGCATGAAAGGAGGAGGGCTTCTAAGGCCGGTTTTCGGCCCCTTTTGTTTATTAAAAAAAAAAAAAAATTGCCAGTAAGTATAAGTCATAAACAGTCGATTTGACCCTAAACGGAACCTCAAATACCCCCCCCCCCCCCAATTCACTCCACAGTCCTATTACCTCCAGAGTCCCTATGATATAATATAGGGTAATTCACTCATACTCTTGAAAAATATTTCAAAGAGGCTTGAATTATTTCTCTTCCGTCGAAAAACGGGCAGATTGGTAAATTCCTTTATATTTACTTATACACAAACGTTTGACATTTTACGACTATTTTATTTTATTTCTAAGTTGGTGGTGTGCTTAAAGTTTTTTATCGACTATTCTGCAACATCAGCTTTTCCTGCATTTGAGAATAATACTGCTGTTCGTTGATGAGAGAGTTGACATTTCTGGGTTTTATGTCAGAAAACGTATTTTTTATGTTGACAAAACGATTCTTTAAGTGTTTTTGCAGTATATGATTATTTCCCACAATATACGTTTTATCAAGCATATTGGGTATAGTTAACATTTTTGCTTTAGCTGACTTGGTTTTATTTTAAAAAATACGGAATCCGGAACAGACTTCCTACGCAAATAATTTTGTTTAGCCAAAAATATAATAAAAGTAAAGGCGTTTACAGACATATATGTAGTCTTAAGACGTGCATATGCGTTCATATGCGAGCATTTATGTATGATTAGCATAGTCGCGTGCAGACAGTTACATATATGTCAGCCATTGTGTAAACATGTTGTTAGTTAGTGAGGATTAAATGAATTTGTCAACAAGAGCGTGCGTTTGTATACTCATCGAGATACATGAAATGTGAACAATAAAGTATTACTGCAATGTTAAAAATATTTGGAAGTTAATAAAATGTAACGAGACAGTTTTACTAAAGTAAAAACTTAAAAAATTATAATTCCGTCTTATTCTACCTAATGGATAAAATGTACATCAGCTGTTGTTAAGAATTTTTATCTTGTTCATTGCTGTAATGGCCTTGAGGATAAATCTTTACTTGCGCTTATATCATGTCACTTTGTGTTAACAGTAATTATACAGGGTGAACCTTAAATAAGTACAAATATTTTAACTGCTGCTGTAGTTCGTCATATAGATCAGTCCAGTGAAAGCCATTTTTAAAAATTTCTAATATTTACGAAGATATTAATTTTTTAATAAAATACCCACATTTTGAGGACCGCTGCTTAACCAAGCTAATGAACCATATGATTTGTAGCGAGGTTGCCATATCTTCTCTAATATAAATATTACGTTTCCCTTAACGTAATAGTAAAGTAAAACGGTTAATTCTATTTGAAAAATACTTGTTTAAAGCATAAGTACAGTAAAGTTGGCTATGTAGTATGATACGCAGCAATATTAACATAAATTTTCTTAACTGACCTTACTATAAACGATTAAAAATGAATTTCCGCAATACTACCGTAAAGTATTTAGGAAGATATTACGTGATATTACTATGTCCAATCTTCAAAAATTATACATAAACGTGCACACAAGCTTACCTGTTTGTTAAAAAATTAACTATTTTATCAGTAATCCACATTTCACGAGTGAAATGCCATTGTACACTGTTAGAAAGAGACACAAGACACAATTTCCTTAAGTTATTTTATGAATAATAACGAAAACTATGATTTTCATTTTTAACATATTAAATTTAGTTTGTTCAAGCAAAGACATTTGTGTAACACTGGCAACACTGTGAACTGCACATTCAATCTGAAGCGCTATGACTCATAAATGTATGAAAGTCAGCGGTCCTCAACAAGTTTTCTACAGAAAAATTACAAAATTTATTTAAAATTTCACTTTTTTATTTCTGATTTTTTTATAAAACAACTATTAATTATGTGTTCTACACAGTGAACTATACTGCTGGTTAAAATATTTGTACTTATTTAAGGTTCACCCGGTATTTAGTGCTGAAAATTGATGGTGTAAGTAATTTGTAAAACATTTGGTGATTTGGAAAATTTCTTTCGGAATATGTCTTAATGCGTATAAACTTAGGATATATAGGAAATATAGGATATCGATAAAGTACGAGATGATTTTATGGCAATTGAAAGCACGTTACCAAGGAAAGTGCTAGAAAAATTTGACATAAAATTATGAGGTATTTATCAATGTCAGAGGGACGGGTCAGAAAATTGTTTGACAAAAAAAAAATAATTAAGTCGCAACACAACAAAACAACTATACATATATTGATTTATTAAAAGTACAGTTGGTAAAGAAAGGTACATAACAGTTATTAAAGTTTAACGTAACATTAGATTGGCTATATTTTTCTACTATAGAAGACCTATTACTACGCATAGTATTTATGATCTTATTGTAGTGTTTTTGTTCGATGTTTAAGTATGGTTTTATAGAATTTGGATTGCTATGACCAGTAATTTTCAGCAATAGTTGTTCTTGCATGCCATTTTCTTGCCAACTCGCTAGCAGCAGTTGACTTGTTGAAAAATTTGTTATCCGTTTGTCCTTTACATTCAGGCCAATATCCTTAGCAGACCTGAGTTACGAGAAATAGCAAATTCGTCAGTGGCAAAAGTAATTCCAGGTGTGTTGCGAATCAAAAATGACATTGACATACTGCGACCAAAATAAGTCGATTTACTTTAGCTTATCTTTAAAAATCCATAAATCCACCAAAATCAATAATAACAAAGATCACATTTTTGGATTTTTAGGATAAGCTCAAGTAAATCGACTTATTTTGTCGCAGTATTATGCTGTTGTTACAGTATGGCGCATTACTTACGCAACAATTTGCCTTTACTTTTAGATAAATTGCATGCATCGTGAGATTTAGATGCGTTTTTCTCAGAAACCATTGCTTCTAGCGACATCAACAAGGTGTACCTTTTTTAACTAGAAAACAAAGGGAAGAGAATTTTTCCAGTCCAAAATGAGATACAGTGTAGCACAAAAATGTCGTAGCAATTTAAATGGGTCCAAACCATCGTTGGTGGCGCCCTTTAGCAGATACACCAAAATCGTAGTACCAAGAAACCCCCCTATATCAAATTTCATAAAATACAGTCGATGTGATCGAAAAATAGTAAAGAAAATGTGATTTATTTTTTCAACTTTAACACCCTGTAGCTCCCTTACTATCAACTTTTGGATTAAGGTAAGTTGAGTTAATTCAGCTTATTTTTATCCAAACTATCTACATCTGAAGGCTCATTCTTTACTGAACACCATGTATAAAACCACGGTAGAGAAGCGTGCCATTATAATGGCATACTTCTCGACCTTGGTATATAATATATTATTATACTGTTGTTAAGTTACTTGATTTCTTTAAAGGTTACTTTATATATGATTGTGATTAAAATAAAATTAAATTAAAACTACTTACTGTTTTTGACTCATCTAAATTGACGACAATTGATGTGCTAAACGAAATATTCCAGTCATATAGTAAGTGGTCTGTGCCTTTTGAAAGCAAGAAAAAGTTATTTGAAGAAAAAATATGCGTAATATGAAAAATTCTTTTAATATCCATACAACTGGTAAGCTTCCGAGAAAAAAATGGAGCTCAACGTCGTTTAGTTATAGTTTTGTTATCAGTATTAATTTCAAGTATTAAGCATTCTCATCATGGATGCAAAATTCGCGTGAATTGTTTAATGACGGAAAAATTCAACTTTAAGCGAATTTTGCAACATTTTCTATCATTTTCATCATAAAACTGTCATTGACTGTCATGGTAGATTGATATAAGCTCAAGTTAAACTTACAAAATGATGAAATTGGCGATAATATTTCTGTTTTGCGAAATTCGCGGAAAGTTGACACTTTTCCGCCATTAATAGCTTAATTCGGAATCTGTGAAATTCGCTTCAGCCAAGAAAAACGCGTTTCCATGATAAAAAAATCATCCTGTACACGCCTGACAAACGATAACAAGTCTCTCGGATGCTCTACAGCGGTGAGCCCCACGCGCGGCTCCAAGCCAGGGAAAGTTGCGCGATAAAAAAGCACTCGGCGGCAATGGAGTTATTCCGGTAAGTAAATAAAGCTATTTGGAGGCGCGGATCGTGTGATTTGCGCTAAGATAAAGGGGAGATCCGGGATGAGCCGGTCTACGGGAGGATCCCGTCGCAGCCGACTGAGATTGAGCGCTTTAAAGCCGCAAAGTGAGACACCGCTCCTCCGCGGAGTGAGCACTAGTCACTGGTTCCCACTTCTTAAATTATGGCCGGATCATCTCCTCGAAGGGCCGCTCTCTCCGGGTAATCTGCCTGAAAGCGGCTTAAATCAAACGGAATGGTATAGATTCCGACGCTCCTCTGACATTAGTTCCTCACGGATAAAAACAACATTTCATCTTTATCCAACTAAGGCCGGCGGGCTTTGCGGTTTGTTTATTGAATCGGTTCCGAAAGTGCAAAGGAATGTACCGTTATTGAGATTTATATCCGCTTCCGGTCGTAAGCAAAAACCACGGATGGAATACTTTATGGGTTATTTATTGCTGCATTGTAAAAGTATTGAAGCTAGTTCATAGTTATTCTTTATGCAACACGATAATAGCTATGTAACAAGTTCCGAAAAGATTAGGTTTGTTCCTGCAGCAGTTGGAAACCGTTTCAAACTATCAGAAATGTCCGTCCAACTACTTCTTGCGTTAAATTCACTGGTAACTCGTTCTCAACTTAGCTGTTTGAATATTTCTGACAGTTTCGAACCGTTTCCAACTACTGCAGGAACAAACCTAGTGTGTTTTAATCCCGGGACGCAAAATTCTCCAACGAGGCGAAAGTCGCGTTGGACAATGCGTCGGGAGCTTAAAATAATCGATTTCGCAACGAATTTCATACAAGATTTCTTGCGAAGGCGGAGAATTTGATATTTTCATGCTTTTATTTGTATTTTTAAACATTTTGAAAAGTGAACAAGCAATCTGCTTCTAAGGCATTCTTTATGCATTGTTCAAACGTCGCTTCAATGTTTTGCGATAAAATCACCAAAAATAAGCGATAATTACGGGTCTTTGGATATTGAACAAGCTTCTAAAGCTGCGATATCCACGTTTGTGCCCCAAACACCGAAAAATTTATGTGAAAACTCTTACAATTTTGAAACCTGGGCCAAAGAAAAGCATATTGAGAATTTTGCAGAAAAGGTGTTACTAGCCTATTTCTTGAAGCTATCCAGTATGTTAAGGCCGTCAACTTTGTGGAGTAAATATCTGAACAAAAACGTAGATATTAGCAAATTTACAAATCTAAATGCATTTTTAAAAAGGAAAACTTTCGGATATCAGACAATGGAATCAAAAATATTTACATATCCTCTGTAGACCGTAATAAAATGGGTATAAGGCGGCTTATTACTTTAGTAACATTCATGTCAACAAAAAATATTATTTTGACAGTAGTTATGCAATAATTAGTCTGCAATATAAAGTTGATAAGTATAAACGTGTTTTAATTTTAATTTGGCTAGAATTTAGTTAAAAAATAATTCCATTGAAGAAGCAGCAATTCTAAAAAATGATCGTTAAAATTAAAGGTGTCGACATATTAGATATGAGAAGACACGGGGGGTGAAAGTAGGCAGAGGTAGCAGAAGGATAGATTGCAGATTCCCTGATCTATAAAATAGAAGTTGCTAATAAAATCATACCCGAAAAATCTATATCTATTCAGCGAATCAATCATTCAGAAACAGAATTTATTGATCATGTTGCGCAAATCGACAAACAAGTCAACATTTTCAGTGACGTTGTTTTAGAGTAGGATTTCTATTAAAATTTGCTGTTAAATCTTTCAGGTACATGCTTTCGCAATAATAATGACACTCAAAACAGTTTTTTAAATTCTGTAATTATTATTGCAAACGATTGTTCATTCAACAATTTTAATTTTGTATTTAATTTCCACTCTAAATAAACATTTGACATTAATAACTTGAACTTTTTATTTTTTCACGAAAGTTTTTTATACTTAGCAACCGATAACCGAATAGCATGTTTTACTTTCGCTTGTTTCTTTAAAATAAAGCTTTGGACCTAAATGGCCTATAAACAGCTTAACCTATATCTAGTTTTTACAAATCGACATATCTGTTTGCTGTTTTATGTTAAATAATCGCATTACCAGATGGTAATAATAATAATTATTATTATATTACATTCATTATCATTTACATATTATTAATACGTTTTTACTTCAGAATTCCAGAGGTAGGCATTAAAACAGTATTTCTTCGCAGGGAAATCAACAATCCCATCCGTCTCCCTCCTGGTCCCATTATCTGATACGATAATAACCATTTTAATAATACCCGTACCCGAATATTCGCGCAAGCAAGGAAACGCCAACACAAAGACGGACGCGTTGATCTGCATGATGGAAATTTTCGTTTCCCCCTCGAACTAGGAGTCTCAATTCGAGTCAACAGCCCCTTTATCAAGTTGTCGGCGTTCCCACTTCATTTTTCACAATCCACGTCATTTGTCAGTAAGTTGGGAAACACCGTAATGAGTTCGAAAACAACGGACGGGCGTGACACGAGTCGCGTTCGGTCCACTATTCTCCGCCGGAGCCGCGATGTCTTCTTTCCGGACCATTTTTCTTAACTATACGGACGACGGCGTATTTCCATTACCCGGTGGCGACGCCCCACAGTCCGCCAGTAGACGAAAATTTATGAAAAAGGGCCTTTTTGGACGTTGAGATCGTCAGGAATAATCCAACTGCTCTATACTCTAACAAAAAGTACGGCAGAGTTTCTGCATGTGCTATGTAGAAATATTTTTGCATATTTATAGAGTTGTGTACGTAAGTTTTATAATATATCATTAAGTAGGTACAAAATTATGCATATTATCTATTAACTTTAAAAAATTAAAAAATATCACACTTTAAATTCTTTCCAATTTAGTTATATTTACCACTCCTTTTAGTTGCTTTGTATTTAACCCAACTAATAATTTGGTATTTTATAACAGCTGCCGAAACAAATTTTATAAAACAGCGTAAGTCACTAAACATAGTGTGGTGAGATATAAGTGGTCTGCTCACTTCCTGCTCGGTCTAAGCGGCTCAACTTACAGGAAGCGACCTACATTGCAGCAGGTACTTAACGCAGACCTCTCGCCCTGAGCGACGAGTCATTAAATCTGTAAATGATGCAATGCAATGTAGTTCGCTTCCTGAAGAAAGCAGACCACTTATATCTCACTTGCACTCAGTTTATATGTGAACATACATATGAAGGAACAACCGGTTCAATTGTCGGTCATCTCACCTATGGCATCTGACGAGGGCTAACAGGCCCGAAACCGGTCTAATGTCTGGTGGTGTGTCCGACAAGGGTTCTTGGCTGTTCGCACAGATACTGTAGGAGTAATTCAATGCCGGTCGGGGCATTAGTCCGCGGAGTAGTTGTTTCCTGCAGTATCATTTACATATTGTAAGAGATTTTTCGGAACTTCATTCTTTAAACCGATCGAAAATATCATGTCATATATGATAGATTCACATTAATTTATTTTTTTAGGACCTATAACTACAATATAATACCAACTACATACAGAAATGACTACAAAAGTTGTTGACCAAAGTGAAAATCAATGCTGATCTTAGATTTGACCTTGATCCTCTTTTTCAAGATGATTTCTCAATAAATCATAGCTTCATTATAAATTACATTGCTGTATGACCTTGGACAGAAGAGATTCAATGTCAAATCTAAGGTCAACATTCGTTGATTACGCTTTTTCTTTCATAACTTTAGTAAAAGCAATTTTTGTTTTGGTATCCGGCAGGTATTATGAGTTATAAGTATGGATGTATTGAAAAGCGATGAATTTTTTAAATAGTCTGTGACATACGACCTTACTTGTCATCGAGTTTTTGAGCTTGATATCCATGATGTACAAAACTACTTATTCATCCTATTTGACCAAAATTCAAATTACATAAGTTTTGCGTGGGATCTTTTCTTGTAAAACATTATTGTCTATACTGAAGTTGACAGTAGCCTCAGTCGCCTATAGCATTAACTGTATGCTGGGTCAAGGGACATGATGGCATCCGGTCTCAGTTTCTTTGGATTTGGTTCCTTCAGTGTCCTTCCGTTGTCAGCATTTGTTGAAATAATGAAGAAATACACCGACAGAGAGTTAAGCAGACGATGGATTAAAACAAATAGTACCTCACTATCTCTAGGACACACCTCCGCTTTGCAACTGGTATTCAAACTAGATACTGTTGGCTAAGGATACACCTCTATTATATGAGAAAGTGTGGAATACATCCTGTAGGGGTTGGGAACAGAAAGACGAGACAATATTTCATGTACTCTGTGAGCTCACTGCCATCGTCAACAAGAGAATCCGAGCTGGGAGAGCGATGGACTTCTATTGCCTATATTAGTGAGATGTCACTGAGCAACATCATTACCTTTTTCTTTTTAATATGTTTAATATGATGAGGGGTAACCTCCTAACGGGAGGAAGTTCAGGAAGCCCAATGGGACAAAGTTAAGGGTTAATATCCTAACGGGAAGTAGTACGAGGAGCCCAATAGAACTAAGTGCTGTAGCTCTTTAAGCTACTCTTGTAACAAAGCCAGAATGTATGGTTAGTTTAGGATCGAAACTAATAAATAAGTGTTGAGAGTGATGTTTTAAATAAAGTTGTCAATTTAACAGGCCCAGTTTGTCGTTAATAGAGTCATTCAAATGATTAATTTATTACTTCCTCTCAATTAACAATTCGTAGGAATAGTTTTTGTAAATTGGAGATCATGCGTGAAATATTTGAAACAGTAGTAATCTTTTTTCGGACCATGTGGGCAGCCGTCTGACACCTTCAATGACACAGTATTCGAGATTCTAATACTAATCGCGATGAAAAGAGGTAGCGATCCTAGAAATCAGGGGTAAATAGTGTCAAATATTTTAGATTTGTATTTGTACCACCCGCTAAGGTGTAGGAAGTAGCTAAAAATCAGTAAAATTAGCTTAAAAGTGTATCAGTGAGTGAGCTCAAAATCGTGGACTAGAGAGATAAATATAGGTACGCAAAACAATTAGATAAGCTCGACTAAACATTTAAAAGATGCGACAGTTGCTAAATTTAAATTAAATGACCGCTAGGGCCTCCTCACAACGGCTTTACAATCCAAAAACTGAAAATTAGTCGATCTAATAGGTTTCTCTTTTGTTTTCAAGACTCTGTATCTTGAAATCAAAACATATTTTGTTTTTTTTTCTTAGAAATCAAATTTGAAGTTTAGGCTTTAATTCCGAGACACTCCCTTCAAGCTACAAACAATTGTTAAACTCGACGCCTCAACCAAATAAACCCAACCGAAGAAACCTTACGAGGAACTGGCTTCTTGGCGAGCAGAAACGGCATTCCGCGTTCCCTGCTGGCCTATATTTGGGGTAGACGGGACGAAATGGGGCAGTGGGAGCAAGCGAACCGTGCTGAAGGCTGGGCGTCCGCCCTCGCCTTTGTCTCTTCGGATGATTCGTCTTTTTTCTGCCCACTTGAACAACAGCGGAACGCGGTAAAGAGGCTCACGGCTTCATTACGGCACGGGAGCCGAGTTTGCAAACTAAACCATTTAACTGATTGACTTATTGTCCCGGTTCGGATCGGGTCTGGGTGATACGCGGTGAAGACAAAAAGCTAAACTCCTACTTTGTAGACTGAGCTAGACGAAAGTTCCAAAAAAACTCTAATAGTCAAAGAAGTGACAGCGAAATATAATTCTATAAGTCGCAAATTGTTATATATTTATACAATAATGATGTAAAGCGACTCCTTTGCACGAGCGACAATTTTTTGTAACAAACCGCAGACTATTACAAAAATCTTGCTAGTGCAAAAAAGGTTTTATCTACTTTCATTTGGTAATATGAATTTTACAGTTCCAAAAATAGCCTCGCACTAGTGCTGTAAAGTTTACAGATATATATTTATTCCGTAAACTTGGCTTTGGTGTTTTAATATAAAAATTAAAATACCATTTGGAAAATGAATGTTACATTTTTATTGTTATTAGCGGTAACATTGACATTAAACAAAATTATTTTAGTCAATTACAATGCATACCAGCAAAAATTAGAACAAAAATTAGGTCGTCAGGGTCTAGTAACAAATTCAATTATTCAAGTTGCCATTATTGTAAAATCGTGATCAGATCATTTTAGAAAATGTCTGAAATAACGTTAATTATGACCGAAGAAAAAGTAATAGAGTCAGCGAAAGCATTTACTTTAGAACTTCTAATATTAAAGTCCAGAATGAAATAGGGAAAAATATGAAGTGTTTGTTGTTGGTATTCTCAGAAAACATATACAGTGCTTTCGAAAAGTAACAAATACATTCATTGTGCACCTCCCCATTGTGCAACACCTGTACGTGCTTAATTAGATGGGCTGTTCCCGAATCATTGGATAGGGAGAAGGAGTCCGATTGAGTGGCCAGCCAGATCGGCTGATTTGACATCCCTTGATTATTGTGGGGATACTTAAAAAGCAAAGTATACGTTACTAGACAGGTTAATTTAGAAGATTTAAAAGCAAGAATTTGTCACGCGATACATCGTATACCTCCTGAAGTTATTGATAATGTCCAAAGAGAATTTATTAATCGTCTTGGCTACTGTCAGGCAGCCAAAGGTACACACTTTGAATATTTAATTTAGTCGATTTTTTACATAATCATTATCATTTTCAGTATTGTGAAAATTAAATTTTAAAATCTTCAAACATTATTTTCTTGAAATTTTTGTTATGTAACACCATTATTTTTCATGATGTATGTATGTAGAATGATACGCTCTTTCAAATGGCATGGTCAAAATTGCTATTTAAAAAAATTGTCGATGACGTCATATCGCGAACAACGATGGCGTCACAAATGTGGGTCGTATTTCAAAAAGTGCCTTTTTTAAAAATAAAATCGACGTGCCAGGGGATTTTTTCGAAAGCTTCTCAATTTCAAAAATAATGAATTTATTCGTTACTTTTCGTAAGCACTGTATATATCAGAACCCGTTGTTCTTGCGTATATAGGAGAAAAATCTAAAACTATGACGTCGTCGATATATAGTTTATGAAGTGAGGGCATTTCTTAAAAGAAATAGTGCTGATTACAAGCTGCAAATTATAAACGTTTTTATGAGAGAGCAAGTAACAACATTTTTGCGTTGAATAACTTTTATTGTCGTCGAACTTTCTAAACTGACAACATGTGATTTTGAAGACAAAGATTCTTATCTAATTGTTAAAATTCTTATATAAAAATACAATTTACTATGTGGTTTTTAAGATTACACTCATGAGTCACAAGCAAACCGCCAGAGGGCAGTTCAACTAAGACTGAATTGTTTTGCCTAAAACTTTCTCTTATTCGACTTGTAGCATTTTATACTCCTTTTTGGTAATAAACTATTGAAAGACAAATAATGAAACAAGTATTACATTGAAAAAAATTGGAAACGATGCTATTAGCACTTTGTTATCCAAACTCTGAGACACAGACGTTGGCGATGTCTACAAACGCCGCCCGGTAACTCTTCCATTAACCTGCGAGAGCAAAATAGGCTGGGAGTTAATTAAGTTTGATGGGAGTCAGGTATATGAAGTATATTGGTTAGGTATATCAGTAGCAGGGAGTCAGACTTGGTGCAGATCGAATGCCTTTGAAGCTTCCACTTGCAAGGCAATCACGTAAAACAATGCTGAAACTCCCTACAATGCTCCTGTCATAGCGCCTTACATCTCATTTGGAATCAACACCTTGGCTGTATTGGCATCGATTAGAGAACTGCGCTTAGATTCCGTCTAGCTGGAAGATTAATATAGGTCTTTTTAAAGGATTTGTAACTTGTATTATCAATTGAATTGGAATTTAACAACAATTCAACCAAATCGGATTTGGATCCTAAGGCTGTTGCTAAGGGATTTAAAATTTCCTTTGACACACCTTAATTAAATAATTAATTTATTACGGACAAGCCTAATTTAGTAAAAATAATATACAATTGTTAATGTAATGGTAATAACAAGACAGAAAATGTGAAACATGTAGGAAACAATGTAGAACTAAAATAAAATAAAACGACATAGAGAAAAAAATACAAAAAGGCTATAACATCAGACCAGACACAAAAATTAGTATCAAGCAAAAGATAAATATCTATGAATATCGAATTTAATGATTTCCTTGTTAAATCTATTGAGATATAAGTCAAACAATTCGACATGAGTCAATCCATTAGCTAATCTAAATGTTTCACGGAAAAAGGTATTAAAAGCGTTGTTACGTCTGCGGAAAGGCACATAAAATGTTTGTATTAATCGGGTGGGGTATGACAGAACAGGTAAGTTAATTTTCGAAAGAATCTGAGGACTACCGCATCTGCCATCAATAATCTTAACATGAGAACCATGTCCCTGCGCTTTCCACAAACTTCGAGTGGTAATATGTGCAAGAATTGGTCGATATAAATGTAATTATAAAACTGAAACTTATTGGAAATATATCTAAGGAAGTTATGTTTGGACTGTATCCAATTTCAGCTTGTAAGTCAAATAATGCGGACTCCAGACGGAGGAACAATAATCAAGATGAGATCTAACCAGTGAACAGTGTAAGGTTTTAACAGCTATTATGTTGGTAAAGTCACTGGTTAGACTTTTAACAAAGCCCAGCATTTTCTTTGCTTTGCAACAGACGGATGCAATGTGGATATCGAATCTAAGGTGGAAGTCAAGAGTAACACCTAGGTTGGTGAATTCCACAACGGAGCCAAGAGCTGCACCATTTAATCTGTATTTAAAAATGAGTGGTTTAGAGGCATTCAAGTCCATGCCATTCAGTAAACACCATTTAGAAAGACTGCCTAAGTCAGCCTGCAACTGGAAGGCGTCATTATGATTCACAATACAAGAGGTACAAATCATCTAGTATTCGCGTTCTATTCGAAAATGTGAATATGGTAATACGAAAATACCTCGTTCTGCGTCCTGGTCATGCCAGTCATTACTTCACTAGTGATGTAAGGACCTTCATTATTCAACTGAAACGATGCCAAATGAATGCTGTAATGAGGCTCTTTCTTATAAAGCAGTTGTAGATAAATAAACATGAAGTTCAATTATAGAATACTGAACATCATAAAAGATAGTAACCACATGAGTAAGTCCCTTAAACTGCTAATCAAAATTACTACTGCTTCTTGATATGTCTATGACTGAAGTTGTAGAGCTTATTTTCAAAGCCGTATCGAATTAAATTAAAGTCAGTCACTCAGCCAATTTACTAGTACTATATAAATTTAAGCGTGTTCAGGCGAAGAAGGCGTTTTGGTTCGATATTCCTGCGGCTCGATCACACTGTAGCGCAGCAGGAGCGGCCTCGCAGGCGATACGGACCGTAATTAAAAGTGGAGAACGTAAGTGGTGTGATCGCAACCCAGATTACCGTTGCCGGCGCGGCGCGATCGCTGATGGGATCACGGCTGGATGATCTGCATTATTTCCACAATAACACGTTTTGATTAGTCCGTGCGGCCATAAACAAGCCCGCAGTACGTGAGATATGCCCATTGCTCATGCAACAACCTTACATTCTCTAACCGGAACTACAGTTGATTCCGTTTCGATCAGTTGTCAGGTGCAACACTATTTTCTGTTGTTTTCTAAAATTTACTTTACTTAACAAACTGGTTTTTACTGGATTGTAATAGTTATTATTATACGTTATTATTGGGGCCGGTCAATGATCGAGCGGTTTAAGAGTCCGTTCTCTGTACACTCCTCGGGTAGCGCTCCGGGGTCGGGTGCACGGGCGTTACGGCTGGAGGCGGAGATTATCGCTCTCCCACTACAATGACTTAACGGTGGGCGTACTTAAAATATTTAGATTTAGTGGAGTAAAATCGGCTAGCAATTATGCCGTTTTGTTTTTAAGAAAATATAACTATCTTGTAGAAGGACATTTTTAGTATCCAAAATGGACGTGTACAACTTTTTTTAGTAGAGCCGCATTTTATAAAAATAAAATCAAATTATTGATGCTTGAGACATTATTTGACAATTATTACGTTTTTTGTTACATCGCGCTTGTGAATCAACGATTTTACTTATGTTCTTAGTTTTTTTTATAGCTTATATAAAAAACTACAGTACTTCGCACGGTACACACCAATAAATAAAAACAGTATAAAAACGAAAACTAGATTTAGCGTCGGCATATCCTTTATTAAACATGGGCGGAGATAGAAATGCTAAAATGTTGTACCATAGTTAAATTAATTAAAATTGTATTATTAAATTTCATTGTCTTCACCGATATCGAAAACTAATAATTACAAACAGTGCATTAAAAACATTTACTACAACATTTATTTTCATAAGTTTCCGCCACAAGAAATAACATTGCCTGGCTGTACCGCACTGTTGTTCTCAATATTTACTTAAGTTATATCAGTTTCTTATAATATTGCCTCACGGGGCACAAAAACTTTCTATCAATGATAATATAAACATCGAACCCCATAAGATCGATTAATTCAATACTGTCTGAATTGAGAACGTATAGATTATAAGTGACTATGTATTTCTTTGAACTCCGGTCCTGCCTGCATTTACCAATCTCTAAGCCCATCCCACTGAGTGAAATACACGTGGTTGCAGCATTTAAAATATATTCGTTTCTGAAGTTGTAGACGTTCGGCATTTAGCATAGAATTTTGAGTAATTTTTATCAATTCGATATAATTTTGGTATCGTTGCAAAGCTAAAAGACAGACTTACTTTCCTCGTGTAACCAATTCTCGATTTAACCCTTTATTGTTAAGTAAATAAATTGTAAATATGACGATTTCTTGCACAGTTTACTCTTTAAATTTAAATAATTAAAAACTAATTCAAAAAAAATATTACACAGCAGCCTTAGGAAACAACTTTGCCTTTCGATTATTTTTTTATTTGGACCGCTATGTTTATTCGTTGTCTAAATAAGTGTTATGGGCCGAGCATTAAAAATCGGTTTATTTCAAGCGCGCGACAGACTCTTAAGGTGTCAGTACTTGAATCGATGTGGCCAGTCCGTTGTGGGATCGAATCCCGCGGCCGGTAGACCGTAGATCAGCTATATTCGTGGAGAGGATTGGCATTCTCTCTGCGGGTATGGTAGGGTGGAAGAATGTTGGATTGGGTCAATGTGTACCTAATTCAAATAACTTTTCCTGTAATTTTTATTACTGAAGTCACATGTATGCCCTTTGGTACAGAAAACGTAGGTACACTAAGGATCAGAGGTCTTCATTAAATGACTTTCAAAACTCAAATTCACTTTGGATATACACGAACACGCAAACAGCCACAATATCTGACCTGATATGTTATCTGACATTTATAAAATTGAATTTTTCAAATAATATGAATTTATACCTGATGGATAAAGACAATTATGTTTAGAAAACGTCCTCTATACTAGTACACTACGAAATCGATAATGAGGTGACTAGATTTGTAGATTTGAATTAATTAGTATGATTTAAATATAAAAAAATAATTTTCACGTGCTATTTGGAATGCCACGTCATAAAATAAATGTCTATTCGCTGTTAATTAAATAAAAAAACAATTTTACCGCGGTGGCGACATTGTCCACAAAATATTTCACAGTAACTGTCAGCGAGGTACACATTGAATAAAATTCTAATCGATGCCTTCTCCGGCTAAATAATTATATTAAAAAACTCAAACAATAGCAGTTATCAGTTAAAAATGTATGCCATCAATTTAATTGATTTGGAGGAGCTCATTATTTGCTTGGCTGTACAAACTCTTTATTGTTTTAGACCACCATTGTCATAAGCTCCGGTAACATTAAAACAATGTTGCAACCGCTGTTTTTATTGTGTAAATATAAAGACAGGAGTTTTTATTTAGAAAAGCTCGTTAAGTGTACGACTTTTCATAAAGACGTTTCCCTCTGAGTATTTGTTTGGCAGGGTTTATTCGCATTTCCCTTATAAGGACATTATTAGTGTATCAGACGAGAAGGGCACTCTTTCAGGGGTATTTATTTCGAATACTAATTAGTTTTACTACTTCCGCATTATGCGTTAATTGTCCGTCAGTATTTGGACCAACGTTCTCCACGGAATTGGATTGGGAGAAGAGGCAGCATTGAGTGGCCTTCACGATCACCGGATTTATCGCCCCTTGATTTATTTTTTTAAAAATGAAAACTCGATTTTGTTTATAACAAGTTTGACAGGAAGTTTGATAGGTTACCATAACAATGCCTTTGCTTCTTGATTTTGAATCAAAACTTACAAACAGGATCTGTTGTAGATACATTTTTTTGCAGTTCTAGATAAAATTTGATATAGTACATGTGGGATAATGGCATTTTTTACTACATTCGTGAAATTATATGTCTAACTCATGTATAATAATGCCTATATCCCACTTGTACTACTCGTATCAATCACTATTTCAAATACTAACATTGGAGTCGTCACGCTGTAGTGCATTACACAATGCTAGATTGAAATTCAGCTGATTTGACAGACAAGTATTAGAAATGTGACGCGATTCAGCAGACGATAGCCTTACAAGCGAAAAGGAAAATATACCTGGAAAATGCAGAACATCAAAAGAAATAGGAGCCGAAGTCTAATGCAGCAAAGGAAATCCGGAAGTCGCCTGATTAGATAAAAGGGAAGAATCATTGCCAAATCTTTAAGTAAAACATCCGATATTTGCGAAAGTCGTTAGACGATAACACGTTTTTTCTGGGAAATCGCGGAGGTTCCTTAATAAAAACCTCCCTTTAAATCTCTGCAGCCTCCGCCGAGTGCGGAGTACGAGTAGCAAAGTAACTAGTAAATTTACAGTCGGCAGTTGACAGCAGGGCGGCTAAATAGCTCGTTAAGACACGCGGGAGACTACTCTCTCCTGCGAGGTAACGGTGGCTGCTCTTTTTCATATCCTTTCCTCCTCCGCGCTCATCTTATCCCGCTCTGATATCCAATATCCGACTCGATTCAGACAATTATGTGACAAAGGTGCCTCCCGCGACGTCGAATTGACTCATTCGTATCAGGGTAATGGCGTTCATAAAGCGACGTGTAGCTTTGATTTAATTTTAATGTAATAGGCACCTAATTAATCATCCATTTAATTTTCGCGATCAAACCGAATTAATAGTATTCCGCCGCGTTTCAGACGCGACGAATTTACCTTCGGGATTAAAACTTGAATCCGGATGAGGCACTCGGTGACGGAAATTGATTTTTCATTATGGGCGATTCATTAATAAGGAAAAGTTGCGCAATATGGAGAATAAGCAGATTTCCACGGGTAGTTGGAATGTTTGGAAAAAGATTTTCTGAAGTAGATTATATAGAATGGACAAATAACTGCCACTTATTTTACTTTGTCGATTTTTAGCTGCGTTGAAACGTAACTAACTCCTATAGGAATCTATAATTGATACTGCAGGAAACAACTACTCCGCGGGCTAATACCCCGACCGGCATTGAATTATACCTGCAGTATCTGTGTGAAACAGTCAAGAACCCTTGTCGGCCACTCCACCAAACATAGACCGGTTTCGGGCTTGTTAGCCCTCATCAGTATGCCATAGGTGAGATGACCGACAATTGAACTGGCTGTTCCTTCATATGTAGTTTCACATATAAATCGAGTGCAGGTGAGATGTAACTGGTCTGCTACTTCCTGCTCGGCCTAAGCGGCTCGACTTGCAGAAAGCGACCTACAATATCGTAGGTACTTAACCGCAGACCTCTCGCCCCGGGTGATGCGCCATTAAATCTATAAATGATACTGCAGGAAACAACTACTCCGCGGGCTAATGCCCCGACCGGCATTGAATTATACCTGCAGTATCTGTGTGAAACAGACAAGAACACTTGTCGTCCACTCCACCAGACATAGACCGGTTTTGGGCTTGTTAGCCCTTATCAGTATGCCATAGGTGAGATGACCGACAATTGAACTGGCTGTTCCTTCATATGTAGTTTCACATATAAATCGAGTGCAGGTGAGATGTAACTGGTCTGCTACTTCCTGCTCGGCCTAAGCGGCTCGACTTGCAGAAAGCGACCTACAATATCGTAGGTACTTAACCGCAGACCTCTCGCCCCGGGTGATGCGCCATTAAATCTATAAATGATACTGCAGGAAACAACTACTCCGCGGGCTAATGCCCCGACCGGCATTGAATTATACCTGCAGTATCTGTGTGAAACAGCCAAGAACACTTGTCGTCCACTCCACCAGACATAGACCGGTTTTGGGCTTGTTAGCCCTTATCAGGATGCCATAGGTGAGATGACCGACAATTGAACTGGCTGTTCCTTCATATGTAGTTTCACATATAAATCGAGTGCAGGTTAAAAACTGATTTTGACCAAGAATTGATCGACCATTTTCCACCCCTTAAATAGGGGTAAGTCGGACAAATATTGGAAAAATCGAATTATGCTCACCTAGATTTTTCATGACGATCAATTTAAGCCCACGGAGACCTCTGGACGACCTTCCCCCTTCTTGCTACACACTACGGAAAAACGGGCAAAAAACTGGTTTTTTTTGCGGTTACTCTTTGACTTAAGATTATGAAGCATTCGTCAGCGTCAGAAGGATATTCGGTCAGACAATCTTGTTTAATATCAATGCCAGTTCTTTTAGGCTTCCATTCTCATTTAATTTGTATTTTCATTCACAGCAAAACTACATACACAATGCCCACGTGTATTTGTGACTATTTGTGGTACTTTTTTGGATTTTTTTCTTTAATTAGATTGAGAATTCGCATTGAAAAATAACGAAATACACACATATTTATTTGCTTTTGGGCCCATGAAATAAAATCGCACGAGAATTACAAAATCATTCAGGAAATGTAATAAAGAACATGCTAAATGATCATATTGTTTCCTCTTCCACAACTGCTTGAAATGTTAGGAATTTTTGTCCCCACATATAATAATAATTCGTTGGTAAATACATAACACGTAGAAAAAAAAATTGCCACGATTGAATACTACTAGACGTCACGCATTCTATTGTTTCTTTCATGGCTAGGTACAGACATTTTTTAGTATTCTCTGTAATTTTTTTCACTTTGCTTATATTCAAGTTTTAAAAGCGACCACTATATCTATAACTCTTTTAGAAAAATTGTATAGTTCATCATAACTGTTATTCAATAAAGACAGTATTTAAGTTGATTTTGAAGTACTTTTTCCCATTTGTTTTTTCAGACACGGCATCTACACTTAATTGCAGTCCCTATTATTTTCAGCGGCGCCACAATCGACTGGGGTGCAGTACTTATAGAAATTAGAAATTATAGGATGTAAAACAAGCATTATCAAGCAAGTAATAAGGGATGTTTAACCTAAGCAGTTAATTAAATTTATTGTGAGTTTTATTTGTATAAAGTTATCCCAGTTCTATCGAACATATTCCGCCTTTAAATTAATATTACATATTTTGTAAAATCAGACAGTTTTTCAAATTAAAATTTTCATTATGATGAAAAGTAATTTTTTTAAATATTTCACAAGGCAGAAAAACTAAAATACAGATTTCTGGGGATATTCGGTATAAAAAAGTCTTACATCAAACAGTCCTATATTCACGTTTTGACAAGAAAATTAAACAATTTTCTGTAGAAAATGTGTAAATCTTAGCACGCCCTGATCAGCTATTAGCTATCCGAAAAAATTGGCAAGGTTTAAATCAAACGTTGTTTTACTTACACTATTATGCAGTTTTCTGTTACTCAAATCAACACATCAAAACAAACACAACACAATGCAAATCCATAAATACAATACTTAATGTGCTACAATGATCTTTTTCATAGAATCTTATTGGAAGCACATAAGCAATTGAAAACTTATTAGTTTAAATCTTATGTTATACCAAACGCACTTTTCTAATGCTACAGATAATGACAGCCAAACCGCTTCCGATCTACGAACAAATTCATGAGAATTGCACTCATTAATAGATATGAAAAACTTGCGCTTTGACATTTGCCACCTCTGAACTGAATTTAATTATTTTAACAGTTGCCGCGCAACTGAACAATGCAACGAAAACAAAAAGATCACTTTAATTTCTGCCTGTATTCACTCTCTAATATGAGCCGCTGTGGATGACACTCCAGGATATCGCAGGTAATCAACAGAACTCGCTGGAGCTCCCAATTGCTCCGCGTAATTAGAATATATTGCTAGCAGCGGAATAGTTAATCTTTCGGCAACGCTATAGGCTACAAATCTTGTTTGGGCAGGTCCCTATGCAATTTATTTCATCACTAGATTTTTTTCTAGATGTAAATGTTAGTTGCCACAGACACAGGCATAATGATATGGTATAAAGTCTCTCTAAACTCATTGATGGGTGACATCATGTTCAATCCTGAGTGAATTTAATATTTTAACAAAGAATGAGCTTATCAGCACAAGAAACCAAAGTGTGTGTGAATGAGGACATATTATGTAAAAATAATTCGCAGGTACCGATTCAGATACTCTTACCAACGCAACATGGATAGCAAATACTTCTTCAAATTATAGTTTGTGTGAAAAAAATATGGAGTTCTAGTAGAAACAGGTAAGTAACCTAACATAGATAACAAAATTATATATAGCACAGATTTAGAACATCCTAAAGTAGTACACTAACGAGAGAGCCAGAGGAGTTTTTCTCTGTGGAACGTCGACGTGAAGTAGTTGGAAGCTAGAGATTCATTACTGTGTATCACTAATGGGACATCGCTGAAACTTATTCTCCTTGCAACGTCGAGATGAAGCTGTTGGAGAGGTTGACTGTTGTCTTCGTCAGCATGGTCTGACGACGTTGTTGTCCTGTAGGGGGTGACAGGAGTACTCAGACGGTTTGTTTAGGATATAGCTATAGTTTAGGTCAAGCGACGTAAGAGTGTTCAACATTTAACAAATAAGTATTTCATAGAAGAGGTAGTCTAAGTTATTATATTGGAACAAGTTTGTGGATACTACTTTGAGCAGCTGTTTTAAAGTTATTTTTATTTGTGTTAATATTATTTTTGATTTTTTCAAGAAATACTGATATTTCAAAAACTATTAAATATAAAGACATTAAATATTTGAAGAATTAGATGTAGTTTCTCTGAAACCCCCTTTTAAAAGTAATATGCAGGAATGCGATAAAAATAAAAATTATTATATTATTATTATCATTATAGCTTATTCTGGAAAGTCGTTGTCTGACAATCCTAAGAAAAATTGGAATTTTATTCAGAAAAAGGTGTTTCTCGGATCCCACCTAATATTATTTTTGATAATAGAGAACTTCCAAATCCTATTCAGATTCAATTTCAAGTCAATTATTTAAATTTTACCTCTCGTTCTTTTTTCTTTCTTCTGGTGTGCCACGAGGCTCTAATCTAGGAGCCCTATTATTTCTGTTCTTCATTAATGATCTCTCTGACCTTGATGCATATGAAAAATTGTTCTTCACGGTGTGATCCACCATATGCTTAGTATTTAAATATAAAGGAATGTATGTCTCTCGAAAAGTTAATTATATCATCTATAACTATTGTGTTATGGATTATACTATCAACCGTGCTACTTTAGTTAAGAATTTTGCAGCCACCTTTGACAAAAAGTGGTTTCCATACTGTATAATCTTGAACCATGCAAAATTTCTACATATATTTTATTTCACTTTTAAAAAGGAACTTGGATTTCAGTATTTAGCTTTTTCTAATGTGTTCCTCAAATATGTTTTTTAATTACTTATTACTTTAATAAACGTTCTAGAAATGGTTCATATCAAATTATTTTATAAAACAATTTGCTACAATGTATTTTAAATTGTGGTAATATTTTCATTATATAAAAGGTCATGCTCTGCTAAATATAGAAATAATGTATAATTAGAATACTGTTGTAACGTTAATACACTATTGGCGGTTATTATCGTCCCTTTACAATTATGCAGCTTTCCAGAGTTTATATATAAAGAAATTATGTAGTTCCTTTGGAAAATGTGTTCTCACTTTAAAAAGTAATATGTGTATTTGTGTGTTTGCAATCTTTCCAGATAACAATAATAATAATATCTCTACCCCTCATTCTAATTACGAGATTTAGCCTAGAAGTCGGGAGACTTGTACGGGAGAGGGGGCGGCATATTATTATTGAGCAGGCCGCATTTGCACCCGAGAACAACTTACGTTGGTATAACCAAAAATGATAAAATGTGCAAAAAACATTCGATTTATTTTTATAATCATTGTTATTATTATATTTATTCATATTAGACATAAGTATATTATTATTATATTTATTCAGCTATGGGCAATCAAATAAATATCTTTTAAATGATTAATAATAATATGCCATCCCATCTCCCGCACAAGTCTCCTGGCTTCTGGGTTAATCCTCGTGATTAGAATAGAGAGGTAGATATATTATTATTGTTATGTACAGAAAATGTGTACATTAACTTTATTATTTCATATATTATGAACTGAATTAAACACATTTTATTTATTCAAAGAAATACATACTTGCTGATAAAGTCAAGGAATTGTATTTTTACGCCAATTACAATTTGTGTAAGGAAAAAAATGAGTGGAACTTTGTTTATGTGTCAAAGAATATTTCCGCTAAATTGGCTAAATCTTTCGCACGAGTCGTCGCATTCGTAACGTTTTTGTAATGGGACGTGCTTCCGTTCACGAGAAGTTGTACAAAATATGTATCGCCTTGTATGCTAATTAGAATCCCGAAAACGCTTAATATAGCGGCTGTTGCAGTTTTTCTAAATGTAGAAACGACAAAAATTAACATTCTTATTAGTACTAATACCTTATAGATAGGCAACAGTTAATTCAGTTGGCTGCAGTATTTTGCATTCATTTCTATTATTTCGTTACAAACTGGCAAAACTACATTTTCACCCATTACAACCACTCACTACCGATAAAACACACTTCCCGTAGGTACAGCTAGATAAAATGCCTATTTATTATAACAAAATCGAACAAAAGGAATAGATAATAGAAAACTTTTAATGTAACCGCGACAGTATTGTCCCATAACCTAAAAAAGCAAACCGGAAAACTATACAGGGTGAACCTTAAATAAGTACAAATATTTTAACCAGCAGTATAGTTCTCTGTGTAGAACGCATGATTACTAGCTTTTTACAAAAAAATCAGAACTAAAAAAAGTGAAATTTTAAATAAATTTTGTGATTTTTCAATAAAAAACGTGTTGAGGAGGTTTCTCCTCGAAATCTAAGTGGACAGTCTTTTAGGTCTTTTCAAGACGAGCATTCCCCCATAAAAAAGTCCGGCAAAATCTCAATCTCGTGTTCCGTAGGGTTATTTTTGCGCGAAAAATGTAGTTTTTTTCATGCAACCCCATTTTTGGAGTCAAATTCCGCGAAAATGAAGATCCAAAGCGAAAATTGAGAAAGAGGGATCGATAGGCAATTTTATGACGAACATTTTAAAAAAAATCAACTTAAACGGTCCAACCCTAAGAGGTGTACAGTAATTTGGGTGGCACAGGGGCGCTTCGCGCCACTGTGCGCCGGTAGATATATGCTGTCTGAACGCGATAATGAAACTACCTCTCCCGAGGTACCTACAAACTTGATTCCATCCCTCCTAGAGAAAAGGAGTAGTCATTGGCTAATCTCTGTATTTTAGGATTCCGTCCCTGATTCTATACAAATCTAAGACTTTCCCACTATCTAACCTTGTTAGCCCAGAATTCCTACGCCTCTTAACGAATATTCGCTTTTCTTGGCGATGCCAAAAGGGCCAGAGCCAGAGAGGCCAGATGGATTTTAGTCCTAATTCTTTGTAAACCTTGTACGTTATTTGAACGAAAACAATAAATTATTTATTTGAGTGATTTTGGCGGCAAACTTGCCTCTTACTTTGACAGCTTTTACTTACATCTTTGAACTCATTATAAATTAGGAATAGAGTCTGGTCCCCCTGTTAAACCGACAACCCTCTTTGACTGTGTTACAGTAGCTAAGACTGACACACGCTGTCCCACGCTTATCATTTCTACGATTAAAATGCAAGCGTTTCAACACCTAACTTCTAAATGAATGGAAGTACAGTCAAGGTTTAAAAATGCGCTACAATCTTACATAAAACCCTAAAATATTACGTTTTCCATGTCTGTATAGGACGCTATACATTCTATCGTTAAAATGGGACACCCGGTAGAGGACCTCGTCCCGTTCCCGATATGGCATCGGGACCATGACAATTTAATTGGCCCCTTTCATACACGTGTTCCCCGAATTTCATTATAACTTATGAAAAGAAGACGCGCCCGTTTTATGAAAAACCTCCTCTAAGATTAAAGCTCAGGGCTGGTGTCGTCCCCAAGCGTCGTAAGCATAGTTTACGATACTGGTTAGCATCACATTATTAGCACCGACAGAAATATTTACAAGCCAGTTTGGCGCTGGTCGTTATTCAGCAGTGCCGCTCGAAATATTCCCTGAATTTTAATACGACGTCTTTATGGCCCTATATTAAATCAATTTTGAGAAGTCATAAACTACATACAAGTTGACACTTATTTTCTATTCCTCTTCATTTTTTTCTTCGTATTATGTTATCACTAGAGCGTGGTGTCAGTGACGAGTAAAAAATTTCAAAATATTTTTCATAAAATCGTCGCAAAATAATATTTCGATTTTCATTTCAGTATCGAAATTACAGTCTTTTAGGTACACTATTTTAAAATGTTTGTATAGCATTGTACTATAGCAACTGCTCTAGTAGTCTAGCGTTCATATTTTCAAATGGAATCAAAGATTATGTCGAAACTATTTTGAATATTTATTTGATTTTACGAGAAATCTTGTTTGATATACAAGGTGTCTATTTTTATTTGTGTACAAATCCGTAAAATCTTTACTCTTCAAGATAATATATTTTTTTAAATTTTAAATGACATCGAAAACCGCTTCCCTTGACCCTACCACGGCATTTAAGATGGCGATCCAAGACCTGCTATGATTTTTTTATACCCACGAAATAATATCTCAATAAACATAGGTAGACACAAAGGTTTAAAAAAATTCACGTTTAAATTTGACTCTTCGCTTTTACAAAGTAGAAAAACCAGGTTTATGAAGATCTAGGTAAGTAACGAAGCCACTGGATTTTATTGGTTAAATAATCCATTAATTCCTAATAAAAAAGTATAGAAATATTTGTTATAAAAAGGTTTGTTTTTCTTCTCCACTTCAATAATTGCAGAAAAGCACGGTTAAATTAAAAAATATTAAAAAATTAATTATCACAAATATTGTAACACGTATATTTGTTTCAATGGACTCAAAATAGCGTATTCTATCAACCCCTAAAATTATTGGTCTGACTTGCAAGACTGTATATTATGCTTTTATTGTAATTTGTTAGGTGATTGACTTCTTATTTATGGGTGTACATATCCTCCAGTTTTTATTCTGAATCGCCTTATGCAATCTTCTGGAAAGATTTACATAGTTACTTTTTTAAGAGTCATGGGCCTGCTGTTTGACCTTTACATCCTGCAAATAGCTGTCCCTCAGCAACTACCTTTTTGGATGTAATTGGATTATTAATGAATGCCGAATTAGAAACGCAGCAGCCACATAATTAACATCGCGGCGCAAAAATGTTATTGCATTTCAGTTAATTACCGGCTATTAAAAACAGCGAAACCCGCCAGATATGTATATTATAAAGTCGGGTCTGTAATTATGATTAATTGTTCACCTAACACACAATAAATAGGAGAAAAATAAAATTTTAAAGCGAGCGCAAACGGAAAACCAAAACAATTCGAGTAGGCAATTAATCTTGATTTAGACAACATCAGAATGATTTATTTCGTTTTAATTAAATCGAATAAAACACCTTTTCGGTGTAAACGGAGGGCGAGCGTATCCCGCGCAAAAACAACGGAATAATTAATAGTGGGGAAGTTTATAAAAGTTCGGCAAGATTACGTAGCCAGCGCCAGAAAAAAGGGGAATCGCCGGGAAGTTCTGACAGCAGTAAAACAATAAAAAATTTAGTATAAGCCAGTCCGCGCGCTCGGCTCTCTGTGTGCGGAATACGGCCCGGTTCTTTGCGGGATGGGGTCCCGCGGGACCGGGACTTCAAAACTCCGAGCTGTCAACCCGCTGCAATGCCCGACTTTAGGAATATAAATCATGCGGTTATATAAATTAATAAAACTCAATAAATGCCTGACAATTTTCCGAAGCACCGGATTCTAGTCGCTCTCCCGCTTCTGATTCAGATTCACGACACGTTCTTCGCGTGTCATACGGATATTATTCTGTAACTGGAATTGCCCATATTTTTATTAACAGGTTATTTGGAATTAACGGATGTTTTAAAGTTGGCTGTTGTTAGACCAGTATATGAGAGGCAATAGTGAGGATTTTTTACTGTATTAGAAAGGTATTTTAAGCTAATATATATCAAATCTCCTACAATTCATATATCAATAAAGTCATACGTATGCTCTCTGATACTAAACATCTAGGTATGCTAATGAGCAATTCCACAGACAAAGCTCTATTCAATAATAAAAAAAATAAATCTAACTAAATTTACTAACCTGGTTTAATGAAAACATTCTATAAATATCTAAGTTCACATTTGAAATTGAGGAAAGTCGAAAATAGAACCACAATAGATGAAATCTAACCTATTTCTGCATTTTTAGGATTGCTTCTTCAGGTGGCCTCCTTTAAGTTGAGTCAAATATCTAACTATAAAAATTATTATACCAATAAATTAAAATTATTTTAAATTAAATAACAATGTAAAAAGTGACTAACTAACTTAAAGGAGGCCACCTGAAGAAGCAATCCTAAAAATGCACCTGAGGAAGCAATTCTAAAAAGGCACAAATACGTCAGATCTCATCTATTGTGGATGAATTTTCAAGTTCCCACAGTTTCAAAAGTAAACTTAAGAACTTAGTAAGAGTAGGGAAAGCCTCTGTAGGAAATGGATAGGAACTTTTTATCTTATTTTTTCATGTTCCATCTTCACCCGACATATTTCCCACATTTTCCCGAACGCCCTGTATAAAATGTCGTAACATTTAGCTGACAAAAAATATGTCTGTTCCTACCATCGTACGGTATACAGTTAATGTTGAAACAGTCTATAGAATATGAAGAGTCCTATAAATTGTTAAGAATTTAGTAAGTAACTTTTGCCTTAAACTTAGTTGAATCTCTGTATATGCGATAAAGAAAAGCATATTTCAAGCTACAACCTTTTTATGACATCGTCACCCTAGGGAGTGAACTTTCAAAACTACGTTTAAGAGACAACTTTAGAAATATAAATATGTGGTAAAATCAACGAAAAACAGAAAATTCTAAATACCATTGAAAGATAATTCAACATGCAATCTAAATATAAGATCGTATTCTTTTTATTTTTCTACATATTTTTCTAAAGTATTTATTATATTTAATTGTTTCAATGATCACATTGGATGATGCAGTTTATAACATCTCGCTTGTTAGACACGAATTAAATTACTATATATTTCTACGCAAATTTCGGTACTTCATTATATTTTTAAATACATAAAATATAGATATATTTTTAATAATATACATATTTCAGTAATACAAATTTTTGTTTATAGTAAATCGAATGCAAAACATTTTTAAAATGGCATAACGAATAATTCCACGGAAATTTCGCATTGCCATCGAATTCATAAAATTTTAATTATCCCAAACTAAACAGAAGCTAGTGTTTAGCGAAATGTGTATAATGGCTGTAAATTGGTTATTAAATGATTTGGATTTGTTTAATTAAAATCCGAACTAAAACACTGCTCATTCACTGATCACGCGGTTCCAATAATCGGGACATAATATTATTGTTTTTTGTGTTCCATGCAATCATCGGGGAAAGAATGCAAACAATTTGGTGCGTGTTCAAACCCCACCCTTTAAATTCAACTGTACGTTAATCAAATGTATTTGAATGGTGCGAACATTTGTAAACTGCAAATACGAAAAATCGTGTAACATTGAAATATCGAGCTGTTTTGCTTAAGACTGTAAACATCTTGGGATGTTATAGTTTAAAATATTACTAATTATTTTATGCAAACATCGTCGATTACTGTTAATATTGCTGCTATTATTATTATTGGCAGAATTTAATTCCACAACAACATAAGAGTACACAAGAGTACACAAAATACTATGCTGAATACTTTTTGAACCACATTGAACAACTGTTACAATGCCATGGCGGTAAACGCGTGGCACTGTCTTTATATTTTTATATATTATTTGTGTACATTTGCGTGTATTTTGTTGTTATCCTCTGTGTTTTTTTCCCGACGTATGTAATCGACCTGGTCATGACCGCCGAACCAAGTAGGTACCTCGCTTGACACAAATAGAACGGTCGATGGAAGGAGAGGTCCACAGCAAGTACAAAAATCTTTGCAGATTTTAATTTAAACAAGTAAGAAAACAGAAAATGATACAACATTCTTAAAATCTCTCCAAATATTAATCCGGCAAATAAATATTAGTAAGGTAGGTGCTGCCTCTCTGTGCTACCATACCGTATTTTTCATTAAATCATTAAATAATAATCTACATTATGTAAAGATTCTTTTTTCTTTCAAAGCGGCTTAAACTGATACACGTGTCAATGCGGTGACCTGTCACAACGTTTGACACCGTTGACCTTGGCGGAATATACCTAACCTCGCGACTGAAGGTCAGTGACGGCGATAAATAAGGATTTAATATAGTTTTAACAACATTTTTGAAGGGTAATTCCATTAATTCTTATTTTCCCTATCCCCTCTTAAAATATTTGTACTAAGTCATAGTTAACTCTGTATAATGTAAATTAAAATTTTACAGAAAATATTATGTAAAAAGAGCATAACAAAACATGGAAATTTCCACTCATTTTTATCAGCGTAGTTTGTTTTTTTTTTAAATATCGTCTTGTATTTCCAAAACGAAGAAATTATAAAAGTTCCGATTAGGCGTCTTAAGCTTCTCAAAAAGTAGTCCAGAGTTGTGAAAATCACGTCCTTCTATCTCTTGTAGTTTCCAATATACCCTGCAAATTGGCGCACACTGTACATCCCTTAAATTTTGTCGATCTACATGTTTTATAGCGTTATCTCTATACAACTGCGTTTTGCATTACACTAGAGCGCATTTCTGAGTAAAAAATGATAGCCGACCATTCCAGACAAAGTCCTTTAATCAACAAATTATCCGCATGGGTCCGAATAGACAACAAGCGGCTGTATGGATGAGCCGATGGGTCTGCATTGTGCCGGCACACGCTCCGCTGTAAACCGCCCCCATTAGTGCGGGACGTTTTGTGCGCCAGATGGCAAGCCGCCTGTGCAACCTCATCAAATCCACACAAACACGTTCCTACGTATGTGCAGAGAAACACCCACCGTTGTTCCGGAACATTATTAAAATAAATCATTCTGCGATTGTGCTCGAACCGCACTGGAGTGCGCTCCAGGGGCACCCCGTCGGCCATGAATGCTAAAGGGTGGAATAAAGAAAATATTAGAGTATAATATAGAGCCTTCGACTATATTAAAATATAATAGTTTAGTGATATATGCCGCGATTTTTGTAGAAATCGCATTGAGAGGTGCGTTACGAGGGTTGTCAACAAAGTGTACACCAAGTTAGTCAAGACTAAGAATATACGAGGGTTATTTATGTCAAAATAGTTTCTCTTCATTCATTTAATAGCCAACTATGTTTAAAGTCCCATAGATTTTTAATGAGAATTAGCATGCCAGATATTAAATTCCATGTTTCTCAAAAACTGTTGCCGACATTGAATTTCAAGAGGATAAGTAAAAATCCTGAAAATTGTCATTTTTGCTATGACATATACACAAAAAAAAGGGTCTGCGTCGGACCAGACGGTGGAAGTTATACTTCTTTAAAAAAAAACTTCCTTTCAAAGCCTGAACGTACAAAAAAATTATTATTATTATTATTATTATTATTATTATTATTATTATTATTATTATTATTATTATTATTATAACTATAGAAAATATTTGGAGATCCTTGAATTTCAGATATAACCTAAAAAGCAGTTATTCTATAAATCCCAGTAGTAAGGTTTTAGTACTATTTTTTATATGCTCATATTAAGATTCCCTGGATATTGTTTTTGAAATTGTCTGCTCAGTTTGTAAAATGTTTTAAAAAGTACATATCGCGAATGTTCTGTTAAAACGGAAACTGTAAAATTTTATCCCATATTCTCAATGACACACTGTACATTATACGCTTATACGTAAGAAGTAAATTTATGTTGGTGTCCACAACCAGTAATTCTCCACGCTGTATAGTGGGTTGTATAAAAAAGTTCTTAAATATTTGTTCTTCCTATTGAGCGTGACGCGGTTTCTCGACCAACATCCCATCCCAATGTGTCTAACGGGCGCAAAGAAGTATAACTTCAAAAATTATTATTGCGTCTGACGTCACAGTCTGTTTGTGGGGGCGTGGCCAGACTAAATTTTTAAGTACCGCTTTCAGGTTTATTTTTTCATTAAATTGTCTAAGACAAACGCCATTTCAATGAAAACAATACATTATTTCTGCTGCACGTATTTGAAAAAATCATGCAATTTCCTCATTTAAAACTAAAAGGCCCTGTATAGAGACCATCCTCTTTGATATTAATAAATTCTCTTGCCAGCGATCCTTTCGGTTGCATTTAGCATTAACAAGGGTAAACTAAAACCAATAGTACAAATTTATTCCGACGCTTTGTACCTTCCTCATAGTTTAAACTTGATTTTCCGAACTTAGAGAGACGTCCTATCTAATCCGGCGAGTAACTGACGGGTAGAAATCAAATAAAAAGAACACCCAATTCAATAATTCGATGAGAGGCTATAAAAGATATCAGCGTCGGCTTAGCAGGTGGCGGCGGGAGAAGACCAAAGAAAGCTACGTCGTAACAACTGCTGCCAAGTGGGAGGATTTATCCCTGTAATTGATTTTTTTAAGTAATGAGTTGTGGATCGGATTTTGTTTCACAGCGATAATTCATTGTGCTCATTTGGACAGATAGATTTCTAGTTTTAAATCGTGGAATTCTACGGTCCCAATGTCTTACTTGTGGTGTTGAAGAATATTCAACAATCAACATTGGCTAAAATCATTAAAGTGCTGAAAATTATTATAACGTAAGGGTATATGGTTAAAATTAAGGTAATTTTGTTAATTAAGTTGAATATGTCGAATCATTTTCATTTGACGGATCTATTGCAAACAATGGATTTAAAAGCAGTTGAAATATTGTCATGAGTAATTACTGATATCGCAAGAAGAGAAGGATTCTTAAATGATGCAAATTTTCACAATTGGACTGCTAGTATAAATATTAATAATAAATATAAAAGAAATAAATTTCATTATTATAATAGAATTGAGTATTATAATGAGTGTTTATACGCTTAGGAGTATAATTACTTATACTTCTAGCCATGGGGAATGAAACCAAAGGTCATGTGGATATACACTGCCATTGTGAGATCAATATTAGCCTATGGCGCTATCGTCTGGTGGTCAAGAGTATAACAGTCGACAGCTAAACAAAACCTCAGCCAGGTACAAAGGATTGCCTGAGTGAGCATAACAGGAGTTGTGCGACCAACACCCACCATAGCAAGCATAGCAGAAGTAATGCTATGTCTGCCATCTTTGGATGTTCATTTAAAAGAAGTGGCTGTGAAAACCATGCTTTGCCTCAGAAATATTGGTATTATACCAGATGTAGGATGTGGGGAAGTTAGGAGTCGCCTGTAAAATGGAGTCGTCAGGAAAATGCCCTTTCTGCAGGCAGACACTGACAGTATTTTTCCAAGTTTGCATTTGACATACTCTACACGGTACTTATCAGGAATGAGGATGTAATAAACATCTTCACAAACGAATCAAAAAGGCAGGAAGGTGCAAGATGTGGAATCTATTCCAGATTCCTACACATCCAAGAGCCGTGTGCAACGGATAAACATGCTACCGTGGTACAAACGGAATTGCCAGGTATAACCATAGCCGCTAAAGAAATTGTCCGTAGACCTACCACGGGCAAAACCATCAGAATCTGCACAGACAGTAAACAACCACTATTGATCTTACGAAATCATAAGATAACACCTAGATCAGCATGGGAATGCCATCAGACACTAACAGTGGCCTCAACCGACCTTTATTATATGAGGAAGTATAAAACACATCTTTGTAGGGGTTACGAACAAAAAGACGAAACAGTATTGCATGCACTCTGTGAGTGTACTGCCATCTCGTCAATAAGAGAATCCTTGTTGGGAGAACGATGGTCTTCTATGGCCTACATTAGAGAGATCCTCCCGAGCAACGTCACCACCTTCTGATCTTTATTAGACTAGTTAGCGGCTTAGGAGGATTGATCTTCTAATATGAGGGAATACAAGGGGCCCAATGAGGCCTAAGTGATGTAGCCTCTTAAGCTACCTTCCTCACATTTTCAGATTCCAGATTCCTAGCCATATAAACGACACTCAAGTGCGTAACGTTACATAAGTGGTCACTTATATAACAGTTGAAGAAAAATAAATTTAAGTTACGGATGATCTCGTGTTCGGTTAATCCAATTACATGAATCAGTTCGAGGGTCGCGTGGAGCGCATAGTCTAAGGACACTCTCCCTTTGGCACCGGATCCGAAGTCTGAAAGCATCATTATATAATATGCAGATATGCGGAATGCAGAACTCCGACACACGCAGGTCATACATGCGGTTATATCAAGTTCCCGGCTCGCCAGGAATTCGCCGGGAACGCCAGGCACGGACGGTGCTGTGCGAAGCCCACTTTCCGAGGCATCCGAGCGCCTTGCCGTGGCGTACCCGCATCAGCCTTGGGCCGCCTTTTATTTATACATAGTTTGCCGCCACCGCCGCCACTCTGCCTACGGTACCGACCTAATATTATATTCGGAAAAAAATATCGGTTTCTTGGGAGTTGGGGAATACCGAAATATATTAGCCCGGTCCCAGGATTATTCTTCCCGGATTCTTACCGAGGAATTCCGAAACTCACTAACCGGCTCCTGATACTAAATTGTTTTCCTTTGCTTTCTGCTTATTAAATTTATGGCAACTTTTTATGGACGGATTTGGTTCGTGTCTCATCTCATGCATACGGGAATTAGTTCCATGAATAACATTGTTCGCAAAGCGGTGTTGTATTTACCTTAGGTGGGCTAAGTCCGACTTAAGGGCCCATTGTTCTTCAAATAGTGTTTTCTACAATCCATTTATGAATTATAGAGTTGAATGATGAGTCAGAGATTCGTCCTAAGACAAAACGTGAGTGATATTTTTTGGAAAAGGTTCCAAATAATCAGTTTTAGGTATAAATATTCCATATTTGAAATGGTTTCTTTCATTATCGAACCGCTGTAATGGTTATTTATGTGATAAGTGGTATACAGGGTGTCCGGATTATGAGTGCCGTAATTTTAAAGGCTTATACAGTGTGGAATAAATTTATTATTTCTAAAACAACGAGGTTTTATGAAATTTCCTCGAACACGTTGATTTTGCTTTTTAAAAAGACTCTTTTTTCTATACCAACGCATTTTTGACGTTCATTTGTTTTCGCGTGATGACGTCATCGGATATTTTTTTAAATAGAACCCCTATATTTTTTCATCGAATTCTTGTAAAGCTTGACTTGCTGAATTCAAAAATGTATAATTTCAACACTTTATTCCTTCAACTTTCTGAGAAAAAAAATAATATCCAACTAATTAATTCATTAATAATTAAATTCTGGTTGCCTTAATTGTATTTAACCTCCTAATTTATTATTTTTGTTTTATTAGATTGCATGTCAGAATATTACATCTTATGATAGGAAAAACAACAAAATTAAATCAAGTCAAGTCAGGAACTGTTTCTGGCAGCTAAACAAAATCTAATCAGAATTGACATCTGTCAACTGCAGTGTTTATTTGATTGTAACAAATCGACTTTATTGGATCGGTTATTATTATTTTTCTCGGAAAGCTGAGGGAATAAAGTGTTGAAATTATACACTTTTGAATTCAGCAAGTTAAGCTCTACAAGAATCCGATGAAAAAATATAGGGGTTCTATTTAAAAAAATATACGATGACGTCATCACGCGAAAACAAATGAACGTCGGAAATGCGTTGGTACAGAAAAAAGAGTCTTTTTATAAATTTATAAAGCAAAATCGACGTGTCCCAGGAAATTTCATGAAAATTCGTTGCTTTAGAAATAATGAATTTATTCCATACTTTTCTTCCACACTGTATATATGACTAAAAGAAATAAAAAACTCTAATGAAAAAAAATGTCTGAAACGAATACTTTGTCTATAAATACATTTCAAAAATATAAATACAACTGCAATAATATGCAAAACTATATTACGAATTTACAAACTAAGGTACAGGTACAATTAAGGTTAAGTAACAGCGCCTGTAACGTAATTGGTTCATAATTTGATTTTTGAATCAGTATTAATGAAGAAAACAATTTAAGTTTCCGAGAAATTCGTTAAAACTGTACTGTAACGTACGACAACGTTGCAGTGTCAGGCTGCTGGTGATAACCTAAAAGTAATATTAGTCATAATGATGCGTACAGCTAGTATGATTAATTTTTCACAGGTTTAAACAATTGCAATATTAATATTATATATAATTTGTTGCAGTTGTTATGGAAGTTCATAAAGTCATTTTAATCTGTTACAATTGGATATGGTCCTGTTATTTAAATTCACAGAGAATTGAATCTACAGGGTGTCCGGAAAAGACGTGTACAACGGAAGACCACAGACTCCTGGGTTCAAATTAAGCCGATTTAGCCCAATTTACTTATTTCCAAAATTGCTTCGTTTAGCCGCTAGAGAGCGCCAAAGTTTGAGAAAAATTTTTGTTTATTCCGAATATCTCGAAAACGACTTGATCGATTTTAACCATTTTTGGGCTACGCAGTTATAAGTCTAACCGACACTTTTTGACGTTATTTAGAATCTTTTGCAGTTATTAGAAATGTAAGAAAATGATGTATCATGTAAATATAAGCACATATCTTTTTAACCTCCTGTAAAATTACTCTCAGTTTTTTTCTGTTAGTAGCTGACTTTATTTAGAAACTTTTTTATACTAACAGAATTTTGAATAGATGAGTAGTTTAGGCAGAAAAAAATATTTTCATATGTCAACAATATCAGCATTCGTTCTGCAACAAATAACGATAATTCCAAAACTCTCATTTATATTTTATTTAATAAATACAAGATAATAAAATATAACAAAAGAGTTATGATCACTTTACAATAAATGCTCAAAGTGACCACCGTTTTCTCTTATGCAACAAGTAATCCGTTTTACGAAGTTGTAGTGCAGCCTCTCCATGATTCCTGCATTACCTCGTAAAATATTAACTGCGTCTTGATTCGCCTAAACAATTCCTCTTCATTATTAACTGCAGAGGCATATACTTTAGTTTTTACTGCACCCCACAAAAAAATCGCAAGGGGTTAAGTCTGGTGCTCGAGGTGGCCATTTTATAGGAGCATCGTTTCCTCTTCCGATCCACCTGTTAGGATACAGATTATGTAAATATTGACGAACGGGTATTGTAAAATGAGGGGTGCACCATCGTGCATAAACCACATGTTACGACGAAGTACTAACGGCAAATCGTTTAATAAATTAGGTAATACTTGGTGTGAAAAATTTAAATAGTTGACCCCATTTAATCGATGTGGAAGCACAACCGGGCCAATAATAAAGTTGTCGATAATTCCCGCTCACACGTTTACTCTGAATTCATATTGAAAATGTCTTATTTCAGTACAGTGTGGATTTTCATCAGCATAAACGTGTTTGTTGTGGTTATTAATGATGCCTGACCTAGTGAAACATGCTTCATCTGTAAATAAAATGTTTTTGCTGAAGTTGATATCATGGGCTCTTTGATCTTGTATAAAATTACAAAATGCTAAACGTTTTTCGGGGTCAATGGGTAGCAATTCATGTACCGATTGAATGTGGTACGGATGTAGTAATTGCTCCTTCAAAACATCATGAACTATGGTTTTTGGTATCCCTATTTCATGTCCAATGCGTCTTGCACTAATTTTTGGGTTCTCTTCTATCTTATCTAGGATTTGTTCCTCCACCTCTATAGTTTTCGTAGTACGTTGACGCCCTTGAGCCGCATTCATTTGGTGGAAGGAACCAAATTCGCGAAGTCGCCTTTCGATGTTGGCAAAAGTTTGATGATTTGGCACTCGTCGATGAGGGAATCTGTCCATGTAGACCCTAACACTTTTGCGGCCGTTACCTTGACAAAATCCATAAACCAAAAGCATATCTACTTGTTCGGAATATGTATACGTATCCATGATGAAATAATGAAAAATGAGAAAAATAAACAAACACAACAATAACGACAACAAATAAAGTAAGATCTAAAGTAACTAAGTAATTGAGCAAGAAGAATACACCGAGAGACTAATTTCAGTAGCTGATTAGATTTGACACACAACTGACACTTAAAATAACAGAGCCAACTTCTGGTACTTCATTGTTGCAGAACGAATGCTGATATTGTTGACATTATAAAAATATTTTTTCTGCCTTAACTACTCATCTATTAAAAATTCTGAAAGTATAAAAAAAGTTCCTAAATAAAGTCAGCTACTAACAAAAAAACTGAGAGTAATTGTACAGGAGGTTAAAAATATGTGCTTATATTTGCATGATACATGATTTTTCTTACATTTCTAATAACTGCAAAAGATTCTAAATAACGTCAAAAAGTGTCGGTTAGACTTATAACTGCGTGGCCTAAAATGGTTAAAATCGATCAAGTCGTTTTCGAGATATTCGGAATAAACGTAAATTTTTCGCAAACTTTGGCGCTCTCTAGCGGCTAAACGAAGCAATTTTGGAAATAAGTAAATTGGGCTAAATCGGCTTATTTTGAACCCAGGAGTCTGTGGTCTTCCGTTGTACATGTCTTTCCGGACACCCTGTATATGCTGTTACTATCTCACCTACGCACTTACTGATAGTGAAATTCGCAGGGCTTCAACCTGACTCCGTAGCGTTTTCATTATTATTCGCCAGGAGCAGGAAGTTTAATAATTTTAAATCAAAAGCAAGCCTCCATACTGACATACTGAATAGCGAACACAGGCACGTAGTGTATTAGTTGCTCCACCTATTACGAGCTCCTCCTTTTGATTCTGACCAGCAACCGTTTTAATTACAAGTTGCTTATTAATTAGTAAAACGTCTGCTTATTGCCTTTTATCTATCCTTGTATGTGTTAAAGACTGAAGGAACGCAACGGACCGGTTTTAGTCCCTTCAATATATTTATATATAGGTTCGGAAGCTTCCTTGTAAAAACCAATATCAAGGTTTTTGGACGACAAACTGTTTTTTCATCTCATCAATCCATACTTTTTTTTATTTGTAGAAATTGTTTCTTTAATGTGTGAGTTCCAGCTGACGTCAATCGGTATTTTTCAACACAGAATATTAAAACACAATACAAATTTGTGCTTTATATTTAATTTATAGTTTAATTTTTAGAAAATATACATTACAATTTGAATGTATAGAAATAATTTATAAAGACAATGTAAAAAGCTAAAGATGTCTGAAATACAATAATGTCTTGACAAATAATTTTTTCGTAATAAATAAAAAAAAATGCATTAATATTTAGCAGATAGATCACATAGACAGCATTAAAGTTAATAAAAAAATTTAGATATTGAAACTAAACACCATTATTATAGGTGTTGGTTTGTGGTATTAATATTCAAATTATTACAAACTTATCAACTTTCAGAATCTCTGTTATCTGCATAAACAAAAGATAATTTTTGAACGGAAAAAGTATGCAAATAAATTTCAAATACAAAATCTGACCAAAAAGTTTAACGACTATTCAAATCACGCAGTAATTATTAAGTTAGAATTATAATTGTGCGGTTGGCAGCATTGAAGAATTGAATTGAAAAATTAGCCGACATATATGTTATGTATGGAAAAGTTAACATTTCCTTGAAGTTGCATTCTTCAAAGGAATAATTCATCACATTTACTTATTTTATAAAAAAATGTATTAAAAACTAACTTAAACACTTCAAAAACGAGTCACTTGACATTTTGTGTTATCTTTTCTTGTTTACGTCTGACATGGAAATTATGACAGACTGACACATGCCACCGAAATTATTGTTTTTTTTAATTAACATTTCAAAATTGGTCAATTATAATAATTAATAAATTAATTGTATACACAAAACAATAAAAGGTCGGCCTCGTCAGTAATACACTATCTTTCATAATCTCAAATAATTAATTAATCAACTACTAACTCAGCTAATAGACAAATGAAAAGCATCTATAAATGATCCTGCAGGAAACAACTATTCCGCGGGCTAATGCCCCGACCGGCATTGAATTATACCTGCAGTATCTGTGTGAAACAGCCAAGAACCCTTGTCGGCCAGTCCACCAGACATAGACCGGTTTCGGGCTTGTTAGCCCTCATCAGTATGCCATAGGTGAGATGACCGACAATTGAACTGGTTGTTCCTTCATATGTAGTTTCACATATAAATCGAGTGCAGCAACTAAGTACGTGTTAAGTGTTAACGTGTTAAGTAAGTAAGTGTTAAGTACCTACGATATTGTAGGTCGCTTTCTGCAAGTCAAGCCGCTTAGGCCGAGCAGGAAGTAGCAGACCAGTTACATCTCACCTGCACTCGATTTATATGTGAAACTACATATGAAGGAACAGCCAGTTCAATTGTCGGTCATCTCACCTATGGCATACTGATGAGGGCTAACAAGCCCGAAACCGGTCTATGTCTGGTGGAGTGGCCGACAAGGGTTCTTGGCTGTTTCACACAGATACTGCAGGTATAATTCAATGCCGGTCGGGGCATTAGCCCGCGGAGTAGTTGTTTCCTGCAGTATCATTTATAGATTTAATGGCGCATCGCCCGGGGCGAGAGGTCTGCGGTTAAATACCTACGATATTGTAGGTCGCTTTCTGCAAGTCGAGTCGCTTAGGCCGAGCAGGAAGTAGCAGACCAGTTACATCTCAAATGAAAAGCATGCCATGTACTCAGTGATGTAACTCAACCTAATAATCAACACAACACAGGTTACTGAAACAATTGTCTAGGCCGCTATTTAATAATTTAATACGCACGCACACATTCACCTTTGAACTGTCTTAAAGAAATAAAGTCATGCTCCACTGTAAAAATCATTTACCGATTAAACACTACTTACGTCAAGTAGTCGTTCCATCGGTCAAATTGTCTCGCTTCTTAACACAAGCAAACTTTAACTGGTACCATAAGTACGTATAACTTCCCTTCCATTATTAAATACAATTTTTTTCAGTGCAGATGTCGACATAACAGATTTAGCTGGGCGACTCATAAAGCAAAGTCAACAAAGGGAAATCGGCATTTCATTGTAGGTCACACAATAAATTAAGGTGTGTGTGGTCAGACGAGACGAAGTTTCCGCCAAGTTTTGCGGGCAAATCATACAAAGAGGCTCTCTCGTCCTAGTCAAAAGCACGCGTCGCGCACATCTCATATAATATGCATAAACAGCAGGGCCGGCCGTTGTCCGTCGCCTTCTCATGCATTATTCTAGGAGAAACGGAGCTCGCACGCCATCTGCGTTTCCATTCTCTGTCATGTAAATTAGCTGATTGCAGCTTAATTCAGTTTCTGTATTTGTATGGGTCTTGCATAATCCAAGCGGCCCCGGGCCTCCTCTTTAAACTTGTCGGGATGCGAATTTGAAAATAACTGCGAGTTGTTGTTCTACCCGGATCTATTCCGGGACTATTATTTTACACGTGGGGTAGGTATTTTAAAGCTTGCTTGTTTAAAAAGCACTACAGTGCTAAACCAATTCAGACGGTAATTGGTCTATTGCGAAGGTTGGTATGAAACTATATGCAGGTAATAATTTGCAAGCCAGTTGTAAATTTCAAACTAAAATGTGGGGAAGCCCCGTCGTGCATAAACTACATTCTTTGCCTTATCACATAGGAAACAGCATCAAGTAGTTTAGGTAAAACAGTCTAAAGAAAATGTTTGGAATGGCACCGGTTAAAGTTCTTGGTAAAAGCTAAGACCCAACAGAAAAAAATTCCAATAATACATACAAATACATTAAGAGAAAAGTGATGTTGTAATTGAGATACAAGGCCATAAAGGTAAACCATGGCCATGACAAAAAAATCTTATGTTTGGCAACAATCAAAGAGTTGCCACCAAGAAAACTCTTGCTCCAAGAGTTTAACTTTTCTCAGTGCAGTTTTTAAAGTAAAAACAAATTTAACAAGTATAGTTTGTATCAACACATAAATTAAACCATAAAGCAAATTATAGAGAAAAACACTAAATTCTTTGGGGTTAAACTGGACTCGGATACATTTGCCCTTTGGATGCCATTATATGCTTCTAATAATATAAAGAACAACCATTATAATAAATAACACAAAATTTCAGTATACAGGGTTAACTATGCCTAAGTACAAATATTTTAAGAGGGGATAGAGAAAATTAAGACTTAATGGAATCACCCTTCAAAAGAATTTCAAACTTATTTATAAAGCGAAAAAATTTTTGTTATCGAAATTATATTAAATCCTTATTTAACGCCGCCTATGCGACTACCACACGTTTACAGAATCAGTGTAGGTAAGGTAGGCAACTAGCAACATGACCGTAAAATTTCCAGTCAAGTCATAATTTAATTCCTGTGTTTCCTATGTGTTTACGTTGTAGTTTTGTGTTCCTCTTCAATTTTTAGTGCCTTTTTTAATGTTTCAACGTTTTATAGTTATTACATAAAGAAATTTGTGTTGGGTGCAGATACTTTCCCACAATATAGTTTGCCGGTTTGGTTTTCTAGGTTATGGGACAAGACATTAAAAGTTTTCTATTCCTTTCCTTCGATTTTGTTATAATAAATAGGTATTTTATCTAGCTGTACCTATAGGAAGTGTGTTTTTTCGGTAGCGAGTGGTTACACTGAATGAAAATGTTGTAAGTTTGGTAGTTTGTAACGAAATAATGAAAAACGAATGCAAAATACCTATCTATCAGGTATTATTACTAATAAGCTTGTTAATATTTGTCGTTTCTGCATTTAAAAATGTTGCAAAAAAAACGACCACATGGTAGTAGATATTGTTGACAGATGTAAGCTTTATTTATGTATCTAAGGTATCTCAGTCGATGTTATCATAGGCGCCAACTTTCCATAGGAAAAGAGGGTTTTTCCCCATTTTTTAAATATCGAGCTAAATTCCTGGAATAATTTTTTTATTATCTTTTAGGCCTTCCTAAGAACGTGGTTAAAATTTGTGTACTTAGTCATAGTTAACCTGTATACTATTTGAACTGTTTGTTTTTTAAAACAAAAGTCAAGATACTTTCTATTTTCCAAGAGTTTCTTCTGTTAGTTATAGCGGTGGGGATCCTATTGTTATTTTACAAGGCGGTACCGATTCCATTATTATTTTACAAAACGCTTAACTCGTCCCTTAATATATAATATGCGCACATAATAAACCCCCGCTATGTTTTGCACAAACTAAGGATTTCAAAAGGGTCACTCCTAGGTCCCACGTTATTATTATACCTAGTAATTTTATCAGGATCCCGCGTGTGCGCTGAATAAACCCGACTTAGATTAATTAATTATTCTCCTATTAAACTGGTAACTTCCAAACACTTTTTACCACCGCTTCCTACACCAGCGCGTTCACTCCATTCTCTCTAGATAATTTTAATGTACACGGCACATGTGTCTGCCGTCCCGTTGTTTTAAAAAAATATATTTTTATAAAAGTAGTTAATATTATACTTTGTCCACGACTATTTATAAATACACAGGGTTAACTATACCTAAGTACAAACATTTTAACAACGTGGTCAGGGAGATCTAAAAACAATAAAAAATTTATTTCGGAATTCTAGCTCAATGTTTAAAAAATGGGGCAAAACCCTTTTTTCCTGTCAAAAATCGGCGCCTATGGTCAATCAATCATCGTCCGAGATGGCTAGATATGTCAACTACCGTGCGGTTGTTTTTTGCAGCGTTGTCAAATGGAGAAAAGATGAAAATAAACATTTTTATTAATAATAATGCCTAAGTACCTGATAGATAACAGTTAATCCAGTTGGCTGCAGTATTTTGTATTCGTTCTTCGGTCTGTGGATAAAACGTATTGCATTCGTGTTTTAGTCGCATTTTATCTACTTAAAAAAATAAAAGATCGCATTACGTTCTCGCTTTTAAACATTCAACAGAAAAATAAAGTGGTAGCATTCAGGTTAATGTATGTAAAGTGTAAAAGTAATGTCGGCAATGTGTGTATGTTTCTTAGTGACACGAGTATTACTATTATTGTAAATCATATAAGTAACTTTTATCATTATAACAGTTCTAATAACTGAAGCTTCCAGGCAGTTTTTGTTGTTAAAAATAATAATACTAATTTAGGTCTAAAATCTAGACGATGAGCATCCTAACGAGATTCTGTACTTCTAGATGTTCCATGTTAAACCAATTTACAACAAAAAGAACAATTTTAACTATACTAATTCGGTGTTAATTATTTCTAGTTAATCGTTTTCTACAAAAGTTGAACAATGAATTAGTTATATGTTTGAGAATACCTACATTCTCTAGAAAAATGTAATAATGTTGTATTTAAAGATGTAGTTATGTTTATGAGAGAAACAAATACTATTTTTAGCATACAGGCATAATTTGAAAATTCATAGACATCTAATTATGAACTTATTTTAAATGTAACTGTAACAAAATTTTACTCACCTACGAGAATATGGGACGTTATTTTATTTAAACCATGATATTAATACAGAAGTTCCCTTACCTTCTTAGTTTGTTAATTATGTCTCTCCGTTTCCGTAATTTTTGTAATACTTTTATTTTCACGTTTTCCGTAATGTTCCAGGCTATATACGATTTGGTTCCAGATGCGTTGTCGAGACTGGAAATTTCAAGAACCCCAAAAATATATATAAGTGGATCGGCTTCACCTCAAAAATTTAGTTTATGTTCAGAAGCCAAAGACGAGTGACAGAAACGTCAAAGTGAAAATTACACAGTTTTTTCTATTATTTGAAGTGTATTTGTTGTGTAATCAAGTAGTGACAATAAAATTTGTTTTCAACGTGATGTATTTCAAAGGTAGGTCAACGTAGAGGTTACATTGGTGTGAGAAATACGACGTTTCACAAAGAAGGAATTTGGAGTGGAAAATGCCAGTGACGAGATCAAGAGCAACGGAAATGGAGGAAATATTCAAGCAATTAATGGAAATTATGGAAGATATGAAAGAGTCAAGAGAAAGAGGACCCGAAAAGAGTAAACCAAGCTCTGAATATCTGACATACAAGCATTTTCTAGAGTTAAAATTTAAAATCTGTGCAGTGGTGCATTATATTTGAAAGCGGGCAAAACACAACGCCTGACTATCTTCTCTCTTCCTCGCGCTTCTCTGCCGCGTAAGCTATCTTATTGCGGTCTAATACAGTTGTTGTATTTGTAAAGGCCATGCATAATCCATGTGGCCGCAGCCTGAACATAGAACCGCCTAAGACGCGAGTTCCCCAACTCCAAGATTGGCCTTGTAAATATCTTATGGGCAATTCGCACTAGCGCTGCTTTCCAATTCAATCCAGACTGTTACACGGCTCCGTATGCATTCGGGCGCCGTTTCCGGAACTTATCCGCGATTTCCTCCTAGAACAAATACGGCCCCGATGTCGTAAATATGTCGTTATCGTTTTCCGGGAGACACGGAGGTGTTGGAGTATTTGGGGATTTGATTTACAACGTCGATTCATAGATAATTTTTGTAAATTTGTCTACACAGCAAAAAAGCTTGTACAATTTTACAGGAAGTTTACACCACTTTTGGTCTAGAAAAGTACGCACGGAAAAAGAGTAAAATTCACCCAATTTTACAAAGACGGTTTTTAGGCTTTCACGGCTAGTGCTATAATTTGATACATAGTGATTTTCCGAGTTGTTGTGCCGGGACCTCGGTAACTGGTAGCTGCCAGAAACAGAGTTAAAATGCACATCCCTAGCATTATCCGGGATTCTTCTACCTGCTCTGGTTGTTCTCGGACTAGGCTCTGTGGGGACAGACCCGCTATCGGTGTCTCTGGGCCCGTCCATATATTGATTTCGGTTCTTATTGTTGGTATTACGACTGCTGCGGTCGGAACCGTTCCTCGGATAATGGTGGTCCTCCGAGGCGTTCCGTAGCCGCCGCTGTAACTGGTTGCATCCCATGCTTCCAAACGTTTCGCCCCTCTTCAGTGTCGGCATCTTCAGTGGTGACTGAAGTCGCGGCGAAGCAATGATTTTAGAGCAAACAATATTATAAATGTTATTTTTGATTTTATTCGTGCTTTTCTTATTTACGCTTAATTTGACCTAAGTACGGTCCTGATGGATTAAAGCGAACACTATCTACTAACTGAAATGCCGATGTGTTTTTGTGTCGTAGAGGTTTTACTAAAGGACGCTACTGTCAGAACTTTTAAAATGCACTTCCTCATTCTCATTTTACAGCTAGTATTAAATATTCTCAAAACAAAATTCCATAAAAGTTAATAACACTATTTGTCGCTTCTGGAAAATATGCTTATTCTGCTATATCTCTCTACGTTTGAAACTGTTAATTATTACAGCCAAAAACATAATTTGAGCTTTACCAGAAGTTACATTTTAGTTTTGACAAAATCTGATGTCGCCAGTCGCCATCTGTACGCTACAAGAGCAAGGTATACTTCACACCGATAAATTTTTAAACTTCTTGTGCTATTGGGGAATTAAATTTAATTAATACTAATAATAGCAACAATATTAGCAATAATCGATGATGTTTGCATACAATTAGTAGTATAATATGCCGAGATGTTTACAGTGTTCTGTTAGATTTGAACATTTTATATTAATTAAAGAAAGGAATTTATAGTTCGTCTTATGCTATGAGCTGTTCGTTCCATCTCGGATTAAGATTATGATAGGCCCCGAAGAGGGTTTTGTCTCATTTTTTAAAAATCAAGCTAGAATCCCGAAATATATTTTTTTATTGTTAGGTCTTCCTGAGTACGTGGTTAAAATTTTTGTACTTAGTCATACCCTACACATAAACTTTTTGACACTTAGAAAACGTTAAGTATGTTTTACAATTCCAATTACTATATCAACACCTGTTAATTTGATCGTTGTCCAAAAATTGGATGTAGTCAGTTCCAGTATTTGGGATCATGGGAGAGTCAGATGTGTCCAGGTCATTTTCTTTAACTTCTTCAGTTTCAATTTTTGGAATCAGGAGAGATTCGGATGGTTCGCGGTTATTTTCTTCAGCCTGTTCAGTTTCAGTTTTTGGGATAATGGGAGCGTCGGTTGCTTCCTGGTTATTTTCATCAGCCTGTTCGATTGGAAGATTGTTTAAAAAAAACTATCGTCATATTTTAGAAGCATCTTTCGTTTTTTCTTAAAAAATGTCCACCCAGTAGCTCTGCCACTGTAATATATTTTAAATTATTTTATCAGTAGAAAAATAGTGTATGTCTGCCTAGAACTAACAGTAAAAACAAATTAAAGAGACCCAACTGACAATTTAAAAAAAAATCACGATTGTAGAAAGGAACCGAACCACGACTGCTTTATACACATGGGCAAATATCTCCCAGATACACCACAAGCGACGCCGACGGTGCGAATTTGACAGGACGCGATAAAATTCCGCTTCGCTCCGTTGAATTCCCGGAAATTGATTTTCTACATGAGCACTGAGATAAAAAGCCACATGTGCTTTGTCCATGATATTCTTTTATTTAATAAACAGCCTCCCTGAAATCGCTCTCGATATCTCTGTGGGTTAAACTCCCCTGTGGCAGATAAGCTGGAATAATGACAGACCGCAAGGGACACGCAACGGTCCATTCTTAAGGCCAATCCGCATACACGCAAATTCGCGCGCGAAAAATAGTTTTCAGGTAGTATTTTTCACTGATTTTTAAGTTAAATGAGTAGCGTATACAAATATAATCATATAATGTAATCACACTGTAACGATATATCGATTTCTTTTTTTAATAGTTATTTAACGTAACAATTTTTCTATCCCCATCAACTCTAATTCTATTTTCCTCGAGCCTTTTGTCTGCAAAGAAGTGTTGCTACTATTAAATAATAAATTAAAAATAAGCGTTCCTCAGGACCGGACGAAATACCCATGTTTTTGTTAAGAAAGGTACTCGACATCATTATTGAACCAATCACCTACCTCGTGAATTTATCTTTCTCGGCCGGTGAGTTTCCTAAGATCTTAAAAACTGGAAAAGTCGTACCTATTTTTAAAAAACAAGATCCTACATGTGTTGAAAATTACAGACCCGTGGCCGTCTCGTGTGTATTCTCTAAAATATTTGAATATTGCTTTCTCGATTGTTTATTGAGTTTCATTGGAAAACATAAAGTGTTTTCAGACAACCAACATGGTTTCCGGCAAATTTGTCTACGCACACTGCTGTCTACTCTTTTTATAATAAAATGATTAACTTTCTGGAGGCAGGTGAGTGTCCCGTTGGAATCTTCCCCCTTAGCAGGGAATTCGACTGTGTTAATCACGACAAGTTGTTGTGTAAACTTGAAATGTGTGGTGTGCGTGGAGTGGCCCATAAATGGATTGCTTCTTTTTTAACGCGCAGAGAGCAGTATGTTCATTTAAAGTTTACGAATGATTTTGGAACCAGTAACATTAGGTCGGAACATGGAGAAGTAAGCGGGGGGTTTCAACAAGGAACTGTGGGGGGTCCTATCCTATTTCTTCTATATACAAATGAACTTGATATTTTTATGTCCAACGTTTTTCTTGTGATGTATGCTGATGATACGTCTATGCTTATTTCAGATGCCAATGATAAACTGTTAGAATCGAAATGTAATGCTGCGTTGAAAGCCGTGGGAAATTGGTGCGTCAATAACACTTTATATCTTAATAGTAATAAAACACAGTTAATCAGATTCCACAATAGGCAAAAGAACTGTTTAGGACTCAAAATAAAAACGAACAACAGCACAGATTGTATGAAATTTAATACCGACGTAAAATTCTTGGGAATCACATTAGATGAATGTTTAACATGGCATAAACACTGTGGTCAATTAATTTCAAAATTGAAATCGCTTTGTTACCTGTTTAGAAATCTGCGTACCGTTTTGACTGTAGATCAGTTGGTTTTAGTGTATCATGCCCAGGTTTCCTCCAGGTTGACATATGGCATATGTCTATGGGGTAATTCCACTCAATCATCGGACGTATTCATTGCGCAGAAACAAATTATAAGGTGCATTGCCGGAGTTTCTTCTAGGTACTCCTGTTGAGAACTCTCTAAAAAATATTATATTTTACCCCTCCCATGTTTGTTAATTTTCGAGCTGTGTATGTTTATTTTTAAAAATAGAAGCAATCTGGTTTTAAATGAGCGAATGCACGGTCTAAATACGAGACAAAGAGACCATTACTTTATTCCGAGTTGTAAATATAATGTAACAATTAATTTACCTAACTTTTTAAGCAAAAAGTCTTTAATAAATTACCAGTATGTATTAAAAATATAAACAGTTTGATCTTGTGTAAAAAACAATTAAAACTTTATCTATTGGATAGATGCTTTTATAGTTTGAGTGAATTTGTGTGATCTCTGCCGATACGTTCATTTGTATTTATTTTTTTTTGTATTTTGTATTTTGTTTCTGTTTTTCTTTTTCTTTAGTCTTTCTTCTAGTCGTTCTTTTCAATGTTATATGACTATTCCTATACAATGTAAGTTGTCAAAAGGAAAATAAATTTATTATTATTATTATTATTATTATTATTATTATTATTATTATTATTATTATTATTATTATTATTATTATTATTATTATTATTATTATTATTATTATTATTATTAACTGGTCGTTGCCAGAGAGTAAAGATCAGCAATCGTATGTCTGTTTTGAAATATATTTGTTCTGGAGTTCCTCAGGGATCTATTTTGGGTGCATTGCTGCTTCTTGTATATACAGTAGATACTAGATTACTCTAAAATTATCTACCATGCAAGCTTATGCTGATGATACCCAAATTTTACATCAATTGGTTGTTCTAAAGAAGATTGTGTTTCAAATAGAATAAATAAACAGCTTGAGTATAAGATCCTTTTCTAAACAACATAATTTAAAAATTAATCCTCAGAAAAGTAATGTGATGTTGTTTTGAGCTCATAATAAGCGTGAACTTTTTAAAGCAATCTTGGACATTGTATTGAAGGTCAAAATTTAAAATTTGTGTAAAAAATGTGGGTATTTTAATAGACAAACAACTGAGGTAGCTTATTATTTTTACACCACACACTACTTTTAGAAATATCTTCTTGTAAGTGACCACAATCAGTTTCTGAGGTTATAGATTTTTTAAATAATGACCATACAACAGCACATTATTTTGAATTTCTTGAAAAATGTCATTAATGGGTAATATAAAAAGTAAAGGCCCAAGAACTGAACCTTACGGTATTCCTGATGTTGCTGACACTTGAAAAGATGTAAATCTACGATATATACAAAATATTTGAAGAAAAGATGTAGTTAGTCCAAAATTAGATAATTTATTCAATAAGAGAGCATGATCTAACATATCAGAGGCTTTCGACAGATCTGTGTAGGTTACATCAACTTGACTACCCTAATGGAATGACTGTGCTATATAATGAGCAATGCTCAAAAGATTGGTTAAATACTTTATAGTACATCTTGTAAAGAATAAAGTTAAGAAATTTAAAATTACGTTCATATTCGAGAAAATGGCGAAGTTGCTGGTGTAAATGAAACAAATATGAAGAAACGTTAAATATTTCAGAATTAAATGATAAGTTGTATAAATAAAGAAATTAATATTTATCATTTGTGTTTGCTTCTTCTGAAAATATATGCAGATATATATTTTCCTAACACACTTATTATTTTGAAATCAATTATTCCAATAGCGGTAAAGATCTATCAAAAAATGATATATAGTACAAAGCGAGCGTTCAAGATTTTTAATTAAAATCGTTTCGTAAATATTATCATTTTATTCGTGTCGAATTTCACGCAGCCGGCTAATAACTTCTCCCCGAGCGTCCAATAAAGTATCCGGCCCCCAATAAAAACCTCACAAAACACCGACACCAAGTAAGAATTTTTATATAAATCAATTATCAACGAAGTTGATTTAATAAAATCCATTACCGGCCGACAAAAAGTGAGACAAAGCGGGAACAAATTTTGTGTTAAAATTCCATTAGCTTGTAAACACAATAATTGATATAGCATTTTAAAACGTGGAAATTAACAATCACAGCATCGGATTTTAAATGGTAAATAGACGAGCTGCAAATTCCGCTTTATATCCATTATATTGTATAATTATTAATAACACGTTTTGCGCTGTGTTCGAATTTCGCTCCCAGTTACAAGCGAATTGAGAGTTATTCTGTTCGGAGTACGACAAAATTATGTACCCAATATCGAGTCATTTTACATGAAATTGAAAGGGAAACATATGCATTGCGTTGTTTGGAAGAATAAAGTATATCTATAGTAGCGCCAAATATTGAAAAAAAAAATATATGGATGCAACATTTTATGGATATTACATAACATATTATTATAATATTAACATGTGACCTCCAGTTTCAATCGAAAGTATTATCACAGTATAGGGAGACCGGTAGAAACACTCGGGCTGAAATAATAAGTCGCGCATAGCAGCTCGCACATCCATTTCAAGCTGCAGAGACCTCAATTTACATCCAACTCTGGGAGTGCGAACATCGGTTATACAGAGCCGTATTAAAGCAATATTTTGAGTCTGATCGAGAAACAAGTCGCTGCGCAGCAGTTAGATGTTTAAACATATCCATAAATAGTAATTTAAGTTTCTTTAAATTTCCTAAAGACATAAATAAGTAACAAGTAATCTATAATATACTGTAGAAACCATAAATGACATTTTACTGCCTTACCTATGAACTTATTTATTAAGTATAACACTGGAATATAAATACTTCTCATGAAAGTGAAGTTTAAATTAACATATTTATATTTTTCACAAATACAAATTTTTATTTTAGAACAAAATTCTGTGCAGTGGCTTCTAATAGAGCAGATTTATTAGAAAAGCTGCTCAGGATTGGTAATAGTTCATACAAACTATGTCAAATACATTTTGAAAACAATATGTTTTCTAACGATTTGCGCAATAGATTACGCAAAAGGGCCGTTCCAACGTTTCCTGCACAAGACGGCTCTTCTTCAAATTATGTAGATGATCATATTTCTTGTAGTCACTATAATGAGAGTAAGTCTCAAAACAAAATAATAAAAACTATTTTTTTTTTTCCAAATTTAAATTTTACTGCACTTTTATCTCCAATTTAACAATTTTCAAAGTTAAGTAAACATAATTTTTCTGTTTTGAAAAATACTTGTCTTCTGGTTTACGTAGATCATTTAAGACAAAACAAATCAAAATAAATTATTTGTCCACTAAACTTCAAACGTCAAATTTTAAATTAAAAAAATATCCAAAAAAATGTAATTATTACTAATAACAAGAAAAGTTAGTAAATAAATAAAAATGTTTTGTAGTGCAATAATATATATTTTTAACTTTTTTTTAGGGTCCAAAGTGTAAATCGAATTTTCACACTGTATGTTACTAGCAGTAAATGATAGTATGTAATACATGTTGAATTACCCATTTATAACTGTATAATGAATTATTACATAATGTGGATAGATATAACGTATATCATGTGAAATAACTACGCTTTCACGCGCAAATAAAATATTCTTATTGCGGTCCTGATCATCGATTTTGTAAACTCCATCGGATGCGCTATCGCACTCACATTTCGAGGTCACGGCAGAAAACTGAAGGCAGTTCAAAGTGCCGACAACGGAGTGAAACTGCTGGTCTACGTATGCTGTGGTATTATCCTTTAGATTTGACAGAAGCGACTAATGACGTCATCGATTATATTTATTCCAGAAACGTACGCACATTGTTTTCCTGTTAAAATGCTCTCTTTTTTCTAATGAACTTATATTACAGACATTTTTCTGTATTTCTTCCCGTTAAAATGTTACAAGCAATATCGTCTTAGAGTCTGAAAATAAAAACACCACCAAAATATCACACTATCGGTGGAAGGATCAAGTAAATGTTGGAAAATCTTAAAATGTTCGTTGTTTAAGGTGCATAAATGTCAGAAAATACTTTTCATTAGTCAATACGAACGTCAAAAGTATAACTTTTGTGCTTACAAAATGTTTTTTCATTAAGAAAAAGTTGATGTGTTGCTAATTTACTGTGTCACAAAAAAATTCAAGAGGAGCTGTAGAGTTATATCGAGACCTATTTCCTTTTTTGCAGTTATTGCATAAACAACTGTTAAAATATATGAGCTTAACAAGTACAAAAAGTAAGTGTTTATTGCACGCGACGTGAAATTGTACAACGAGGCCGTCAGGCCGAGTAGAACAACACGTTGAGTGCAATAAGCACTTTCTGTACGAGTTGCATACAATATTTTTTCTACGTTCATGCAAAAACCAAAGAATGATATTTAGATGACACTAAGTCTAGGAAAGTGACGTCGATTTGAACGTTTATGTTTGTCATGATGACAAAACGCTGTAGTAGAATGACAGATGAATGCAATAAACATTTTATTGCACTAGTGCAATAAAGAACCACTTTTTCCACTAAATATAGTTCAATAAAGTTTTGTTTTTTGCATGAACGTAGAAAAATAAAATTAAAATTTTATGCTAGCCTACTCCATAACAAATTACTGTACACATACTGAATATAAAGAACGCAAACAATTAAAACCTGTTTTCCTACATTCTTGAAAAATTTCCATCATTATATCTACATAGATATGCAAATATCTTATTTACATTTTTATAACTTTTTATCATAATTCGTTTATAAACAGTATCTAGATCGAAGAATACATATACTTATTAATCATTTGCATAATAAAATAAGGTAAACTTTCCATTGTTTAAGTAGGATATGTTTTACATTCCAGCAATTTTTAAAATACATAAACCACTTGACTTGACAGTAAAGATAAATTAAACGAAAACCCTTTGTTTGGGATATATATATATGTAAAAAATATTATCGAGCAGTTAAAATTATAACCCCCTAAAAAGAGAAAATGGACACGGGGATACGGAGAGATGTTTCTGGCAGGAAAGCCATGTTAGTCACTGGGCCGACAGGTTTTGATTTATCTGCATGTAAATCAATCGTTAAAAATAATATATGTGCGTTATATAGAAATTTCCGTTTATATTCCCTCCAACATTCTGTGGAGAGACAAATAAAAATTTGTCTTAACTCATATTTTTAAATCCCCAATTCATGAAGGTAGAATTAGTGTATTCGTATGTTTCTTTTATTTATGTGAATAATCAAATTAACATCAGTATTATATTATTACGTATATAATTCTTTGATACAAATATGTATTCCAAATAATGCAACTTATATGTAAAGGTGCAGTAAAAGATAAGACTTCAAATCAATATAAGATATCTGAAACCAATATATCACCCGGCCATGTATTCCCGCTTAAAAACTACGTCACATTACACGAGCTTGTATCCTAACCAAGCCGTCCTCGTACATCTGTCACTCTCTACAGTATAATACGTCGCCAGGTCACTATGATGAAAAGAACAGTGAATCTCTAGCATCCAACGACTTCACGTCGACTTGACATCGAGAATTATATCCTCTGACTCGGCCAACGAGGCAGGACCGAGTGAAAGTTCAAACTCTCGCTGCACAACATCAAACATCAAAGTACTAAAGTATTATAATACATTATAAAAAATTTAAAAAAATACTCGTATATGAATATAAGGATTGTAAACCTATTGTGTAAGAGTCGTACACTTGGACAAATTACTTTTAATTATAACCTTATAAAATAGTTGTATTAACATGTTTTAAAGGAAATTAATAAAAAAAATTTTAGCCTTGAAATGCGCTGATTTATAAAAAAGTGTTATAATTGTGTTTAATCTATAAAAATATTCCTTGTTATATAAATATGTTGTAAAACAAAACTGTGGTTTGAGAAAAAAAAATTATTGTATATTTCGCGTAATATAATTCTAAACCTCACCTTAATTTTAGTATAATGTGTGGAATAAAATCGTTTTACTATAAGTGGCTTTGTTTAAATGAATATTTGTTGGATCAGCGATTGTCGTCATTATTTAAATTAGTTGAAAGTCTTAAAATTATATCTAAAACATCATTTTACTATTTTTAAAAGATTATTTTACAACAGAATCATTAAATATAATTATACAATGATAATATAAATTAAAGAAAGCATAATTTTAATATTTTTTAAATTTATTTTTTACAATTTTAAGAGAAATGTAGCCTAAACTAAAGCGCAAATTTTTTTTTGTCACAAACATATCTATAGTTTATCAATAAAATTCGCTCCGCAATAAAATTGAAACATAAGATTACTAATAATATTGTAATTATTAGACCTCTCTACCATTTACACAAATGATCGCCATTGAGTTTAGGCTACCCCTTTTAAATATAAATACATTATACACCAATCTTAAAATGATTTAGTTTCAATATTCTTCACTAAAAGATATAATGTTTCTTTAAATAATACCAAAATACAGACTACAAAACGTTTTTATAGTGTTGTATAAAATTGTTTTAAAAGTGTTGTATACATTTTTATAGAACTGTTACATTATCAAAGTGTTTTATAAAAGTGGGCCTTTTTCGATTATCTAAGTATCGTATAACGGCATTTAACCACGTTATATGAATTTGAAGATATAAATTTTATTTTGTGGCAATTTATACGAAGTGTGGCAATTAAGTCACCATGATGAGTTTCCTTGAGGTGCAACTTCATCTTGGGGAATAAAAAAAATCACAGGGGGAAATATTAGGGCTATAGGGTGGGTGCGGCAACGTTGAAATACCTTTTTGCCAAAAACTCTTGCGCAATGAACGAGGAATGGGCTGGCGCGTTGTCGTGGTGCAAGATCCAGTCGTTCTCGGCGAGTTCGGGTCGCACACGAAAAACGCGGGCCCGCAGCCAGTCCAGGACGCCAACATAGAACTGTCCAATCACTGTCTGACCGGCAGGAACATATTCACGTTGAATGATGCCGTGGATATCGAAAAAAAACGATCAACATTGCTTTCAGTCGTGACTTGGACATTCTCGCTTTGGTTGGCCGCTCTCCAACTTTTTCCACTCACTGCTGACTTTGTTACGTGTCTCGAGGTCGTACTCAAATATCCAGGTCTCATCTCCAGTGACTACCCGACTCATCCAGTCTCTACCGCCGCTCCGAATGCGGGACAACAAATCCTCGCAGATCGATTTTCTCATTTTCACGACGTCACTACAAAGATTACTTCGAAAAAATACACATAAAACACAAACCAATCGAGCTATCGACTTCAACCTTGGACTGAAACTAAAAGGAAGGTCCCCCCTCTCTAGAAAAACGTTGACGAACGATGCAGTGTTGCTACGTTCCCAGTTATAACTAAATTCCCGGAACTTAATTGCCACACCTCGTACAATCTTTATACAATTTATTTTGCTAGGGAAATAAATAAATTATTTCCCATTATTTTCTAGAATGAACATCATTGCAATCCAATCTAGATTTTTACTACAAGTACAAGTCACACTGATGTGACCTGTTAACACTAGGAGTTCATTAAATTTGACCCGTATCGCTCGACGTCCCCGAAATGCTGTTGCCGCATAGTGCAACGCACCCCGTCCGTCGATCTGATTACGGCGATTAGCGTCGGAGCGCCGAATATATGTAGCGGCCTCGATGCAAAACACGTCCAATGCCGTTTACGACATATTGACCTAGCAGTGCGTCATAAAACGCCTGCATATTGCACCTAGGATTCAATTTCATTGCCTATATCTTTACGATACACGTACCAAATTTTGAACGTAAAATTTTATATCGGACACCTCCCGCGCATTTTTATTAACACGCTGGAAGAAGCTTTACGCGAGTTCGAGTACCTTATGCATGATGTTTTATGGGGGAGATAAATAATGTAGCCTTTGCATTAGGAAATTATTCTTTCGCAGAAAGGCGAAAGCGTTTGATAAAATATACCTGTATGAGAAATTATTTTTCGAAACCAACTCAAAAGTGGGGCACATTTGAACAAAAAGAGAGTTATATGTAGTTTAGTTGTCTGCTGTGAGATGATGCGATCATCATTAGAGTTGTAACACTCTAAAAGATGCCTGTAAAAAGTAGTAAAAGAATAACATATTTTTTTACTGTTTAAGAAAGGTATTTTAAGCTAATATGTATCAAATCTATCAAATCTATCAAATGTATCAAATCGTTTAATACCCATGTTATAAGAACGGTAAATTTGGCATTTAAAAATCTAGGTTTTGTAATTAGAAATTCTCAAAATTTTGTGTCTATAAAAACACTAACAATGTTGTATAATTGCTTTGTAAGAGCCAAGCTGGAATATTGTGCAGTTGTATGGAGTCCGTTTTATGTCAAATATATACAGATGATAGAGAATGTACAGACAAAATTTATAAAGCATGCTACTTTTATAACAACTGGCCATTACGCTGCAACACAAGATTATCATATTATGTTAAAAAATTATAATCTGTTGACATTATACAATAGGCGTGTCATTCAAGGTATAATTTATCTATATAAGCTAATTCATTATAATATAAAGGATGAAATCATGTTGAGTAAGATCAATATTAGTATACCCTGTCAAAAGACACGTTACTATAGAACATTTTATTGCGAAATAGCTAAAAGAAATTATGAACTAAGATCTCCATTAGTTACTATGTGTGGAAATTTTAATAACTTGCAAATGAACTGTGATATATTTGGTGATAATTTGACCGTCCTCTTAAAAAACTTGAGAGCAAGGCTGCAATGATATACATAGCATACAAGGCTGTAATTAAACATGCATGTATTTCTTTTATCCTAAATTGTTTATTGTTTGTGTTTTCTTTGTTATATATGTATGATGTTTGTAAATGTTACTAGTCTAGGCTGTATTAGCCATGGTCTTTATTTTAGTTTTAGTTTTTAGTTTTTAAGTTTAGACATAGATTTAGATTACTTCTTTTTTATACACAATCTATAATTGGGCCAAGCTGCCTGTTGATTGTTAGAATAAATAAATAAATAAATAAATAAATAAATAAATCTCCTACAATTCCTATCCATGAAGTCATATGTATGTTCTCTGATACCAAACATCTAGGTATGCTAATGAACATCCACAGACAAAACTCGATTCAATAATTATCTAAAGAATTTAATCTATTTACTAACCTCTGAGTGGGAACTCAATTTCAACCGCAAATAGATGAGATCTGACCTATTTCTGCATTTTTAGGATTGCTTTATCAGGTGGCCTCCTTTAACTTGAGTCAAATATCTAACTATAAAGATTATTATACCAATAAATTAAAATTATTTGAAATTAAATGTCGACAGTGTCAAAATGAAATTAAATGTCGACAACGTCAAACTGATTAACTGTCAATGAATATCATAACGACCTACTAAAATAAATAAAAAATAATAAAAAAATTTACCTTTTATGTATAGTTTTTTCATATATTTTCAGGTATTAACAATATTGTGTGAAACTAACTACTCATTTTGACACTGTCGACATTTAATTTCAAATAATTTTAATTTATTGGTATAATAATCTTTATAGTTAGATATTTGACTCAAGTTAAAGGAGGCCACCTGATGAAGCAATCCTAAAAATGCAGAAATAGGTCAGATCTCATCTATTGTAGTTGAATTTCGAGTTCACTCCAGAGGTTAGTAAATAGATTAAATTCTTTAGATAATTATTGAATAGAGTTTTGTCTGTGGATGTTCATTAGCATACCTAGATGTTTGGTATCAGAGAACATACATATGACTTCATTGATAGGAATTGTAGGAGATTTGATATATATTAGCTTAAAATACCTTTCTTAAACATTAAAAAAAATGTTACAAAATTTAATAATAAGGAATATATGGGTAGATATTGTGGGCATAGTTCAACGCAGGTTGGGGCTTTTGTCCACTGAGTAGTTAGTTTCACACAATATTGTTAATACCTGAAAATATATGAAAAATAATAAAATACTTTCGCAGACCTATAACTTCTTAAGGTCGCCGTATTTCTCTGCGTAAAATGATCGAATTTGTGATTTTTTTAGGTACAGAAATCTCGAAAAATAAAACACGTAGAAATTCTCATCAAATAATATAATAACTTTTCAAATGCATTTCTATGGCACACATTATTTTGCTGTTCAAACCCCACAATAATCTTATATGCAGAATTAGTTATGCAAGTTTATGTTATAACAATATTTACATCTACACTTAAATTTAAAAAAATACGCATTTTGAAAGAATTTTGTATCTAAAAGTTTGTTGGTTAGACCGCTTGTAATGCATAAACTCTATATTATTCGGTTCTTAAATGTATAAAATTACTTGTATTTGTAGAAAACAGGATCACCTTATTTTTATCCAAAGAAGCTAACCTTAAATTATGGGCCACCAGAGATTATAGAATAATTCATACATTTACAATTCAAACTTTAAATGACTTTACTCTAAATCGATGTCACAAATCAGCTATTGTGAGGAGGTGCTCATCTTGTTGGAAGTACATTTGCTTCTAATATGCAAAGAACTGTCTTCTAGTAAGTCATATAAACAATTTCCAAGAAAGTCTCTGCAACTATTTGCATTGAAGCGATTATTAAGATTTTGCAACTCCAATAAGTGTCTATTAAAGATTCCTCCTCAAATTTTGATAGAAAATCGATACTGGAATCTTCTACTTCTCTTAATATGTGAGTTTGTCAATGAATGAATGCAAGTTTCGAGCATTTATATTGCCGTCTCTTGTAAAAATGACTTCATCTGTCCCTAAAACAGATGAAACAAAATAGGGATTATCATTTATTCTTCTAATAAGCAACTGACAAAAACGTAAACGTTATTCATCTCCAGGATAAAGAGCTAGCAAGCAAGATTGGCTAGTTCAGGTATGCTCCGGTTCACTTGTTTGTACTTAAGCAAAGGCTTCCAAGTATGACTAATCTTCAATACTTCATCCCTGTTCATGTTGTTCAGGCATTGAAGAATCTTCAAGGCCTCCATTGGCACTAACCAGCACTCTAGTGTTCTCTAATGAGATTATGCGTCCCTCTTTCCAAGCATGATCAACAACGGCGGATTTTTCAGACTGGTATAACTGTGCCGTTTGTGTTCTTTTTCCCTGATTTCTACCGTTCGTTTGGACATTCCCACGTACACTTACCATGGTGATGATTCTAACTTCCAAAATTTCAACACGCTATATTTTTTTATAGAAGCATGTTAGAACCAAAAATGTATTTGAATAAAATATTTATTTTGACAAGAAGAATTCTCTGTTAAATTGCTGACTTCTGACTCACCGTGTATACCTTATTCTATGGTTTGATATAGTAAAGCAAAGTAAACAATAAATAAATCTACTATTGATCCACTCCATTTATACCAGATTAGAAAAACGTAATTCCTCAGCTGCAGCATCTACTTTTGCCGTCCTGAAAATGTCCTTCAGGCGCAATTATCCACCCTACACAACTATTCCAGTTTCATTAACTCGTAATTCAATTAAAAACTTCAACGTTGGAGATAAAAACAATTCCTCGGGGACACGTGGTACAGTCTAATTATCTTAGCATGCAGCTCTTAACATTGTTATATTTTTGTTTTGCTAATTATCCTTTTCGACATTGTCCGAGTAACTTTCCAGTAAAGTATGAAGGGAATATTGCAACATGGAGTACAGAAATACATTAATACAAAGCAATTAATATTCCTAGAATGCGGAATTATAAGCTACTTAACAAAGGAAATATCTATTATGGAAGATGAAATCTGTGCTTGACTTCTTGTTTTATTATTTAGTGCCGGCAATTAGCAATGCCTTTCGCCAGGAAAAGTGGAATTTTATTTAAAAAATCAAACTGAATTTGCATCATATTGAGTTGTATGATAAACGCAAATAATATTTCATTAACTTCAGCTAGCACAAAGTTGCCATGACTTTTCCAGATTTAAAAAAAACTAGTCTCTATCTATCTAATCTATCTAAGTTCATAAGTAACACATAACATCAAAAATCTTGGCCCCCTGTATATAAAATGATTCGATTAAACCTACGGAACAAAAAAGAGAATAAAAATTGCAGACCATGAACCTTTACTTTATTACCAATATTTTTACAAATCTGATCAGTTTGGCAGTATATTCAGCCAAATGTTCCTTTGAATTTGTGTACAAAAAATCATAAATGAGTTTTAATTAATAAATATTTATTTAATTTGACACCTATTAATAATATAAATTATTTACTTTTCTAATTAAGAATTAGAATATACAGTTCACGTAGTCAAGTAACTAAACACCTTTACATATGCATGTGTCTAGAGATGCAAATTAAAAAAAGCTTTTTGCCGCAATATTTTAATGGCTTGCTTCATTTAGCTTACATATTCCCTCTACTTTTTCACCACACAAATGACCATGCTGGACATCACGTCCGCGAGAGAGTACTGTATGTACATATCTTGTTACAGGACTATCATTTACATATTCCTGAAACTGAAAACCTACGTATAAGATTTCTCGTCGCTATCGTTGGACGTATATTTGCAAATAGTAAGAGAAAAACTGGAGTCAGTAAAAACATATAGGTATGTACAAAATGCAGATTTAAGCAGAGCGCATTCTATTAACATCACAGGGAAGGGACGAAATGGATTTTATTTGGCAACATTTGTTCAAAAATATTTTTGATATGGTATCTTGAATGTTTAGTCTTTTATAGGAGTGGCTTTTTTTGTTCCTCCTTCAAAAGGATTTTAAGCTTTTGGCGATTTTAATATAAAATTCAAATTCATCAAACAATTACAAAAAAAAAGTTTAATACATCTGCCTGGCAACGCTTTTGCATACTGTCTATCAGGTTGAAGAAGTAGTCTTGATCAATTTCTCGCCATAAGCGTGGTAAAAGCCCTCTGAGTTCCTGAAGTGTATTTGGAGGTGGTTGACGCGAATCTAAGGCTCTTTGTAGTTGATTCCATGCGTGCTCAATTGGATTGAGGTCTGGCGAGAGAGAGGTGGCAGTGCCAACTACGGAATATCATGAAATTCCAGAGTATCGACAACAATTCTCGCACGATGAGGTCACGCATTATCGTCAAGAAATAAAAAAAATTGGCTCAATTGCAGCATGAAACAAAAGGATGGCATTGTTGATTACTTGTTCGATGTAGATCCGTGCATTCATGTTTCTATCGATCACCAACCACTCTGTACACCCATTAAAACAAATGCCTCCCCAAACAGCAACTGTACCGCCTCTGAACGGATGAACTTCCTGGATGGCTCTACGATTTCTGGGTACCAAAGGAAAAGTCCATACTAGAACACACCGCCATATCTCGACTCATCTGTGAACAATACACATCTCCATTGATCATTCCAATTCACGTGTTCGTTAGCCCATTGCAACCGAAGTCTCATTTCTCTGATTTTGTGTCAGTGGAGCCCTTCTCAAAAGTCATCGTGAACGTAGATTAACATCTCGCAGTCTTCTACGAACTATTTCAACTGAAACCGCAACACCAGAAGCGTTTAAAAGTCGCTGTTGCATGATCAGACAACTACACAGAGGCTCTCTACGGGTGGATACTGTTAGAAACAGGTCTTGTGCAGGGGTAGTAGATCTTGGGCTTCCACTCCTCGTTGGTCTTTCAATGACATTTCCTGTTTCTCTACATCGATGCACAAGTCTTGAAACTACGCTTTCACTGACCTGAAAGGAGTTAGCAACTTATCTCTTAGGACGTCCCACGTCGATAATTTTAATGGCCCTATTGGCTTCAGCTGCACTCAACTTACGTCTAGGCATTATTGCAAAACAAAATGTTTAGGTCTTGAATAAGAGTTGACTATATAAACTCGAAAGAACAAAATTTTTAAAACGACCAAAGATAAGAACTAGCCGAAACTGAAAAATGCCAATTGCCAAATAAAATCCATTCCGTCCGTTCCATGCGATGTTAATAGATGCGCTTAGTTATAAAGAAAACATTCTTACCCGATATTCCGTCGTACGTCCACCATTCCTGCCAGTTATCACATCCAACTGAAACAAAAAAGATCAAGGTTTATAAATGTGTACCAAACACTTGTAAAATTCAATTGGAAGGAGTATGACATAACTAAATATTTGCGTTAGTAAAATAATGCTTTCAGGATAGTTCTATGTGTTTTCTGTTCATATAACTTTTATTAAACATTAGAATATTTTGTTATTTAGATAGAAATATTATAGATGACACAACATCAATAAATTCACATAGTGCCAAAACTGTAACATACCACCTTATAACTTTAACACACAATATGTCATTATAATTGTGAACTCTAATTAATAAGGGACTAAGTACAATTGGTATCAAAATTATGTCATAGCAACTCAACGTTTAGTATGATGCAAGTACCTTATAAAAAAAGACACTGGTTACTATGCATCTCAAATAAAATATTATCAATGAATATCGGTATAAGATATTATTAAAAACATTTCATCACTGTTACATACGAAGGCTTTTGAATAAAAATATTAAAACATTCTTTATTAGAATTATTCAATACGAAAGTGCAAACGTGCGATACTTTATGGCTACATCTACTAAAAACGCCGTTTTTATAACCTTAATGTAACATTTGGTCCCGAAGATTTCAGCGAGGAAAAGGGGGATTCTTATATTACAATTTTCCGTTGTTTTGCCGTATCGCCGATGTCTCGTCTTCACACTTGAATAGTGGAGATTCAATTTATGGAGTTGTATTAAGAAATATAAAGCAAAGGGGGCAGTGTCGTACGCGGATATCATTTTCAGGTCGGTGCTATAAAATATTTAGTAGCGACGACTTCTCTTGCTATTTATATGCGGAATGGGGAGTTGTAAAATATCTTTCTTGTGATGTAGTCGTGATGGAATGGAAAGAGAACAGTATTCGTGTAAAATTTCCAGAAAAATAAACGTATTGTTAATCTGATGTATGTCATAATTATACCTCGAATAAATTCACGTCGAATAAAACTAGAAGGCCGCGACTGGCAGAAATTGTTTTCTTTTTTGACGGATTTTAAAATTGTTGTACAACAAAATTCGGAAAAAAATCTTTCATTAAAAAATGGGGCCCACCATCTTTACTATTGAAAACAATTAGTTTTTAATACAAATACAATAAATGGAAATTTTTAGTAGTAATAACTAAAAAAATGTACACAAATATTCAAATTACAAACAAAAACGAAAACAATTTCTGCCAGTCGCGGCCTTCTAGTTTTATTTTTAAAAATTAAAAAAAATTACATCCAAAAATTGTGTCAGAAAATTGGTCCTACCATACGTAAAATGTTCCGCTGATTCCAAAAATGTCAAAAAATACAGGGTGTCCCATTTAAAAATATAAATTTACAGGCAATCCGAAATTACCTCAAAGAATTCATGGCACCATCTAGTATAAACCCACCCAATTTCAAACTTTTATCAGCAGTCATAAAAAAAGTTACGGAGTGTTTCCACTTTCCGTTGTCACCCTGTATAGCCTGGACTATTCCAAAAAACATCAAAATAAAGGCATCACAAGAATTATAAATTATGACGTAAACAGGAATATAATTAACAAACTAAAAGGTAGGTCCGTAACAATAATAAGTAATAATGTATTAATTGCTAGATATGTTTCTTGTCGAATAAAACGTAAAGCTAGTTTTTGCTTTGTACCGACTATTTTCATTATGCAGTGACAACCCCGGTAAGGGAAGTAGTGAATTGAAAAAACCCACTGTTCCGCTTTCGGATGCACTAGTACAAAAGGAGAACAGTCTTCTGTTGTCAAATAAATGAGATGAATTCTTACCCAAAGCTCTGGTTTCTCGGATGATATTAGTTTCTCGAAACAAGAATCCTAATAATGGTGGGATATAATATTGCCCCTACTAGATGCATAAGTAGACAGCTCGGCAATAACCTATTTGAATGAAAAATAATACGTGTCTCTTAAGTGTGTACAGAAAGCTTGCTTCTGTATACAAATCGTTTTGTACTTTTTATGCTTTGGCAAAATGCCGCAACAAGAATGAAGCAAACGTAAACTTAAAACTACTTTAATTAATTTAAAAAAGCACAGAGGACAAATTATTGTACTGTTTGGAGATATACGAATGAGATGACTTATTTTCCTGGAAATAACTGAAACATCATTGGTCTAGCGAACATTTTTCTAGTTTAGGAATGTTTGACGTATTTGTTTTTAATAGCTGAAGTAGTTGACAGTACGAGTATGAGCAAACTAAGTAAAATTACAATGCATTTTAAAAGATTTTTTTGACCTCAATACTTTTACAATTTGCCAATAACAGCTTTCGGTCTACCAAGGTCTTGCACATAACAAGAAATATTCCACATTGTCGCCAATAGAAGCTGACATCAAACCAGAAGCAAGTCTAATTGAATTTCTGTTATATTGCTGGTGCAGCAAACACAAAATAGTGAATTTAAATAATCCCGGTCAAAATGACAAAATCATTCTTGAGATAAATGTTAATAATAATAGTACTTCTAAATGAAATGTTATAAATTCCAAGCGTGGCAATTTGAATTTTAATCCACCGGTGTGTTAAAAGGCCTTTAATCCATGGAAAACAAACGAATTAAACCTTTTTAAAGTAGTGATCATGGGTAAAAAAATTAATCAATTTTTGTTTCAACACTTTCAGGCTGTTGGGTGTAATTCAACGCTGGTTGGGGCTTTAGTCCACAGAGTAGTCAGTTTCACACAATATTATTAATACCTAAAAATATATAAAAACTTTTACATAAAGGGTAAACATTATTCAAATACGTATTGTCATATTTAATTTAAAATTCATTGACAGGCTAATGTTACTTTTATCATTGTCGATATTTAATTTCAAATAATTTTAATTTATATAATAATTTTTATAGTTAGATATTTCACTCAACTTAAAGGAGGTCACCTGAAGAAGCAATCCTAAAAATGCAGAAATAGGTCAGATCTCATCTATTGTGGTTGAATTTTCGAGTGTTTTCATTAAACCTGGTTAGTAAATTTATATAGAATAATTTCTTTAGATAATTATTGAATAGAGCTTTGTCTGTGGAATTGTTCATTAGCATACCTAGATGTTTGGTATCAGAGAGCATACATATGACTTCATTGATAGGAATTGTAGGAGATTTGATTTATATTAGCTTAAAATAAAGATTAATTAAATAAACCCTTGCGCCAAACGGATCAGTCATTGTTGGCTACAGTTGTATCAAGAAGAAGTAAGTAACAACAAAATAAAAATCATTTAACATCTCTATGGAAGCAGATAAACAAATTTTAAACTGTCAAACTTGACATACATTTAATAATTTTAATAGTATTTTGAAAACGAAAACAGAGTTTTTCGAAGCGTCAAAAATACAGAAGTGCGCGATAGTGATGTGATTTTTGTTAGTTTTTACTTCTGCTTTTTCAGTGTGAGATTTTTTGGTTAGGCAAACTTAGTTTCAAAAATAACCCTTGACTGATCCGTTTGGCGCAAAGGTTTATTTAATTAATCTTTATTTTTTCAGAAGTGTGACAAAAACCCAATAAAACTAAAGGAAAAAATTAGAAAATTTACAAATTAATAATCTATAACATCTTAATGCAGTGTATGCTTTACTCTAATCATTTGATGTCAGATTGTCCAAAATGAACCATGACCTTCCGATATACGGCTATATTAAGGAAACCTCTGTTCGGCATTCGCAAGGCTGAAAATCAGGCCCAAATGAAACGATTTGCCTGCAGGTCCACGGCTGAGGATCCAATACTTTTTTATCGGGGCGTTAGGATTTATATTTGACCCCACGGCACGCCCATGGCCGGGATAGTCTCTGCCGGGATAGCTAACGTTAGGCGGGTGGACGCTCCCCTTTGTAGAAGGAACGCAATCCAATTCACGAGAAGCTATAACTGAATCTCCCGCGCTGGGGGCACTCTTGGCTCGCCTGCAATCCAAATATCAGAACCGTTTCGGAATATTCTCGGCGATAAATTCCGCAAAAAAGATACGGACTTTCATAAAGCGAATTAAAATGGATCGCCCTGCACCCCCTTATTTACGTCAGGCGGGAATAAATCGCGGAGGAAATTAAACGGTAACGTTTGGACTTTGGACAAAGGCAGCGTTTTGGTTACTTTGGTATTAGATTTAGGATTATAGCTATATATCTATTTTTTATCCTCCACTAAGTGACAATGCTATTTTCTTAGCTTTTAGAGGCGAGGAAGTGGGCATTTTAATGAGGGGGAGCGAACAAATAATATATTAACATATAAGTAGATATTAAGGATTTTAAAACACGCGCGATTTCTCGAGCTCGAAATAGAGCAAATTAAAGACCAGTCGTCCACGAATGCTTTACGCTATTTTTTATTGGTACACTTTGAAATCATAAATACTGGCATTAATACTGCAAAAAATGTAAATAAGAACTAATAATTTAAAATGGTCGAATTCGTGATGTAACATCAGTATACTTTTGTTGCCATGAAAATGAGAAAAACAAAAATTAATTTGTAATCAGTCAGATAAGACTAATTTCTGTCACGACAATTGTAACTGGTAATGTATTGTTTAAAAATGAGTTCTAACATTGATTACTTAAATAGTATGGCAAAATCGCGATTATTACCGCAAAAATCGGAAAACGCTTATAAAAAAGAATACTATAAGTTCATCAAATGGAAGGGCAAATGGTAACAAATACAGATGAACGCGTTGTGCTTGATTACCTTCAGAAAATGTCGGAGCAGTACAAGGCGTCAACTATGTGGACTATCCGTTCGAAATTGCAAAGCATGTTGAGAATAAACAAAGGGGTCGATTGAAAATCATTTGTGAAAGTGCTTGCATTGATGAAGATAATTAGCAAGATTTATGTAGTCGAGAAGATATATGTATTCAAGGAATGCGATTTTCAGAAGTTTTTACAGATGCACTCGTCATTACGTATTTATTTTTGAAGGTGGTAGCCATTTGCGATAACTTTGGCTCTTCTAGAAGATGTAAATTGCGCGACTTGCGCTTACATGACATCAAGGAAGAAGGAAGCGTATTGCTTATTACTATCCGACCCTCTAAGACAGTGAAGACTCGACGTTTTACTGTTGCCAGCAGTGATTGAATTAGTTATATGCCTTTAGTGAAACAGTATTTATCATTGCGTCCCCGAAACGTAAGTAAAGACCAAGTTTTGTTACGGTATGATAAAGGGAAGTACATCAATCAAGTGATGTCCCTTTTATTTTAAATTGACGATCCTGAGAAATACACTGGACATGCGCCGCTACCATTATGGCAAATAGTGGCGACTGGTTCTCTTGAAGAGAGTATTAACAATAAGAAGAATGTTTCAAACATTATAGGGAATGCCCTTAATGGAAGTACAACCTTATTGCAATTCTGAAAAAAAAAACTCAACTGACATGATTCCAAACGATTTATTAAATATAATAAGGGAAATGTGCAGCTCAAAATGTAAGCAATCACACAATTGGTGCATTACTGTATAAAATAGCTACTTATTTCATTTTGCCTAATGGGCAATGTTAAAATCAATGGTGAGAAGTTATAATAACAATGATAGAAGCTTTTCTCAAACGAAAAAGTAAAAGCTATGACCAAAAAAGTCTAAAGTGTTTAGTTGTGATGACATTGTCAAATTTTTGAAGGATGCTTCCGATGAAAAACATTTACTACATAAGGTAATCGATTATAATCGATTAAACTATAAAAATTACACATTTATTGCTATATTGTACAGATAGTTCTGATTATGGGTTATTTCGGGAGCTGTAGAGGTCAAAAAGTTTTGAATTGAAGATAAATCATATTGAGGACAGGGGCTCGGTTATGGTGGTTGACATTCCGGAAAGAAAAACAGATATCTGTAAGAAATTCACAATTGTAAAAGAAAACGAATTCTTTGCATTAGGTCTAGTGAGGAGGTATGTCTTTGCGTCCGTCTGGTTAAGAAAAAATTTTTCTAACGTATCGTGAAAAGCGCTGCACAGTTCAGCCCGTTGGAAAAAATACATTTGGAAAAATGCCAAGCAAAATTCCAGATCCAGAAGCTTTCACGGAACATTGTCTGCGGAGGACTTTCTTCACGACTACCTTGGTCAATGCAGGAACAAATATGACGACATTGAAGAGATGTGGTGGATGGCGAAGTTCAGCGGTAGCAGAAGAGTATTTGGCCAACTTGAAAAAATAAAACTTCAAGCATGTTGGCTGGCATGTCACATGAAAGAAGTGAAACAATTCAACGGAAAATTGTTGCAATTTGGGAAATAATTTTAGTGGAAAATTCGACAATTGTTGGTTTATTTGTGTAAATACTTTAGAGGGAGTTAAGAATGTATAACTACTTAGTATAACTCCTAAGAAAGTTAAGAACATGTTTAGAGTTACAGTAACTAAAGGTTTATTAGTTAATGTATTAGTATCAAATAAAATTTGTATTTTTCTTCAAAAAATTGTGAAATAAAATAATTCTATACTTATTCATGAACATAGAATACGCAATTGCACAAACATCTATTTTATCCACGGTTTCAAGGATAAGACTTGAGGAATGAGTTGATCACTCCGCAGCCTTTACATAATCAACCCGTTATCTTTCACTCGTTCGTCAGCGAATACCCGTCGATCGAGGCAATAAATTTCTTCTATTTAGCTTGTAGGGGGTCGTAAAATTCAGAAGTTATCCAGATCGGGTCGCGGCCGCTGTTTCCCGCAGCATCAGGGGGGAGATTTAACGATTTCAAGGAGGAAATAGAGACAGTCTGTCTGGCGCCACTCGTTACAACTGAACCTATTTGTTGATAGTTTTTGCCAGTCTGCAGAACTTCGGCGCCAGCGAATCTGCCGCTACTGGGGGAGGACGATCAGTCGAACAAGAGACGGCATTAACGAGTCTGTAGACGAATATTTCGTAGCTGCAAGAAATTTTTTTTTACACGACTGCAATTATAAGTTTTGAAAACTTAATAAACAGCCGTAAACCAAACAGTATACTTAAAATGATAGAATAATTAAATTTGTTGTATTTAGATACAATTGTATGCAATAATAATGACACTGTCTTAAAACAGTTTTTGAACTTCTGGAAGTTCTGAATAGAAATGTCATTAAATCTCTCTTGGTAAGTGAAACAACTAATAACTAATGTTAAAAATTTAAAGCAGATTTCAACATGAATACGCCAGAAATTCAAAAGAAATCGCAAAATTCATTTTAGTAAGTGTCATTAATATTGCAAACAATAGTACAGAAATCTGGAAAAATGAAGCACGTAGAACTTACACTTAAAGTGCTACCTTACTTTTATCTAAAAATCAAGGCATAAGACTTAAAGACTAAGAACTATTAGTTTTTAATCAAAAGATCTTGAATGTTTTATGAGGCCTGCAAAAATAAAATATCTAGATAAAATGTACAAAACCTGACAATAACTTTCGATTCAATCTAATACGGTTAATGCGTTTCTGATGGAAACGGCTGCTCCTAGAGACTTCAATAAGGAGTACATTTTTTAAGTAGAAAAGGTAGGGGGAAATGTTTTTCTATTCCACAATGACTTACACCATGTCACAAAAAAGTTGAAGCGATTTAAAAGGATCCTAATGGCCGCCTGTGGCGCCCTCTTGGAGATACAGCCAATTGTGCATAAAATTTGAATTTCCCATCCCAAGAAACCTCCGCATACAAAATTTTATTGATATAACTAGTCGAGATTTATTAAAGAAAATGTAATTAATTTTTTTACATTTGACATGCTGCGTATCCTAAACGAAGCGTTTCCAGGCCAACGTAGGTTAACACTGAAGTATGTACATCTCCTGCTGAAACACCTTGTATATTCGCAGGTGGTATAGATGGTATGAGATAACATTCCTGTTATTTTCTAAACTCTAATTATTTGTTTTTGTAGAAAACACTATTTCAAGAATGCGATGCCCTTGTACTTATTCTAAAGAGTAATTCTTGGCCTGATTTTAAGTTCATATAAATATCTTTATCAAAAATTTCGAAAACCGTTAGAGATATTACATTAAATTTTAGAATAGCATACTATGGTATACCTACAAACACACTTTTAAACTAACCAGTGGCGTAGATGTAGCTACATTATGATACAATTTTAATGATATTGTTACACCACTGTTTTTTTTTAAAATATTACTCTAAGAGTAATTACCATTTCATTTTCAACAAAAAAGTCTCTTGCATTGTTGTCGTATAACTAATTTGATTCCTAAGCAAAAACCGTTCTCAGAAAATATTTTTTAAATGTACTTTAATGTATCTCTTATTATTTAATGTAATACGTCAAACGGTTGTGAAATTTGTGATAAAACCCAAAAAAAGAAAACAAAATTAGCACCCTGTATATCGAAATCGAATTTTGCTGGAACATATAGTTATATAAACTTTTCGACGTAAAATTAACCTAAGAATCAACCATTAAATTAACATTAAGCCACATCCCGTACAATAACTGACTGTTCTGTCAAGATGAGAAGAAAAGTAAATCCCTATAGCAAACTATGATATTTAAAAAAAGCATTAAACAAAAAAGTTTTAACTCTGCTCATTTTCATAAAGCAAGTAATAAAAAATAGACATGTATTATATTTTTATAAAGTCCTTTTCAAATATATACCAGTTTTTAACCTACAAACAGTTTCCGTGTAGTTCATCACTTCTGTTACTCATTTCTTTATTCGTAATTTGCCACTTAATACCAACTAAAATCATTGTCAACATCATCATCATGAACATCATCGTCACTAACATCATTATGATCTTTAGTCTTCATAATTATATTAATCTTTGGTCATCATCATCGTCATTGTCAATTTTATCGTTAACTTTATATTTATCTTTGTTATTGCCTACGTCACTATCGTCATTTCTATCATTGTAATGATCTCTTCGTCATTTCATCCGCTTTTCTATTCAACTTAGTGCAGTTTTGTTAAACACTATGCTTATATTGTCTCAAAGAGTATCTGGTTAATAAATATCAAATTTTTCTCCAAAACAGTTTCAATAAATAAGGTAAGGAAAAAAGTAAAGAAAACTTTCTGCAAGTCGAACCGCTTAGGCCGAGCAGGAAGTAGCAGACCAGTTACATCTCACCTGCACTCGATTTATATGTGAAACTACATATGAAGGAACAGCCAGTTCAATTGTCGGTCATCTCACATATATTGATGAGGGCTAACAAGCCCGAAACCGGTCTATGTCTGGTGGAGTGGCCGACAAGGGTTCTTGACTGTTTCACACAGATACTACAGGTATAATTCAATGCCGGTCGGGGCATTAGTCCGCGGAGTAGTTGTTTCCTGCAGTATCATTTATAGATTTAAAGAAAACTTAGTCAATTAGTGATTCAACCTGCTCGAATTTTGTTAAATACTATGTGTATAAAGTTATTTTACCTAACAGTTTTTTCAATAAATGCGATTTAAATGAGGCCATATATTTAACAACATAGCAAACTTGAATGAACATCTACAACATTTTCCTATCTTTAATTTTTTAAATTATTTATTTCGATATTCACGTCCTAGCAAGTTAAAAAGAGCTCACCGTACTTTTATATTTTCTCCGCCATCTTTGAACTATGACAACAGGCCATCATCGCAATATGATTGATGCTTGATTAATTACGGAAGCTCCTGGGCTCTTTATCTCCACACACACCAAAACGTATGCTCCAGAATCAACCCCTCACGGCGACTATCTCTTCCTTGCTACTCACTATTCCACGGTATATATTTCTGCCACGGGCTCTGTGTATCTAATTATACTGTAGCTATTCAATTACCGAAACATGTGTATATTGGATCGTGTATTGTTAATAGTTGAATAAAGGTTTTTGATTGAACTTGCACTAAAGACAAACAACAAAGTGAATGTACTGGATTGGGGAATAGTTCGCAACGTTTTTGGTTATCATGAAGCGCAATTGATAAGTCTTCGAATGCATGCTAAAATTGTATCAATTATGCCTGAAAGAAATTGGAGAACAAAGTAATAAAGACGATAATTTCCGACACATATTTTTATTTAAATTTTATAGAGCGGAAATGTGTACTATTCCGCACGATATTTCTTGACGAACGTGGCACTTTTCCGCACTAGTGCGTAACTCTGTCAACTTTATGGTCGAAGTATTAAGTAAAACTATGCTTCAAAGTAAAGAAGGACATTTATATTGGAAAATACCTCATGCTAACGGTATATTTGAAGAAATCAAAAGTTGGTTACAAGTCAAAAAAATCAAAAGTTTTAGAAAGAAAGGAAATAGAAAATTTTCTCTTAAATGTTCCAGACAACGTATATCTTATGACCAAAGTAGCCACTATATTGGGAATTGCCGGTGTCTTTCGCAGCGATGAACTAGCAAAAATGACGATTCACGATATAGAAGATAAACGGGATGTTCTTATTATTAGACGCCATACTAAACACGAAAATGTTTCAAAAACATTTGTGCTGAACAACGAAGAAACAATTAAATATGTTCATATCTATTGCAGTTATGCTACTTTGCGTCCTAGAGATACCTCTTACGATCTGTTTTTCTTATTCTATAAAGGGGGTAAATGTACTAAGCAATGTGTGGGTATCAACAGCTTCGGAGAAATGCCATCTAACATCTCTAGTTACTTAAGCCTCCCAAACCCCGAAACGTATACAGAACATTGTTTTCGGAGCTCTTCCGCCACATTATTAGTCAACTCCAGGTCTAATATTACAAACATAAACGGTATGGTGGGCAGAAGTCCACAGCGGTAGCTGAGTCATGCATTAAGGATTGCTTGGACACCAAAAAGAAAATAGCCCATAGCTTTCTCAAAGCTATCAGATTCCTTATCAGAACTTCAAAAAACAGTACTGAAGCACGTTGTACATCAGCAGTAATAGTATGTTTCGCGACTGAAGAAAGCATCTAGCAGCTATTCCCTCATCACTGAAGTTACAGGCTAATTCTGTAACACATACTTTGTCAGCAGTGCGGTGTTTCACGACTGAAGAATATCCTCAAGCTGTTGCCTCAGCACTGAATCTACGGAGAGAAGTAAATATGCAAAATTATCATATCATATTAAAATTATACTTAACGGGTATATATATTTTTTTTCTCAAGTAATATATTTATCAAATACCTATGTACTGTATTTGTATTTAATTATACGTATTGTGCAGTACTTAGTTTTGAAATAATTTCCAGCATATTTTCTTATATTAAGAAATGATTTTTTAGCTTAGTATCCGAAGTCTTTTTTATATAATGATCACCTTTAGCATCTTCATCAATCCAATGAATTTTTTTACGTCCATCTCCCGTAAGTGTAGTAATAAAAGTTTTAGAACCGACTGCGTCCAAATAATAAAACCGAACGGCATCCGATATGCATATCCCGGCGAATAGGTACGTATAGACTTTAAGTCACAATGTTTCCCTGGAAGTTTTAAATATAATTTCCATAAAAGACAGGTTTTATTGCATTAGTATACGATCGAGTAGTTCTCAGGAGAGAGAAATTCGCCGGCTCGATGCCGCCTGTTTGGAGTTTTATTTAACTGTATAACTTTTCAATTTCCCATCGCGCCCCGCATTGTATATGGTATACATTTTGTCACTAGCTGTACCTATTTGAATTTAAAATTGAAATCAAATATTCAGGAAACGCGCACGTACGGTTGACGTTCCTGTTAAAACATTTCACAGCTTTCGGGGCCTGATTTGACGGAGTGCGACGATTGACCCACATAAATTTCTACGCGCGAGGTTCTGGAGGAATATCCGCCGTGTATTTAGTTATCTAATGAACGGGAAGGCATAGATGGCAGTTTAATGTGCCTTTTATACTCCAAGTGTTTCGAAAAATTCCGCGTTTCCATCCCGCCAACTACGTCTGTCTATCAAGACGATGAAATAACATTCGACTTTGTTTTGGTTGTAAGTGCCGTATTGAATTTTCGCATTATTTAAATTCCAAGTCTTATTCGGTCCAGTTTCAGACCCCAAAATACCTTATTCTCCATTTTAGGTCGTTGCTAAGCAACCATCAAAAAACAATACGGTAAAGTTACTTTTCCGACCTAGGCCGGGAAGGAAACTTTTTTTACTATTTTTTTATCAATATTTTATAGTAAATATACGCAGACATGCCAACGCGCATCATAAATGCATTATTTAGTAAATATAACATTTACTGAACCTACCTCATACGTTAAACGTTTATTAACTGTTTGTTTATATCTATAGTTATACATTGGCTGAAAGTTGGCGACATTATTGCTGTTAATTATTTACCCTTCGACAAGATTATTACTATTAACAGATTTCTCTTTGTCTCCCTTAAATCCATCGAAGATCAGCAAACGTATAAAAATTGACTACAAAGGTAATTATGAACTAAATATTTTTGTAAGCGAAGAATACTATTTTTATAGGTCGGACGTGTCGATATGATGAATAACTTCAAATAAAAATTAAAGATGAAAATAGTAAATGTCAAATTGTGACAGTAAATTTGCAATACATAATTTGTCTTTTCTTTATTCAGCAGAATCCGCTGATATTGATGGCAGTGAAAGCAGTTTTTGCAATTATTATTATTATTTTTTTTTTTCAGTAAACACCTTCCGAGCCTCCGACGCATTCGGAAATGTTCTGAAGAGCCAAGCAATGACCACTCTCCACTCCGTGGAGTCAGTAATCATTGTGCCTGTAAATCGTGTGTTCTGAGCAGACATAGCGAACCAAGGACGATTGCCTTCTGCATTCTGCCGGCTAAGATCTCTGCCGAATTTCGACAAGCCGGTATGATCTTTAAGTCAGAAAGCAACGTATGTCTCATTCCACCCAGGACGCCTATAATTAGCACCACAACCTTAACAGAGTGGTCTGGATACAGCCTGCGGAGCTCGGAGAGAAGATCTCGATACTTCCTCCGTTTTTCCTCCTCTTTTAGGACGATGTTGTTCTCTGCGGGAGCCAAGAACTCAATCACAAACATCGTCTTAAACTGGCGGTCGAGGAGGACTACATCAGGCTTATTGGCTTGAATTTGCCTGAGGGTGGGGAATGAATAGTTCCAATAAATTCGGCACTTCTCATTCCCCACAACGGATTCTATATTCCCCGGAGCATAAGGCAGCACTGGCGTCTCGTCTATCTCATACGAGTATCGTAAATGATAATACAACACCCGTAAGGCTGAATCGTGTCTTTGGATATACGCTGTGGCCGCATATACCGGACAGGAGATGCATAAGCGTCTCCGGCGCTTGGCGGCAGGCCCTGCAGCTGGTACACAGTGTGTTAATTACACCATCTTATTATTATTATTGAAGTTAGAATATGGAAATTGCAGAAATTTAGCAATAGCAGTAGGAAATTCTCCAAACGTACACTTGCCTTTCACATACTTTAAGAAAAGCTTCCGATGTACCACATTTGCTGGACGAAAAGCCATGTATCTCCGGTAAAAATCCAGATAAAATTCTTCAACGATGGTGAAATTTCGTGGAGCCTTGGTTTTGGTATCTGATATATTAACCAATATTGAACTGGAAGTGCCCACAATTTCCAAGTTGCCGAGAGTCAACTGGCAAAGCTCCTTTCTGCGGCAGGCACCAAATATTTCCAAAATAGTAGCTACTTTCATCATAAGATACTCGTCATCCGGTGCATATTTCCAAAAATTGTTGAATTTTGTCTCTGGTCAAGATCTTTGATTTTTTGGGTTGATAACCTTCTTCTTGACGCTTCAGAAACGCAATGACATAACATAACATGCTTGCTGATATCTACGTCGCTATTTATTTGTAACATAGATTTAATCATAGAATAGTTAGACCGTAGAGATGAAGATTTTCAGACCTTCGATTTCTCCTCAAAATAAGCCAAGATCAGTATATTTTCCAGGAACGCCTTTTTCTTCACACCACTTCACAAACTTATTGTATGCAATTTCATATTAAATCCGCTTCATCAATTTCTTTAAATGGATTGTTCTTTACCATATTTTCTTTATACTTTTTAAGGGTAAAAAAACACTACGTTTAAAAGTGACAAATCTAAAGCTTTCAAACTCTTCGTAAATGATGAATGCAACAATGGTTGCCACCATGGTTACTATAGCGCTAATATATCATTGGCAAGTGCCCACTTCAAAAATTTGATATAGTGCCTACGGTGCTATTTAAAACTCAACTTATTTTTACCCGGGTTAATTCTCTTTAATGCTGTTTGTATAAAAAATTTTGTATGATATTTGTGTTAAGTGTTTTTAAGGCACTGATGATGAAACTTTTACATGCGTGGCTTAAAAATGCACTATTAATACTCACATCATAAATCTTAACTATTAATTCAAAAGTGAGGCGAAATCAGCTGACTGCAGGCGTCTTCACCAGTTCCAGTTAAGGCGTTGAACCCAATTTTACGCACAGCCGCTAATGAGGGAGTTTTACTGCGGGATCCCTAGGAAATCGTGGTGACTATTGTATTCTATTGCTCTTGCGAAATGCATTAAGAAATTTAATTTCTTAGTTCCACCGCCGCTTCCTATAATGCTCCCCCTATTATCTAGTTCTTTACCCGCGCACGGTTAATTTAACTGCGGCTGTATTTTATATCTGATTAGCTTCGTGCCGGGAATTTGTAACGCAACTTACACAAAACAAGAGCGCCCGGTTTCATGTTGAATAAAATTCAGGGGAAATATCCACCTCGGAACTTTTAACCCGATGTAAAACACTCCACTATTTTTAACTTCGGCAAGGAGTTGGCCGGAATATTAAGTGCCGGCAATTTAACTCTACCGGTTTGCGTTGGTTCGAAACAATTTCAATATGCCATAAATGAAACTTTGGTTTATTCGTTGTTCAAGGTGTTCTCCGACAGTGACATGGTTTTTGAAATGCAACAGATAAATTTCTAAGTGAATTCCATATAAAATGTACTACTTACGAATATACTGGAAAACACAGTCAATAAATAGCGTAACTAGTTTTATAGTGACCTGTGATAATAACAATAATAAGTAATTTTTCGAGAAAGGCGTAGTTTTCATTGATTTGTGGATTTGGCAGCTTTGAAAAGTCAGCTATCTTCTGTGGAATGGTATTTATAGTCGAGTTCTAGTACCCGTGCTCTAATGTAACAGAATCTTCTAATAATTTGTTAGTAAGAGATATCCTGCATATTATATTGACTAACTTAAAACTGTACAGTTTAGCAAGCAGATTTTTTCCACGACATGGAAAGTAAAAACATTTCCCCATTTTCAACTTCATGGTTACAAAAATAATATAATACATTTTTAAATTAGCTTCTGTTGCACTATTCAGCTTAAACAAAATTAAAATATTTGAACTGATTGATGAACACTGTGGTATAAACATTTTTTTAACATGTTCAATTTTTTACACATTGATTCAGTTTAAAAAATCTCTTGTAATGCATTGTTTCTATTCCGTTGAGGAATTTCTCACTTTTCATTGGACTTGAACTGTGTTTGTGATTATAAACTGATGTGTATATTGTATATAATGTTATTTTTTCTATGGTATGTCTTAGAGCAGGAAGGGTAGTCTTGATTGACTAGTTAAGAAAAAAACCAGTGATGTAATTTGGGATTGCAGTCAACAGTGCTAAGGGCTAGGGGAACACTCTGTGTTGTTGTCAAGCTTTCGGAAATGTTTATTTCCTTTCTCAAGACATAAACGTGAGATTAAATTGCAAAACCATCAAAAAAGAGAAATACAAAGCCTTTGTTAAAATTTGTATACATAATAATCAAATTTAAAGAGCCAATAATACTAGCGTCACATTTTTAAACCGACTCGAAAATTGTTTTAAAAATGTTTCTGAAAGCTTGACAACAACACAGAGTTTCTTATTGTACTACCCTTAGCACTGTTGACTGCTTTCCCAAATTACATCACTGGTTTTTTTCTATGTCTTAATGTAGTAACTAAGTGGCAAATTGACCATCCATTGTAATTTGCCAAAAAGGAATTAATAAAATATTTATCTATCGATCTATAAGACCAGCAGACGCAGTATATTATATTTTAGACTTGAACCGTTATATCGTTTTCAGCATGATTCCGCGTCATTCAGGCGGCCGCTCGACCACAACGGGATACCTAGATTTATTCGTGAAAGGGCCATATGCAAATTTTCTCTCGAAGGTCGGTCTGAGATTAACGCACTGAATCTTTAGTTGTTGTTAAATCTGTCAAATTCGATGAAGAGGGCAGAATAATTTTCATCCATCACGCAGGCAGTGATTAATTGAGCGCGGCGTGGTGTGGACAGGTGGGACAATAGTGGCGTGGACGATGCAATGAATAACATCCCCCCCACTCGAACACAAAACCGGACGTTCACATCCAACACAACGCCGTTTCATGCGAGGCCCCGAGAACGCAAATTTCGCTCGTCAAAAAGGAATTATTCCGACTACACATAAATCGTCATACTTTCTCTTTCCAACCATATTTTTGTACCGCTGCTAAATTCTGCCTAATATCTACAGGGTATTCACAAATTTCACCGACAACCTTTAGTTGGATTCAGAACTTAAGTAAAAAGAAATGTTTTGCATGCACAAGGGAGTCTTACAAATACAGAAAAAAGGGCAAATTATGTTTTAATTTTAATCGAAATTTATTTACCAATTTCAGTCGCATATTAAAAAATTACTATATCAAATTGCTATTACGTGAAATATTCCTTAAATTTATATAACCCATTCTACCCTAGCAAAATTAAATTCGGAGTTTTAATGTAGGTACGTAGCAACTTTCACGATTTTTTTAGTAGGCAGGTCGAATAAGTTCCAAACGTATCAACCAGGAAACTCAACGTTCCACGCATAGCAAGTGTATTGATGTCAAGCTGAAATTACACTGAAATTGACGTGAATGAAAAGTTTAGGGAATTCAGGTCATAAATTATTCCATTAATAACTTTTTCCTCGCGATAACAACATTTTATGACTTGCTTTTCCATAAGAAATATAGCTGTGCTTTTATAAGTGTTTGCTAATTATAATTACTATGTTAAAATTTAGAGCAACATGAGGAAAAATAGTTGGATGCACACAACTAAGTAAATTTATAAGTATATAAAAATATATTTCTGAATTCGCGTAAACTACAACATAGTTAAATAAATAATGTTTTATCTTAATTTAGAAACATCTTCTTTCAATTCTGGAACCCTAGAGATAATATCGAAAATTTAAAGAGCAAGTAATTAAAAAATTATGTAATTATAATTTTATTGATCCGTATCTCTTTTATAAATTCTACGCTTAATGAAAAATATGGAAATTATTAATAAGTTCTATAAATTATGAGAACATTATTTTCGGATATTTTATCATAAAGCAGAAATCTACTTCAACAAACCAGCAATTCGAATATAAATCATTTTTAATGATGCTCTTCGATAATATTGTAGGTAGATCGACAATGACATCTAATTTGAATATAAATTTACAATATCAGAAAATGAACAATTTTTATCATCAATAATAAACATTATTTAAATTACATTTTACGTGATTAATTTCATATAAGAGGGATAGTTACTCAATATATTTGTCACGAAAATTTTTAAAAGTTTCGTAAAGTTTATACATAGTTTAAGAAATATCTTGTCAGTGGAAGATGTATTTGTTTCAGGTAATTAAATAAAGATAAATTATTCCAAATTTACTGAACGAAAGAAATATACAAAAATAAAGTTAAAAATTGCTGTAGAAATGAAGAAAACGAAACGGAAATTTAAAACGGAATTATTTTGTAATAAGTCAGTATAAACCAATTCTAAAAAAATATCCTAATTTGTAACTAATAGCCATACTTAACACATATAACTGTAAAAACAAGCTAATTATTATCATTAATAACTATAATAGTTATTTATCTGACAAGTGCGGAAAGTGATCTATTTCCAATAATACAGACTGTTTCCAGTGCCGTGCAGAAGTATATTTTTAAATTGTTTTCGAACTGCTCTTTTTGATTCTATTTTTACAAAATTCCATTTGTAAGAGTAATTTTTTTTATTAGATAAGATCTGAATCACCGTGTATTCGAATATTTTCAAGAAACTGTCATACTGAGAGTTGTCCCTCTTAAAAAAAATTATATAATTTTAATTCACCTTGTACAAATTATTATTTTTTGATAAACTTTGCCTCACTCTGCAATAACAAAAAACTTGCGCATCCGCCAAAACATTCAATGTCACTATTACGAAATAAAATTTCCGTTCTGATAAAATAATTAACGCCTTTTCAGGATTGCTTTTCTAGATCACCTCTTTTTAAATAATGAAAGCAGCTTCAAAGGGAAGACATCGCTAAATTTGAAATTAAGTACATCCTAACGTATTTACAGGAGACCAGGAATAATTCAAACCTATTTTACGAATGTGCGCGAATTACCAAGGAGATCTTCACTAAACTATCACTCCAGGTTTATAACCCGTGGAGATGGTCTGCAGAATAAACTTAATCTCGCGGATGAAATCAGAGCTTTACGGGCAGTCATCAAAGCAGTATTTCGTTTAGTTCGTTAGGTTCAGTATTGCACGGTCAAATGGAGATCCAATGTAATAATCCGCATACAAAACGAAATTTTAAACTGTAATCTTCTGCTTTGTGGCCGGGAAATTACGTACAAATATAAGGACGCGGCAGTAAGGAGGTATCGTGGTGATTTATTTGCGGAAACTTGCGTTCTAAGTACTCGTAAATAAATACAATTTATATAATATTCCACTAATTCAGTGTAAAGTTCAGTTCCAACTTAGAATTTTAAAATTCCCAAATAAATATACTCTATGAAATTAAATAAAATCGTAACGAAAGAAGTGTTATTTCTACATGACTGTAGATGATAAATCTATAGTTTTTTTATGAAAAATTTATTTATCCATTCATTCATTCGTTCGTTCGTTCATTCAGTTATTTACTTATTTATTTATTTATTTAATTATTGATTTATTTATTCACACAAATATATACCCAACAGGGGAAATATCCAGTTGAGGGTATGGTGACACACATACGGTACAAAATAGTATAAAAATAAATATGTACACATACAACAATAGTGGAAAATAAACAAGAAAATATGCAAATAATTATAGTGGGTATTAGAAAAGAGTGTAAAATATTTCAGGAGATAATAGTATGAGCCAAAATAAGCAGAAAAGTCTTAATAAACATGGGTCCGCAAAGTAACGGTTGCGGAGATATGGACCACTATTGGTTTTTCAAACATTTTACTTTATTAGCAATAAACCGACAAGGGAAGCAGGCACGACATCTTCGTCTCAACGATATTCGAACTCTTTCGAAAACACGCTCCTTGGTTTTGTTGGTTTCTTGAGACTTTTAATTAATCCGTAGCTGCAGCTCTTCCAGGCTATTTACAGGAGTACCATACACTAATGTCTTCAAATATCCCCAAACAAAGAAATCTAGAGGGTTCAGATCAGGCCGGACCTGTTTTATGGCCTCCAAGATCGCCTGATCTGAACCCTCTAGATTTCTTTGTTTGGGGATATTTGAAGACATTAGTGTATGGTACTCCTGTAAATAGCCTGGAAGAGCTGCAGCTACGGATTAATCAAAAGTGTCAAGAAATCCAAACCAAGGAAGGTGTTTTGGAAAGAGTTCGAATATGGTTGAGACGAAGATGTGGTGCCGGCTTGGAAATGGATGGACGGCACTTTGAACATCTTCTGTAACTTTGTTTCTTGTCTGTTGAAAGCTTCATTTGTCGGTTTATTCCTAATAAAATATAATGTTTGAAAAACGAATAGTGGTCCATGTCTCCGCAACCGTTACTTTGCGGACCCATGTTTATTAAGACATTTCTGCTTATTTTCGTTCATACTATTACCTCCTGAAATATTTAACACTCTTTTTTTAACACCCTGTATACCTACATTAGAAAGAGAGGAGCAAAAAAATAATTGCAAGTTACATGAAACAACAAAAAATATCTACATTAGATTAAGCCCATAAAGTATTATATTCTTCATAAATTTACAATTAAATCTATAAATAATCTTCCTGTATTTCTTAAACCAGCGACATTCGCATAAGGCATGATGAGCTCAAACGTAATATTTTGGTCTATAGTATCTCCAGCTTACTATTGATCCATTCTTTCTGATTCAGCCTGTATACTTACGTTTTCAGTTTCACTATGAAAATTAATAGAAATATTGTTTTTTAATTCAAATAACTTCTTTTATTAATCTTTTATTTTTCTAATAAAGAAACATTATTAAAGGCAAATTAATGTTTCTTTCCTATTGCATGTTTTGAGACATATCTTTGCATTTTTAGATCAGATAGGTCAGATCTCGTCTATTGTGGTTGAATTTACTAGGTCCCACACTTTCAAAAGTGAACTTAAATATTTATAGAATGTTTTCATTACACCAGGTTAGTAAATTTACCTAGATTAATTTTTATTTTATATAATTAATTATTGAATAGAGCTTTGTCTATGAAATTGTTGATTAGCATACCTAGATCTTTGGTATCAGAGAGTATACATACACCCATACAAAATTTTCAGTTCTTCGCCATGCCAGTCACCCGGAATTAAACCAGATACCCCAAACACTGGGTGAACATCCTCAGGGACATCATTCCACACCCGCGGCACACACATTGGCGCTACGACCTGACGTCTTATTATTAAGGGACCGATATCGGTGCGCCGCAACGTGTAGTCGACGTGCTAATCAAGTCCTCGTTAACTCCCGCCCTAATTTGAATTGCATACTGTGGATATTAGCATGCCAGAGCCTGCTGTCATCGATCTGTAAATAATCTCCTTGGTCTTCCGTCTTATTACGGCGCTGAGCGTCTAGGCCTGCTCCTGTTTCTCAGGCCAGAATGGTGAGGTTTCCGGTTCCGGAAAGTTTAAGCCACACACTGACAAAAATGAGTGGAAATTTCCATGTTTGGTTATGCTCTTTTTACATAATATTTTCTGGAACATTTTAATTTACATTATACAGGATGTTCCAGGAAAGGTTTCCAGACCAAAGCTCATAGGAAAATGCTTGCTTAAAATTGAACGTGGAATAACATACTGAAGTATGTACATCTCCTCCTGAATCACCCTGTATATAGAGGAATAACCAGGTGTATGTGTTTGTACGTAATAAAATTAGGAAATTTCGGAAATAGTGGGTAATACCTACAATGTACTACAATAGAACTATTTACTTTTACTAAATTTATTATGAAATTTTATAGAATTTTTCATGTGTTCATTTTTTTTCCTGTTGCACATGAGCAGAGGCGCATCAACCTAACCTCTAACCTAATACGTTTTAGTTGTGTTACTAACGAGCAGTAGAAAAACATATACGGTTCAATAATAAGGACTTTTTGTGGAATATTCGTAAAATGGAAGTATAAGATTATATCTTGTTACGTGTGCACTTGCAGCTTGTGCCAATTTAAATATATAATTCACAAATATCATAAAAACTGAAACGGTACGTCGTTGAGATGTTTGCATCAAAACTACGCCGTCATACCATATAACATTCATTTCAAATAACATATTTATCTTTGTGACAGTAAAAATAGTAACTGCTCACAACACATACCTATTAACATTAGTTATAGTACGTTAATTATAAATTTACTGTAACTAAAATTCGAGCAACATTGCAATACATTTTCCGATGATGGATGAACATTACACATTTACAGAGAAAGATGTAATTCATTCTTTAGAGGATGGATGGACAAATGACAAGGCCTGTGACTGACATAGTGTATTTATTATTGATTTCTAATAATAAAATCTATATTTATAATAATTCATTAGTAAGACATTTTCTGCAAATTATATTGACTAGTTTAAACCTGTACTTTTGTACATTTTAATAAGCATAGATTTTTTTCCATGACATTAAAAGTAAAAACTTTTCCTTCTTTTCAACTTCATCTGTCAGTACACATCCCATATAGCTAGCTCACAATAACAGTATTTAAAATATGCTAAACTTTATAAGTTAATGTACTTATCAAGCTATTCTAATGCATTTACTATCACTGTTAAAATTTATATTAATAGAAATTATAAAATCTAGTACAGCAATATTATAAATAGGCCACGTATGTGCTTTGGAATAAATATGATGTAAACTTATTGTTATCCCTCGTAACGCACCTGTCAAGTTGATTTACGACTTCAGGCAAAAAACCGTGTCGGTACTGATCACATAAAAAGAATGGTCTAACTGTATTTAAACTATATTTAAACTGTGTCTTGGGTGTACACAACTGACATGTCAATAGACTTGATAAAATAGGTTAATAGTATTTATAGGAGTAGTTGTGACAATTTTATGTTTTTTTATTTAGTATAAGGTGTCTAGAGATAAATACTGACTATACATAATGCTCCGGCCTGTATAAAGAATTCTATTCAATATTGAATAATGGCTAAAATGGGATTTACATTTAATTTTTTATGTAACAAAATAATCAGGAAGTTGTTACAAGCCAATTTATTAGCTTTTAAGGCTATTAATCTGCAGAATAAAAACCAGTTATTCTCGAATACTCATTTATATTTAAAATAGCACAATGCTGTAATTTGGATTATGCCTTATTGACAACTATAAATAGTTTAACATTCTGCTAAATTTATTGACTAATAGTTCTTTAGTTTTCTATATATGTTTAGGTATTAACAATATTGTGTGAAACTAACTACTCAGCAGACTAAGCTCCGACCAGCGTTGAATTGCACCCACAGTATCTACCTATATATTCTTTATTATTAGCCTTTGTAATAATTTTTACCATATTAGAAAGGTTTTGAAGCTAATATAAATTAAATCTTCTACAATTCCTATCATGAAGTCATTTTAGATAATTATTGAATATAGCTTTGTCTGTGGAATTGTTCATTAGCATACCTAGATGTTTGGTATCAGAGAGCATACATGTGACTTAACTGATAGGAATTGTAGGAGATTTGATTTATATTAGCTTAAAAAACCTTTCTAATGCAGTAAAAAATTAGTTCCTTAGTCCTATAGAAATCCGTTAAGTGCATAACGAAATATGTTGACGCAATCAATACCTACTACAATACTATTAATCCGTACTTTAATCATTTTCGCTTATTATTCCCATATAACTCGGCGGTGACTAGAAAATCGAAAAACTTTACGAATAAAAATGATATGCCAGCAAAATTTCTGTTGATTTATTATTCTGAGGGACTTAAAATTTATATATTTTTAACACCACGAAATATCATTAATATTCCCTTATCTGCTTGGAGCATCATTTTGCAACACAGGCAACACATTCACGCACATCTACAACGGATAAAAAAGTTTCAGTTCATGGAAATAAGACGAAACGACGAAAAGGAATTGCTTTAACCTTCTAACATTTCATGGCGGTATCAACTACGAGAATATTACCTATAACGGCTTAAATTTGAAAATTCGTTACTCTAAATTTTAGAATTGCCTACTTTACTGTTACCAGGTGAATTGAGCAACTGACTGATTCATGAGAAATGATCAACCGTTTGAAAACTTTATTCAGTTTGTGTCCAATATACATGATAAATTTATGTAGTAAACACTTCTCAAATGCTTTCAATTGTATTGGTTTTAGTGAATCGTTACTAAAAAAAAACACAATCATTACCTTGACTATTTTAAACGACATTCCTCAGGGATCGAATCTCGGACCTGTGTCGTCTTTATTATTCATAAATGATTTATCTACTATTATTGAAGCCTTGCGTGTAGTATTCCGACGTTCACGTGTAAAAAAAGTTGTTATTTGAATTAATCGTATCTTCAACTACCAAATAGAAAGATCCAATAATGTTAAGGACTTTGGGGTCTATTTTTTATCGGGCAGTGGTCGCGCGGTTTAAGGCGTCAGTACTTGAATCGAGGTGACTAGATCGCTGTGTGGTTCGACCCCCGCAGCCGGTAGACCGTATATAAGCTATATTCGTGGAGAGATTGGCACCCTCTCTGCGGGTATGGTAGGGTGGAAGAATGTTGGCTTGGGTCAATGTGAAAGAAAAATACCCCTCGTTGACCCAAGTTTCGTCTAGATAATAAATATTCCTCCCTTTGTCACGGAATTTTCTAATTGATCTTAAGTAGGATCTTCGCCAACAAATAATTTCATCTTTATCGATAAGAACTGACTTCCTGTTCAGCTTTCCCCAGCAAAAATTCAACTCTCGTAAGACGGCACATAATTTGCTTATACTGATTTTTGGCAAATCGTTGTCCTCTGAAGGTTCACTTAAAATTTTATTTAGCGTTGGTATTTCTTTTTTAAAATAAAATGAGTTTACTTTTCTGCGAATGACATTTTTGAAGAACTTATCTATAACGGCTTTTGACCTCCCTGTAGATGATTTTGGGGGTTTACAGTATCTTGTTAATTTTTTGTTTTCTTTAAAAGTCTGTAGATAGTCGATTTTCCAATCCCTGTCACTTTGGAACACTTCTCCACGATGTCGTCAACACTGCTGGTAGGATTTTGGTGTTTCAATGCATTAAATACATTTAATATAATAATCTTCTCATTCTGAGACAGCGCACATCTTCACGCGTTTAACAGGTACGTAATCTGATAAGCTCGACATTTTACCCAAACAATATTATATCCACTGGCACAATAGTCACTAAACACAAGTCGAATTTTACTCTACTGCACTAGCACGTCTATGTATATTCAGTTCTAAGACTGGATTGATCTGTCACAATACACTGGCTCCTTCCCTATGATGTTTCCAGTAAAATATACTAATGTACACCCATTACCTGTTAGCATTAGTGTTACCCGATAATTACCTGAAACGAAATAGTACCATGCCCATGGCCAGTTCTTATCTCGGGGTTTTGAATGAATGAAATTAGATAAATTTTATTACATATCACATAAAACGTCAGTTTTGGACATACATACTTAAGTAATTATGAAATATCAAGTTTATTACAATATCTGTATCCAATTGAAGAAAGATAGATATGTGTTAATTCAAGTACACATCCGCAGGATTTTTAAAAGCCCACTGCCGTTAATTCTCCAACTGTAAATCAAAGGTGGGTTTATGTTAGGCGATTGTTTCCCTATATCTCGGGTTTACAACTGCGGAATAAAATTTTTATTTGTTCTCGTAGTAGCGGCGGCAAATCTTAAACACACATTCGCTTTTCAGGGGGAATAAAAGTCTCCTTATCTTAAACGTAACGCCTTCGGCTGTCCTTAATTCAAGTCCAGTTCATCCTCCGGCTGCTGCTGAAATTAGTTTATTCTTATTTAGGTGGAGGGCGAGAACGAAGTCAACTTAACGCGCACGAGGGATTAAGCTAATCCCCGATCTTTGAATTCGAACGTAGGCCGCCTCACGAATGGCTCGAGTTGGGAGAAATCCACGTTTTTTAGATTTCGCAGCTCTATTCATATCCGTTCTCGTCCTTTTTCAATAACTTATCAGAAAAGTATTTATCTGATCCCTCCCCCACCTTCCGTATTTGATCACCGCTCCTCCACTTATTTTCACTTTTGCGGAAAGTATAAGTATGGGAAAAAATTCTTAAAATAACTTTTTTATACAGGGTGTCCCGATTATGCTTCAAAGAAGTTGAGATGTGAGTTGGCCTTGAAAAAATAGTGGGGGTAGTTTATATAACATTCTTCATTTTAAAGTCGCGATACAGGGTGTTGAAGTTGTTATATTAAAGAGGGTTTCTTAGTTATCTTTCGATCGGCTAAAGATAAATTCTTTTAAATTTGTGCACGAGTAAATATCAACCGTGCTTTAAGAAAAACGCAAAAACTGTTTCATTACAAAAGTCCGGAAGGCGCGTTCAGACAGTCTGAGGGTTGTAATTTAGAAAAAAATATGGTAAAAGTAAAAATTTCTTAAATTTTCAATCGGTTTTAAAAACCTCAAAGAATAATACAAAAATAAGGTATACTAGTTTAAATTCCATAGGATGTATCGTTTTCGAGAAAAATGGAGTTAAAAATTGTTTTCATATATTTTTAGGTATTAATAATATTGTGTGAAACTGACTACTCTGTAGACTAAAGCCCCAACCAGCGTTGAATTACACCCACAATATCTACCCATATATTTTTTATTATTAGCTTTTGTAACATTTTTTACTGTATTGGAAAGGTATTTTAAGCTAATATAAATCAAATCTCCTACAATTTCTATCAATGAAGTCATATGTATGCTCTTTGATACCAAACATCTAGGTATGCTAATGAACAATTCAACAGAGAAAGCTCTATTCAATAATTATCTAAAAAAAATTATCTATCTAAATTTACTAACCTGGTTTAACAAAAATACACTATAAATATTTAACTTTCACTTTTGACAGTGGGAACTCGAAAATTCAACCACAATAGATGATATCTGACCTTTTTCTGCATTTTTAGGATTGCTTCTTCAGGTGGCCTCCTTTAAGTTGAAATATCTAACTATAAAAATTATTATATGAATTAAACTTATTTGAAATTATATATCGATAATGACGAAAGCCTGTCACTGACATTAGCCTGTCAATGAATATGACAATACCTACTTGAATAATGTTTACCCTTTATGTAAAAGTTTTTACATATTTTTAGATATTAATAATATTGTGTGAAACTAACTACTCTGTGGACTAAAGCCCCAACCAGCGTTGAATTACACCCACAATATCTACCCATATATTCTTTATTATTAGCTTTTGTAACATGTTTTACTGTATTAGAAAAGTATTTTAAGCTAATATTAATGTTTGGTATCAGAGAGCATTCATATGACTTCATTGATAGGAATTGTAGGAGGGCAAAATTAGCTAATTTTTATCGTAAAAATTAGTTATTTATTGTATAAGTGTATTAAGTAGCATACTGTTTTGATATCATCATTATAATCCATCATATCCTTCTGTTTACATTTCTTATTTGTTACAACTTATTAATAAGTCCGCATAGCATGCATTACGTTTTACTTTAGCGAATAAACATACCATTATGCATGTGTTATTATTGTCGCTCTAAAGTATACGTTAACATTCCTGTAGAATCCATTAATTCATTTAGTTATTAATTCATAACTAAAGTTGATACCTGTCCATATTATATCCTTGTAATCAAAATCTCATTATTCACGTACCTATTTACCTTAGCCTTTTAATGTTGTCCAAGATTTTTTTTCGTGCCACTTCTTCCTATTAATTGTATTTTCATAGCAGCTAAGAATTTTTTGTAATTGATAAATTTACTTAAAAGGACATGTATTTGTTCGATTTTTGTTTTTACTCTTTATATTTGAATAATGGGAATATAATATACCTGCGTTTTCCATTACTAACGAAGTATGTACCTTGTCATATTCTGTTTGATTTTAAATTCCTTTGTCGAGTCATCATATACATACAGAGAAGAACGGCGAGCCGCTTGAAAGCACGAGGCAAGATGATTTGCAAAGACTAATAAATGATGTCTCAAAGAGTCACCATTATCTGAAAAGCAGTTTCGACGTATAAATCGTAGTACCAACATTTGAGCCTAGAGGCAAGAGATCTGATAGTGGGCTCGCTCTTACAAAGCTTACTCAAGAAGAACAGGAGTGGGTCACAGATTTCCAGATAAGGCTATAGAAGTGCACAGTGTTATTGGCAGTGGACATAACAGAACAACCCGAAAAAGAAATTAAATAGTATTTTAATTAAAAAACTAGAAGTCGATGATAACGAAAAATGCGCCATATGCATCATTCTATATGAAACAATTTTATATTTAAAAGTATTACGTATTACAATCTGTTTGAAATTTTTCCGATTAAAACATCGAAATGCGGAAATTCAATGATTTTTCTAAATACGTGAATAATATAGAATATTATTTCAATCAAAATGACATTTGTCATAGACAATTTTGTGGATAATAGGGATTAGCCAAAAAGTAGAAGACTTGTGCGGGAGAGGAGCTGGCATATTATTATTAAGCAGGCCGCATTTGCGCTCAGGAACGACTTACGTTGGTAGGCCCTAACCATTATTTAGTGCAGGAATGAGGGAAACCTGAAAAACCTCATTAATTAGGGGAGTAGTCAAATGTCAACCGGTATTAATCTCTCATATTGACCCAAGCTAATATTCTTCCACCCTACCATACCCGCAAAGAGGGTGCCAATCCTCTCCACGAATATAGCTTATATACGGTCTACCGGCAGCGGGGCGCGAACCCACACCGATATAGTCACCTCGATTCAAAAAATTGTAGTTGTATATTGTTGTACCTACTAAAAATAATAGGTATTATGTAATACAATAATCCAGAGTTAGCAATGAGTCAATCTCTAGATTTTCAAGAATATGACATAATATTTTCTACTTGCCAACAATTTTTATGTAACAGATGCACTGAAATTAAATATATATAAAACATGACATGTTCCAACAATAACACCCACAAAAATACACAAAGAATAACACTAACGAGATACAAGATAAAATAATGTACTGGTTAACCACACTGTACGCCAATGACGTGTTTACAAACAAAATAATGGCAAATTAAGAACACAATTGTCTCTCTCGCACCCACATACATAACCAATGAAGTATCTCTTTGCTGAGTTTCATGTGCCTCCTTTTGTCTGCTCCTAGGTTTGCCACTTTATGTGGATGCGCAGTGGAACTAAGAGCATTCCACATCGTACATTTCATTGAACAGATGCGAGACTCTTATTCACTGCATAATTTTCATTTAATTTAAAACAACGTAACGTGACTTTCGTCCCTCATGTAAATAATATGCACGCCTCCAATCCCTGCAGGTTCGTACATCAACGTTTCTCTAGCGAATTTTTGGCCATCTCCCGTGGAGCTGATGGCTTGGGGTGTCCTGCTTTGTGTGACGCTCTCGCGTGTAATCCGATCATCAATCTTACAAGCAGCGCCATTAGTAAAGGAAGCACTTCTATCCCTCTAATGGCGACTCTTACAGTAAGTCAATGTGGAAAATTGATAATTGAAGAAAATCATTAATATACCTTGACAGGGCTGCGGTCTTGGATATGGCTGAATTGCCAATTTACTTGACCTTAAAGGACCAACCCTGGAAGAGGGGATTGCGGTGGTATAAGAAATCCAAACATCACTACTGAGTTAGTTAATGGTAGGTTTTCAGTTTAATGAATTCTGTGTATGAAATCTGACAATGAAGACTCGTAACTATTATTATCCAACGGGAATCAGTCCCAATTACAGGATGGCAAAAAAAGAATTACAATGTAGAAACAAACAAAGAAAGTTGAATAAAGTTTAAAATACACGTTAACACTTTAGAATATACTGGGTGAAAATACCTACATTTTGATTACCGCTGACCAGATAGACCACTGACGTAACTTAATAAAATAAACCATATGATTTACTGAAGGCGAGGTTGCTATATCATTTCTAAGATAAATAATTTTTAACGTAAATTAAATTTTTGCCATTCTTTCTAATTTAAAAACACTTGTTTTTAGCAATAAGTAAAGTAAAATTATCATAAACGATTAAAATACGAATTTCCGCAAGTTCGACTCTATCAATTAAAGTGTTTAGGAAGTTACTTTGCTCAATGATTCCAAAAATTATCCATAAACGTGCATAAAAGCTCACTTACTTACTGAAAAACCAACTATTTAAACAGTTATTCATATTTCACAAGTTAATACCATTGTACACTGTTAGAAAGATTATCACAAATTAAATTCTTTGATGAAGAATAACAAAAAACTATGACTTTCACACAGCACCTTAGTTAATTTTCGCCGCATAATCTGAAACAACGTACCTACCATTTCGTAGCTCGTAGTTATTATTATTATTTTTACAGAAAGTGTTTTTCTCTTAAGTGTCTTGGGTATTTAATTAATATTTTTCGTGAAATACAGTGTGATTAAATAAAATATGACTCACTATTGAAACAGTGAAAAGGTTGACATGCTAAAAGCATATTTGTTATGTAGTGATAATCAGTGATAGTGATAACGATAAAATATTGTGATAAATCAGTTGGATTGTAGTTAAAATGGATAATAACCAAATTCTAGATAGAACTATGATTGCGAGTAGAGAATCTGGTTTATATATGTCAAGAGTAATAAAATATTCTAAATAAAATTTTACATTGTAAAAAAACGCCCATAGATGTACATCAGAAGAAAGTGGGTATCTTTTAAAGGAGATATTTCTGTATATAGGTAAGTAGGATACGCAGTTAACAGGATAACCTGCTTTTATGATACACCCTGTATAAATTAAATTAAACTATATAATTGACTCTCCTGAGCTTCTCAACTGTGTTGGTTTGTCACTACCAATTGAGCACTCGCACTATTCATCTGTATAATTTAATAATTTATAATTTTAATAATGAACGTTCTAACTCCTCAATATTTGTCGTGTGTAATCATTTTACTGTTCAAAATATGACTAATATTTGTTTACTACACAACCGTTCTTATTTTGAAATTGTATTTTTATTTTATGGGTATTATTATTTTTAACATATAATTTGTATTCTCTGTACTATAATTGGATTTCTGTCTGGACAGTGTTTAGTAAATAAATAAATAAGTGAATAGATACCGAAAATGAATGAATGAATAATTGAATATTTAAGTAAATATATAATTCATTATTGTTGGAGGCATTAGCCCGCAGAGTAGTTATTTCCTAAAATTTCGCTTTCGTCTTAATTTGCATTAAAACTAAATTTACGTACTTACTACAGGTTAACTATGTCCAGCATTAAGCCACTTACCTGAAACAACAAAGTATATATGATATATGTAGGTAATTTTAAAAATTTCCATTATACAAATTGAAAATTGTTTATACGTTTTATCCGACAATGTATTAAAATTTTGACTTATTCTAAATAAATAAAATAAAATTTATATTCCATTAATGTGAATGTAAATATTATACTGTAAAATGTAACTAGTTGTTCTTTCCACAGATTAACAATGTAAACAATATAAAATATATTAAAACACATTACCACACCGAATAATTTGCTTTAATGATGACGTTAAATATTAGGCGAAATTAACAGGTGTTAACAAGAGGATATTTTACTAGGATCGTCCTGCATAATTCCATACATCAAACAGCATTTAGACTTACGAAATTTGGGAAAACAACCGAAATCAAACTTAATTAGGTACTAGATCGAACCCCAGACTATCTATAAGCTGAAATAATTACAATCCAAAAATAGTTAATAGTGAAACCGGTAGGAGATCTACTTCTAGTGATGTATTTCTAATTTTTGGCGGGGTAACTTACTGTAAACCTAGGGAGGTAGCAAATTTATTCTGTGACTACTTTGCAAACATAACTGAGAAAACATTAATCAATCATTTTGGTAATAGTCGATAGAGTGAGTGTTCCGTAAATAGTTTGATCGATAAAACTTTTTCTTTGCACCAGTAATCAGAGAGAATATACTACATGTAATTAATGAACTAAAAAATAAAAAAGCAGTGGATTTAATAATATTTCGGTTAGGATTGTAAAAAAGATTGGAGAATACATTTCTGAACACTTGGCACATATGATTAACTTGTCTATTACAACAGGTAACTTTCTTAATGTTTCAAAAACTGCTTCAGTTATCCCCATACATAAAAGGAATGACCCTCAGGATATAGCTAACTATCGCCCAATCTCAATTCAAGAATGTTCTTTATTTAACTAGTGATATAAAGTAAATTTTATTTGTCTAGAGAATAAAGTGTAGGTTCTTACGGCTCTAAAGAGTGAATAAAATGTTAATTATGTGGTGATTGTGGTTATTTATAGTCCAAGTGGAATATAGGCATTATTATACATGAGTGAGACATTTCGGACTACGTCCTCGTCGTGCAATTTCACGAATGTAATGTAAATGCCGTTACCCCACGTGTACTATACAAAATTTTATCTAGAACTGCAAAAAATTGTATCTGCAACTACAACTAAATTGAGAAAAATCCAAAATCAGATCAAATTTGTAAGTTTTGACTGAAAAATCAAGAAGCAAAGGCATTGCTATGGTAACCTATTAAACTTCCTGTCAAACTTGTTATAAACTGTTACGGGTTTATCTTGTCGCCCGGTATAGGGCCGAGGGTAATATTGTGGTGGCAATATTTAAAACGTTTTTGCATGAACTAGAGATGAGCTGTTGAGGGTGAAATTAAACATAATAAAAGATGGATAAATGGCTTAACATTCCTTATAATAAATAATTAAATACCTTTAAATTTAGTACATTTTGGCAATATATTATAATCTTAATAGATACCTTTAAAAATACTCTTTTATCGCCGGCGCGTATAGGCAAACAATGTTCAGTTTTTCGCACCGAAATAAAATTGACGATTTACAAGAAATTCTGTCTTGAAAGATAGCAGTCATTCACGCATTTTGTGGATTTATGTAAATTATAATTAAAAGTGTGTTGCATTTTACTGATTAGTGTATCTATAGCTGATAGATAGCAGTGTCAATCTGGATTTGCAATCGTACTGTGCAACATATATGAATTGCAAGAAAGGCCGTCCAATATCCAAGGTATCTAAATACATTCTTTTTCATTAATTCTGTGAAGCCATTTATGTAACTTTTATGAGGTGGATTCATTCACCTGCAATAACGTTTATTTCCCTCAACTACGTTCATTTCTAGGCCTTTTCTTACTCCCGTGTTGCTGCCCTTAATTGCTGGTAATTGTAAAATATACAGTGTAAATAAAGAGCCCCCAATAAGTACTGCAGTACAATCCGAGTCCTAGGCGCAGAGACGAACGTGCAGGCGACAGACCAGGGCGAAGGTACCAGGACATCCGCACCAGGCAGAGAGACTTCGCCCGCTCATAGCCTACAAACATCGGTCACCAGGTCTTATTAATTTTTTTTATGAGTACATTAACTAATTAAATTATTGAACTACTAATTTCCCGTAAAGTCCTGTTTATTCACTTATTTACGACTGTAAACCTGACAGTATATATACTAAAGGGGACATAATTTTGCATATTTACCATATCTGTCTAGGACACCGCGTATCTGTTTACGACCGCCCCTCCCGGGGTATTTTGACCTATTGCGGCCATAGATTAGACCAATCGGCTATTCGTGGCCATTTCATGTTTGTTATAACCAATGTTATTTGAATATTACGTATCATTAAAGTAATTTGTCTAGTGTATTTTTTATATTATCTTGTAGTTTTATAACCTAGCCTTGGTGCAACCGCAGAGATAGAGACTGCACCTCCACGCCCAATCTCCCTGAGCTGCTGGACTCTCTGCAACCTTGCACCCTCGGTCAATAAGGCCAATATGACTTGCAGTCTCGGTTTTTTTTAGTATGCTACTATACCCGAGAGTGGGAGAACGTAGCAAAACAAAATTGAGTTTTCGTTTTTGAAGTAACTTCACTTCAAGTGCTGAAAATTTAAGCATTGTTAATACAAGTACAGACCAGCCGCATTCATCTGGTATGAATCATACGAATTGCCAAAGTTCTGTTGTTAATATAACAAATTATTGAATTTAATTTAAGTAAATGTTTAAATGATCTATTACTAATTGTCAAATGGATAAACCTGTTGGTTCTTAATGAAAAATAACCATTAAGCAGTGATCTTTTTTTCAAATATTTTACTAGTGGGGTAATATGTCACATTACACCACTAGTGGTGTAATGACCTTCATTATTCAATTGAAACAGTGCCAAATAAATGCTGTAATGAGGCTCTTATAAAGCAATCGTAGATAAAACATTGTATTATACGATGAACCCATTTCTCACCTATTAAGAATAACCGTTAGATGCATGAATATCTAAGTAAAAGGCCTGCAGCAAGGAAGAACGAATGACGCCACGCCGCGCCGCTCGCTCGCACCCGACCGCGGCTGTTTCGCAATTACCGCTCTCTGCGGCTTTGCCCCGTCCCAGAACGCCATTCTTAATCGCTCCCTGTTTTCGGACTAATTATTGTTCAAATCCACTACCATTATTAGCACAGGATTCATGAATAATTCGCGGTAATTAGCACTCCCGTTTGATTAATTCTTATAGCTCCGCTTACCTTCGAATTTATCGCGGGCGGCTGCAGTCCGTTCGCGGCCGCATTTACTATTTATCGGATGGGCGATCGAAGATCGGATGCGTTCGGTTCCTGTAGGGGATTTGTCACTGCTTCTATGGCTAGGCAACCTACCGCAGGTCATTCATTTTACCGGGTGGGTGTAACACAGCTGGGTATGAATACAAGAAAAGTATTCAATTCATAAATACCGAGTACTGTGTTAAAAAAGTATTCAACATTACTTGACTCCTGAATACAACATTCAAAGAGTATTTGAATCCCGAATAATTGTATTCAAGTATTCATATTATGTGAATACAATGCTAATATATTTACAATGTGTGGATTAATAATAATAAATCCCCTCATTCTAATCACGAAGATTAGTCGAGAAGTTGGACATGGATATTATTACAGTAATAACTGTGAATCAACTTAAATACCAGTTAAGGCAGGTGTACCCCAGGGTTCGGTTTCAGGTCCGATTCTTTTTCTCATTTATGTTGATGACCTATTAATATTTTAACACGTGGCAATGAACGTGATAGAAGACATAGTCTCGATCTTACCAATGAATGGTTTTCAGTAATTAATATTAATAAAACTAATTTAAGGACAAGTAAGGACATTTTTCTTAAATTTAAGGTTCTACATTTGGCATGTCTGTATTTACTTGATTCGCTAATTTATGCAATCTTCAATCTCATTCTCATATGCATATGGTTCAATCTTCACTTTTACAAAGCGTAACTAACCTACAATACAATTATATAATAAATTAGATAATTTTTAAACAAAAACATTAAAAATATGTCTTTTACTGTCTTTCGGAAACTCACTATAACTTTTCTTGTAACACATTGTTTTTATTCTGCAACCGAATCGTGGAAGATTTTGAGGTCCAGGACGTCCACGGCGTATTGCAGTAGTGTGACGTGTCATACACGAGGCTCAATTATATCCGTACCATGTACAGCGTATTCAAGCATAAATACCAAGGGAATGGATGGGGAAGCCCGATACCATGGTCTCCACGATCTCCTGACTTTAAATCCTTTGGATTTTTGTGAGGACACTATTGATGATTTACGCAAAAGCATCATAGCTGCTGCCAATAACTTACGAGTTCAAAGGGACAAAAACAGAAAGAAAGAAGTTGAATTTATTATATGTAATAGGTATTATAAAATGGTATTTATTTGTTTCCTTGGATATTTTTAAAATGTTTTGTCCTGTCGCCAATTGCATGTTTTGCCTTGTCAAGTTTTACAATGGATCAGTTTCCATTGTCGTGCAGAAGTGTATTTGTAAATCATTTTCGAACTGTCTTTATTGATTTTACAAAATAGCCTCCTCTTAGGTCAAAATAGTTGTATACTTCATATAAAAAAATGCAATCATGCTTCGATATGGAGTTATTCGCCGTCAAGGTAAGAAGTTGAAAAATAAATTTTAATTATAACTTTTAAGCAAATGGGCAATTAAGGTACTTAACTCATAGTAATGCTCATTTGCAAATTTAAACTGATATTCAATGAGTCTGCATTATATAGAAACACACGAAATTATTCATTTAGAGTTATACCTACATCTTTGGCAGCGTTGCTAAATTTGTAATTTTTCTTTCACAATTTAATTCCTCTTTCATTTTGCTAAAAAAGGACAAAAATTATATAAAGTACTACAACTATTTTAACCTCTCCTATATGTCTTTTCATTTTTGACATGATCTTTCCGGACACCTTGTTTGTAAATATAAAAAATTCTAGTTAATTATATTTATTATTTTACTGTGAAAAAAAGTCAGCTTTCAGTGGCAATGTATTTGACAGAAACTATATTTCAGGACGTATGCTAATTGACAACAAATTTATAAGTAGGTATATTAATGCAAATATTCGTCCGCTAAAAATGTTGTAAATTTAAATGTGAATGGTTAACAATAACAGCGGAAAAGTGTCTCCGAAATGTGCGGTTTCCCATCCTTCGCTGTCGTGTCACGTTAGAATGTCAAAAGTTCTGTGGTATTGTTGAAAGTTCCGTTTGAAAGATGAGTTCTTATTTATAATACAAATTGCTGACATGTTAAGCACTGAGTGCTACGATATTTACTCGATTTAAAATACCTCAGAATGCGATATTAAAAAATATACAAATATTTTTAACTTCAAGAAATAAAATCCCAAGTTTCATGTCTTTCAGATAACAAACGACATTTTTTGGATTTAGTCATTATTGAATATTTCTCCGAAATCTGAAATAATCAATTGAAACTACTGATGTTTTTAAGTACTATTTTAATATGCCTACAATTCAATATTTCTTGTCAATATTTTTTTGGACGGTAATTGATTACTTACAATCTCCTTAAAATACCTTATTTACATGATAATGGGAAGGATAATTAAATACAGACTTAGTGTTCAACACTTTAGAAATCAGTTCAAGTTCTGAACATCTAAAGGGTTGCTGCCGATAGCTAGTATGGATTAATTTGCAATGATTACGTGTTATAGGAAAAAGTTCAATATTCACATTAGCAATTTAACTAATTTAAACTAAACACCTACTTAATTATTTTTATAGTTATTATGTAAAATTTGGGTATTCTTTTAATTGGAGAACACTCCGCGTGAAAGTCTTAAATAGAATATTTTTCTGTTGTAAATTTTAAAAGTAGTTAGCTTTTGCTAATCTGTTTTAATTTAACACAGAAAGGCCTTTGCTCATGTTCAAAGTGAACTTGTAGGAGGCAATGACGTCACGTCTCACAAGCCTTTAAGTCCAATATGACGTCGTATATTTTAAAAACTATTTATCAGATCGAAATTTTCTGGTTTGACCACATATCATAAATACTTCATAAAAATAAAGCAAATATTATAATTTGAGATTGATCAAATAATAATAACATCGTACGGGAGAGGTGGCGGCATATTATTATTAAGCAGGTCTCATTTGAGCTCAGGAACGACGTTGGTAAGTCCTAACTATCATTCAGTGCAGGAATGAGGGTAACCTGGAAAACCTCATTAACTAGGGAAGTGGTCAAAATTTCGGGTATATCTTTTCGCTAATTTAATTTTGGATGTAGTTAATTTTATTAGTGATTTTGTTTTCTTAAGAATGAAGATTAATTTAAGCTCCACAGCGTATTTTCAAAATCATCCCAATTTAACAAGTGAGGAATATCGGATGATGACAAGTATGAAGAGTTAAGGCGCGAGGTCAAAATATGAGTGTACGTGATGTTGAAATATGTAATCATTAACAAAAATGCACGTGAGTAGCATATATGTACAGTGCAAATAAAAAAGTGGCCAAGAAGTAGGTACAACTGCGAAACGGAAAATAATGGAAACTCGCGGAAGGAAGATGGTATTTTTAAAATGAGTTTTCGACAAAGAAAATTGGATTGCTATATCTTACAAGATGAGACTTTGCCTAGAATATAGCCAAGGGTGCTTTTGCAAATTATGCGTACCATATGAACTATAGTAGGTAAATTTTCGTATAAATAAAATCGGAAAAAGTATACTGATAGAAAAAAACAAACTAGTGGTATCACAAATAAATATTAAAATATCAGAATCTGGATCGAAGAATATATTAAATTTAGACGAATGGTTGGATGCATGAAGGCCATACGGAAAGCGGTACCATATGATATAATAAGTGTTAATGTGTGATCGTTATAGTGACAGTGAATAGTGTTTATGTATTCTAAAGCCTTTTGTCCTTTTGAATGCGGAATTCGCAAATATTTGCGCGATTTATTTAATGGTGGGAAAATCTATACTTGTAACAAATTTGGTCAACTTTGGATATATTTCTATCATTTTCATTATAAAACTGCCATGGTAGATTGTCAGAAGTTCAAAACAAATTTATTAACATCACATATAATAATGAAAGTAGCAATAATATTTGTAGTGTTTTACTGATCGCAATATTTGTCGAAAGTTGAGATTTTCCCGCCATAAATAATTAAAACAGAAGTTGCAAAATTCATGCAAACATCCGTGAATTTCGCGTCCATGAGGACAAAGCTAAAGTGTGATATCCGCAGAGTGCGCATCAGGTAGTTGCAAGTGGATGGTGGGTATTCTAATTTATAGAGAGGATGGCACAGGGGGCACTTTTAAAGTAAATTGTTCTCTGTGTTGTGAATTAGTCTCTGTCTATTATTTTCGACCTTGGGTAATTGATAATACAACATAAAAACTTTAAATTTGGAAATAATTGTTATTATTTTTATTATCTAACGCCTCGAAATTGACAATAACTGTTTTATCACTGTTTCTACTAAAAATAATGGATGTTATGTAATGCAATTGTTGTATATTTCTTATATCTGATCGCTTTCAAATTTAGTACGCATATGAAATTGCCCCTCGCACGCTTCGCTCGTCGCGCTTGTCTATAAGCGATTAGCCACTCTCTAGATTTTAGACCGCTGACTATAGTTGAATATTCCTGAAATCGCTCCTGCTCTTTCTCATGTACGGTTAATTCACGGACTTTAGTAATAGATTGAAAATAAAATAGAAAAAAGGATAAATATAAAATTGCAGCTAAAATATACTAAACCAAACTTCTGAAGAGTGTCAAAATTCTGCAGAAATTCCATTACGTGTCGCAGTTGCGCAACAAAATTAGAAACTAATTACCCAGCCTCAATAGACTTCAAGTTACGCTAATTAATCCTCACAATAACCACCATCGGAATGACGTGTCGTTTCCAAGGTGCGAGATTCCCAACAAGGAGACCAATTAAATTAATTCATCCCTTTTCAGCAAACAGAGGCAGCCTCTAACCCCTCGTGTGATAACACGTGAGCAAACTGCTGTCATTTATTCTTCCTGTACGGCTCGAGTTCGGCTTAGTCGAACTTTTGCCGGGCTTTAGTTAATAGTTCTTTATTTTGTTAGGTTTTATAGGAGTTCGGGGCTGAAAGGATTGATCTGTTATAAAGTTTTAACTGCCAGGTTTTGCGGTATTGATGTCCGTGTTAAGGGGTCGGTTTACTCAAGGAAATGGCTTTTTAATAGAGAAATAATATTGGGGCGGTTTTCGTAAACAAATAAAACGTCACGACATTCTCGTAATGACCGAAAACGTATCTATTTATTATGTGGACGAATCGTTCCAATTTTGATGGAATTTTGGGATATAAATTGAGACTAATCTATTATGTATTTTTTTTCTTTATGGAAAAATTACAAAATATATGATTTTACAGTTGTATATACAGTATGCACCAAAAGTATGGAATAAATTCAATAAAAACAAAACAATTATTTTTTGGGAAAAATCCTCGAACAGGTCGATTTTTAATTTAAAAAATACATATTTTAGCGTAAAATGCGATATTCAAATGTCATTTGTATTCGAGTAATGACGTCATCGATTTTTTTTTAAATGGCAACACCATATTTTTTTCCTTGATTCTGAAAGATCGTTTAATTCTCTATCAGACAGTACTAAAATTTTGCCCTCTTACATAGGAAAGTTTTCGAGTAAATGACGATTGAATGTTAGAAAACGTAAATTTTATCCATAAAAAGTAACAATTCTGAGGTATGTAAAATAAAATATAATTGATTAAATTTTATACTTAAATTAAATGTTCGAATTGCCATCCACCAACTTCATGACAATGCGCAAATGTGTGAAGAAATTCTTCTTGCATATGAATGATTTCTGGGGTAACTCTGCGTATTTCGTCCCGAATGCGATTTTGAAGTTCTTCTAAATTACGTGGTTTATTAATGTACTTTTTTGACTTCAAGTATCCCCATAAAAAATAGTCAAGAGTTGTAAGATCTGGCGATCTTGCAGGCCATTCTATCGGTCCGCGTCTGCCGATCCACCTCCCAGGAAAACAGTTGTCCAAAAAATCTCGTACAGGGCGCGCATAGTGCGGAGGTGCATCGTCTTGCTGAAACCATATGGTATCGTCAGGAATGTCAGGGTCATTATCGTTAGGAAAAATTACTGCAAGGGCTGTAAGAATTCCTTCAAAGAATAAAGGCCCTACTATTCTATTGTCAACTATTCCAGCCCACACATTTAGTTTCTGAGGGTGTTGGGTATGTGCCTCTGCCATCTAATGAGGATTTTCCCGACTCCAATATCTGTAAGTTTGACGGTTTACTGTACCATTCAGACAAAATGTGGCCTCATCTGAAAAAAGTATTTGCCGGTGTAAATTTCTATTTCCTTGACATACATCCATTAGAATTTCGCAAGAGTGTATGAGGCGATCGGGATCATCTTCATTGAGTTCCTGCACAAGTTGAATTTTGTAGGATGATATTTTTCCTTCCTCAAGATACATAGCACTGTGCTCTGACTAGTGTCATTGTTTAACGTGAAGAATTATGAGGATTATCCAACATACTTATCAAAATGTTCTGTTTCTGATTTTCATTAATGCTTGGACGTCCAGATTTTGGAATATTTACAACATTGCCAGTTTCTCTAAAGTTAGACTCTACCTTACTGACTGTTGATTGGCTGATAGGGCGATCTGGATATTTTTCATTAAATAAATCGCAAACTTCCTGCTGAGTTCTAGTCATATTCCCGCATCCGATAAGAATTAAAATTTCAATTCTTTGAGTAACAGTTAAATGTGCCATAATACTTTAAATTGAATAATAATGTCGCTTACAATACTTATTAGAAAGTCGGTGTGACAACGACACTTTGCAAATATTTTTATCTACGTGATCTATAAAAGAACTATGGAATTCGAAAAACTAAACTTGATAACGTTTTTGCTTTATTTTAATTGATTTACGTTTTCTAACATTCAATCGTCATTTACTCGAAAACTTTCCTATGTAAGAGGGCAAAACTTTAGTACTGTCTGATAGAGAATTAAACGATCTTTCAGAATCATGAAAAAAAATATGGTGTTGCCATTTAAAAAAAAATCGATGACGTCATTACTCGAAAACAAATGACATTTGAAAATCGCATTTTATGCTAAAATATATATTTTTTAAATTAAAAATCGACCTGTTCGAGGATTTTTCTCAAAAAATAATTGTTTCGTTTTTATTGAATTTATTCCATACTTTTGGCGCATACTGTATAAAAACAATGTTAAATTTAACTTTTTATAAGGTGTATTAAATTATAGATATTAATTATATACAGGGTGTTAAAAAAAGAGTGTAAAATATTTAAGGAGGTAATAGTATGAACCAAAATAAGCAGAAAAGTCTCAATAAACATGGGTCCGCAAAGTAACTGTTGCGGAGATATGAAATGTTTTATATTTTTTAGCCTCTTTTTTTATTTTGCAAAAACGTTGTGTATTTTCTTATAATAGTTGGTTGATGTTTAGGGAAATAAGCAGTACATATTTGACAGTTGTTCTCAGTGCACAAGTTTTATTTAGCTGTGGCTGGTTACTCTAACGCAGAATTAACAGACATGCATTCTATGTATGGTCGTGCTAATGGGAACGCCACCGAAGCGCGACGTCTTTATGTTGACGCTTATCCAAATCGCCAGATTCCTTCACAACGCATGTTTGGAAGAATTCACCAAAGATTGCGCGATACCGGTTCCTTCAGCAAACAGTGCCATTTATCCGTAAAACCAAGGTCGGTATCCACTCCTTGAGCAGAAGAAGAAATTCTAGCACTGGTAGAGCAGAATCCAGGTAGGAATTCGATAACTGGCGAAAAATGAGCATAGGAGAAAGAGCAATTACAGAAGATGGTACTATCCTACTTTTTCAATGTGGAGAAATGGTTGGCTGGCTCTTCGATGTGGACAAAATATACAAGTACAAAAAGTAATTTTTGTACGAGTTGCATACAATATTTTTTCTACGTTCAGGCAAAAACTAAAAAATGTTTTATTTAAATGACAGCAAGTGTAGGAAAATATGACGTCGATTTGAACGTTTATGTTTGTCATGATAACAAAACGCTGTAGTAGACTGACAGATGAATGCAATAAAAAAATATATTGCACTAGTGCAATAAAAAAGCACTTTTTCCACTAAATATAGTTTAATAAAGTTTTGTTTTTTTGCATGAACGTAGAAAAAAGAGTTTGTATAAAACATTATAACAAGTAGGGAAAATGCTGGAAAACTTTTCTAACCTTTGTATCAATAAACGCACAAAACTTTGAGTAAATGGTGCAACATTGTTTGCAGTATGTAGTACATTTCTGTTGAAGTAAAATAGTGATTAGATGTTTGGAGATTATTACTACACAATTGTAAGCATAATAGTATGTGAAATAATACTACAAGTTTTGTTTCACAACAAATTGTAGTACATAGATCAGCAATTGTATAAGTGAACATTATTTTTTTCAATGCAGGGCAATATAGTAAATCTCATTATTTATAAAACATAAATTCATATGGCCCCATGTGAAATAGTTGTTTTTAATCGGGTACATACATTTTAATACGCGCACAACATCGAGTCAATAACAAACCCGGGAATAATCCAACGGAAATTCCGGCAAAAAAAGTGGATTTTTCGCATAATTCCAGGGCCCAAGTGTTCATTAATTAATTTGCATAAATAAGCGCCGCGAAGTGTTAACAGTAGCATGAAATGAATGCGCGGGCTTTATTGATAATGCGAGTATGTCGGCGATTCGTATTGATGTTTATCGCCGCAATCAGGACTGTATATTCAGCAATTGAAATGAGGATTGCCGCGACTCAAAACAAATAAACACCAACGGCGGCCTTTTATTTTAATCTCCGATCCATCCGTGATTGGATTTTGACGTACAGGCTAAGGATGATAGATACAATTGCTCACTATGCATGTACGTACCCGTGCATTTGCTCCGCAATCTCGATATGCGATGGGATGATCGATTAGTAACGCTCGTAGAGATAGGCAGGTTCGGTGGCACGTTTTGTATCAAATGCACACACAATTTTTTAAACGGAATAATTGATAGTACAAATTTAGCTATTATTAGTAATCCGTAGTACTGGTTATACCTCACTGTGTAATTTAGGATGTGTAAAAATTCCGTGTTAATAGTTTTACACACTACTATACAGATTCGCAAATTGCGGATCTTTACAGAGAAAGTAGAAATTGCCGCTTCATCCCAGGGGAGGTACGAAGTATAAGTGGCGCGGCGCCGTGCATTGGTCTAACATTCCCCACTACTACGGTATTCGGTTCCGTATCGCCAACGCCAATTCGCCATTGCAAATCTAACTGTCCGGTCAACTGATGCCAGTGTTGTCAGATGTCATGCATTCCGAGGAAATCTCATGCGTTTTAATAGACACAAAAAGAAATAATAAAATTATTAAAATAATTACTCTTTGAAATCTGCCAAAACAAAGACCTAACGAGAAATAAAGGCAAAATTGAATAGATAGAGGTAGGTGTCTACAATATTAGGGTACTTGAAATGTCCTTTATTGTAGACTGCTCTCTTAATAATTAGCAATGAATACATAAACGGGTATGACAGTTGACGGATATGCGGTGTGTGTGCTGTATTCACGCTGTATTGCAGTGACTCTTAACTCTATTCCGTAAGGGTACCTACATTTTCTGGAAACAACAGATTTTACGACCCGTGAGTCACCCTGCGTCACGTCAACTGCGCCTCAACGTTCGCCCGGCCTAACAATAAAATAAATTAGAAACGTTACGTGGTTAATAACTTTTAAGTAAGTACCTGTAAGTACCTACTTACAATGTAATATTATGATAAAATAGCATAACATAATTCTTTTTAATGAAATAAAAATGGCATTACAAAAGTAATTAAAAATTAAGCTGTGTCAAGAGGTGTCTTTTGATAAATTAAGCCATCTCATGCTTTTTTCTCCAAACCTCATGCTATTTTGAAATTATTCTCATGCACTGAATTTTTCCCACCTGGCAACACTGCCTTATGTGAAGAGTGGGAGCACGCTGTGGTGGAACTATGCGTGTAGCATGACACAAATACACGCAAGCGGCAAAACACAATTCACCGTCAAGATCCTCACTTTCCAAATCTGTATAATATACTGAACTTGTGATGTGTTAAAAGTACACCATTTTGTGTAAACTTAACACATCTCTGTGTTCTATATCCCTACTATAAAACGTTTAAAATTAGTCACTAAATGTTCTAAAATAACATTACCTAGAATGCTGCATTGCTAGTTGCATACTCTCCAAACCTCAAAGAACATGTGATGCTTAGTTTTATTTTAAGGGTCTAAGAAACATTTTTACAGAACACTCTAAACATCTTGGGATGTTATAGTTTAAAATGTTACTAATTATTGTATGCAAACATCGTCGATTACTGTTGATATTGTTGCTATTTATTAACAGAATTTAATTCCCCAACAACACAAGAAGTTTAAAATTTATAGTGTATTTATAAATCGTATTCAAATGCCTAGATGACGGTTGAAGTGCTAATTTATGGGAGTGTGACAATTGCATATTATCGTGTGGCAGCCTAATATGAAGATGTTTTCCGGTACACAAAATATTATGCTGAATACTTTTTGAACCACGTTGAACAACTGTTATAATGCCTTGGCGGTAAACGTGTGGCAGTGTTTTTATGTATTTGTGTACATCTGCGTGTATTTTTTTGTTATCCTTTGTGGTTTTTCCAGACGTAAGTAATCGACCTGGTCATGACCGCCGGAACAAGTAGGTATCTACAAAAGAAACGGTCGAGTGAAGGAGAGGTCCACAGTAAATACAACAATCTTTGCAATGACAGATTTTAATTTAAACAAGTAAGAAAACAGAAAATGATACAACATTCTTAAAATCTCTCCAAATATCAATCCTGGAGATACATATTAGTAACTATTTTTTAATTGTTTCCAACAGACCTTACAGCATTTCAACATTGTGTCTATTTTAGTTCTATAGTTGCTGTATAAACATTCTTGTTTATGTTGTCACATAGCATGCTGTTTTGTGACTTATGTTGTTTTATAAGATTTGTCTTGAAAACGTTTTTGCAGTTTCTATAAAATACCAAATTGCTAGTTGGGTATGACTACTGTACTGAATTCTTACTAAAATTCGCTGAAAATACAGCCTCGAGAAACGAAGAAAGAATTCTACTATCGTACCTCAACTCTGTCGGTATTTTATGGTTCCTCTTTTATTCCTTATTCCTCTGCAATGAACTATAAAGTTGCTGCTCCTTTTATTATATTAGAGTAGACGCAGTTGTGAGTATACGGGGACTAGCGCTGGCTTCTCATTATTCACTAGTTCTTTTATTAGATTCATTACGGCAGAATAGAAGTTAGCTTGTCATCGATTCGACGCTGGGGCATCCGTTCGGAATTTCAAATTCTGATTTGAACATATTTCAGGGGAATTTATGCCGGCGCGTTTCCAGAGATCAGATTGAGATATTAGCCGGGGCTCCTGTAATGGGACTGAAAAATTGCCACGACCGAAACGTTTGAAGGGTATTCCTATTTCACGTTATATTTCACAAAATTATTTTACATCTGCGCAAATATATCATGTTCGGTTATCTTTGATCTGATCTGGTTCGTGTCTATTTCAAGTAGAAGTCAATGGATATTATCCGGGCGAGTCACGCTGAACTGGGTAACATGGAGAATCGATGATATCTTACTAAATCCTTAGAAATCTTGTTAGCAGATACATGTAAATTTAATTACCAACAAATAAATTAACAAAGATATGCATAATATACGAGGTGTGACAATTAAGTTTCGGGAAATTGTCAATGAAAAAACAAGCAAATTAAATTTCGCCAAAATTTTATTATCGACCTTCACAATAGTCTCCCTCTAACTCTACACAACGATTCCAACTTTTCTCCCACGATTAGAAGCACCCTTCGTAATCCTCCGCAGTTAACCCGTACAGATTCTTTGACCTCATGTACGCCACCATGGTGAGTTCTCTTATGGTGCGACTTCATCTTGGGGAATAAAAAAAATCGCAGAGGGCAATATCGGGCCTATAGGATGGGTGCGACAACGTTGGAATGCCTTTTTTGCCAAAAACTTTTGCACAATGAACGAGGAATGGGCTGGCGAGTTGTTGCGGTGCAAGATCCAGCCGTTCTCGGCGAGATCGGGTCCCACACGGAAAACGCGGGCCCGCAGCCATTCCAGGACGCCAACATAGAACTGTGCAGTCACTGTCTGGCCTGCAGGAACATATTATTCACGATGAATGATGCCGTGGATATCGAAAAAAACCATCAACATTGCCTTCAGTCGTGACTTGGACATCCTCGCGTTCGTTGGTCGCTCTCCACCCTTTTCCACCCACTGCTGACGTTGTTTACGGGTCTCGGGGTCATAGTCAAATATCCAGGTCTCATCTCCAGTGACTACCTGACTCATCCAGTCTCAACCGTCCCTCCGAATGCGGAACAACAAATCTTCGCAGATCGATTTTCGCATGTCTTTATGTTCACGGGTGATAACTTTTGGCACCATCTTTGCGCAAATCTGTCGCATAATCAAATTTTCGTGTAACATCTTGCGGACGGTTTCTTTGTTGACGTTTAATTCGTCAGACAACGCACGAATGCTTAGGCGTCGGTCAGACGTGATCAGTGCACGCAAACGGTCAACATTCGCGTCAGTACGAGAGGTGACGGGAGCTCCTTCACGTGGATCGTCTTCTACCGATTCACGCCCCTCCTTGAACCGTTTTACCCATTCAAACACGCGTGTTTTCGACATGCACTCGTCGCCATGCACCACCTGCAATTTTCGAGGGATTTCCGAGGGTTTTTTCGCCAGATTTCACTAAAAATTGAATCACAACACGTTGCTTATAATTTTAATCACTCATTTTCACGACGCCACTAAAAAAGTTACTTCCAAAAGATACACATAAAACATAAAGCAAACATGCTATCGCCTTTTCAACCTTGGACTAAAACTAAAAGGCACCTGTCACTCATTTATTAAATTTATCATTTTATTCTGGCAAATTCCCTGATAACTTTAAAACAAATAAGGTTATACACTTACATAAAATAATTATCCTTCCTTACTTGAGAACTACAGACTGTCAATAAGACTCCACAACAATTAAACATTAAGATGACAGACGCCTCCTAAGTGTTTTTATTTATTATGTTTTCCAGTCTGAAAGGGTGGAAATTGATAAGAAATATTTACTTAGAAAGTATTAATTTTTTGGAAAAATTGAAAGAGCAAGAAAAGTTTCATAGGTCCATAAACCCTTATTTTTAATTTTGATCCATAGCCATCTAGAAGAAAGTTCTGGCCAAAATATCAGGAAGGGTTCTTTGTTTCAACCACTTTGATATAGAAAAGCTGTAACTTTTCGAAAAATAATTTCTTACTAACAGTCATCACTTGATCATGCTGAACAACCTCCCTAAGTTCTATGACACAGAAACGCCCTGTACATCGAGTGCGAAAATCGTCCTTGAGGTATTACAGGCCTAACCTCAAGGGAGGGCCTTCATATTCTTCGGTAATCAGACGCAATGCATCCCAGGACGATAATTTATTCGAGGCCTCGCGAGCCGATTCAATTAAATTGGCTTGTTTGCCGTCGGAATACCAGTCCAATACCGAAATTAGATGTATGAGTATTGTGTATGCATGACCTGCATTGTGTTGAATACTAAACACACGCTTCAATTGACATCTGTGACTATCATATCTGGATTTAGAATATTCATGGGCGCGCAGAAATATGCTCGAAGGTGTGTTTTAATGACGTTATCCGTTGGCCGATACAATTGCGGTGGAATTAATATTCCGCATAGAATCGCCTCGCATTTTCGGGTATTGCGGAACAATGGAACAAATGTGGAAAAATCCGATCAGAAGTAGCTCTGAAACTGAGGATTAAGCATTATACGTTATTTGATGCTAGTGACCTTTAGTTTACTGTAGAGTCAATTATTGCCTGGTGATAGGTCAGTAAAGAAAAACAATTTTTTACATACTGCCAACGTTTTGGCCTATATTGGACCTTCTTCAAGACTCTACAAGTTATAGTTATAATATACAAGTTTTATACAATTACTGTAAAATAATTAATATAAAAAAACAATGAAAATAGATTGCACACATTAAAATTACAATTGTTGCCTTGGTTATTAAATGAATTGGTTTAAAGAAATAAAAACTTAATTAATAACAAAGCTAAGAACTAAAATTATATTTTTTTATATATTTTTAGGTATTAACAATATTGTGTGTAACTACTCTGCGGACTAAAGCCCCGACCAGCGTTGAATTACACCCACAATATATACCCATATAATCTTTATTATTAATGTCTTCAAATATCCCCAAATAAAGAAATCTAGAGGGTTCAAATCAGGCAATCTTGGAGGCCATAAAACAGGTATGTAGAAAAGTTTGGTGTAAATGCTCTCTAACGGCCATTAGTGTATGGTACTCCTGTAAATAGCTTGGAAGAGCTGCAGCTACGGATTAATCAAAAGTGTCAAGATATCCAAACCAAGGAGAGTGTTTTCGAAAAGGACGGAGGGCACTTTGAACATATTCTGTAACTTTGTTATTTGTTTATTAAAAAGTTCCTTTGTCGGTTTATTCCTAATAAAATAAAATGTTTGAAAAACGAATAGTGGTCTATATCTCCATAACCGTTACTTTGCGGACCCAGACTTTTCTGTTTATTTTGGTTCATCCTATTACCTCCTGCAATATTTTACACTCTTTTTTTAACACCCTGTATAAATATCTAAGTTCACTTTTGAAACTGTGGGAAGTTGAAAATTCAACCACAATTGATGAGATCTGACCTATTTCTGCATTTTTAGGATTGCTTCTTCAGGTGGCCTCCTTTAAGTTGAGTCAAATGTCTAAGTGTAAAAATTATTATACCAATAAGTTAAAATTATTTGAAATTAAATATCGACAATGTCAAAGTGACTTTAACCTGTCAATAGATTTTAAAAAACGATTACATAAAGAGTACATTTTTTATTTTTTAAGTAGGTGGTTGTCATGTTTAATTTAAATCACATACGCGATATCTTTGTTTTCATAAACGGAATAATATCATCTCTTCATCTTTGACATTTGTAGGTGCAGATGTGTCAATTCATTATGCAACTTTTATCATAAAAGGAGGTCTATCGTCGGCTCCCAGCAATAATTGAGTTGTTTTCTTTTGTTAAACATCTTAGATCTTTTTTACTGAAATCCTTCCGATTTTCTTTTTAGAAACGCGATTAAATGGACGTATTTACTAATATCCGTATTTTCATTACCTTGGTTTATTATTGATAATATGGCTAAGGTTAAAACACTGAATAACCCGTATGACCGTAATTATTTTGTTCTACAATTACGGTCGATGTTATTTCATCCGATCATGTGATATTTGTATCCCACTGAAAAGCATTCCATTAAAGGAAATAAAAAAACGAATTTCAAATTTAATTAGTGACAAGTTCGGAATATAATAACCAGGCCACGGAATGATGAAATAAAGACCGTGGTTCCACGGTAAACTCATAAAATGTACGGAACATTTATTACCGAGAATTTAAATGTAATTAACGTCTCTTTATTATATGAATAAACAGACTTCTTGATTAAATGCAAATCCTAGCGAGGGTCGACACGCAACCAGCCATTTAGTCGTTATATTAGTAATTACAGAGGGCCGTATTAATTTTCAGAGGTTTACATACCGCCGACAAGGTACGATATTGTATCATATATACCTTTGAGACACATAAGTTCTAATAAACTTCAATTCACGGGCATTTACCGCTCGCAGCGCTATGCAGCAGCGACCGGCTTGAGTAAACAGGAGTTTCCAATTTATTTTTAAATGCTCTCTCTGCCTCTGAGGAGTCTGTAATGATTCCTCACCTCCAGCTTTTCTTCGAAGCACCTAATGACTACGTAATCTAAATATGGTCGGAAAGAAGTTGTTCAATTTAATTAGTGGGTAGGATTTTCTTGTATTTGGATGTATTTTGTCGTTTGAAGCCGTGCCACAGAAAAAATGACATTTCTGATCTTAAAAGTAATTGCTCAACAGTTTAACGAGTGCGGTAATAATAATAAATTGTGATAAAATTAAAGCAAACTATTTTAATACATTTTTTATAAACGTGGTTGAAAAAATGGCTAATTCCGTAAAACAAAAATTAGTGCCAACTGACTCACTTTTATATATCCTGTCACAGAAAACGAATTAATTTCTAGCATAAATGAACTAAAAACTATTCTTCACCTGGCCCAGATGGTATAACAGTAAAAGTGATAAAATGTTGTCATAAGTCTTTATTAAAACCGTTAAATTATATAATTTATCTTTTAGTTCCGGATACGTACCCTCTGCTTTTAAAGAATCAATAACTATTTCAATTTTTAAGTCTGGGGACAAAGATATGACAACAAATTACAGACCTGTACACTAATTAATAACTGCAAAAATTTATGAAAAACGTATCAAAATAATATTGACTAAATTTCTTATCAAAAGTAATTTGCTAAATAAATCTTAATAAAAACATAGGTACTGAAGATGCTATAAATGAACTTATTTCTAATGTACCTAATCAATGTCAAAATGAAAATAAAAAATGTCTCTATTTTTCTGGATCCATCGAAGGCATTTGATACTGTAAATCATGTTATTTTGTTTCAGAGATGACAGGGTATAGGTGTATGTGGTCTTGCTCTATAGATTTTTCATCGGGTTACCCTGTTCTATGGGAGTGCCACAAGGAACAGTACTGGGCCCTATATTCTTTTTGATATATATGAATCCTATAGGTCACTTATATATTAATGGAAAAATAATATGTTATGCTGATGACACGGTCTTGAACTCTGTTGGTGACTCTTGGAAGGAAGCTTTTGAAAATGCAGAAATTGGTATGCAGGTAATTTCAAATTGATTGAAGCTTAAATACTATTAAATCAAAATTTTTAACTTTTTCTATAACATCCGTAGACAAGCCAGTAAAAAAAACGAATTAAAAATCCATGATTGGAATTGTAATAATTTTCATACCTGTACTTGTTCCTATATTAATAATAATATAATAATATCTCTACCCCTCATTCTAATCACGAGGATTGGCCCAGAAGTCGAAGACTTGTGCGGGAGAGGGGGCGGCATATTATTATTAAATAGTATAGTATTCAACTTGCGGTAATGGTCATAACTCACTTGATAAATTACAGCACTCGCCTGCGGCTCGTGCTGGATACTTCATCTGTGTGAGTTATGACCTGTGAGTTAAATAATATACTATTAAAATTATGTTTATTCACTACGTGTATTTCTCGGTCCTTGGAAACACTTATTTTATAATAATTTCTAAAATTTGTCATTTTATAATTGATTTTGATAATAGTACTCGTACTTTTGATGATTCATCACAAACAAACCCTGTGTACTTGTTATATTTAATTGGAAATAAAAAGCACTACTACTACTACTTAGTTTTCTTTATTTATCATGTTTGCTATGACTGGTGAATCAATGCAATGCCGACGTTTTATGGCGACCAGGAATATTCCATCCTGGTGGCGTTAATCCGATAATGCTTTGTTAACTTGACGCGCATGTAAATAACAAGCAATAGGAGATTTCCAAATAATTGCAGACATACTTAACGGAGGCAATAAGCAAAGCAAGCGGATATCTGTAATCTGCACCCTTGTTTCCTTCGCTATTTGCGGTCGACCAAGCCATTTTCAGGCCGTCCTTATCGCCTCTTCCGCCTCCTCCCCCATTCTGTCTTTATCCGTTCTTCCAGTAACACTTCATGCGGAATTTCCATGTATAGTGAAAGCTCAGAGGTACTCTTAACCCCAAACAGCCTAAACCACTTGTCAATTTACAAGGTGTGGATTTCGGTTTGTGCTGGAGTGCTGCGTAAATTGTTGCTCGGAGATTTGCAGGTAAATGATAGCTGGATCCCCTTCTCGATCGTCTTCACTCTCCCTCTATCCCTCTCGCTTTGCTGTCTAATGCAGCTAATGTCGTCGTGTGGGGCCAATTAGCAGCAGTAGCGATCTCGTTATTTTTCTTGTTTCACTTCTTCCTCTGATAATTAACGTGCAAACAAAGCTTTGTGTTATGCAAAAGGTTCATGTAAATATTTCAGATATCTGATGATTGATTCGATGTACGTGATTGGGTGATAATCAATTTATTTTCAAAATTGCAAATAACATTTCATTATATTAATGATAATAAGCAGAAACAGTTAATAAAAAAACAGCCTTTCACTGATTTTTTAACGGAACAATTTGATTAATTAATAATTAAATCTTAACTTGGAAATGTCTACAGGGTTAACTATAACTAAGTACAAATAGTTTAAGACTATAGAGAAATATAAAAATCAACGGATAACGTTCTTCAAAAAGTTTCCAAATGAAGCAGTCAAGTGTGGGACATTTTCCGCATAAGTTAGGAACAATTTTTTTTTCTACAAGCTCATGAAAATAAATGGAAAGCTTATTGTTCTTTTAAATCTGTACTAATAGAAACAGAATCAAAAGTAACATAACAGTAGTGAATACAAATACATTGGAATACGAGAGGTATTATCTTCTTCCTTACAATTAGTGATACTAATTGTAAATGTACAGTTAGACTGTACTAATAGAAACAGAATCAAAAGTAACATAACAGTAGTGAATACAAATACATTGGAATACGAGAGGTATTATCTTCTTCCTTACAATTAGTGATACTAATTGTAAATGTACAGTTAGACTGTACTAATAGAAACGGAATCATAAGTAACATAACAGTAGTGAATACAAATACATTGGAATACGAAAGGTATTATCTTCTTACTTACAATTAGTGATACTAATTGTAAATGTACAGTTAGACGCGTTATGAATGATCAAGACGGAATTCAGAGTGGGAAATATAGTAATTTCAGTGTAAATGAAGATAATTGGCTCGGACGATCCCTTTGAATAATAGCAGCGTGCTGAAAATGAGTGTTTTAGTCATTTTTCGTGAATTTCAATCGACTCTAGCGTCTTAACTGTTGAGAGTTAAAAATTCATGCTCCCCGGAAATTAAGTATACATATCATAGCCAAAATTCAGCCACAAGTTGACCTGAGTAGCCCACCCTTTATAGAAGAAAAATTTGCTTGAAGTTTTGAAATTTTAAAAAATCCCAATATTCAGGCTATGAAACGAGCGTGTTGACTGAGAGATAAAAATCTGATACTCACAGAATCTACTGTTCTTACCTTCAAGTTTAAATGACTACATTACTTGTTATTTTGTTTAGAGCATGTACATCATTTTCTCGTTGAAAAATTGTTTACAGTTACTATTTTTGATGATAATTACTTCCAGAAACAATTTTACACCCTAAATATCCATAACTTTATTAAAACTTGAAATATTTTTCATATTTATAATTATTTTTGATGGTAATTTTAATTCATTAGTAAAAACGTCCAGATTTTTGCTGTAAAAAAACGGCTCGTACATGCACTAAACATGAAAATAACAAAACAAGAGATATAGTCATTTAAAGTTGAAGGTAAGAACAGTAGATTCTGTATCAGATTTTTAAAAATTTCAAAACTTCAAGCAAAGTTTTCTTCTATAAAGAGTGGGCTACTCAGGTCAACTTGTGGCTGAATTTTGTCTACAATATGTATACTTAATTCCCGCGAAGCATACATTTTTAATTCTCAACAGTTAAGACGTTAGAGTCGATTGAAATTCACAAAAAATGACTAAGAAACACTCATTTTCAGCACTCTGCTACTATTCAAAGAGATCGTCCTAGCCAATTATCTTAATTTACACTGAAACTATTATCTTTCCCACTCAGAATTCCGTCTTGATCATTCAAATATCTTCAAACAGAAAATTTGACAGCAAAAATTAATAAAGCTTAAAAATAGCAATTTTTAAGAGTCTTTATTTAAATAGGCGGAAACAAGGGCTTGTAAAAATCAAACTCGTGTAAATTTTGTTGTTTTGGACCCTAGAGTAGAGTTTTTAAAGTTACACCAAAATCTAAAATGGGTCAGCAACAATGTTTATTATTTTCAGACGATTTCAAATGGAATGACCCAGGCGTCAAATAGTGGCTGTTGATGGAAACAATGTTTGTTTACGCCATGATTTTGAATTTTTGGTAACAATAATCTGTGAATTCTCTCTAATCAAACAACTGTTATATTCATTAACTTTCCATTGAGGTATTCTCTTCTTTGTAAAGCTAACCTCACTTTTTATTTACAAATTTGTCACCGGGCAACCCTCCCGTTTCCGGGCCACATTTGATGTGTTTAACCGGTCCGACGGGAGAGTTTATGGCCTGTTAAAATATAACTGATGAAGCTAAAATTACGTTAGTGCCCTATGCAAATAAGGTTCATAAACCGCTGCACCCCGTTGAGGAATAATTTATGGTTTACCGAAACATGCTTACTTGACCACCCGCTCCGCTCTTAATCCAATATTGAAACTATGGACGGTCGAAGTGTGCATAAGACGTCCACGAGGTTTAAGGGCTGTCAACAGAAGATCATAGGTGACAACGTTATTCTTCAAGGTAACGGAAATAATAGTTATTAATAGGTTGTTTTTGGGATTGCAGCAGCTTGTCGAATTTGTGATATCAGCCAGGTGACATTAGATGATATTGAAGATTCGGGAACGTTATTAATTGAAAACTTAAGCAAACAAAGAATGATGTAAATAGGAGATTTATAGTTACTGAAAAATATATTAAATTTTATAGAATATGCATAGCCCTTCACAAAGGATTGCCGCCTGTTTTATCAATCAAATTGTGGATGCCTTTTCAAAATTTTTTGCTAGCATTTTTTCCAATGAAAATGTTCGGAATCTTACATTAACATACAGCAATTTACGGATTCTGATGCTCTTCTAGCAATTTTAAAAAACAAACATGTGGCGACGATAAGATTCCTAGTTATTTACTAAAAGATTGTTCAAGGGTTCTGTGCACTCCGTTGCTTTGTTCAATACTGCATTATCAACACGCGAGTTTTCTAATAGGTGGAAACAGACAAGAGTGTGTCCAATTCTAAAAAGTGGTAATCCTGCAGATGTGAGTTGTTATCGCCCTATTGCCATATTGTCTAACATCGCAAAGGTCTTTGAGATGTGTCTGTACAAGCAAATATTTGATAATGCTAAGTCGTACATATCACCAAATCAGCATGATTTTATCCCAAACCATTCACCATTATCTAACTTGGATGAATTTACTCAGTATACGGCGAACTATGTTGATGGCAAAGGACAAGTTGGTGTCGTTTACAGACTTCTCAAAGGGTTTTGATAAGGTGAATCATAGTATATTGCTTTGCAAGTTGGAACGTTATGGTTTTAGTAACAGTTTACCTGTATCAACGAAAGCTGTACGTTTCTTATAACGGTTTCAAGTCGAACACCTTTATTGCGACATCAGGAGTGCCTCAGGGCTCTAATCTGGGGCCACTTCTTTTTATCCTACTCGTAAATGATTTATCTTTAACTTTAAAATCTAATCATCTTTTGTTTGTCGACGACTTGAAATTGTTCTTGAATATATCATCTATGACTGACTGTTTGATTCTGCAAGACCTTGTAGATTATGTTTATACTTGGTGTACTGATAATTATTTACCCATTAATATAAATAAATGCAAAGCATGTACGTATACTCTCAAAAATCAGTCACTAATATTTGATTATAATATAGGTATGTCACCTTTTACACGTTGCGAGGAAATTAAAGATCTTGGTGTAGTGTTTGATAGCAGATTATCTTTTTCTAGTCATATTTATTCAAATATTAAATCTGCATACAGTACCCTAGGCTTTGTTATAAGGAGTACAAAGTATTTCACTGATGCAATTGCATTGAAGAGTCTATATTATTCGCTCGTACGTTCAAAATTCGAGTACTGTAACCTTATTTGGTATCCCTACTACTCGTATCAAACGTGTGGTAGTGCATCAGCTTAAATAACACCCAATTTGCGACCAGGACCATCAACGTTAGTTGTGTACCTTGCAGAAAATATGATTTCAACTCAAGAAAATTCCACTGTAACAGACATTCCCAATCGTTCGATCAAATATTGCTGTAGTAATTTATTTTCAGAAAATCAATATTATGATACGATAAATGAATCTATCATATTTTATAAATCTTCAAAGTAACTTAAACTGTAAAAAAATGTATTTTTCGATGTGAGGAAATCTCATCAAGGAAATTAGAATATTCATAGAAATGAATGGTGGTCATGTTGAAGATTTACTGTAATAATAATTAGTTTAATTAATTAAAACGTGGAGCGATAAAGAGAGTTTGCGCTGGGGCAAAGTTGTTTCCATGTAGCTATATATTTTAACTTAAACGAAGCAATAAGTATATCCCGATACTATTTTGTTTTTGCCATATTGTCATGAAAATAAATTATCAAAGACGGCCGTTTGTAAAACCAAATGAAGACTTTTCAGGATGTAATAATGTATAACGTCTTATAAAGATTTTCTTTGAAAAAACTTCCACATCTAAACTAATTACGTACATAGGATCATATTTATGGGAAATGGCCTGAATCGAAGGATGCTAACGAGGAGTTTTTACGGGAAAATGGATTTTCTTAACAGCCTTTCACGGAAGTCCTATCACGTAATAATTTCGCGAATATTGACTTGAAAATTCAACATACATGTTCTATAGAAGAAGACGCGGGAAAGCCATGTTGGCCTGAGGGGAAATCAAAATCTGTGTAATAAGTATTTCCCTCATTTTATGTAAATGACGGCAGTAGGTAATTTGATATCGTATAAAAACAAGAAAATACAAAATACTTGTATAATTACTGCTTGTTTAACAAAAATTGCCATTATAAAGATTTATATCTGATCATCTAATGTTTATATCTATAGTAAATATACAAAAATTAAGATACTTGGAGACAATTTTACATAGAGCAAATAGCTATTATACAGTGTAATAAATATGTAATGATATTCAGTTATAAATCAAAAATAGTAATATAAAAATTACAATAGAAAAACGTTTATTTTGACTCAAAATTACAGTGGCAAACCCTGCTATGATAAATTCTCTATAGAAACATAATTTCTCCATTACTCAATAAATATCGTTCAATTAGCTTGTTATTTAATGCTAGATTTTAGAACTAGATTATTTTATAAGCTGCAGCCATTTTGACACAACACTGAAAACCATAAAAATATCATAAATTTGGTCTGTTTTCTAATATTGAATAGTCAAAATTATGACAATTATGAAAAATTATCATTATTATAATTATCATTGGTTGGCGTCATGAAATTTCAAAAAACCTTTTTTATTTTAATTATAATAATATCGTATACAATCACTTAACATGCACAATTCACTAGATATGGGCAATACAAATCGCAATAACATTTTCTCCGCAATAAAGATTACTTTCACAAAGTGCAGTATAACACATAAAATAATATTGAGTAATACATAACATTACAATTGCAGACATTGTGATTAAACAGAGACACTCGTTACTTTATACCTTCTAATACCTTTACGACACAGCTAATAATAGTTATTTTTATACGACTGTCTTCCAAAAGGGGGCTGTCACCCAAATTATGCAATGTTTCAAGTTGGCTGAGTTTAAATTAAAATTTGATTTTTGTGGTCTCTGTTTGCAGTCGTATAAAAAGTATCGTAAGAAACTCGTTTGAAAACCTCTTTGCACGCTTGCTTAATATACTACTATTGTATAAGTGCTTTAAGTAGCATTTTATTTACGCAAGAATGTTTAAACTCGAAGACGTAGTTCAAGCGTTCAATATTTCTACTTCTCAGACTGTTAGAATCAACACATTGGTGAAGATACCCTCAATAGTTGCTTCATTCCTAAATATCGCAAATCCAGACCAACAATTTTGTTAGCTAATAAAGGTGTTGATCTTACAACCATTAAACGACATGGTGGATGTCTCTCTGCCTCTGTAGCAGAAAGTTATGTTGAGGAGTGTAAAGAATTACAAAAAGAAGTTTTAATATAGGGTATGTCTTCCTTACAGTTCAATGACTGCTTGACAACGCCTTTGCATACTGTCTATCAGGTTGCTTAAGTAGCCTTGATCAAGTTCTCGCCACAAGTCTGAGTTCCTGAAGTGTATGTGGGGGTGGTTGATGTGAATCTAAGGGTCTTTATAGTTGGTCCCATGCGTGCTCAATTGGAATGAGGTCTGGTGAGAGAAGGAGCAGTGCCAAGTGTGGAACACCATGAAATTCCAGGGTATCGACAACAATTAGGCCCAATTGCAGCATGAAACAAATGGATGACATTGTTGGTGACTTGTTCGACATAGATCTGTGAATTCATGTTTCCATCAACCACCAACAACTCTGTACTACCATTAAAACAAATGTCTCCCCAAACAGCAACTGTACCACCTCTGAATGGATAAACTTTCTGGATGGCTGTACGATTTATGCGTACCAAAGGAAGAGTCCAACACGCCGACTATCCGAAAACCGACCATATCTCGACTCATCTGTGAACAATACAGACCTTCATTGATCATTTCAATTCACGTGTTCGTTAGCCCATTGCAACCGAAGTCGCACATGATTTTGAGTCAGTAGGACCTTTCTCAAAAGTTGTCGTAAAGATAGATTAACATCTGGCATTCTCCTGGAAACTTTTTCAATTGAAACGGCAACATCAGAAGCGTTTAAAAGTCGCTGTTGCATGATCCGACAAGTACTCAGAGGCTCTCTACGGGTGGATACTGTTAGAAACCGGTCTTGTGCAGGGGTAGTAGATATTGGGCGTCCACTCCTCGGTCTTTCAATGACATTTCCTGTTTCTCTATATCGATGCACATGCCTTGAAATTACGCTTTCACTGACCTGAAAGAAGTTAGCAACTTTTCTCTGAGGACGTCCTGCCTCGATCATTCCAATGGCCCTATTGGTTTCAGCTACACTCAGTTTACGTCTAGGCATTATTGCAAAATAAAATTTTTAGGTCTTGAATAAGAGTTGACTATAAACTCGAAACGACGAATCCAAAATTCTTAAAAAGACTAATGATAAGAACTAGCCGAAAACTGAAAAAGTCACTCAATAATGATCAAAAGAACCACTCACATAAGTAAGTAAACATTTTATTTGTTATCTAGAATCATTTAGAAAACAAAAAACGTCAACCTTTTGTGAAGCAGTTTATAAACATAATTGCAATATTTTTGAACGTATGCTGTTCTATAAAATTTGTTTCCGAAATCGTTTTTGTACCTGTTATAAAATACCAAATTGCTAGCTGGGGAAGCTTACCAGTGAAGTTCGGATCCATATACTCGTATATCTTAGAATCAACTAGAAAAACACATCGTTCCGTCCAATCGACGCAGCCAGTCCGGAATTAAAGCGAACGGATTTAATCCGGCCGAATATAAAAAGAGCACTCAATAAAATTAATTTCAATAAATCTGTGCCAGCGGAGGGCCGTAGGTTGAGGGCCTCCGTAAATGTATAATTTATCAAGGAGCAAATTGATTTGTTCTGGGAGCCCTCTCCTAGTTGCGGTCACTTCGGCCAAATTAGATTCTAATCCAATTAAAAGTTTGCCCCGGGTTATCACTGGCCGAGACTGACCGTCTGTACTCAATCTTTGTCGGGTAGTGGCGCTGAGGACCGGGGATGCTAGCTGCATGAAACATTGATGAGCAGGTGCCCACATGTCTATTCCAAAGAAAAATAAAACTCGCGCCGGGTTCAAACGTGATGCCCGGTAAGCGGACCCCCGGCAAATTAGTTTATTCTTCTTTGAGAGCAACGGGGAGCTGCCGCTTTGACCCTTGTTTGTTTTTTAACGCTGGATGTTCTTAATATTGCACGACGCCAAGTTCTCCTTCTTCTTGGCGTTTGATGAGGAAAGGCGCCGGAACTAAGTCATAGAATAGAGTGGTTGAATATAATTTTAAGCAAGTGTCATAAAAATCATTAGAATATGCATATGCGCACGCAGTTTGTCGAAATTCGCAGTCTCAGATCTGCAAAGTTTTTATCATCGTCGGGGGTTCCCCAAGGATCCTGTTTAGGACCATTGCTCTTTATAAGTTTCATCAACGATATATTTCAATCACATGATGTTAACTGTCTTATGTACGCTGATGATATGAAGATATTTACTAAAATTTATTGCAGACTTCGCTAGATAACATAAATACTTGATGTAATATAACATTCTTCCTCTTAATATTGTAAATGCCATGTTATTGCATTTACTCGGAAAGTTAATTTTTTGAATAACAATTATTCCATTGCTGGTTCCCTTTTATTTAGAGTTACTGAGATGAGAGACTTAGATGTGCATTTTACTTCGAGTCCGAGCTCTACAGAACATAACAAATTAACAGCTGAATGTTCCAAAAGCTTGGGATTTCTTATTAGAAATTCAAGTTCTTTTGCCGACTGTCCTGTGTTACTTAGCTTATATCGCGCCTTAGTTTTCCCAAAGTTAGAATACGCTAGAATAGTTTGAAGTCCACATTATTCAAATGCTATTAATAAGCTGGTGAATATCCAGAGAAAATTTTTGAAGTATATGTCTCTTAAACTCAATGGCTTCTTCCTTTTCAAGTTTATTAATAATTCAATGGATTGTCCTACTTTATTAGAAACTTAAAGTTTCGATGTTCCTAGAGTGGACATGAGGAACGATGCACTGTTTTACCTTAAGACCCAAGGATCAACTTACTCTCAAATTCCTCAATGTATGACATGTGTAACACATATAATACTATATTTAAAAAGAAAATTGATATGTTTAACTCTTCAGTGGTTAATTTTAGACCAGTATGTACGCAGTCTGAAGCTAACTTGAATTAACTTACTTTTCATTTTATGTGCTAATATTGACCCTTTCTGCGGGTATGGTAGGATGAAAGAATGTTGGCTTGAGTCAACGTAATACCGGTCGACATTTGACTATCCCCCTAATAAATGAGGTGTTCCTGGTTTCCCTCATTCCTGCACTGCCTGTTTAGGGCCTACCAGCGTAAATCGTTCCTGGGATGCGGCCCGATTAATAATGATATGCCGCCCCCTCTCCCGCACAAGTCTCCGACTTCTGGACTAATCCCCATGATTAGGAAGAGGGGTAGAGATATTATTATTATTATTTTACCGAGAAAGGACATACCGTTGTACCATACCTTAAGCAGATCCAAGTCATGTTGGTTGCAAACAATCGGATTCGGAGTTAATATCTAGGTAGAGCTTAAGGCCATCAGCATACGACAAGAAATGAACATTTAGATCTTGGGCAATATCATTAATGTAGAGAGCAAGAGGCAAAGATCCCAGTATCAAACCCTGTGGCACACCAGATTTTTTATTAAATAATACGGATTTGTAACCACGTACAAACTGTAAACGATGAAAAATATACAATTTCAGCATATGAGAAAGGGGTATGCTATCATGATCAGGTCTGTCAAATGCTTTATGATTATAATTAAGAGTTTATATGATTTGTAACAGCTAGTGAGAAAGTGTGGTTATAAAGAGTAATTTCTTTTAACTTCAATCAAAATTTAAACGCGTATCGTGTTGCAAGTGACTACTGAATCCACGTGAGCCCACGTGGCTTGACGTGGGATAAAATGTTGCTGTGGGTTTCGTCCTCAAAAGCGTTACTGGAATTTAGTAAGTTTTTTGGAAGCGTGAAAGTGACCACAAAAAAATGACGTCGTTTACGCTTTATTATTATATTTGACCCGTTTATTTATAGAATTCAGTAAGGCCGCAATAAACATTTTATAACTCTTTTAGCGCAAGTGTGAAGGACGTTTAATTCGAGGGGTATCAAAGCCGGGAGTTAATATGACAGCTTTACTACCTTATTCGAGCATTATTTCTCGCAGAAAAATAAAAAGGTGAGATAAATCCTTCATAATATAAATCTAAACGTTAAACCAGCCAATCATCCTGTCTTCGGGCTTCCAGTCGACAACACTCGCTACGGGTTTTTAACTTGGAAAGATAAACATTTATTGCTATTGGTTCTTTTTTTTCGTTCAAATACTTCTATCAGTGTCAGACGTTGCTGTCTGGTACAATCGTAATTAGAAATACTCCGCTGAATTACGATGATAACTTATATCGGGAGGGAAATAGAATGGATCTGTTGTCTATAATTTAGATAGGTACTACTAACTTAAATATTGAGATAGGCGTATTGTGCAATAAATGTACAATTTATAGTGTGCATCATAGTTAACCTGTACATAATGATAACACGACAAATGGTTACTACTGATAACAACAGAGGTATGTTCTCGCATCATTGGAGATGAATAAGGAGTAATTAAAACCATCACAAGTACAACCTTATTTGAATATTTTTGCATAAGATACGAGTGAAGATGATGTTTGGAAGATTAGTGTAGCGTCTAAATGCTAAAAGCTTTTATTTTAAACATACATTAACAAACAATGATACTTTTGGTCATAGATTTTATTTAGTTTGTCAACAGTCGACAAACGCATTTTACTAATATGTACTTTTTCAGTTTCATTCATTTTTTACCGTTTTATATTCCACCTAGTTCCACGCGCGCAACGTGCATCGAAACATGGAAAATTAAGTTAAATCGAGCTGCAATACTTGCACACTTCATTCCAGCACACGTAAGCGTTTAGTAATAGTTTTAAAAAATGGAGGCAAATCCAATTTTCATTAATCTTATCTGCCGAAATAAATTTGAATCACGTCAGACATTTAATGGCTCTGGTAAGTTTTAATTTGCGTGTTGGTTCAGAGGTGAGCTTTTACATTTTTAAAATGTGAAGTAGACAGTTTTTGTGCAAGTCGTTTAAGCCACCGTAGTGAAAAATGGATGTATGAGATAGGTTTAATCAAAACAACGAATCAAGATAATTGCTTTGCAGGAATTAACGGAACTGTGAACACGTAAATTGAAACAAATACGAGTTAATATGAAACTAAATTTGTCTATTGTGACACTTTGTTTAGATCCCAACATACAGAGTATAACATAATAACTGTGAACATTTTTCACGTATCAGTTTGAAATTTTATAGATATACCGTACTTCTTGTGGTGTATGGCTTGATCTTGTTTTCGTTCTCGCTCTCATTCTCGTTCTCCTTCCCGTTCTCCTTCCAGTTCTCCTTCCCGTTCTCATTCTCATTCTTATTATCATTCTCGTTCTCATTCTCATTCTCGTTCTCATTCTCGTCTTCGTTCTTGTTCTCATTCTCGTTCACATTCTCGTACGCATTCTCGTTCTCATTCTCGTTCTCATTCTTGTTCTCATTCACGTTCTCATTCTCATTCTCGTTATCAATCTCGTTCTCATTCTCCTTCTCATTCTCGTTCTCATGTTCGTTCTTATTTCCGCTTTGATTCTCGTTCTCGCTCACACTCTCATGCTCGTTCTCCTTCCCGTTCTCATTCTCATTTTTGTTCTGATTCTTGCTCTCATGCTCGTTCTCGTTCTCCATTTAATCATCATTCTCGTTCTTGTTCTTCATTTCGTTATCATTCTCTTTCGCATTCGCGTTCTCATTCTCGTTCTCATTCTTGTTCTCATTCTCGTTCTCATTACCGTTCTCATTCTCGTTCTCAATCTCATTACCGTTCTCATTCTCGTTCTCAATCTCGTTCTCATTCTCATTCTCGTTATCATTCTCGTTCTCATTCTCATTCTTGTTCTCGTTTTCGTTCTGATTCTTAATCTCGCTCGCATACTCGTTCTCATTCTCATTCTCGTTCTCATGTTCATTCTCATTTCCATTCTGATTCTCGCTCTCGCTCACACTCTCATGCTCGTTCTCCTTCCCGTTCTCATTCTCATTTTTGTTCTGATTCTTGCTCTCATGCTCGTTCTCGTTCTCCATCTCATTATCATTCTCGTTCTCCATTTCGTTATCATTCTCTTTCGCATTCTCATTCTCGTTCTCATTTTCGTTCTGATTCTTGTTGTCGCCCCCATTCTCGTTTTCGGTCTTGTTCTAGTTCTCTTTCTCGTTATCATTCTCATACGTAATACATATTTTGCGTGTCTATTTAATGACATTGAAATTGTAAAGACCATTAGTAACTTTACATATCGTAAGTAAAATTACCATGACAGATTATTATAGACATAAAAAAGGACAATGATAATCATGGTAAATTTGTTTAATCCGTTTTTCAGTGCAAAAAACGTCAGCAGAAAGCTCCCACGCGTCCGCATTCATTTGGTAACGTTAGACCGACCATTGATGGCATACACACTGCAGCACAATTCGTCAGGGTACAAACCACAGACGATTAGGGAAATTATTTCTGCATTACTTCCCCGTACTATCTGATACGCCGGTGATATAAAACTAACGAGGGTAAAACACGACAAATCTCGGGTCGGAACCTTAAACAAGGGTCCGCAGCACATTCGAGTCATAAAATGGACGTAATGAGTAATACTAATAGGGCTTATCAACTCGAGTTCAGATCATATTCACACATGGCTGACCGCGATCGTCGCCAGAAACCGCAGACGCTGCACTTTTCGGACGTGACCAGCGAAAGAAGTGAGGACAATCTCGTTACAATAAATTCTCGTTACATAAAAAAATTACAAGTAAAATGCAAGGTACCTACCTGCAATTTGAACAAAATCTATTATACATTAAATTTTAATCTAAATTTTGGACGAGAAAACTGCTTAAGAGTGCAACTTTATGCAAAGGTAAGTTATGTCACATTATAATACTTTTTTACCCTCCTGTACCCTGTTGTTCTATGTCCAGTCAATAAAGAATCATCCTGTATATCTGTGATATTTGTTTTCAGTTTGTTTCAGTAAGTGTAGGTGATAAGCTACTAAACAATTTAAAGTTAAATATGATAATATTAACCCACGAATATCCCAAATTAATAAAGAAAGCTTAGTCGCTGCCAGTTAATGAAAAAGAAAACTGCTTTTATTTGCATTAAATAATTTCCTCCTTGAGTTCTCTCTAACTTTATTTTTCTCATTCGAGAAGTTTAGAATAGGGATGCCTTTGTAGCTTCTGTTATCCGTCTCTCAGTTGAAATTTGTAAAATGCTATTTCATTTCTAAGTTTAGTAATCAATAGTCTTTCAATCAATTTCTATTAAAACAATTTGGAACTTTGCCGTTTTCTCGCTGCTTTGTAAATTGATTTGACGATTTAACGCGGCGCCTTTACCATTTCATAGACTACAATTTAAATTGTAATCATTAGGTACTATTTTATTCACACTTTGAGTTGTCATATTTCAAACTATTTTATTTAAATTCTACTGTCAAATTCAAATAATTAGTAGGTATATAATTATATATCACCTTCACTTGGTTTATATGTGAACATACAAATGAAGAAACAGCCAGTTCAATTGTCGATCATCTCACCTATGGCATACTGATGAGGGCTAACAAGCCCGAAACCGGTCTATGTCTGGTGGTGTGGCCGACAAGGGTTCTTGGCTGTTCACGCAGATACTGCAAGTGTAATTCAATGCCGGTCGGGGCATTAAACCGCGGAGTAGTTGTTACCTGCAGTATTATTTATAGATATATAATTTTAGTTCTACAAATAGCAGATGTCAACGGAATTTCATAGCACATGCGTCACTATAATTTGGATTGATTTATACGAGTACCTACATTATAATTTTTAAGTAAGAAACACAGATATGTAATTTTACTGAGTAGATATGATGTGAAGAAGCTGTTTTTTCATTAAAACTGATGGTTGAGGGTAATCGATTATACCAAATTATAAGCTACATATAATAAATTTATTGATCCAATTTTAAACGAATTCCAATGAGAAATTTAGAAATCATTAATAAAAAATGTTTTTTTTTTGACAGCTTGCATTCCTAAACGAAGCATTTGCGACCTAGATTTATAGGAATATTTTTGGATGTAGAATCTGCTTCAGAATTCTCTGAACAACATTTTGCAACACCCGTAATACTTATAGCAAGAAAGTTGTTGGGAAATGACTAGGACAAAATAGAAATAATTTGACTTTAAAACAGACGTTTCCAGCTACTTAAATAGCATTTTTCATCAACGAGCGCCATCGTGTGCATTGAACAAACAAACCAGCGCAATCAACTCAACGTCACTCCCTAACATTTAACATCTCTCCCAATTAAACAGGCCAGAACAGCGAATCGCGAAGATAACAATTACAGATACAAAAATCCGAAGAGTTCCCTAATCTGGCACAGCTACTCGCGTTTCGTGCTCGCAGGGGTTAATGTGTGTATTATCAGTTTTAATACGGGACTCGAACGCGATAGTCTTCGAAGGCAAATGTACCGGAAGACGGATATCTTTGTGCATGCTTAATTGCTGTTTGTAGCTCGCTATTGTGGGGTAGATGTAGATCTGGCGATAACCGCGCCTGAATAATGATCGTTACGAGGAACTTCGGTCAATTTACACCAACATCACTAGGTGGTACTGTTTGTAATGTTTACATGTCGTTCTGTCCGAGGTTCTTGCTGATTTATCGCGCGCTTGAGACAGTACAATGGGTGGTCGTTAACTCGGGCATCGGTAGAGCGTAAAAAAGGCGATAATAGGAAAATTTTACACGATTTGGAAAGGTCGGCCGCAGAACAAAGTGTAATACTGACTACTATTAACAGAAAATATTTATTTGGGTGACACAAATAAGAGAAACTGATCCCACAATAAAAATCTCATACAAAATACTCAGTGGTGTTATATGACTGATGAAGTTCAAACGGCTTTTTATTGAGTAAACTGTTTAAATCAATAATTTCCAGGTTTGATCTATTTTCCAAAATGTTATAGATAATTAGTTGGGGATCAAATTAAATGGTAATCATGTCAATTTTTCTGTATTGGATGAAGACGGCCATTATTACTTACATATTTCTACCACAACTTCATGAAACAAATTCTCACTTTCCAGTTTACACCATATTTTCTTATGCAAATTGTAATTTGAGAACATATTTACAATCGCGGTCCATGGTCCATGATCGGGTTAGAACAATACACTTATGATTATTATCGTCCACAAACAGCAGTGATCATACACAGCAAAACTACATATGCGCGTTGGTACCAGCTCGCATCTAAGTTTGTTTTCCCTCTTCCACTTACTAGCCAATGTGTCAGAAAAATCAGAAAAATTAAGTGGAATCGATAACAAATTTGATATTAAAACAGTTTTTCAGGCAATTAATATTTTACGATACTTTTTATCAAAAACACGTCCAAAAATTGATACACGAAATTCAAGAAATTGCATCTACAGCATACCTTGCGAATGCAATAAACATTATGTTGAAGAAACGTCTCGGCCTATGAATGTTAGAGTTCAGGAACATAAAAATTATATAAAAAACGGTCTTTTGATTCAACGATCAAATTTAAAAGAGACCGCGATTATTTTGTTGAACGAAGAAAAGTGTGTATCAAACTGTTCAGTAAACATTGATCATTGTTGGCTACAGTTTGTAATACGAAGAAGTAAGTAACTTATTTAATTTCACATTTTCAGATACTTTAGAATTAAAATTCAAAAATTCAATCAAATAAAAATTAAATACCACTTGTAGCCTAATACTACTTATTAAATATTTAGTCTAATAAAAATGGTTTCCTTTTTATTTATTCCTTAGATATAAATTTGTATATTCTCTATCTTGAAACATCACAAATAAAAACACTTGGTGGCTGATTTCCCTACCTTTAAATATGGAAACTTTTCGTTGTTGGTGGAAACGAGTAATCAATTAATAACCCACGTCATAAACCACCCGCAGAAATACAAAAACATTCGAATGACTAATACATGAATCCACAGAATAACAGCAATTTTCATATTAAGATTGATGCTCTAATTATTTCACTGGGAAAAGGTATTATTGGAAGATAATTAATTGTGACCGATCAGTAAAGTTCATTAAATTAGCGGACTGTTACTTTCAGTTGTACTCCATGAATATATCCATTAGTATATTTAGTTTTTTTTTAAATACTGAACATATATTAGAATATATTTACCTACAACTGCTTTATAAGAGCCTCATTACAGCATTTATTTGGCACTATTTCAGTTGAATAATGAAGATCATTACACCACTAGTGGCGTAATGTGTCATATTACCTCACCAGTGGAATATTAAAAAAAGAGATCACTCCTTAATGGTTATTTTACCTTTGTTAGCAAGAATTTTGTGTCATCGGCATCTTAAAAATTTTGAAACATCCTCTTTCATTAATATTCTTGACAATTTTAGTTTGTACCTGATTACTCTTTCATAAAAGCAATTAAATTGTTGACTTTACTGATGTCAACATTTTGCCGTATACAGATTGTAGACCGCAGCATAGAATAGAACGCCCAAAGACTAGATGACTTGTACCTACTTCTTGGATAATTCTTCAAAAAATACTTATAATATATTTTCTTTTGTTTCATATTTTATATTCTTAGGCACACAGCACATCAGTGAATCGTTTATAAAATTGTTCGTACTTGGTTCTAGATTTATCTGGTAAAAGTGAAGCTACTACAGTTGCAGCAGCTTTTTCAATATCAAGAAGCAAGTTTTCTGTTTTTGAATCACTCATTATTTCAATCAACCACTATTTTCACAAGAAAATGTAAAAACGAAAACTCAATTTTGTTTATAAGTTTGACAGGAAGTTTGACTCACTCATGTATAATAATGCCTACATCCCACTTCTTTTTAGGAATAAAAAATATAATGTCAATATTATAATTAAACAGTACGAACTTTATTTACTTTAAACAGTACATTAGTTTAGTCCTTTCTTAATTAAATATTTGGAGTGAAAAGGACGAAGGATTTTACGCAGAATCTATATGTTCTGCGATTTGTCCATTTTTAAATGCCCAAGTCCCTGTAACCCAGCTCTTGGCCCCAACATCTGTCACTGTTTCTTTAATAGAACGGCTCTTTCTTATTGCTGACATTTTATTTGAAGAGGGGCCGCCCCAACGTTTTTAGCTACTACTAGGGCCAAAATTCTGAGGAAAATACGAATCAGTTGCAAGAAATACTTACAAATTAAATCATTGTTAAAATAGAGAATAAATGAATATTTTTATAACAACAACGACGATACTCAAAACTGACTCTACTAACTAATTTTACAACTAAAATACGTGATCCAATACAGGGTGTTCGTAGTACGAATGAATGCCAATATTGGAAAGTCAAAAGTAGCAAAAAAACTCTTGTGAAGAAAAACCATCTAAACGAATAGTTTTTCTACAAATATATTTCAGATATAAAAATTAAACTATTATAAAATGGAGAACTTACTGTAGATCAGTAAAAGTAAACTATTATACCAGAGTAGGTAGACAGAGAAACTGATAATTCCATGGGTACTAAACTAAAAAAATGCATAAGAAACGTAAGCAGTCCCAAGTTATCAATAGCCTGTGTTTACAGACGTCTGTCTGTTCAGTTCAGCCACCCCATGAAAGATCTATTTTATTAAGTGGGGAAAATGGCCAGTGTATATAAATTTAAAGACATCCTTAAATAATTCAACAACAACGCAACATAGCCTTGTTATAACAACCTAGCATGAAATCCTCTATAAGGAACTGTGTGGGGTTATTAGATTAGAAATAACAAGTCCACGATTTGTAACACGTTACATATATTAATAAAGATATAACAACTGGGAAAGAATGTTCCACCAATACAGCAGTCTGGAGGGATGTTACGCGTAAGACGAGCGACAAGTAACTGCCGTGGTTTTTCACCGGACCTTTTGCATTTCTGTACACTTTTTATAAATAAATATCATACGATTTCAATATAGCCTGTAAAATTACTAAAAAATACAGAACATTTTTACTAAATCTATACACATACAAAACCGATTTTTTTAATTATTGTTGATTCCACACCCGATTTGTTACAAATCGTCTTATGCAGATTCTAAATTTTTCTTCATTCAAAATGAAATTATACTATTTTCAAACTGTTCTATTGCTATTTATACAGAGAATATGAAAGAAAAATATCAAAAAACACTAAACTTCACACTCCTATTACGTTACATATACTATATTTATGATCATATACCCTTCCCTTAATATTATTTACTCTGACCTATGTAACAACTAGTACAATTATTACAATTTAAAGTTTGGCACAACATTGCACCCTGTATAGAAAATAAAAATATTGAAAAGCCTCATACATACTCGTATATCCTGAAGTTAAATGTCCAAATAAGATGTTCCATGTAGAGACCATTTCAATTGTGAGGATCTCTCGATATTTTCTCTAAAGTAAAATATTTTCCATACCTAGTCGTCTCCCGACTGATTTATGGACAGATATCTCCAGATCTTATAGAATTCAATAATAAAACGTACATAGAATATTCATAGTTACGGAAGATGCGGGAAACGAAGATTTATAGTAAAATTATCTAATGTTTTATGAATACAATGAAAAATTGATGGATTTCAAGTCAGTCTGATATCGAACGATCCCCGACAACATCCTATCTATTTTGTCGGCTTACTGTAAACGAGTTTAGGGTGGATTTAAACAAATGTATCGTGTATTCCAATTCCGGTTGAACTGAAAAATTAATATTTGCTTCCTCGTACGTTTCGCAGCTAACAGCTAACTGATTGTACCTACACAGTGTCCCAAAAAAATAAGGAGGCTTGCGAGAATTTCATATACAGTGTTAACTATGACTTAGTAATATTTTAAGAGGGGATAGGGAAACATAAAAATTAACAGAATCACCCATCAAAAACATTTTTTCGATATTATTTTAAATCCTTATTTAACGCCGCCAATGTAGAGTAGGCAACGAACAAGCAAGTTGGTTGCCTACTCGCTCAGTCGCTGTCAGTATCGCTGTCATGTCATAATTCAATTCCTGCGTTTACGTTGTAATTTTGTGTTCTTCTTCAGTTTTTAGTACCTTTTTTAATTTTTGAACGTTTTATAGTTATTAAATAAAGACATTTGTGTTGGGTGCAGATACTTTCCCACAATATAGTTCGCCAGTTTGGTTTTCTAGGTTATGGGACAAAACTGCCGCGGTTACATTAAAACTTGTCTATTATCTATTCTTTTCTCACTTTCTCTCAACCAGCATTAAATTTATTACAAATAATTCTTTCCGTTAAAACCCAATCAAATAAAAAAGTAATAACGTAATGTCACATACAAATAATCAGACACAATCTTAAAATATATATAATACGCACAACTGTGTAAAGTATAAGAAGAATAGACGTCTACATAAAGAACATTTTTTTGTCCTCTTTCAGAAGCGGCAAAACACCGAAATGAATAAGAACATCGCGCAAACATTTATTCAGCGTAGCCGTGTTAATTCATCCACCTAATTCCCGAACAGTGCTTCAGAAATTACGCGACACGAAAAATTTTGTATTCAAAACAATTACGGGGATCCCATTAGCTCTGCAGAAAGGGGCCGGCTGAATTTTAAGAGTCACCCAAGTACGTGCCGACACCGCTGCTGCGAGCTCTCTGGCGCCCCTGCGAATTGTACAGTAAAGACATTACTTTATGAAATTAGGAAAGCCAAGTGTTGTTAATTTTCTACCTCCCATAAACAGCTCTTGCACTTTGGTGGAATTGTTCCGCGTTACAAAATCAGATACTTTTATTGTCGTCTTAACACCTGCGTATTCGATGCTCTGCTTGTTACGGAATATAAATTTCTTCAATAAAGGTAAGATTCCAGAAACACCGCTGCAAAGTGAAAATATACTGACAACGGCCACCATATTTGCAGCTTGTGAACTATAAAAAATGTCTGTAAAACTTCAAAGAAATTATATACATATATTTACATAATATTTATCAAATTAGATGTCATAAGTGATAGTCAGTTGAACAGACAAGGACACATATTGTTTAAAAGTTACCAAATAGTAAGTTATGCAGATGATGTGGCCATTATTGCTAGAGATAGGGAATTAAAAGAAGTAACAAGAAAACTTGTGGGGAAGCACGTAAAGTGGGATAGCAGATAAATCAAGAGAAAAGGAAGCTTTTGAGAATAGGAGAACAAATAAAAAGATACCAATGTCAAATTGAGAACACATCATGGAGAGATGGAGCTTGAAGAAATTCAAGAATATGTGTATTTAGGGGCGCTAATAACAGCTAACTGTGATGAGGAGCAATATATTAATAGGAGAATAATAAAAGTAAACAGAAGTTCGACAGCAGTCAACCACTTAATGATATCAAAATATTTGTCTGGAGGAGTAAAATTTAGAATGTATAAAACAATTTTGAGACCGACAGCGCTGTATGGCAGTGAAACCTGGGTCCTCAATAAGAAGTCAAGAGAAAACCTTTTGAGGTGTGAAAGGAAGATCTTAAGGAGAATTCTAAGACGCAAGAAGACGAAGGAAAGTTATGTAAGGAGAAATAAAGAGGAAATATATGCAATGTACCAGGCACCAACAATAAACAAAGTTGTAAAAGCCAGAAGAGTGCAGTGGCTAGGGCATCTAGAACGTATGGAAGATGAAAGGACAGTTAAGAAAATTGTAGGGAGTAAACTTAACTACAAGAAAAAAAGAGGGAGATTGAGGAAGGGATGGAGAGAGGCAGTGGCAATAGATCTAAGGGAGAAAAATGTAACGGATTGGAAAAGAATGGCGAGGACAGAATGGAATGGAGGCGGATAAAACTGCATGCTATCTCACATTGATACTGATTTATAGTGGCCGTCAGCAAACGAAATTTTTCGAGAACTTTTACCGCTTGCAAGCCTAGAAACGATATACTGTAGCATTTATCCCTCCTAATTAATATACGTAGATGATAATGAAGTAATTTTTTTCTCTAAATATTGCTAAATTTGATATTCTCCATCAATAAAAATGAGTACTTACATACATTTAGAAAACATAACCAAACATGTTTCGACTGTATAATAAATCTGTTTTAAGTATGCAGCTGAATAACAAAACCTCCATCTACAGCTTCACTAATATTAGTTATTTTCCTCTCCAAACCGCGTTACCGTCATCAAACGTTAAATAGACAATCATTTGCGAACTGGAAATAAATTTATTCCAAACAAAGACGACAGATCGATATTCTAAAAATAAACTTCCACCCACTTCATTAAAGATAATGCAAAATTCATAGATTCAAGAATAGTAATCTTCCGCTCACATTAGAACTAATAAGTAGAATAAAGTGATGTTTACTTATTTGAGAATATTTTCGTTAATAAACGATAATCGAGAATCGAAAAATATTTCAATCGCTTTGACTTTATGAAAAATTAGGCCATTAAAAACTCTCAATGAGAACTATAAACTATTTTCACATGTTATTTCCTTATTATATGTAGATATTATAAAAATTTGGTTAGTTCTTAATGAAATTTCAAATACTAAAAAGAAACAAGACATTTCCACATCTTTTAATTATATAACACTGTCCTTTTGCATTATTAAATATACAACACAAAGGCCAGGGTTGTAAATTCCATCGTCGTTGTGTAGATGGTTTAATGCAAGCAAGAGCATTGCAAAGCATTATCTCCGTTTTCTGATCCAGAAATCCTTTATATGTGCATATAAATTCTGCATTACAAATGGAGCTTTTAATTAAATTATTCACATGTACAAAATTTAAAGAGGAACTAATGTACACTTAAATTAATTACAATATTAAATTTGTTGTCATCGAGAGACTGTGTAATATTTATTTTCAATTGCAAAACATTACATTTTGTTTGTTGATTATTGGAAGGCAATCACCAATTTCGTTGTAATTGCTATGTATCTTGGAAACTACAAGAGATAGAACGATGGCTACTCTTTTAATAAACTTAAGATACCGCAATAAGAACTTTTATTGTTCTTGGTTTTTTGAGATACAGGGCGAAATTTGTTCGTATCTCAGAGGATAGCTGAAATATCGTAATGATAAGCCAGTGGTCGCGCGGTTTAAGGCGTCAGTACTTGAATTGATGTAACTAGACTGGTGTGGGTTCGAGCCCCGCTGCCGGTAGACCGTATATCGGCCATATTTGTGAGAAGGATTGAAACACTCGTTGCAGGTATGGTAGGGTGACAGAAGTTAGCTTGGGTCAATGTTAGAGATTGATACCGGTGGACATTTGACTACTCCCCCTATCAAATGAATTGTTTCTTAATATTTTCGCTTATTATAATGTTGTAAATAAAGATACAAAAAAATGTTTCGTATAAATTTTTTTTACTTCTTATTATGTTTAGGGGAAAAAAGTCTAGCTCCCCCTCGACACTAACTAACTTCCATTTGATACATGGTGATTTTCCGTATTGTTGTGCCGTGACTTCGATAACTGGTAGTTGCCAGAAACAGAGTTAAAATACACTTTTAGCTCAGCTCAGCTCAGCTCAGTCGCGGGGAAGCTTTTGCAGAGTCACCACTGAAGATGCCGACAGTGAAGAGCGGCGAAACGTTTGGAAGCATGGGATGCGGGACGCCTCGGAGGACCACCATTATCCGAGGAACGGGTCCGACCGTAGCATTCGTAATACCAACAATAGGAACCTAAATCAATATATGGACGGGCCCAGAGACACCGATAGCGGGTCTGTCCCCACAGAGCCTAGCCCGAGAACAACCAGGGCAGGTAAAAGAATCCCGGCTAATGCTAGGGATGTGCATTTTAACTCTGTTTCTGGCAACTACCAGTTACCGAGGTCACGGCACAACAACCCGGAAAATCACCATGCATCAAATTACAGCACTGACCGTGAAAGCCTAAAAACCACTATAACTTCCATTTGACACATTTTTCATAGAACGCGCCGTATTCAAAATATATAGCTTTTTCAAGTTAAATCGATCACCCAATATTTTTATGATAATCAACTGCATTATTTGTTTCTTTCATAATGGTATAATATAATATTTGCTACTTTATATTTTGGAAATTGTACAAAGTTGCAGTCTATTCTAAAAATGTATACTCTATTAAAAGCAATGCAACATGCAAGATCCCGGGAACAATCAAATTCATTTTCAATAATACAAGAAAATAGCCCCGGAATACGATATATAAAACCAATGCTTTTGGCAGAGCGCCAGAAATTTGGAATTCATATTTTATTGTCACGTCCTTACAATCGCATTCAAAGGTACGCAAATGTTTGTACGCCGGACAATAATAACCCCCTAGATGTTGCGGTTTAAGGGTACTTACGGTAACTACTAAACATTGTTTTAAATACACAGAAATACATATGCCTATCCCCAAATAATAACAAAATCGTTTGAAGATATTAAAATCTCTGTGCGATGATAATGCGGTATGATATTTATTTCCAAATCACCACTGCCATTCATGATTATATCGAAGAGATTCATTGTATGTGGTAAAAATGGAGATGTTCACAAAATAAATAAATGTTGCTTAAACGTCATAAAATGGTTAAAAATAGCCTTATAATCACACGGGAAAAATCCAAAGAAAATGTTAATATTCGTCTGAGCGTGCTAAACTCTATGTTAATTATGTTGTGGTGGTTATGTAAACAAAGGAATAAGTGACATTTAACAATACATACCGTATGTTCGCAACATCACCAATAATAATTATGACATTACCCACTCAGTATTTACACTATGACCCAAAAATGCCACAAAACCACAAGAAACAAAGGCCTATTTACATCATCAATACCGTAACCTGCACCTGTAACCACGGAAGCAAACCGCGCCGGACGGCGTGTAACGTAACATCAATTATATCGCGTTTTCAGCCATGTGACTGTATTTACATTCTATGACAATTTATTAATGTTAATATTTTAATTGTTAACTGATTATTGCCTCCAGGTACATATTCTTATCTTTCAATACTAGTATGTTATATACAAATTAAATTAAAAATGTAAATTCTTTTAACTGAACCACTGAACAAATAACTGATCTGCGATGTATTTAATCAAAATTACACTACCCTGTGTACTATTCGCCCCCACATTCTGACTGCGGTAGACAAACTTCGAGTACTACTTAAATATTTATAAAGCGTCACTTCCATTTAAGCATGTAAATGATACGGCATTAATAATATAGGGAAATATAAAGCTAAGCATCGAACACTTATAAATTATCTATAAAACACGCCGCCAACGAACCAAGGGCAACTTTGATGTCGAGCCGCTTTTTCACCGGACTCCTCGGAAGAAGCAAACTTTGAAAATCAATTAAATCACGAACTGTACCACCGAAACTCTGTCGCGCCATTAATAAAGGTAGTTCAGTGTGGAGTAATTTACGTCGCATTAATTATTTTGCCAATTTATTATAATCGTATTAATTTCGACCCGTGTCTGCCATATTTATAACAGGGTGTCTACCAAGTGTTACAATATTTGTGATAATTAATTTGTTAATTTAACCGTGCTTTTCTACAATTATTGAAGTGTAGAAGAAAGACAAATCTTTTTATAACAAATATTTCTATACTTTTTTATTAAAAATGGATAGATTATTTAAATGATTTTACCAATAAAATCCAAAGTGGCTTTGTTACTTACCTAGAACTTCATAAACATGGTTTTTCTACTTTGTAAAAGCGAAGAGTCAAATTCAAACGTGGATTTTATTTACATATTTGTGTGTATAGGTTCATTCAGATATTACTGATGTAAATTGCAAACTTTTACACGCGTGCGTTAAAAATGCACATAAATAATACAACAACAAAAAATAATACAAAAATAATTGAACATGGAAGGAAGTAAATACTGAAAAAACTGACATGTGAAAATTAATTGTTCATCATGTACTGAACTATAGAACTGAAAAGATATTCCTTAAGATACTCAAATATTTCTTAATATTATCTATATATAGAATTAATGCAATTTCCATTGAAAGCAATTATGCTTATTGTTCCAACCTCTGGGCTGTAACTATGCAACGTTAATGTTAGTAATTCGGCGAGCATCGGTTATCGGTTCCATGTTAATTCATATTTCAGGTATTTATCAAGTATTCATAAAGCAATGTTGTCAGTAGGTGATAGATGGAACATGTAGAGCTATATTTGGAAACAGAAACACTATCGATGTTACGAATTACGTATTGTAATGGTTAGGAAATGGTGGTAGTGCCAAATTTCATTGTTTTCCCAAAAAGCTTTTATTAAGTTAATCAAAAATGCTTACAGGGTAGAATTTTTTTTAAGCTTACTAAAATAGTTGCTTTATTTGACGTCAGATTAATTCTATCAGATATTTTATATATGTACATAAATATTAAACAAATTATGTTATATACTTTTATATATTGTAACCTCGAAATTAGGTTATCGTTGAAACACGTCACGTAGACAAATAATCTTTATTGTCACTCTTGATAAATACAAGAAATCTGCTTCAACAAATTCACAACTGTCAAATACTTTACTTTGACGTTTGTCACTCGCGTTTGGCTGTTCAATACAAACTGACCCCAGCGGCCGAAAATGATCTGCTTATATAGGTTTCTACAGTTCTCGAAGTTTCTGAGACTTCGAGAACGTGTCGAGAAACAAATAGAATATAGCCTGGAATATTCCAGAAAACGTCAAAATAAAGGCATCACAAAAATTATAAATTCTAACATGAACAGAAACGTAATTTACAAACTAACGAGGTAGGTGAGCTTCAATTATAAATTCTAACGAAAACAGGAACATAATTAACTAACTAAAAAGGTAGGTGAACTTTCGTAACATTGCCCCCCTCTTAGAACTGATCGTCCCGATCAGGTTACTCCATTGTCCGCATGGCCTTCTTGATAAGGTGTTAAACGATCGATGTGGACAATCTTCATCTTGGCTTGGGGATTCCTCTGATCCTGTAAACTACGTCATTCAATCGTGACACGACGGTATAAGGGCCTTCCCACGATTTCTGCAGCTTCGAGATTTACCCTTGCTTCTTTTGGGTTATAGAGCCACACTTTCTCAAGCTCTTGAAACCCGCTGCTGTTGGCACGCAAGTCGTATCTGGTCTTCATTCTGTCGCTTTCTATTTTTATCTTCTCTCGTACTTCTTCATGTACCATCTTTATTCGATCTTTCAGATGGCTGAGATAATCATCTAAGTTTTCCTCGTGTTGCGGTCGATTCATAATTAGATCTATGGGTAGCCGCAATTCTGTGCCGAAAATCACGTTGGCTGGTGTTTTACCCGTGGTCTCATGAATTGCTGCTCGGTATGCCAGTAAAAATGGAGGAAGGCAGGTATCCCAGTTGGTCTGTTTCTCGTTGACGGCCGTTCTCAGGAAGTTTTCGATGGTGCGATTGAATCTTTCCACCATTCCATCTGACTGCGGGTGAAGAGGTGTAGTTCTGGTTTTGTGAATGCCTAGCAGCTCACAAACCTTCTGAAATACTTCCGACTCGAAATTTCGTCCTTGGTCGGAATGAATCTCTCTGGGCACCCCATAACGACATATCCAGTTTTCGAATAAAGCTTCGGCTACGGTAACAGCTTCTTGATTAGGTAAGGGATATATTTCTGGCCATTTACTGAAGTAGTCCATCACTACTAAAATATAACGATTCCCACTGCTGCTACGAGGAAATGGTCCAGCTATGTCAATAGCTATTCTCTCGAATGGAGCTCCAACATTGTACTGCTTCATCTGTCCTCGGCTTCGAGTCCTGGGTCCCTTACTAGAGGCGCAGGTATCACAACGTCGGCACCATTCTTCCACATCGGACCGACTGCCAAGCCAGTAGAATCGTTCTCTAACTTTATTCAGAGTTTTGTTTATTCCAAAGTGCCCACCACCGACTCCACTGTGCAGTGCTTGAAGAACTTCTGGAATTCTTTTCTGGGGCAGTATTGTTTGATAAATCTTTTCTTTGCCGTCTGGGCTCTCCCAGACTCTTTTAATAGGCCGTTCTCGATGGCTAAAGAATTCCATAACGCCCAGTAACTTTTTAGAGATGGTGACTTATCAGCAATGTCCTGCCAGGTGGGTCTGTCCATGTTGTTTATCTTCCATTGGAAAATTGGTCCAAAATCCGGGTCTTCACTTTGTTCTTTAGCAATGGTTTTAATTTCCCAATCCTCTGGAGACTGGATGGTAGTTCTTCTGCAAAGAAATTCATCTTCTTCCTCACTTCTTGTCGCACACAATGTTTACAATTTGAAGGACATGGTCTTCTGGATAGAGCATCAGCATTACGATGGTTAGATCCTTTACGGTGTTCAATTTTGAAGTCATACTCCTGCAACCGTTGAAGCCATCTTGCCACTTGGCCTTCCGGATTCCTGAACTGCAGTAGCCACTTCAAAGAAGCATGATCGGTCCTCAAGACGAACGGCTGACCATAGAGATACTTATGAAAATGCTCCACAGTTTTAACTATGGCAAGCAACTCTCTTCTGGTTACGCAGTAGTTCATTTCTTGCTTAGAGAGGACCTTGCTAAAGTAGGAAATCACTTTTTCTTGCCCATTTTCAATTTGTGATAATATTCCTCCAATTCCAATATTACTAGCATCCGTGTCAACGATGAATGTCTTTCCAGGCTTGGGATATGACAGAATCGGAGAAGAACACAAAGCTTCTTTTAATCTCTGAAAAGCTTGTTGACATTGTTCCGTCCAGATAAATGGCTGATTGTTTTCTGTGAGTCGATGTAAGGGTTTTGCAATCTCGGCGAAATTTTTCACAAACTTGCGATAGTAAGTGCAAAGTCAAGGAAACTCCTTAATTCATGTTTGTCTTTCGGTACTGGCCATTTCCAGACGGTTTCTGTTTTCTCTGGGTCAGTCTTCACTCCGTCAGAGGAAATAATGTGTCCTAAATACTTGACTTCCTTTTGAAAGAGCATGCACTTCTTGGGACTTAGCTTGAGCCGGGCTTCCCTCAACTTTTGGAAAACTTCTTGAACATTCTTCAAATGATCTTCAAAGTCTTTGCCAAGTATTATTATGTCATCAAGATAAACGAGACAAGTTTTCCAGGTCATTCCTCGTAGAATGGTTTCCATAAGTCTTTCAAAGGTGGCTGGTGCGTTGCAGAGGCCAAAGGGCATGACGTTGAAGTGCCACAACCCTGTTCCAATGGAAAACGCTGTCTTCTCTTTATCATCTGGGTGAAGTTGCACTTGCCAATAGCCACTTTTCAGGTCTAATGTGGAAAACCATTGGGATCCAGACAGGGTATCCAGGGTATCGTCTATTCTTGGCAACGGATAACTGTCCTTTTAGTGACATCGTTTAGTCTTCTATAATCCACACAAAATCTGGTAGAGCCATCCTTCTTCTTTACCAGAACAACCGGCGAAGTCCATGGACTCTGGGATGGTTCAATGACTCCCTGTTGCTGCATGTCTCTAAGCATCGTCGATACCTCTTCTTGCTTCGCTAAAGGGATACGTCGTGGAGCTTGTTTAATTGGAGTGGTGTTGCCGGTATTTATGCGGTGCTGCACAAGATTAGTCCTTCCGACGTCATCCTCTGTTAACGAGAATACATCCTGGTAGCGCCTCAACAAATCTTCCAATTTTTGGACTTCATCAGCTTGTAATGGGGACTTGAATCGGTTAACAAGGGTCTGCAGGACTTCGGGTAGTTTTTGAATATTTCGAGATGCTGTTGATGATTCCATATTGCTGAACACCGATGCAACTGTTTGACAAATTCCCAAAGGTTCGCCTTTCTTGATCTGTTGTGGGTAGTCCTTTAGATTAAGCATTCTCACCAATACCAAATTGTTTTTCCTTTCTGTTAATGTCTTTCCGGTTAATATGCCCTTCCTATAGAGGCTGCTCTCTGGTTCTGGTTCTACGATTACAGTTTCTTCAACTGCCGAAGGACTGCTACAAATAGCTTCAATTACTAGTTCTGAACCTGCTGGAAGTTCTATGTCTGCTGACGCTTTCACAGTTCTAATAGGAAGGTTTCTGATTTCAGGAAACTGCATGATGATTTCTTCATCTTTGGTCTTCAATAGTCTTCGTGGAAGGTCCAATACAAAATTATGTTGAGTCATTACATCAAGTCCAAGAATGACATCATCGGTTATATCTGCTACTAGGATGTTGTGTTGGAATGTGGTTGCCCCTAGGGTTATTCTAGCTAGATGGATGCCCTTCACTGATATGACTTCTCCATTTGCTGTCTCCAAGATGTAATTCCGGTCTGGCTTTTGTATTCTGCAGTGAGCGACGATGTTCGGTCTTACTATAGTGTGACTAGAGCCTGTATCAAGGACCATTTCACAATCCCGTCCGCATATACGCCCTGGTACTACCAAACTCGTTCCATTATTTTGCAGACGGGTTACCTTGATCTTAATAGTTGGTGGGGCTTGGTTGCACCTAGCCAGCTTTCGCCCCTCAAAGCTGACTAGTTGGCGTTTTCCTGGTCCTGACTAGATGTATTCTTAGGGCATCGATTCCTAAGATGCCCTTCAACTCCACAATTCCAACACTTGATGGATCTTCTCCTGCTATATACAGTAGAGTCGGTACGGACTTTTTCTTTGTGATAATTGTCTAGAAATTGTCTTAAGCTCTTCATTAATCCTTCGTCATCCTCTTCGGCTTCACGCGGTTCTTCTCTCCTAAATCTTAGTTGCCTTATTCTGCCTTGACTACTTCGGGAAGCTTGTCGTGCGGCTTCAATTTCTAGCGCCTGGGCCAAAGCTTCAGATATATTTTTATGCCTGGCCAACCTTAACGCTTGACCGATCTCCGAATCTCGCAGGCCATCAATGAAGCTACTTATTGCTAACTGTTCTTGAAATTCCGTCGGTGCGGTGGGGTAGGCTAGCTTCACCATACGTGCTATATCTGCCTCAAATTGCTGCAGATTTTCTTCGAAGCGTTGTCTTCGGCCTTTTAATTGTGCTTGATAAACGTGTTGTAGATGAGCATCGCCATACCTCATTTCTAAAGCACTCTTCAGCATTTGATAGTCTTTTGTTGATCCTCGGCTAGCGTTCGTAATATCTCCATGGCTTCACCTCGTAGGGCAACTATTAGTGATGTAGCCTTTTCTTCTTCTGACCAATTATTTGCCAAGGCAGCTGCTTCAAATTGTTTAAGGTAAGTGCTCCATGACACTTTTCCATCAAATGTTGGTGCCTTCACTCTTGACGACGGAAAAACGCTGCTCTCAGTCTTAATGGGCTCTTTTGTAGACAACTGAGATTTCAGATTTGAGACTTCACTTTGTAACTTAGTCATATTGTCTTCTACGACCTGGACCTTATCTTGTACCTCATTTCTTAATTGATTAATTTCCTCTTCCACAGTTTCCTCAAATTCGTCGAGTTTAACTTTAATTGCTTCTTCTAACTTCTTATTGTTTTCTTGTAGACTGGTTTTCATTTCGTTTCTTAACTCTTCCTGATTATTTTTCATTTCTTCTAAACTATTTTTACTTCCTCTTGACTAGTTTTCATTTCATCTTGGTTGTTTTTCATTTCCTTTAAATTTTCTCCCATTTCGTCTTGACTCTTCTTTATTTCTTCCTTCATATCTTTCATCATTCCCATTAACTGTCTCAATGTTTCCTCCATTTCAGTCGCTCTTGATCTCGTTACTGGCATTCACTTGTCTACTCCAAACGTCTTCTTTGCGGAACGTCACACTTCTGACACCAATGTAACCTCGAAATTAGGTTATCGTTGAAACACGTCACGTAGACAAATAATCTTTATTGTCACTCTTGATAAATACAAGAAATCTGCTTCAACAAATTCACAACTGTCAAATACTTTACTTTGACGTTTGTCACTCGCGTTTGGCTGTTCAATACAAACTGACCCCAGCGGCCGAAAATGATCTGCTTATATAGGTTTCTACAGTTCTCGAAGTTTCTGAGACTTCGAGAACGTGTCGAGAAACAAATAGAATATAGCCTGGAATATTCCTGAAAACGTCAAAATAAAGGCATCACAAAATTTATAAATTCTAACATGAACAGAAACGTAATTTACAAACTAACGAGGTAGGTGAGCTTCAATTATAAATTCTAACGAAAACAGGAACATAATTAACTAACTAAAAAGGTAGGTGAACTTTCGTAACAATATGTATACGAATTTTTAAAAAATTATGTTATATGAAATCTGACCTATTTCTGTATTTTTAGGATTGCTTTTTCAGGTGGCCTGCTATAAGTTGAGTCAAATATTTAACTATAAAAATTATTATACCAATAAATTAAAATTAATAGGAATTGTAGGAGATGTGATATATATTAGCTTAAAATTATGTTATATAATTAAATTTCGTCTTGTAGATCCCTTCCTACGGAGCAACTTCACGGAGGTAATTAAGTCGCTGTTGATGGCCTGGTTTTCTCCAGACTCTTTGTCGATTGCCATCAGTAACCAGCCCAATTCTAGTTTCGTCTGAAATAAGACACCTATGCTCTCGCGCCCACAGCAAATGGGCAGCACGATGCCTTGAAAGTAGAGTAGAGACCCGTAATGATCTTCTAGTACGTAAATTTGCGTTGTAGAGTCGCCTTCCAATAGTAGGTGTTGATATAATACGGCAAAACGTACCTTAAAAGTGGGCCCTGAAGGTGAAGCTGAAGATGTGCGGTGTCTACGAGCATAATGCACCAAATATTGATCTTCCATTTCATTAGATACTCGAGGACGTCCACTATGTGGTCTGTTTTCCATTGTATCAAATTCTTCATATAATAATAATAATATCTCTACCCCTCATTCTAATCACAGGGATTAGGGGAGAGGGGCGGCATATTATTATTAAGCAGGCCGCATTTGCGCCCAGGAACGACTTACGTTGGTAGGCCCTAACCACTATTCAGTGCAGGAATGAGGGAAACCTGGAAAACCTCATTAATTAGGGGGGTGGTCAAATATCAACCGGCATCAATCTCTCACATTGACCCAAGCTAACATTATTCCACCCTACCATACCCACAGAGAGGGTGCCAATCCTCTCCACGAATATAGCTTATATACGGTCTACCGGCAGCTGGGCTCGAACCAACTCCGTCTAGTCACCTCGATTCAAGTACTAACGTCTTAAACCGCGCGACCACTGACCGATCCCATATCTTTGTACTATTCGTACAACAGATGATCTAGGAATGCCAAACATGTTCCATATCTGATGATTAGAATGTCCTGTATCGTGTTCCCGTCCTGGCATTATTATGTACAAAAATTCAAAGAAACACTTGACTGAATACACTGTCAAACTACCCAGATTTGTAAAAACATTGGTAATAAAATAAAGGTTCATGATCTGCTATTTTTTATTGTCTTTTTTGTTCTCTAAGTACATGTATTTTTTTACAACATTAATAAGAACCACTAGGTTTAATCGAATCATTTTATATACAGGGGGTACAAGACTTTTGACGTTGTGTATATTTTTCTGGGCCTATACAAACAAATAATTTATTTTCATGAAGCAACATTTTTTTGTCAGTGTATTATTGCCCTAAAAGTGTATATATTACTCTTCTGTAAAGAAAAAAAAACCAGAGAAATATAAAGTAGAAGTGAAATTTCATTGAGGATATTTGTGGGAATTTAAGTTACTATCAGTCGAACCGTGCGCTATATTATTTTTACTTTAAACCCACCGAATACGTACTTGTACTGAATAAAATATGTAGCCAACGTCGAGAATGTATTTTTAAGTTTGCTCAGTTCCACGCATCTAGTCCTCCCGATTCCAGGAGCTGATTTTGTATTTCCTGCTCGCACGTACAAAATGACGTTACCTTTCTCGACTACATAAAACAAAGTTTTTATGGCACCGTCGCGAAGAAATTTCCGTCAAAAAATGAACGAAATAAAATTACCTATCCTCGAAATCTCCACAATCACTTAATACACGCCTGTTTACCACATGGAAATACATGAATACGTGCTCTTATACTTTGTCGTTTATATTTTCATCGATTCGTTCAACACGTAAACTTAAATCGGTTGATGATGGCTTACAATAACAAATTGACAGGGTAGATATGGTTAAAATATGACTAAAAGTCTTAAAAATATTTTTCTGTTAATGGAAAATAATAATACTCGTAATATCTCTATGTCTCATTTTAACACAAGGATCAATCTAGAAGTCGGTATAACCAAACCATTTAAATAATCCATTCATTTCACGGTCAGTGGTCGCGCGGTTTAAGGCGCCAGTACTTGAATCGAGGTGACTGGATCGCTGGGGGTTCGACCCCCGCAGCCGGTAGACCGTATATAAGCTATATTCGTGGAGAGATTGGCACCCTCTCTGCGGGTATGGTAGGGTGGAAGAATGTTGGCTTGGGTCAATGTGAGAGATTGATACCGGTTGACATTTGACTACCCCCCTAATTAATGCGGTTTTCCAGGTTCCCTCATTCCTGCACTGAATGGTGGTTAGGGCCTACCAACGTAAGTCGTTCCTGGGCGCAAATGCGGCCTGCTTAATAATAATATTCCGCCCCCTCTCCCGCACAAATCTTCGACTTCTGGGCTAATTCTCGTGATTAGAATGAGGGGTAGAGATATTGTTATTATTATATTAGCTTAAAATATCTTTCTAATACAGTAAAAAATGTTCCAAAAGCTAATAATAAAGAATGTATGGGTAGATATTGTGGGTGTAATTCAACGCTGGTTGGGGCTTTAGTCCACAGAGTAGTTAGTTTCACACAATATTGTTAATATATATATAAAAAAATATTAGTCATCGAAAAAGTCTTCTCTACGCATATTTTTCAAACTAAACGCTTTTTAAATAAATTTTAGCGTCGTGTAATAATATTATTAGGTATTAGTGTTAATACTATAAAGTACTTTCGACTTAATATGTTTTTAAATGTTATCCCAGACCCACATATTCAAGTTAACTATATCAGGCGTGATATTTATTCGCTTCTTTCATCTATAACATGACATATAACCTTTATAAAATAAATATACTCAAATGCATGAGTCGGTATTTTGAATAAAAATCATTATTTGCTAAGAGTCTATATGTATATAAATGTTGGTAGAATATTATCCATATGCTTTAAAATAAAACAAAATCTTATTCTAGAATCATGCATTGAATGTATACAAAGACATTTTTTACTGGCAATTTTTCTTATCAAAGTTTAAATCTGATATATTCTATACACCAAATATACATTTTAGAACATCTCGTAAACATATCAATTATTTTAGATGGTTCGCATATCTACAAATGTATATATTTTAAACTAAATAAATAATAAAATACATTGCGAGTCATATTCTTAGACATAAGATTCTTGTAGACCCCAATGATTAAGAGTAAATGAAGATACATTTCTTTAAAAAATATGGTAACTATATTAAAAAAGTAGTACTTGGGGAAATAGAAAATATTAAGAAATATTGATATTATCATGTAAACAAAACCAAAATTTTGCATTGGAATATAATATTTTTAGATATAGCTATTATTCTAATAAACTAACTCAGTCAATCCAAATCCTAGAGAAAGAAAACAATCGAGAACCTAATTTTCTTCAACATTTAAAAATTTAAAAACGATGCATGAAACTGATATTTAATTATTTGTGTACTAATTTGAACGCCTTCAAAAACTCCAAAATAAAAGATGTCTCAGGAAATCATAACATTAGACAAACTTATTTTAATATTTGAGTCTAAAATTGTAAAAAAAATAAGAATAACTTTGTTAGTTTTATGACGACAAAATCATATTTGTATTAGTAGACATATTACCGTAATAAATCAGTGAATTTTAGTTGTTATTACTGAACTGTATAGAAAAGGACAACAACCAAGAATCTCAGAATGTCAGATAAAATTATAAAAATTATTTTAATATTTTAGTCTAAAATTTTATAGAAACAACGATAATATTTTTTCTGTATAACAATGTTAGTATAATTGTCATAGGTGCCAACATTACTTCATAGAATTCATAGCGATCCTTTATAATCTTTTGCATAATAAAAAACGTAAGTAGGTACCTACTTTCCAAAATTTTAAATTTAATTTTTAATTGGTTAAACGTATTAGATATATTTTTAGGTATTAATAATATTGTGTGAAACTAACTACTCTGTGGACTAAAGCCCCAATCAGCGTTGAATTACACCCACAATATCTACCCATATGTATATTCTTTATTATTATATTTTGTAACATATCTTACTGTATTAGAGAGGTATTTTAAGCTAATATAAATCAGAGAGCATACATATGACTTCATTGATAGGAATTGTGGGAGATTTGATTTATATTAGCTTAAAATACCTTTCTAATACAGTAAAAAAAGTATTAGATATGTTGTAATAATCTAGCTATTATGTCCCTAAGGAACTAATGTAGTCCTTTGTCTACAACTTTTCATCACTTCGCTACTGTGAACCATCATATACAGGGCATACAGAACTCACCGTACAAAAACAGCGTGACGAGAAGCACAGCACACGTTACCCCACGCATTTCGAACGGCTATCAAAAAACCATCGTATCCCAATCTAACCGAAAAGTCCAAGGGAGAGAGACACGTGCTCGGATCTACAGAAGAAAATTCGTTGTCGCCTCCACCCGGTGAAAAGCGGACGCAAACTGATTTTCCCACATCGCCACCGGCCTAGCAGGACGCTTGAACGTCGGCCCGTCGCCCGATTGGCCGAGAAAATCCGCTCCGACCAATAGGAGAGGAGCACGGCGCGCATTAATAACCACTTTTGTTGGATAAATATATTTAATGAGTAAAGTTACTTTGTTTGTTTTTGTTTGTCAAGTTAAATGAAAGCTAATTATCTACTCAAGTTCTTCTAATTTTAATTTTGTTTGACTTTCGTTCTTTGCACAGGTTACGCGATTTTTTGCGAAAGCAGTTAGCAGACGGTCGACGAATGCTTTGTAAGGCTTTTTCGACATTTGTTTTCTTCGAGGTTTTCTTAAATAAACCAACTAGTGTGACTTATGTCCAGCACAAAAATAAATACTTATTACTACTATTGTACAAACAAGGTTATCCCATTCTTATTAAGATTAATTAGACAAAATTATTTTGATATCATGAAAAATCTTAACAAAAACATACAGGGTGTTTCTACCTTCAAAGACATTTACAGATGACATGAAAAAAATAGTTATTTATTTCATTCTAAATGTGTTTTCGACAGCATTTCATTCTCTTTTCTTTAGTTTTATTGGGTTTTTGCCACACTTCTGAAAAAAATAAAGATTAATTAAATAAACCTTTGCGTCAAACGGATCAGTCAAGGGTTATTTTTTAAACTAAGTTTGCCTAACCAAAAAATCTCACACTGAAAAAGCAAATAAGTAAAAAATAACAAAAATCACATCACGATCGCGCACTTATTTATTTTTGACGTTTCGAGAAACACTCTGTTTTCGTTCTCAAAATAGTAGTAAAAATATTAAACGTATGTAAACGTATGTCAAGTTTAATATTTTTACTACTATTTTGAGAACCTAGTGTAAGCAACCCAAACTGGGAACGCCCTGTATAATAGGTATCAATACCAATAGTACCAATATTAAAGAATACATACAAAATGAATCGTTTTCGGAGATATTTCCAACACGCTTTCTTGCCGCTTTTTTACTAAAGAGATTATTATTACACCCACTTAAAAAAATTGGAATAAAACTTGTGAAATTATATAATTTCTTAAGTATGTAAAACAAACGACGGCAACAAAAAATATAACCTTTCAAAAGCATAAAACGCTTTGCAATCTTATTAAAAAAACACAAAAAAACGCGTAGGTGTCGCTACCACATTAGAAAATATTTATCAGCGCACAACCAAATTCTGTTCACTTTTTCTTCACTTGTTCGTCACTTAACTATCATTATTCGGAACCCACATTAATATTATTATAGAACTTCACAGAAATTAAACGAAAAGTTTTAAAAGTCCGACCCGCCATTCTGCCCGTCTTGTCAAGCACAACAATACTGCGGTAAAAACAAAACACGGCGACTAGACACGTCGGCGTCGGCCTGCTTTTCGTTTGTTTACCGAGATACGATTTTTAACCGCACTTTTATGAAAAAAAGGTAAATTAAAAGCATAACCAATATTAATTGTGTTGAAAGTTACTGATATATGGAAAGGTATGAAGATTGTGCATATGACGTTATCGAAATAATGCAGTGGGTTTTTGTGGATCATATTTTGATATGGTTGTTAGCTAAGTTCGTCAACAGCAATCAATGTATCATGGGTATGGCGAAAAATATTGATTCCCAATTTCCCAAACATGTAATTAATTTTTCTTTTAAATAATATAAAACGTTAAATGTACAGAACTGTTATTCTTAAATTTATAAATGGAAAATTACGATTTTTTACTTCGTCACATTAATTCTAAAGTTTTATTTGAAACTTATCACAATATCGTAAACAATAATTAATAAGTTTAGTTATGTCACATTTTAATAACAGATAACTCAATCTACTATATTAGTTTTAACAAAACTACGTTATTTGTTGCTATTAAATGGATTATTCGTCAAAATGTTTTGGAGATTCAGTGATAACGTTCTTCAAGAAATGCTTGTATATTTTGCTCGTGTGGTAAAAGATAATTTTAATTAGACATGCAGCTGTATTAATAGTCGCGTTGTAATTATGTTATAATTAGATTGACAATTTTATTTATTACATTCAGATAATTCTTGAGAAAGATTAAATTTGTATTTATATAAAACTATATTTAAATAATAATAGATAGTAAACAAAGTTATATCTACTCGTATAACCAATTAAATTTTTTTTGTAAAAGTATTACTCAATAAATGTTCATTATACAGATATTAGATATTAGACATTTCACGTGTACTTTAAGAAAAATTTCTATTTACATAATGTAGATGATGTGAGGTATTTATTTTTTGAAAAGAGACATGCAGAACATGGTTTATAAGATACTTAAAAAAAATGTGTACTTGAAATTGACTTAATACTTTCAACTTCTTTGTTCTATAAGAAATTCATTTCAATGACTCTCAGTTCTAATGTTGTTTGAAATGTCAGACATTATATATTGCACCTTAAGCCGGCTCCACACATTCGGATATTTGTCACAAATATTTGGATATTTGGCATATAAATGAATATGTGTATTGGGTGTTTAATGACAAATAATCGTACCAAAGGATATATTTGGCAAATATAAATATTTCCCGCTCAAAGTCGGCAAATGACCACAAATCAAAGACGCAAATATTTGCAAAACAAGCAAAGACCTGTCTGATCCACATATTCGACGCGAATTCGACAGCAGACAGTAGCAGTGTGCACAGGGTTGTTCTGTGGCAGTGTGTTGTAGTTATTTACGTTTCGTGTTTTAGTGTTTAATTAAAAATGGAATGGTCAAACGAAACCATAATGGAATTTTTTAATAACAGTAAAAAGGCTGAAGCCTGTACCAAAAATGCCGCTGCAGCGACCACTGAAACGTCTTCGCTTTCCACTTCCATCTTGGATCAAGAATATTTGTTGGGCTTCCGCTTCAAATATCCAATAACATTATTTGGCAAATGTGAGGCTGCTTTTGTGCCACAAAGCAAATATTTGAACATATATACAAATATTCGTGTATTTATCAAATATCCGAATGTGTGGAGCCGGCTTTAGCTATACACCTATCAACACAACGATGGCATATCTTACCAGCTGTAGTAATAAAATATTTTTGTTTTTGGTGTTGTCAATCCTCGACGGAAATTTGAATCGAATATTATATTTCGTGACAAACATGTCTTTATGTGGAGAATTGTATTTATCTATTGAATATGATTATTATCAATTATTTCAACTAGCATCAAGATTGTTTCTTAATTTTACTCTTATAGAATTTTAGTATAAACTTCCAGTTTTATGAAACGTTTATAATAAACAAAAGAGTAGAATATGCTTTTATTTATAAATGTGATTTTTATTAATATTTTCATAATGAATAGAAAAAGGTTAATTGATATATTTAAAGAAAAATGAATCATAAAATTGAACACTTCCTAGAAGTCAAGACAGATACACTTCCAAACAACTATTTCTTAGACTTTTCGGCCTTTTCCTTTGCCTGTCTCTCTACCTCTCTGAGATCTTCCTCGAATTTGTTAAGAGCAGCTCTCTCCTTTCCTAACGGAGTCTTATAGTACCACTTCAAGTATTTATTAAACTCTTTGTCATTGATAGGCTCAAGACCCTCTGAAACAAAGACTTCGAAGACTTCTTCGGGTCTTAAAGGATTATACTTCAGCTGAATGATTCTCCTAGCAGTCATTATTCTTGAAACTACGTCTTTTATGACAGGAAAAGGATAATTGATTGTTACCGTTGCCAAGTTGGTGACGTTGATGTTCCTGTCAATCCCATGGTAGGGCATTAAGAGTTCTCTCCAGTACATGTAAAGGCTTCCATAGTCTGGACGCGGTATCAAGATGTTCCTTTCGAAAGTTTTCTTCAACTTCGCGGCTTGAGCCGCCCATGGTTTCCCTGTAATACCTGAAATGACATAATAGAAGCGTGCAATCCAACTAAATTAAATACTTACCCAATACCAACACTCTGTCGGCTGGTGTAATAGTTTTAACAAGTCCTTTGAACAGCTTTTTGCCAATTCTCTTTGGATCTAACTCTTTCTCCTCCTTTGGCACTTTTTTATAAAATATTTTCTCGGCAGCTTCAAAGTAAATGATAGAAGGAGCCAGTAGACGAGACATCTTGCCTACTATATGTAGAAGCATTTTCATTCCCTTGACTCCGGGGTATTTTCCAGCAGTGACTTCTGGAGACAAGTCGAATAGTATGCATTTAGTTTCGTTAAATATAGCATTCGCTAGTAAATGTTTTCCGCTTTGTCGTGGTCCACAGATCAGTACAGATCTCGGCCTCTTCATAACCTCCACTCCTAGAGGCATGATGCAGTTCAGTATAACTGCCTGTCGAACATCCAGTAGCGTAGCGGGTGGGTCAAACTTCATATTCCTTACGTTCCAATTCTTGTAACTGAAATCTCCTTTGTAGTCAGTTAGTCTGGCTTCTGGATACGTCCGTATTATTCCACAATCGACCAGTTCCTGGAACAAATCTTCGGTGGTTCTATTACCCGTCGGATCTTTTTTACCTTTCTTCTTCTTGCCCTTCTTCTTTTTGGCTTTCTTCGGTTTGTACTTTTTGCCTTTCCGTCTCGCTTTGTCTTTTTCTAACGCCTCCACTAGCAGGTCTAGTTCAAGTACCATTAATTCGTCCACAACTCTCCTTACTTCTAGTTGTAACAAGTAACATTCGTTGTCAGTTATGAGGTCTAAGTAATGTTTCTCTAAAGGATTTTCAAAGTCGTTTCTTTCATCCCATATTTCTTTCAACTCCAGTTGTCCCTGGTCGTACATAGGCTTCGCAAAGGTATCCGTGTATTCGTACTCGAAGTCAGACACTTTCTTTTTCTTTTTCATCTTTGCTTCAGCCTCTTTTTTCTTCTTTTCTAGTTCTTTTTTCTTTTTGGCTTCCGCTAGCTTCTTTTCTTTTTCCTTCTTCGCTGCTTCTTTTTCTTTTCCTTTATTTTTGGCTTTTTCCTTCTGTTTCTGCTCAAAGTCTCTTAAGTATTCCTCTGGAGTCATTGTTTCTCCTCGTACCACTAAAATCGTCCCGCCTTTTGCTTCCGGAGGATATTTGTCGAAGGTCTTAGCTCTAACGTACCATTGATAGAACCATTCTCTAATCTCATCTCCAATATCTTCGGCTAGTCCAGGACCTACCACCCTGAGAATTCGAGCTTTTTCTTTATCTATGGCTTCTACGTATTCACGAATGCGTTGGTCTCTATACGCTCTCCTTTTATTCAAATTTCTCTCTAATAATTCGAATTCCTCTTTAGATTTCCAGCTCGGTTCGGTCATTCCTATTAACAGTCTTCTATCATCTTCTCGTCTTTGCAACATTTGACGAGTTGAACATCCCCTCCACGCACGTTGTATTTTTACTGCAGAGGTGTTCGCTATTTCTAGTTCTGGTATTTTAGGTGCTATTTTTGTTTCAGCTATTTTCTTCCTTTCTTTCAGTCTGGATAGTTTCTCGAAAAAGTAGAGACGAGATTGTCTTCCCCTTTCTGCGTTTTGTATTGTTTTCACATTTTCTGTTACTACTAGCTTTCTTTGTATCTCCGCTTGTTCTTCAGGTGTTAATTGTTTTTCTTCTGGGACGAATTGTTGTTTTGGCCTAGCTCCTTTCTTTTGCTTGCGTTCTTTCTTCTCCGCTTTTTCTTGTGGAGGTTCTTCTTTTGGTTTCTCTTCAACTGCAACTTCAGCTGGCTGTCCTTGATCTCCTTGCCCCTCTTCGTTTTCATCTGGTAGTTTTTCTACTTCTATTATGGGTTCAGGTGGGATATAAATCTTTTCACCTTTTTTAATTCTATCCCACATATCTTCTATATTCAAGGGTCTGGGGTAGAATAAAGCTGGATGTAGTATTTCCACGTCATGAGGTACTAACTTTAGTTCCACTAGGGTATCGTCTATGTAGTGATACTCGGAAAAATCAACCTTCCTCAGTTCATCGTTGAATTCGCATAGCCTGATTGTCGCAGCATCCATTAGTTTTCTCATTGTCATGCGTTTCTGAGGCTGAGCAATTTGATCCAAGCAAGCGTCCAGTTCCTGCACTAACATGGAATACTTCGCGTAGAAACCTCCGAGTAGTTTGTTTGCCAACTTTCTGTCCTTTATAGGTTTCTTTTTCTGCCGCCATTGCTCGTCTCTTTGATATAAATCTTCAAATTTATTCCGAGCTGTTATCCACCAATCCACGTAGTACTCGAAGGACATTTTGATCTTAAATCTACTATTCACATAAAATTTTAAGGTTCTGTTCTTCACAACGTAAATTTGGAATAGCTTTGATCACATGTCATTAAGTAATAGGTTATAAATTTATGTCACAATTGTCAAATAAGCAACTTACAACACAAATCTTTTTGTGTATTTAGTGTTTGATAACAATTATAAATCGTCCATAGTTATCATCGGACCATCTTACAATTTTAATAATTGAAAATTTGGAATAATGAGGTTATTAGGAGAGAAGCAAGTAAAAGTTGTATTAGAGAAAGAGGAAACAGATAAGTACAGGAAAAGGAAAGAAGAAATAATGAATTCAAAGAAAAAGATGTAAAGGTGAAATCCATAGTACAATGTCTCAGTGACAAATAGCTGGATTTGGATAAAGATGCACTGACATCAAAGCAAGTGATGTAAGCTTTTGGAGTGTTTTTTTTTTGTGAAAGAAAAAGTGTATTTACTATGTTTACTCTTAAGAAAATGTTACTGACATTAAAACTGAAAAGAGCTATGAAATTGGAAGGTTTTTTAAATTTTGACACAATTATAACAGAATTAGAAAATAACGGTTCGAAAATGGAAGAAAAAGATAAGATGTCACTTATTACTAACATTACCTGAAGAGAATGGTGCAGTAATTACCTCAACTGAAACTGTAAATCAAAATATAACTGGATTTTTTAAGATCAAGATTATTAAATGAAGAATTGACATTGAGAACAAAAAGTGAATTAAAAATGTTAATAGGGATTGAATGAAGAATATTTCAAGTATTTCAAATTTTGTGATATGGATGTAGAAAACAAGGACATAAAATATCAGTGGGACAAGAAGCCAGAGGGAAGGAGTTCGTATAGAAGTCGCGGAGGAAGAATCAGAAGAGAAAGAAGAAATACGGCAGAAGCACTAAACTAAATCCATTAAGTGGAAAATTGAATTATTGTTTGTTCCTGTTATTATTTAGCGGTTCAAAGCTCTGCAGCGCTTGTCATTGGGATTAAAAATAAGATTATTGACCTAACTACGGTAGGTCAAGACTCGGATTGCCGGATTGTTTATCATTGAATAGGTATGTCTCGGACTGTTTTTTGTTGACAGCACAAGGATTTTTTATTACTGTCTGTATTTAAATACAAAAAACTTTTCAGTCTCTCTTAATAATTTAACCTAGTTAGGAATGTATTTTATTTTACTATTTATGTAATGAAATGTGAATGGTTTATTTTGATCCGTTGGAGTTTTGTAATTTCAATATTAAAATTAAAAAAAATGGAAAATTACTAAAGAGTAATTAATACAAATCGTAAAACCTACCAATTCTATTTCTTTCTCATAATAAAAAATTAACCTATAAATAAATTATTACACTTTTTTGTAAAATTTAATGTACAAATTATACTATAAGTAATTTATGTGTGTCCAGTTGTTTAACATGCTACAAATTTCATTGCACAACATTACGTGAATATAAAAAACGTTTTTCTGAGTGCATGTTTCCATATTTCCATTATAGACCAGACAAACCATTTGAACGAAAATAATTCGTGTTCCATCAACACCGCGAACAAGTTTCCGTTACAGTTATTGTCGATCCGCCAATAATAGCCGAATATTGAATAAGCCCCGTATCTGGTGACAGAGCAGCGGCTCGCGGACGTGCCCTAATGCTAATGCACTGATGGTATCGGCAGACTGCGAATGGAATGAACATCAATTTTAATTTGGCAAAACAATATATATCATAGATTGTTTGCATTTGTATAGGTATCGAAACGGGGGCTATCTCTATCTCCGGAAATTAACGGGCCTACCCGGTTTGGTTTGCGTTTTGATTAAGTACTCCGTGCTTGTTTGGTGGGCGTGCCCACCGACGGCAATATCTCATGGTATCGTGCAGACGGGGTAGCTTTCGTAGAGGGAGCGGCACGTACGTGGGAAGGCTCAGCAGTTTCGAAAAATCTCGCAGATTGAGCGAGTGTAGTACTAATAGTTCTTACAAGCTCAAAAACCCTCTAGAAATTAATTTCGAGGTCATTTTAAGGTAAAAAGCTTCGACCTGTCCTAAATTATTATTTACCCATTCTACCTATTGTACAAAAAGAGCACTGGGAGGTTTTTTTATATAAGGGATGTTCTAAAGGAATGGCAAATTAATAATTTGTGTTTTTTTGAGATATACATTACTATATCTTGGAAACTATTTTCGCTATTAATCAGAATTTTTGTGTCATTTTTAAATTTTAAAAAAAAACTCATGAAATATGTATTGAAAATTTTGACTTGCGGGTAACAATATGACATATCATTTTTGCCCATATACATACAAATGAATTGTAGATAACAGATTAGAAAAGTTTTTTTTTAAAAAGAACGGAGACTCTATCGGTAATATAATGCTAGCAACTAGCACCCTCTAGTTTGTACAAAGAAATTAATAATTAATTGTTCGGCACCATCAAAAACGTACTAGTGTGAAATTTTAATCAAATCTGTTGTTTTTGTTTTAATTTCATCCAAATTTTGATTTTCTAAAATTATCTTAGACGTCCTGTATCTCAAAAATTAAAGGATCTAGAACATACACTGCAAAAAAAGGTACGGTAATTGGAAAGTAATTCTTTGAAATATACAAATATTGTTTTATCATAATTTGTAATTAAATGAGTACCAGAAGCGTAATATTGAAAAGGAAATAATGTTTTTTAATGGAAACAAAGTTGCTTTCTTTACACAAATCCACTATATTTTTGCTTTTTCAAAAAAAATGGTTTGATATCAAGAAAAAAATATTTGTTTGGTCCTATACAAACAAATAATCTGCTGCACAAAAGTTAAGGAAGTTCACATATCTTGAGTTTCTTTAAAAGGTTGATAACTTTTGTTATATTTTTGATATACTGTCTTAAATGTTTACTCTTTTATACGAGTGGATTTTTTAATTCCTCCTTCGAAAGCATTTTCAGTTTTTGGCAAAGTTTTATTTTTGGTGATTTTAATACAAAATCTTAAAACAAGTTTAATACAGTCTTCCTCGCACTTCAATGACTGCCCAGCAACGCTTTTGTACACTGTTTATCAGGTTGTTGAAGTACCATTTATCAATTTCTCGCTACAGGTGTGGTAAAAGCCCTCTGAGTTCCTAAAGTATATGTGGAGGTGGTTGATGCAAATCTAAGACTTTTTGTAATTGGTCTCATGCATGCTCAATTGGATTCAGGTCTGGCGCGAGAGGTGGCTATGCCGAGTGCGGAATACCATGCAATTCCAGGACATCAACAACATTTCTCCTAAAAAATTTGATTCAATTGCAGCATGAAACAAAGGGATGACATTGTTGATTAGTTGTTCCACGTTGATCTGTGCATTCATGTTTCCATCAAGCACCAACAACTTTGTACGACCATTAAAACAAACGTATCCTCAAACAGCAACTGTACCACCTCTGAATGGATGAACTTCCTGGATGGCTCTACGATTTCCGGGTATCAAAGGAAGGGTCCATACTCGAACACGCCGACTATCTGATTACCGTCAATATTTCGACTCATCTGTGAACAATACAGTCCTCCATTGATCAGTTCAATTCGTTAGCCCATTGCAACCGATGTCGCATATGATTTTGTGCCAGTGAAACCCTTCTCTAAATTTGTCGTCAACGTAGATTAACATCTTCCAGTCTTCTACGAACTGTTTCAACTGAAACCGCAACAAAATTTGTTTACAGACACCAATTTTTTTTTTCTTTTTTTTTGTGTACGTTTATTAAACAAGCCCCTCTTATTTTTCGTTATGTTCTGTCAGTCCTATCAATATTGCCATGTCTTTTAGAAACATCTTGTATAGATAAATTAACATACGTCGTAGTATTTTGACCTTAAAAATCTAGAGTGGCCCGCTGTTACATAAATTTCAGAGACATCCTGCATAGATGGCTCCACTGTGGCAAAATTAACCAGGGATAATATTTTCAGGCCTCGTCCTTCTCCTAGGGCAGACACTTAATACGGATAGGAATCACTTAATCTGTGATAAATCTCTTGCGTCCCTTACCAAGCGTAAGGTTTTGCTATATTTCAAAGTCCCACCGCACCTAGCGCTGCGAGCAGGCTCGCCCCGGCTTTTTAATCACTCAAACCTCGGCCGGACACGGCCCGTAATTGATTTTCGATTTCTTTAATCCGATGCGCCTCACATAAATTTTAATTTGCCTGTTATTCTATTTTACCTAAAATTAGCTCGGACTGATGGAGATTGATGAAATGCTGTTAAACTTTTCAGCTCGTCGACCCCTACGTTTTGTTGCTCGAAGGAATGAATGCCTCCGAGTTTTTATGATTCAAATTAAATCGTTGAGTTGCCTATTATGCACGGCTTGACTAATGCATCGCAGTGGTTAACTGTCGAAAATATTTATTTTTCGTTTCTACTACTCTCAAGGTTGCTCATTTAATAATAATAATAATAATAATAAGGATAATAATTACATTTATTTACAACAAGTAAAAAATCCAGTTACAGGAATGTATGACATACAAAGAGAGAGAGAGATTAGAATTCTGTACAACTTATGCTTACTTTACCTAGTCATAACAACTCACAGCAAAGAATAAAACAAAACAAAAATACAAAAAATTAAGAAAAAGCAAAAATAAACAGCAAAATTAAATCCACAATACTCGTTATTGCAAACAATGTTTTATATTATATTCAGTGAAGGAAAATTGATGTCACAGTAATTCTACTACAACTCATCAATATAAGGGAACATAAAAAATTTCAAAAGACTTTGCAACTGAGTTGTGGGGTAGAGTGGTGCAACATAATTTCAAGCAAGTGACGTAAAAATTAAAAGAATATGATGACATGTGCATAGTATATAAAAAATACAGGGTGTTAAAGAGTGTAAAATATTTAAGGAGGTAATAGTATGACCAAAATAAGCAGAAAAGTCTCAATAAACATGGGTCCTGGAGATATGGAATGTTTTATGTTTTTAGCCCCATTTCCTATTTTGCAAAAACGTTGTGTATTTTCTTATAATAGTTGGTTGATGTTTAGTGAAATAAACAGTACGTATTTGGGCCGACAAAGATTCTCATGCTCTAATAGAATCTGGACATCAGGCACGTTTTTCATTAAACATTTGGATGGGTATTGTAGGTAACAGATTTCTAGGTCCTGTTGTTTTACCAAACCGATTAACAGGCGCTGCTTACCTCAACTTTCTGCAGAACACACTGTATGAGTTTTTGGAAGACATTCCTTTGAATCAGAGGCAACAAATGTGGTTCCAGCATGATGGTGCTTCAGCTCATTTTTCCATGGCCGTTATAGAGCATTTACACCAAACTTTTCCACCTCGTTTATTACGACGAGCTGGAGCTGTTTTATGACCTCCAAGATCGCCTGATCTGAACCCTCTAGATTTCTTTGTTTGGGGATAATTGAAGACATTAGTGTATGGTACTGTAAACAGCTTGAAAGAGCTGCAGCTACGGATTAATCAAAAGTGTCAAGAAATCCAAACCAAGGAGGGTGTTTTCGAAAGAGTTCGAATATCGTTGAGACGAAGATGTCGTGCCTGCTTGGAAATGGACGGAGGGCACTTTGAACATCTTCTGTAACTTTGTTAAAAGCTTCCTATGTTGGTTTATTCTTAATAAAATAAAATGTTTGAAAATAGTGGTCCATATCTCCTCAACCGTTACTTTACGGACCCATGTTTGTTAAGACTTTTCTGCTTATTTTGCTTCATACTATTACCTCCTGAAATATTTTACACTCTTTTTTAACACCCTGTACATATAGATGATACCTATTTTAGTCATCTAACTCGATATTATTCAAAGCGGGGTGGTTATTAAGGAAATATTTTAAATCTTGTCAAATCAATATTATTTTACCTATAACCACTGCTAGAATATAAAAACATATCGGAATGGCTGCTACAAGTCACTATTTGGATGCAACGTTTAACATTTCATACAACAAGGTAATCGCTTTCTGTACATCGCGCAAATGAATCTTTGCCTTTATAAAATTTACTCTGTTAAAAGGATATTTCGAATTATTAGCACATCGCAAATTTGCAATGACGTTGTTAAGAAGTTGTGTAATTTTATTAATCGTAAGCAACAAACTTGGCAGCTATGCAGCAACTTAGATTATTATTTGTTTACTTTATTTTTCAGTACTGGATGATTTAGCAGACACAAGCGTGTTAACATTTTGGCTTCTCTGACTAAGTGTTTTTTAATTACTGTTATCGTTGGTTCATTATAAATTAGTGTGGTCAATACACAATCATTTAAACAGTGTTGTGAATAATACATTAGTGTTGTGTTGCTGTGTGTGAATGTTTGTTTTAACTTTTCTAATACTTAGTGCCTCTATAGTATCTATCCATTTTTGCCTTAAAAATAATGTGGTATTAGATAATGCATATCTAATAAGATACAAAGAGGATATTTAGACCTATTTAGAAGTAGAGCTCAAACGAATAGTGATAAAGAAGTTGCAGACAACGAACAAGTTCAGTTAATTAGATAAAATATAAAACACAATGAGAAAGAAGGGAGGACATTAGAAAAAAACGGTGTATTTAATAATAGTACGCTCCATACCACTTCAGACTTTTAGTCAGGATTTCAGATACCGGCACAATAAAGAATGTTAGCTTACTTAAAATTCGGTTGCACGACGATTTGAAACGTGGCGATACGAACGGACGAAAAAGAATGAAATCTGTGGTGGACTTTATATGTATTAAGATTTACTAGAAGATAATTTGTAGGTCACACTAATTGATTAAAGACGTGGAAGTGCGTGGGGTATTGCAGATCTCATTACATAAATTGAAGATTAGAAAAAATATACGTATGTTGGCAAAACTTCGTCGAGAATTCCGCCGAAAGTAATAAAGACACCAATAACTTTATTAATAGAAATTAGAAAGGGGAATGTTATATTAATATTTAAAACGGCGTGTAAAACTCAAAACTAATTAAGAAAAGTGTCCGTTTAATTGCTTTTTCTGTGTAATAATATCGCGCCTTCCGAAGTTTCATCGCCGGGCGTGTTAAATTAATGGAATCGTCGACGACCGGGCTGTGAAATCTCTCGCTGAGAGGCTTATCGGCCGCCAGAGGGCCGGATGTGCCGATAATATTACAGAAGCTCTGCTCATTATGCCCCGCTCCTGTGCGATTCCTTATCGGCCCCGCCATCCGATAAATAATAACTGTTTTCGAATCGACTTTTCTCCGCGTATAAATCACGCAGATACGGCCTTGTCGATAAAAACCAAACGGCCAATATAAAAGACTTAACGGTCTCCAAGAGCCTGATTTTCTCGATGCAATGTACACTTCTTCTCTCTATTAATGTACAGTGTGTCTGAAACTCGATAGTACGGGCCTACGAAGCCATAGAAGGGCCACGTCCACAATTTTTTTAGATTCAGACTTTAAACACTGAATACGACTTTTATGTCTCAATTCAGACTTTAATGGCTGAATTCAGATTTTAATGCCCGAATAGGGGCATAGAGTAGTTATTTCCTAAAATTCATCTTTTAAAAATATGGCAATGGTTGGGGTTTTAATACTCTTAGTATGGTGGACTTTTAACTCTGCATTCAGACTTTAAACTCTGTCTTAATACCCATTCGTCTTTAAAGTTTGTTGAGCGGTTGAAATATTCAAATTCAATTCCCAACTAACCTGGCGTATAGAATTTCATAGATTTTGTTCAAAGTCTGCAACAGTCTAGCTGTATCATTATTGTTTCTTACCCCTCGCTCAATTTTTGAATCCTCCGAACAAATAATGGACCTTCATTTACGATGGCCGGTAAATAGTCCAGACTTGACACCACTTGACACACCTTTATGGGGCTATTTAAAAAGTGTTTATAAAAATAGACTAACCACTATTATAGAAATTCAAGATAAAATACAAAAAGCTGCAGATTACATAAACCAGTACCTAAAGATGATTCATAATTATTCAAATAATTTGGAAAAACGACATAAATTTTGAATACAAAAGCAAGGAAACGAGTTTGAACAATTTTTATAAACTATTCTTTAAATTGCTCTCTAGACTGGATTTCGAATATAGTTTTGTAATCATCAATATCTCGTGAACAGTAACCTATAACCCATTACATGTGTATATTAATGCAATCAGGAAACAGTGAAGAATTCAAAAATGGTGTTTCATAAGAAGAAACCAAGTTGATATCAATATCTCTGTAGTGCGATGCTCGATTGTTTTTTTTTCATAAAAATGAAATCCTTGTAAAAAAATAGTAATAAATACAAGTTCCAATTTTCCGATATCTCTTAAAATGACAATCATACAGTCTGTAGTATAGTGTTGTCACGTATTCGTTGGCTTTCATGTCCATCTCGGTAATTACTGAAGGTTATTAAGCAAGTCTCTTTATACACACATTTTAACGAATTCGTAGCTGTTTGTTGCGACAACCTGTAATTGGGGCATCGCACACTAGACCAGCACCAGCATGAACCGTCGCCTGCAACGACCTGCACTACAGGTCGCGTCGGTGGTCTGTAATTTCTATGCTTGGCCGCGCTAGTCTGATGCACCTAAGTTCTGTTTTCAGAAAAGTCGAGGATTGATTTCAAACTGTTCGATATTCGACCAGTTAAGTTGTGAATGTGTCGCTGAACTGTCGGACACTCTCGCCTATCAACAGCATCTATTTACTTACGTTAAACAAACTGCAATTTGTCTTTCGTCGGATGGTACTGCTTTGAGAAATTTTGTGCAGACATAATGTGCATCCTTTAAACATAAAGCAAAATGCAAAATAAAAATCGTAAGTTGCTTTGCAAACGGTTATTTCTATAAAAAAAATTATTGAAATCCCCTAGTACATCGAATCGGCAATAAAATCTTTTTATGCGAAGACATGTTTGGCGAAGAAATAATGATGGGAAGGAAATTTTACTAGCACTAACTTTAAAAAATTTAAATGAGTTCGCGTTACATTTCCACGAACCTTTATAAATGTGCATACATAATGGAAAACCGTATTACAACCTTCTCCCTTACACAATACTAATTTTTTACGTCGCTTTTGCGATACACCCCGGCACGCACTTGTCAGCCACGTCATACGTCTATTTTTTTAATTTCTGGAGAAACTCCGTAGAAAAGTTTAGACATGGGAATGTCCATTCACGCATGCCACGCATTTATCGTGCGCCGGCTTTATCTTGAAAGCACTAAATTCTGATGCGGCCATTAATCAAACACGTAATATAATACACTATTTTAGGGCGTACGGCGTTGATATATATGCAACCGGTACATCCGTTTGGTAATTTGGGGTGGGTCGAAGCGGATTTATATCCGACTTAAGGAGCGTGACTGTACTCGTGATTATTTTTGTACTTGTATATTATGTGATGTTATTTCCGATGAATAATAATGTTATTTCTCATCCCTTGTTCGATTAGCCCAAAAGTCCCAGACTTGTGTAGGCGGTATAGTATTATCCCAATGGATAGTACACGACAAACTGTCGCGTGAGTAAATATTATTTTTAACTATAGTCTGTTTTGAAATGAAAGATAGTAATAAAACCCCGAGATAAGAACCGGCCATGGGCGTGGTAATATTTCGTATCAGGTAATTATCGGGTAACACTAATGCTAACAGGTAATGGGTGTACATTAGTATATTTTACTGGATACATCATAGGGCAGGAGGCAGTGTATTGTGACAGATCAATCCAGTCTTAGAGCTGAATATACGGAGACTTGCTAGTGCAGTAGAGTAAAATTCGACTTGTGTTTAGTGACTATTGTGCCAGTGGATATGATATTGTTTGGGTAAAATGTCGAGCTTATCAGATTACGTACCTGCTAAACGCGTGAAAAAATGTGCGCTGTCTCAGAATGAGAAGATTATTATATTAAATGTATTTAATGCATTGAAACACCAAAATCCTATCAACAGTGTTGACGACATCGTGGAAAAGTGTTCCAAAATGACAGGAATTGGAAAATCGACTGCCTGTCTACAGACTTTTAAAGGAAACAAAAATTGAACAAGATACTGTAAATCCCCCAAAATCATCTACAGGGAGATCAAAAGTCGTTATAGATGATTTCTTCAAAAATATCATTTGCAGAAGAGTACACTAATTTTTTTTTAAAAAGAAATACCAACGCTAAACAAAATTTTAAGTGAACTTTCAGAGGACAACAATTTGCCAAAAATCAGTAGAAGTAAATTATGGGCCGTCTTACGAGAGTTGAATTTTTGCTGGAAAAAGCAGAACAGGAAATCGATAAAGATGAAATTATTTGTTGGCGAAGATCCTACTTAAGATCAATTAGAAAATTCCGTGACGAAGGGAGCTGTAACAAAAGTATGGCAAGATAAAAATGTAAAAAGTTTTCGACAAGCATTTTTGGATGGACTTTCAACAGGGTTCAAGGCACCTTCAGGTAAAGGGCGAAGATTAATAGTGACACATATAGGTAGTGCCAGTGGTTTTGTAGATGGCGGTTTACTTTTATTTGAACCTAAAAATACAGGTGACTATCACGAAGACATGAACGCAGATGTTTACGAAGAGTATTTTACACAGATGTTGGATCTTATTCCCCCAGGGTCTGCAATTGTCATGGATAATGCCAGTTACCATTCACGACAGACCGAGCGGACGCCTACGACTGCTTGGAGGAAAGCCGATATAATTCAATGGTTATCCGGAAAAACATTTCTTTTGAAACAAATATGGTGAAAAAGGAACTTTTGACACTTGTCAATCTTAATAAAGATCAGAAAAAATATGTTATCGATGAAATGGCAACAAATCGCCAATAACGGTACTACGGTTACCACCTTATCACTGTGAACTTAACCCAATCGAATTAGTCTGGGCGCAGGTAAAAGGAGATGTAGCGCCAAATAATACGACGTTTAAATTAAGTAACGTAAAAATTTTTGTTAAAAAATTCCTTGGAACGAGTAACTGCAGATAACTGGCAAAGATGTATACATCATGTACAAAAAGAGGAGAAAATGTGGGAACTCGATAATTTTATTGAGGTTAATGTGGAACCTATCGTTATCAATCTAGGAAACGAAGATAATTCATCAGAATATTCAGAGGATGAATTTTAATATACCTACTTTTTTATTTTCTTTATTGTACATTTATACAACACTACATTTACGCACCATAATTTGAATTTTCAAAATACATATATTTTTGTGTGGAATAAAAGTCTATTCATTAAATTTAAATAAATATTTTGATAATAATATTGAATAATTTTATTTGAATTACTAAAAACCCTCTTAAAACGGTTATGATGCTTAAAGTAGCCTCTAGTTTTGAAATGCTGTTTTTATATTGTTTACTTATAAGAGAAATGGACCGAGAAATTGAAGCGGCATAGACAAAGATGGATTGTCGGGGATTAAATTTTAACTACCTGCTACAATTCAGTACGGTGCGATCACACAAAGTTTTTTTAAAAGTACACCTCATGTATACCGATAATATATAATATAAAAATATTGAATATAAGCACCAGTACTACGTTTATTTACGATTTGCATACATAATAAGCTTTTATTACTCTCTTTCATTTCTAAGCAGACTTTATAAAAATAACCGTTTAGTAAACATTATCAGCTATACGTTTAAATGACATAGAAATTAAGTTACTAAAGAGTTACTAAACGTTCATGGAAAATATTTTATACAAGGGATTCTTCAACACGACCTATAAATAGTTATTTATATTATAAGTGCTACCTATATGAGCACACGTCTGAAACCTACAGAACGAGCCAAAGGTGAGTAATCAACACTACTTATTATGAATATTAATTACATAATTGTGACAGCTGATGAGGTTAACATCAGACTGGGAAGAGGTTGCCTTTGTATTAACAGTGGTACAAACATCCAATTTGTTTTGTGATCCTGATGAATTAATTTTCTAAATGGAATGCGAATATTAGGCAAGTATTAACGTATTTTATAAATTTTTAACTAAAAATAAGCGTTTAATCAACTATTACAACATTTGTATATAACTACAGCAGTTTCATTCAACTGCAAATCCAGCTTTAAGTGAAGATTCGTTTTTTGTATTGTTGATGACAAATTAATTGTTAAGATTTCCCTTGCATTCCATATAAACCTACTATTAAATAATATTTGAAAGCATATGTCACCACCTTCTGGCGGTATAATTAACAGCACTTCAGTTGAACATTCCCGTTTCCAATAAGTGACGGTTATTATAATTTAGGTACAATTTTAAAGACGTTTAAAATGTTTAGTTTTGACATTAAGTTATTATTCCTGCATTTCGTGGTCACATACACCAAATTCAATGCAATGTAAAGTAAAATATTGTTAGTAAACAAACGGCCATGTTTAAGAAATGACCACCACGCTATTTCTAGCCATCGCTATCCAAAAATCTACATTTTTAACTTCGCATCCTTGTTTCCCATCAGGGACAATTCGTGCACAAGACACCTGTCCCCGCAGTGACTTAGTCGCAAATTTGGTACAAGATTATTCCATTACTAGAATTCTCAATGGCCACTGTCGTAACAGAAATTAGCATTAAACTACAGCAATTTTGACGTGGAACTACTACTAGAGGATTAAATGTTTCCTTTATGTCCTCCATTTACAGCGCATGGTTGAAGTCACAGCAAGACGGATTACAGGTGAAACTTAGAGATATCTTCTATATTATTTAAAAGTATGCATTCATATTTCAACTGCTAAACACAGTTTTTGCAAGTATTTTACAGAGTAAGCAGTAAGGTGTAAAAATTGTAAACTAAACTCGTCAAAACAAAATAATTGTTACCTTCTTACAACAATACAGGGCGTGAAATTCATAAAAACAATATTTTTCATAATGTTTTCACAATGGATTAGTTTGAAAATTGGTGTAATAAATGTGACACTGAAAAAATTATTTATGTAAATTTACGATGATTATCATGGCATTTTTTATGCCCATAACTATCACGGTAATTTTACTTACTTGGTTGGGTAAATTTAGTTTAAAAAATAACTCTTGACTGATCCTTTTGACGCAATTTTTATTTTTTCAGAAGTGTGGCAAAATATCCTATTAAATTAAAGGAAAACTAGTAAATTAGGTACGTATCTGTATTATAAGTAAAACAACTTGTAGCGAAAGAAAGTGGCATACAAAAATGCGAAATAAAAATGTAACTGAAACTTATTTTGACGCAATATATAAACAACGCCGTCTCGCTTGATAAAAATCGTTCGCAATTGTTGCCATTCCCTCACGAAAATAATAAAAAGTATTCCTCTACAACCCCTTGATGGCTGCCTGTTTACTTTTATGAAGACTTTACATCTAGACAGATGTCAAGCTGGGATTATCAAACTGGCACTGCTGTTAAGATTAAGTTGGGAGGTAGAAGAGCATAAAACACCATACAAGATATAAACGTCAAACAGGGTGAAAAGTTACATTGTTAAGCGAGGCAACTGAATAAGAGAAAGCACAGATTCATACTGAAAGAGTTGTTTCTGCCGAGTAATTTGTCTCCGCCCAATTAGCGTTGCGGATGTTTGTTTCATAATATGTAGAAGAGTTTTTTAAGTTTATTTCTAAGTGCATACAATGAGCGATCATAGATAGGTATGAAATGTGGTGTAGATACAATGTAGCAAGTACTAGCAAACAGTGTTAAGTAAATAAGAAAATATGGCTTGACTGCTACTGTAAGTTGTCATTATTACAGGACATGTCGTATTTCAAATTATGCAGAAGAAGAATTTGTATCCTTATCAGAAAAAGTCGAAAATCGTACTGTCGTTTTTTTTAGATGAGTCCTAATTTTTATTCTGCAAAATTATTAAATGTTTTCAAATTAAACTGATAGAAGAGTCCACAGTTTTTGGGAAAGTATGTAGTTTATTCAACAATGTCCGAGATCTTCGTGACCACTAACAACACATCATCCAGTACAGTACAGACATTTTTTTGTAAAAATTTAATTTTAATCTCTAAACATTATGTTTATATTCATTGCAAAAACTATTTTAAAAGTTTTGCGTACAAAATAATCATTTATTGCAATTTAAACTGGAGTACTTTGTGTGGAAATGGTTAATTTTTTATAATAGCCAACTGTAATCCATTTTTATACACAGATAGCGAAAATGATGTTACAAGTTTTGAAAATTTATTCAATTAAATTTTTTATAAGATTTATTATCTTCATTTTCATTATTGTTTTTTTAATATTTAAATGGGCATGATACGCAAAAGTAAGTTTATTTTTTAAAACCCCCCATAAAAAATCGAGGGGTGGTAGATTTGGTGACTTTCCGGGCCACTGAATAGGTCTACTAGTTCCAATCCATTTTCCTGGAAAAGTGTTATCTAAATATTCCTGCACAATCCTGGCTTTGTGGGGTGGAGCTCCGTCGTACTGAAATCATAGGTTTATCCTTACCTGCAAAGGTACATTCTCCAGAACTGTAGGAAGTTCTCCTTGTTCTTAGATAACTCACGCTGCTCAATGTATGTTCATAAAAATAAGTCCCATCAATGATGCCGCACCATACATTTGCTCCAAAATGGCCTTGGTTTTGGACTGGATTACAATGGACTAGTAATGTTCGTTGCGCCTGTTTGGCAAACCATTACACTGACAAACTGACTTTCGTCCGTCCAAAGAAAAACGTGCTGAAAAATGTTATGATCAACAGTTTCTACATTTGATACAGTTTCAGTTATAAAATTAAGTCTGTTTTCAATGTGACACTAAGTCAAATTGTGAATTTTGTACTCGTGATACCCAATGGTCTTTAAAATTCATTGAACGGTTTATTTATCCAAATTCATTTCCCGGTCAGCCTGCCATGTGGAATTTCGTGGATTTTGTTTGAAATATTGCTATAATAACATTGTTTCTTACCCTTCGGACAATTATTTGATTCTTCTGAATAGAAGAATCTTCATTTAATAACAAGGTCTCCTCCAATCTTGTAAAGATTCTATGATCATGATCTATGATTTTTAATAAGAAAACATTTTATAAGCACAAGTTATACGTTTGACGTCCGTATTGAGTTATGACAAGTATTTTGTGACATTATGCACTTTAAACAACGAACGTTCAATTATTTTCCAATGACTAATTGATCTTTCCACCACTTATGTGATTTTGAGGTAGTACTTCTTTTCAGACTGTTTAGAACGACATTATTTATAACTTTTAAAAGGGATGTAATACAGGACTCTCTAACAAAAGTTTATTAGAAAAATAGAGCTTTTAACAGGAAAAGATGTGGGTATGTGTCTGGGAATAATATAATTGATAATGTCATTAGTCGTTTCTGTCAAATCTCAACCTCATGCCATTTAAGACCACCTGTCCAGAAATTTTTTTTTTTGTATCTTTACAGTAGGCCCGTACTATTTGAGACACTCTGTACATCGAAGTTATTTGAAAATTTCTGAGGGTCTATGCAGACTCTATAAAAGTGAAAATTATATGATTACCATGTATTTTACTAGCAAGGGTACCGATAAACTTGCAACGCAGCAACTCTCCACCGCCAACTTTCCACTTACACGCTGTATTTTCTCTACTTAAATCCAAAGTTAATGATAGTTAACATGAGGGTATGGAAATTTGCCGCTTGTTTGCCTGATTGCAATATTCGCTGAGCCTGCACCACTCAAGTACACCTATTTGCGCGGCCCGGCCTAATGAAAAATCGAAACTCTGTTCGAGCCTCGATATTAAGATCTAAATAATGCTAATGTTCGGCTCAAAAAGTTTTTAATTAAAAAATACGTGATGAATCGGGACCTTCTTATTCGACTCCGCAAAAGCTCTTTCTAGTAAAGGGTGGAATAGAAATTCTAATTTTGTGTACTCAACCTTTATTTCCCGGTAGGAACAGCCCTGGAAAATGTAGAAGTCTTTTGTGGGGCATAGCGAACGATTATTTGAATTGGTTGCTGGAAACATGTTTGAGCTGTAAAGAGCAGCTATCAAAAATTACTTCACTTTTGATTACTTTCACTTAATAGGGTTGTTTCCATAAGTAAAATTCTACACTGAAAAAAATACGGTTTGTAATATTGAATATTGTAATTTATTGAATATACACCCTACACCCATGTTAATAAAAACTTATTTCTGAGAATGAGCTAAAGAATCACACTCTTCATTTTCCGACACATGTTTTGAAATGCTTTGTATATTATCAAGATTTTGCGCTAAATATGGAGCATTCTCAGCAGAGGATTCAAGCAGAGATCCCTGCAGTTTTCTGAGTTATATCGATGTGGATCCGTCGGTATAAAATAATTTAGCAGATGAACAAATTTCGGATGGAGTCACCAGCCATAAATAAGATAAAGAAGTCTGGAGGAGGGTTAGTATTCATGGCGAGTGTTCGGTGTCTAGAAGGTCTATCAATATTCACGGGGAATTGCGTTCGTTCGACTCTGGGTAATGGAATGTGGTCGTGGCGGTGCGATGTCTGTCTCCTCTGTTGATGACCTAATGACATGCCGCAGAATTCCGACTTACAGGGCATAAATTGTTTTACTACCAGACCTTATACAATTTTTCACCGGTCGGGAATTCCTACACTGAGAAAACATCACTTGGGAGAACTTAAGTATTGTCAGTTTAGGTTTTCGTCAAATACTTCCTACAGCATACATAATTTAATTATTCAATGTTATATTTACTGTTTGCAGATGCATAAAAATATAACAGAGGCAGAAGAGAATATTTTGGAATTTTGCTTATTGAAACTATTGATGAAGATAATGATGACAATGATGATGATAATGACGATGAGGATTATTTATTTATTTATAAATCAGATACTAATAAAAATTCGCGATGTTATACAGTGGTTGATTATTTATTGCCTAGGTTGGAAATCGGATTGGTCACTGAGATATAAGTGGGAGTGGATTTTATTTGTTGAATTGCGAAACGGGCGGTGACTATTTAGATTTTAAAATGTCGTCAATTTATAATAAAGTAAGGCAAAATAATAACTAATTCTTATCTAGCTTTAAGACATAAAATTGCTAGCTACTATCTACTGGTATATCTTTCCAACTTCAGTTTGGCTTTCACTTCAAGGACAAGAAATAGGGGATCTTGGACGTGGCCTGTTTTCCTTGCGTTTCTACCCTTAGATTCACCACTAAAATATTGTTTCAGGGACCATAAATCTATAAAGTTGTTATATAAGCTGTTATGATATCGTTAGTGGACCTCCCACAAAACTAATGCAAAAAGTAATAAATTGTTTAGGCTGGGTTAAGTCATTATTAAATTTTGCAAAATAGAAGTATATAACAAAACTTTAAAAAACTACAGTGTGTTGACTAGAATTTGATAATAAAGCTGATTAGTTACTAAAATGGCATCTGATTGTATATAGATATTTTTTTTTAACTAAGTAAGTGTGTCTCGAAACTAAACACTTCAATTTCAGGGGCAAAATAGGAGAAACAATAATCAAAATTGCACATGTTAAGATTATTTTAAACAGTTCCATAGACTGAACAAGTAGACAGAAGTCAATTCTTAAATTCTCTAATAAAAATTTAATTAGTGAAATTAAAATATGGATCGAGTGATAACACCAATTTGTAAAAAGAGCGGAGACAAGACAGAGATATCAAACTACAGACCAATTTCAGTCAATACAAATTTTAGTAACGTTTTTGAAAAAATTGTTAAAAGTGGATTGGTAAAATTTATTAACAAATATAACCTGTTATCGTTCTCGCGGTATGGTTTTCGTGAAGGTAGATCCACTCTAGACGCTATTTTAGCATTGACTGATGAAGTTTACACCGCTATGGATGAGGGTAATAAGGCATTATGTGTATTTATAGATCTGGCAAAAGCCTTTGACACCGTAAGTCACAAAATATTGTTCGAACGACTTGAAGATATTGGTATAAGAGGTAACGCAGCACGACTATTCCGGAATTACTTGTCTGGCCGTAAACAATGTGTAAAAATAAACGATCATATAAGTAATTTTGAAATAGTTGAATATGGAGTGCCTCAAGGCACAGTTTTGGGACCCATACTGTTTACTATATATGTGAATGAACTGTTCTCTATTCGTAGCGGTGGGAACATTATTAGTTACGCAGACGACACAGCAATTTTTTATAAAGCATGTTCTTGGGATTTGTTAAAGGCTAAGGTAGAAAACGATTTATCAGAATTGTCATCTTGGTTTGACAATATGCTTCTTACTATTAATTACAAAAAAACCAATTACTTACCTTTTATTCTGATAAAAGGTCCGCGCCAAATTTTGACTTAATTAAAATTCGTAATGAACACTCCACCCATTTGATTGCTTCTAAAACAGAAATAAAATATCTTGGCGTGATAATTGATAATCATTTAAAATGGAACTGTCATATTTATTATATAATCAAAAAGTTGAGATGTATTTTATATAAATTTAAATACATACGTGATTTCCTATTTATTAAGCAGTTAATATCAATCTACTATGCCCTAGTCCAACCACACACATGACATATGGAATAGCAGTTTGGGGGAGGAGCCATGAACTGTCATCTTGCTTTAGAAATAATTCAAAATACTTTTTAAAATAATTCTGAGAAAAGATGTCACTTACCCAATAAATGAATTATATATTGAAGCATCCGTGTTTGACATAAGACAATTGTTTTTCTACATGTTAATTTACAACAATACAAAAATCAGAGTCAGCTTCAAAAACTGTCAAATATTTATAATACTAGATATAGGAACTATTATATGTATAGAGTACCAACTATGCATACGACATTATTTCAGCGCGGATATTTGTATTTGGCTCCTAAACTTTTCTCGTCGCTGCCTGTTAGTATAAAGGGTGAATTAAAATTAAATGTATTTAAAAGCAAAATAAAAAATGTTTTGATAGAACGCGATAGATTGGAAATACATAAAATGATTGATATAAAAAATGTTTAAGATTTTCATTCGTCTTTTATATATGATAGGTAGATTACGTTATTCATCTTTTTGTGTTTACATGGTTGCAAACTTGTATTTATGTTGTAACTAGATTTTAGACTTATTTATATATATTATTACCTGTTATTGTTTGTAATTTTTTCACGCACAAGCTTTGCTTATGTGAGTTTTGTTGTTTATTTATTTGTGTATATGTATAATGTAAATGTATCTTCTGTTTACTATAAATAAATAAACATTATTATTATTATTATAGATAGTGCTGAAATTGAGTAAAAAGTGTTGAAATAAAAAAATTGTATCACCTGTATTTATAGAGAGAGAGAGAAGTAGACATTATTTCTGTAATTAATGCAATAAGTGTAATAAATATATGTAATGTATGTAATATAGGTATATAATATGTGTAATATATGTAAAATATGTAATATATGTAATATATGTAATATATGTAATATACGTAATGTCATCCTGTATGTTGTTTGATTTAACGATTATCGTCTAACAAACTTGACAAGAATATTAAGCTTTCTTAACACCAGGTAAATGAGGCCCGCACGTGCACGTTTCTTTCTGTGTACATTTCCGATGGCCGATCTCGTGAGAGGGCGAATCCAATATACGGGATTGGATGTAAATCGAATAAAAAAAGTTATAGAGACTATATATCCGTATACCTGACCCAGGTACTCATAAAATATCACCCGCGAAACGGAAAGTGTAGGTAATTGATGACAAGGACCTGTAACGGTCGGAAGCGGATGTCCAATCTGGAAACCGCACGGGCAGCGTTTTCTCGTGGCTTCTGCAGTTTATTCAATATTAATTCGAGGCATACAGCGTAAGCTGTGTACCTACCGCGGTCAGCTACATATTTGAAGGGGACGCTTGCAAAGTCAAGTCACTTAAAATTAAATGTTACGGAAAGAGTAGAAAGAGTCGGTTTAGTTTCATGAACAAATCTTGACCAACATTCTTACTATTTTATAAACTCTGGTGTAACAAAACAGCTATTATTTTTACACAGCGGACTAAAGCCTCGACCAGCGTCACACCCACAATATCTATCTAGGTATATATTCTTTATTATTAGCTTTTGTAAATTTGTTATTGTATTATAAAGGTATTTAAGCTAATATAAATTAATTGTCCTACAATTCCTATCAATGGAGTCATATGTATGCTCTCTGATACTAAACAAACAAAATTATATTTATTAATTATCTAAAATAATAAATTAATCTAGTAAAATTTACTAACCTGGTTTGATGAAAACGTTATATAAATACTTAAGTTCACTTTTGAAGCTGTGGGAACTCGAAAATCCAACCACAATAGATGAAAACTGATCTATTTCTGCATTTTTAGGATTGTTTCTTCAGGTCTCCTTTAAATTGAGTTAAATATCTAATTATAAAAAGTATAGTAATTTAAGTAATTTTTCAAACATTTTGAAAGATCAGAACATGTATTTCGCGGCAATAATCACATAATAATTAAAATATTAACATTGCCATATGTACTTAGTCAAATAAGTTAAATCATATAATTGAATATTATAATAATTATGTATGAATTATTATTTATAACCAGCGCATCCACCAATTTATAGACTGAAGAATGAATATGATAACTGAAAATGAAAATAATATAGTATATGTAATATTCAGATTATTATATCGACTCCCTTAACGATAGGTTATTTTTTAAGGATATTCGTTAGTGATGACTCAGGAAATACTAAGTTTCACAGCTGGCGGTGTTGCACTTCATTGTGGACTGAAGGTGTTAACAGTGACACGTTGAGTAGTGTTAGATGCTATCTATCAATTATAGATTCTGTTACTTCTCAGAGGTCTACCATTGTCTAAGGAGCGGTATTTACTGTGCAGCCTTAGAACCAACAATACAAACTGAAGTCAGTATACAGACGGGAACACAGATTTCTATAGCGCGTCTGTTTTCATATAGTCTACTTTGAGAATAACAGGGACAGGTAAAAGATTCCTAGTTAAGACTAGGATGGTGCTTAATATTTTACCTTCAAATAGTTATTCATTCTTAAAAACCATTACAAGCCGAATAACAACAACCATGAATGTTTTAAAACCATTGATCGATTTTTAATTTTGTGTTTTACTGCTAATATACAGAGTGTCACAAATTAGTAGGTCAAGCCGTTAACCACACATTCTTTGGACCAAAATATTGGGACTTTTTATGCCACTTTTAAGTTTGGATCTCTATTTTCAAAATACAGGGTGTCAAGAAAAAAATTTTAAAACTAATTTTTATTGATGGCTTTAGAGATATATGTTTGAAATATGGCATATATTTTTTCTGTGTAATTTTGGTTTAACATATCAAAGCATGAACAGAGAAAAGAGGGTACAGACCCATATAGACCTCCAATTTTTTTTAGTTCGACAATAGTTTCAGAATATTTTTTTATATATAGATACTAGTTTTTATTTTATTTATTTATTTTTCTTTTCACTCTTATAAGATTTTGATTTGAGGCTCGGTTTACAACGTTTTTGCATACAGCCGGCACAAAAAATAAATATCGATAAGTATTAAATGGCCATATTATATTCAGTAAATTGAAATAAACAAACGGCACAACTAACAGAAACAGTAAAAACACAAAATTTTAACTCAATTAATCTAAATGCTCAATATGGGTACTACCTTCACTTTCATCTGGGATTTTTTTAATTAGAGATGAGAGAATATTCTGGAAAGTACAGGGTGATTCATTAATAATGGGGCAGAGCTTAAGGGCATGTTGCTGACCTCAAAATAGAGCGATTAAGCCAAATAGGCCTTGGCGTACGTTGAAACAACTAATTTTGTAAAGAAACAGTGAATCGTTCTTATTTCGAAAACTGTTAAGTTTATCGATTTTTAACCGTATTTAGAATTGAACGTAGTTTAATAATTTCTTATTGGAAATTAAGATTTTTGAAGGACAAAAATGTTTGACATATGTTTACTCCGACGGAACACTACAACTAGCGCATCCTAGATGTGATTGCAAAATAGTTACCATTTTCGTAATTACCACCTCAGAAAACACAGGTGTACAAACTTTCAAGACAATCCGTTCAAAGATGCTCAAGATATTTAAAAAAATCGAAAATATTTGTTCAACTTTAGCACCCTGTAGATCCAAAAGGAGCAACATTCGGATAAGGATATTTGGCTTAATCGCTCTATTTTGAGGTCAGCAACATGCCCTTAAGCTCTGTCCCATTATTAATGAATCACCCTGTAGATGGTTTCAACATTATACAATTCGTTTCCTTAGCTGTTGCTCAATTAGTATCAGAACCATATAAATGAAATCTTTCATAAAACCCCAGAAACTAAAGTCCAACGGGTTATGGTCGGGGAAACGAGATGGCCATTTAAGATATGCAAGCTACCAATCCAAAGGAAAAAATAGAATAAAAACACGCTTTACCTAAAAGAAATATTCTGAAATCATAGACGTACTCAAAAAAAATTGAGGGGGGAGATTCGTGAATATAAAATTACACAAAAAGCGTGCCGACTTAACATAAAAATTTGTACCAAATTTCAAAGAAATAAGTACCTTTAAATTCACTGGAGCTATCAATAATATATTGACATCCTGTATTTTGAAAATGGAGCTCAAAAATGAAAAGTGGCATAAGAAAAGCCATTATTTTGGTCCAAAGAATATGTGGTTAACGGTTTGACCTACTAATTTGCAACACCCTGTATTTTATAATTGTATGAAATTCATATTTTACAAAAGCAACGAGTCAGAACTAAGGGTTTTGAAATGTTGAAAATATTCTACTTCCGAGATAAGAGAATATCCTAAAACTTAATTATTAATTTAAAAAGTGTATGACCTATTAATAAAAACCGTTTCGTTAAAGCACAGCCTTCAATTAATTGAAATGGTCCCAACCTATCAATCTACCATGGATTGAGACAAATTATTATAAATTACTAGGCCCAAACTTTAGCACCGGGTCTCTTTCGCACTTCTATCAGCTGAACTTTCGAAGTCAATTACACATAAATGATAGATATGCTGTCATTATTATTAACGGATAGGTTCTGATATAGGAATTCCCAATGTAACGCATAAATTAATTCCAACTTGTTACCGGCGTATTAACTTTGTCTAACTTTCAGCGTCATTGAAACTGGGAAGCATGTTGTATAGAACTATATACTCAATTATGCAGAAGAGTCGCATTTTTTGCCAGGAAAGATTTTTTTGTGACAACATTTCAGTCACACAAGAGTACGTAAGAAATGTATTAAAACAAATAATAATTTTGAAAAATATTGTTATTATTACAAAACAAAATGGGCAGAGGAAAATCCTGTTAGCCCATAATAGTAAAAAAAAGAATATACACGTCGAATAAGATGTACTATATGATTAGTGTTAAATACAAAGTAATAGTGAACTATTAAAATATTAAATACTAAAACGTTAAGAAACACGAGAACATATATACATAAAGATTACGAGAACAACAAAGATACAGAGTGCTCCCAAATGATATGCGAATATTTAATGGGGTGATTATACATCGAAAATTAATGATAGTTTACTTTATAAACTATGGTCCAAAAATGTCCCGTTACAAGAATACGGGATGTTAGTTATAGGGAAAATAAGGAAAATAATCAATATTTTCGAAATTGCTTTAGATATTTTCATGAAATTTAATATGTGATGACTATTAATAAAGGTGCATATTTTGCAATATAAACATAATTTCTATCTTTAACAGTGGCGTGCGCACGAGCTCTGACTTTAATATTTTTAAAGAAAAAACTGGTACGCCAATGGTTTTCTCCCAGATAAAAATTATTTTTGAATTCCCCGTGCAATTTGAAAAATAAGAGCACTCTTGAGTTTTTGGACTGCAATGCGCCGTTTTTGAGAAAAAATAAAAACCGTTGGATTGTCCTAGAGAATTCATGTAATTATTAAAGGAAACAATTTTGCAATTAATCTAGTTGGCCTGGAATCTGTCACTTGCTCTGTGATTTGACATTCCAACCAACTTTTTGTCGTTAAAATCTGTTTGCTGTGAATACATTGTTTTTACAAACTCGCTAATAATGTGGAAATGGTGGAAATGCACTACGTACATGGCCTAGTCCACGGTAATGCAGAGCAAGCTAGATGTATTTATCACGAGATATATCCCAATCGTGCTCTGCCAGATAGTCGTACTTTTTCTAATATTTAACGTCATCTTCCTGAAACTGGTAGTGTCCGAAAAGGTGCATCTGAAGGTAGACCTCGAAATGTAAGAACATTCTGAGCTGGATTGCATATACCTTCGATTGTAAATGGCCCTATAGGTAATAGTCAACAGGAGTAATACCTGGTGATATTGAAGGCCACTCACAAGCCCACCCCGACCTATGCACATGTCGTTCAGAATATTTTCCCCCAAACGGAAAGGCAGTCTTACATATGAAATAAGAATTAATTGTGAATTTTATGTTAAAAGTAGGTTTACTAGTTCTTACTTGAAGAAATCTGTCACAGACAGATATTTATCGAACAATCAAACATGAAGATTTATGTTTCGCTTATGACTTTAGTGGATTAAATAAAGTATGTGAACGTGATTATACATATTAGTTCGCATTTTATGGCAAGTTAAAGAAATGGCCAAAATTGGTAGTGGCAGTGGTTAGATCCTTCAACACCAGGTTTGTTGAGGAAACCATTTTTTATTTCCCCAATAAATTATTAACAGACAATAATTTTAACTACTCCTAACACTTGGTTATTTTCTTTAGACATGCAAATTTTATCAATTACCTAGCAACAAACACTTAGCTTCAAAAGGTGCCAATGTAATCGATCCCATGAATAAACCAGTGTAATATTTCAAATGTAAAACCCACAATTCTCCGCGAATATCCATTCTGCATTTCCCAATTTCTGAACCGGTGGTTTGTAATCCACGATAATAAATATCTATGACGACTTTCTCCTAGTTCTGGAGACACTTGCTCCTAAATACATGCACATAGCATTACAGAGCGGTTCCGTGATCGATATCCAGCGAATTTATCCGTACACATTTCTCTGTAAGCACTAAAATTGCTTAATATTAAAATAATAATATATTAATAACTTCATTCAAGTTTATATGTATTACTTCAGTAATACAGTATATTTGATATAAAGCATACCTACTTAATTCAATTCAACACCTTTCTTTCGTAAAATGACATTAAATTTAAGATTTACTTAAAGAATAATGTTAAAATATGAATGAAATATTAATAATTATAAAATAAATATTCTTCTTTAAATTATTTAGGTTTATTGATTTGCACGGATTAAAATTATTAATATTTTGTAATAAGTGTTTCTCCAAATTTATAATGTTGTCTTTCTCTGTAGTCGATGTAATCTTTCAATATGGGATATTAAACTAAACGGAAACGCTGGAAAAGGTCATAAAGCTTAACAATTTCCTCGTATAAGCCGTAGAGATAATCAACACATAAATCTGCCGAAATATTCTTTTAAATTAAAATCTAAAAATAAAAACACAGATGTAATCTAAATTTAAGTGCGAGATTAATTTCCTCTTTATTATTGGATTTCCCTTTGGGGTTTACTTCTTTTTCAACTTTCATGATAACGCTGATACGTGATTAATTTTCGCACTTTATTAAACCAATTACCGAAGAGCCGATAGGGATTTTTTAATCTTTTCCCAAAAATTACAATAATTACTTTACTTGTAACACTGTATTTAACGAATTAGACCAATATGGGGTATTATAACTGCTTGGTATAAGTTTGGATATCAAGTAAATATTGATTGATACACGTACTAGCTGGTTTGACATTCATTGTCAGAATTAAGTGGACTGTATTTTTGGAAGAAATGTCAATCCTTTTATTGAGCGTGGGACAAGATATGAGACTTACCCAATACTGCCGGCTGCTATCTTGAAAAACAGAATAAAGGAGGCAAAAATATTATCTAAATAATTTAATAGCCCTAGAAAGTTTTTTACACCAAAATAATAAGACTAGCCGATCAACATCATTAGTGATAATTCCGGAGAAAAGCAAAGAAAGGTACGAGAAAAGTTTTTGTCTTACTTTAAATGGTGCGCAATTAAGGATGTGCAACATACTTCAGAAACGATACTGCTTGCATACTTTGTTGAAATGAGTAAAGAAAGTAAAGCTTCAACATTATGGTCTCGATATTCGATGTTGCGAGCTGTACTTAATATCAAGCAAAATATCGACATTAGCCAGTATTCCAAATTGCGAGCATTTTTGAAAAGGCAGAATGCTGGATATAAACCTAAAAAATCCAATGTTCTCTCAGAAGAAAACATCAGTACCTTCTTAAATAAGGCTCCAGAGGAATATCTTGTTGAAAGCGTAATATTTCTACTATTTAATTCTTATCAATTATGTGTTTATTGGTATATTTTACTTTAATTATTGGCATATCTGGCGCATGCAGATGCGATGAACTCTTAAATATGAAAATGGGTGATCTGGAAATTTTAGAAAAGAGCATAATGATAGTTATTCCTGTAACAGAAACCTACACTTCCCGAACATTTGCAATTACAAGATCGGAATGGGTAAAAATATATGATCTTCACAAGACCATTGGTTCCGATCGTTTTTCTTTACAAATAAGGAATGGCAAGATTAAAAATCAGCCTTGCGGCCACAATGCTATTGGAGGTTTTCCCAAAAAAAATGGAGGAGTGGAGACATCCTACAGTTAAAACAATTAGGAGAACAGAAATCCAGCGCCGTAGCCGAAGGATACGCGGAGAACTCGTTACATGGTCACGTAAAAATTGCAAATATGTTATCCCATACAGAAAATCCGGGAACGTCGGCCTCTTAAACTTTTTGGAACTCGTATATAAGCGAATCAATTTAAATCTGCCAACATTGAACCTAGAAATATGCGACCTTCAGTTGTACGCGCACTTACAGAACGCCCTGTGGAGTTATACGGTTATATGATTATATACCATTTTCATGAGACCTATCAAAATACGAGACTATCCATCATTTCTGAATCGCCCTCAATTTTGATATCAAATCTTTTGCATTTAAAAGGTCACTTTTGAATTCTAATCAGATATTTACACAGTGGGAACATCGCGAAGATGAATTATTAAATGGGGGCCTCAATCAAGGAGAGAGTCGAATAAAAGTATCATTTAGGTTTTCACAACAGTCATTAGTGTTCCCTTGCCTGCCCTCATTACACTCCTGAAAAGATCATTAAGTGAAAATAATGGGTTTTATGACCGTTGTGCGGCTGGAAATTTCCAAATAACACGACACTGTAGTGGTTGGAAATTGGAATCGAAAAATAAATATTCCGCCGATTAATACGCGATAGTAACTAAAACAAAAACAAAATAATATTAAGTAAATTAATAAGTTAATATATAATTTAAAAATCATCAGTTTTGTCGCTCATGTTTCGAGAAATAGAAGAAACTGTAGCATTAGGGATTTCATGAATCCTCTAGCAATTAATTATGTTTACAGTGTCCATATTGTCCTGGTGCATGTTTTAATGTATCTGTTTTCTATTTTATCTATAGCTTTTTCTAGTGTATTATTGATTATTTGTATAGGTTTTGATCAAAATTACTCTCTTACTGAAATCTTAGTATTATTCAGATTTATTATATGTCTAGTATAAGTATGTCCTGTGCTCCACAATTGTTGATTTCTCCATTATTATTCTTTAGACAATATTTCTTTAACCTCGTGCTAACCTGTCTCTTATTTGTCCAATACGTACTTTCCCGCATGCTACAGAAGATTTTTGTGGTTCCTTAACAGGCAGCATATCTTATCAGTACATACTTGTGTATAGAAAAGATAGATTATATTGTCAGATATTCTTCTTGGTTCTTTTCTTGGTTCTTAGCTATCCAGTTGATGGTTTGTTCATCTCTGGTCACGTATCAATTTCTTCTATGTAGATCGTAGCTGATGTAGTTCTTGCTCACATATTCAGACCTGCAGATATATATCTGTCGCTGTGGGACAACTTTATATTATGTCCTCAGTTACCACTTGGTTTCCTACTAATATGAATATCGGGAAACAGAGAAGTGTACCATTTTGTTTCACTCTACTGAATATATTCAACAATTTTGATCCAAAAATTCTTACATGTTATGTCAATGATACCAAACATAACTGTATTAACATATATAAACCTACGCTTTGGTTTTAGACTCCTTAGCTTTCTTCTTACCAGCTTCCATATACAGATTTGTTCGATCTGTAGACAAGAATGCTCCTTCAATTTGTTCATAAATAGAATTCCTAGAGAAGAAGTTTAATGCACCTAAAATTTAGTTGGTATAGTATTGGCATCTTGTTTTGCTTTTCTAGATCGACCACTGTCGACAATCGATCACATAGATAGTTACGTGTGAGCTTCGAGCGGAACCGTAACCGACCTAGAGTAACCACTACTGTTGCCGAATTCATATTAAAAGTCTTGCTTCCCATATGTAAGAGTCTCACAAGAATCATGCAAAAATCGTGCAAAATTGAGAACCAAACAATTCGACTCTTGCAAGACCCTACAAGGATATGATCTTGGAAGCCAACACTAAGCTGGTAGGGGTTGTGATAGTCAAATAATGCCAAGGAAAGTTCTATGTGTTTTCTTTTAACAGCACCTTTATTTATTTACGAAATCGGGATGCAAATACCCCAAAATCCAACAGAGCTCCACAATACAGTATATGTTTACAATAGGAATAATAAAATATAAAACAATGAATTACATATACTTTTAATTGACTTTTCCGATCTGACATCTCTACAGATTCTAGAGATAAAACCAAGTATTTTATTGCACTTATTAGCTATGTAGTCAATACGTGAGGTAAAACTCATCCTGCTGTCAAAAACTACCCCTAAATCTTTAGTCTCGCTGGCCTGCTTAGTGTGAAATATATATCGTAACATTTTTTTAGATTTAAGTGTAATTTATTTTATTGACAATATTTTGAAAAACAATTTAGATCTTTCTGCATAAGATGGCAATCTGTCATTGATTGAATTTGTGAAAAAAATTTCAGATCATCAACCCATTCAGATGTTTTTACTGAATTTATGATATCGTTTACATAAATTAAAAAGAGTAAGGGTCCCAAGGGAGAACCTTGCGGGGCACCTGATGTAATGAAGATAGGCGAAGATTTATAATTACAAGTTACAACAAATAGAGATCTATTACTTATATAAGAGGCAAACCAACGTAATAAGTTACCGTGCATTGAGCATGGGAAGGTTATAATCCAGCCAAAAAACCTCCCAGCATCAATAACTCACATAGTGCGAGATTTGTAACATAGAACCTTAAAGTTCTAAAGCTGCAAAATATAAATTCCTTATTTCTAAACACTCTGAGGAATTTTAAAATTCACTTAGCCACCAGGGCGCGGCGTGGACAATCGAGGAAATAAAACCCCACGCAACAATAGCGGCTCCGAATCCCGAAAACATAAATTTCCGCGGCATTTTCTTTTTACGAGCAGTTTATCTAAAATAAGCGGAGGTAAACGTCGTGAATGTGGGCCGTGGTTATTTTCTCGACTAGGTATCTAACGCGCCCTGACCTGGCTTCGCCGCGACGCGGTGTTACCCGATCCCCGAGGAGATATTAGTGCCTCCTGCTGAAACCAAAACAACCCACTTAACGACTTAATTTTCCAGGTTTCTAATAGGCTGTTAACCAACCGGGCCTACGCGTCTCGGAATTAAAACAACATTTCTATACGAGCCTAAACAAATGTAACAATGTTCAAGACGGTCTTAAACAATTCCTTAAAAATGTCTGAGGATTCTGCGATATATATACAGGGTATCCCGAAATTACGTACTTGACCCCAAGCTCTTGGGTCGAATTGAACTTATATACAGTGTTTCAGGTTCAGACTATGGAATTTTGATTCATTTCACTTGTCACGTGGCCTGATAAAATGTGTTTTGCTAGGGACTGCATAAATAATAATCCTAATGAACATATATGAGCATTACAAAATCCGCATGTAATTAGATCAAAACGATTTCAGAAACGTTTCAGTTCAACGTTTGGGATAGCATTATCAACATTGATTATGTGTTTTAAATGGTCGTTTAAATGCAGATCTTTATAGAATTTTCTTTGAAAACAACCTTTTTGATTTCATTGATGATGTAGAGCTTAATACTGTTCAAAATACAGGGTGTTAAAAAAGAGTGTAAAATATTTCAGGAGGTAATAGCATGAACCAAAATAAGCAGAAAAGTTTTAATAAACATGGGTCCGCAAACTAACGGTTGCGAAGATATTGACCACTATTCGTCTTTCAGGCATTTTATTTTATTAGGAACAAACCGTCAAAGGAATCTTTTAACAAACAAAAAACAAAGTTACAGAAGATCCTCAAAGTGCCCTCCGTCCGTTTCCAAGCAGGCACTACATCTTCGTTTTAACGATATTCGAACCCTCCTTGGTTTGGATTTCTTGACACTTTTGATTAATCCCTTGCTGCAGCTCTTCCAGGCTATTTACAGGAGTACCATACACTAATGTCTTCAAATATCTCCAAACAAAGAAATCTAGAGGGTTCAGATCAGGTGATCTTGGATGTCATAAAACAGGTCCCACCCTTCCTACCCATCTATGTGGAAAAGTTTGGTGTAAATGCTCTCTAACGGCCATGGAAAAATGAGCTGGAGCACCATCATGCTGGAACCACATTTGTTGCCTCTGATTTAAAGGAATATCTTCCAAAAACTCATATAGTCTATTCTGCAGAAAGTTGAGGTAAGCAGCGGCGCCTGTTAATCGGTTTGGTAAAACAACAGGACCTAGAAACCTGATGTACAGATTCTATTAGAGCATGAGGATTTTCGTCGGCCCAAATATGCGTATTGTGAAAATTAAACACTCCATTTCTTGTGAATCCGGCCTCATCAGTAAAAAGAATGTTTGCAAGAAAACGAGGGTCTTCAGCATCATGACGTAGAAACCAGCGGCAAAAAACCAAACGTGCTTGATGATCATTTTATGTTTATTGAGACTTTTCTTCTTATTTTGGTTCATACTATTACCTCCTTAAATATTTTACACTCTTTTTTTAACACCCTGTATATGGTATCAGCACGATGGTACACCACCACATCGAGGGAGATAAGTAACTGCTTGGTTAAATGATCACTTCTCGAATAAATTGATATGTCAGCAAGGTCCAACAGCATAGCCACCGCGTTCCTCAGATTTAAATCCTTTGGACTTTTATTTATGGGGATATATGAAGCAGCTTGTCTACCGTGTTAAAATCTGCCCATCAGCAGAATTCAGAATTCAGCTAACCTTATAAGAAATGATCCAAATCTCATCGTTCGAGTGACGGAATCATTAGTGAATGGACATTTTGAAAAAAATTTATAGTCTTAAGATTTGTTAATTTGGTACATCAAGGTTAACTAATGTTTAAAACTTTAAACACAAATAATAATTATTATTGTTACAGCAATCATCATTTTTATTATTATTTATAAGTATCAGAATACTGTGACTGAAAAATGAAATTATATTTTTTTAAATGTTTGTATCTTCTCAACAAAAACAAATGGATTATAAGAAAAAAGGTTTCAAATTAACCCAGCTACCATCTGCCAAAGTTTGTCATAGAAGTTGTAGAACACCCTGTATAACAAATTCACCAAAATATATTCTACCGTATCAGCTATTATTAAGTCCACGAGTCGCCGCTGGAAGCCAATTGTATTCTGGTAAAGAAGCATTTGAAATAATAAAAAAAATGTTTCATTTTCGCGATCCTGCTAGATTGATTGGCTCGTAAGAGACGTTCTGGATCCTGTTTAAAACAAAACATGTGCGCCAGATAATCCGACACGGGAAGAAATTAAAAAATTTAATATAGACTTCTCTCCCAATCGTAAGTCTCACTCTGCTTAATTATATATTTAAAATTCATACCAGCACATCGTAATTGCCTGCGGGAAAAGAAAATTAAAATTTATATCCCCCTAAATCCCGTCTGTTAGCACCAGAAATCATCTCAAGTGTATCTCAATTTAGGAATGGAAAATTCAAACATCTGGTCTTTTTCTCAGCCGATCAAGTCGAAATTAATTACTTTTTACGTGCCAGCCGGATTTTCTTAATCAGTCAAGAAATCGCCAGACCGCACCCAGTCGGCTGGAAAGGCCGCCTTTATTAAAATCGAAGGCGACTTTAACGGTTTATTAAGTGAAAAATCTATTGTAAATAATTTTATCTCCGGAGAGCTTAAGATGAATATCGGATTTATGACGGACATCTGCCGCCGGAATAAAACGAAGACTGTATAACTTTAGGGCCGCAGTAAATGTTATCGCCTGTAGGAGACAACTTTTGCGCTGCATCGATTTTTCATTATTTTTGATATTGGGTCTTTGTCTTAGATTAACCGGAGTTTGAGTAGTGCGGGTTATTCCGGAATGGACGGTTTACGATGCATAAAGTTACTAGGGATCATTTTAATCATCCGAAGAATCCTTCTTTAATCCGACAGAAACATAGGCTAACTCTCCGGTTTATCAATAGCTATTAACCCAGATTAAATTTAAGGATTAAAATAAAACTTAGAGATTATACACACAACGTCAAAAGTCCTGGACTCCTCCTCATTCTTGTTAAAGAAATCTCTTTGTCAGAAAAACCAAATACATTTATAAAAGTATAAAGAATATGTTCGATAAACTGAGCACTTAGAAAATTAAAAACCAGCAAAAGTGTGACATTTTTGACAAAATTTATTAAGTCAAAAAGAAGTAACAAAGCAAGATCTCTACTTAACTAATAGTCGGTATGACCTCCACCACGTTCCAGTAGCATATTGACACGTGCACTGAGATAATCAAGCGGTTAACAATCTCTTGCGGAATATTGTTTCATTCCCCTTCTGCCGCCACCACTAACTCATCTGTAGTCTGAGGTGGAGGAAAATAATTATCAATGGCTCTAGCAACGAAATCCCACATGTTTTCAATAAGATTCATGTCAGGAGAGTTGGCTGGCCAATCTAATCTATTGATATGTCCTGCTTTGAGTGTCTCTTGAACCCTTCTGTGGTCGAGCGTTGTCGTCCATAAACACAACATTTGTACCTAATTCATTACGTAGGGGGTAGATAATGGGCGTAATAACTTGTTCGATGTAAATTTGACTGGTCATATTCTGCGGTATGCAAGTTAATGGGGTGCGGTGATTGAACATTATTCCACCCCAAAACATTACGGTACCCCCTTCATACGGAGCAACTTTAAGGGGAAAATTAAGTCGCTGTTGACGACCTGGTTCTCTCTAGTCTCTTTGTCGATCGTCATCAGTAACCAGCCCAATTATGGTTTCGTCTGTAAATAAGACCCACCGCCACCCCTATGCTCTCGCGTCCACTGGAGGTGGGTATCACGATGCCTTGGAAGTAGAGTGGGAACCCATAATCGTCTTCTAGCACGTACATTTGCGTTGTGGAATCGTCTTCGATTAGTAGATGTCGATATTGCACCAAATACGATCCTCCCTTTCATTAGATACTCGAGGACGTCCACTACGTGGTCTGTTTTCCACTGTTTCACATTCTTCATATATGTGTAGTGTGTACTATTCGTACCTGATGATTATATCAAATAATTTCTAAATATCCCCCCGTATATTTCGCAACAAATACATTCGTAGTTATTTCAAAAGTATCTAGAAATTGTAATAAAAGTACCTGCTTGGAGTGAAGTAAGCAATGAATAATAATTGTATCTCCGAGTTCCTTCTTTAATGAATAGTGAGAATTTCTGTACTTCCTCACTTTTCAGTTGTCCTCGCGTCGAAATTCTTATTTAGAGTCAAAGTTTTTAAATGCAACTCCAGAGAGAAGACTTAGTTTCCGTCGCAAATGAAAGAAATAAGATAACTGATTTTGTGTTTTAAAGTTTAGGACTTACCATTGTATCGCGGGACTGTTCTCTCAACATTGCGTAGTTATCATAAATGGAAAAGTTACTTTAGAAAAAGAAATAGTGAAAAACTACGCAAAGCAATGAAACTGCCATCATTATCTTATATGTACATATTTTATATGCCTATAGATAGATATTATATTTCATAATTAGATACGAGTATTTACAAATATTTTGGATATTGTGAGAATACGGTAAAAATACATAAAAAGAAAGTTAGTTCGTTGATTTTATTGCCTTGGTGGAAGCTTCGTGTCTTATTTGAACGTCTGTTTTTAGAGGCAATCTGTATAAGAAGTATTGACAAGGTTTCGGAAACAGCCTCAAATACCCTCTCAAGAAATCAATTTAGATAATGACAAAAACCATGGAAACAAGACGATTATACGTTTCTAATGATCAAAAGTTTTCCTATGAATGTCACTTCATGTTTGGAAATACCTCAGACAATATCTTACGGGTCCGACGTTTATTGAAACTGATTTGTTGCAAGAAATTTTTTATTTTGAATAGGCAAGGAAATATGTTTGTTGAGAAAATGTAGATTTCATATGTTTACTTGTAACAGTATAAGTATATGTACTGCTTAAATTGTATGGACCATTTCATGACTATAATCTGTATAGTTTTTAGGTTGAGTTTTTTTAGAACGATTAAAAATGTTCTTTTTATTTTACTTACTTCAAATTGCATCGATTGTCTGTGCGAACTAATCAAATTTTTCACTGTCAATTTATATTTATCATAAAGTACACTATAGAAAAATTTCATGCAGAACTTTGAACGTTGAGGTGGCATGCATTTTTGGTATAATAGAAGCTTGTATGGGTCTAAGCTACAAAAATTAGAATTAAAATGTATATGTATAAATGTACATTATTATCGGTTCCTTTATTTACTACTAAACGTATAAAAACAACATCTTTATAGAAAAATATTATGAAATATTAAAGATGTACATAAATCTTTGTCGAATATTGGTTGATGCGTGTGATGGCACCAAAATACAACGACGAATGAGAAATCATAGCAGTGAATAAAAAATATAAATCAAAGTAAAGCAAACGTGGCCAATCAAATGGTTAATTCAACTGAATATAACCAGCAATTTATAAACAAGCCATCAACATCTATATACACCAATATTGATTGACAACAAATATAGAGTACACAAAGTGGGTTGGGACATTTTGCAAATTCAGGAGTCCCTCAGGGATCCAGGTTAGGGCCGATGTTGTTTCTAATGTTTACTAATGACATCTGCTCTGTTTTAAAGTGCGAACATTTCATTTTCGCGAATGATATATATATTCAAGGAAATTCGCGATATTTGGGACTGTTTCAGTTGGCAGGATAATCTCACTAACATAAATTGTACAAAGAAAAAGGGATGACAACTAAATATCGCTAAATGTTAAGTGGTCACTTACACAAGAAAGATACAAAGATACATTATGTTAAGTATACGTATAAAATAAATGATAAGGGATTGGATATATATTGAAAAAATTAATTATCTTGGAGTTCTTTTTGACCTTCATCTAAGTTTTGTTGATCATATGAGTAATTCAAACACAAGCTAGAAAATTGATTGGTCTTGTAGTTCTATTCTATGCATTATGTTAGGTCAAAACTTGAATACTGTTCACTGGTTTGGAACCCTTAATATCAAAGTCAGCCTAGGTAGTTGATCATTTGTTTTTTTTTATAATTTATTGTTTGTTAGTTAGTATGTGGTGTGAATAAAGCCATTATAACAATATTTCAAAAGAATATTTTATCAGCGTGATTTAAATAAAAAAGATTTTCCTGTTACATCATACATTGCATATTGAAGTCGACATGTCTCGAGGACAACTCTCCGAAGACAACTCCAATTTGAAGCTCAAGGGACCTAACAACCTCAGTCCCCGGAACTAAAATAAAATTCTTCATTTCCTGGATATTGGCAGCAGGAGTGTTAAATGGCACATCCTATATATTTATTTGTCTTTTTATTGATTATTTATTGTAATTCAGTTCTGTAACTGGAAATCTTGTTTTTCTACTATGTTTGATACAGAACAAATGGCATTTTATTGGTGAACGGTTCTGTCGCCTTTTGCTTATAAGTCCACGATTGCATCCAGAATGAAGAAGTTCGAAAGGGTCCTGCGTCGTCACCAGGAGGCCGCGCGGCGCCGGAATGGACGTGGCGGAAATGCGAAAGCCAGGAGCGGTGGCAAGCAAAAGACTTCACAAGAAATTAGATTGCCGGGGTCAAGTCGTTGGCGGATTCAAAACACAGATAACAGGGCGCAGATTGAAGAAATATCTAATGAAATTAAGTGAAATTGAGCGAAATAATGAAGCCGCCCCGCAGGACCGCTCCCCAGATATAGGATGCGGATTACTCAGCGGATAAGATCTCCGCAGGAGGTTGATTATAGATTTAAGCGGAGAAAGTAATCCACTAGACGGTCATTTAATGAGATTAAATGAATCTCTGTTTAGGCGGATCAAAAGAATTCACTATGGTTGGCTGCAATCGAGCCGGCAAATTCTTAGGAAATGACAAAGTAGACAGCCAGACGGTCTTCGGCTGTGCAGAACTGTTTCTCTTGCGTTGTGGTTTACTACATATACAGCGTGACTCAGAACTAATCTAAAAAAAATTGGAAATAGATGCGTCATGAAAAATGGAGGCAATATAGTAAAACAAATGTGGTAAAATCCTTATAGTTTCTGAGAAAAAAAATATTTAAGTTCTAGTAGTTTCAATCTTTATATCGCTGGCCTACTGTGGTCTCTAGCCAGGCGATTTCCAATATCCGATTATTTATCGTATTAACTTTTCTGTGATGCAAGTATTTACATCAGTTTTTCAAATATTAAAAGTGGCTTACGTTTAGCAACTCCCACTTGTTGGGTATCGTTTTAATTTATGGTATAGTGAAAATTGTTTACTGTATTAGAAAGGTATGATCAAATGAATACATACAGTATGCGCCAAAAGTATGGAATAAATTCAATAAAAACGAAACAATTATTTTTGGGAAAAATCCTCGAACAAGTCAATTTTTAATTTGAAAAATACATATTTTAGCGTAAAATGCGATTTTCAAATGTCATTTGTTTTCGAGTAATGACGTCATCGATTTTTTTAAATGGCAACACCATATTTTTTCCTTGATTCTGAAAGATCGTTTAATTCTCTATCAGACAGTACTAAAATTTTGCCCTCTTACATAGGAAAGTTTTCGAGTAAATGACGATTGAATGTTAGAAAACGTAAATTTTATCCATAAAAAGTAACAATTCTGAGGATGTAAAATAAAATACAATTAATTAAATTAAATTTTATACTTAAATTAAATGTTCGAATTGCCATACATCAACTTGACAATGCGCAAGTCTGTGAAGAAATTCTTCTTGCACATTATGAATGATTTCTGGGGTAACTCTGCGTATTTCGTCCCGAATGCGATTTTGAAGTTCTTCTAAATTACGTGGTTTATTAATGTACACTTTTGACTTCAAGTATCCCCATAAAAAATAGTCAAGAGGTGTAAGATCTGGCGATCTTGCAGGTCATTTTATCGGTCCGCGTCTGCCGATCCACCTCCCAGGAAAACAGTTGTCCAAAAAATCTCGTACAGGGCGCGCATAGTGCGGAGCAAGACGGTGCACTTGCTGAAACCATATGGTATCGTCAGGAATGTCAGGGTCATTATCGTTAGGAAAAATTACTGCAAGGGCTGGAACAAGGTCATCTTTTAGAAACTCTAAATATCTTTGTCCTGTAAGGGTTCCTTCAAAGAAGAAAGGCCCTACTATTCTGTCGTCAACTATTCCAGCCCACACATTTAATTTCTGAGGGTGTTGGGTATGTGCCTCTGCCATCCAATGAGGATTTTCCCGACTCCAATATCTGCAAGTTTGGCGGTTTACTGTACCATTCAGACAAAATGTGGCCTCATCTGAAAAAAGTATTTGCCGGTGTAAATTTCTATTTCCTTGACATAAATCCATTAGAATTTCGCAAAAGTGTAAGCGGCGATCGGGATCATCTTCACTGAGTTCCTGCACAAGTTGAATTTTGTAGGGATGATATTTTTCCTTCCTCAAGATACGTAGCACTGTGCTGTGACTAGTGTCATTGTTTAATGCAACCAATCGTGAAGAATTATGAGGAATATCCACCATACTTATCAAAATGTTCTGTTTCTGATTTTCATTAATGCTTCAACGTCCAGGTTTTGGAATATTTACAACATTGCCAGTTACTCTAAATTTAGACTCTACCTTACTGACTGTTGATTGGCTGATAGGGCGATCTGAACATTTTTATTAAATAAATCGCAAACTTCCTGCTAGTTCTAGTCATATTCCCGCATCCCATAAGAATTAAAATTTAAATTTTTGAGTAACAGTTAAATGTGCCATAATACTTTAAATTGCATAATAATTTATATGTCGCTTACAATACTTATTAGAAAGTCGGTGTGACAATGACACTTTGCAAAGATTTTCACCTACGTGATCCATAAAAGAACTATGGAATTCGAAAAACTAAACTTGATAACGTCATTACTCGAAAACAAATAACATTTGAAAATCGCATTTTACGCTAAAATATGTATTTTTTAAATTAAAAATCGACCTGTTCGAGGATTTTTCCCAACAAATAATTGTTTCGTTTTTATTGAATTTATTCCATACTTTTGGCGCATACTGTATAATTCATAATTCTTATACCGCCACCTATACAGATATTTATTTAGTCAGTAGCTTTCTATTCATAAATAGATTTCTAAATATCTCAAATAAGACTCGTTGCGCCATATATGTCCTTATATTCTAATTTTTACTGTTACCTGAAGGTCACAGTGTACTTCATAATTTTTATCGATGACATAATCTGTGCTATGTAATAATCTCTTATATTGAATAAATGTTATAACTTTGTGATCTATGCTGAATCAGGTACATGAAACATACCTCTTGTGGATCTGCGAATTAGTTTTGAAGAAACTTCCCGGTTTATCATAAAATAGTCTGGAACATCAATGTATTCAATTGAATACATCGTGACGCAAACGATCTGGTAATCATGGTAGGTCCACCCCACTTCTTTTATTGTGTTGTTTTTTACGTTTATTCTCATAGTAGGCAGCCAAATATAACTTGAAACAACCATTAACTGATGCGGAGCTATTAGATATAATTGAATCAGGCCTCTCAGATATTGAAAATTTCAGTGATGACGATGATGACGTGGAAGATTGTAATGAAGATACTGACGAGCGGAATGTGGATGAAAACGATTCAAGCATGGATGGATATTGATCAAGAAAACCCTATACTAAGGCCAGATCATGATATTCAACGTATGGAAATAGATAATGCCAATACTACAATGGAAATTTTCCAAAATTTGATAAGAAGTCTTTTGCCTTTAGATGCAAAAATACTGGTTGTAAAGGCCAAACTCGTGTTGTATGTGTTAAATGTAATGTGCATTTATGTTTACAAAAGGAAAAAAAAAACAATTTTTTAAATTATCACATAAAGTAAAATAATAAAAACTTCCTACTGTTTATATAAATTATCTGTTTCCATTTAAACTTGATTTGTACCATTAAGGCATAATGTATGCAATTGAATACATCATTTCAATCAACTCAAAAAACACATAACCAAAAAATTGCATAGGCTCAAAGAATATTTTAAAGAATTCTTAAATACTGTGCCAAATATCAGAATTTTATCATGTGTACAAAAATTCGTGACCGAAAAGGTTAAGCTAATATAAATCAAATCTCCTACAATTCCTATCAATGAAGTCATATGTATGCTCTCTGATACCAAACATCTAGGTATGCTAATGAACAATTCCACAGACAAAGCTCTATTCAATAATTATCTGAAGAAATTAATCTAGCTAAATTTACTAACCTGGTTTAATGAAAACACTCTATAAATATCTAACTTCACTTTTGAAACAGTGGGAACTCGAAAATTCAACCACAATAGATGAGATCTGACCTATTTCTGCATTTTTAGGATTGCTTCTTCAGGTGGCCTCCTTTAAGTTGAGTCAAATATCTAACTATAAAAATTATTTGAAATTAAATATCAACAATGTCAAAGTGATTTTAGCCTGTCAATGAATTTTAAATTAAATATGACAAATACCTACTTAAATAATGTTTACCCTCTATGTAATCGTTTTATATATATCTTTAGATATTAATAATTTTTGTCCGTCGCCGATTGTACGTTTTATCCAGTTTTACAGTGGACCAGTGCCGTGCGGAAGTGTATTTTGAACTTCTCTTTGCATGATTGTAGAAAAATAGATTTATATAAATAAAGTAACAGCAAACACCTACAGAAATCATTCAATTAATTTAGGTCATGTTTTTTCCTTATTAAGTGAATGATTTTCTTTTCGAGTTTGAATAAACAAATTATAATGCACATTTTTTCTTATAAAACCGAAATTGTTATCTCATAAATCAGTGAATAAGAATATCTCCGATGAGTTTATCCCGGAGAAAATTTGGTTGTCAGAAAACCATTAATTTACAACAATATTTATATTGATGACTTTCCAAGTTGCCATTATACTTTCCTTTCACTTGATTTCATTTGATAAAGTCGGTACCGTCCCAAAAGAATACGCAATTATCAATTCTCAGCCCATCAATCGTGGCAGACGTTTATAAACAATTGGAAGGCCCAAAATAAGAACACTTAACCATTTATTTCATTTCAGCTGCGAGAGGACGATCCAAGGGGGCCTGCGAAATACATTAACGTCAATTCATTTTCCGCGCTCAATTATGTAGATGAGGCAATTTTGCGATGATAAATATTTCTCTAATGGAAAAGAATAGGTAATGTGAAATAAGATATTCAGATACCCATAAATGCTCAGATTGGTTTGTAATGTTTGAATTTCTATGATTTTCTTTTTGTTTAAAGTAGTTGCTCATAAAAAATAAAACTTTTTCTCAGTGTACACCAAATAATAATACTAATAATTAATTAATTACATACCAAAGGATGGAAGAAATAGACGGGAATTATTTCAAATGTGGTTTGAGACATACGTACTAAAGGAAATGACCTGATTTGAACTGTTTGTGAACGAAGTAAAAATTCCTCTGACAAAGCTAAAGTAACAACACATTTGAAGAGTCAGCCTACCCCAGCGCTAAAGACTGTATTTTTCTATGAACTTACATACACCTTTCTTACAAGCAATATTCCATTAAACAAACTAGAACCCCAAGTTACGTAGATTTTTAGAAAAGACACATCAATAGAGTTTACAACAATGTGCTGACATCAATATGGCTGGACAAAATCTTCTCCCCCAACTTTTCTGCTTCAAGATTTTTCCAGTCCAAAAGTGAAATACACCGTGGCACAAACAAGTTTTGGCAGTTTAAATGCGACCTAATGGTCGCTTCTGACGCCCTCTAGAAACAAAACAACAACATTGTCGATAAATTCGAATTTCTCATCCCAAAAACCACCCGGATACGGAATTTCACGAGATTAGGTCTAAGTAATCGAAATATATTAAAGAAAATGTTATTTATCTTTTCATCTTTGACACCCTTATTATCAATTTTTGGACTAGTTCATAGTTCTACGTGAGTGGGCCAAAAGCTGGCCCTCCACCGCGACCCTGTGGTCTATTGTGGCTCACATACTTGTTATACTTCACCCAACAGGTTTAGCCTCTTTATGAAGCCGATAACCTTGTTGGGTGAGATTTTGTCCAGATCTTCTGGCAAGAGATGCACTTTGCCAAATATAGAAAATCTGGTCCGTTCCCCAGCCGGACAATGACATAAAATATGTTCTGCAGATTCGTCACTTTCTAAACACAATCGGCACTCGTCCTCCTCAGCCAGCCCCAACTTGTGCATGTGACTTCTTAACCGGCAGTGCCCTGTATATAGGCCAACCAGAGTTTTTAGGTCAAGCCTATTTAACTCTAGCAAACATTTAGCCCTCTTTTTCGAAGTGCCCCCTATGAACGCCTTCGAATGAGCTAATCTTGGCAGATCTCGCCAGTACTCCTTATCTTTTCCTCCGCCCAGGTCGCGATGACTGCTTTGGCAGTAGCCGAAGCTAAGCCAAGAGCCGGTTCCGGACCTATAAAGCTGGAAGAAGCACCCCGCCTTGCTAACGAGTCCGCTGCCTCGTTTCCTTGGATAGCCGCATGACCAGGTATCCAGGGTTACTCTGTTGCTTGTACTTAACCGTTCCAGAGCCTTTTGACAGTTCCATATAGTTCTTGAATTACACCGGTAGGATCCAAGTGCTTTTAAAGCTGCTTGGCTATCAGAAATTTTTTTATCGACCTGCGTTTGAGTCTAAGATTTTCCTGCTTCCACACACAGTTCGATGGCATGAATTTCAGCCTGAAATATAGTCGCATATTTACCCAGGCTTACGGATAGCCTGGTGTTTGGGTTGCAACTATACACTCCAGCTCCAACCCCCTCTGGGGTCTTAGAGCCATCAGTGTACCAGCAACTATCTGCTTTTAGGAGGTCGGTTTCACCTCGCTCCCACTCCTCCCTCCGAGGAAAGAGGATCTCGAAAGGCAGTTTATAGTTGATTTTTGTAGGCATAATATCCGAGACCATCGATAGAGTGCTGTGTCCTTCTATGTCCTCCAGCACTCCACTACGCTCTATTATGTTAGCCTTCGGCATCCAAATAGCCGCTTGCTTTAGTCTGTACATTGCCCACCTGGCTTCTCTCTCCAACAGTATATGGAGAGGTGGTAGGTCCAGGAGGACTTCCAGAGCCGCTGACGGTGTGGTACTGATTGCACCAGTTATCGCCAGACTAGCTTGTCTCTGCAAACCCGAGAGTTTTATTTTGGCTATCCTTTGAAGACCTTTGGACCACCAAACTATTGAGCCGTATGTGATCATGGGTCTGATAACCATCACATACAGCCAGTATAGTTGTTTAGGACCTACGCCCCAAGACTTTCCACAAATTCGTCGACATGTCCATAAGGACATTCTGGCCTTGTGGATGACTTTATCCATATGAGAGTTCCAGTTAAGCGTTTTATCTAGAACAACTCCCAGATATTTTGCTTCCTCTGCAAATGGTATTATCTCTCCCCGTAAAATGAATTTTTGGACTAAGGCAAGTTTAATTAAATCGATTTATTTTGAGCCGTACTATATCTGGTGGAGCGTTGTACAGACCTTTTAGAAGCACCCTGTAGAAGAATAACATAAAATAACTCATATTTTGTGCGATGTATGTGTGTATCAATGTATTATTTATTAACTGTAGTATTTTTCTATGTCTATAGTAATTAAGTGTTAGTGTGTATTGATTCTATTTTATTCCATTTTAATATTAATTTATCCAAATTTTATTTACTTACTGTTAAATATAAATTAATTTAAATTGGCGAGATTGTTTCAAGATACACATGTAGATATTCTATGAAGAGTGCCAGCGAAATACTGAATTAAATATGAATAATATGAACCAATGCTATACTAAGAACCAACCCCATTTTCGATGTATATCTCCTTATCTGATGGTCTGATGTCTCCCTCGAAGTATTATTCTAGCTAATGAGCAGTGACTTTCTAAAAATATTTAAATGAGGCACATCCGAAGAACTCTACGAGAATATGGAAACAATACTAAGCACTAGTTTCTTTGAAATGTCTTTTGCAATTTCAAGTCACAATTTAATTAGCATGGCGGCCGTGTGTTACACGGATAAATGCTTCCGTCTCCTCTATTTTAATTCTATTTTAACTTGTAAAATAGCTTCCGCTCCTACAAAAGTTCATCGGGCGAACGTCTAGAGAATTCATATTTCCCTCAAAGTGTTTCATTTGAAAACTTAATGCCTTATCATTATCAGTTTCTCATTCGATCTTCCGAATTATTCATCTTATTGCCGCGCTTTTTAAAGGAATATTTTAGGGTCAAGGTGACACCAATTATTATTTGAAGGAGGATGTTGTAGGAGGCGGTGTTTTTAATGTCAGGACTTGTTCGAAGTCATTATGCCAACTGGGGAGTGTACAGGGTGATCGATTTAACTGGAGAAACAAGTTTTTTTGGGAACGGCTAAGAAAAAAAAATTATTCTAGAAACTATTGCATTTCTGATTACTTTTACTTGAAGGTAGGGTCAAAATACAGAAATTATCTTTACGACGCTTCAAAAATTTATTTCCAGCAACATGCATTTTTTAATATGTCACGATAAAGATCCCGTAATTTTGAATATATTTCCTATATAACATTTTTCATATTCCTATTATTTAAAAAGTTGCGGGGATAATTTCACGTCGCGTGCAATAAACAATTACTTTTTGTTCTAGTTGCATAAATAACTATTAGTTTTTTACGTAACTACAAACTTTTATTTTATTTTTTTTGCATCCAGTAGAAAAACAATAAATAAATCGGAAATGGTTAAATATATGGACATTAAACAAGTATACCTTCTTTGTGAGAAATAGAAAAGAGAACAATATTTTTCTATTAAAACTTTCGTACACACACTGATAAAAAAGATATAACCAGTTTTTATCAACCAAGAACACATTTCGTAACGCCATCTACCATCTACAGCAAAATTAAGTACGGACTCGTTTTTCGTCTCCCAGAAAACAACTTAATCCAAATTTTCAAAACGCCATGTAACTATTTTATTAGTCACAAATGGATTTAGGTAAGTTTAGCTTAATTGCATTATTTTGATGTAAGGAATCTACTCTTGCTCTGTATCCCCGTAATTATGGGACACCCTGTATAACAGAAACTACTTTATACGTATATTGGAAATTGTAAAAAACGTTAAATTAATAAAACAGATGCTGCGTGGTGTATAGTTGGCTATATATATTTGTACAGGGTGTCAATATTTCGGGGATGAAATTTTTTTTATAAATTCTTACTAATAACTTTTTTGTCAGTCTACCGGTTTTTTCTAATTTTGTTCAAATTGAAAGATTTTTACAAGAAGCACCTAATAATAGATTTCTGCCGGAAAGGTAGTTCAAATTAATATAAATCGATAGATTTAACTAATTTTGGACAACTTTTCAGGTAATTTAAATAATTTACATTTGTACAGATTTGGATGGATGGATACGATACAGAATACCATCAGATTAATCAATACTTAAATACTGATTATAGGTGCAAGTATTTAGACACGTTCATATTCGAGTAATAGCCAGCCAGCTCTGGTCAGAAGTTATTAAATTTGAAACTAAAATCAAGCCATGCCAATCTAATTTTGTTGATCAAACAGTATCATATGCCTTCATATAACCAGCAAACATATGAAAAAATTATAACCGTACTTATGCATAGAAATTATACGAACAAAGCTAGAAATAATATATTCTCTGCATTTTTATGCTTAGTATGGGTCGCATTTCAGTGTTATCCAGGATGTATGTAAATAGCTAAACCAGAACGTAAAGAGACTAGTGTAAATAGAGATAACAGGACTGTTTACAACTTACAGCTGACGCGGAGCTTCATGTTAAAGTACACTTAGTTAAAATGTAACAACGCTCCGTACAGAATGGCTGGCTAGCCAGATAAATATATTCTCAGATCAACTTCCGTGATACCACTTCGAAGGATATAATACTATTAACTGCATCAGAACATAGAGGACAACACAAATAACCCTTCCTCTTTACAATAAATACAACAACAAAATATAGTTTGTAGTAAAAAAAATTTTGTTTGTAGTAATTTCAAAAAAAATTATGACGTTGATGAAAATGATCCTCCGGCTTTTAGAGTACTAAAATGTGAGGGTTGTATATCTTATAGAGAATCATTTGTAGTTGTTTATAGTGAAACAATTTTTTCTGTCAAAAATAATTATTATTAATGGATTTTCAAAATATAAAATATTATAATAATAATAATATCTCTATCCCTCATTCTAATCACGAGGATTAGCCCAGAAGTCGAATACTTGTGCGGAAGAGGGGGCGGCATATTATTATTAAGCAGGCCGCATTTGCGCCCAGCAACGACTTACGTTGGTAGGCCCTTACCATCATTTAGTGCAGGAATGAGGAAAACCTGGAAAACCTCATTAATTAGGGGGGTAGTCAAATATCAACCGGTATCAATCGCTCACATTGATCCAAGCCAACATTCTTCCACCCTACCATTCCCGCAGAGAGGGTGCCAATCTCTCCACGAATATAGCTTATATACGTTCTAACGGCTGCAGGGGTCGAACCACACAGCGATCTAGTCACCTCGATTCAAGTACTGACGCCTTAAACCGCGCGACCACTGACCGATCAACGTAAATCCTTTATTGCAAATATACGTTATATTACGGATACACTATACATACACAGAGAAATTTGCGGCTTGCCTTTTAATAAATCTTGCATTCCAAGCAAATGAATGTACGGAATGCTTGATTTATCCAAATCCTCAAGAATATCTCGTTTATGTCTTGCAAAAATGTCAATAATTTTTTCATTAGTCACAAACTTCTCATACTTTATCTAAATTAAATGACATGGCCAAGATACATCTTCTAAATTATACAATCGTCCTAAATATTTTTAAAAGTGCAATTTGTCTTTACAGCATCTAGGAATAGAATCAAGACTAGACGCTCCAGATGCTGACTCAATTATAAACTGTAGGAACAATTGCGAAGAGAGATTTTGGATCAGACTGATTAATAAAGCTGATAAATTTCAGAAATGAAGGAAAAGAATTACCAGAGGATAAATTTCACTAACCAATCAATATGGAGCTAATACGAAGGAGCGTTCTCTATAAAATTCCCCGGAGATATATATATACTCGTCTCGATTGTTGTTTATATGAAATATAGAACTGGAACGAGTCACTTAGCCTGCTGGAATTGACGATTTTATTGTTTTATCGAACCGAATATGAGAGGAACTAAGCGATGTTATGAGAATTCCTCTATATATGTAGAATATAAGAATGAATATACGAACACAAGAATTATTCAAAACTGAAAGAACATAAATATTAGCTGTTTAATAATTCAATTCCAGCAATTATCACAATAGTTATTTGAGCAATAAGTGGAATATACCGGGTGTTCCCTCCAAGACTTTCAGTGCTTATATCTCCAACCATCATAGCCAGCGCGACGATATTTGGTATACAGACACTAAATTACGCGTAGAATCTGAGGATAATATCAATTCATATACAGGGTATTCAGTTTTTTCAGAAAATCGATTTAATTTTGATTTTTTGATAGTCAACCCCGCTAAAACTTATATTTAAATTGAAATATACTTAATCATGAAAACATTCTGAAAAATACATTCACAAATTTTAAAATTTAACATAATAACCCGCCTCCAAAGAGTACCCAAATGTCATTGTTTTGTCATGTAAAATGTGTATAGCCTTGAGCCAGACTTACACAGAAGAAACTAACATCGCTAAACGTCGAAACTATGAATTGTCATTGATTTGTCAAATATTAATGTATTTTATTAAATGAATGACTCTAGCTGTTGCTATAGGTTTTCCAGGTGTAATTCAATGCTGGTCGGGGCATTAGCCCGCAGAGTAGTTGTTTCCTGGAATTCCGTGTTTGCAAAATATCGTTTCTCGCCGATCGCGATAAAGGTCGACAGCTTTCAATGGTGTCTACTGCATGTAGAACGCTTCGTGCCCGGACATTTTCAGTCCGGCATGGAGTAGCGAACGGCCGATAGATGTAGTTAGTTCTACACCGCGTACTCATGGTCCCTTCTGTCGGGTTAGACAGACTAATACAGTTACAGTTAGAATTATTCGTCAGATACCTCACCTATGGCATACTGATGAGAGCTAATAAGCTCGAAACCGGTATATGTCTGGTGGGCGTCTGACGAATGACTCTAGCTGTTGCTATAGGTTTTCCAGGTGTAATTCAATGCTGGTCGGGGCATTAGCCCGCAGAGTAGTTGTTTCCTGGAATTCCGTGTTTGTATTTTATTATATATAAATAACGCTAAATAATGTATTGAATGTAATTTACGTATGCACAATCGTGTTCTATAAATGATACTGCAGGAAACAACTACTCCGCGGGCTAATGTCCCAACCGGCATTGAATTACACCTGCAGTATCTGTGTGGACAGCCAAGAACCCTAGTCGGCCACTCCACCAGACATAGACCGGTTTCGGGCTTGTTAGCCCTCATCAGCCCACGCCTGGCCTGGTGGAAGAGTTTCAGACTCACTCATGATGAAGCAAAGAGAAATTACAAAATTATTGAGGTACAAATTTTCTCGTTTTGGGAACCATGCTCCATCGTTTGACATAAAAAAGATCTGTTTTATACTTTACTTTTTTCGCTTTTAGCAGTCCTGCATCAGTCGCAGATAAAAAGTTGTATTTAATACGTGGGCTAACGGACATCTGTCGAATTCGTATGATAATGATGCCGTTATCCCACTGATTAAATAGATAATTTTAATTTGAAGAAGCCCCTGTGGGATATTGAATAGTCTTATACACGTGGACTTGATATATCAACACTGTGGATGGTGTTAAACCGTTAACACACTGCTACATACCGCGAAATGTGCAAAAATATGCATAGTTCAATGTAGACCTCGATTAACACATTATTCTTTTTTGTTAATATCTACAAATTTTTACAGTGTACGAAAGCGATGTTTTTAAATGGAACAATCTGGAATTTCGTTGCAAAATATACCATTCTGGACGTTATATGATGACGTAATTACAGAAACAATCATCCACGAGAGTTATTTATCAACGGCGAACTGGGAGCAAGTTCGGGTGATTTGGAAAAGAGACGTTTTTCACTTTTATTGTCAGCTCGACGGCCCCGGAGCCTTCGGGTGGTATTTATGGCTTCGACTGCGGGCGGTGACAAAGGGCCGCGCAGTTCATGTCGTGTCCGTCTACTCATAAACCCCATCATATTTTTATAGAAACAGGGCAATTCTTTGTTCGCTTTATTGACTGTAGCCAGTTAGGCAGCGACGTTTCATGATGATTTAGACGGCACATGGTGGAGTATAAATTGAATAAATACATTGTTAAATACCATATCGCAAGGCCTGCTATTTGGAGCAGCTGTTGTAAGGGCATACGTTTTTATAGCGGGTGTCCCGTTAATATTGCGAAAAAATTCAGTGGGAGTTTCCTTGAACAAAAATAAGAAAAAAGTTACTATGAACCTGTGTCCGGAAATGCTTTGTTTCAGGGATACAGTGTGAGAAAAAATATAGGGTTTTTACTAACGTTACAACTAAGGGAGTGTCAATTTAGAAACTGTAATATTCAATTCACTAATATGCAGGGTGTTAAAAAAAGAGTGTAAAATATTGAAGGCGGTAATAGTATGAACCAAAATAAGCAGAAAAGTCTCAATAAACATGGGCCCGCAAAGTAACGGTTGCGGAGACATGGAATGTTTTATGTTTTTAGCCCCTTTTTTTATTTTGCAAAAACGTTGTGTATTTTCTTATAATAGTTGGTTGATGTTTAGTGAAATAAACAGTACGTATTTGACAGTTGTTCCCAGTGCACAACTTTTCTTTCGCTATGGCTGGTTACTCTAACGCAGAAATAACAGACATGCATTTCATGTATGGTCGTGCTAATGGGAACGCCACCGAAGCGTGACGTCTTTATGTTGACGCTTATCCAAATCGCCAGATTTCTTCACAACGCATGTTTGGAAGAATTCACCAAAGATTGCGTGATACCGGTTCCTTGAGCAAACAGTGCCATTTATCCGGAAGACCAAGGTCGGTATCCACTCCTAGAGCAGAAAAAGAAATTCTAGCACTGGTAGAGCAGAATCCAGGTACGAGTGTGCGGAGAATATCAGCCGAGGTAGGAATTAGTGGTCCTCTTGTTTGGAGAATCCTTCACGAGCAACTGCTTTATCCATACCATGTGCAACGAGTACAGGCCTTAAATCCAATAAATGATCATCAAGCACGTTTGGTTTTTTGCCGCTGGTTTCTACGTCATGATGCTGAAGACCCTCGTTTTCTTGCAACCTTTCTTTTCCTGATGAGGCCGGGTTCACACAATGGAGTGTTTAATTTTCACAATACGCATATTTGGGCCGACGAAAATCCTCATGCTCTAATAGAATCTGGACATCAGGCATGTGTTTCATTAAATATTTAGATTGGTATTGTAGGTGACAGGTTTCTAGGTCCTGTTGTTTTTAAGTTCTGCATCACACTGTATACTTAAGGATGCAACAATTAACCCTATTTTTCAGCAATCGTTTTATGTTGAAGGATAAGTAAATCAAATTCTGTAGGTTATTACAGTAGAAGTAGAAGGAATTTAGTTAAATATTCGGACAATTATGATAAAAGTAGGTTCGAGCCATTTTTAAAGTAACACAATTTCTGAGAGCATTTATGCGCCGCTCTACATCATCCTAACAGCCCCGCATAATCCACAAATGTATAAAACAGGTATTATAATATTCTTTAGTGTGATGAGTTTTTCTTTAATCTCGCCGAGTACTAAATTTCACTTGTTTTCTTCTAGAAAATTAAATTCCGTCCCATACGAAAATTCAACTTATATTTCCAAGAGGAGTGTAACATAATTATGTCGAATACTTTAGACTTCAAGCATTCACGAATGTCACGGCATTATAAAAAGTTGGAAACTTAAATTAATATTAAATCGAGTATTAGGAAAGTTAAATCTTAAAGCTGAAACAATCTGTTTTTAATATCGAGTTTTTGGAATCTTCTTACATTTTTTACGATGTCTGGAATTTAAGTGACTGTTTTTATAATAATTTTGCAGCGGATTGTAATCTTTATAAATAATTGCTACCTAATTGTGTCCAAATAATGCTCTAAAAATTTTTAAATTTCTTTAACACGACTGGCATACTGATGAGAGCTAACAAGCTCGAGAGAGGTATAGTTTGAGGCACCACTGACGACTAACCGTAGCTATTTTCTAAGGTTGTCAGCGCATACCCATTTATTGTGAATCTACAGGGTGCTTTTAAATAAAGCAGCAAAAATGAGAACACGGGGGTTTTTGCTGGCGAGAAACTCAAATTTGTTTCTAATTTTGACGTCACTAGTTGAAGACGCCACTTGTGGTTTCTTTTAACTTTTTTGCAGCTTAGTGTATCCATCTGACTATGGCAACAATCGATTCTCCTACCTGTTTTATTTGAAAAAGGTTTACCTTGCTGAAGTCGGTAGGAGTAAACATTTTTGAAATAATCCTATTTGTAATGCTCAGTGCACCGAGTAAAAACTGTTTTGGTTTCGGGTCAAGTGCCTTTTCTGCTGAATATACAGCAAAAACGTTACTTAAAAAAGTTGTTTAGAATGGTAAATTATGAAGACGTGCAAAATTTCAAGAAGATCGGTGATGTTTGATGAAACCATTTTTCAACAAAGCACAAAGATTTTATCAAAGCAGGCCGACCTTTTTGAAATTGTGCACGTCTCCATAATTTACCGTTCTGAACAACTTTTCCAAGTAACATTTTGCTGCATTTTCAGCAGAAAAGGCACTTTACCCGGAACTGAAACAGTTTTCACTCGGTGCACTGAGCATTTCAAATAGGATTATTTCGAAAAATATTCTTTTTAACGACTTCAGCAAGGTATACCTTTTTCATATATACAGGTAGGAGAATCGATTATTTCGATAGTCAGATGGATACACTAAACAGCAAAAAAGTTCTGCCATTTAAAAGAAACATGATGTGTCATAAGTGGCGCCCCCTAGTGATGTCAAAAATAGAAACAAATATAAATTTCTCGCCAGCAAAAATCCCCGATTTACAAATTTTATGTAAATATTTGGATTTCTTAAGAAGTTATTTACAAATATCGAAAATAAAATTTTAACTTTGACATCCTGTAATTTTTTTATTATGCCACTTGAGATATAGGTTAAATCGAATTATTTTCACCTAAGGAAGCTGTGGTCTCATTTTTGCTACTTCATTTAAAAACACCCTGTATATGATTTCTTATCATTATTATAAATTGTAACCTAAACTTTTTTACAATTGATTATGGAAAACCCTACGCATATATTTGATAAAGTAGAGACCGAGTTTGTATTTATATTGAACTCTATTTAATCCAATATTTTTGAGACTATACTTGAAGTTTTTGTTGAACGCAATGTTCTATATATCCTTCTGCCACGTTCGTTGCTTTCCACGGAAGCTCATCTACCTTTTAGTTTGTTAATTATGTTCCTGTCTGCATTGGAATTTATAATTTTTGTAATACCTTTATTTTGACGTTTTCCTGAATATTCCAGGCTATATTCTATTTGTTTCTCGACACGTTCTCCAGATCTCAGAAATTTCCAGAACTCTAAAAACGTGTATAAGCGGATTAATTTCGCCGTCACGGTTAGTTTGTATTGAGCAGTGAAAGGCGATTGACAAACGTCAAAATAAAGCGTTAACAGTTGTGAAATTTGTTCGAAGGATAGTTCTTGTAGTGTAGTTTGTGTAGAGTGACTATAAAGTTCCATCTACCATGCCTTTTAAGAGTGGTGATGTCTGCTCCTGCATCAGCCAGTCTCGTAGCAGCCGTTCTCCGGAAACAGTGTCCGGTAAAATTCTCAACATTCGGCAATTTCGAAAATTGTGCCATTTTTTAGGGGAAAAATGATACCAACACATTGTCTTGTACATTTTCCATTTCTATATCGTAGGAAGAATCTTGAATGCTCAATTGGTGACGGAGGAAGAGAGGAATATTTTTAAAACATTTTAAACAAGATTGGCTCCTTCGATGTTCCAGTTAGAAATAGTAAATTCTCTTTTTACGTTCGCCTTTGTGTTGAGAATCTCTATCAATATATATTCTCCCATATATTTCATATGTTCAAGCTGAAGAATCATCAAGTAGGTTTGATTGACATTTTCTCTTATGAACTGATAAGAGATTTCTCACATAACGAAGTGCGATCATTATCCGGACGTATTTCTAAAAGTAGCAAGTGCATCATTATCGAAACACGCTCTAATTTACAAGTTATCCAGACAATTACAATTTCCACCACACAAACGGATTCAAACAAAAAATAATTTCTTTGAACTGCTATACGAGAACGCGGGCTGCTATTTTTATTTGGCCTTAACGATGTGAATATAAAAGAATCTGTGTTTAGTAGATTTCTTTGAGACGGGAAACACTCCCTTTTATGACAGTATCAAAGAAAAACACTTAAAGTGTCTCATCAATTATGTCAAATTTAAAAATAATACCATTGCAAAATAGGTAGCCCGAAGACGAGACACATGCTAAGGAAGCCATTATCAATCCCTTTTATACCTATACATTATAATGACGTGCAAATAGATGTAAAGTGGAGGCCTCCGCCATAAATGCAGGACCTTTGTCGAGCCCCGATGTGTTTCCTTTGTAAAATTCTACAAATGAAACAGTTTTGTCGTAAGTTTGATTGGAAAACTTTTTTGTCATTGCCATGAGAATAAATAATGAAAATAATATGCTAAAGGGTAGGTCGAAATTAAAGAAAATTGAATTTCGGAAATACTTGCAACTTGAGTGAATATATTTTCTGGGGTGAACCTGAATAAATATAATGTAACATATTGTAACTACAGTGCTTTCGAAAAGTAACGAATAAATTCATTATTTTTGAAATTGTTTTTAAAAAAGGCACTTTTTGACATACGACCCATATTTGTGACGTCATCGTTGTTGGAGATATGACGTCATCGACATTTTTTTTTAAATAGCAATCCCCAATTTTGACCATGCCATTTGAAAGAGCGTGTCATTCAACGTACATACATCATGAAAAATTATGGTGTTACATAACAAAAATTTTAAGAAAATAATGTTTGAAGATTTTAAAATTTAATTTTCACAATACTGAAAATAATAATGATTATGTAAAAAATCGACTAAATTAAATGTTCAAATTGTGTATCGTTGGCTGCCCGACAGTAGCCAAGACGATTAATAAATTCTTTTTGTACATTATAAATAACTTCAGGAGGTATACGATGTATCTCGTGACGAATTCTTGCTTTTAAATCTTCTAAATTAACCGGTCTAGTAACGTATACTTTGCTTTTTAAGTATCCCCACAAGAAATAGTCTAGGGGTGTCAAATCAGGCGATCTGACTGGCCACTCAATCGGCCTCCTTCTCCCTATCCAACGATTCGGGAACAGCTCTTCTAAATAAGCACGGACGGGTGTTGCATAATGGGGAGGTGCACAGTCTTACTTTATAAGTTATAATGAAAATTCGAGAACAAAAAATTAAATTCTACACCCTGTATCTCGAAAACGAAACCTTCTACGACATATATTTATAGGAACTTCTCTTCTTAAAAACATGTCTTCTATCTTCTGTTAAAGTTTGTCTACAAACAACTGCCTCACCCTGTAGAATTGGTAATGATCACAAGTGTCATATTAATATTATCTATAAATATTATAGTATATTAAGTCCAAATTTTGAAACAATAATGGTTTGTTTTATTTATCTTGCTATATGAATTAAAATAAGTATATGATTAAGTCAACTGTCAATCAATGTCATACCATCGTCATGTTATTGTATTGTGTTTTCCATACTTAAAGTGAAAGAACAGCCCGTTTATTAATACGTAGATATGTACCCAGTTTTCTTAAAAATGTAAAATATTTAGACAAAAGTACTTTATGCGTAGCTACAATAGTATCAGTGGCGCAATGTTAGTCTTAAAATAGTAAACAAAATATATGCAGCTTTTTTATATAGCAAATTAGGCAAGTAGGTATTCTTTATTAAGAGGTAAGCTGTTGCATTGTCAGTATCAAATGTCAAATTCTGACATTTCCGACATTTGATTCCAAATAGAAACACTGTATTCACCACACTACAAAGAATTCTATATTGAAATACAGCTGATTGGACAGACAAAGACGACGCGATTTAACAGCCGAAGGTCATACCAATATCATCGCAAATTCTTTCTTCCTTATTGGAAGACCCTATATTTTCATAACAAATTACATTATATTACATGCAGTAATGCTTAATACTATGTATAATTATTCAACGGAAATATTGAAAAAAATAATAAATCAAATTTTTAACCATTACACATCCTTCTGTAAATTATGATGGCCACAAAGGTTGATTTTATTGAGTAGCAATAAATTATGTAGCAATGATCAAGGTTTAATTTAAAATTAAACTTGTGAGTCATTTTTACCTAAAAATAGACATACTAAGTTATATTTTAAATACTAATCTAGGTTTACATTTGAAGTATACCTACATCAGAATAGATATCCTATAAAATTCAATATATTCCAATAGAACATTTTCTTGTCTACCTCCATTATCTTCCGAATGTTTAATATATATCTTTATATATTCTTTCCGCTATAATTTCAAGATTTTTATATATTTCATATAAATATTTCAAGATACTGTTTCGGAATTTTTTAAGTAGGTGTATAATTATAGTTAGATACAATCTCTAACAAACAGATATCTAGACGAATCCATCACTTATTCAAAATTATACTTAAATGATATAGTAGCAGTATCTCCTGCAAATAATTTAGAAGAATGCTACGGACTTAAGAACAAACATTTAATTCATATTCACACACCTTTGCGCAATAAAATTTGTAACATTATTTTAATCATTATAGTACTATGATTTCAATTTTGATAATGAACATTTATTTTTTTATATTTGTTATTAATGTTTATGGTAAAAGTACAGTTGTGAAGATTTGCATAATTTAAGAATCCTCCACTTCTTGCGATATCAGAACTCATGACAATATTTCTAGGGTCAACTGCTTTTAAAGATCCGTTGCTTGTAGTGGGCCCGTTAAATGAATATTGTTCGACATTCTCCGCAGAGCTAGGCTGAAGAATTCTCTTAGCAATGTTGGTCTTATTTCCTACAGAATTTTCGATGTATCCAGATATACCCACCAAATATCAAAATTACCTGAAAAAATAAGAATTGGCATCATATAACTGTCGATGTCTTTGACTTTTCCTTGTTTTTTCAAAAATGCACGCTAATTGTTGTAATATTCAATCTTCATATTATGCTTCAAACTTAACATAGACATTACCATTGAGTAATGAGCCCACAAATTAGAACTCTTCAGTTTTTGTGCCATTTCGGAAAAGTATGCCAATAAAATGTTCTGAGAGTATTGCATTACATTTTTTCAAAACACCATTTCTCGAACTTGACAAAGGCAGCTTCATATACTGCACCATATTTCGTCGACATAAACTGTCGACCATGTAAGAGTTTGTGCAAAAAATAAAGCATAGACTTGAAATCTACGTTTCTCCATTAAAAATATGCAGCAATTGCTGATTATTACCTCCTCTCATGGAATATACACCGTAATTCTAAAATGTTACTAATAAAATAAAGAGTTATTGATACAATTTCAGTTTTTATGTGAGAACTGGACAATACGACTTCGCGTCAACGATTTTATTTACATATTTTCATTGACAAGTAGGAAACACTTTTTGAAAGACGCTTTACAATAATTGTATATGCTATGCATATTCTGTTAATTTTCATGACGTTATTCCTGTGTAATTGCACAATTTTAATGCTTAGTAATATCTAATAACATATACCGATTAGGTTATATTATGAACAATATCTAAAAATGCATAAACTATCACATATTTTAATAATTGCGCCATACAATGATCCGGCAGTTCCTTGCTGCTCAATAGCTGATGATATATCCAAATTGATATCAGATAACAACTAAGAGGCACATAAGGTCACATCAAGGAAGTCAATAATTCATAACTTTCACTTTATACTTTAGAAATGTTGGTTGAGTACCTACTAAACATTAAATAGAGGTCCCTACCAAATGAGATTTATTTTCTTTATTCTCGTCGGATATTAGTTGCGAAACTAGCATATATCACTTTCATTGAGATTTTCAGCTGTTTCAAAACAATAAAAAGTGACGAAAAAAGGAAACTCCCGTCTCACTTTGTATTTGCTTTAAGAAGGGAAGGACATCGCAGAATAAGAACAAGCCGAGGGTCTAATCCATTAAGTAGACTACATTTTATTCCAAGGATAAGCCGCTTCCAGTTGAACTGATACTTCTTAACACTGTCTAATCGCTATCTTTTTTCCAAATAATGATGACGTGCTGTCACGAATACTACCGTTATCAAAATATAGTCATATTGACGATATTTTTAATCTGTAATTAGAAAAACACCTTTGGCGTATAACATTTTATCTGCTCCCACAGTCCTCTATAATTCATAAAATAAAAGTTAGGTTAGGTTAAAGTTATATTTTTTGACATAATAATAATAATAATTATATATTTGATAAATAGTGATTATCCGGGTTTTATGTCATGACCTCGGTAACTGGTCGCTGCCAGAAACAGAATTAAAGTGCACATCCCTAGCATTAGCCGGAATTCTCTGACCTGTCCGGGTTGTTCTCGGACTAGACACCCAGGCTACTTATACCAAAATGAAAAAAGGAAACTAGCGAATCTATAGTGTTTTAGTGTCCCAAAATAACCTTAATTAATAAGAAAGCAGAATGGCAGTTAAGGTGCAATCGAAAATATACTTTTTATCTAGATAACCAAAGAATTTGCATCATTCTTCATGCAGAAGAATTTAAAGATATATGTTGCAGAAGAAAAATGAACGCAGCTTCAAAGAAATTATAACCTACAGGTATTAATTCTTGTCATGTGACGTATACAGCTATTACATTAGAACAATCATTTTAGCATTCTCTTGTCTTAATCTGAAGTCTAAATCGTGCAATTGCTCTGTAAAAAATGTATCATCAAATATTACTGCCATTACACAGCTTTCCAAAAAGGAATAAAAGAGATAGTACCTAAGTGAACTTCCGAAGTGTTTTATTTTTAATAAAAAGGACCTTGATTTCATTCATTCTTGAATTCGAACAACAGGGAAGTTTCATTTTAAGATGTTTAATCCAAAAAAATATAAAATTTAAAAAAACGCTGTGGTCTTCCAGGAGACACCTTAACGAAATTATTGAGAAAATCTTCATAAGTTATATCTCACTTTAATTTACAAACTTCATAAGAGGGTTTCAGCCTAGGTTGAACTTTTTCTCGTAAACGATTCATTTTATCGACAGTAAACAGGAGTACCTTTTTTATTCTATCATCTTTTATTTCTCTTTTCAAATCCTTCATCATTTCATCTTAGCTACTCTTTATTTGATCTTGGCTGTTTTTCATTTCTTTTAGGTCTTCCTTTATTCCATCTTGACAATTCTTCATTTCATCCTGGCTGTTTTTCATTTCTTTCTTTAAGTCTTCTTTCATATCTTGCATCATTCCCATTAACTGTTTCAATGTTTCCTCCATCTCGTCACTGGCATTCACTTGTCTACTCCAAACGTCTCCTTTGTAGAACGTCTCATTTCTGACCAGTTGTGTGCCAAGGCAGCTGCTTCAAATTGTTTGAGGTAAGTACTCCATGACACCTTTCCATCAAATGTTGGTGGCTTAACCCTTGACGATGGAAGAAAACTGCTTTCAGTCTTCACGAGTTTCCTGGCGGACAACTAGGCTTTTAAATTTGAGACTTTGTAATTTAGTCATATTTCTTCTATGACTTGGACCTTATCTTGTATCCCACTTCTGACACCAAATGTTACGGAAGGTCGCCTACCTTTTTAGTTTGTTAATTATGTTTGTGATGTCTTTATTTTGACGTTTTCTGGAATATTCTCGGCCACATTCTATTTGATTATCGAGACCGCCGAAAACTCCTCGACCCTAAAAACCTATATAAGCGGATCGGTTTCGCTGACACAGTCAGTTTATATTAAGTAGTCGAAGGCGATCGCCAAACGTCAAAGTAAAGCGTTGACAGTTGTGAAATTTGTTTGAAAGATATTTATTGTGTAATTAAAAGTGAGAATAAAGTTTGTTTGTCTACGTGACGTGTTTCCACGCTAACCCAACATAGAGGTTATAATATTTACCGTAACTGTACAAAACTGTAGCTTTTAATCCTACCGAATAAACAAATAACAGTATGTGATAGCGAAGCTTATAAAACCAATGGCGCTCACTAATGATGGAATTCGAGTCCTGCCAAATTGGCCCGTGAGCGTGGGGAAGGCCTCCGCGGCGGGGGCTCGTCGTTGTTCAAACAGCCTCGACATTTCACGCGAACGGCCCCAGCCCTTCTCTGTCGGCTGGTGTTATGAAAATACGTTTTAACTTCAAAGAGATGTTGAACCCGAGTGATCCGCAGATCAAGTCGGAGAGCGGAGAGCAATTTGTGCATGCAGATTCGTTCGCGGCGGACTCCTCAAAGTGGAAATCACCCGAGACGTGTGGATGGGTACCTGCCAGCGCGGATGGGGATAATAGTAGGGGTTCACTTTCTCAAATAGACCGGGAAAAGGTAGCTGACCAAGAAAATTCACTTAAGTTAATGCGTGTTGGTCCACACTCTCGAATATACGTTCGCTGTACCGAGGATTGTAGAAATGTTATCTTGTTTATTGTTTATTTAATTTTCGTGATAATACACCAGTGTTTACACACATCAACAGACTAATAAAAAATGTCGATAACCATCATGAGCAAAACACTCAACAAAATAAAAAGTAAAAACACATCAACTCACAACAAAATTAATATAAAATTGAAAAACAAACGTTTACGGCTCAAAATTCTAACATAAAATGATTACAAACAGTACTAAAAAATTGTAAATCAAATAAAATAGTAAACAGCCTAAAGTTTTAAAATAATAATACAAACAGTAGTATCACAAGCTAACTAAAATTGTTAAGTATTAAGATACTCATACTTGTACAAGATATTTGGATCGATCAGTGATCTCGCGGTTTAAGGCGTCAGTACTTGAATCGAGGTGACTAGATTGCTGTGAGTTCGACCCCCGCAACCGGTAGACCGTATACAAGCTATATTCGTGGAGAGAATTGACACTCTCTCTGCAGGTATGGTAGGGTGGAAGAATGTTGGCTTGGGTCAATGTGAGAGATTGATACCGGTTGACGTTTGACTACCCTCCTAATTAAAGGGGTTTTCGAGATTTCCCTCATTCCTGGAGTGAATGGTGGGCTAGGTTAGGGTCTACCAACGTAAGTCGTTCCTGAGCGCAAAAGTGGTCTGCTTAATAATAATATGCCGTCCCCTCTAATACGCAAGTCTTCGACTTCTGGGCTAATCCACGTGATTAGAATGAGGGGTAGAGACATTATTATTATTACTCAGAGATGTAAAAAGCCCTGTGAATTAATAATGTCTTAACTTTTCCTTTAAAAGCTTCCAGTTGCAGTATTTTTATGTGATTGGGGAAAGCATTAAAAAACTGGTAGCCCAAGTTAAGTCTCCGAAATTCAATATTCAAAACATTTTTATTTCTTGTGTTATACATATGAATGTTTCTTGCTTGCAAGACTTAAAACTGTCAACTTTAGCTCTTAGGATTAAAAGTGAAAACTTTTGTTGCTAAGATAGGTACCTTTTTCTTCTTAGTAAAGAAAATATCAACCTTAAAGACTTCTGACAGTAAAAATGTCATAGATTTTTGACGGTTGAAAAAGAAATATCTTATGATAATGCGGATTTGGCTAGTAACGCTTTCGGTAAGAATAAGAAAACGTTAGACCGTCCCTCCGGAGAAGTACGCTAATTCAGGATCCATAATGGCGCGTTCAAACCGTCCGGGGGGAAGGGCGGGATGTGCATGAAAAGGGCCACTTGCAAAAAGGTCCTGCGAAGCGGCGCAACGGTTTCACATCTGGCGCATATAATTCAAAGGTTCAGATAGCAGATAATATTTCTTGCGGTCGCCTCTTATATCTCCGATGTGACAAACCGCTGGCTCAGCGGGTTCGAGAGCTGGATTAGCCCTCCTCGCGGTGTAATATGGCGTGTGATGAGAATAATAACAATAAGTCAATGGCTGGGTTTCCTCTGCAATTCCGGCGCTCTTCTGGATTCGCTTATGTCTTCGGTCGGACCTACAAGGTGGACGGGAAAAAGGACGTAATGGAATGGTATTGTGGCGGCCTCATTGGGTATTCTCCTGCGACAATCAGTTAGCAGTTAGGGATACACTCAATTTACAGGTTTATTTGTGCGTACAAAGGGGACTCCTTTATGGCGGCTATTTCTAATGTGTTTATTTATCGGAACATGACTTGGAAGCAAAGCTGCCGGAAGACAATGATGTTCTCTCCACCTGAGAACTATTTGCTCAAGTGCTAAGGTAAAGTAAAGACAACTATACCTACAATAAAATACAGTGTCTAGTGGTTTCTCATTCTGTATTCGCAATTTTCGAAGTACCTATTGCCAACTAGAAATCTGGTGGAGTATATGAAGCTGCCTTTGTCAAGTTCTAGAAATGGTGTACTGGAAAAGTGCAATACTCTCAGAACGTTTTATTGGCATACTTTTTGGAAATGGCATAAAAACTGAAGAGTTATAGTTTGCGGGCTGATAATTCAATGGAAAAGTATGTGTTAAGTTTGAAGCAAATCTTGAACATCAATATATTTAACAATTTGCGTACATTTCTGAAAAAACAAGAAGGTTTATAAGCCAAAGAAATCGAGAGTATTGTTAAGGGTACACAGTTCTATACACTTGTGTCGGATGCTCCAGACTTCAGTTGAAAAAGATTTGGCATTAAAAGTAATAAAATTACGTTTTGTTTGTTTCATATTGTGCTAACCAACTGTTATTTTTTCAAGTAATTTTAATATTTGATATATTTGGAGCATGAACTAGTGAAGTTAACAATTGACGATATTGAAGGCATAAAATCTGTGCTGCTAATTAAAATTCCTAACACTAAAACTATGAATAGAACTTTCATCGTCTTGGGGGAAGAATATTTAAGTAAATATAAAAATTACGTTAATTTACGACCTCCCGATTTTAAAGAACAATGTTTATCCTTTGAAATATCAAAATTGGAAATGTGGTAAAGCTTTTATGGATATTCATAAAATTGGTAGTGTAGCAAAGGATGGGCATTGTATTGGAAGCTTTCAAATTGGGAAGAGTATATAGGGCATTGTCTGAGAAGAACTTCCGCCACAATGCTTGTCTATAGCAGGGGGATATTACTGCGGCAAAAAGGCATGGGGGTTGGAAATCGGATGCAGTTGCTGAAGGATACATCGAAAATTTTGTAGAAAGTAAGATCAAAATTGCTAAGAGCATTCTTCAACCTAGCTCTGCGACGAATGTCGAAAAATTTTCATTTAACGGGTTTATACAAGCAATGGATCTTTAAAAGCAGTTGACCCAAGAAATATTGTCATGAGTTCTGAAGAAGTGGAGGATTCTTAAATAATGCAAATCATCACAATTGTACTTTTACTATAAATATTAATAATAAATATAAAAAAAATAAATGTTCATTATTAAAATTGAATTCATAGTACTATACTGTGTTTATACACTTAGGAGTATAAATACTTATACTTCTAGCTATATAAATGACACTTAATATTATTGAGAAACGTTACTTATACGATGTTTGAAGGAAATGAAAATTATGAAATTATTATCTTGAAGACATATATTTAAGCACGTATATTGTCTTAAGCCAAATATCTAGGAATGTTAAATAAATAACTTCATGACCAAGATCGAAATATAAAATCATACAGGGTATTCGGAATATGAGCGCGATTGCTGAAATACACTATTCTGCATCTTGCCGAAAGGTCAACGCACAAAGAACAAAGAAAATAACAAGTATGTTTCAATGTGATTGTAAAAGTAATATTTCCTTTTAACTTTAGGTACAGGGTGGTCCGTTTTTCAGGGCTCTATTGGTAACTCGGAAATCGTAAAATATACAAGGTGGCTCAAATTATAAAGAAGTTGCGCTTTCTGATTGCTAAAATATTGTGAGAAAACTGAAAATAGCGATTTTAGAAAATTATCTCATTATTTCTCAACGGAAAGAGCTGAAATTTGATACAGATGGATGAGAATATACGAAAAATCGATTTTTGTCGAAACAACATTTCTACGGCTTATAGTTTCGGTTATGCAACATTCAATGATACTAGATGGCATTTTCTAAAATCGTTATTTTCAATTTTTTTTACAATATTTTAGAAACAGCAGCAGATATGTTGGATCTGTTTGGTTTATCTTAATATCCATCAAACGACGCATTTTTTTTCTAATTTGAAATACAGACCACGCTGTATACAGTTATATATTTTGATATATGAGTTCATGGACGTGGATGGGACTATGAAATATACTTCCTCTTGTTTATCTAAGCTAAATAGTAGAACAAAATAGACGAGATAATTCATAGAAGCAAAACTTTTTTATTTGACATTATCTGAACCTAATTCTGTTTGTCAACAACAATAAAATTACTCAATCTTGCTAGAACTTTTGTAATACTTTTTTTCTGAATGAGTCGACCACGTAGATAAGTAACTACATTTGGATTAACCTAGATCATAAATATTTCACAATTTCAGCATCTATATTGTATGCCAATATACTAATATATTGCATCATACATATTTATCTATTCTCTCCAGTCGCTGTTATTGGACATATCATCAATAAAAATGTCATATGAAACAGGAATACATTATTTGAGGATAGGAGAAGGTACAGTTGTCGCCGGAACTTGTATTACTTTATTCACTCCGTATAATTTATCTAGAAAGTTAGGTCGAAGTTATATTAATTTGTAATATATTATCAGTTACGTCATTATCAGTTGAATCGATGCGTCTGTATGACGTTTGTTTGATCATTTATTATCTTGTTTCCGCTTCTTCTCTCTGGAATCCCCTGGTAACATGACAAAAAAGCACTTATTCTAAACAACTAGGGACTATTCATTAAACAGAGTAGTATTAGAAAAACAATGTAACAGTTTTATATAGGTCATTACTTATAGACCATTTTGTATGTGCATTAATTTCAAATCTTTGATTGCTGTGTTTTGTTGTGTATAAGCACAAAATATATTAATTACATCAAAATATGTTCGCATTATGTTTGCATTCTTGAAGCAGATGACTACACACCTGTGTTTGTAGGAGATAAACTCTTAGGCTGATAATTATGAAACGACACAAGCAGTTGTATTTAACCATAAGAACCATCATCCTAATAAAAGATAATATTTAAATAAGATGTAGATTAAATTATATTTCTGTACAATATAATTGAAGTGAAGTACCTACGTGCTTATCTCATCAAATAAATCGATTTCTAGTAATTGTTTATCAGCGGAACAAAGTATAAAACGTGCAAACCAAAGTTACTCAGAACTGCTTAAATTTGCACTTTGCAAACATATCAATCATTGAAGGTCTATAAAAATTATTAGCGCAATAATAGTAGGCGACGAGGACGAGTATTTGTAATTGTAACCTTTTTTAGAAAAATAAAAAAAACTAAATTAATATTTTTTTCCAGCTGTCAAAAAAGACGACAACATTGCATTTCGTCCGTAAAAAGCAAACAATTTTAGTCAGGAAGACGTAACATTTACATCATTTAGTTTATCTATATAGCCAGATTCTTTCTTTCTTTAAGATAATTTAATAGTTCGTCTAAATATACAAAACAGAAACAAAAAAATAAATTAAACTCAAAGAAAGGCGTTACGTCACTATTATTTATATAGATTTTATAACTAACTTTTTTTTATTTTAATGTTTAATCAATTTTCATATGTTGTATTTTTTTATTATTTTCCTTTTTTTAATTTGTTTATTCCGCATTTTGAATTCGTTTATTATTTTCGATGTTCATTTGTTTGTGCTGAACCAAATTTTGACTGCAAAAATGCAATGAACTTGTAGGAACTTTGAAATAACTTGATTGAATATTCGCTGAGTAGACTTGAGGATATTAACGTTGTTCTCCTTTAGACATACGTTTTTTGAACACATGAAAGGAACAACTATAAGTTCAGCAGTTCTAAAAGTAAAAGTCCATATTCATAGAATATAGAGAAAGATAATTTTGACAATAAGTCACATACAGGAAAACCAAATCAAGATTGGGGCTTAGAACTGCTTAAAATTTGGAAATTACATAGAAATCTAGCGTCAGACGACTTAATCTTCAATTTAATTCTTACTTATGAAAAAACAGCGATATGTATCTATTTCTGGAAACGAAAAGAAATCTATAGCTAAGTGCAAAGCCAGTGCAATATACAGGGTGAGTCATTAACAATGGTGCATAGCTTAAGGGCAGATTGTTAACGTCAGAATAAAGCGATTGAACCCAACATGCCTCATTCAATTGTTGCTCCTTTTCTTTCTACAGGGTGTTAAACTTAAAAAAATGTTTTCGATTTTTTTGCTTTATTTTAAGAACGTATGGACTAATCGTTTAGAAAATTTGTAGTCTTATGTTTGTGTGGAAATTACGAATATACTAGATGTAAAAATATGTATGTCTAACTTTTTGTATTTTACACTTTTAAATATTGTTATAAGGAACTATTGAACTACCTTCAATTCTAAATAGAAAAGGTACACTTGTTACAAATCGATAAACTCAACCGATTTCGAAAAACAGACGATTTCAGTTTTTGAGATTAGGCGGGAATTAAATTATAAAATTAGGGAGTCCAAAGTTTTCAAAACTGAATTAAGAATAAGACAAACACTACAACAACTGAACATTTTATTATGGATATCTTAATACATATCTGTATATATGTTCATGTCAAGGTCCAATATGGCGCTTATATGAAAAAAAAAAACAATTGAATGTTGTAGAACCGGAAATTATTGTAATTACCACAAGAAGATTCTACATACACAGCATACGACTTGTATAATATATTTTTTTAAACAAACTGGATACATACACAACTATTTATCATTTTGTTGTGTACTTTGACAGGATGTGTCTACATTATACACGTCTTGTATTTATTACACAGTACTTAGGTATCATCTGTTAAAATATATTATCTACGTATCTCGCAGATCTAAATCCTTGTAGTTTTCCGATAATGAACGGGGGTTCCTTATCAGTCGCCTTTGTTTTACCTTTTTTACCACACGTAGTTATTCCCTTAAAGGAAGTATCGCATATTTCCGTAAATAATTTATTAATGTCAGTTTTAACGACGTATACAGTTAATGTCCTGTTCCTCCTTAAGTTTCGTTCAAACTCACATTACTGATTTAGCTAGAAATTCGAATTGTCGAATTAACAAAAAATAAGTGTGTGTAAACATTTAAATCAACATATTTGATAATGGCACCCATTATACTATTTTCTGTTCTTATTTGGGAAATCAACTCTTTTTTTGGCGTATAAGCGTGTAAAATATAAAAAAATAGTGACAGTTTTGACACTTTTGCATGTAATATCATTGATCGCCGTCATAAAAGCCGTGGTAGGATCAAAATAATCTGTTGCCATTTAAAACAATTATCTTGAAAAATAAAGTTTTAACGGATTTGTACACAAGTAAAACTTTAAGATCATGTAAAAAAAACATTATCTATAGTTTTTATTCAAATATCACACATAGGGATGTAAAAGGGCCCTGATTGACATTATCAAATTTTAAATAAAAATCGCTAAACGTTTTTATTTATATTTAGGGTATAAAAAATTATAGCAGACCTTGGATCGAGCCGTGTGTTGGGATACAGTTGTTTAAAATTTTCTAAATTATAAATACAGTTGCCAAGTTAATTCTGCTTAAAAAGTGTCTCTTGCACTTTATCCTCCTGACGCACAGTTTTCGAGATAAAAATTAATATATTAATCATTACAATAGACTTTGGAATGCAAATTACAATACAATAATCTACGTGATATGTGTCAGTTTGTTATAAATTCCATGTCAGACTTAAACAAAAGAAAGATAACACAAAGTGGCAAGAGACTTGTTCTTGAAGTTGGTTTTTAATAGATATTATTACAAAATAAGTAAATATGGTGAATTATTCCTTTGAAGAATTAGCCGACATACATTTTTGTACGGAAAAGCAAATGAAAATCCGAAAAAGCAAAACGTCTTTATGAATATGCATTTCCAGACCGCCAATTACCTTTTGTGCAAACACTTTTCGAATGTGCATAGACTTATAAGTTTTTACTAATTTGTACACAAATAAAAATAGACACGCTGTATATGGGAGTATAAGAGATAGCTGGAAAGTTTAGATATGGAATTCTCTGCTAAAGTACACACAACGTCAAAACTCTTGGACCCCCCTCATTCTTGTTAAAGAAATCTTTTTGTCAGAAAAACCAAATGCATTTATAAAAGTATATTGTTTTCTGAATCTGTGTGACATATTTGACAAAATATGTTCGATGAAGAGGGGCAGTTATCTACTTGACTAACTCAGCAGTCGATCTCCACCACGTTCAGATCTGGTTCATATTGATACATCTGTGCATTGAGATAATCAAGCGGTTAACGATCTCTTGCGGAATATTGTTCCATTCCTCTTCTGCCGCCACGATTAACTCATCTGCAGTTTGTGGTGGAGGAATATGATTACGAGCCCTAGCAACAAAATTCCACATGAGTTCAACGAAATTCATGTCAGGAGAGTTGGTTAGGCAATCTACTCTATTGATATGTCCAGCTTCAGTGTCTTTTGAACCTTTCTTGCGCAATGTGTTCGAGCGTTGTCGTCCATAAACACAAAATTTTCACCTAATTCATTACGTAGGTAGATAATGGGCGTAATAACTTGTCCGATGTAAATTTGACTGGTCATATTCTTTAGTATGATAATTAATGAGGTGCGGCGGTTGAACATTATTCCACCCCAAAACATTACGGTACCCCCTTCATACGAAGCAACTTCACGGAGAAAATGAAGTCGCTGTTGACGACCTGGTTCTCTCCAGATTCTTTTTCGATTGTCATCAGTAACCAGCCCAATTCTGGTTTCGTCTGTAAATAAGACCCACCGCCACTGGCGTAAAAGCCAACCCCTGTGCTCTCACGCCCACTGGAGACGGGGAGCATGATGCCTTGGAAGTAGTGTGGGACCCGTGATGGTCTGCTAGCACGTAAATTTGCGCTGTGGAGTCGTCTTCGAATAGTAGGTGTTGATATAACACGGCAAAACGTACCTTGAAAGTGGGCTCTGAGAGCTAAAGCTGAAGATGTACGGTGTTTACGGGAATATTGCACCAAATACCAATCCTTCTTTCCATTAGATACTCGAGGACGTCCACTACGTGGTCTGTTTTTCACTGTATCAAATTCTTCATGTCTGTGTACTATTCGTACAACAGATGATCTAGGAATGCCCAACATGTTCGATATCTGATGATTAGAATGTCCTGCATCATGTAAAGCAGTCATTATTGCTCGGGAAAACGCAGAAATTTCACATACTGGCATTATAATGTACAAAAATTCAATACTTGGCTGAATACACTGCCAAACTGACCAGATTTGTAAAAACATAGGTAATAAAGTAAAGGTTCATGGTCTGCAATTTTTTATTGTCTTTTTTGTTCCCTAAGTACACGTACTTTTTTAACACATTAAGAAAAACCACTAGGTTTAGTCGAATCATTTTATATTCAGGGAGTCCAAGACTTTTGACGTTGTATGTATTATGGATTTCTTTATATTCAACCCTGTATAGCAATGGTAAAGGTTTTCGATTCCAATTGAGGTGAACCCACGTCGATCAATATCATGACGCGTATTAAAAAGGAGCGATTTATCCAAATCATTAGTGTTTACCAAAGGAGATAAGAGAAGATTTCGAGCAACGCCGATAACTTGTGAGCATTTTCCAAGCCAGTTTCGACGAGCAGGCAACCCATTCTGTTACGTGTGATGGTGCGCGAGTGCTTTTATGTACAAGTCCAGCAAGAAAGTGTATCAAATAGCCAGAGCCTTCTCGATGCCTGCACAGAATGACAAGAGAAGTAACAAAACATCTCCTTCCGCCAAAAGTACGGGAACACCAGACAAAACCGCGAAAGGATATTCCTCGTATTCGGATAATGAATCCACTTCCACCGGTAGCAGCGAGTCAGTGTAAGTCTGGAGAGCGATCATATGTTAAAAAAAATGTAGACAGTAATCTCTAATCTTTATATAGGGTGGTCCTGGCCCATAGAGACTTTTCACCTCCAAATATAATATAATATAATTAATCCTCGTAGCCCGTATCCACAACAAACTGCTTACAAAAATTATAAAAAGTTCAGAACTGATTATTGTTACAACAGGGCCAGGTTTCCTGATTTTTTTCCATAGTGTTTATATGTTACCAGATCCTAATTATGAAATGTTAACATACAGCATAGTTTCAATGAAAACATTACTACACCAGCAATAACTGATGCTGATTTTTTCAATGCTCTTAAGAAACTTAAGAACAAAATTACTAGTGGAACTGATACTATTCCTAGCTTTATTTTGAAGGACTGCGGCCAAGCTCTAATAATCCCATTGTTATTTATGTTTAACCTCTCTTTGCCTACAGCAACATATCCAGATTTATGGAAAATAGCACGCATATGTCCGGTATTAAAAAAGGTGATCCATCCTTAATTTCTAATTATAGACCTCTCTCCATTTTGTGTAATTTTTCTAAGCTGTTTGAAGTAATTATTTATACGTCTACTAAAAATAACTTTTCCCAAAGTCAGCATGTTTTATTAATAAACGCTTGTGTATATCAAACTTGGCCTGTATTTCCCAGTATATTTGCGAATGTATTGATCACAACGGACAGGTTGATGTGTTATATATGGATTTTAGCAAAGCATTTGACCAGGTTGATCATCACGTATTACTTGCCAAACTAGATGCTGTTACTATCTTACAGATTTGTTCAATTTTTAAAATCTTATTTAATGCAAAGACAGCAATTTGTTAGATGCGAGTGTTTTAATTCATAAAAATTTGAAGTTACGTGGGGAGTACCACAGGGTTCGAATTTGAGACCGTTGTTGTTCCTCTTGTTGATAAATGATTTAAACGATACTATAACTTCCTATAAACTTCTTTTTGCGGATCATTTAAAGGCTTATACAGATATTAAGAACGTAGATGATTGCAAATACTTACATTTTTGATTATACACTTAACAATACTGCGATTTCAGGAAGTTATTGTGTGAAGGCTTTGGGCATCTTCTTTGATTCTACCTTTACGTTTGTAAACTATATTAACTACAAGATTAGTAATGCAAATAAGGCGTAGGGTTTATATTGAAAAACTGTAAGGATTTTAGAGATATTAATATATTGAAAATATTGCCATATTGATAATATATAATCTGTCCAGAGGCGTTTTTTAAAATATCTTTCTTTTAAGGAAGATGGTATCTATCCTATTAAAGGAATTAATAATCAGAAAATGCCGGATAGATTTAATATTACTTCCTTTAACTTACGGCGAACATGGTCTATTGTTTCATTTTTGTACAACTTGATACATAATAATGTGGACTGTGATGATCTTTTCTGTAAGACAAACTTTTTAGTACCGCCTACCGGTTCAAGATATAATCAAATTTTTTTATTCTGACAGGCCTAGAACTAACATACTGCTGAAAGCACCTATTTGTAGTAGTGTGATATAAATTTTACATCATTGAATACAATGAAAACAGTATATACAACAGAGAGCTACTGTAAATGTACTTGTCACTGTTATTTATCGTTATTTTGTTTATTTCTTTTTTTTGTTGTTGTAGAAAACAGCCTGTTGAAATGTATTTCTTGTGGTCTTATTTGTGATTAGCTACGAAATTACTTTATTTTTTATTTTTTTCTGTTTCAAGACTGATTATATTATTATTTATAATAATATCTTATTCTCAGTCATTGATTTGGATCTAATATACACGTAATCCAAGCTTCATACCCCTATGGTTGACATGGATTAAAATACACCTTGTATGTATGTAGATAAATATATCAATCAGTTGAATCTTTTTTGGATTAAACCTTCGGAGTATTTTTTTTTAATTGTTAACGAGAAAAATTTTACAAAGTAAACATAAATAGCAAGCAGCTTAATCTTGTGCCGCACATTATTAAAGGCTTATCGTACCTTATTGTTGCACTAATCTCTCAATTCCGTCACTATCAACCCAAATACACGACCAGTGACTAACACTAAGCACGTTATTTTGATTTGTTTATATCTTTAATAACGATAACCGTAATTTCAACACTTTAAGCGACTTTACAATGTGACATTATCAGGGTAAACATGAAAAAATAAAAATATATAAGAAATACATATGGTAGAACAAAAATTAATTTGTCTTTTAGAATTTCCAATGTCAATATCAAAAAGGAGACTACTGATTCAAATAGCACCCCACCTGCAGTAAAGGTCAAGCGACTGTCTAAGAGTCTAAGGAAAAAATTTTACCACCACTTCCCCAACATTGAGGACGATGAAGAAGTTTTAGGCAGGTATGCATGTGCCCTGCAAAGCGATTTATTGCTGCAAGGACATTTGTACATTACCACGAACTATTTTGGATTCTATTCCAATGTATTTGGATACGTCACAAAGGTAAATTATAGAACATTTTTCTTCGTACAACAATCAACAGATAAAATATACCTTTAAATAATTAACCATATGATCTTGATTTAAGAAAATCATCTTTAGTTACGTCACAATCTCTGATTAAGTAGATTTAACTTTATAATATCGTGAGGTATTCATACAATTTGTCATAGCAGGTATTCATATGATTTGAGATATTACTTGGTTTAGTTTTATTGATATTATTTTTGTTATATAATTGATGATATTATCTATATTCATATAAAGTAGCTCTAAGTGTCTGTCAATTTTGCTTTTAGCTGCTTATACCAATACTCACTGTGGAAAATATAACAAAGGAAAAAACAGCGAAAATATTTAACACCGCCATTGGGATTGTAACTGCAGAACAGAAGCATGTATTTGGAAGCTTCATATCAAGAGACAATTCTTTGGAATATATGAGATCAGTGTGGGAGAAATCAAAAAGCGAGGCGGATCTTTTGGAAAAGGAGCTCAGTGTAAGTTACTTAAATCCTAAGCCAAACCAATTTTTGTAGAGGAATTTTTTTGAATATCAACTAGATTCCAGTTATATTTTAGCCAAAAACGATTGTTTATTTTGCAGGAACAGGGCCTAGACTATAGTGACCTGGAAGAAGAAGAAGATGAAGTTGATGAAGGACAACCATCTCATCCCGAAAAGACTCATTTGAAAGGTGATTTTCCATTGATTAAATTAAAACCTTTTCTATAAGTTTGTTGAAGTACCACGTTTTCTTAATTGCAAATGACCTCTTCAAGTTTCCAGTTCACTAATGATTGAATCATTAAAATGTTTCCAGGTCCACGTAAAGTATCCTTAATGATTACAAAAGTCCCAAAGACCATTACATACTTCAAGAAGAAGAGGCAAAGGATTGTTTTACTTGCCACTATAGCACTACTAGTGACACTGTACACTTCTGCAAGCCTGCTGTTGTATCGAATCAGTCAAATGCAAGACAGGTACTCCCTGGCTCTTGAAGATGTCAGAAAGTCAGACAGTCCCAGTGTCTACCGTGATATGCTAGAGCTACAAGCGGAGCTGCATTCCAAGTCTGATGGAGCGGTGTTTAATTTCCTGGATTCCAATTTGGACCAAATTGCGAAGGTAAGGGCTTAAAGTGTTACAGGGAACTATTTGTTTCCTTATAACTTATCGATTCATGATGCGATGGATATTATGTATATAAGTTTAATTGTTTCATTATACAATATTGAATTCAAATCAATAGACGCAAGTCAATTAGTAAATTTAATTGAAATACTTTTTATCAGATATTCATTACTTTTAAGCTACTTGGGTAAATCTGTACATCTGTAAACAAGGTTACTTCAAGTGCATGTATTGTTTGCAGGTAAGATATGAGCGAAGGAGATCACAAGATTTGTGTTATTTCAAATATTTGACAAACAAACTATTGTGTACTAATTATAGCTTAAGCTGTAGACGATTTTAACAAACATTTTATCATCATTTCAGATAAAGCTATACGCAAACACATCTTCACTACAGTTCACGTTCTTAATTTACAATTACATTAAAAAATATTATCTGCTCGTTTTCAAAAACATATGTTCTCAATTTTTAAACCGATATGCTAAAGGAAATAAGGATAACATGTTTTCAATATTTTTAATAACAACTGCAAATATCAGATAATTAAAGATTGTCATTCGACTGTCTGATAAATGCGTCATTAGAGATAAAGATCAAAAACTATACATAATCATTTCTAAGAACAGCTTGGTATATTATCTCGATAATTTTAATTTGACACCTGTTTCACTCATCTTGTTAATATAATTTTAAATTTCCAGGTGAAGAAATCTTTGGAAACTCTATCTTCTCTACTTGTAGATACCAATGAAGAGTTTACCTCGGGTTCACAGGAATCAGCAAAAACTTAAAACACATAGTTTATTCCACTCGTTTTCCTACTGGAGAAAGATTTGAGACCCTCAAAAGGGTGAAGTAAGAAATATAGCAAAGTATATGTTTCCGCCTTCATCTTTCCCTGACTTTTTAATCCTGGAAAAGTTTCCTAGAAAAACACCAAGTGGAATAACTGGTACAGCAACAGTAAACTATGTTAAAGACAAACAAAAAGACAAGGCATTTATTTTAATATTTATTAGAGTTGTAGTTTTCTAGTAATTGTGGTATATGCGTTTTAGCATTATTGACATTAATGTAAAAATGTTTACATAGTGTTTGCTACAAATGCATAATGACAGTATTGGTGATAGTACTAAAATGTTTTTGGGAGTTTTATTATTTTCTCTTATATTTTGAGTACTTAGTACTTAGCTCTATAGTTAATATTAGTTATAAAATATTAAAGTTCCTTTATCTGATCTTATCCTAAAACAATATTTGGGATAGTATTTTTTACAAGTAACTTCATAATGTATGAAATAAATTATTGAATTTTACATTTGTTTTTTATAAATTTGTGTGTTTTATTGATATTTAGTATTTTCTATTATTCCATATTCAATTTTTGTTAGGATGAATATTTAAAGTACTAACATTTTACGTGACATATTAGAAATAACAAATTTCGATGAATCTGTGATATTTTTACAAATAAATTACTTAATTTATTTCTTGTTTTATTTACACTCATTCAATAAAAGTTTTGTAAGGAATTGTTCTAAAGTTAACATCCAATATGGCTAATAATGTATACATGGTTAACTATGACTAAGTACAAAAATTTTAACCACGTGCTCAGGAAGGTCTAAAAGACAATTACTCATTAGTTCGATATTTGAAAAATGGGGCAAAACCCTCTTTTCCTACGGAAAGTATCGACTGAGATGGTTTAGATCCATAGATAAGCTTACATCTGTCAGCAATATCTACAACCGTGCGGTCATTTATTGCAGCATTTCTAAATGTAGAAACGACAAAAATTAACATTTTTGTTAGTAATAATACCTGATAGATAGGTAGGTAACAGTTTATCCAGTTAGCGCAACTATTTTGCATTCGTTTTTCATTATTTCGTTACAAACTGGCAAAACTATATATATTTTCATTCACTATAACCACACTACTGATAAAACACACTTCCCGTAAGTACAGCTAGATAAAATACCTATTTATTATAACAAAATCAAACGAAAGGAATAGATGGTAGAAAACTTTTAATGTACCCGCAGCAGTCTTGTCCCATAACCTAGAAAACCAAACCGGCAAACTATATTCTGGGAAAGTATCTGCACCCAACACAAATTTCTTTATTTAATAACTATGAAACGTTTAAAAATGAAAAAAGGAACTAAAAAACTGAAGAAGAACACAAAAATACAACGTAAGCACATGGTAAACACAGGAATTAAATTATAACATGACTAGAATTAATTTGTAGTTTTATTTAGTAAAATAGTTTGATATATCTCATGTTACAACAAAATTTTGGACCAGTCTTACCCAGTTTCTACAAACTAACACAAATGTTAGTTATTGGCAGCAACTATGCGTAAATCATCAATAGTACGTTACCACACTGCTGCAATACGCCGTGTACGTCCTAAACTTCTATCTCTTCCACGAGTCGGTTTAAAATTTTTCTTGCGTTGCGCTGCATTTGCGCTCGCTTCACACCGCGGTAAAAGTAGCCGCATTTGGCATATGTTTACCGGGAAATCGTTCTGATTATTATACACCTGAGCCCTTTTTGACACTTAAAGAACTAATGTAAAGACTGGCATCACAAAAACTTTAACATCTACAAAAAGTAATTAATTAGATTTCAATATTCGGCTCCGCCTGGCTACAGACTCTTTTCATGAGGCATCTAATCATCCTGTATACTTCTTTTACAGGTTTACCAACATAACAACGAAAATATCGGGTGAAACGGACTAATGCCGAGATGTTACAACATTTCTGTTACTTTTTGATCACACCTCGTCTAATTCAAGTATTAATTACAAAACTTGTAACATCCGTAAAATTAACACCACAACAACATTGTGAAGAGCACTGCGGATCAAAATACACGGCATTTAATTCATCACTCATATTTTACGAGTTGGAAAAGACATTCCGGTTTTCCCTAATATTATCCGCGTCAAGGGGACTACGACTATACCAAACTTTACGCTGGGTCTGCTCGCCCTAAGGGAAATATTTTATTGACTTCTGTAAATGGTAATCACGTCTCTAAACACAACTGCATTATCGGCGGAGGGAACAATGGCATGTTCTGACAAATATTACGACTTCTGTTTGGAAGTTTAGCGGAGTTCTTCCGAGTAATTTTCTCCGCTCTTATAATGTATATACTTTGAAAATTTGACAAAGGGCTGAGCAATAGATGCATTGTTATGTTTCAACTCAACTATTATTTTGTTAAATAGTCTTCAAACTTTTCAGTGCGCATGTTTTCGTAAAGCTTTAAAACAACTGACAATATATTTAAAAATAATTTATTTTATTCGCCGAACAAACAATTTACTTTGCACAAAGGAAGGACATAAAAATGAGCTGAGCCCCTAATCCACATAACCGGATAAGGGATACAATTGTCAATAATAGTCTTCTCCTCTAAGACCCGACCGTTTGTTGGTCCTAACGCGACGAAGAGGTAATAAATTGCATTTCCTAATGTCCTCGCTCTCAATAGCTCTCTCGGTTAACAGTCTAGGAAGCAAGACATATGCTAAAAATAACATATATTACTGTATAAGTATTGTACTGAGTAGATGCATTTATAAGTTTGTGGCATTTATATTCAACACAACTATGTAATAATATACTCCTTTATTTAATAATAAAAAATAGTAAATGATACTGCAGGAAACAACTACTCCGCGGACTAATGCCCCGACCGGCATTGAATTGCTCCTGCAGTATCTGTGTGAACAGCCAAGAATCCTTGTCGGACACACCACCAGACATAGACCGGTCTCGGGCTTGTTAGCCCTCATCAGCATGCTATAGGTGAAATGACCGACAATTGAACTGGCTGTTCCTTCAGATTTAATACCTTCCTCCTTTACAGATTTAATGGCTCGTCTAGCCCCGGGGCGAGAGGTCTGCGTTAAGTACCTGCTGGAATGTAGGTCGCTTCCTGTAAGTCGAGCCGCTTAGGCCGAGCAGGAAGTAAGCAGACCACTTATGGTCTCAATAAAGAATAGGTATACATTTTTTGAATTTTAAAATGGCATGCAGAAGAATTGTAAATATGCATCAACCTTATTCCTCAAGTTACAATCATGTTTCTTTCAAGAAGTTGTGTTAATATACAGTGTTCACTTGACACAAAAAATTATTAAAGTAGTAATTATAATGCCAGTTTAAAGTACATGCAATCTGTTAACCACGCCTCCAAAGCACTGTTTCTGTGGATGTTTGTATTGTGTTCAGCGGAATAATTGTTACCTAGTTTTCTTGAGAAATTGCGATGTTAAAATACCTGCAGGATAATTCACATAAAGGATTTAACATCAGTATTGCATTATAAAATAAAAGTTTGTAGTTACTTACGTAAAACTGTCATAGTAAGCTTTGATTATTTTAAAACAAATTATACTATTGACAAGTAACTTATTATTACTACTAATTATTAATGATAAATAACACTATAGCCCTGACAATAATAAACATCAATAGATTTTAAAATAACCTGTTTTGCAAATTTATTCAAAAACATCATTTTTGACATTACATAAAAAAATTAAATACGTATATAGAACTTCTTTTCATTTATTGCGATCGTGTACAAAATAGTATAAGTATCACAAACGCTAAGAGTTATACCGCTCTCAAGCCCACTTTACATTAACAATGTCTTTGTTAATTAATTGATCAAGTGGCTTCGTCAAGTCAATTGACAAATGTAATACTAAAATTTGGACGTCAAATAAATTGATGAAGAACTTCGTCAAGTTATTGACGACTTAAAACTTGTTCTAATTTTTCGTAAATTTTTACTTCAATTTGGGAATACCAACCTAAAATAAATGTAAATATTTAACCAGTAACCGAGCAGCAGCAACAATTAAATGCAATGGAAGCTTTTTTGCCCTAAAATGTATATATATATAAAGCTGTTTACAGGCCTATTAGGCCCAGAGCTGTGTTATTCTCCTCCATTCCATTCTGTCCTTCGCCTTTCTTTTCCAGTCCGTTACATTTTTCTCCCTTAGATCTATTGCCACTGCCTCTCTCCATCGCTTCCTCGGTCTACCTCTTTTTTTCGTGTAGTTAGGTTTACTCCCTACTATTTTCTTAACTGCCCTTTCATCTTCCATACGTTCTAGATGCCCGAACCACTGCACTCTTCTGGCTTTTACAAATTCGTCTATTGTTGGTGCCTGGTACATTGCATATATTTGCTCATTATTTCTCCTTACATAGCCTTCCTCCGTCTTCTTTCCCCCTAGAATTCTCCTTAAGATTTTCCTTTCCTGCCTTAAAAGGTTTTCTCTTGACTTCTTATTAAGAACCCAGGTTTCACTACCATACAGCGCTGTCGGTCTCAAAATTGTTTTATACATTCTAAATTTTACTCCTCTGAACAAATTTTTTGATTTCAATAAGTGGTTGACTGCTGCCGAACTTCTGTTTGCTTTTATTATTCTCCTATTTATTTCTTGTTTCTCATCACAGTTAGCTGTTATTAACGCCCCCAAATACACATACTCTTGTACTTCCTCAAACTCCATCTTTACATGCTCTGTTCGCAATTTAAAATTGGTATTCTTTTTTTGTTCTCCTATTCTCAAAAGCTTACTTTTCTCTTGATTTATCTGCAATCCCACTTCGTGCTTCCTCCACAAATGTTCTCATTACTTCTTCTAATATTCTACTATCTCTAGCAATAATAGCCACGTCATCTGCATAACTTACAATATGATGACTTTTAAACAATATGTGTCCTTCTCTGTTCAACTGACTATCTCTTATGACTTTTTCTAGTACTAAATTAAAAAGAAGCGTTGAGAGTGGGTATCCTTGTCTCAGTCCTGTATCAATAGTAAAGCCTTCCGAACATTCACCTTTTATTCGTACTTTGGATTTGGTATTTTCTAAGGTCATTTTCAATAGCCTAATCAGTTTGGTTGATATCCCTAAAATGTAGGTAATTATTAAAATTACCTTTCATGTTTAACAATTTTTGTTTCGTATACAAATGGGAATGATATAATGCCAAAAGTTAAATTTACTTTTAGGTTGGTACGGGTGACATCTGACAGAAAAATTGTTAAGAAACTTGCCAAGCCCTGAACATAATTTAAAACCAAAGTGCGACCTTGAAGAAATTGTTAGTGTAAAGCCCGCTTCAGACAAAATTGGACTCCAAACATCGTCTTCGAACGGTAAATTACCCTTACCATTCTTAATATTTAATATACTATTAATGCAAATCCTTTTGAGAGTAGGTTTTGGTATTTTTACATACCCATATAATATTACACTAGGATGGCATAGAATTACTGGCGTCTTCCATTGCACCAGCCAGTATGTATAGCCCTCCACAATAATAGTTATAATCGCGAAGTGGATCTGGCGCAAGTCAATTGGCTTCGTAAGGCAGAGAGGAATGTTATTGTATTCTCTAATGACGAATCATGTTTAAACTAAATTGGGGTAATGAGCTTCGAACTTCAATGATTTCACTCGAAACTTTGGTCTGCGTTAGTGTAAATTAAACTCATTACATTATTCAAACTCCTACAATTATTGAGAGCAATCACGATGTTTTGGCGGTTAAGTGGCTCAAAATTCGAACATACGGCCAAATAAATCAACTTTGGGGGTATATGCCTAACAGAATAATGACGATGCTGTAGAAATAATACTAATTATTAAGTCTCGTGCTCTTGAGTTAGCGAGTAACAACAACTCAATATAATCCTGATTATTTTCGACTGTAATAGATTATAATTTACCTACAGGGTGAACCTTAAATAAGTACAAAAACATCAGGAATAAAAAAGTCAAATTTTAAATAAATTTCGTGATTTTTCAATAGAAAACTTGTTGAGGACCAAATTTCTTTCCACAAATATTCCATGTTTTGATTGCACTTGCCTGTGTCACAGTATTTCTTTGTCCTGGACCATAATAGTGCACCGGTATCAACATCAACATCTATCTCTATTAATCCTAGAGCCTAGAGGATGGGGCTAGTGCGGGACAATTCGCCTACTGCTTCTGACGCCTACCTGTTGTCTGTGCCTACATCAGCTTCTTTGTGCATGCGATTGACGCTGCTTTTAAATATTTCACTTTGCCGTCTCTTGATATTGAACGCATACATCAAACTAGTTATTTTGTTATCTCATGTTTTGTGTTTATTTTTAAAATCTATTTCACCCACTACGAAACTACGAGATACGAAATGGTTGGCACTGACACGTTGTTTGAGGTTATGTGTTGGAAATTAACTCTATGTTGTGTGAAAGTTATAGTTTTTTTGTTATTCTTTATAAAATAATTTAAGGGGATACTTTGTGATAATCTTTCTAACAGTGTACAATGATATTAACTGAAATATGGATTAACTGTTTAAATAATTGGTTTTTCAGTAACTATGTGAGCTTTTATGCACGTTTATGGATATTTTTTTGAAATAATTTAAGTAACTTCTTAAACTCTTTAACTGACAGTATCGAACTTGAGAAAAATCATATTTTAATAGTTCATGACAATTTTACTTTACTTATTGCTAAAAACGAGTGTTTTTAAACTAGAAGCAATGGTAAAAATTTAATTTACTTTAAAAAATTATTTTTAATTTACAGAAGATATGGCAACCTCGCTTTCAGTGAATCATATGGTTTATTTTATTAGGTTAAGTCAGTGGCATCTGGTCAATGGTCCTCAAAATGTGGGTATTAAAAAATTAATATCTCCGTAAATATTTGAAGTTTTAAAAAATTACTTTTACTAGACTTATATACAGATTCGGAAATTGCGGCTCTTTACAGAGAAAGTAGAAATTGCCGCTTCATTCCAGGGAAGGTACGAACTTTAAGAGGGGAGGCGACGTGCATTGGTCTAGCATTCCCCACTACTACGGTAATCGGTTCCGTATCGCCATTGCAAATCTAACTGTCAGATCAACTGATGCCAGTGTTGTCAGATCTCATCCATTCCGAGGAAATCTCATGCTTTCATATTTTGATTACAAAATCTGATGCTTTTTAATAGACACAAAAGAAATAATAAAATTATTAAAATTACTCTTTGAAATCTACCAAAACAAAGACCTAACGAAAAATAAAGGAAAAATCGAGGGCAAAATTGAATAGATAGAGGTAGGTATCTACAATATTTGGGTACTTGAAATATCCTTTATTGTAGACTGCTCTCTTAATAATTAGCAATGAATACATAAACGGGTATGACAGTGTACGGATATGAGGTGTGTGTGCTGTATTCACGCTGTATTGCAGTATAAAAGTAAAGTAAACCGCCATCTACAAAACCACTGGCACTACCTATATGTGTCACGTCAACTGCGCCTCAACGTTTGCCCGGCCTAACAATAAAATAAATTAGAAAGGTTACGTGGTTAATAACTTTTAAGTAAGTACCTGTAACTACCTACTTACAATGTAATATTATGATAAAATAGCAGAACATAATGATTTTTAATGAAATAAAAATGGCATTACAAAAGTAATTGAAAATTACTTGCTTATTTGAAATTATTGATGCTTGATGCACGCTGTGGTCGAAGTATGCGTGTAGCATGACACAAATACACGCAAGCGGCAAAATACAATTCACCATCAAGATCCTCACTTTCCAAATCTGTATATGACGAACTACACCAGCAGTTAGAATATTTGTACTTATTTAAGGTTCACCCTGTATTTACTAATATAGCACATATTTCGTACAACTCCTCATTCTACTCACAGAAAAATGTATGGTATTATTTTACTTTACTTAACTCCAGTTGTGCATAGCAGTACTCCAAATTGGTTCTAATATCGCGACAGAAAAAAAATTGTGTTAAAGCACAAAACTATATGTTTTTACATAACTGTTGTTTAAATAATTTAATAATTATCAAAAAAAAAATGGGAATAGATGCCTCATGGAAAATGGAGTAACTATCGTATTTTTGTAAAATCCTTATAGTTAAGATAAAATTGCTTTGAAACAAAAAATTAATGAAATGAGTATATTTAACTAGTGTCACAGGAAATTAGGTACTACATATATTTTTTTACGTATGTTAAATAATATTTATTTTACGCGGTGTAGAACTAACTACATCTATCGGCCGTTCGCTACTCCATGCCGGACTGAAAATGTCGCACCGCGTACATTTTACCCAAACAATATTATATCCACTAGCACAATAGTCACTAAACACAAGTCGAAACCGGTATATGTCTGGTGGGCGTCTGACCAGCACGTCTTCGTATATTTAGCTCTAAGACTGGATTGATCTGTCAATTCAATGCTGGTCGGGGCATTAGCCCGCAGAGTAGTTGTTTCCTGGAATTCCGTGTTTGCAAAATATCGTTTCTCGCCGATCGCGATTTAGCATTAGTGTTACCCGATAATTACCTGAAACGAAATATTACCACGCCCATGGCCGGTTCTTATCTCGGGGTTTTATTACTCTTTCATTTCCAAAAGCTCGAAACCGGTATATGTCTGGTGGGCGTCTGACGAATGACTCTAGCTGTTGCTATAGGTTTTCCAGGTGTAATTCAATGCTGTGTCAGCATTAGCCTGTACTACGTATAGTTGTTTCCTGGAATTCCGTGTTTGCAAAATATTTATTTTATTTATGATATATTTATTATTATTATTATATGAATTATTATTATGAAAGAAATATACTTTCATATTACTTATAATATACATCTGTGTATTTTGCCACATACTTTAACTTAGTAGCTATACTTTTTTGGTCTTGTGGAAGAGTGCAACCTTGATTAAAAATTAAAACCACATTAAAACCATCACCTCTACTTACTAATGACTTGTAAAAGAAAAAATGGAAAATTTATTTGCAATCACAAAGATGAACCCACTTCGCTTCTCGAAGCGTCTGTTGGAGAATACTTTTTAATATCGGAATATCTTCGGATGACGCGTAAAATAAAATGTCAGTAATAAAACTTTAATCGTTACAGCTGTTTCAACAGCCCCTTGATTAGAGTCATTTATCTTTTTGGGTGATACGGTGAGTTTTTGACAAAGACGAGTCTGAAAGATTAGCGAAAATGTGAAAAATATTAGTCTTGACATATAAGAATCGCTAATATAGGTATACGGGGTGTTTTATTTCTTGGAAAAGTAAAAGAAATCATAAATCTAGATATTTTCTCAAGTCAAGAACTGCTGAGTTAAAAAATTAATTTTCTTAACGCTCACCACACACAAAATTATTTTCTACTCCAACAGGATAAATATAGAACAAATTTCAGATATCAGTTAATATAAAATACATAATCCTGAACGCACGTGGAACATTAGTCTTGGTATGAAGTATTAAAACCTACAAATATGAGTTACTGTCATGTCGATCTTTCAGTTCATCAATTCACAACATCTACATATACCTACAACTCCCATTATTAGTGCAACCTGAAATACATAATTCAAAATTTATACCTAATATTGTCATCAGAAACTCTTCATTTACAGCTCTTCTTAGAAATGTTCCTAGGTATGTGTTATTTGTCCAACAAACTTGTTTTTCTTTGGTTTACATATTGTAAAAACACTTATCAGGAAAACAATCAATCTACCGTATTATGACATGCCTATCTGTGTGAATCTCCTTTGAATTTTCATTTTTAACAGATTACTTCAATACTATCATCATTAATAAAACAGCATACTTTTTGTTGCTAGTCAAATAATATGCAAGCAAGACTACCCTGTTAACTGCTCTTAATAGCCATTGTTCTCTTCTTTTTTTTCGAAAAGAACAAACAGTACAGAAAAAATAGTTATACAGAATCGGAAATTGCGGATCTTTACAGAGAAAGTAGAAATTGCCGCTTCATCCCAGGGAAGGTATGAAGTATAAGCGGCGCGATAGTATAATAGAAAACTAAATTTTATTTGTATATCTGCCCTATTCTTCTCAAAGTCCTTTTATTGGATTTAAAATGCTGACGTGTATTAATTTATTTGGAAAGAGTAACGAATAAAACACGGCGTGAATAAGATCTTTAAATTTTGAATGTCCATTTAGCGCGTCTACAATCTCCGATAACGGCCGATGGTAGGCGAGAGCTAACGGGAGCCGCACAACAAAAACGGTATCCTCACAGATTACAGACCTCAATCCGGTCACCTGATGCCAGTGTTGCTAGGTATCATGCTTTTGCATGACATCTCATGCATTCCGAGGAAATCTCATGCTCTCATATTTTGATTACAAAATCTCATGCTTTTTAATAGACACAAAAAGAAATAATAAAATTATTAAAATTACTCTTTGAAATCTACCAAAACAAAGACCTAACGAGAAATAAAGGCAAAATAGAGGGCAAAATTGAATAGATAGAGGTAGGTATCTACAATATTTGGGTACTTGATATGTCCTTTATTGTAGACTGCTCTCTTAATAATTAGCAATGAATACATAAACGGGTATGACAGTACGGATATGCGGTGTGTGTGCTGTATTCACGCTGTATTGCAGTGATTCTTAACTCTATTCCGTAAGGGTACCTACATTTTCTGGAAACAACAGATTTTACGACCCGTGAGTCACCCTGCGTCACGTCAACTGCGCCTCAACGTTCGCCCGGCCTAACAATAAAATAAATTAGAAAGGTTACGTGGTTAATAATTTTTAAGTAAGTACCTGTAAGTACCTACTTAAAATATAATATTATGATAAAATAGCATAACATAATGCTTTTTAATGAAATAAAAATGGCATTACAAAAGTAATTAAAAATTAAGCTGTGTCAAGAGGTGTTCTTTGATAAATTAAGCCATCTCATGCTATTTTCTCCAAACCTCATGCTATTTTGAAATTATTCTCATGCACTGAATTTTTCCCACCTGGCAACACTGCCTTATGCGAACAGTGGGAGCACGCTGTGGTGGAAGTATGCGTGTAGCATGACACAAATACACGCAAGCGGCAAAACACAATTCACCATCAAGATCCTCACTTTCCAAATGTGTATAAGGGAATTAAGAAGCCACGAGACGCAGTCGAGAGGATTAAAGGCTGGTTAATTTCCCGAATGTAATTTAACGTTTTATCCACAACCACGAGCAAAACCGGTCAATTAGGACAGTAAAAGCTGTGTGAGAGCAGGTGAAAAATTATGGTTTTGAAATAATCAAATGTCATATTTTACAAGTGTATTTTAATCAAGAATATTGAATGTCAGCTGGATACTAGAAAGTTTTGGAATCGTTTCCATGACATGCGTTTGTTTATTTGTCAACAAGAGTCAATAAATTTGCAAAATGGCAAAAATACCGGTGGTAGATTTTTCTTTCGATATGTGGCTGGAAAATGTACGACACAATATGTACGCATAAACACAATTTCGAAAACGTTTTCAAAAGTGGCGGCATTTCTTGGGCTCCCTGATCCAGAAAGTTTTACTAGATATGGAATGAAGCACTCTTCGGCAACATTACTGGCCAATGCTGGGGTGATTTAACACTGTGAAGCGTCATGGTTGGAAATCGACTACGGCAGCGGAAAGTTATATTAAAGATTCACTATCCAGCAAGATGCCATTGCTGAAAAAATCCAGATCCAACCTGGCGAAGTTGTGGCACTATCCAGTCCTTTATCGAGTGAATTTAAATAATCCCGATCAAAATGACAAGATCGTTATTGAGATAAATAATGTTAATAATAATAATAATTCTCAATAAAATGCTATAAAATCGAAGTATGGTATTATGAAATCTAATCAGTTAGTGTGTTAAAAGACCTTTAATCCATGAAAAATGGACATATTAAACCTTCTTAATATGTATAGTGGTGGAGGATAAAACAGTAATGTGGGGTGGTGTGATTTCAGTGTATTGTGTACTAATATTTATTATCGCTTGCGGTTGTTTAACACCCACAATGTTATACGATGAGTCGATGTTATTGACTGATCGGTTACAAATTTGTGACTCCCCGTTGTTCCCGTAATCTAGGTAGTTTCTCGAAGGATCCGCTAGACAAGTGTGTTTCTTAATTTTCACCATGCAGAACCCTGAGTAAGATTTATGGGAACGCCGGTCATGTACCTACTTATATAATATTTACAAAACATGATATCTACGTTTAGCACTTAAAAACAGACGTTGAAATTTAAACAGAGAACTAACGAAAAGATATGAGTAGTGAATTTCTATATAGAAAGAAATATTTTAACTAATACAGTGTGTATAGAGTGTGTATAGTAATATATGAGCCGCCACAGTAATATTACTGTCAAATTGTAAAGACAAAGCCTACTGCTGACTTTTTGATTTCTTCTAATAAACATTATTAAATCTTGTTTTAATTAATGCATTTTTTCTTGAAAACCTTAGAGTTTTTTAAAATTTAACAATAGTAGAGAAGTGTGTGTGTGTGTGAAATTAAATTATGCGTGAGATAGTATCGTTCTTTTTAAATTCGATCGACAGATAAAAGAGGTTGGTATAATTTTAGAGGTGACTGCCCCTCAATGAACACTTTGTAGTGTTTAAATTTACTTGAACTCATAGTGAAAGAAGACCAACATTAAATCATGTACCAAATTTATTTAATGTATTTCAGATATATTAATTTTTTTCCGAAATATTTGGCCCACTTTGAAGGTGGGGTCGAACTGAATTTGACGAAAAACGAGATGGTAAATTTCTCGGGCAGCATCCCCCGCAGCCACCATCGTATTAATTTGGAAGTATCGGCGTTCTGCGAAACGCCTCCTGAGAACAAATCGGGAAATGCCCCCCGAGAAAGAAATGAAAATGCATTACGGGAAATCGATGTCATGTCTGTAAGCGTTAAATATTTGATTTGGTATGTAAGACCGGCCAGTGTTTTGTTAGGGATAGGCAAGAACGGGCCAAAGTGCCGGGTCAGATCCCGTGGGATGCCGCGTCGTTACTGTCGGGAAATTCCATTACGGCGGCCGGCGCACAATCCGGCGGTCACTGCGAATCAAGAACTTCTCCTAACTTTGATTGAATGTGAATCGGGCGAAAACCAATCCACTAACATCATATTCTATTATTCAATTATCTGTACGCATAGCGCTTCTTTCTTGACTCCGTCCACCCCCCACCCCCGGTTGATATCATTAAATTAGGTTTACAAAACTTCTAAATAATGGCCACTTTCATAGATTGGCAAAGTGCCTGCCGAAGTTTCCAGTGCATTTGACGTATATGTACTGGTTATAAGAATCTCGTGGAAATAGTATATTATAATTTCGTAATCAGGGTGAATCTTAAATAAGTACAAACATTTTAACTGCTGGTGTAGTTCGTCATATAGATCAGTCTAGTGATAGCCATTTTTAAAATTTTCTAATATTTACGGAGATATTAATTTTTTTTTAAAATACCCACATTTTGAGGACCGCTCACATATCTGTCATAACCAACTTAATGAACCATATGATTTGTTGCGAGGTTGCCATATCTCCTCTAATATAAATATTACGTTTCCTTTAAAGTAATAGTAAAGTAATACGGTTAATTCTATTTTAAAAATACTTGTTTTAAGCATAAGTACAGTAAAATTGGGTATGTAGTATGAAACACAGCAATATTAACATACATTTTAACTTCTTAACTGACCTTGCTATAAACGATCAAAAATATATTTCCGTATGTTCAATAAAGTAGTTAGGAAGATATTACGTGATATTGCAATGTCTAATGTTCAAAAATTGTACATCAACGTGCACACAAGCTTACTTGTTTGTTAAAAAATTAACTATTTAATCAGTAATCCACATTTCACAAGTTAAATGTTATTGTACACTGTTAGAAAGACACACAAGACACAATTTCCTTAAGTTATTTTATGAAGAATAACGAAAAACTACGATTTTCACACATATTAAATTTAACTTTCATCACATAACCCCAAATGAATCAGTATTAACCATTTCAAATCCAGAATCATGAAATAACTTCGCACTTTTATCAGTGAAACAAATTTTAAAAATAAAGGTACACACAATATTAAATAACAAAATAATCAGCTTGACGTATGCGTTTAATATCAAGAAAAAATGTCTATAAAATACATACATTTAGACGGCAGATCCAGTGAAGTAAAATATTTTTTTAACCTTTAATGTGAGATGTGTTGTGAGTTGCCTGTACAAATGCGAAAGGGAAATATGCTGGACGAATTATTAAGAGGTGGATTTATTATGGCTTTCCAAAAGGCGCAGCTCGAGACAGATTTCAAGATGAAAAGTGTGAACTTTTAGCAAATTTCGCAAAACAATATTATTGCTATTTTCATCATTATGTGGGGTTAGCAAGTTTGACTTGATTCCGATAATCTGTCATGACGGTCAATGACAGTTTGAGAATAAGAATAATATAAAATGTTACAGTTGACAAAATTCGCTGAAACTTGAGATTTTTTCCCACCATCAAATAATTCGAGCGAATATTCAAATTTTGCGTCCAATGAAGACAAGGTTTTAAAACTTCCTTGAAGCAAAGATATTTGTGTAACACTGGAAACACTGTGAACCACACGTTCAGTCTGCGGCACTATGAGTCATAAAAGTATGAAAGTGGCAATCTGGCCAGCGGTCCTCAACAAGTTTTCTACAGAAGAATTACGAAATTTATTTAAAGTTTCACCTTTTTATTTCTGATTTTCTTGTAAAAAAACTATTAATTATGTGTTCTACACACAGAACTATACTGCTGGTTAAAATATTTATACTTATTTAAGGTTCAGCCTGTATATAATGTAATATTTATAATGCAACAGATTATAGCATGAGTGAATTTTTCACGAATGCCATAATCGTGCATTATAAACGAATTTCATGAGCTATTTTATAGTCGAACTGTGGTTTTAACAGACAATTTAAGTTTTAAAAATATAAATTTGTTGTAATTATGAAATTATTATTTGATCAATCGTAGAATGTTCGCATGTGATTGCTTTTGCATTGTGTACACACTGTATATATTTCTAATATTTTCAAAGTTTCCTAGGTCCTCGAGAACCAAATAGAACATACCCTGGAATGTTCTAGAAAACGTTAAGATAAAGATAATCACTAACTAAACGCTATGCCTTTCGCCGTCTTTCTAGATTTTCTACGACGTATTATTCCATTAAAAATTAAATTTCCATTTTCCCGAGGCTCCTCGGCCAAAAACGGTGGATTTTTTTATGTGGAACGAGGATAGTTGAGTCGGTTAGGCCCCTTTATAGAAAATAGCGATTTTTTCGAGTGGAACAAGGATAGAGCGAGTAGGTAACGCCCGTTTCTATACGTTCGACAAATGGCAGACAAAATGCGTTTTGCACGGCATAAACGTCAGAAATGTCAAACTAATTTGTTGTGGTTTAGGCTCATTTGTAGAAATTCAACAAACGTCAAACGAAACGTCAAAATGAATTAAAACAGATTATGTGTTCTGGAACAATTTTCGGGCCCTTCCAGCTACGAGAAGTTGTTATTGTGTTGTCTGATATATATCCGAGTCCTTTGGTGATGATTTTATAGCCCAAAATCTGAATTGGTATCTTTAAAGTTTTAGTCAACTACGAGGCGCACCGCCGACCAAAATCACCGAAACGTCAAACGTATGCTCCGGCGATGACGGTATAAAACAATTTTGAAAAATTGGCCGACTGGAGGCCGGCAAAGACCAAAAACTGTAAATTTGAAGTCTCTAGAAAGTTTCCCGTACCCGAGCGCTGGGGTTTGAGGTCGTTTTTACATTGAACTTTGCATAAATATTAGGAAAATGAGGTAAAAGTGAGCCAGGCAATATGGCGGTAGTCATTTCATTGCCGTATCGCTTCAATTTATAGGGTGATTCAAAAGCTTGATATACAATAAAAATCGACAAAAAACTAAATTTTAGGAAATTTTCGGTTTTTTCGCTTCGGAACGGTTGTCGAACGTGCGAAAGACTGTTCCGTATACAAAGTGTTGAAAAAAATGTTACCGCAAAAACAACTCAAAATTAAGGGAATTAAAAATTTTTTTTGATGAAACTTCCATCAAGGATTTATTATGACACTAACTAACGAAGCAAATACAGAGTGTTTAAAAATAACGAACCATTCTCTAAAACCCTTTAAATTTATGAATTAAAAAAAAAATTGATAAAACTTTTAGCATCACATAAAAACGACACGATCCGAAATTTAAAATACAGGATGTTTGAAAAAATTAACCAAACTCGAGGAAACACTAAGAATTACCAAAATATGCCAACCACTCTTCTAAATTATAGAGCGCCAGACTTTCCCCACCATAGAGAGTTCAGCCAAAGTCACGTTTACATTTTATTACTCACAGATCACAGATCGAAGAAAGGTCAAGTCGGCGATAGCCGACTTGCCACCTTTCTAGTATCATTAATATTTTGTGTTTAGATTTTATTCCTATAATGTATAAAAAAGGAAATAAATTGGAGGTATATATTTAGTCCCGGCAGGGATAAACGCGTTTTACCAATTTCACCAAAAATAATTTCCTTAAAAGGACTCAGTTTTAATAAACACGCGATGTAATTGAAATAAAGCACTCCAATGATTTATACTTGTGGCGGGGCCAGATAAAGCGGCGAACCGTTCGAGGAAGTGGAAGAAACGGCGCACGTTATCTCGGTAAATAAGCTAAACACGGCGAAGAGGTGGGTTTTAAAAAGTCGATTTAAAAGTGCCGAACTCCGAAATATCTAATCTGGAATCTTTCGAGGGTCGTTTAGCGGGCTCCTTTCTCGATGGAGACCTGTATCGTTCACAATCGCTTCCTTTTACGCAGTCTGCTTAGTAGCGGCGTTCCCCGAACTCGATTCGCTCGCATTTAAATTTTTCTAGACATTGTAGGGACCCTTACTTTGTGAACTTTCGCTACAGTACTGGTTATTCGATCTATGGCGATAGTCCAAGCAAAAAACTCGCGTTACCATCGCCAGTATATCTAAAGTCACAAATTTAGAATTCAAAATAGCATTCGGTGTACAAAATGGTTTATTACAGAGGATTTTATTACGGTGGTGCAAAAAGTGATTACCTTCTACTTCACATAGAGATATGAGATGAGATCCATTTTATTAAAGAAAATTATAAGGTTCCAGAAATAGTTTAGTTGATTTGGAAATGGGAATGCCCCAGGGCTCTGTCTTGGGCCCGGTCCTCTTTATTTTGTATATCAATGATATAACTGAATCGTTTAATGATACAGATTTTACTCTTTATGCAGATGATACATCACTTATAGTATCTGATAAATAGTTCCCTAAAACACAAATGTGAACATACAATCTTCCCTAAAACACAAATGTGAACATACAATCTCAAATTTAATCAAGTGGTTTCAAAATATCTCCTTATACTTTAATTCGGGTAAAACACAAATACTGAGATTTCATACATCTCAGAAACGAATTGATAACCCAAGAATTTCTGTTGATGATAATGTGGAATTTCTAGTTCAGGATGTGGACTCCTGTACATTTTTGGGTTTGCATCTAGACTCGTGCTTGAATTGTAAATCTAACTGTGAATTTTTGTCATCTAAATTGGCTTCCATCTGTTATTTTTTTTTTCTAGTTTAAAAAGTGTACTTAGTGGTGACCATTTGATTAAATTATACTATGCACAGATTAAGAGCAGATTGAGATATGGGATTGTCTTCTGGGGGGATTCTGCTCCGTCCCGTGACGTATTTGTTGCCCAGAAGCGAATATTGCGCTGCATTGCTAATGTTCCTAGCACCCATTCATGTGTAGATATCTTCAAAAAATGTAATATTCTTATTTTATATAGTCTATTCGCTTTTGAGATCTGTGTATTTGTTTTTAATAATAAACCGAAATTTGTTACTAATATTAATATACATAAGAATAATAATAATAATTTTAATACATTGATCGGTCAGTGGTCGCGCGGTTTAAGGCGTCAGTACTTGAATCGAGGTGACTGTATCGCTGTGGGTTCGACCCGCGCAGCCGGTAGACCGTATATAAGCTATATTCGTTGAGAGATTGGAACCCTCTCTGCGTGTATGGTAGGGTGGAAGAATGTTGGTTTGGGTCAATGTTATAGATTGATACCGGATGACATTTGACTACCCCTAATAAATGAGGTTTTCCCGGTTTTCCTCATTCCTGCACTGAATGGTGGTTAGGGCCTACCAGCGTAAGTCGTTCCTGGGCGCAAATGCAGCCTGCTTAATAATAATATGCCGCCCCTTCCCCCGCACAAGTCCTACTTCTGGGATAATCCTCGTGATTAGAATGAGGGGTAGAGATATTATTATTATTATATTATTATAATAGAAATACTAGAACAAAAAATGATTTACATCTCCCTTATTCCAGAGTTAATTTGTCGTTTAAAGCCCCTAGCAGCAGCTAAGATGTTCAATAATCTCCCCGAAAGAAGAGCTTTAAATATAATCTTAAACGTTTACTTGTCGATAACTGTTTGTTAGTGTACTTGCGTTTATTTACAATATTGTGTGTTGTTGCTTATGTCTTTTCTTAAATTATATTGTAACTCACTTGTAAACTTGTAGCAAATGTTATCTTTGTTTGTGTATTTATGTCTTTGTTATATCTATAGGTTTATTGACTTTTCTTATACATCTTGTATGTCTTTAAAAATAAAAGGTTCTTAATTATTATTTTTTTTTAATTTTGTGATTATTATAATCATTTGCCAGATGTCTAATATCTCAAACGACAAAATAAGTGGAATTTTATATTGAAGACTATGTTTAATTTATCTTCCCTGCAAACACTCAAACAGGATATTTCCTGAGAACGAAATCGAGAATATTCCGCGCAGCACTCGATAAAATACTTCGAGACCTCCTTTGTTAAAAGTTTGGCGCGTCGGAAAAACAATTCACATCGAACTGTCTTCTTTAAGGTTAAACTGTGACCGGCTTGCAAACGAAGTTACTTATTAGTGGGGGTTGGGACGACCCGCTTTGATTTGCATATTTTTGATCAAAGGAATTCCGCTTGTTAAATATATACTAAATTTTTAAGTTTTGTATCTCGTCCCGACGATTTACATGTCGGGCCCTTTCCCCATCCGACGGGAATTCGTCGCAAATCGCTCAAATCAGAAAACTTTGCTCTAAAAATACACTAATGAGAATTTGAATTGCAGAATTGCCGTTTTCTCGTCGGTTGGGGCTGGATGGGGTCCCGTATAGGTCGCCACTTATTCATAATAATACACCATTACCATGTTATCGAATATGCCCTCATTTAAATATCTAATGAACTCAGATATGGCCCTCACTCTTTGTCGTACTTAGGGAAGTTCTTTCCCCGCGCGGAATCTACGTAGGAATAAACTGGAAAAATATTGTTATCAGACGTGGGGACGGGCATAAATTTGCGTTCTGAATTAGAGGAAAGCACCTACCCAGCGAATAACAGGTCCATATAACGCAATTTGTCTCAGTTTTGGTGTATTCGACATTTTCCTTTCCGCGTGAGAAGTTTTTAACACTTATTTACTTAAAAAAGACCGGAAGAAAAAGATTGCGGCAGCAGATGAAGTTTGAGGCCGAATAAGCTTTTATTCGATCAAAGCCTGTAACAGATCTGTCACAGAAAATGCAAACATGTTATAGTCTGGAAATGAAAGAGAGTAATAAAACCCTGAGATAAGAACCGGCCATGGGCGTGGTAATATTTCGTTTCAGGTAATTACCGGGTAACACTAATGCTAACAGGTAATGGGTGTACATTAGTATATTTTACTGGATACATCATAGGGAGGAGCCAGTGTATTGTGAGAGATCAATCCAGCCCTAGATCTGAATACACGAAGCCGTGTCAGTGCAGTAGAGTAAAATTCGACCTGTATTTAGTGACTATTGTGCCAGTGGATATAATATTGTTTGGGTAAAATGTCGAGCTTATCAGATTACGTACCTGCTAAACGCGTGAAAAGATGTGCGCTGTCTCAGAATGAGAAGATTATTATATTACATGTATTTAATGCATTGAAACAAAATCCTACCAGCAGTGTTGACGACATCGTGGAAAAGTGTTCCAAAATGACAGGGATTGGAAAATCGACTATCTACAGACTTTTAAAGGAAACAAAAAATGAACAAGATACTGTAAATCCCCCAAAATCATCTACAGGGAGGTCAAAAGTCGTTATAGATGATTTCTTCAAAAATGTTATTCGTGGAAAAGCATACTCATTTTATTTTAAAAAAGAAATACCAACGCTAAACAAAATTTTAAGTGGACTTTCAGAGGACAACGATTTGCCAAAAATCAGTAGAAGCAAATTATGGACCGTCTTACAAGAGTTGAATTTTTGATGGGAAGAGCAGAACAGGAAGTCAGGTCTTATCGATTAAGATGAAATTATTTGTTGGCGAAGATCCTACTTAAGATAAATTAGAAAATTCCGTGACGAAGGGAGGAATATTTATTATCTAGATGAAACTTGGGGCAACGAGGGATATACTGTAACAAAATGGCAAGATAAAAATGTAAAAAGTTTTCGACAAGCATTTTTGGATGGACTTTCAACGGGGTTCAAGGCACCTTCAGGTAAAGGGCGAAGATTAATAGTGACACATATAGGTAGTGCCCGTGGTTTTGTAGATGGCGGTTTACTTTAATTTGAATCTAAAAATACAGGTGCCTATCACGAAGACATGGACGCAGATGTTTTCGAAGAGTATTTTACACAGATGTTGGATCTTATTCCTCCGGGGTCTGTAATTGTCATGGATAATGCCAGTTACCATTCACGGCAGACCGAGCGGACTCCTACGACTGCTTGGAAGAAAGCCGATATAATTCAATGGTTATCCGGAGAAAACATTTCTTTTAAAACAAATATGATGAAAAAGGAACTTTTGAAACTTGTGAATATTAATAAAGATCAGAAAAAATATGTTATCGATGAAATGGCAACAAATCGCCAAATAACGGTACTACGGTTACCACCTTATCACTGTGAACTTAACCCAATCGAATTAGTCTGGGCGCAGGTAAAAGGAGATATAGCGCGAAATAATACGACGTTTAAATTAAGTGAAGTGAAGAATTTGTTATAAAATTCCTTGGAACGAGTAACTGCAGATAACTGGCAAAGATGTATACATCATGTACAAAAAGAAGAGGAGAAAATATGGGAACTCGATAATTTAATTGACGTTACTGTGGAACCTATCGTTATCAATCTCAAAAAAAAATAATTATTTTTGTAAAATTACCCACAATATGAAAAAAAGTAGAGAATTTTTTGCTGTAAAAAAGTCCATTTCATTAAAAAATAATGTTATTTGCTTGACAATTCAAATGAAAAAAAATAATTACAAAAAATTTCTGAAAACTATTACTTTACTACTAACTAAAGCCAACGTTTTTAGGAACTTTTTTTACTTCTTTTGGCTCTACTTTTACTGCTTAAGTTTTGTACCAACTTTTCCAAACGCCTTGTATAATAAGATTATGCCCCGTCATTATAAGACACTATATGTGGCATGAAAAGTTAAATTTAAAAAAATAATAATAAATATGTTAGATATAGATTAGACTTTAGATATTTATCGTAAAGTTATTATTTCGCTATCTCATCTATTTATTCCAATATGATCGAAAAACAAACATGACCTAGTCTAATCTGAAACAAATTAAAATCTAATAATCCATAAATAAATAAATTCAACATTACATTTTTCAATTATAAACTGCCCTAAAAGTACGCTTAATGATATAATGCGTCGTAATTCCTCAATTTCCGACGCTCCTGGTTATCAAATCGCTATAAAATTGTCTTTATCGTCCTTCCACTCCATTATGCATTGATTGCTTTCTAAATAGGACCTCCAGGACAAAAATACATCTTGTAAATATATCTTCCAAGTTTTTAGTTCATTTACATCCAGAATCTCATTAGCGTTTGAGCTAATTACTTAACCCTTCAGATGCAGTTTAATTACGCTTCAAAGGTTTTTTTATAAGAGAGTAATGCGAAGACGCTGGTCATTAATCAGTTCTTTTTTATTGCGAATTTCGGAAGGCGGATGGTCACTATTTCATTGCTGATTCGTACATACATATACTCACTGCTTCTACTGCTTCACATTTCCCATGTAAGCTATGTGGTGCAGCTTCTAAGTATTGAAATATAGCATTTTATCTAAGCTTACCTATTTGAAATTTCGGTATTGGCGCTTGGTAGGTAAGAGGAAGATCGTCGGTAGAAGAGAAACTTTAGGCGCGAAATGGAATGTGAACTGAATCATTAAAACATTATTACGCGGTGTAGACAAGCTACATCTAGCGGTCATTCTTTACTCCATGCCGGACTGAAAGCTATCGACCCCTACCACATTCGGTGAGAACGGTTTTTACAAATACAGAATTCCAGGAAACAACAATTCTGCGGGTTAATGCCCCGACCATCATTGAATTATACCTGAAAAACTTATAGCAAACAGCTAAAGTCACTCATCAGCAGTGCACCAGATATAAACCGGTTTAGAGGTTATTAGCTCTCATCAGCATGCCGTAGGTGAGGTATTTAATCATCCTGAAGTAAATGACAATCTTGAATGGAATTTGCAGATAGAAAATAAATAACTTTAGATCCTAGACATATAGATATAGGAAAGTTTTGCACAAGCAATGTCATTAATAAAAATGAGGAACCATAAGGGTCCCAGAACAGATCCCTGCGGGAAACCAGATGTAGCAGAGATCCTGATAGACTGAGAACCACGATATTGCACAAACCGATATTGAACCGGTGAGACATTAAGGTTTCAATTTTTTAAGGCTTTCAAAATATAATCCCCAGTACAAAGAGGAAGAGAAAGTGACAACTTTTTCATAAAAGAAACTTAAGTTAGTATCAAATTCTAAGGACTCAATATATGCTGTTGAAAATAGTTCACAAATGATTTCAAAATGTATTGTGGATCATTGTAGCAGATGTTGCTATAATGCTTAGTTTCAGGCATGTATGTGAACAGGTTACTACGTAAGGTAATACATTAAACTATAACAGTTACACATTTATTGCTCTATAGTACAGGTGGTTCTGACTATGGATTATTTCGGGGGCTGTAGAGGTCAACAACTTTTGAATATGAAAATTAATCTTATTGAAGATAGGGGCTTGGTTATGGTGGTTGACATTCTGGAAAGTAAAACAGATATCCGTAAGAAATTTACAATTGTGGAAGAAAACGACTCTGCATTGGGTCTAATGAGGAAGTATATGTCTTTGTGCCCGTCGCATTCACAAAAAACGTGCACAGTTCAGACCGTTGGAAAAAATACATTTGGAAAAATGTCAAGCAAAATTGCTAGTTTTTTGGGTTTTCCAGATCTAGAAGCATTTACGGGACATTGGATGTCGTTCAACGGTAGTAGAAGGGTATTTGGCGACAGCAAGAAATTGAAAAATAAAACTACAATGTTGGCTGACTCCCAAGAGACTTATGACATGTTTATGGTTACGGTAACTAAGGATTTACTTGTTTATAATGTATTAGTATGAAATAAACAAATGGATTCTAAATGTACTTAAATCAAGTATCTATTTATGAAATATTACGACTATTTATAAACTTTTAAAATTCAAATTGTCGGGAACTCCATCCCACGAGCCCGATATGCACCACCAGTAGAACGCGATTTAAGTTAATGCAAAAAAATGGGGTAATAACTAAAGACAGGGCAAAGGCGGGAGAGCCCTAGCTGCTCTCCGACATGTTCTTCATTATCGGGAAATATTTGACAGCCGCTACTTATACGGAACGTGATGGAAGTCGGCAGCACGGAGCATCTGTTGTTATTAACCCAGTTCACCTCTGGCTGCACTTTCCCAATATTAATAAGGTTAGACAGAGCAGCTCTAAAAATACCCTATATGTACGTTACTTTCAGGAGCACCCCAGACTTCGAAGAGCTTTCAGGGCGGACGTCTCATCAAATTGAAAGACGTAACTTTTTGCGAAATATATTGATGATCAAGGATTCTCTTTTTATCTGCTAATTGCTTTTGGCGTTTTTACACATAATCGTTCGCGACAAGTTAAATACTGAACATAAACAATAGAATTGAAGTAGTATTAGTTGATTAGTATTACTATTTTTTAGTCGACTACGTTCATGACTAATTTGATGTAATTTTAACGAGAAAAAAAAGAAAATCGCAAAGGCTATAAAAAATGTTGAAAAAATTTACCTTATGGATCTCGGTTCTTGACACTTATAGACTTCCCTACTATTTTGTCTATTAGCAACAAAATAGCGCTACCCTAGCAGTATTTCTCTAACTTTTAAAGAGATCTTCCTAGTGAATTTGTACAATCATATCGATGAAGTCCTGATTTGAAACAGTTATTGGGAAACTGTGAAACATAATTTGAAATCAACTTATCTAAAAAGGTATTCTATAGTAGACAATCACTGCTGATCTTACGTAATCACAAGATAACATATAGATCAGCATGGGAATTCCATCATGCCTCAACTAACAACAGCTTATATGTGTGTTGGGTAAAGGGACACGACCGGTGCAATGCCCATAAAGTAGCTGACAAACTGACTAGGAGTGCATCGGGTCTCAATGTTTTTGAACCTGGTTCCTCGAGTACACTTCCGTTGTCAGCATTTGTTGAAATTATCAAAGAGAAAGAGTTTAGGAAAAGTTGGAGTTAATCAAATAGATGTATGTCAATTTGCTAAGGAGTTCCTAGAGTACCCCTGCAAAGGGCTCTTTGCCTGGTGACAGATATTCAAACTGGACACTGTTGGTTCAAGAAGCACCTTTATTACATGAAGAAGTGTGAAACGCCTCTTTGTAGGGGTTGCGAACAAGAAGGTAAGACAGTACTCCATGCGAAAACGAAGGCCTTCTATGGACTACATTAGAGAGATCCCCCTTAGCAACGTCACCACCTTTTTCTCCTTATTAGTTTGGTTGGCACCTTAGCTGGATTAATCTTCCAATGGGAGGAAGGACAAGAGGTCCAATGGGGTCCAAGTGGTGTTGCTTTTCTGGTACCCCCCTACAATTTCAGAAAGTATTCTATAACGTAATTATTTAAAAAAAAACCTCGAAATTACATAAAAAAGTAAACCATATACCCTAAAAGAGGATTAAATCTCTCAAAATTCTAGTCTCAAAAAAGTTGTGACTTTAAAGTCCTCAACCAAATAGCAGATCAAATGACTTGTTTAGTCTTCCTCCTACACGCACTAAAATGTTGCAGTGGTCTCCCATACACCAAATTCTATTTATAGTTATTAATTACGATAGTTTGGAGAATAGTCTGGACTTATTCAGTACTTCTCTTATAGATCTTAAAAGAGTCGTTGGCACTAGGTTTTCTTTTTAATATCTGTTTTAATCTGTTTTCAGTTGTTATGTTCCATTATTTGCTATTTTTATAGTTGTAGTTATTCTGTGTGTTGTCACTGTCGTTTATACATATTACAAATTACATTAACTTCTGTTTATTTTACGAATTGACGTTTTAAACTTTTAGTGACTATTTTTGTTTTTACTTACGTTAATTCGAATTGTATTATTCGTCCTGCGTTCTTCCCGTTGGCTGAATTAAAATTAAATAAATAAGTAAATTAGTACTTATTACTTAAGAAGTAATTAAAACAAGCCTTGCAAAATTTCAGTCATGGTGATTATTTTAAAAGATGTATAGGTATCTTGAAAATAAAAGACCCATAGTGTACCTACAGACAGATAAAATCTTATTTTTTATGTTTGATAATCCCTAGAATTTATTAACGCTTTTCTGAAACATCAGCAACTATTATTTTTGGAAATACCAATCAAATAAAACAATTCCAAACAGAATTAAATCCATGTACGTGTGGCAATGAAAGCTTCTCTCACGCCTATTGAAAAATATCAATTTTTGCCGGTTATTCGCCAATGCAAATTGAAACCAGAACAAACGATAACATAATTTTCATATCAATTTAATCCGATATACATTTATGAAAAGACTCACATGAACACATTAATTCGATATTATATTCTAGTACTCTAATAGCTTTGGGTTTGAAAATAATTATTTCCGATGACAGAATTATTTTATTGAGATTCTATAAAACAGATAAAAAAATGGGTACAATGTAATGGATAATAAATTAATTGTGATAGTGATTTGGATATAGTTACATAAAAGAAGATAATGCTTAAGGTTTTATATTAAGCTTTGTAACAGCAACAACTACCTAGATCAGCGGTTCTTAATCTTTTCTGGCTCTTCGCCCAGGGCGAGAGGTCTGCGTTAAGTACCTGCTGCAATGTAGGTCGCTTCCTGTAAGTCGAGCCGCTTAGGCCGAGCAGGAAGTAAGCAGACCACTTGTATCTCACGTATTCATTAATAGTTGTATTATTTTCAGATGTTGTGAAACCAGAAATAACAACGATGCATGGTTTATCCTTACCACTATCAGCTTTCAGTATTCTTTTCGCAATATTTTCTTTATTTAAAATTTAGTAGCCTTCCGCTACAGTGCTCGATCTCCATCCTCCGCGTCTTTTAAGGCAACAGAAGCTAAAAGGGTCGTAATGCGTGTACACTGTACTATTTCCAGTTGATCAGCTTCAAAAATGTTGCCACTTTTTGCGAGACGGCACTGATTTTATAAATACCGAACACCATTCGATGATACGTTCCACTAACATATCTGAGAAATAATCGACGTTCTACCAATACAAGTGAATGTAAAGCACGATATTTTCGATAAAAACTTCCAACACGGCAAAATAATGTGGTCTCTTGGTTTTGGTATTGGAAATTTTTATGGTTAAGGCTGATTTCACATCTTCGACATTATCAATTGTCTAATTCATTTGACAGCAGTATCAATAGAGAACATTTGCAGCTTTTTCACCAATCAGACTTGAAAACATTATTTGTTCTTTAGTTATGATTGAAAAATGTCGAATGAGGATTTTCAACATTTTCATTATTATAACCAGATGATATCCTTTTCGCATTATTTATCTAACTGACATCAATGTACACTGTAAGTACTTTAGCTATCAAATAATATCATGCATGTAGTATCCAGGTGACAACTTGCTGTCGTATCAAACTCATGAACGATCAAAATGTTTTCAGCATTTACGTAAATGGCTTGCGGAACTATCATTCTATTTTTATCCAAATTTTCATAAAAATACGCACGTCTTCCACAATCTATTTGGAAATAATGAATAACGCGCAAGCTGAGTGGCTTTTAATATATATTTATTGTTGCCCAAGAGAGAGCGATCGATATTTTATGAGTAAGCTGACAGCCACTTGATATAGCGAGAGTGATGTATAGCTAATCAATCTTTAATTTTTTTACACACAAACACGATAAAACTTGTGTAATTTGAGACTTGAAGTGTTATTAATTTAGTACGCGTTTTAGTAAAATTAATTTTCCTTATTAGATAGATAAAGTAATTACGTGCAAAATTGTTGAATAGTTTGCTTTTGTGCAGGTGTAGGTGTGGGTGATGGTAATAAGATAAGTTCGATAAGAGACGATTCAAATTGAAACAGGGGAATGAAAGGAAATAGGTGGTCAACTAGACAAGTTAGAAGCAGTCTATATTTAGGAATGATACAGTTTAATCAAATGTATCAGACAATTCATAGAGAAACAGTCAGGTGAAAGTCATCCAATTTGAGTAGAGCATAAAATATGTCTGTAAAGTTATTGTGAGGAATAAGAAAATTACATTTACATGGTGAAAATGGACGACTAATGTACAATGATATTGTTTTCCTTAAAAGAGTTGTTTCTTCAATTTTTTCAGTCTCATTCTTTAACACTGTCACAAAAATTTTATGTTTGGTTTGGTTTTCGACATATTGCAACTTTTTTAGATATGTAATTGAAATATTTTTGTAAATGCTACATCTAGGACTCCTTTAAAAAAATGATATTGGTAAGTCAAGGTTTTGATGAAACTGTAACTGTAATAAAAAGTAATTATCACAAATATTGTAACACTTGGTATATAGGTATGTTTGTTTCGCCTTAAAGTCAAGTATTCTATCACCCCCTAAAATTATTATAACAACTTGCAAGACACCCTGTAGAATAAAGCAATTATTGGCACACTTTAATAATAACTGTAATTTGACAACTGACGATTTGACAATAAACACATCATCCCACAAATATCATGATCATGAAGATTTTCGCTTGTTGTTTGGCCCCAGTATGTGATAATTGCTTTCTACTTTATTAATTTATTGTGGTGAGACCCAAATGTTCATTTGCCGGCAAATAATTATTATATGCGATGCAAGTTCCATATAAAGGCCTCTAATGGCGGTGGTTTGTAATAGACGTAATTAATACTTTAAAGGCTAATAAGAGGTGTGGGATGGCAACTTAGGGGCCGAGTCCTAGGGTAAATTAGTTTATTAACTTTGCGGAATGGGTCACGCGCACATTAGGAGGATGCCGGTACGAATTAACAAAAATGTTTCGGTTAGTTACGTGCATGTTTGCTACTAGAAATTTTAGGTGACCAAATCGGTTTTTAGGGAGTGCAGTTCCTAAGATAAATTAGTCCAATAATATTGCAAAGTGGTTTTTAGGCTTTCATGGCCGGTACATAGTGATTTTCCGGGTTGCCGTGACCTCGGTAACTGGTCGCTGCCAGAAACAGAGTTCAACTTCACATCCCTAGCATTAGCCGGGATTCTTTTACCTGTCCTGGTTGTTCTCGGGCTAGGCTCTGTGGGGACAGACTCGCTATCGGTGTCTCTGGGCCCGCCTATACAGGGTGTTAAAAAAAGAGTGTAAAATATTTCAGGAGGTAATAGTATGAACCAAAATAAGCACAAAAGTCTTAATAACCATGGGTCCGTAAAGTAACGGTTGCGGATATATTGACCACTATTCGTTTTCCGAACATTTTATTTTATTAGAAATAAACCGACAAATGAAGCTATTAACAAACAGAAAATAAAGTTACAGAAGATGTTCAAAGTGCCCTCCGTCCATTTCTAAGCAGGCACGACATCTTCGTCTCAACGATATTCGAACTCTTTCGAAAACACCCTCCTTGGTTTGGATTTCTTGACACTTTTGATTAATCCGTAGCTGCAGCTCTTCCAGGCTATTTACAGGAGTACCATACACTAATGTCTTCAAATATCCCCAAACAAAAAAATCTAGAGGGTCTTCCGACCCATCTATGTGGAAAAGTTTGGTGTAAATGCTCTCTAACGGCCATGAAAAAATGAGCTGGAGCACCATCATTCTGGAACTATATTTGTTGCCTCTGATTCAAAGAAATGTCTTCCAAAAACTCATACAGTGTGTTCTGCAGAAAGTTGAGGTAAGCAGCGCCTGTTAATCGGTTTGGTAAAACAACAGGACCTAGAAACCTGTCACCTACAGTACCCATCCAAATGTTTAATGAAAAACGTGCCTGATGTCCAGATTCTATTAGAGCATGAGGATTTTCGTCGGCCCAAATATGCGTATTGTGAAAATTAAACACACCATTTGTTGTGAACCCGGCCTCATCAGTAAAAAGAATGTTTGAAATACAACGAGGGTCTTCAGCATCATGACGTAGAAACGAGCGGCAAAAAAACCAAACGTGCTTGATGATCATTTATTGGATTTAAGGCCTGTACTCGTTGCACATGGTATGGATAAAGCAGTTGCTTGTGAAGGATTCTCCAAACAAGAGGACCACTAATTCCTACCTCGGCTGATATTCTCCGCACACTCGTACCTGGATTCTGCTCTACCAGTGCTAGAATTTCTTCTTCTGCTCTAGGAGTGGATACCGACCTTGGTCTTCCGGATAAATGGCACTGTTTGCTCAAGGACCGGTATCACGCAATCTTTGGTGAATTCTTCCAAACATGCGTTGTGAAGGAATCTGGCGATTTGGATAAGCGTGAACATAAAAACGTCGCGCTCGACCATACATGAAATGCACGTCTGTTAATTCTACGTTAGAGTAACCAGCCATAGCGAAAGAAAACTTGTGCACTGAGAACAACTGTCAAATACGTATTGGTTACTTCACTAAATATCAACCAACTATTATAAGAAAATACACAACGTTTTTGCAAAATAAAAAAGGGGCTAAAAAACATAAAGCATTCCATATCTCCGCAATTGTTACTTTGCGGACCCAGAGACTTTTCTGCTTATTTTGGTTCATACTATTACCTCCTTAAATATTTTACACTCTTTTTTGACACCCTGTATATTGATTTCGGTTCCTATTGTTGGTATTACGACTGTAGCGGCGGGTATGGAACGCCTCGGAGGACCACCATTGTCCGATGAATGGTTCATTTAAGCATAATTAAAAATTATTGCCCTATTCCAATTTTTTGCAATTTTTATTATTAACCCAAAGACATGCACCCTGGTACAAAAAAGTTGAAGCGATTTAAAAGGATCCTATTGGTCACTTGTATGGCGCCCCTGGGAGATATAGCCAATTGTCCCTAAAATTCGAATTTCCCGTCCCAAGAAACCTCCACATACAAAATATCATGAATTTAACTCAAAGTATTCAAGAGTTATTGAAGAAAATGTAATTAATTTTTTTCAATTTAACATCCTGTGTCTCCAGACCTAAGTTCATATGAATTTTGCCTAAAATTAAACGCAGAATAACATACTACTCCTCCTAAAACACCCTGTATATTCACACCATGCATTATAAAAAAGGAGTGTTTTACGAGACTATAAATTACCGAAAACAGAATAATGGTCATTAATTCATTAAATATGAACAAATTCAAGACAGGTTTCTAAAAACATACTTATTCTACATAAAAGTATATCGAGAAGCCACACAGGTCTATTATACACGTTGATATGACGTTCCACTTTATACACATAATTTAAATTACATTCATTTTTATATCAATTCATATTCATATTTCATTTCAAATAAACAAAACTAGTATTATATTAACACTTCGTCGAGATATTTCGTTCTCTTTATATTTTTTACATTTCCTTAAGTTAAGTTGAGCTATTTCATTTTGTAGATATCGATTCTGACGTTTCTTTAGGTAATTATTATACCGCTAATCAGCCAACTAAGTGGTTTTCACTCTGTTGGTTCTTTCAAAAGGATTAATCTGTGTAACGGATATAGATATGTCACAACCTTTTTATGTAGCAGAATATGGTAATATTTCCATTGTTACACCTCACGCAAAGTAGCAAATGGAAATAAGCGAATTTATTAAAAAACAATCTCTAAATCCTGAACTGATAAGCTATAAGCGGTGCATACGTAAATATACTGGATATCGCAATTAATATTTCGTGCTTTCCAAACAGAAAACTAAGCTGCTTAAAGTTTTACTGAATAAAGCTAAATACAGAACAGGACGGTTACTTTTTAAGGTGTACAGCAGAAGAAACTGGAAAAAAATGTCTACATCTAGTGGTCACAGGCTACTCAATGCTGAGCCTGGATCTGCAAATGTATTTACAAAAATAAACCGACAATTCTACTGAAATTATTTCCCAAATTGCAAAAATTTTCCGTTGAACTGTTGTCACTGCCTATGACTGTCAAACATGAAGTTGATGTCCGACTTCTTTCAAGTAACATGCCAGCCAACATTCTGCAGTTTTATTTTTCAGGTACATGATGTCGGCCAAATCCTATTCTACTACCGTTGAACTCAATGTCGTCACATTTGCTCCTGCATTGACCAAGACAGTCGCGGAAATCCTCCGTGGAAGCTTCTGGATCTGGTAAACCAAAAAAATTAGCAATTTTGTCGCGATACGTTAAGCCTGTTTTACATTAACAATTTCTTTGTCAATTAATTGATCAAGTATCTTCGTCAAGTCAGTTGGCAAATGTAATACTAAAACTTGGACTTCGACAAGTTATTGACGACTAAACACTTGTTCTAATTTTTCGTCAATTTTTACTTCGATTCAGGAATACCAACCTAAAATAAATGTAAATATTTAACCATTAACCGAGTAGCAGCCATAATAAATGCAATGGAAGCTTATTTTACCCTAAAATATAATTATTAAAATTACTTTTCATTTTTAATAGTTTTTGTTTCGTATAAAAATGGGAATGATATAACGTCAAAAAAATTACTTTTAGGTTGGTACGGGTGACATCTGACAACAAATTTGTTAAGAAACTTGCCAAGTCCTGAAAAACCAAAGTACAACCTCGAAGAAATTCATGAATTAATTCATCATCATTACCTTATATAGTAAATGTTCTTCATAGGAAGTATCCTTCCAAAATTTGTCAATGTCATGCCAACACTTTAAATTTTTTTGGATCATAGCCTTTACATTTTCGTTTGAGAAACGCTTCCAGTTCATGAAACTTTCTCCCATCTGTATTATTATCATCAAACTGTCATCATTGATTTTAAAATTGGCCACTTAGTCTGTACGACTGTAGGATTTAGACTGTAAGAAAAATAAATCAATATGACTTATACTAGAACGTGGAAGAATAAATACATACCATGTCTTGCAAGTAAGCCAACATTATAGTTTCAGTTATATTTTTATACAGTTAACTTTCAGCCACTGCATGAATTTGTCATATTCTTTTTTATATTTTGGTTCCGACTTTGCTGGTAGTAGTGCGGCACCAGTTTTCTCAGCCTTTTGTAACAAATCGCCTAAAATGTCACTTTTCTCCAGGTTTTCATTAATTTTCACAAATTAATAAATTTGATAAACTCTGATAATCATGCTCACTTAATTATTAAACAACCTTCGATTAATTTTGAAAACCAACAAAATTTGGTTTTCATTTTCATTGGTATGAAATCCCTTAATACGTAAATAACTATTGACACCTCTATTATTATAAACCAATATAAAATCGCGTTATGCCACAATTCAGCATTAAATTTCATTTCTCCGGCTCGGGGCGCTTCCGTCTGCAAATAACAAAGAGAACACGTCGAATCTCGGTGCTCTCCGACAGATTTCAATTACAGGAGAACCGTTTAATTGAGGCCCGAGGAAGAGATTGAAAACTAAAGCGCAGAATTAGGACCGCTGTAGTTCGTTTGTAGGGTAAGGTTTATGTCTGCAGCCAATTGGACGTGCTTGTTCTTCTAGAAGTTGTAGCTGGGCGGATGGCCAATTCAGCAATTGTCTACAGGCGAAGACAAACCGTTACAGCGACGTCTTCACCAGGACATCGTCAAATTACTTTACGAGATTTATCGGTCTAATTAAAAAAGGCAGGGGACCAAGGACATTTGTTTCCTTTCTCGCTGGTAAATACGGATCAAAGTTGTAAAAATTTGAGATATCAGGATTAAAGAGTAAAGTTTCAATGTTATACAGAGAAAACGAAATATGCTACAATAAATAAGTTTCCAATTCATGTCAATAAAAAAGTACCTTTTAATTGAAAACTGAATGAACTCAGAATACTCAATTTCGAAAGTATTAATTTTACAAAATTAAAAAAAATGGTTATTTAGTGGCAAGGCTAGACACAATTTAGACATTAAAAATAAAATCAAATATTATATTGGTATAAGATTACATTGTTTTGAAAATTTCATATCATAATGGAAATTTTTCTTATTAAAGTTATAATATACAGGTGGTACGTAAGTAATGGCCCATAGACGTATCAGATTTTTCACTTCACTTCAAAATATTACTATTTAAGCCAACTTGGCTTAATAAAATGTTTATAATAAAAAGAGTACAGGGTGTTAAAGTTGGAACATTTCCCTTTAGCATAAGATACAAAAAATTTAGAATGAGATGTTTTAACGGACTTACAGTCCATACATTTTCTATACATATCCAAGACAGATACTCCACTTACAATCTCATTTGTTATTATAAATGTCCTTTTGATATTAGTTTTTGAGTCGGGTATTTGCACCTCCAAAATAAAATCACCGATATCCTCAAGTACCATATTAACTAATTTATCGCTACGGCATGCCCCAGCAATTCCAAATATAAGTACGACCTGAAAAAGGAAAAATGCACTTAACAAAATGTCACTTAATTGTCATTTTTTATATACTTTCTAATAAAAAATGCTGCGTTACGTTTTTTAATTATTATTCAATAATAACGATCAATCTTACCTTCATATGTAAGTAAGTTTCATCTGGACCTTCTGCGATAAACTTGTTGATATCCTCCCTTGGAAAAGGTATTGGCTTTCTTGGCTTAAAATCCAGCAGATTTGCTTTTTAAAAAAGCTGTATTTGCTCCATAATGTTGAAGGTTTCAAATCGACCCATTTTTTGGAAAAGTAAAATAGGACCACTTCTTCACATATTTTTCTTATTTGACTAGTCTCCATTCAACGTTTAAATAGCTGGTACTCTTTTTCATATCTTTCACGAGACTTTAACAGTAATAGATTTAACAAAACCACGTTTGCTTCTTCCAGAATATCTTGAGGAACTTCATCTTCACATTCGGAATACATTATTATAAACTTTTGGGAAGTTTGTTTATTTTGTAAACAAGAAGCAACCTTAGCAACGTTCCATGTACTTTGATTTTTAACAATATTTACTTATCTAAATACCTATTATGACATTTTGACATATTTGGTTGTTTGATTGTCATGCATAAGAAAATATAATAAAATATATGGATGAAATATTGAATCGGTCAGTGGTCGCGCGGTTTAAGGCGTCAGTACTTGAATCGAGGTGACTGGATCGCTGTGGGTTCGACCCCCGCAGCCGGTAGACCGTATATAAGCTATATTCGTGGAGAGATTGGCACCCTCTCTGCGGGTATGGTAGGGTGGAAGAATGTTGGCTTGGGTCAATGTAAGAGATTGACACCGGTTGACATTTGACTACCCCCCTAATTAATGAGGTTTCCCTCATTCCTGCACTGAATGGTGGTTAGGGCCTACCAACGTAAGTCGTTCCTGGGCGCAAATGCGGCCTGCTTAATAATAATATGCCACCCCCTCTCCCGCACAAGTCTTCGACTTCTGGGCTAATCCTCGTGATTAGAATAAGGGGTAGAGATACTATTATTATTATTTTTATTATATATAAAGCCATATGTAAAACACTGTGAATGATCGTAGAAAAAATCATATGTATTACACAGGAGCTAAGTGCCATTTCCTCCGAGAGGAAATTATGCACTTTGCTCCCTTGTTATACAAATAGCTATTAGTAACACGATCTTACTACCTTAAGTCAGCTTTTTGTTTATACAGCACCTTCGTTTACGTTGAACAGGTATATTTTTTTCTACTATTTTTTTTTTTCGAAAAATATCTTGATAACTTTTTGCAATAGGTAACTTTCGTTGAATGCAACTTATTAACGATTAAAAATAATTTGCTTATGGTTACAAAATATGAAACTGCGTTAAGTAAAAATTGTATAGCACTAGTTAGATATTTCGCTTATTAAAATTATTAAAAGTTTAAAGACGAAGTTGACCAAGCCAAGTGCACATAAAAATGGCAAGAAAATAATTTAGTAATGATTAAAAACGTATTTATTTGAAATCAAGATAAATATTTGCAGGTATTGACTAAAGGGACAAAACAATAATTAATATGTAATAACGTAAAAAAATACATAAGCAAAACAACAAATACAGTTGAACACACCTTTCCCTACCCCCTAAAAAAATGTTGTCCTATACTTATGTATTTAATAAAGCCTGGTTGTGTAAATATCAGTGGAAGGACAAAAACGAATAAAAAATAATACCAGAAAGTGCCCTGAAAAGTCAGGTATATGTTTGGAAATAATATTTTCAGAACTCGTATGTGATCACACGTAAAAATATAATTTCCTTTCCTGCAGAAAATATTTTCAATGCGGTTTTCGTATTTCCTTACTCAGGGGTACGAATCTTCCCGCTCGCAATCGCAGTTAAAGCCGTAATATTTCGAAATAATTGTCCATAAAGTTGTTTTTCTCCAGACAGATGTATACTCATTCACATATTTCACTTATATTTATTTTGCCATTAACTCTAATGTGTAGGAATGAGAACTCTCTATACAGGAACATATCTCACTCATTTTTTCCTTTTTCGACAGAACAACGTCAAGTATATCTGCAGTAGTTTGAAAAATATATGTCATGATAAATATCTAAATTCTAATGCTGTATTTTTGTACTGTATGTATACATATAAAAAATAATTTTGTTACTTTAATTAATAGGTAGATACAGATATTTTGGAAACACATTTTCCGTTATAGAATTATGTCTGAGAAGAAAATATGTTTAAATAGTGACGAATTTAATATATTTAAAATTCATATTTGTTTAATTCGATATATAAAGAAATAAAAACTGTATCAGGAAATTACTCTTTACCAAATATATTAAAAAAATAATGCATATAGAATATGTGGCATCATCTGTCGGCGGAAAATAACATTTAGCTCCAAATGAAACAGAAAATTTTAAGGCAAATTTATGAGTGCCATCTCCTGGACAAAATCACAAATACCTATAACGTATGGCACGATACAAACCAAAGAGAATTCCTACCTGTCCAACTAAATGCAATCATTGAGTGAACAAATTATGTTCGTCATTCAATAATACAATGGAACATATTATTAAACAATGCAATGCGTAAATATCTGTCCAGGGACAGATTCCAGTTACTCTATTCAAACGAATCAAATGTTTTGACATTTAATGACGCTTAGCCTTGACCATATACGCTACATCTATTGAGTAGGTAGATAATTACGTATAAAGTAGAAAGTGGGTACATCTGCAATACAAACCAAATTAGAAAGTTCCTGCATGTCCAATATAAATGCCATGCAAAGTGCAAATATATGTGTAAGATACTAAAATTCATATTGGCGTGCTTGTTTCAAGAAGAAAAACTATGTCCAGTTATTACTTATCAAATAAAAAATTCACGTAAAATGTGTGGCAACATCTATGGACGCAAAATAGTATTTAACTTAAGCAAAGAAGAAAGCTTTAACCTAGGTTTGCCATCTGTTGGAGAAGGCTGAAATTACGTATGACGTACAGCCGCGACATAAACTAAATTAAAAAGTTCCTACATGTCCACTCTAAGTGCCATGCAATGCGCAAATATCTGCGCAAGAGACTAAAATTCATATTGGTGTGCTTGTTTGAGTCGAGTGCATTTTAAACATGTTGGAGCGAAACCGGGTTGTGTTGTTTTAATGAAAATTTGTGATGAAATATGTCAGAAATAAAACGTGTTACTTTAAGTACATTTGAACCGCAGAATGTGAGTGATAAGGTGAATAAAAAATCGTGTAAAACTGTAAGGATATCTGTGATTTTACCAGAATCGAATGAAGACAACTGCCCTGAATACAACTATAAGGACCAACTAGCAGCTGTAAAGGTAACTTATGACAGAAAATGGTCTCGAATTGTATTTTAGACCAAGTAGAATTATATATAGAACCGTCTAAAACTATTTGCTGGTATTCCTAAACAGTTTTGACAGTTAACAACTCAAATTTTCTTTGACTTGTCAACGTCTGTTAGTGCAGGTTCCCTGAAGGTTTTATTATTAAAGTATCTTTAAATTTACTTTAATTATGAGGTTAGCATTTACGTCGCCATGTTTAACGTAGATTTTACAAAAAAAACATACATTTTTGCATGCTGCAAATGGAAAAACTTTGGCTAAAGAGTCCATTGTTTTAAATGATGTCCCCATCTGATCCCATTGTAGATTTTACCCAAGTTTGTCTATAAACCACCTCCCAGGGCTTTTCTCAGATCGATTACGTTTATGTCCTTTTATTCCTCCCAACCTAGGATATATGCAGAATTTGCAACTGTGCCCCGTCCGTGACGCAGTGCAATATGCAGTGGAAAGTGCAATACTACACAGCACCTATCATTATTTCTGTAGATAATTTTTGCGTACGTAGTCTACTTTCAGGAATAATTCATGTAATTTCGGCTCTTCAATTTTTAGATAAATAGCTTTCCGCAACGTTGCCAAACAGCAAAGCTGACAAAGTTGGGGGATTATTCTTGAGCGCGTGAGAACGTGTTTGTCGGTACGGATGGAAAACGTCACGTAGTTAGTACACACATCAATTAACATTAAAATTAGATAGGAATAACAATATCAGTTTCACATTAATTTAGATTATGTCAAGGTTTCACTGGTCACTTATCTTGGAATCGGTAAAAAAGTCCAAGAATAATCAAATGAATCTTCAAAAGAATCAGAATGTATGGATCGTGAGTCATAGTTTTTGGAATAAGCCGCTTATAATTTAATGTAGTACAAAGCTAGAATTGCCAAAAAAAACGAATAGTTAAGCAAATAAATGTTTTCGTAATTGGTGGGTAGAAAAATTCGCTTACTTGAAAGATATGCATAGATAACAGCTTTGCTTTGCATGAGGTCGCGCCTAATAATAGGCCAACGGAATGAATTTAATATTTAATTATTTAATCTCACTGTCATTTAAGTAATATGGAAAGGGAGTTTATTTATTACGCGACGAACTGGTAGGCGATGACAGAGACCGAGCGCCTTTTTAGTGACACATGGATATCTACCTAGATTCGCGGAATAAAATTATTTGGTCACCCAATTATTTTTTTGAACGATTAAAACATATTTGTAATATCTAAATTTGTTTTTATATCAAGTTTTTTGCGGTATTTTCACTATTGTCGGGATTGCATTTGGGCGCGCAAGTATTAGGAGAGCAGAAAGCGAAAGTTGTGGAGGTAGATCGCTCGCAAACCAAACTCCAAAGCCTGCCTCGATGTCTCGGGTGCGAGCGATACTAGCCTGTATGTTACCCGTGGTTAAGGTCTTGCGAGGCACTCTCGCTGTCCCACGTTTTATTTTATTCGGCTTCGGCAAGTTTATCCTCTCATCTCTTCATCTCGAAATTCTTGTTTCATTTAAGTAGGTATACCTCCGACGTTTAATTAATTTTTCGCGCTTCTAATTTATTAAAGTATGTTTTTTATTCAGTATTTTTGAGCGCCAATCTTTTCTTTGTCTGTTGTAACTGTCGTGTGGTTCATTCGTCATAGGTAATAGATTTCTCCAGTGGCGTCGCAATTTCTCAAGGATTAAGGTTGTACATATGACCACCATTTCCCGTGTCCCTATTTCATTACCCGTTAATGTAATTTTTGTTCAATAATTGATATTTTGGTGGCAATAAAATTATTCAACAAGTCATAGCGCCTAGAGCTTTTTAAATACATAACTGAAATTTGGAAGATGTAGAATATTACTAGTTAATTTTAGTCTCAATTTTATTATAACACTCGCAACCTTTGTTTAAAAAAAAATTCTGAAAAAACCCAATTATTCAGAAAATATACTATTTTCTAAGTTTTAAAAATTTGTTTTGAACTTTTCTTTAAATACTAGAAAGTACAATTATAAAAAAAACAATTAATTTATCAAACTCAACATAATATAAAATTTTCCAGCTAGTTGCAAAGATCGATACTTTAAAATCATCAAATTCAAATGAAATCTAAGGAAATCAAGTGGAATCAATGAAATCAGTGGAACCAGTAGCGTCAAAACAGCTAATAAAACACATCTTCATCTTTCACATAAACATATTTTGACATCTAATTAGTAGATTAAAATAAGTCAGAAACGTTGAGAAAAGTCCCTCATCAGCTCGGCACAGAGTAGTTTGCAATGCGTCTAGACCGCGGCCTCACAGTGCCTTCTCTCCTAAGGTGCGACTGACCCACCTGATTTTTAAATCTATTTTTATTTCTATGCTATGACGTGTCTAATAATTTCGTTGACACCCTGTCGAGTGTTTCCCAGCGTTCAATCCTGCACCCACTAAAAATTACTATTCTTCAATCAATTAAACAATGGAAATATCTTTTATTGCCTTATTGTATTTTTATGGTTGCAAGTGGAACTGTTACCTTTTCGAGCTACACCCATGCAGTTCAATATTATTTATTAAGCTCATTCTGTAACGTTATGCATCTTTGTTTATCAATGCTAGAGAAAGAGGATAGAAGACAGTTTAAGCAATTTATTATATGTAGATACCTACTAGGATAATGGGGAGGTAGGTATGCCAAGTTGACTGATCATCCTTCATTATCCATGCCTAGCTTATAGCAATAATTTTAAATACCTACCTATTGCAAGTTTCTTGCGAAAATCTGAAATTGTATTGCACGTCATATTACACAGGGTGTTCAGATTTTTTTCTAGTCTTTTGCTTCAATGGACGAATGCCATAGCTGCCTATGATTTTGTGATTTGTTTTGAAAAAGATTTTTTACTTGTCAGTTATTAATTCCTTTCCACTATATGAAGCAAGAATGATAATAATTCCTACATTAATTAAGTACTTATTTTATTACATTTTCAATTTGGTAAAATTTGCCTAATCGTCGCGTCACATGCGGACAGCCACGCTCCCTCGTATCAGGAGAGCAGAAAAGTATGACGTTATAATAAATTATGAATTTCGCAGATGTTATCTCTGTGTATCCCAAGAGCACTAGATTAATTAAGATTTATAGAGTGCAATCTTAAAGCGACGCTTAGGCATACATATTTCTTTTTTATCTTTAATTATATATCTAGATAGATATACTTACTTATTTCTTGAAAATGAAATAAAGTACCTGCGTAACTACCTACCTAATCATCGACGTTGCTTTATGGCTTCAATAGCATGTCACTGGTCACTCGTTCCTCTGAATACTATGTAAAATCTCTTATAAAAAAACTGGGCACTCAATTAAAAATAAAACAACATGTTCAAGCGTTTTTTCTAAATAAATACTGTTCTTTTAAGGTTGCGTTTTGAGTTGTTTTACGGGCAAGTTAGCTTTGGCATAATCAATAATTATTGTATCTCCAATCGAGTTATTTTAGAAAGCAACAATTTCTTTCTATTTGCAATTCCATCTGCCTCATATTTGCTAGTGGACAGAGGCGTGCAGTACTCATTTTATTTTATATTACATAGGAATTTGTCAAAATTATTTCAGTTATCTTTTTTTTATGGTGGCTTGTTGATTCAAATTACATATCTTCGCGTAGATAATTAAGTAAACAGAATACCTAGCAAACAGAATTAGCCACTTCCTGTTTCCGTTAATTTAAGCAGGTCGACGATAAAAAAAGTGCCAGTGTTATATACAGGGCGCATTTTAATTATGTGAGGTAGCTATGCGGCGTACGCGTTCTTTCATATTGAATTTGTCTAACTGTAAAAGAAACCGTACAAAGTCTGCAGGTGGAGGTACCTAGATTCGTGTCAGTGTCACGGTTAAAACTTAAAACTCAAATGAAATAAGATAATTTTATTAAAACCTTATTATAAAATTAAATCATTTAAAAATGCCTAGTGATGATTTTGTGATAATTTTATACAAATTAGAAATAATAGTTATTAAAATACATTCCAGTTTCTTGTCTTTATGAAACATAAGTACATTGACATTTCAAATGTACTTTGTTTTACAGTAAACTTACTATTTCGTCATTAGCATTACATAAATATTAAAATACATAGCCTATTTACATAATTATCTTAATTAAATACAATAATAGTTTTTGAACTTACTTTTAACACAATTTTGAACTGATTGTTAATGTCAGCTCGTGTTACTTAATACATCCGTAATAAATTTACTACTTTTATCATGTCAAGTTTTACTAATGAAATCTTACAGAAACAGAACTTAATTCTAACATTTCGTAACTTTTATCAGATTTGCAAAATATTTATTGCATTACAGGAATTTTAGTGATATGAGTTCTTAAAATTCCCACTTTAAGAAACAGTTGAAGGTCATTCTGCTTTGTATTGTATTTTCTTTCAAAATAAAAATAAATACGTAGAGATAATGGGAAAATATATTTGTTTATGTTGTATAAGTTATAAGACGCGGGAATTTTATAGATCAAGAAAATCTTACTTACAAGTTTTATTATATAAGTAAAATATTGTATTTTCTTTTGCAGAAACGCGTAAAACAAGGTAAGGATCCTAATAATATAGAAAATGGGCTGGACCCCTTTCCCGATGACGATGATGACGTTAGGAGAATTGCACTTGAAATGGAAGCAAAATATGTAAGTTCGATTTTTAGCTGTTTTAGTATCTAAATGAAATTTCTTTGAAAAAATTTTTCATTCGGGATTTGACAAAAAATTTAGGTGATATCATTTTCCATTACATTTTCACTACATATAGAGATCCAGAATGGGTGAATGTTTATATTTTTTATATTTAACATTGGCAACACTGGCACTGATTCATTGAAGTATATATACAGGGTGCAGATGCATGTAGGGTCCCAAAATATTGAAATTGAATCGAACAAACTGCAGCCAAATATTTCGAAAAATGATTATCTTTTAATTACTTTTTTTAAAAAAAAACAGCTAATTAAGTGAGTGAAAAAATATATCAACTATGACTGTGAGTTCAAATACATTGAAACACTACAAGGTATTCATTAAGGTTTTCAAGAAAAAATGCATTAAGTATTTAAAACAATATTTTAATAGTATTTATTACAAGAAATCAAAAAGTCAATCGTCCACTTTCTCTTTAAAATTTGACTTTAAAATAAAATTAAATTAAATCTGAAGAAATTGTTCACAATGGGCATCATTTTCTTTGAATCATAAATTTACTCTTCACCGAGAATTGAAATTTACTCTATCTAATAAATAATGATTGTTTCTTATGACGTTACATTTATTTGTAATACGATTTCACAAATCTTCTCATAATTCAGTTGGCAAAGAATAAACAAAATTCTTCAATGTTCCCTAAACAAAATAACCACATTTGTATGAACGCCGAAAACAATGTCCCATGTAACTTTCTGGATTCTCTAGCATCAAAAACTTGGCGATTTCCCTAGCCATGTTTCCAATTTTGTTGATGCCAACGTTTTGGCTTGAACATTTTCCGTTTTGATAGTTTAAAAAACCCTGTCTGTCTTCGGATTAGGAGGACGAAGAGCACAGTACTTTTTTAAGATAGTGTAAAGGTTTATTAAAATTGTAAAACACTTTGGTACCTTTGTTTTTGTATTCTTCAGTTTAATCGGCATAGCACTGCCGAAATCTTTGGTGTCTTCTATTTTGAGATAACATAATTCCTCCTTCCGACATGCCCCAGATAGTCCAACTGCCACCACCGCCTTGATAAGTAAATATTTGTCGCCTGATGCTTTCGTCAAAAACCGCAAAATCATCTTCTGTGAGGATTTGGGACTTCTTTGGGGCGTAGTTTTCGGATTTTCGTTTGATTAGCGATCTATGGTGTGATTGGCACTTAACGTTGCCTTGAGCATCGAAAAATCGTCCATAACGTCGAAAATTTATATTTCTTGGATAGTTCTTCAAAATACACCATTACTGCGTTTTCTGAGAAAGTTTGGACATTTTTGGCTAGTCGCCAGTCCATAAATCGGCTTAACTCAGCTTCATACCTCCTGGATTTTGTGCGCAGCAGTTCCAAACATATTTCGCTTGCTTTCTGTAAAATCTCTTCAGAATCACACATTTTCACACCCAAACTTCGGGAATTCAACAATTTATGAAGCATCTAATCGACAAAATAAAGGAGCCGTTACGGCTATGAAACTCAGCCAACTTGAAACATTGCATAATTTGGGTAACAACATCAAATAAAAATCACAATCTGGGGACGCGTGTGCAAAGATGACATAACCGTGTGCAAAATGTTTAGCACACGGCGTGTGCAAAATACTGTTTTCAGAGCGTGTTTTCCGTGTGCAAAACCCCCTATTGCAAGGCAGTCGTATAAAAATAAAATAGTTTTATTACTGTCAAATTCTAACGACAAAGCCTGCTACTGACTTTTTGATTTCTTCTAATAAAGACTAATAAAATTTCATTTTAACACATTTTTTCTTGAAAACCTTAAAAGTTTGTTTTAATTCGATCAATGGGAAAAAAGGTTTATATAATTTTAAGGGTGGCTCACCTTCAATGAACACTTTATTTTTTTTAATTTACTTAAATTCATGGTCAAAGAAGACTAGTAATACACCTAAATCAGTAGCAGCAAGTAATTCAGAGATATTCATTTTTTTCAAATACAGGTATGTTTGGCTAAATAGGTTCTTATACGGAACACCTTGTATAACAAGAGTAATACTTAATATTCCTGTCAGCGTTCAAAAGTATAAACATTCTTAAAAAACTCAAAAACTATGTCCATGCAAACTCTTACCTAACCGTTCTTCCAGGGCTCCGGAATGAATTCGGCTAAGAAGAAACGGAAAGGCAGGAAAGACGACTATGCCGACATCGGCATGGGCTACGACGAGTCCGACTCCTTCATTGACAATACCGACGGATATGATGAGATCATTCCTCAAAACGTTACTACCCTCCATGGGGGCTTCTACATAAATTGCGGAGCCCTCGAGTTTAAGACTGATGAAGAGGCCAGTTCTGATATTTCGTCTAGTTCTTCTGAGAGCGAAGACGAGACCAGGCCATCCAGTAATCGAAAGGTGAGTTTACGTTTTGGTGACGAATAAGTGTTGAATGTTTTCCTTTTCCAGAGAATTTTGGAGACTTCAGAAGATAGTGAAAGTGACACTGCCCCCACATCTCAAATAGAAAAGGTACAAAACTATCGAATTTATATTAAGATGATAGTAGACATTTTCCTTTCGTTTTAGAAACCAAAATTGCAATCATCCAAAAATACTATGCAACAGGCCATCAAGAAGAAATTGTTTAGTCAGAATAAAATTCAGGTTAAAAAACGAAGGTTGATCGATCCACTGAAGAAAACCGTAAAGGAACTACTGAGAGAGAAGCGAGAAGATCTGAATATGAGTCTTCCTTTAGAATTACAAGATGAGAAAGAAGGTATTATCGCCATTCAGTATTATCGTTATTAAATTACAAAACGATAGTTTAACAAAGTAAAAAGTTGTCTACAATCGTTTACTTTTTAGCAGATAACGTGGAGAAGGATTCGCTTAAAGAGAATAAGAAACCGATGAGTATTACCAGTGTAACCGATGCCATAGAATCCGTTGTCAAACAGGTTGTTGGCGAGACGGATTACAGTCCCATCCAGAATAATAAGCAGAGTAGTCCGGATTTAAATAAGAAAAACGATCTGGTGGTTCCGAAAAGTGGTATGCACTTCATTTTTTCCTTAAATTACACACCTTGTCGCTTAGTTTTTGCTACAATCGTTCTTTCTGATTATAACTGTTATAATTCGAGTATTACGGCAACTTTTACAATTATCAAATGGATGAAAAGTTAATCGTGGTAATTGTAAATTTACATGTACTGTAAATTTATAAGAGAAGCCGTATTTTATATAATTGGTAAACTGTAGTTACAGTGGTTTATATAATTTTCAAATGTATGAAAAGTTAATGGTGGTAATGGTAAATTTACATTTACACATCATCGGTATAGGAAGATTTTTACAATTATCATGAAATGTATGAAAAGTAATAATATTAACAGTAAACTTACATTTGTTTATAGACTCATACTTTCTTATTTTTATAACTAAATTGAACAATTCTGGTATAGCAAATTTTACAATTATCGAATATTTGAAAAGTATATTGTAGCAATTGTAAATTTACATTTATATTTATAAATATATAGTAGAATCTATATTTGTAAACTTGTAAATTTATAGGAAAATTTTTATTTTTTTTTGGTCTTTGTAACTTCGATATTTTGTTATTACAGCAATCTTTACAATTATATGTATCAAAAGTTATTGGTAATAGCTGTAAATTTACATTTACATTTTAAATTTATAGAATTTGTACTTATTTGTTTTTATGACTGGAAAATGCTGGTACAGCAAATTTTACAAGTATTAATGTTTGAAACGTTAATAGTAGTAAATGTAAATTTACATTTATGTTTGTAAATATATAAAGTAAAATCCATACTTTTATTTTTTACATCTATAAATTATGTCGTTACAACTTTTACAATTTTCAAATATATGAATAGTTAATTAATATGGTATTTGTAAATTTACACTCACATTATTTGTAAATTTATATTTTCTTGCTTTTGTAATATGTAAATTTGACTTTTGCAAATGTTTGCATTAATTGTTGGTATGTTTACAAATGCAACACATACAGATTCAGCTTATTTCCTAGAAATTAATGTTTGAAGCATTAATAGTAGTAAATGTAAATTTACATTTATGTTTGTAAATATATAAAGTAAAATCCATACTTTTAGTTTTTACATCTATAAATTATGTTGTTGCAACTTTACAATTTTCAAATATACGAATAGTTAATTAATGTGGTATTTGTAAATTTACACTCATATTTGTAAATTTATATTTTCTTGCTTTTGTAATATGTAAATTTGACTTTTGCAAATGTTTGCATTAATTGTTGGTATATTTACAAATGCAACACATACAGATTCAGCTTATTTCCTAGAAAAAAAAAACTGAAAATTGTAAACTGTAAATGTAAATTGTAAATTTGATTTGAATCATCAACAAAACAAAATCTATTTAATGGAGATTAGTTGGCTAAACTTAGATTTAATATAAGGTTAATTTCACCAATGATAAATGTGTAAATTTACGTTTATCCAGAAAATATGGGAGGTGTGTTATAGATTTGCGGATTGTTTTAGTGGATGTTCCGTCATCTCTGGAAGGTGGGGAATCTAGTCAAGAGGCGAATAAATTGGAAAAACCGGAGGTGAAGTTACCAGAAAATTTGCCGGCGGATATTTTAGATCTAATAAATAGAATAAAACAGGCGGCCTTGGAATATAAGGGGGAAGGGAAAAAGAGGTTCTTTTCAGACGAAGTCAACTCAATGCTACTGAAGTATGTTCGAAAAGGAAACTCAAAAATCGCGTATTAATATCTTCTCTTTTCAGTTTGGAAAGGAAATGTAAAATACTGGGTAAATCGTCGAGGGTGAGAATATACGATCATCTATCCTTATTCACGAAGGTCAGGAAGGAAACTTTAAGTCGTCGTGCCAAAAATCTCTTCCTAGAGGACGAGGAGAAGAGACTCAAGAAATTAACGGCTAAGTTGAAGGATAATATCGAACAAATTATGCCGTCGTTGATGATGAATTTCGAACAGGAAAGCCAAAGAATTCTACAGAAAAAGTAAGAACCTCGTGTCGGTGTCGGCAAACGGTGTTAATTTCTTTGTCGTTGCAGATTTTCAGAGAGCGCCGATTCCGAAGAAAATAAAGCTTTAAAGATGCCCAAGAGGCGATTCAAGTGGACTGACGAATCCAAGTAAGTAATGATAATGGTAAAAAAAATCTGCAAAATCAAGAAATATTTTAATAATTTAATAATAATGAAAAATATTTTTTCAGGACAAATATTAAAATTTTATTTTATTTTCCGAGGAAATTCACTAAGCGCGTTGTTTTCCGATATTTTGGAATGATTTCTACAGATTTTTTTTTATATCTTGCAACACATACAACTGATTATAAAAGTGTCACACCTTTCGATTACGGAATTAGCATTAAGTGTAATTGTTTCAGAAAACTGCTGAAGGACATATTGAGCATAAAAAAGAGATGCCTCATACTGGAGGGTAAGCAGAAGGACAACCTGGAGGAGCAGATCAGCCAGTATCTGAGGAGGGAGATACTGCCGCTGTGGCCCGAGGGGTGGATGTACTTAAACTCCCTGAAGAAGGTGTACAACAACATGACGGAAAACTCCAAGATGCTGGAAAACAACAACTCAAAGAGTAATACTCCAAAGCAACATTCCGGTATTACGATAACGCCAGTTTCCAATAACAAGCCACCCGCTAAGACGGACGTCACTCCCAACAGCGTCACCTTCAGTAAAATCAACGCCAGTGAACCGAAAGTCGGTCCGAAAACGACGGAGATCAACCCCAACAGCGTCACCTTCAGTAAAATCAATGCCAGTGAAACGAAAGTCGGTCCGAAAACGACGGAGATCAACCCCAACAGCGTCACCTTCAGTAAAATCAATGCCAGTGAACCGAAAGTTGTTCCGAAAACGACGGAGATCAACCCGACGACCTCCCACTTGGGTTCGTTCAATATCAACAACATAATCCCCCTGAAAACCCCCCAGCCGCATAAGCTCGTGCCCGTGGTGCCCGCTGCCACTATTAAGGAAGTCGAGAAGTCTAAGGAACACGAATTCAAAAAGGCCGCGGCGCTGCCGGAAACGTATAAATTCAGTAGGAATCAAGAATCTTTGATGGCTCAGCCGGACATAGCGACGGGTAAGTTTGTTTTTACTCGATATATTTTGAAATTTTACTTTGAAATTTTCATTGAACTTGTAATTATTGTTTAATTTATGTGAAAAGTTCTACATTTCTGAAGTCTGCCGAAATACAGGCTGTCTGGAATATGAGTGTGTCTGAAACTCGGTAAATGATTGAAGTTTTCATTAATTTCTTTTATGTTTTTGAAGTTATACTTCTTTGCGCCCGTTAGACACATTGGGATGGGATGTTGGTCGAGAAACCGCGTCACGCTCAAAAGGAAGAACAAATTTTTAAGAACTACTATAATAATAATAATATCTATATATATTTTTACGACTTTTTAGATTTTTTTAAAATTTTTTTTTTTTGTACGTCAGTGTTTTTAAGATTTTTTTTTTTTGTACGTACGAGTGGGTGTATGAGAATGGCCAAAGAAGTATAACTTCCACCGTCTGGTCCGACGCAGACAATTTTTTTGTTGAAGACTTTTCATGAATAATTTTAATAATATCTAAACATACTTATGTCTTCCTTTCTGGGATTTCATACGAGGTGTGGCAATTAAGTTCTGGAAATTTAGTTATAACGATAGCACGTTTGGTTTGTGTTTTATGTGTATCTTTTGGAAGTAACTTTTTTAGTGGCGTCGTGAAAATGAGTGGCTCAAATTACAAGCAACGTGTTGTGATCCAATTTTTAGTGAAATCTGGCGAAAAACCCACGGAAATCCTTTGAAAATTGCAGGTGGTGTATGGAGACGAGTGCATGTCGAAAACACGAGTGTTTGAATGGGCAAAACGGTTCAAGGAAGAGCGTGATTCTGTAGAAGATGATCTACGTGAAGTAGTTTCCGTCACCTCTCGTACTGACGCGAATTGATCGTTTGTGTGCACTGATCACATCTGACCGGTGCCTAAGCATTAGTGCGTTGTCTGACGAGTTAAACGTCAACAAAGAATCCGTTCGCAAGATGTTACACAAAAATTCGAATATGTAAAGATTTGCGCAAAGATGGTGTCAAAAGTTCTCACCAGTGAACAGAAAAACATACGAAAATCGATCTGTAAGGATTTGTTGTCCCGCATTCGAAGCGACAGTAGAGACTGGATGAGTCGGGTAGTCACGAGAGATCAGACCCGGACATTTGAGTATGACCCCGAGACCCGTAAACAAAGTCAACACTGGATGGAAAAGAGTGGAGAGCGGCCAACGAAAGCGAGGATGTCCAAGTCACGACTGAAGGCAATGTTGATCCTTTTTTTTGATATCCACGGCATCATTCATCGTGAATATGTTCCTACCGGCTAGACAGTGACTGGACAGTTCTATGTTGACGTCCTGGAACGGCTACGGGCCCGCGTGCGACCCGAACTCGCCAAGAACGGCTGGATCTTGCAGCACGACAACGCGCTAGCCCATTCCTTGTTTATTGTGCAAGAGTTTTTGGCAAAAAAAGGCATTCCAATGTTGCCGCACCCACCCTATTGCCCCCCTTGCGATTTTTTTTATTCTTCAAGATGAAGTCGCACCTCAAGGGAACTCATCATGGCGGCATACAGGAGGTCAGAGAAGCTGTAACCGTGGTGCTGAACGGGTTAACTACGGAGGATTACCAAAGGTGCTTCCAATCATGGGAGCAACGTTGGAATCATTGTGTAGAGTTAGAAGGAGACTATTATGAGGGTCGATAATAACATTTTGGCGAAATTTAATTTGCTTGTTGTTTCATTGACAAATTCTCGGAACTTAATTGCCACACCTCGTATACACAGTGTTTCCAGAATCACTGTCTTGTATCTTGAAATTTATAGGGTCATTCAAAAAACCATGATAGACAGACTGTAAAAATAAAAATTCCAAATTCGAGGAAATTTTAATTTTTTGTTTGTTTCGAAATGGTTGTTGAATGTGCGAAAAACTGTTCTGTACGGTTGAAAAATTTTTGACTGTTAAAAAACCTCAAAATTAAGGGAGCTCCATTTTTTTTTAAACTAATAACAAGGGTCTGTTAGAATACTAATTAACGAAAAATATACAGGGTGTTTTAAAAAAATTAACCAATCGCTAAAAACCTTCATCGAATATAAAAAATTTTAAATACAAGGTGTTGAAAAAGTGAAACCAAATTTAAAAAAAGCGCAAAATTTATGAAATTTGACATTTTTTTAAAATGAAATGCCATGAAAATTATATTGTTGGACCTTCACCACCATAGAAAGGTCAGCCAAAGTCGCAAAGCATCAGAATTTTTTAAAATCGTTTAAATTGCAGAAATGTCATATATGTCAAGTTTCCATGAGAATTGTCATTTCCTATAAATATCATGACATAGCAACGGAAACACTCTGTATACATTTCATTATTTTGCATCAGACTGTTTATAGTATTCTTATAATTTTCAAGTGGCGCAACCTTACCCGGACAGCAGCGTGATCATAATGAATTCCCGCAAGGACGAGATCAACAATTTACTGAAAGAAAACAAGGAAATTAACGCTGTGATATCTAAAGCCCCACACTGCCAGCTAATTGATCTCACCGACGCGTCGGAACGCAAAGCTAAATCGGAAGAACTAAAACCTTACAAATTGGCAAAGGAACCGTCCGGACCCAGTTTGAGTTCCACTAATTCGAGCGAATACACGGACGTTGCGAAACTGTCGAGCAAACACCCGGAACTGAGCGTTACGCCCGCTTTCGTGCCGACCAAACCTTCTAAATCCGACGGCGACGACATTCAGATGGTCATGGAGAACCTGAAGGCGCTTCAGAAGTTGTCGTCTCCTATCAAAGCCGACAACCCGACTAGTTCCCCCGTTTCCGTCATAGCGTATAACAGGAGCTTCTCCCCGAAGTCCAACTCGAGCCAGAGCAGTCCCGGGCACCGGGCCGAGTTCAATCCCAAGACCGACTTCTCCGGCAGCTTTCAGGACGAGTTCCAGAAGCAGTTTATTAATTCCCTGCAACAGATGGCCACCGCTTCCAGTTCGAACAAGTCGAGTTACAATAGGTGCAGTTAGTGGAACATTCGTTTCGTATCGTTTTGTTTGACAGTTGGTATAGAGGAGTAGCCGTCATATTGAGGGTATATCTACATGTTCAGGTAAGGCTTTTTAGGAGGGAGTTGTTAAATATGCCAAAAAAAAGATGCTTCCGAAATATGTGCTTTTTTTTTAACTAGTGTGATACTATTTTATTCATACAATCAGAATTTGTCAGAAAAAATTATAAGAATTTCGTGAAAACATAGAAAGGCCTTATATTCTTAATTTCAATGTATCGGTTCAAATTCCAATACGACATTTTTATAAGAACTTGGATGTAATTTTTATTGATTTTTTTATGTATGAATTCTGTTTGCCAGATTTCAAATTGTAGCATGAAATTTCAGTGTCAATTAAGGACGAGCTCAAAATTTCCCAGCCGCAATTAAAAATTTAATTTCAAATTGAGAAGAAATTAAATTGCATGTTATTTTTTCGTTTACCAAATTTTGAGTTCCAATACGAAATGTTGAATCCAAATTTAAAATTCATTTTAAGTTTTCATACAAACTGTTTAGGAATAAAATTTCAAGTTCCGATATGGGTTCTGATAAAAAGTCGCTAAATTGCGAGTTCAAATTTGAAACTTTTAGTTTCGCCACAAATTTAATTTGAATATAAATTTTGAAGGTGAGATATAAGTGGTCTGCTTACTTCCTGCTCGGCCTAAGCGGCTCGACTTACAGGAAGCGACCTACATTGCAGCAGGTAATTAACGTAGACCTCTCGTCCTGGGCGACAAGCCATTAAATCTGTAAATGATACTGCAGGAAACAACTACTCACGCCGGTCGGGGCCTTAGTCCGCGGAGTAGTTGTGTCCTACAGTATCATTTACAGATTTAATGGCTCGTCGCCCAGGGCGAGAGGTCTGCGTTAAGTATGTGCTGCAATGTAGGTCGCTTCCTGTACATATGAAGGAAGAGCCAGTTCAATTGTCGGTCACCTCACCTATGGCATACTGATGAGGGCTAACAAACCCGAAACCGGTCTCTGTCTGGTGGTGTGTCCGACAAGGGTTCTTGGCTGTTCAAGCAGATACTGCAGGAGTAATTCAATGCCGGTCGGGGCATTAGTCCACGGAGTAGTTGTTTCCTGCAGTATCATTTACAGATAAATTTTTAAGACCACAGAATTTAATATTTTAGCAAAGGACCCCGCACAAAAAGATAGGAAATGCACTCTCTGTCAAATTGTCTGAATTTTTGATATGTTATACATTTTGTCATCCTGAACAAAAGTCTCAATGGGCACTAAACTCCAAAGTCCATGGTTTGGCTCCTATGGAGCTCCGAAGCTTCGTGACTCCACCATAGTATAGAAACCTCTAAAAAAATCATATTTTAATTATTTTAATGTATGCTCTTAAGTTTTTGAGGATGCTGAATTTGAATATGATGTCAAATCGATAATATTGACAGTTGACAGCTGTCAAATGCTTCAAAGAAAAACAAAGCTTATATTAAAGATTGAGTGTATTCAGGGAACTCGGCGCCTAAAGCGCTTTACTGAAGCGGTGTACTGAATAGTGCTATAATTTTCAGGCAGCGCTTTAGCGCTTTATAAAGCAATGAAGCGTATAATTTATCCGCTTGACTTCTTTATTATTTATAAAGCACACTAAAAATTGGTATGTTTGGGTAATCTAACCTAAAATTTGTATTTACTGTCTTCATGCTGACTGGCTTACTAAGGCATTATTTTTTTAAGAAGAGATAAATAATATTTTCTCTTTGGTATGTCATTTGAAATATAGCCTAAGTTGAGCAATAAGTAAATAATGGAGGAGAGGATACTATTACTTTGCAATTGAGAGAGAAAATCATTACGGTTGCAGTAACACCAGAAGAAAGACAAAATATATTAAATGGTAACGGTCATTTTTTATCTAATACAAGTCAACGTTAATATTAATTTTAGTGCTAAATTATTCATCCCTTTTTGTAATGATTTTCAAATATAACAAAAATATATCATATCTAGGTACTTAAAAATAACAACAATTATGTTATTACATTTTTTACTTGATATGTAATATTGTTTGCATACATCTAATAATTTATATAAAAACCCCAAAAACAAATAATTTTAAATGCCTCTGCCTCTATCAATAATTAAAACTGAAATCGTAAAAGTAACTAGATAAGTAGCAAGTTCGATTAGTTCATTCAGTGTGACACATTAAAGCGCTGCAGCGCCGGTTCCGTAGCGCTTTAACGCTTAATTCCTGAACGCAGTCAATGTTATCAGATGTTTTTGAAGACGCTGAATTCAAATAAGATGTCAAATCGATAATATTGACAGTTGACAGCTGTCAAATAACTGTAAAATGCTAAAAAAAAAAGAAGTCTCATATTAAAGGATGTTATCATATGTTTTTGAGGACGCTGAATTCAAATAAGATGTCAAATCGATAATATTGACAGTTGTCAAATGCTAAAAAAAAAGAAATCTCATATTAAAGGATGTTATCATATGTTTTCGAGGTGAATTCAAATAAGATGTCAAATCGATAATGTTGACAGTTGACAGCTGTCAAATGCTTTAAAGAAAACAGAAATCTTATAATCAAGAATGTTATCATATGTTTTGAGGTGAACTCACATGTGAGGTCAAATCGATAATATCGGCAGTTGACAGCATATGATAACATTCTTTAATATAAGATTTGTTTTTCTTTGAAGCATTTGACAGCTGTCAACTGTCAATATTATCGATTTGACATCATATTCAAATTCAGCATCCTCAAAAACTTGAGACTTTTGTTCAGGATGGCAAAATGTATAACATATCAAAAATTCAGACAATTTGACCGAGAGTGCATTTCCTATCTTTTTGTGCGGGGTCCTTTGAATCCCAAAATTTTCAAATCCAAATTCGAAATCTTTGAGTTGTGAACTTCTGCTTGAAATTTTATAAAAAGTTCAATCTTGATGTTCAAAAATCGAAGACGTTATATATTTTCTGAAATGATTTTTTTTTATTTTCAGCTTCTTAATCGAATTATCGACAACAGAACTGGACTTTTTTTATGTAAATATATATCATACTGCCTACCAATATATAAATATATATCAATATTGTAATTATTTCTTTGTTTTGTAAATTAAAACTGTTCAAATTAGTTTCTTTTTTTAGTCATTCCTGTGTAATTAATTTATTTCAGCTATGTATATTATTAAAATATGTTGTACTTTTTAAATATATTTTTTTACCCGACTTTAAATATTCCAATTAAAAAACGTACCTAGCGTAAAGCTTCTTTATTACAACTCATTTTACACATACAATTATTACGCCAGTTTAGTTGGTTTGACGAATACCCGCTTCCTCTTGAACTTCTTCCTGTCCACGTCCAGTTTCTGTAATTTCGACTGAATTTCACTAAATATTTCCTTTTGTTCCTCCTCTGGTACAGTCCTCCTATAAAACCGAGTTGCGGCAAGTTAGAAAAAATATATTACAATTTTTTTGATAAATATTTCTTACATGTATTCCTTCATAAGATCGTATTTCTCCCAAGGCTTAGCGAGTTCGGCAGCTCTTTTATAGAATTTCTCAGGTAGTTCCAGATCTTGAACCCCTTGCAAATTTTTCCTTTCCCACCTTTCCAGCCATGGTCTGGGTTTCAGTTTCACCTTTATTGGATTTACTGGCACTGAAGATCCTTTTTAAAGAAAATATATATTCAGAAACAATTCACTCAATGCTATCCGCTAAAATTGTGTGCTTTTGTGAAAAACGTTACCTTCAGGTATAATTTCTGCCTCCATGTTAGTATCAAAAGTACTGAATTCTGGCAAAGCATCTCTTAAGTAGAACAATTCGTCATCTAACCGTTTCTCTAGCCTTAAAACTTCAACTTTCTGCAGTGAAGGGTCATATATTTCATACAAAACTTCTATTCCCTAAAGAAATAATTTTATTTGTAGTGAGGAAACCAAAATATTACTCTCGATTAGTATTTGTTAAAACAAACCTGGTGATCTATAATATTTCGTAAAGTAAAGTTTGCCCTAAGTCCACAACCACCTCGATGGATGCAAATTCCAAGGAAACGATGAGATTTTCCTGCATTATGTCGATCTGAAGATGTCACTGCTACGATAGAACCTACCGGCAAAGTAAATACTTTTTAAGGTTCCTCACTTTCTACAGTCTACTTACCAACGTAAAATTCTGGAATATCTATCTGAGTTCTTCTGGCAATCATGTCATTTCTTTCCAGTTTCTCTCTAATTTGATTTCTAAATTCGATTTTTGGATCTGGTAAAAATTCTGGGTATACATATCGAAATTCTGAAACTTCCCTTTTCAGTTTTTCTGTTTTTAATTTATTTAATTCATTATCAGGTTTGGCTACTGCACTAGAGAATCTTAAAACTAATTAATACAATTAGCTGTGCATATAAAAAATTCAATTACAACAATATTACCTTTGCATGATTTTGAAATCTTACTCACGGAATTTCTTGTAAGTATTGGTAACATATTTTTTTACAATTGAGTTAACACTTAAAAAACCTGTGAAATTATTAATAAAATCCCATTTGATTAGAAGAAAATTTCAAGTTGACAAATTTTTAAGTTAGGTTATAATACGAGTGTAAAATCCATAGACTTCTAACTTATCAGATATCGTTTCTCGTTCTATGGTGAAAATTATTCTGTACTTGCTTGCGGTAAAAACTGACTGAAAGTAAATCACAGAAATAAATTTAGAATATTAAATCACTCCTAATATGACTCAACCTGATCTAATTCCCATAATTTTTTTTTATGAAATTTCATTTTCAATTTTGTTTGGGAAAAGAAATTGGTTTAGCAACCACTGACTACAGACCACTACAACCAAAATCCATAATCTAAAAAAAAAAGACCAAAAAAATATGACAGCTGATTGACAGTTGGCAAAATGGCTGCTGTTGTATTTACTGGCTCAAAATTGTTAAGTAAGATTATTTTCACACTTTCTGTCTATAATTAGGAATGAAAATCATAAAAAGTTCTTCAATTTTATTTTTTTACAGCATTATATTTGATAGTATAAATTTTTTATATTATTACATAACCTAACCCTAAAACATTTTTAGAGCAGCAATCGGGAATCATAGGCATTGCTTATGTACGATCAAATAATTACAGTTCTGAAGAAAATGTTTACAATTTAGCTAGTTTAAAAAGAGGAACAGGGGGTCGTTCAAGCTTCAATGGTATCGTTGCTACAGTCTTTGGTGCTACTGGTTTCATTGGTCGATATGTCTGCAACCGACTGGGAAAAATAGGAACCCAAGTAAATATATGAAATATTCTTCCCTTCCTTGAGTGAGTGATTATCATTGTACTTATTTTTTAGTTAATTATTCCTTATAGAGGTGATAATTATGAACCTATGAGATTGAAATTAGTTGGTGATTTGGGTCAGGTATATTTCCATCACTATCATTTGAAAGATGAAGAATCGATAGCAAAATCTATAAAATATTCTAATGTGGTCGTAAATTTAGTCGGCAGGGATTGGGAAACCAAGAACTTCAAATTTGACGATGTTCACGTAGAGGGGGCAAGAAGGTTAGCCAGAGCCGCCAAAAAGGCTGGCGTGGAGCGATTTATCCATTTATCAGCCCTAAATGCTTCTGAAACACCAGAGCAGGTAACTAATTTTATCGGACAACGTCGATGAAATGTGCTATAGAAATTCCGATAATGGTCATTAGCACAATATAGGTTTATTTAAGTAATTTTTTCAGGTTATTATTAAGGGAGGATCGAAATTTTTAGCCAGCAAAGCCAGAGGAGAACAGGCTGTTCTTGAAGAATTTCCAGAAGCTACTATAATTAGACCAGCTGATGTCTATGGTCAGGAAGATAGATTTATCAGGTAAGAAATCGCAGTAAACATATCAATGTAACATGGCAGTGTTTGTACAAGTATGACTAGTCAACCTAAGTTTCAATAATTGGGAAGAGATGGCAGCATCAGCACTATTTTCTAGATATTTTTTAAAGGGCTGTCTAAAACAGTTGCAAAGTCAAAAATTAGTTGCAATTTTTACCCCATAAAGAACTAGTGTGTTTTGGTTTTTACTTATTCAATAAATTATATTGAAATTAGATCAATAATTATTTATTAATTTTCCCCAATGTCTGGAGATTTAGTTTAGTTGATTGGAAAAAATCAAGAAGTGGCTGACATCTGTTGATAAATTTCAGAATTGCTGTATAGGTGAACAACAAATTACTTGTACAATAGGAATGTGAAGTTTTATGCGTTTTTTAATGTTTTTTATCAATTTTTCTTTATAAATAATACCAGAGCAGTTCGAAAATAGTATAATTTTATCTTGAATGAAGAAAAGTGCAGAATCTGCATAAGACAATTTGTAAATTAAATAGGGTGTGGGGTGAACAACAATTCAACAAATTCGTTTCTTATGTGTAGATGTAGTGGAAATTTTCTGTATTTTTTAGTAATTTTTCAAACTTTGATATCTCGGATGATATTTATTATAAAATTATGCTTACAAATTTAATCCGATTTTTCTTGTTTTTATCGTTTAATCATGTTGTTAGATATTATGCGCACACTTGGAGGAGGCAAGGCCAATACTTCCCTCTTTGGTATAAAGGAGAACGAACGATTAAACAGCCCGTCTACGTAGGAGACGTAGCCGGAGGCATTGTGGCTGCTATAAAAGACCCCGACACAGCCGGAAAGATATACCAAGCAGTGGGGTACGTTTTCTTAATTTAATAATAGTTTTGTAATAACAAACTTGTCGTTTCCAGTCCGAAAAGGTACCAGCTCTCCGAGCTAGTAGACTACTTCTACAGAGTGATGCGGAAGGACGAAGAGTGGGGCTACACGCGTTACGACATGCGTTGGGACCCCCTCTTCCAACTTAGAGTCACTTTAACTGAAAAATTGTCCATCAACTGGCCTATCGGCAACTTACACTGGGAGAAGATTGAAAGGGAGCACTTGACGGATAAGGTGCTTCCCGGCATTCCCACTTTGGAGGATCTCGGTATTACCTTGACGCCAGTAGAGGAACAGATCCCGTGGGAATTGAAACCTTGGATCTACGGGATTTACCGGGGACAGGACGCCGACGAGCCCGCCATCACAACCGAACCTCCTAAGGTAGCCGTTTCTTAAAAACACGTTTAGGCTTTGTCATATTTATTTACATCAATAAAAACATTAAGTACAGTGAATATTTAATACTATATAAAAAGATAGATGAATTGTATATCCTGTATTGTATATAATTAAAGAAATAAACGTTAAATATTATGTGTATATAAATACAAAACCCGTATTTGTGTAAATTTGCCCAAATCTGTGACAAAACGATATTTATGTAACACTAAAAGCTGCCAGACTAAAAACTATATATACAGGGTGTTCTGAAAATGATGGTGATGATCTTTTACGAAACGTAGTGCATTGAAATTGAGGGTAGGTGTAAATTTTGTAGAATATTGAAAATGTCAAAGCTGTTAGTTCTCAACTGTCCGATAGAGGGCACCAGCTACAATGACATTTTAAAGTAGAATTTGAGGTTAGGTTGTCTGCATAGTTATACAGGGTGTTCAGAAGCTCCATACAGCAAATTTAAGGTACGATTCTCTCGAAAAAAGTAACGTATCAAGCTCATATAACTTTTTCTCAAAAATATTAACAGAGCTAGCCACAAAGTTATTTTTTTAAATAGGTTTTCTGGCTATAACTTTTTCAATAGTGAAACGATTTATTCAAATTTGACATGCTTGTTACTTTTACAGACGCAGTTTCAGGTAAAAGATTTCTAAAGGGTAGAAACGGTACGTAAAAGGTGAAGAAATGATTGTAAGTTTTTTGTCTTTAATTTTATTGAAATTTTGATGGCATTTTAATTTATCTAAAAATTTGACTCTTATTTGAAATGAAACAAAAAAAACAAACGTTTGCGAGGAAATCAACATTTAACTATTTTGGACGTACGGGTGAATCTCATTTCTTTTACGATGTACGCAAAGTGTACTTTGAAAACAATTGAAAGATAGCTGTCGCAGTATTGCTAGAGGGTAATTTCAAATCGTATGCTTCGTTCATACAAGGTAAAGGCAGAAATGCAGCCTTTTATGAGCTCTCTTACTCAAAAACTAATCCGACGATGTGACGACCAGTCTGGAAATTGTTCTGCCAAGGTTAAAATAAATTAATTAATTGTCTATTTTCTCATAAATTACCGTCACAACAACACTATAACAGCTATTATTCAGTTGTTGCCAAGCTACACCTCTTACATCATAAAAGAAATGAGATTCACCCGTACGTCCAAAATATTTAAATGTTGATTTAACTCCAAACGGTTAGTTTATTTGACTTTAAAAAAGAGTATCAAATTTGTAGATAAATCTTCAGTGCTTAAAAAAAAAGCTGTAAAATTTCAATGAAAAGGACAAAAAAGTTATTGATCTTTTCTTCACCAAACATATACCTTTTCTAGGGCTGCTGCAATTTTAGAAATATTTTACCTGAAACTGCATCTCTATAAAAGTAACAATGGTGTCAAGTTTGAATAAAATTGTTCCAGAGCTAAAACAATTATAGTCAAAAAACGAATTAAAAAATAACTTCCACGTGTTAACCCTTTTACACCTGGAACCAGATATCTACGCACCGCAAGAGATACACTTAAATACAGGAAGCATACGTATCCGCTTATTGCATATAATTGGTCCAGCCCTTTTTTAACTCCTCCCACCGTTAGTTATTCTGAAATATTCTCGTTTTGTTTCAGTTTTGAATGTTCGTTTTTGTTGTTTTTTATTAATATTTTATATATTTATATTTTATGTTTTCTAAATAAAAATCTTGCTTCTTATATTAGTGATTTTTATTTCAATTCTCAGCAAATTAATAAAATATCCGTCCGAGTTTAGGAATAGTTCGCAGCGGCAAACGGACGAACCCGCAAGCTCCGTCTGTGCAGCGTGGCGCGCCTGAACCGCTACCGTCCTGAAAGGGTTAATATTGACATTTCGAAAAAATGTTACATAAACTTGGCACATTTTTTTGAGTAGAATCACCCTCTAAATGTTCTGCATGGAGTTTTCGGACATCCTGTATAATACTCATAAACTAATAACGTTGTTGTTTTTAACATCAAAAACTTATACCTAATTCCAATAATATACTGTATATTTTAAACATAATTAAAATTGTCTCAAGATGCCTAAAAAAAATAATCTTAGTTTTTCATGCTTTATCAGAGCTAATGGATTTCTTACTAATTTTCAAAACACCCTGTATATTTATTCAAACTTGAAACAGGGCCTGATTAATGAAATATAAATTCCTCATTTAATAATAATTGCTTTTATACATTTATCTGAATTTTCTGTGATTTCATCTAATTTTCAGATCTTTTCCAAATGATTCAACACATTTCTACAGTATAACCTCAGTTATCGAGAACATTTCTTTACCCAAATATTTAATAATTCGAACAATAAAAAATTGTAGCTATTAACCAATTTTGATTATTTAAACAACTAAATAACATGCCCCACTACAGCTACAATTTTTAATTCCGTTACCTTCCGTTATTTATTAAAAATCTTTAATTATGGATTTTTAAAATTTTTAAACATCAAAAAATGGTCTAAAGAAAAAAAAATTAAAATAACTGACGGCACAGTTTTTACAATCATTAAAAAAATAAGCATATAAAAATAATAAAAAAAAATATATTTTCATTTAAAAAAAGTTTTAATTTTTAGCAACCAATTGTGACGATAATTTTTTAAATTCAGAGGGTTTTTTAATAATGAAATATCAGCATTTCAAAAATTAATTTTCTTAGACAGACCTCTTCAAAGCACATAAAAAAAAATCGTTTGAGTGTAGATTGATATTGTTGCTATACAGGGTGTTTAAAATCGAAATAAAATTGAAAAACAGAATGCTGAATAGTTGTGTAACATTGAATAATGACGATAACCGCAAGAAAAACAATCTTTGTTTTTGTTTTTTTTTGGAAAGAGCAAAATATTAATATTTTGATTTTATTATTTTTTGGGTTTATTTAAAATACTGAGACACAAAAATAAATACTTTCTTAAGGCCATTTTTCTTCCACTATTCGATAGTCTCTTTTAACGATATTAAAATTTACTTTCCTTTAAAATTTCATACATTATAATAAAATGCTCTTTAAAATACATAGTATTTGAGTGTACAAACAATTTGATAATTCAAACACCTTCTATCCAGTAATTAGTACATATAACCGAGGATTATATTCTTAAATTTACGTTTTAATTTATCTTTATTCTTAAAATCTCTTTTATTATCAACATCTATACCATAGAATTTATATCAAAAACAAAGTTTTTTATTTAAAGGCAAAACATCTATTATCAACGTCGAAATGAAATAGAAACCAGAATTAAACCGAATTTAAAATAATTTATTATTTACTATCATTTCTTTTAATATTAGAGTTGTCATCTGATGTTTGCTGCTCATTTACAGACCTTTCCAGATTTCCTATTAGGCCTACAATTAACTTCACACTTACAATAAAATCTATCATAAAAAAACGTTATGGCAAAATCGCTATTAACTAGACACGTTTAAATTTAACGCGATCTAAAAACGACGACGTTATTTGTATGTCCTCACTCTACAGTGTACATATAATTAGGTCTAGACATTTATTATTCGTCACATACTTGGAGCTCTTGCGATATTCGCTGATATGAAATTCAGTCGCTGTCCGAATCGACGCGAACCTGTTGGGACCTCAGTCCTTCCTGCAATTGCATGACATGCTCAATGGGCTGGGGTTTGCCGTCCTCCCCGATCCTGCACGGTTTGATGGTGCCCGTTTTTAGCAGGCTGTCCATCAAGTTGACGAGCTTCATGGCCTCGTACTCTTTCTGAAAGTAGTTTTTATTGACACAATACGGTGTTTGACAACTTATAGATTTTAAATATTTGCTCGCTTTTAAGGACTAAGTTGATTTAAAAAAAAAATATATAAAAATTCAACAGAAAACAAGAAAAAAATTGTTGAAGTTAGAATAATTAAAAATAATAAATTGGGTGCAAATGTAATTGACTGTGTTTCGGAAACTGCGGATCTTTACAGAGAAAGTAGAAATTGCCGCTCCATCCCAGGGAAGGTACGAAGTATAAGCGGCGCGGTAGTACAATAGAAAACTAAATTTTATTTGTATATCTGCCCTATTCTTCTCAAAGTCCTTCTATTGCATTTAAAATGCTGACGTGTATTAATTTATTTGGAAAGAGTAACGAATAAAACACGGCGTGAATAAGATCTTTAAATTTTAAATCTCCAGTTAGTGCGTCTACAATCTCCGATAACGGCCGATGGTAGGCGAGAGCTAACGAGAGCCGCACAACAAAAACGGTATCCTCACAGATTACAGACTTCAATCCGGCCACCTGATGGCCCTGATGCGAACAGTGGAAGCACTCTGTGGTGGAACTATGCGTGTAGCATGACACAAATACACGCAAGTGGCAAAACACAATTCACCATCAAGATGCTCACTTTCCAAATCTGTATAGGGTTAACTATAACTAAGTACAAATATTTTAAGACGGGATAGAGAAAAATAAGAATTTACTCTTACATAAAAAAAAAAATAAACTTATTTATAAAGTGAAAACAAAATTTTTTCGAAACTATATTAAACCTTAAAGCCTCCTTGAAAACAATGTAGTGTTGCTGGCAACATCCCCACCACCAGTCTAATTTATATGAAATAAAGACTTTATAAAGTCGGATTTGTTTTTGCTGGTTACGTACGACTGTTGCTCCGCTGTATAGTTGAAGATGGAAATTTTGACCTTCACTCGACTTCAGCAGCGAAAAGAGGGGAATACGATTAATTTCATTGGCCGAAAAACACGTGACTTCATGTTGCTGGCAACACTACGTTGTTCTTTGAAGGTATTTATCACCGTCACTGGTCTTCTGTCAAAGTTAAAGATGTCAACGGTAGTCACAGGTCACAACCAATGAGAAGCACGATATGGTAGCACAGGATTGATATTTGGACATTTTAAGAATGTTGATCGTTTTCTATTTTCTTGTTTAAATTAAAACTTGTAATTGCAAAGTTTTTTGGTGCTGGAAACCTCTCATTCCCTCGACCGTACTTTTTGTTCAAAGCGAGGTACTTACTTGGCCCGACGATCACGACCAGGTGGATTACCTTCGTCGGGAAAAACCACAAAGGATAACAAAAAAATACACGCAGATGTACACAAATATTTAAAAACACTGCCACACGTTTACCGCCAAGGTGTAACAACAGTTGTTCAATGTGGTTTAAGGAGGATTCGTTATAATATTTTGTCTACTTGGAAAACATCTTTGGTATTGCGCTGCCACACGATAGTATGCATTGGGCACACTTTCTATAAATCAGCGCCTTATCCAGTATCTAAGCATTTGAATACATGTTTGTATTTTGACAGCATCCGATGCAGTCGCCATCTGTAGGCCATTACTGCAAGGTGTACTTCACGTCGATAAATTTTTAAACTACTTGTGTTGTTGGAGAATTAAATTCCTGTTAATATGAATAATAGTAAAAAATATTTTTTATAGGGTATTTTAGGCACCCTGAACGCGTGGTTAAAATTTTTGTACTTTGTCATAGTTAACCCTTCATTATTATGCAAGCAGGCAAACTTTGGTCGATTATTATTGTTAATTCTGATGTGATTGTGACGAATTAAGTTTAAACATGTTACAAACCTGTTCCTCCGTCATGTTTTCCATAACGCTTGGGTGAGGTTCTTCGTAGCAGCCTAATACGGGGTTAATTCCGTGCTTGTGGTCTGCGTATTCCTCCGTTTCGCTGTCCCCGCTGTCGGAGCTGAAATCTTCTGCTCCTTTGTCGTGGCCTCCTGCTAATAGACCCCGTTGGGCGAATAAGCCAGCGGCGTTACCGTATCCAGTATATTTGATCATTCGGGATACTAAAAAATGTTTTGAGAATAAAACAGGTTTTGTATATACGCTGTTTTAAAATAATATATATAAAATTTCTCGTAAAACAGCAGAAGCTGTTCCTAGCACGAGACCTTCAAATTTAAGGTCATCTGCGAAACAAAATATGTCAAAAATTGCTCAAAATATGACTTCCCAGAAAAGTACCAAATACAAGCAATTTTTATCTCTACATACAGTTTTTTATGAAATACGTTTACAAAAATAATCTATGAATGAAAACAAAAATTTTCAAATTAAAAACAAAAGAGTAACGATGACAATGATACACAGAGTGAGGTTAGGAGTTTTTGATAACTTGAAATAGTTGGCCATGAAATTATGATTACTTTGAAACTGTTGCTTCCTGCTAAACCGATAGAACTATTAAGATCACTTACCGCTTTTCTTACATAGCACAAACAGCAATTCGGCAACTAAATCCCTAAGTTGCGTAATAGGCGTCGTTAATAAACGACACAAATGGTTACGTAAAGTTGTTCCCTGTTCGGGTCTTGAATGGACGTCTTTCAAGGGAGGCAATATCTGATTTCTCAGAAATTTCCTTATAGGTCTGTTGCTTGTTGCCCCTTTAAGGAGAACAGTGACTACGGGCGATAATACTTCATGTTGGTTGGAAACTTTCTACAAATAAAATTAAAAGGTAGCAGAAATGTGACGCTAACTATTAATTTTTTTTAAGCAACGTAGTAATCGCTAGAGTGTGTGCAACTGGACACCGATTCATCACTGATATAAAAAAATATAGGCCTAAACAAAGTTTTTACTTGTAAATAGATTTTGAAAATCTTGGCATTTCAGCTTTTATGCTTTGCTGATGTGGCAACGCTGTTTTGCTTCAACGCTCGAACACTGTATGGCTTCGTTGTTGACAAAATTATAATTGAAATTGTAATTGTGTCCAACCTCTATTCTTTACAAACGTCTACTTACCGGTTCGTCGTTGAATTTAGCACTGAGGAACATCAAAATTTCATAGATAGCCGTCATGTTTTCTCCCTCAAATTGTAGATTCTTTGGCACTCTATGACTGTCTTCGACTGGTATAAGGAGGTACTTGTAGCATTCGTTAGGTATATTAGTCAGTAGATTGATAACATTGTTCCTCAACATCCAGATCTTGTCTAAACTATTAGTAGAAATAAGCAAATAATTACGTAAAATTTCAGTCAAGTTGATGACTAGAGCCATTGTTTCTGCGTTCTCAGTATCAATGTGCACGGTAAGGTTAAAAAGAGCTTTCAAGAGCTCACACACTAAATCTGCTTGCTTATCCTGCAAGAGACATCGTTAAATAGTAAGAATTATTGTCTTCGGAAAGGTAAGTACTCACAGTTAAAAATATTGGTGGTAGTTCATCATTATGAGCGTGGTTTTCTGCGGCTTGTTGGAGGTTTAGCTCCAAAATTTCAACTAAAGTTTGTAATTCTTCATCTCTTAGTTTATTGCGAGAAGCTGGACATAGCGCCGAAAGCAAAAATAAAAGCTTCATGTCGAAAAATTTGATGTCTTCTGGAATTTCTACACTCCTAAAATTAAGCTGTCAGTATATTCAAATTTACAGTAGTTAAATTTATTTATTTACCTAAATTTTTTAATCCTTTCTACGATGCCTTCCAAGATGCCATTTTTACAGCACTTTTCCGCAACAAATCTACAATTATAAGCTATATTGCACAAACTCTTTTGAGCCTCTAGACTGACAGATACAGTTTCACTATTGAATTTAAACTCCTTGTCGCTTAAACCAATGTGTTTTTTAATCAGCTCCATCCAGTCATCAGTTATCAATTCATTAAGGGCTTGCTTTTCTCGGCTGAAAGAAGAAAGAGAAGTATAAAGATTGCAAAGAAATTTCTACTAAATAAATGTGTACCTTAAAATTCTGATGGCCACAAAACAATTTTTCAACACATTATTATCCTGTGTAGTTTGGGCTGTTTTACACAAACATGTCCATAGTTGTTGCCTTTTGGTTTCTTCATTAAGTTCAGGAAAACTAAAGACTTGATCGACCTGTAACATAATTTGGTTAACAAAATGTAAGGAGATTTAAGTTTGTACCTATACCTTTTTTATGAAATTTTCCAAATGCTGTCCAAAAGAATCCTTATCAGTTTTCAAAAGAGCATCTATTTCAGTAGACATTTTTACGAAATCTGTACGATATCCTTGCGCAAAATATTAAATGACAATTACCTAGTTAAGCTTAATTTGTTGACTTATATTGCTTATCTATTCATCTACACCTAAACACCAAAACCAAAAACACTAATTTGTGACATTTGTGTTTATAAGTTGAAATTTGACATTTGCCACCTATTTGCCATCTGGTCGTAACATGAATAATCAAAAATAATATAATTTTTGTACAATGGAAACTACTCCATTATTAAATAATATTTTATATTGCAGATGGTAGATGGCGCAGACTACAGAAGCGAGTGATTTTTGTGAATATCTAGTAGGCAATTTAAAAAATGACAAAAAAACATTTAGGTACTTTGTTAAATCAGTTTTTACCAGTCGTGTTTTGTGCTATAAGTGAAATTATGTTTAAATAATGTGTTTGTGAGTGTTTATTGAATGTAAAACTATATACATTGATCTGCAAAATTAAAAGGTAGGTGCCTAAAAATTTAATTTATTATTGTGTTTTTAATATTGATTCTGGTATTTGATTTGTGGTAGGTAAAATAGGTCCTACATTGCAAATTCGTTGTTTCAAGAAAATTATTTGGGGAGCAGTTAATATAAATAATATTTTGACTATAACATTGATTAGGTGTAGAAATAGTGTTTTTTTACAAAAACAAATGATGTGAATGAATGGTTTAAAATTGACTGTTGAAAATAAATAATGGATTCTTCTATCTTTTTTGTATGGAAAAGGTAGGTATACCTTGCCGAAGTCGTAGGAGTAACCGTGATGAAAGAGATTTGATGAAATCTGTTTAGATTTTCTACTTTCAACTTTTAACATTAGTTCTTATAGTTGTTTCACTCACCAACAGAGATTGAAATTTCTACTCAAAACTTCCAGAAGTTCAATACTGGAAAAACGAGGAAATCTGCGCAGAGGTTAACTCAAGAGTTAATTTCTGCGCTTTGCACCTTATGAAACAATTTAACTATTGCGCAAAAGTTGGAACAATAAAATGGTTATATTTAAGAAGCTGTTTCACATTTTTTTGTCAATCTGAGAGTTTCAGTCCATGTCGTAAATCGCTATCTTTCACGTTCGGCATCGAATTTTTTTACGTATTTTTCTTGCTATACAGGGTATGACTAGGATCGTGCAAAAAATCTATTTTTTGACCAAGAGTGTCACAATTCTGAGCATCTTATAAAAAGATACTTTTTTTGTTGAGTTAATAACGATAATGAATTTCGATAACTCGCATATACTGGGTGTCTGTAAAAAGTTATGAAAGGAAAACATACTATACTCGCGACAAGAATTCAGACGACTTACGTCATATGAACAAATGAATAATTCATTATATTTTCATCAAAATATTTAAGAAACTGCAACTGATAGTAATAAAATTATATACCACACTAAATGTTTGCATTATATATTGCACTAAATTGCAAAAAATGATTGGTTTTAACGCGACCAAATATCGAAAATTACGTTGACAATAAAAACAAATGTGTAACGTCACCTGTGACGTAAGACGTCTGAATTCTTGACGCGAGTATACCACATATTCCGAATGCCAGAATATATGATCTATTATTATTAAGTTACTTTTGTCTAAAATTTTATAGTGTATGACATATACTTAGGGTGTCGAAATTAGAATTTTATTTTAGTTTATTATTTAGTTTAGTAGCTCCATATAAATTACAGTAAATACACAAAACTTTGAAAAAATGCTATCACATGTTTCTAAAGCCAAGATATGATGATCTAACCCAATTTACCTTAGTTCAAAATTTGACTACTTAACTGAATAATAAATATGAAAGAAGACAATACGTTTATGTTTATGAAATAAAACCTTAAAATCATATCCAAAAAACAGTTGTTTAATACATTTTTTAAGGGAAAAAAATGGTTAAAAGACGAGCTTTCTTGATAAAAAATCAATATACCAGTGCACAAAGTACTGTACTCGGCCTCTACAATTGATAACAAATTCGAGGCCATAGGTATTTCAATTTCTCGTGCCAGAAAACACCACTACCATGCTTTATGTATTTACTACATAATAAAGTTATTGAGAAACAACTAAAAAAATTGAACACCCTGTATCTCGGAAACTATAATATTTTGTACTAAAGTAACTTAATTTAGGCCATCATATTTTGGCCCCCGAAATATGTGTTTTTCCCAACCTTTTACAGACACCCTGTAGACGTATAGGAATTTTCACTTATAATATCACAAGGGCTTAAACAATTTCCAGGAATAATTTACGCTCGTTGTGTATTCGGTAAGAAAATTCCACACCCCAAGTATAAATCAAACCTGACATTTGAAATAATTTTGACTCGGCCAAGGCATTGTTGTTGTTGACATATGTTGATAATAATAATAATAATGATGAATAAATTCATATGTAGGTATATCCACCATATTTCGTATATACAGGGTGTCCGTTAAGTAATCGGACCCAGCATAAATATAGCTACCTGTGATCAAATAGAAACGATTTAAATAAACTTAGCTTAGTCCAAAAGTGTCTCGTTTAAATGTTACAGGGCTTCAAAGAAAAAAAAATGTTTTCTGATTGTGAGCATAATTAAGAAAGAAAACAAGCATTGCAAAGAAGTAAGTGGTGCCGCATATCGTAAAAAGCGCTCTTGGCAGTTTTTTTTATAATTCATTTTTATCGTATCTTTTTTGTTGATTCTATTCTGATACGCTTAACTGAAAATTATGATGGAGAAATTAATTTTGCGTTGAAAAGCTATACCATGTTGTACAATACACTGTTTTCGGTAAAAACGCGTTTGAAAATTTCTGCACATTAAAATAGAAATAAATTTTCCATTTCGATCAAGTTACCTAGTTACCACTTGTCAAACTGACGCTTAAATTAGATAAATTTTGATCAAAAGCCTGTCAGATTAATACTAATTGTTGTAGTAAGTTAGTAATTATTATCGTTGTGTAGTTGCTGTGAAGTGTAAAAGTAATGTATAAATAATTTCAAATTATTAGTATTATTTTGTCAAATTTTGGAAACATGCTACAAAATCAGTTTTCCAACTCAGGAACGGCAGATATGATCGCTGTTAATTTTCAAAATCAATTTAATGGAGGAGCTGCAGCAAGAAGGTACAGTTTTTACCGAAAACGGTGCATTGTATCAACATGGAACAGATACAGCTTTTCTACTCTATTAATTTCTCCGTCAAACATATCAGAATAGGATCAACAAAAAAGATGTGATAAAAATGGCTTACAAACAAACTGCCAAGAGCGCCCTCTACGATATGCGGCACTACTTACTCCTTCGGAATACTTGTATTTATCTAAAACATAACTGTACCATGATTGGATGTTTCGTTTCTTAATTATGCCCATAACAAGAAAACATTTTTTTTATTTGTAGCCCCATAACTTCTAAACGAAGCACTTTGCTGTAAAGTTCGCAATTTTACAAAGCCGTTTTTAGACGTCCACGCGATTTCATATTTCTCCTCAATGGAAATTCGTATTAAGATGGAGCAAGTTTTAATCAACTAATAAAAGTCTATTTTACTAGACAGCAGAGCCATATTTTCAATAAAAAAATAGATCTGAACAATATTTCGGTCGCAATATTGCCCACATTTAGGACTGCGGTGAGACGTTGTTAGGCACTATTATAAAAAAAGAAAGCTGTAGGCTAGTAAATCAAGTCTTCATATAACAGACAATTGCCTCAGATTTCAATTTTTTGCATTTATATTCATGAAATCTGTCCGCCAAGAAGACATGTTTTGCTAAATTTCTGCATACAATTGCCTAACTTACAGGGGCACAAAGTTGAATTTGCCGTTGAAGGTGCTGATGGGCGGAGCCTGATAAAACATTATACCCTTAATGTTGGGTCCCATTACTACCGAACACGCTGTAGATAAGGTGGCAATGCGTAGATCATATATGATTACCTTCTCAACTGTTCCACTTAATTATCGCCTCACCTTGAAAAAATTTCCGGAAATTTTTCTGGTTGCCATGGTAACGATTCAAAATAAAGGCATCTCATTGGTTTTAAAGTAGAGGTGTGAAATTTTCGAGTAAATTTTTATCAAATGCAAAATCCTTCTGTAAAATTGCCCAGAATCCCTTGAAAATATCGATTTTGAGAAAACTTGTCACAATTTTGATCCCAGTTACCCTCTCGCTTAAAGCCTCTTTTTTTGTGACACAATTAATTAAATAAATACCTCAAAAAAGTTAAACATAAAAGAAATTAGTTAGCATGTCATAAATTTGTTATTTAGATAATTCGGTAGTCACATAATTTAGCATTCCCCTTCGGAATAACAAGTTTTTCAAAGCAATTCAAATAAATCTCATTAACGAAAATACAGTCGGCATACAAAATCCGGCCGACAGCCGAGTTTGGCGAGGTACCTGAATAACTAAAGTGTTTTTACTAATTCATAATTTAACAAACTGCTGAATATGCTTTATGGAAGGTTAATTTAGGTTAAGTTATTAATATTCAGGTGGTATATAAGTGAGTTTGAAAACTTAAATTAGTAATAAGGTTTTAAGCTTCACGGCAGGAATTAATTCCGACATAAAATGAATATGTGGGGAATACGGCACTCCGCGCAAAAACACAGCCACTCGCCTATTTAAAATTCATTCCGTACAAAGTACTTAACAACATAATTGAGAAACTTTAAATACGGCGCGCCTTTATCGTCACATTTTGGAGGGTCTGCTCAGCCACTTAGGTGCCTTCCTCCATTCGTCACATAATTTAAAAATGGGGTGGGGGCCCCTTCAACGGAATCATTAACGATGCACTTATGCTTCTAATAACACTTGGTTTTCGACACTCAACCAGGAACTGGAAAGTTTTAAGTTGTTGCGTATGACAACAGGTTAATAAATTCATTGATGCAAACACGGAAATTTATTGATCATTATTAAGTAAAATCTATTGCAATAATAATGGCACGTGACTTATTTTGAATTGTTGGCGAATTGGTAATAAAGGTCTAACGAAATTTATACTTAGAACAGTAGTGTTTTGAGGAAGTGTCATTATTAAGGGAACAGTATTTAGTGAAAATTAAGTGAAGTTACTTCTTGTGACATAAGTTAAAATTCGTTTGAATAATTTAAAGGCGGGAAAAGTCTAAACTTTTAGCAAATTTTGTCAACTGCAATATTTCTATAAATTTCTTCATAAAACTGTTATTAACTACTATAATAGATTTTTGAAGCTGAACTTAAACGTACTAACTCCACATAATGATGAAAATAGTGATAATATTTCTATTTTGTGAAATTCACGAGAAATTTTGCAAATTTCGCATCAATGAGAACAAGGCTTTAGGCAGTCGCTGGCTGAAACGTCATCCAACACTGTCCACATTGTTGATTGTTGTTCATTATATTTATGTATAAATTAGTGATTATGTAGTGATTTTAAAATATAATAATAATAGCTAATATCTCTACCCCGAGGTATCTCTAATCACGAGGATTAGTCCAGAAGTCAAAGACTTGTGCGGGAGAGGGGGCGGCATATTATTATTAAGCAGGCCGCATTTGCGCCTAGGAACGACTTACGTTGGTAGGCCCTCACCACCACTCAGTGCAGGAATGAGGGAAACCTGGAAAACCTCATTAATTAGAGGGGTAGTCAAACGTCAACCCGTATCAATATTGAATAATCCTGTACAATATAACACAATAGCACAAAAAATGATTACTAGTATGCTTCCTGAAGTATAAAATACGCGTAAATTTGAACTTCTTACTTTACTCTCGCGTTACCACGTGATATGTTGCAATCAGTTTTATTGGACGTTAATACTTGTTTTCAAATTTACAATACATTAAGTAAATATACATTATATGCGCTTGCGAGTATGTATTTTTTAGCATGCATAAAATGCAAATTTACAATTGTTGCGTATTTTTCATAAAAATTATGCCATTGTATAAAAAATGTAATTTTACTATCATTTTCATATTTTTGCACTTTTTTCGAAATATGTTACTTAATTCACAAGAAAATAGGCAAAAATAGAAAATATAAGATTTTTTAAATCCAAATGTTATCAAAGAGCTATTTTAAAGTGGACCCAACACAGATCCCTGAAGCATTTCGAAATAATAATGCTTGTTATTGAACGCTGATGGTCATCTAATATTACTTTAGAATGCGAATAATTAGGTACCAATTGGACAATGATGAAACTCTTATAAAAATTAATAATATCTACCAATGCGCTAACATTTTCAGGACTTTATCTTTAGTTTAATTTATTTTGGTATTTTGCCACACCAAAAGGATCAGGCAAGGATTATTTTTGAAACTACGTTTGCCTAACCAAAAAATCTCACACTGAAAAATCAGATAGGTAAAAAATAACAAAAACTCTGTTTTCATTCTCAAAAATTGCGAATGTATATAACACATGACATTTTTTTGAAGCATTGATTTTTTAATTACAGAGAAAAATATTAATTTGATGTTTAATAAAACTTTAATCGCGATTTCCTGCGAGTACATAATTTGTTCTAATATTGTTTATCTTTTCAATAATATTTAATTATCTGTGATATCTAGCAAGAAAAGAAAGTTATAAATGAATCTAATTCCGAGTTTTAGCTAAAGTGCCCTCTAGCGGGGCATAATAAAACTTTTTTTGATTGGTTCAATAGAGCTTGATCTACTTACTGGGTATGCCAAATGATAGAATAATCGAACTTGAATTCAATACGTCATTTAAAAATAAAATTAAAAAAATGAATTTTGACAAGCTGTAACTTGCAAACAACTGACAATTCGAAACAAATTTCATGACATACTGCTATTATTTTATTCCGGAGATTCCTGACGGACTTTCAGAACACCCTGTATATACGGTGTTACTAAATGATCTGCGAATATTTAAAGGAGTGATTCTACATCGAAAATTAATGATAGTTTGCTTTATATAATTTTCATCTGGGAGAAAACCATTGGCGTACCATTTTTTGTTTAATATTAAAGCCAGTGCGCACGCCACTGTTAAAGATAGAAATTATGTTTATATTGCAAAATATGCACCTTTATTAATAGTCACCACATACCGAATTTCATGGAAATATCTAAAGCAGTTTCGAGAATATTAAATATTTTCTCTTTTTTCCCTAAAACTAACACCCCGTATTTTTGCAACGGAACATTTTTGGACCATAGTTTATAAAGCAAACTATCATTAATTTTCGGTGTAGAATCACCCCCTTAAATATTTGCATATCATTAAGGTATACCCTGTGTAGCTTCGGAGAATATTTTCTAAACTTTAGTAAATCTTGTTTTATTTGCTAGGAAAATTCATAAGCGGACATCGAAATAACCATTCGCGGGCTTTCATGTACTTCTGTCGTGGTCTCCTATATGCACATCTGTCCAATGATAGCCGCCATTTGTTTGCTCTGCAGCGGCGGGCGAACATAAACGCTCTAGATTTTACGGTCAAGCAAGGAATTTCTACATCTTTTATACCAAATTGGGTGCACAGTTCCTAGTTAACCTAAAATAAAAATAATATATGACGCTCTTGGTTAGTGCGGAAAGGTCCGAGCCGCCTCCACGGAGGCGGGATAACGCGACCCTCCCTGATAGATGCGCGGTCCCATGGTCGCATACTAAGTGGCCCATATGAAGCTGGGCGCCCCCGAACTTCCGCCAGTCTAACTTATAACTATGGGTCGGATTTTTGAAGGACATTTCAGGTGCGGATTTAAGCTGTCTTGTTGGTTTTTCGTTTAATTTACGGAAAGTTACAGTCACAAGGGCAGAAAATGAGCTTTAACACCCGACGATTAATAGCTATGGCCTGCTAAAGCGTTTTCTGCATGTGTGATACAACTGTTTTTCGCCTACCAAAAAAACGCCAGTTTCATGCCACACAGTAGTCAGTGAAGTACATGAAAATGAATCCGTGTACCTTTATAACATTCTGATGATGAATCCCATATAACAGGATTTGCTCTGATGGTATCAATAAATATTTCAATATCAATTGCGTCCATTGCATCCATGTCCCGCTTGATCAACAGCTAAACTAAAACCATAGAAAATATAGTACTGACGTCAGTACTATATTTTCTATGACTAAAACTAAAACTGTGCTAAAACTATTCTTGACAGACAGAGCCACTGGATTTGCGACAAAGAGCGCTTTGCATAAAAACGCCGATATACTTTCGTGCTTTTTCGGAACGCGTGTCGCTAAGCGTACTGTTCTATTGCGACAGAATTGAAAACGCGAGAGCAAATAAACGAGCGTAAAATGCATAAACGTAGTAACTCTGTTCAGGATATCTTGAAACGCGGCGTTTTTGTCAACTCCGCGTTGAGCGGAGAAAAACGCGTGCATAAAAGAGGTCTTGGACTGCTGTTCTTGGTTTGTCAGGATTTTTTGAGAAATGTTATTCGATAAGAAGTCGTCGATATATATCCTTCTGCAACTGTAAGAGAACGCTAACCTCCATGCTTTTTAAGTGTTACCAAATGACTCTCAGAGTTAGCTAGAAAGGTTGCAGAGCCACAGTTAAAAAAAAGTGACAATTTCTCCTGGAAATTTGCTGAATGTGTTTTTTCTAATCGGTTGTATTTTACATTTATTATTCTTGTAATAAATTAATAGGCGATTATGAGGAGTGCGGGTAGGTTTAAGGGAAATATATTTGTTGTATATTGTAAGTAGATTAAATACATAAATTGTTTTGTTTCTGATTGTAAACGTCCTTGTTATATTATTTTTTGTTTCTGGAGCTGTAATAATCAATATACCTACTTCCTCTGTTATCTATGTTGTCAAGCTTGATATTTAACAATTAATTTCGACGATAAGCTCCGAATACTACAGAATCATCTGCTTGCTCTTAAGTCAAAATTTTGGACTTATTGGGCAAGTAATTTACACAATTCCGTTTCAAAAATGCTCGAACTTTATGAAAATTATCAAAATTAATATTTTCCTTGACTTTAAAAGTGCTTTTCAACATTGAAAATTCAGACCATAGTGTACCTGCATTTACAATATTTGATCTTTCCGATAGAAGTAAATACCTACATTTTTAACACGCTTATATTAGCTTCACCTGTATGTATGTATGTATGTAACGGAATTTTTCAGCGTAATTTTCACCAATTTCAAGAAGTCTGATCAGCTTGAAAATTTGCACAGGGGTCAAGGACTGATGACAGTACAATTATTTAATAACTTTGTTCTAATGTCCTGACTAGGATCATCAGAAAAAAAAACTATTTAGATTTGTTTGCTTAACCTGTGTATACAATCCACAGAACGATGGTAAATGACAATAATGACATTCTTCTTTACCGATAGTAGAAGTAAAAAGCATGTTAAAAAGAATTCTTACCACTAGAGTATATTTAATGAAAATTAATGGTACGATTACGATACGATAGATGTCGTTACGGAACTTTTCAACATATATTTTGCAAATTATTGAATTATTAAGTCAAACTTATTATAATGGACCACTTCTAAGTTTTATTGAAATAATTTGAGATTTTGAGAAAAAAATAATAGGAATAGTTAAAATAATTTGAGATATTGAGAAAAAAATAATAGGAATAGTTAAAAAATAAGTTTATGATTTAATTTTAAATCAATAAACTTCAAGAAAAATTTGGATCGGAAACGAAACTGAACTTTAACAGAAATTTTGAATTTAAACATTTTGAAAAAAAAGAATGAAAAATTATCAAGAAAAAATTTTATTTCGACAAAAAATTTTTGAAATTCAAAAATTTTTGAAGCTATAAATTTTGATTAAAAAAATTTCGAAAAAATACAGAATTCAAAATTTCAAAATATAAAATTTTGGAGTTCACAAAATTTAAAATTTATATTTTTGAAGTTTTGAAATACAAATTTTTGAAAAAAAATTACATTTTAAAATTTAAAAAAATCTAAATACAAAATTATTTTCTACTTTTTAGTTCGCTTTGCTATTAAAGCGTGTTTTTTTAGTTTTTTTAAACTATAATTTCTGTTAGGTTTTTTGCTTTTTTCCTCTTATTCCAGTTCAATCATTGCTAGCTTCTTACAAATCTGGTGGAGTATTCGTAAATTCTTCATCACTGTCTGAATTACTATTCATTTTCAGAAACTCACACTAACATAATTATTGAAAATCATAACGTATTATTATTTTATAGTTTTGTTTCCCTGAATCCAGACTTTGATTTACACTGACGTTTAATGAAAATTGATGTGAAACGTCAAAGTACGCAAATGACAGTTCTATTCATTTCCACGGGCACAAAAGGCGCAAAACTAATTTGCACACCTACAAGTTCAAACAAAGAATACTAGCTCTAGATATCCTGCCTTCTTTTGCAAGACAAGACAAGACTTTTTCAAACTTTGCAAAATTTCTTGTCTTAGTCAACACTAGCACTAACGCCGGTCCTGATATCCGACCCCTAAACTTGTAACATATATCAGCTATACTTCCACTTTCCGTTTTGCGAACAAGACCGACCGGCAACTTTGCATAATTTATGTGTATTCTTAGAAATTTCCTTTTATGCGCCGAGGGCATTATCGCTAAATTTCATAATCCGAAAGGACCATTCGTAATAAAAAGGGTCATTCGTTTCTCGAGGATCGGATCCCGTTATGGGCGAGTCTATCGGGCGACGCGCGTGCTGGTCCATTATGGTAATGTTAGGTTTTTTAGTTCTCGGTTTGCCGAATCGCAATCCCTAAATTTGTTTCCGTCAGCTACGACAGAATATGTGTGTTGTAAACTGGGATGGGAAATCCGAGGAGTCTAATAGAATTGATTTAATGAACCATTGAGGAAAGGGTGGTTTTTATTCGACGCTTATACAGGGTGTCTCATAATTAGCTGCCAACCCTGAACAGACCGATTCTATGATCAAAACTAAGTAAAAAAGTCGGGGTCCGGAATGCTTCCTAAGGGCACAGGGACCCATTGAAGAGGGAGGAATGGAAATCATTTTTTTGCAATATCTTTCAATCGCGTTGTGATAAATGAATGAAACTTGGTATCCACAGCTAAATTTTGATGAGCAATTTGATGGACCATTTATTTCCACAAGGTCCACTGGGGTGGGTACGTGGGGGCCCTTGATATTTTGCGTGTGTAACTTTTTTGCAGCTTAGTGTATCCATCTGACTATCGAAACAATCGATTCTCCTACCTGTTTTATTTGAAAAAGGTATACTTTGCTGAAGTCGGTGGGAGTAACCATTTTTGAAATAATCCTATTTGAAATGCTCAGTGCACCAAGTAAAAACTGTTTTGGTGTTAGATAAAGTGTCTTTTTTGCTGAAAATATAGCAAAATATTACTTGAAAAAGTTGTTCAGAATGGTAAATTATGAAGACGAACAAAATTTCATGAATATCGGCGAGGTGATAAAATAAAATCAAGCAATCCAATCACCAACACCACCACCACGTAAATCTACGTTGATGAAGGCGAGACATTTCGCCAATTGCCTTTTAGACAAAAATGTAACTGTCTTCTGCATGCTTAGACAGTAATAATGATGAAACACCTTACGTGTATGGAATTAAAACACCTCCACAAAAATTTGATATTCAGTTTTAATTTCCACAATTTTTTTCCGTTTCTTCCTTTACCAAAATTAATATATTTCTTCCCATTGAGACATTTTATATTCTCCTTTCGTTTGCCTTGTGTATCACGGAAAGTAAATATCGACGTGTTGAATCGATTTTACTCAGACCAGAAAATTGTTTGCTGTACCAAAAAATACAATTGAATATCATATTGGTAACAAATGAGACTATACAATTTTACCGACCGTTAACTACCTATTTAATTTGATTATTTATATTTTTAAATTTAAAAACAATCTTTTTTACCTTGTGTAGTAGCGACTTAACTGCCGCAATACTTTGAAACCCTAGAGATTTGTGAAGTGTGCAGGATTTATGACAATGAAAACTAAGGCCTTGCTCTAACGTTCCTAATACCTTTCATGAATAGACTTGCTGAACTAAATAACATTAGCCTTACAGGCCTACGATCACGCAGGTTGGAAATTTAATGATGTGTTAAGGATTCAAGCGCACAGCAAAGTTTTCCATGCCATATTCGGTTTTTCGCGTGCGAGGTAATGGTTCTTGTTACTTCAAGAACTGTAATTGTAGTTCCCGTAGTTCTCTGCAGTCTCAATCGTATGTGATTAGTTAATTTCTTTGTAAGTTTTGTTCGAGGGTCGATCCATATTTTCTTTTTAAGTGGCCTGAATACAAGCCGGGTTTAGATAACGAAATTTGTTGAAAAATATTCTATTCTGGGTTTCAACTTGTTGGAGAATCAATGACAACATAAATTTTCAAAAAATCTGTATTGTTCACGCACGTTTCGGGTCGTTTCTTACACCCACCTTCAAAAGCAATGTTAATCATACTATAACAAAAGCAATAAAAACACAGTGTAGAAATTTAAACAAACAATTTTGAGAAATACACTTACAGCAAAACTTCACCTGCACATCGGTACCTGCTGCTACTTACTAACCAATGTATAATTTTTACAACTCACACATATTTTGGTTTCTCTAACCAAATATTGTTATTTTTTACTGTGTATATATAAAATTGTCCTTAAGTTTGTTTTACTGTGTGCAATAACATTTTTTTCTCCACTGAATAGCATATTTGATTGGCAATTCTAAAAGTAGTACAGTTATTTGAACACCATGCGTCAGCAAATCTTTTGAAAAAATTCAAGGAGACGGTTATATGTACATGGAGTTTTTATAAGCAAGAATCCTTTTTCAGTCAAATATCCATTTCGCAGTGAATAAATAAATATATCAGAAAATTGTAGAAACCTACATTTCGAAACGAATTACTGTATCAATTTCATACTTATTTGTTCAGTTGCCGCTGTTAGATTTCGTCAGTAAAGTTGTATACGTGTTTCGTACTATTTGACGTCACGAAGTATAGAGTTTCGTATAAACCAATAATATTAACATAAGATTTGTCCCTAAAAAAACATACTCCAAACAGTATATACAGGTTGGTATGTAAGTAAAGGCTTATAGAAGCAGACTATATTTTTCACTTTTTTCACAATTGTTTGTACATAAGTTTCAACTTTAAATAGCCATCTTGGACGATGACTGATCGATATAGGCGCCGACTTTCCGTAGGAAAAAAGGGTGTTGCCCTATTTTTAAAACATCGAGCTAGAATTCAGAAATAATTTTTTTATTGTCTTTTAGGCCTCTCTGAGTACGTGGTTAAAGTTTTTGTACTTAGTCATAGTTAACCCTGTATTTATTAAGTATTGGGCGAAATTATGAAATTTAAAGGGAATTGTAAGAACTTTCAAAATAAATATTACTCAACCCTCAATGCCGTTTAAATATTTTGGGGTAATGCTTACCCTTGCTTAGGGACGAAAGTGGCGTGGAGTGGTGAAATACCAGCAAAAATGTCCCCTTTTACTCTAAAGTCGACGGGTTTGAGCGTTGTTCTTCAATTTTGACGCAGTTCCTGAAAATGGCTCTGTTTCATTTTCATCTGGCCACTCTGTATATTGAGTTAAGCAAGTTGGTCACGATTGATTGATTTGTCATAAATCCATGTTGATATGGAGAAATTATGATTTTTGTTGCTTGGAGTATTCTGTTATACAAAATAATCTCAAGAGCTTTTGCAAAATTACCAGCAGAGAAATTTGTCGATAATTGCATATATTTGACACATCACCTGTCTTAAATATACCTCTTAAGTACTTTTCTTCATTATTTGAAAAATCTAGCTATTAACGATTTCGTTTTGGAACTTACCGTTGCATTTTTACACCTCTCACTTCAGCACTTACAAATTAGTGATTTGTATTAAAATATTCGTAGATTAAATAAATATGCTTTTAAATACATGTTGCGAATTTTAAAACTAGTTAGCTTATACTAATCTGTTTTAATTTAACACAGAAAGATCTTTGTTTTAGTTCGAGGCCAATGAGTATCGAGAAGCTGTAAGAGGCAATGACATCACGTCTTGCGATCGTTTAATTCCAATTAGTTCTAGTAGGTATATTTAGCAAACTGCTTATCAGATCGACTTCAATTTTTCTGGGTTGACCATACATTATAAACGCTTCATAAAAGTTAGACAAATAGTGTAATTTGAGGTTTGACCAAATGACCCTATTTTGTTAGAGAAGAAGAGGAATTATATTTCTGAATCGATCCTCAACCCTACACACTGTATGTGAAGCGACTCCTCCCGTTCGGGCCCATTTAAAAACTAGGACGGACAATAAAATATAAAACCGGAATTCCATTTAAACTAAAATAAACTGGTAATCCACGTAGTAATGCAACGGTTTATTGTCTCACTGCGGAATAAGTTCCGGCTCTCGTAATTTAAAACATCCGATAGTCGGATAAGTGTATGTACTCACTGGGCTTGGATTACTATACCGGTTGTCCCTTAGCCTCACAGCACCTTGCCATCGTCCAAAGATATTCTCATTCTTTAGACTGTGGCCTTAAGGTCTGTTCTCACAAAAGTCACGAATTGGTTTCAAACTGTTAGAAATATTCGGCCTATTAAGTTGTGAACGTATTTTCAGTGCACGCAGTTTAAGAAGTAGTTGGTCGAATATTTCTGACAGTTGCAAACTAGTTTCTGACTGCTGTGTGAACAAACCTTTACTAACAGGCCCTAACAGGTTTCTCTTGCAAACATCCTGGACATACAACAGCTTAGGACTTATTTCAGCTACTTGCAACAATAGAAAATGTCTATATTTTTGTTTAATTGCGTAAAGTTTATAAAATCTAGCCATGCTCTTCTCAGCCGAACAACTAACAGCGACTACATGTGCACTTCTAGCGGTAAAACACTGTCAGAGCACCACACCGCGTGGACTTCCTGTATTTTTATGCAGTTCCTATACCCGGCTCTGAGACGCAATCAATTTCGGGATAACAATAAGATACTTGTTCTTCCTGGTAATAAGATACTGAGCTTTTGGCCTCATATCGACCCGCAAGTTTATTAAGAAGCCTCCTTTGTACGGAAGTGATTCATGTAGCTCTCAGAAGCTGCAAGTAATTTGTTTTTGAAAGGATAACGGAAATTGTTACCGAGCCGGCATCGGATTCTTTATCGGGACAAACTAGTTGATATTTGTAAGGGGATAACATATAATTATAGGTAAATTGGAGATGTAAAGAGCAAAAAAGGAAATCGTTTATAGGTACATGCTTTTGCATTAATAATGACACCCCCTCCAAGCAGTTTTTGAAGTTCTGAGTAGAAATTTCATTAAATCTCTATTGGTGAGTGAAATAACTAAGTACTGATGTTAAAAATTTAAAGTAGATTTCATTACAAATACGCCTGCAGTTCAAAATTCATTTTAAAGGGTGTCATTATTATTGCAAACGATTGTACATGAATATCTAATTTTTGAGTATGTTTTGAGGATTTGTTCTGTTCCTTTTGGATCTTACGAAGGCATTCAAGAGCAGAAAGAGGGCGTAGATTTCTGTAGATTCCTTAGTTCCTAACAACAAAACCTCTACATTTTTGTGTGACGCTTGAAAAACTAACTCTACATGTTTAAGGTAAGTTTGTCATCAAAGGTAATTCCATTAATGGAATCTATGGTGTATATGATGACCTATTTTATTTGTAATATTATACAGGGTCATATTTTAGCCATACCTCCACCACTGGTAAGTTTCTAAAGTGAATTTGGTTAAATTATCTCAAGCAGTTTAGAAAATAAAAACTGTTTTTTTTTAGACACTGTTCTGGACAGTGGCTGTTCTAAGAGCCCATATTTATATAACAAAAAACCCGTATTTTTGGCTACAGAATACGCCCCCTGCTTAAGAAACACGCTGTATATCAACGTTAAGGAGAAAAGTTAATTTCACACTATTAATTCTTGACAGATTCATTTGTAGTTGATTACAATCTTTTATTGAATATATGGGGAAAAGAACTTGACATCATCGGCTAAATTTTCAGCTATATCGTTAATAAATAATGAAAATGGAAGGGGGGCCTAGAATAGAGTCCTGCGGTACTCCAGAAACCTCGACATGTATAAAACATATATAAAGCCTCTTTTGCACACGCGACATTTTATATAGATAAAAACTTCTACTATTTTTATTTGTGACATGAATTTATAGATAGACAAAAGACAGTTCATTGCATTTCTGTATCTATGCATCCGTATCATTCAGGTAACCCGTAATTGAACGTGAATTAATTTGAGACCATTAGACTAGAAATGGCAAATGCAAATTTCATTCCCTTGCCGTATTTAAATATATTTACATTTACACATCGACAATTACCGAGGAACGTGGAAACGGTCGGATTATAAAATATCAAATTTATTGATACAAAATATCAGTAATGTATAATGACGTGTACAGATACGAACGAATTGAAACATTTATGCAATTATTTGTCCATTATATTACACCTTTCAGTATTAATTCGCTTCACAGGTGTATCTGTTTAATGAAATGTAAATATGTGTGTCGCATTAACGGACGAGTTTATCACACTATTATTTAAATTACCTACTTTGTGAGTGAAACTAGTGTAGGTCAAATCAAAGTTCTTGTTTTAATTTTAAACAATTCTAAGGTTTTCAAGAAAAAATGCATTAATTAAAACAAGATTCTAGTAATGATTAGAAGAAATCAAAAACTCAGTAACAGTAAAAAAAATAACAATAAAATTAAAGAAATTGTTCAAAGTGGGCACCATTTTCTTCATTCCGAAAATTGAAATTTACTATAATCTGGTATAATTTTGGAGGTGGCTCACCCTCCATGACCACCTTGTAGTGTTTCAATTTACTAGAACTCATAGTCAAAGAAGACCAATAATTAATCTAAATCTTGTACCAAATTTAATTATTCCAAGTTAAAGTAATCAGAGATGACCTGTAAATCCGCCTTTATGCAACTTTATATACAAGATGGCCCAACAAAAACGTAACAGAGCCCATAGCGGTTAGGAAATTTTTTTTGGAAAAACGCAAAATCCCGTCAATTTTTTTAGCGAGTTAGTTCTTTTTGCATGAATTAGATGGTTCTAACTGCTACCCCCTGAGCGGGGTAAACATCCCCTCCAAATTTTTAAATAGGACTGGTGGTCAAGTTGCATATCGTTGAAAAGCTCTTTTGGTTCTCTACACAGTCACGGGTCCTTTTTGAAAATCAACCCTTTTTTTAAAAAAGATACAGGGTGTACAACTTAACACATAAAATATCCTATTATCTCTACAAATTATTCTCTAATTAAAATTCGCTATCGAGTTCGCTATTAATTTCAAAATCATTAAGTTAAAGAAGCGTTTAAACATATCCAAATGGCTGGAAATAATTGACCAGCAACTTCCATTCAATAATAAATAATTTTACGTGAACTATTCTCATTACTTACTCTTAGATTTTTGCAGTTATTTCGTTCACAAATTTCACTAAAAACGGTATAGATAAGAGACCATTTTTCAGTCAGCGATTTTGTCGTAAAGTGGTGTTAGTGGTTTTAGTGGCTGGTTCGCATTAAATACAAAATAATTTAAAATGGTTTATTCGACGCAAGAGAGGGTGAAAATAATTGTATTATTTTATAAAAATAACGAAAATGCTTTGAGAGCAGCAGTTGTTTACTGAACGACATGCCAATAAACCTGTCCATCGCAAAATTGTCTTGGAGTTAGTAAGACAATTTCGGGAGACGGGATCTGTGGGCAATAAATAGCGAAACAATGAACGTCCTGTACGTAATGAAACTGTGGAGATTGCAGTTCTGGGACATGTTGCTTTAGATCATAGGCTAAGTACACGGCAATTGGCTTCTGTAAGCAGTGTAAGTCGGGGTAGTGTACAACGAATTTTAAACTATTACAAGTTCAATCCTTACAAAATTCACCGTCTCCATGAACTTTACAAAGATGATTTTGACCGCCGGTTACAATTTTGCGAGGTCATGACTGAACGGGCGATGCATAATCCAAATTTTCTTTTCAACATTTGTTTTTCCGATGAGTGCAGCTCTTTCCTAAATGGCACCGTCAACCGCCATAACTTCCGTTACTGGGCAGACTCCAATCCAAGGATATTCCACGAACAGCATACTCAGAAAAATTAAATGTTTGAAAAGGTACCTTTGGTGATTCCCTTGTTGGTCCTTTTTTATAAATGGTAATTTGACTGGTGATATGTATTTGGAATTGTTGCAAGAAGCCATTGATCCATCCTTAACGGTAATTGTGGAAAACAATAATGATTACCTCAAAGATGAACTGATGTTTCAGCAAGACGGGGCTCCCCCCACTATGCCCACCATGTGTGCGAATTCTTAAACCATACATTTCCGAATCGTTGGATAGGTAAGAGAGGTGCCGTTGAATGGCCTCCTATATCCCCAGATTTAAGCCCATTGGACTACTTTTTGTGGGGACACCTGAAAACCAAAATCTATGCCACCCGACCGGACTCCCTGGAAGATCTAGGTCAACGTATCATTAATGAATGTCGTCTAGTCACTCCTGAAATGCTCCAGAATATAAGACAACGTTTTCAACAAAATCTGTAATAAAATTTTGTTAATAAAATTTTGCTTTCAAAACTCTGTATCTTTTTCAAAAATAGGCTGATTTTCAAAAGTGACACATGACTGTGTAGAGAATTAAAATAGCTTTTGAACGATATGCAACTTGACCACCCTTCCGATTTGAAAATTTGAAGGGGATGTTTACCCCGCTCAGGAGGTAGCAGTTAGATTCATCTAATTCATGCAAAAAGATGTCCCCCTTGCGTTTTTCCAAAAAAAATTTTCCTAGTCGCTATGGGCTCTGTTACGTTTTCGTTGGACCACCCTGTATATAGGTATGTTTGATTTAATTGCAATATTTTGGGACCCAATGTCGATTCTTATACGGAACACCTTGTATTTAGGTAACTTCTTTCTTAGAAACTCCGTATATCCATAAGGACACCATATAGAAAAAAATGTGTATGAAGTAGTGACATTTACTTATTTAGACTTCGTCTGTATGTATTGTGATCTTCAGCTACTAGTTTCTCGACTCCCTGTACAAAAGGTGCAGCGTATTCTGATTAATTAGACTGTTCGACCTTTTTGTTTTCAAGATGAAAAAAGTTTGATATATCCTGTACCGCCCTTTTTCATCCACGCAAAATATGCCCGGAGTTCGCCTCTGGCGACGCCGCGATTGTAAATTCCGGCTTAGTTTTCCGACTAACCCACCTAATGTTCGCCTAATTATATATCCAGGGGTACTCCTGAAGAATGTCGAAGGGGACGTGATGTAGAAGTTGACAAGCTAAACGGGCGATAAACGTATCCCAGATTTACCGCAGGATAAGTTGGAAGTAATCCTTCAATTTATAGCGACGGATGGTCGGAGACTGCGAGGCATTTTCCTTGGGAAGATTTAATTTACGTTGGCCATTATCTGCTCTAATTCCTCAGGTCTCGAGAAAAATATCCCTCAATTAATTATTGTTGATTATTTGGAAAGTATGCCGAGCGATACTTTCATAATTTCTTTTTAAAGAAAGCTTGAAAAGAAAACCGAGAAGCTTAGCCTCGATAATTTTTAAAATACACAAAGACCTTCATTGTTTGCGCTCACCTTTTTTTTTCAATTATAAATTCAACAAAGAAAATACACAGTAAGAAAAGCTAATCACGTATTTGATTGCAGATGCTGTAATACGAGGTGCAATCAAAAAGTAACGGAAATTTTGTAATATTTCGGATTGTATTAGTCCGATTATTTTCGTTGTTGTGTTGGTAAACATGTCTTCGTCAATCTGGACAAAATGGAGCACCTTATTATGGATATGTTGATTGTGATGCGATCTATGTGTACATTATTCGGAATGTAAGAATTAGCCAATTAGTCCATTGGTTAGTTCTTGAACATTAAAATTTATAGTAGCGGGATAACCCACATTTTAAATGAAGTAAAAAATTGTAAAATGTTTTACAAACGTTCGAACAAAATCCTGCAATAAGAACATGATGTATGGTGAATTATCCAAGAGCAGCAGCTATATCCTTATCATCTGCAGAGAGTTCAACTCCTCTTTGAAGCTGATTTTCCAGTCAGATTGCACTATTGTCAATGGCAAAGTCAAAAAACTGCAGAAGATTGGCAATTTATTTCTTTAATATTGTTGACGGATCTAGTTTCATTTACCAGAAACGGTGTTTTTGTCACAATGAAGATTTTTGGGCGAAACTCCATACAGTATTCATGAATCGCGACAATAGCAACAGTTTTCAGTCAATGTGTGAACAGGAATTATTGAAAATTGTTTCGTTTTACCTTTTATTTAGTCGATAAGGTTAGATGGATGAACATACCTGAATTTTTTACAGAAAAATCTACCTTCTAGAAACTGTCCCTGTTAGTGTGCTGTCTCCTCCTTGGCCACCCCGATCACCCGACTTAAATCCGTGCGATTTGTACCTTTTGGATCATCTAGAGCAACTGCTGTATTCTACCCACATAGCGAATGAAGCATTAGTACAATTAGTTTAATTAAATTCTAAGTTTAATACACTTTTTTAGAAACAAATCAAATAGAAATAGACAATTTGCTATACGTTTAACTGTATCCTTTATGTCAAAAACGAATATGTTACAAAAAGTGTTCGTCACTCTAAGTTCTATTTTTTCTTGCTGAATTTTGGCACAAAATTTAAGACTAATATTTACAAACGCCTACTATTTTTTATGTAAGTTTCTGAAGTTTATTTCAGTATCGTAATGATTAATAAATTAATTTTTATCTCGAAAACGGCTTGTCAGGAGGAAAAAGTTCAAGACACACTTTTTAAACAGAATTAGCTTGGCTTTAAAAGAGCGATATCAATTTGTCCAAAAATCAGTGGCGTACACTTTATTTTGCTAGAAATGAGTATTTAACGGTACGAACGCCACTGATGCTAGTATATTACAAGATAAATTTATACACTTATTAGGTTTTGCTTTAAATTCATGGTAAATGTTAATTACATATATTAGCAAAACACCGACTTAGGTTTGTAAATGATACTGCAGGAAACAACTACTCCGCGGACTAATGCCCCGACCGGCATTGAATTACTCCTGGTACCTGTTTGAAGAGCCAAGAACCCTATATGTCACTTAAGTTGGTAAAATCGTGTTAATGAAATAATTTTCGTAATTCCCTGCTTATGATATAACAGTAACTAAATAATTCCAACGATGGTACAGATTGTCTTAGCAAAACTATTTTATTGGTCGAAAAGTTGATCAAACAGAAGTTTCCAATGAATCGGGAGCTAAGTCGAAGGTACGGCCTGCGAAGGGCCCAGAACTAGAACCCGATGCGTCAGCAGGGCAAAGTTCTAAATTATTATTAAGCGAATCATTCATTTTAATAGCGTCGGAGAGTGTTCGTTCGGCGCGAGTTTAACGCCTAACCGATGCTTCCGCTCCGCGTCAAGAGCCAAGATGAAGCAGCAAAGTTAACAAACTCATCGACCAGGAGGCTGCAGCCTCAAGTCCCGAAGTCTCTCCATAAACCTCATTCCTAGCGGAACGCGTTAACAGTTACCCGCCGTTATTGTTGCGACGTCTTCACAGTTGCACTCGCGACGCTGTTGCAAACATTCCTCATTGAACGTAAAGGGGATCTGAACGATGCTTTGTGTACAATTTGCAGAGTCGAGAGGGCCTTTTTATTCTCCGGCTGGAGAGGTTCGTCTGCAGTCGGGATTGGGAAATGGAAAATTCAGGTTGAGAGCATTTATGACGATTTGATGCATCGGGTTGTTTGTCCGCAGAAGCGACTGCGAAGAAAAGCGTGAGATTGAAATCGAGTAATACGAATTTTTATTATTAAATAACTTTTTAGTCTCAACAGACCTAATTTTATTTCAGGTTCTGCATATATTTAGTTTTTAGCATACAATTTTTGGATGTTTGTAGAAAAAAACAATTTTTTCCGGTGGGAATTGAAGAAGCTGCTAATAAAGAAACTTTCAAGCTATAGTCAGTAACTCAAAGCAACAGTACGAGTATTCGTACAATCATTTCTTGGTGTGATCTGAAAAATGTTAGTGGCAAGTTCACTAAAAAAATGCTTTTGGCATATTTTGAAGAAAAGTCGATATGAAAATGGTCAACGCTTTAGTCAAATTAGTCCATGTTGAAGGCGATTCCAAACATAATCATACAAATAAGCAAATAGAGAACAATAAAAATTACAACTCTATGATATTCAGTAAAACAAAAAAAAAACCTAAATAACAACAAACTAAAAATTAAACTTTATATTGTATTATTGCACATCTCAAATTCAAAATAAACTAAATCCAACACGTCTCCTAATTGATAGAAATATTTCAAAACCAAACAACTCTATTGAGAGTTTTACTAGGTCATCCAACTCTGAAACATTTTTAGATGGACCATAAATTCTTAATCCCCATTAAAGTATCATAAATAAATAAGTAGAGAGGTTAAGCTCCATCTTGAACTCCAGGATGCTGCAGGTGAAAGATCTTAAAAGCGATGTTTTAAGTGAATAAGGAGTGTTAGTCAAGATTTCAGGAACTTTCTAGTTTGGTAGTGTTGGGATTATAGCAGTAAGAGACTGGGAAAGGCAATCCCAGGCGACTCGTAAAGCAGGTCAGCTGGAACATAGTTCTCTCAATTTATTACATAATTAAAATAATACGTTCTTAGTTTATATTGTTAGGATAGGCCTTGTTTATTCTCTGTGTTAAAGGATCCCAGTTGGGACCGCTAAACACAGAGGGTGTAGTTCCTGATGACTCTTGAAAAAGTTATAAGAATTTTGCAACTGCAGGAGAGCATTTTGTTTTTTTTATCATAGGAATATACCTATGGTTATTGCTAGCTTTTGCAGCGTGTAACGTATTAAACTTTTCATTCATAAGGCGGTTTATTGCTCTAAAAGTAATAATATCACAGGGTGTTGTTAACATTACTTTGGTAACATTAATGTCAACAAAAATTGATATTTTGACAGTATCAAATAATTCTTCAATATAAAATTGATAAATATAAACGTTTTTTAACTTTAATATTTGGCTATAATTTAGTTCAAATTAAATGCATTGAAGAAGCAGCAATTATTGCGTGCTGAACTTTGTTACCGGACAAATCTAAAGACCGTTACAATCAAGCCTATGGAAATTTCATCAAATGGTGTACAGTGGAAGTCAGCTTAAACTCACCAGTTCCATGGTCCATTCTTTTCTAGTGCCATTTAATATGCACGGTGCTAGAAAGGGACAAAACATGCAAGTGGTGACTTTAAGCTGGCCACCATTGTACAACGAAAGATGTGCCCACAGTAACGGAAGATGTATTATTGATATTTTTCTTAGAATAATCAAAGACACTGTCCCTTGCTATATTATAATCAGAATACTCAATGTTAAAATTGACTATTTTATTAAATAAGAACTATATTTCGAAATTGCCTCGTTAAAATAAAAAATTATAATTTCGTAGGGGGGAGATTGAAAATTTCTTATTCAAATGTTATCTTATTTAATAGTTTTTTTGTATTTGCATGACATAAGTCTTTCAGACTAAGAATGACAAACACTAATTAAAAAAGTATGTATGTTTTAGAAATATATTAATATAATCCCATTTGTAAGCGCTATATATTTCCATAAACAATATTTATTATATTAATAGATGTGTAATGTCATTTGAAGGGGAATGGTTGGGTAAAACGCATAGAGTGCGTGTCTGTCCTTTATAAATTTTGTGTCAAAACGTATTTGTATCTAAAGCTTTATAATATCGTCATAATATGGTAATTAAATGGAATAGACAAAAAAGCATCTAAACCGCCTTGGAAATATAATAGGTGTGGCAATTAAGTTCCGGGAATTTGTTAATGAAAAAAAAGCAAATTAAACTTCGCTAAAATTTTATTATCGACCTTCACAAATAGTCTCCCTCTCACTCTACACAACGATTCCAACGTTACTCCCACGATTGGAAGCACTCTTGGTAATCCTCCGCAGTTAACCCGTTCAGCACCACGGTTAGAGCTTCTTTGACGTCCTGTACGCCGCCATGATGAGTTCCCTTGAGGTGCGACTTCATTTTGGAGAAAGAAATGGGGTGGTGCATTGTCGTGGTGGTGCAAGATCCAGCCGTTGTCGGCGAGTTCGGGTGGAACACGGAAAATGCGGGCCCGCAGCCGTTCCAGTACCCCAACATAGAACTGTCCAGTCACTGTCTGGCCGGCATGAACATATTCACGATGAATGATGCCGTGGATATCGAAAAAAACGATCAACATTGCCTCCAGTCGTGACTTGGACATCCTCGTTTTCGTTGGCCGCTCTCCACCCTTTTCCATCCAATGCTGACTTTGTTTACGGGTCTCGGAGTCATACTCAAATATCCAGGTTTCATCTCCAGTGACTACTCGATTCATCCAGTCTCTGCCGTCGCTCCGAATGCGGGACAACAAATCCTGGCAGATCGATTTTCGCATCTTTCTGTTCACGGGTGAGAACTTTTGGCACCATCTTTGCGCAAATCTTTCGCATATTCAAATTTTCGTGTAACATCTTGCGAACGGTTTCTTTGTTGACGTTTAACTAGTCAGACAACGCACGAATGCTTAGGCGCCAGTCAGACGTGATCAGTGCACGCAAACGGTCAACATTCGCGTCAGTACGAGATTCACTCCCCCCTTTGAATCATTTTGTCCATTCAAACATGCATGTTTTTGACATGCAACCGTCTCCATACACCACCTGCAATTTTAGAAGGACTTCCGAGGTTTTTTGCCAGATTTCACTAAAACACGTTGCTTGTAATTTGAATCACTTATTTTCACGACTCCACTAAAATAGTTACTTTCAAAAAATACATATAAAACACAAAGCAAACGCGCTATCGACTTCAGCCCTGGACTGAAACTGAAAGGAAGGTCCCCCCTCTCTAGAAAAATGTTAACGAACGATGCAGTGCTGCCAGTTTCCTAGTTATAACTAAATTCCCGGAACTTATCAACTTATCAATATGATGTAATTCGCCATGCATTCCGTTAACTTTCGCTAATCTTTCGAAAAATTTATTGCCTGAATGGCAGTTAAGAAAAGCTGGTTGTCAAACCTAAAGCGACGTTGTGCCGTTACCATTTGTGAATAAAGTAAATATGAACGTGAAATTTATATATTATATAGGTAGGTAGGTATTTGTTTCTCCAATAAAATGAATAGGTTTTCTTTGCGGAACAGCTAATTACATTTCACATATAAAGCGAATCATTTAAAATATAAAGGTAATGAATGTCTACACACATACTACAAACTTTATGCAAAAGGGATTTGCGCTTGATGGGGGTCAAATATTAATATTGAACCGAAAATTAATTCTACATGACATTGAATGAAGTCGTTCCTTTGAGGTACAGTTCACAGAGAGAAGTCGATTAATTAATAATAAAGAGCTTAATTAATAATCAGTAAATCAGATATGTAATTTAATTTTTAATACTTGGATGTATGCTCAAACTTTGGTTCTTATATGTGTTAATAGTTTCTAGAACATTATACTAGAGCCTCGATCAAAAAACCTACGCTTGATACAAAAAAGTCACTTTTCCTAAGTTATTGCACAGATAGCTATAGCAATTTGTCCCAAGGATATTTTTTACATCGGTAAGATATATTTAGAGCCGTAATAAAATGTTCAAAACTCGTCTCAGCAATCGGTGCGGAAATAAATTTAAAATTAATCTACGATGCCAGGCGGCATACAAATATGGATTTAATAGAAGTGAGATTTAAGGTACACCGACAAACACCCGTGAAATATGTAGATCAATAAATAACTTGCCTCCCATAACAGATTATATCAGGCGGTGGATGTAGCTGACAAGGAGCGATTTTAAGAAAGGATTGAAAGAACATAAATTTACGAAATAATCAGACTTTCTTTATATTGAAAATATTTCAATAGCGTGGAGATTAATTTCCAGAAATTGAAAAGATTTGTTGGCTTTAATACAAAGCTGCCGGTGTCGATATTCACAAAGGGCTTCAACTTTCAAGAACAGAAACTGTTTTACACTTTACTCGTAACTTTCCTCTTTCGGCAAGGCTTTGTGACTATAATCAAATTAAACCTACACGTCTTGTGGCTTTAGCCTTCGGATTATACGCGAAGTTTTTATTTTGTCTGAACTGCCCCGCCATCGAGTCAGAAACACGAACTAGCTCTTTATAATCGTGCATTTAACCTGTGCAACACGTAATGACAAGCAATTATCAATTAGAAATGTTTTCCCTTTATTAAAAGTGCTAAATTGCATAATAAATAATGTGATAAAGGACAGTAAAATATATTAAGTTTTATGTCATAAATGGAATTAACATTCATTAAATAATAATAAACGGTTTTATTGCAAATTATAATTGCATTACAATTTACAAAGGGCGAAGTTTAGCTAAAAGCCATTCACACTTTACCCTTTTTAACCTACGTAATTAGTCTAAGCTTAACCTAAATGACATAGAATATACATATATCTATAAGCAAAGTAAAGTAAGAAACAGAAACACATATTTATGTGTGTATGCAACAATACATGATGTATGTCTCCATTTTTTTCAACTACGACAGAAAAAGTAGGTATAACCACAATCGCTGAACTTGTATTTAGACGTCTAAATGTTTCGAAAAAAATTGATATATCTAAATTACTTTAATTTGGATTAACGGAATTTGATACATGATTATAATATAATAATAATAATATCTCTACCCCTCATTCTAATCACAGGGATTAGCCCAGAAGTCGGAGACTTGTGCGGGAGAGGGGGCGGCATATTATTATTAAGCAGGCCGCATTTGCGCCCAGGAACGACTTACGTTGGTAGGCCCTAACCACTATTCAGTGCAGGAATGAGGGAAACCTGGAAAACCTCATTAATTAGGAGGGTAGTCAAATATCAACCGGTATCAATTTCTCACATTGACCCAAGCTAACATTATTCCACCCTACCATACCCGCAGAGAGGGTGCCAATCCACTCTACGAATATAACTTATATACGGTCTACCGGCAGTTGGGCGCGAACCAACTCCGATGTAGTCACCTCGATTCAAGTACTGACGCCTTAAACCGCGCGACCACTGACCGATCAAATTATCGATATCGATATCGATTTAGGTTTATTATTCTTCTTTGACTATGAGTTCAAGTAAATTTAAACCCTACAGTGCGAGTTTATCTTGCATCTGGATATTAATTTTCACAAGCAAATTCTTTTCATTGATGAGGCTTGTTTCCCTCGTAGAGAAATTACAAATGTTCACAACTTTCACGAATATTCCGGTGTAAATCCTAGACATTTTCAATGCGAGCTTAAGATAAATATTTGGGCCGGTATTGTTGATCGTAATTTGATTGGACCAGTTATTTTGTCAAATCGATTAAATGGAGAAAGTTATTTGCAATTTCTGCAATACTCTCCCTTATTTGAACGAAGATTTACCGTTGCAACTTGGACTAGACTTTTGGCTTATGCATGATGGCGCACCACCTCCTTTTAGTGCTGTTGGAGACATTTATATATTTCTATACACCCTGCATAAACTAACCTTTTTGATTTTTGTATTTATTCATATTTTCATTAGTTCTGTACTCACATATTTCTGTACACACTGTATAAGTTAAAATATTTCTTTCTATATATAAATTCACTACTCATATATTTTCGTTAGTTCTGTGTTTAAATTTCAACGTCTGTTTTTACGTGCTAAATGTAGATATCATGTATTGTAAATATTATTTAAGTAGGTGTCCGGCGTCCCATAAATCTTATCAGGGTTCTGCATGGTGAAAACTAAGAAACACACTTGCTCTAGCAGACCCTTCAAACAACTACCTAGATTATGGGTACGAGGGCACAGTCACAAATTTGTAACCACCCAGTCATAGACATCGACTCAACGTATAACATTGTGGGTGCTAAACAACCGCAAGCGACAATAAATATTAGTACACAATACACAATACACGGTCCTTATTGAAATCACACCACTCCACAAGTAAATTTATGTTTCAGAGAAAATGAAATTTTGACTTTATCTTTATATGAATTTTCAAAATAGTCTGTAGCATAAAATAGTTCGCCTCTATTGATAAAACTGCGTACTTTTTATTGATATTCAAAAAATATGCAAGCATGACTTCCTCATTGAGTGCCCGTACTAGGAGATTTTCTCTAAAACTGTTAAATCCTGTATATTTGGTTTTCTGTAACTTTCTGCATATATTTTTTGAGAAATACACTGAACATCTTTTATTTTCATCAAATTTTCGGGCAAAACTATATAAAAAGAATAAACAATGCACCATAGCAACCAGCGCGTCCCGTCAAAACGCTCCGAATCTCACCGAGTTTTTAAAGGAACGTTCTTGTTGACGAGCAATAATTTTAGCAGCCGTCACTGGCGATTCGGCCCGCAACTGAAACAAAACCAAATCCCTATTCGCATGTATTTTTGAGAATGTTAACGCGGAAACCGCCGATTAAAATTAAAAATAATTAACAGGGGAGTATTTGCGACGGCAAATTGGGAGGTAATTTTAATTAGCCGGAGGCCGGGCGGGCCGGGCATTAACAAGCCCATATTTTAAGCGGAACGGTGAAGTGAAACAGGCTTAATCCCGTGTTTTGCAAGAGATTTAGGCGGGAGTACGGGCTGCACGGGACAAGCGAGCTCAGCAGTTGCGGTCGGAGGTCGGGCTCAACAATAAAGAAGTCGCCTAGCTGGTCATTGGGGCTTAACTCGCTAAGCCCGAATTATAGTCCTGCACGGTCTGCTTTCCCAGCAGGTTCCGACTTTAATTTCGGAACGACCGGCCGCTCTGTCTCGCGAATATCAATTACCTGTCTATTCAGATTATTTGCCGGCGCAGGCTGGCGCGATTCAACGGAAAATCACACTGCCCCATTCGCCATATTTTACTTTAACATTGTTTATTTTAATCAGTCGAATCCTATCATCGATACTCAGGTGCCGAAATTATAGAAAGTTACATTATAAATAAATCAAACCAAGGTATTCTCTAGTTGCTAATTTGATAAGTTGTTTAGGCTACATGTAAGGTATTGGCATTTACCAGTTAAGCACGATTTTGCACACGAGCAGAGCGAGGGCTGGCAATCGAATTCGAGACTAGTCAATAGTTATGTTTGATACAAGATGATAGAATATTATCTTATCGTCGTCCGAAAAAAAATGAAGTGAATTAACTTCGGAAGGCCATAACAGAATTTTGTAGATATATACAGATAGATAAAATTATTTGACTACTTTTTGTAAAAGCAGTTTTTAAGTAAATATTTCATTTATTTGAATTTAAGTAGAAGTAAATCCTTAATAGCTTCTGGTAAGATATTATAAATATTTAACTGTAGGGTGTTTCTAGATGACAATGTTAATCGAAAATATGGCAATCGCAGATATCTGTTGTTACGAGTGCTATGCTGATGTACACTAGCATTAATTATGAAGGTGTTTTTATTTTTATGGATTTCCAATAGCTGGTAATATACAAAAATAGTTGGCAAAGGCATAACCTTTAATTTTTCAAAATAAGGCTGACAATGCTGAAAATAATTTGCATGTACAATATATCTGATGATCTTTTTCTACATTCTAAATACTTGTATAGCGGAAGATGAAATTAGGTTTTAATTTACGAATAATGTATAAATAAAAAGACAGTTTCATCCTCAAATAAGTAACGTGAGGTGACCAATTTAAACGATCATCAATAGTCAAACCCAACAATTCAGCTACAGAGCCCTTATAAATATTATAATCGGTGGAAAAATGTATACGTTGGGTTTTATCGAAATTTAATCTCAGATTATTACAAACCACCCGTTGGCCTTATTTTCCATTTCCTTAACCTTAGATTGTAGGGATTACATTTTTATTATGATTAAGAGGTTAGGTTGGTAGACCGTAACCACCATTCAGTGGAGAAATGAGAGAAACCTGGAAAACTTCATTAATTAGGGGGATGGTCAAACGTCGACCAGTACCAATCTCTCACATTGAACCAAGCCAACATTATCCACCCTACCATAGCTGTAGAGAGGGTACCAATCCTCTCCAGAAGTATAGCTGATCTAAAGTTTATCAGTCACGAGATTCGAACCCCCAGCGGACTGGATACATCGATTCTAATACAGACGCCTAGGACTACAGAGCTTTAAATAAAGAAAACACGAATTGGTATCTTATCGAATTTACGGAATTAAAAGCTTGTAAAATAGGCAGATGAAAACAAAATTACTTTGTTTTTCAGAACTCAAAAGCAAGTGCCTACTTCCAGATAGATATTTTAAAAATATTTTTGATCAGAGAAACGGTATTCCTTTTTAATAAGAGTCGTGTTCCTTCTTTTTTGTTTATGAATAACATAATCTGCCCGCGGTGTTTTATAATTCTCTGATCCCGAAAATATCGAATACAATAAAAATGAAATATTATTACGAGATAAAAGAAAGGAATGCAGAACTAATAAGCCACACGAAAACCCCTTGAATATGATACCAGTTGGTTTTTTCTTTGATTACATATTTCTTAAAATTTCAAGGGTAATATAAATTCCTTTCAAATTACATTCATTGTATTGTATTTTATTATGGCGTATTGTTACAGATAAACGCAGTATTTTATATGAACAAGCGTTGGCTTGTTTTGTTTATTAAAAAGACAATATGGCACGAAATTTGATTTAAAACAGATTTAAAGACTTGCTGATTTGATTCGATCAGAACAAGTGTCTGATATTTGAGTATATTATTCCATTAGCAAAATAGGTACCGTTAAATAGATTCATAAAGGACCAAGATTTATCTGTGAAAATGGCAGCACGTAAGGTTCAAGATTATTTCTGCGCTCTCTAGATTATCATCAGTTCCCTTCCCTTAACAAGACAGTGTACGCACAGTTGAAAACTAAAAATCAATATCCGACTCACACAAGGCAGGAAGTAATACAAACTTTTCTACTCATTTATTTCTTAATAAAAGGCACACGCAACTTTAGTTCTTATATATAAAAGAAGTCGGTTCTGCCGTGAAATTCGTCGAAAAAAATTGCACACAAATCCACAAGTCAATACAAATGAATTACTTTATTAATTTCTATTATTGTAATTTTTGTACTCCAAAACATTTATAAAATTATAGTTTTAGTTTGCTTTCGGTACCGATATAGCAAACATATATTTGTTACAAGGTTATTGTATGTGAGATATCAGTAGTCTGCTACTTCCTGCTCAGCCTAAGAGGCACGATTTGCAGGAAGCGACCTACATTGCAGTAGGTACTTAACTGCAGACTTCTCGCCCTGAGCGACGCGCCGTTAAACCTATAAATGATACCTATTGAAATGTAGGTCACTTCCTGCAAGTCGTGCCGTTTAGGCCCGAGCAGGAAGTAGCAGACAACTTATATCTCACCTGCACTCGATTTATATGTGAACCTACATATGAAGGAACAGCCAGTTCAATTGTCGGTCATCTCACCTATGACATACTGATGAGGGCTAACAAGCCCGAAACCGGTCTATATCTGGAGGTGTGGCCGACAAGGGTTTTGGATGTTCACATAGATACTGCAGGTGTTATTCAATGCCGGCCGGGGCATTAATCCGCAGAGTAGTTGTTTCCTGCAGTATCATAAACATTTTCTTGTTCTTACCTTTGTTAGCAAGAATTTTGTGTCATCGGTATCTTGTACAAATTTTGAAACATCCTCCTTCATTAATATTCTTGGCTTTTTTTGTTTATATCCCACTGATTGCTTATCCAAAAAAGCTGTTGTAAGAAGGAAAATGTGGTACATGCACGATGGTGTTTGTGTTTATTATTTACTAACACCTGAAATGGTAGGTCTGCGACGTTCGACCTGTTTGCCGTCAAAATTTTATTACCATTGGTCAGAGAAAAAAAATTGTTAAATCAGATATGTTTTATTTGGTACAATTAATTTATCAGAAAAATTAAGGTATATTCCGAACATACTGTATTGTCACGGATTTCCCAATCCGACTTTTTCTTTTACCAGAAAAACAATCCGTTAATAATTAATCACTTATCTTTATTAACTACTCTGTACACTACTGAATACTAATTACAACTCAACTAAACACTACTTCACTTTGAAACTCCAGGAAATTTCCAACTAAACACTCCAATTCAAGACTGACTGACTCGGCCGTTTATTCTTCTTTTATAGATCAAACGAATATTCCAAGTATTTTTTAGCATCTCTAGATCCATTTCCCGAACTACTCTCGAACGCTTCTCGTCGATTCTCAATTTTTCCAGTCACTCCTCGATACACGGCATTATTTGTATGTTTACCAGAATCGCATAGGGGCGATCGGGACAGTCTAGTATTTTGCGATAACACAGTCGTTAAATTGGGTGCGAGCGGGGCGAATTCTGTGACAGTATTTTCATATTTTTCCAAATTTTTAGTCGCTCAATGTTTTTCCGTTTTATAACCATTTATTTATTTATTATTTATTCAAAAACTTTGAAGCCCCTAACGATGCATTTTTACATATAGGTAAATTAGCACAAATCATCGTATTTTGACCTTATAAGAATATAAGATGGGTCACTGGTACATGAAACTCAACATGACAGCCTGTAGATAGTAATTTAACTTGTAAACTGCGCAAGATTTCTATATCGTCAAAGACGTTTCGGAGAATATATTTCATATTTCCAAGTGGATACGTCTCCGTGTGTGAACATAAAGTGAACGTAGCAATAAATATAAATATTCCCCTGGAATTACAGTAGTAACTAGTAACGCTACTCTGTGGGACCTACATCGCATGCGATGCCAGCAGTGTTGTCAGATACGGGAGATTTTTCCTGATTTCGGGGATTTTTCGTATCAAAAGGGATAAAGCAATTTTTCAATAAAAAAAAAACACATTGTAAATTTAACTATATTTAAAAGCTGCAGTCATGATCATATAACAGGGTGAACCTTAAATAAGTACCAATATTTTAGCTGTAGGTCCACCTCGTTATATAGGTAGATAATTCTAGTAAGTCATTTTTAAAAATTTAAAATATTTACGAAGATATTAATTATTTTTAAATACCCACATTTTGAGGGCCGCTGACCAGATAGACCACTACGTAATGTAATAAAATAAACCATATTATATATAAGTTACTTTGTTGAATGGTTCCAAAAATTATCCATAAACGTGCATAAAAGCTCACCTACTTACTGAAAAACCAACTATTTAAACCAGTTATCTACATTTCAAAAGTTAATACTATTGTACACTGTTAGAAAGATTATCACAAATTATACTCTTAATTATTTTATGAGGATCAACAAAAAAACTATGATTTTCAAACAACACCTTAGAGTTAATTTTCGGCACATAACCTCAAACAACGTGTCAGTGCTAACCATTTCGTACTTAGTAGTGGGTGAAACAGATTTTAAAAATAAACACCAAACATGGAATAACAAAATAACTAGCTTGATGTACGAGTATGTGTTTAATTTCAAGAGAAGGCAAAGTAAAATATTTAAAAGCAGTGTCAATCACATGCAAAAAAGAAACTAGTGCCGTATGCACAGGTAACATAGATGTCATGAGCAGCAGGTGAAATGTCCTGTACCAGCCCCAGATTTCAATACACGTTAATTGAAAGTTAATATGAGATACTTTTACATCTTCGTAATACACTGCTTGAGGCATCTGGTTTGAGAGTTGCGACACTAACGTATAAAACGTATTTAAATCGTCTCATTATTTTCACGGGCAGTGTTTTTATCTTGTATATTTAAGTAATATTTTTTGTGAAATACAGTTTGATTAAATAAAATATGGCACATTATTCAAACAGTGAAAAACCATCATCCATGTCCGTTCTTTTATTAATTGATAAATGTAGAATTTTGGGAGCAGAACACAATTTGAAAAAAGCGCCTATTTTTAGAAATGATTGAGATTAAAAGAAATAAAAATAGTGTTAATAAAAGAACGGACAAGAATGATTTAAATCCTATTTATTTTAACATTTTATTGAAATTAAATAATCTTGGTAAGGTAGTGTAGATGGGTAATTTTTTAGTTCACATAATTATATGTGTGTGTATATAAATATTGATTTTTTATATTTTTCTTGTGGTATTTTTGGTTTTTGCAGGAGTATGAAAAAAAAAATACATATAAATTCTTTTCTGTCGTATCGCGGATTGGAACTTTTCTCATAATTTTTAAAAATCATTACTACAGTAAATTTTAATTTGTAAACACTTTTTGTTAAATGTTGTCTTGTTATGATGATTAGTTAATGTTTGAGCTCGTACTGTAATGTTCTTGAGGGACATCCTACCTATGTTTATTGTTATAGTAAAGGAATGTTATTGCTAAGGAGCGGTGCAAATTAGACAAAAGAACAACTATATGAATGTCAGTTTGATAACAATGGCAAAAATAAAAAAAGGAAAATTACTTGTATTTTTGTTGGTTACTAAATGTGTTTTTTTCCAATTTGTTTTAGTATTGCTCTAGAAAATGAAAAAATACATTTTCGAAACGTTAGCTTGAAATTCAATATTGTTGTTTTATTATTCTTGACCTAAACTCACTAGAGGAGCCAATTCTTTGTAAATTTAAGGAAGGTCACTATCCTACACTCACTAATGTTAATATTTTAATTGTTATTATTGTACCAAATAGAAAAGCTACAATACATAACACCATCGTTAGCTAAATCACGTCGCCCGTGTAAGGCGCAGCTGTTGCGATTTAGCAGACGATGCACGGCTATTACGCCTTCGTCTTTTCGGTACTTTTTAAAAAATCCAGAATTTCTTCAAACTCCGTCTGGGATTTCTTTCGGTCGCTACCTGGCAACACTGGATGCCGGCCTGAGTCGGCCTTAATATCAGCTCTCGTCGGTTTTCTCCCAAATTAAACACCAACTCTCCGTCATCCAATATTCGACTGTTTTCCAACTCCACGAGTGCCGCCACAAAAGAATTCATTAACTGTCGATACGATATAGACACACTATAAGTTAATATTAGCATACATTAGTCCTCCCATTCTACGTGCCCGGCCGCTAGTTCATTAGTGCTCGGAAGGCCTCTGGCGCAGAATAAGCAATAACTCGCCTCCGAGGTGGCAATTCGGTTACAAAGGCTCTGTGTGTTCCCATCTGCACCGAGAGAAGAGCCGCCCCCAGCCCCGCAGCCCCTCGCTAATCATCATCAATATGCACCGCCGACGTCACGACCAACCAAAAAGGTCCGGCTTATCCATTCCTAACACGGTTTCATGAATATTTCTGCGGGTTGTCTCGAAATAATTTATATGTGCCTTATATAGGAGAGCTTTGATTACATGCTTCTGACCTAGACAAGCGGAAGGAGGAAAAGACTAACATGTCGTTCTCCTTAAGCCTTTGACTTGTTCGGAATTATCAGGAAATTTAATTTCTCCTTAAATTCCAATCTTCACAAATCTTTCAAAACCAATGCTGTTACTGTGGTAAGTGGGCTTTTGTCACATTGTTTTTAAGCTGGTACGTGATTATTCATTATTCTTTATAATAATTATTACCTGGAGTGCCTCAGGGATCTGTCCTAGGACACTAAGATAGAAGGTGTTGAAAAAAGAGTGTAAAATATTTCAGGAGGTAATAGTATGAACCAAAATAAGCAGAAGTCTTAATAAACATGGGTCCGCAAAGTAACGGTTGCGGAGATATGGGCCACTATTCGTTTTTTCAAACATTTTATTTTATTAGGAATAACCCGAAAAGGAAGCTTTTAACAAACAAAAAACAAAGTTACAGAAGATGTTGAAATTGTTTAATTTTCTCAATACGCATATTTGGGCCGACGAAAATCCTCATGCTCTAATAGAATCTGGACATCAGGCACGGTTTTCATTAAACATTTGGATGGGTATTGTAGGTAACATATTTCTAGGTCCTGTTGTTTTACCAAACCGATTAACAGGCGCTGCTTACCTCAACTTTCTGCAGAACACACTGTATGAGTTTTTGGAAGACATTCCTTTCAATCAAAGGCAACAAATGTGGTTCCAACATGATGGTGCTCCAGCTCATTTTTCTATGGTCCTTAGAGAGCATTTACACCAAACTTTTCCACATATATGGGTAGGAAGGGCCGGACCTGTTTTATGGCCTCCAAGATCGCCTGATCTGAACCCTCTAGATTTTTTTGTTTGGGGATATTTGAAGACATTAGTGTATGGTACTTCTGTAAATAGCCTGGAAGGGCTGCAGCTAAGAATTAATCAAAAGTGTCAAGAAATCCAAACCAAGGAGGGTGTTTTTGAAAGAGTTGGAATATCGTTGAGACGAAGATGCCGTGCCTGCTTCGAAATAGACGGAGGGCACTTTGAACATCTTCTATAACTTTGTTTTTTATTTGTTAAAAGCTTCCTTTGTCGGTTTATTCCTAATAAAATAAAATGTTTGAAAAACGAATAGTGGTCCATATCTCCGCAACCGTTACTTTGCGGACACATGTTTATTAAGACTTTTCTGCTTATTTTGGTTCATACTCTCTTTTTTAACACCCTGTATTTATTATTCATCAACGATTTACCTCAATGAATAACATCTGACATGCTAACAATTTTTGTAGATGATACTTCTTTGTTGGTCTCAGAACATTCTTACGAGCAACTGGTTTCCTCATCGGAAAGTATACTGCAATGTTATCTAGATTGGTGTAAGTCAAATGGCTTAATACTTAACATAGAGAAAACTAATTGCATATACTTTCAAAATCATGGGATAAATAAAACTCTAACTTTATTTTTAAATGATTCTGTACTGAATTTGACTGATTGTACAATTTTTCTTGGGATTACAGTCGACCAAAATTTAGCATCGTCAACTCATATTGACATATTAAGCAATACCCTTAATAAATCGCACTATGCTATATTTCGAATTAGGGATTCTTTGCCATTTTCTGCTATTCTTAGTGTATACAGGGTGTCTATGAGAGGTTGGGAAATCTCGGAGCTGGAGATACTGGTGACCAAAAAAAGTCGGTAGAGCCAAATATGCCTTATCCGAATGTTGCTAGTTTCAAAAATACAGAGCGTTTAATGCTAGAATTTTATTTTGAAATATCTCAATAACGTTGAAAATCATTGGATAAATAAAACTCTAACTTTATTTTTAAATATTTTTAAATGATTCTGTACTGAATTCGACTGATTGTACAATTTTTCTTGGGATTACAGTCGACCAAAGTCGTTAGCAGTAACCATTTTTGATTTAATCGTATTTGAAATGTTCAGTGCAGCGATTGAAAACTGTTATCGTTTCAGGTAAAACGCCTTTTCTATTGAAAATACAGCAAAAAATTGTTCAGAACGATAAATTATGGAGACGTGCAAAATTTCAAAAAGATTGGCCTGCTTTGATAAAATCTTTGTGCTTTGTTGAAAAATGGTCGCCGATCTTCTTGAAATTTTGCACATCCCAATAATTTACCGTCGTATACAATGTGGTGTTCTTTGGTAACGCTTATGAAAGCCAAATAATCTTTATTGCTCAAAAGCGAATAATACGCAACATCTTTATTTCTGTTCTTGGGAATTTCTTTCAATTATTTGTCTGGTCGCCGATTATAGATCTTATCAGTGTCGTGCTGAAGTATATCTTTAAATCATTTTTGAACTGCTCTTTTTGATTTTATTTTTACAAAATTATATTTGTCCTCTGTACATTCAAAAATTTTTCTTAGGTAATTTGTGAATCACTTTGTATAGTGACTTATCTTGTAACGGGTCCTCTTTTAATTGTGTTAGAAATTCCGATCGTCATGGACAATGTTATTTCGCATAGCGCAACAAATTATCAAGCCCTAATGCTTGAACAACGCGAACCAATGAATATTTCTATAAGAATTCAAAACGACCCACACTGAAGGCAGAAGGGTTTCCTGGACATATTGAATTATTCATTTCAATGGCCTTCTAACGAGAAAACAATATTTATCTTGTTATTTTAAAAAGTTGTGATACTTCTTTGCCTATGGATTAAATACGGTTTTAATAAAAATGGAACTAATGAAACGTATGCTCCATCAAACATAGAGAGTATAACAAGAGGGATGAACAAAACATAAATACAATCGTAGGCAAATACCCTTCTACCCTAGCAAAATTAAACAGCGTCGCATAATCGTACGCAACATTTGAACTACATCCAGCTTCGTTTGTACACGAACCATGTTCCCGTCCCCCTTTCAACAGTGTAACAATTTTGTTGGGAGGGCCTTTAAAGGGAATAATCTAAAACTCCGTCTAACTGTTTTATATCATCCACCTGATGGAATAAATCTCTTTAACACATCGTCTCTGCAAAGACAAACTATTATTATACCTATGAGGGTAAATCCCAACGCCCCAAGTTTCGCCCCTCCTACAGGATGGCTCACCAGTCACGAACGCAACGCTCTTAACTTCTGTTAATAAATGTATTACGCGGGTGTTCCCGCTTTTAGTTGGATTTATCGCCTGCTGTAGACATCACTTCGGCGAGGCGCTACATCTTCAAGACAAAGGATAAACTGGTGCAAATATTTTTCGAAAGGTGCGAAGAATTAATAAGGCTTGTTTATTTTTCATGCATTATTCATGTCTAAATTAAGTAATCACAAGACCATTTTTCAAATGTAGCTCTTAATAGTTATTTTTTTTTACAAACAGTTACTTCAGCCAATAATAATTTAAAATGTGAATATCCAAAGAAATCAAATAATAATAATCACATAATTCTGTTAAAAATTGCCAGTAACGCGGTCCACTCAGGTTTTCCGGAAGAAAATACGGTCCAATCAAACGATACCCGCACACTCCTGCCCATACGTTGACAACAAATTGCCTCTGAAAACTAAACCGACAAGTAGCGTGTGGAGGAAGTGTTAAAAAATGCATTTTTAAAATTTTTGTTTGTAGAAAAAATACTTTAGGCATTTCACTTTCGCAAGGATTGAATCTAATTGGATTCTGTAAAAAGCTGAAAAACTTTGATGACGAAAATATTGACGAATAGAATAGACAGCGAAATATCAGTTCTTCGGGTAGACTACACTAACATTCTTGAATAACTGAAAAAAAATCAAGGTTATATGGTAGAGTAGTAGTAGTAGTAGTCCAAAAATAATGGTCACAAATTCTTAAATAAGAACTGTTAATATGACCATCAAAAGAGTTGATGTTATGAATAGTGCCTTTAATAAATGGGCCTATCAAACACTAGGAGGAATTGTAGACAGACCCACTACTTCTTCAATGAACCCATTAAATCTAGGACGATGTGGCTGCTGAGCCTTAGTCGAAGGTCCCTGAACCAAATGGTGGGGGTCCTGACAGGCCACTGCAGACTTAGAAAGCATTTGAACTTGATAGGCATAGGGGAGAGTTCCTTATCTTCGGAATTTGGAGAGGAGGAGGAAACCCCTATCCATTTTCTAGGGTATTGGACTAAGATATAGGATCTTTGGCACCGAGGAGCTGCAAAGGGAAGAGATGAGGGGCCTACCATGGACCAAGATCCTGGCGTTCATCAGGGCGTCGGGTAGGTTCGAGGTAGGCCGAGGGCGAATAGTGGAGAGGTGATGGGATGCTAGTGCTAGGAGAAATTGTATACAGATATAAACCAAAGCACACTGCACAGGTCATTGCTGTGGCGGGGACCATTTTGAGGGGACGTGGCCAGACTAAATGTTTAAATATCGTTTTTAGACCTATTTTTCCACGAAATTGTCTAAGACAAACGCCATTTGATCAAAATAATACATTCTTTCTTCTGTATGCATTTGTAATCATCATGCAATTTTCCCATTACGTTGTTATTAGTGAAATATACTCTCAACAGTTTGTTTGTTGCTTTTAGTCAGCTACACAAGCCCTTTCACTTGGGCACTCATCTTCCGGACACCCTGTATAAATACCAGCAAAAGATTAAGTATTTTCTGGTTTTTATGCACATGACCCACTATTTCACACAGTAGTTCCTGTTTACGGCAGCCTTCGGACTATATGTAGCGACGCGTTAACTATCCAGGCATATTACATCTTCTCCGGGTCGAAAAAGCACAAAACAGCGGCGATTTGTGCTTTTTGCGACGGGGGTCACTAATGCCGCTGTAAAAACGTTACGGATAAGGCGCTGATCCTGCAAACTGCAGTTGAATTTGTTCACTGGGACGTGTACGTGCGCAATTGGGATATTTATTCACCGCTAATATTTGGTGCTGTAGTCGCTTGGTGTAGATAGTCCCGCGTACAAATTTTTGTGGAATTTGTAAAATTGCATGCAGTCCCATTTAATGAATTTCTACATTGATATAATGCTACCTCGCTGGAAATAAAAAAATAATTTGACATAGGTATTTTTAAAATAACACATTTTTTTGTTGCTTTTTACTTTTTGTACTTACGCATTTATACTATACAGGGTGTAAATAAATAAGAGGAAAAGTTCAGGGAGTGATTCTTTGAAAAATAAGGTGGGTCTTTCATATCAAAAATCTCATTTGAACATCTCATGTGAAGAGAGGAGGGTCCCTTAAAGAGGATATAAAAAACTAGATTTTAATTCCTTTGTAAAATACCAAAATAAAGTGACAGAAATGAAATTAAGTAAATATTTTCCGCTATTAAAAAGACATTCAGGAAACTATTTGCTATTTTTTCCTGTAAGGGGTAGAAAAAGCCACCAATAAGACTTGTTTCTTACGTAACTGTTTGTCCTACTGTTGCTACTTTACCATCTAAATAAAAGTAATTTCAGATAGCTTGATTCATTCTGAACAAAAATAGGTCTCGTAATATTTCATAAACTTAACAAATAAAAATATTTAAAATCATTTACATGGCATGGTCGGCATAGGGCAGAAAATTTATCAAACACTAATACATGCAGTTTTACACTTCATATTTTTTTTCTAGCTGGAATTAAAAAAATCACCGAAAAAAGTCAATTAGTACATGGAAATTGCTACTTCTCTGTAATTTACTTTTTGGATAAGACGGTTTATATTTCATACTATGTCCTTCTAAAGACGAATTCACCGGTATAATGTCATACCTACTTTTTGTGTCACGTCCTCGTTTGGTATTTTTAACCCCTGGTTTTACGTATTGGCGTAATTTGGTTAAAACATAAACTAGGCGAATTTTATTTTAAAGGCAATCGCCTGTGGCATATTTATCGCAATGGATTTCTTTAAGGCGAACGAGGTTTGACCCTCTAAAACGGATCACTATCCAAATCTTGCTATTAGGATCTAATAAATTGTTCCAGATCCCGCAGATAGATGACGATGAAATCTGATCTGGATCTCGGGAATTCTTTTACCGGCAAGACCCGCATTTACATTTCAATTTTCCGGTTTAATTTCGTTAGGGTGAATTTAAAAATATACATTGGCCATTCATCCAAAGTTACACTAAGCGACAATTACAATTGGAGGTTAGAAATTAGTCATTATTACATCAGTAGAGACAGGTATTTTAACGGAGGTGGGACGTTAGAAGTTTTCATGGTTGTAGTGATTTTTTTTCTGAAAATTTCACTGCCTGTGTTGTCGAATAAGATCTTTTCGATAAAAATATTTTCAAATCGCTGTCAATACCGAGAGTTGTCATAAACTTCGTCCTTCATCTTTAACATTTTGTAGATGCAGATTTGTCAATTCACTACGCCTACAGGCACCTGCAAGCTCCACTACCAATGCAACTTTTCTTTTCTTTTTATTAACTCAATTAAATGAACGTATTACTAATATCCGTATTTTTTTTTTTTTTCATTTATATAACTGAATATAGCATAGAATGCACCCAAAGCAACGAAAGCTTGCTATGTTTTGAAAGATATCCGAAATATGCCAGAAGAACCTTTTCATTGTTACTATTCCTGATTCGTTTCCCTTTATACCAATCTTCAAGTGTTCCATAACTTTGCTCGTATGTCTGTTTTGATTTTTCGGGAAGTAGGGAATCGACAACGCTTTCCGCAATGTCTTCGATATACGGCGGTGTGTATTTTCAACATCAAATAAAATAAAATTATTGCTAATTGATTTCAGTGGTTTTTAGGCTGTAATTTGATACATAGTGATTTTCCGGGTTGTTGTGCCGTGACCTCGGTAACTGGTAGCTACCAGAAACAAAGTTAAAATGCACATCCCTAGCATTAGCCGGGATTCTTCTACCTGCCCTTGTTCTCGGGCTAGGCTCTGTGGGGACAGTCGCGACGAAGCTTTTGCAAAGTCACCACTGAAGATGCCGACAGTGAAGAGCGGCGAAACGTTTGGAAGCATGGGATTCAACCAGTTACAGCGGCGGCTACGGAACGCCGCGGAGGACCACCATTATCTGAGGAACGGTTCCGATCGTAGCGGTCGTAGTACCAACAATAGGAACCGAAATCAATATATGGACGGGCCCAGAGACACCGATACCGGGTTTGTCCCCACAGAGCCTAGCCCGAGAACAACCACGGCAGGTAAAAGAATCCCGGCTAAAGCTACGGACGTGCATTTTAACTCTGGTAGCTACCAGTTACCGAGGTCACGGCACAACAACCCGGAAAATCACTATGTATCAAAGATAATTGAATTAGATGATCTGAAGTTTTCACCTTTAATTTCTAGAGAACGTAGATAAGAAATTATGAATTTACCCCATTTTTGTTAAATGTTTTTTGTATCGCGCCTCAGTAGAAAAACCGGATTCGCGATATTTCGCATCTCAATACCGTGCCATTTTCTCCATCCTGGCATCAAAATGAAATCTACTATCCGCAACTGTACACAAGGCGAAGACTGCTTTGTATGCATTAAAAGTGCTTTCCATGTTGGCGGCGGCGGCGCACCGCCGTCCGTGCAAGGTCGTACCTGGAAACTTTCGAATTTATGATTAAAGCGGGATGTACGGCAACGCCTGTCGAAAGTTTATATTTGCCTCAAGAGCGCTAATTACGCTGCAAGAATAAGTACTGAAATGGTGCGCTATCTGACTTCATGTGTAGTTTAACTAAACGGCAGAACGCAAATGTTGCAAACATTGCAGGAGTGTTGTTGGAGTACGTGTACTGGTGTCGTAAATACAGAATTACAACTGACACAATGTATGCTTACTTTTATGACTTTTAGTTATATACATATATGTATTTTTAATGTGTAGCGTGTATTTGCCTTTAAAAATATGTTTATATTAAAAAAGGGTGATTCGTTAATAATGGGACAGAGCTTAAGGGCTTGTTGCTGACCTCAAAATAGAGCGATTAAGCCAAATATGCCTTATCCGAATGTTGCTCCTTTTGGATCTACAGGGTGTTAAAGTTGAAAAAATAAATCACATTTTCTGTATTATTGTTCGATCGCATCGACGGTATTTTATGAAATTTGGTATAGGGGGGTTGCTTGGGACTAGAAATTCGAATATGTCGACGATTTTGGTGTATCTGCTAGAGGGCGCCACCAATGATGGTTTGGACCCCTTAAATCGCTACGACTTTTTTGTGCTACACTGTATCTCATTTTACACTGGAAAAATTTTCTAGTTAAAAAAGGTACACCTTGTTGATGTTGCTAGAAGCAATGGTTTCTGAGAAAAACGCATCTAAATCTCATGATGCATGCAATTTATCTAAAAGTAAAGTCAAATTGTTGCGTAAGTAATGGGCCATACTGTAACAACTTAATACTGCGACCAAAATAAGTCAATTTACTTTAGCTTATCCTAAAAAAATCCAAAAATCCACCAAAATGAATAACAAAGATACAGGGTGTCAAAATTGAAGAAATAAATCACATTTCTTTCTTATCTTTCGATTACTTGAAGCAAATTTCAAGAAATTTCGTTTATTTTGGTCGCAGTATTATGCTGTTACAGTACGCAACAATTTGACTCAGTTATATCGGTCAGTAAAATACATTTATTAGAGCAATATTTTGTAAAATGATTTATTTTAATGGCTAATGTCATCAGCTAAAATTAATGCCTCAACTTCGTATAAACAAATTAATTTTTGTAACGATCGTGCCAAAGGTCTAGATTACTACACATTATATTTACTTTAATTCTGCCATATTTGAAAAATCTCCGAATTGTTTCATATTTGTTTCGCTTTGAAGTTTTTTTGATAACAATCTGCTTCAACTTCGTGTGCTATATTTCATAAATAAAATAGCTTTTAACCAAATTTTGCATTTCAGCTGAAAATTTACATTACACTATATGCAGTCGTAAATAAGTTACAATATTATGAAAATACAATCCAGTCACAATGAAAATATAAATGCTTGCTTTTATTAATCAATCGGAGCAGGACACTAAATTAATATCACTATATAATATATACATATCGCATTTTACATGCTGTCACAACCAACTATGATTAATATTTTGTCATTCACATTATGAATTATTTGTATATGTACACAGTGATTAAATTTTTAGTGAAATCTAGCGAAAAAACTCTCGGAAATCTTTCGAAATTTGCAGGTGGTGTATGGAGACGAGTGCATGTCGAAAGATTTGCGCAAAGATGGTGCCAAAAGTTCTCACCCGTGAACAGAAAGACATGCGAAAATCGATCTGCCCCGCATTCGGAGTGACGGTAGAGACTGGAGGAGTCTGGGAGTCAATGGAGATGAGGCATGGATATTTGAGTATGACCCCGAGACCACAGCTTAAATAACAATCAGCTCACAGACTCGTATGAGGGGGAACGTCTCGCGCAGATCTTCGCGCAAGCCTCCATTTAGGGATACAACATTGCAGGGACGTGTGGTTGTAAATTATGCCCTTATAGCCATACCGTTCGGCGACTGCGTTATTGGCGCACGAGTGCTGTATTTTGTGATTTGTTGATTTTCTTGTATTTTATACTGTTATGTTATTTTATTTTTAAACAATTTCAAGTAAAACAAATTTATATTTCGTATGTTAGAAAAATTGCAGTTAAAACACTTTCTAAATTGGGACAACTATTTTTAATCCGGTCCTGACGTGTATCCCGAGCGAGAGAGAGACAACAAGCTTCAAGGACAAATTTTCAGGTTTTAATACTTCAAAGGTGCCGCCGTAGAGTCTGTGAGCTGATTGTTATTTAAGCTGTGCCGAGACCGTAAACAAAGTCAGCAGTGGGTGGAAAAGGGTGGAGAGCGGCCAACGAAAGCGAGGATGTCCAAGTCACGACTGAAGGCAATGTTGATCGTTTTTTCGATATCCACGGCATCATTCATCGTGAATATGTTCCTGCCGGCCAGACAGTGACTAGACCGTTCTATGTTGGCGTCCTGGAACGGCTGCGGGCCCGCATTTTCTGTGTGCGACCCGAACTCGCCGAGAACGGCTGGATCTTGCACCACGACAACGCGCCAGCCCATTCCTCGTTCATTGTGCAAGCATTTTTGGCAAAAAAGGATTCCAACGTTGTCGCACCCACTATAGCCCCGATATTGCCCTCTGCGATTTATTTTTATTCCCCAAGATGAAGGCGCACCTCAAGGGAACTCATCATGGCGACGTACAGGAGGTCAAAGAAGCTGTAACCGTGGTGCTGAACGAGTTAACCGCGGAGGATTACTAATGGTGCTTCCAATCGTGGGAGCAACGTTGGAATCGTTGCAGTTTTATCGATGATTCAATAAACAGGAATTTGAGGTTTAAGGTGCAGTAGTAGTTTAAAACGTTTTCTGCACAGCACCTGGTATATTCCGGGGCACTGCCGGCATTTTAATAGAATTATCCCCAAAATATGGAGCGATACACTGTTAAATTTACATGACGCTAAAAAAGGACAATGGCATAACCGCAAATTACAAATCCCACCGCTTGACGAGTAAATCCGAGCGGACTCGGAAATAAGTGTAACAAAGGGATTTAACAAAGACAGAAGTGAGCGGCAGGTTGTCATATTTAGAAGTTTCATGAAGTTTCACATGGCTGATCTGACAGTTACACATGTTTACAGGACCGTATTTGTTTAAGGGGGAACTTTTTGCGGCGCCGTTTTTGCGCCTCGCTTCTCAACCATAAATTATTAAGTTGGGAAGGGGCGATTAATCTGTTTTATTCCGAATGAGGCGGACGCCGCGCGCCTTTCCGTTATTCATCTTTGAGGATTCTCCGAGTTTCTCGATTATTAGTTTTTAATTTATACAGGATAGTTACGCGAAAATTCTTCCCCTCTTTATCTCCGTTATTATTCGAGATACGAAAAAGATATAAGAATTAAAGTTGCAGAAAATTTTATAGTTAATATCACAAAAACAATCACATCGACACGCCCCAGATATGGCAAAAATCATTGCGACCTAAAATAATAATAGTATTCTTCGTTTACAGAAATATTTTGTATATAGGGTGTTTCATAATATATGCGCAGGACTTCAGGATGTGATAGCTCATCCAAATTACTAATTAAACAAAATTTATTTAATCGTTAGAACAAGTAACAAAACCAAACGTTACCTTCATAGTTGCAAAATTTAAAAAAAAAATCGTAAATTAATACTACTTGATAAAAAAATATATAATAGATTTAGTAAAATAAAAATTTTATTTAAAAAAATTGACCATGTTTTTCAACATAAAAGTAGATTTTTCTCGAAAACGGTCAACTTTAGATCTTATGACCAAGAGTACAATTTTTGTGTAGAAAACATTGGCGGTTCAAATGGGCGTCTCAAAACCGTACTTTTTCCAGTGGCGTAGAAGTTGGGGAGAAAAACACCCACTTCCCCTTCAAAATCTTCACCAATTATGACTTTGAAAAAAATTTTTCTCGCACAGAACATAGCTTATTATGAGTAGTAAATGCTTACAAAAGCTGTTTTTTGTACAATAAACCGTTCCGGAGATATTTGTAAAAAAAGAATTTTTTTTTACAATTTCAACACCCTGTATCTCGAAAATTGTGCATTTTAGAGGGTGTTAATACAAACTTTTTTTCAAATTTTTGAACGAGCTATCACATCCTGAAGTCCTGCGCATATATTATGAAACACCCTGTATAATTACCTTTGTACCTAAATACGTATCATCAGGGGTCTCCATTAGAAATTTTTAATTTGTCCATTTTCTAAAACGCCTGATTTATTAGCACGATATCCATCCGATTACCATTTCAAGAATACTTTTCGTGTTAGACACTTTCTCATATCGATGTTGTTGTAGACATTCAAAGTAGAACCGAGTATCGCATATATTAACTTGGCAGTAAAGTAGATTTAACGCCTTAGCTGCTTTAATAGACTCGACTCGCGCATCGTCTATTAAATACCAGCCGTGGCATTAAATCTGCACTGCACTGCCTAGATAAATAAATAAGTGTTATAAAACTAGTACTTATCATATAGAATGTGTACATGAGTTGACAAGGGGATATTTCGTATAAATGATGACTAAGAACAAATCGCAATAAATAGATATGAGACTTGTATTGACTTTGCCATATTTTGTCGTTTTTGTACTGGAATCGATTCCCATTGTTTAATGGAGATTTCAACAGTGATTAGTTAAGAAATTTGGAAGCGATTTGAATAGGGATAGTTAGCGATCTATTGATACTTCTTTAGTTCATAGATGCATAGAGAGGAGAACCTGTGAAAATGTATACTTATTGTATATGTGTGAAAATAAGTATTGATTGAAACACATAACAATACTATATGAAAACAATGTTATAAGAAAAACGCACAGATAAAAATGACATTAAGTGAAATAAAATTTATGTATTTACCCGGTTTTGAATGCAAATTGTTTCGGTAAAGTTTAATTTGTCTTATTTTTTCGATTTTAACTTCGAAACTGGAAATTGCCGTACGTATTTCTGAACAACAGCGAGAGAAAATATTGTAGAATATAAGTTAAGACATAATAACTCTGTGGGCGATGTCCCTCGAGGAATGCCTAAATAAAACAAATGATTGGAAAAAATGAATCATTTTTATTGAGATTTATATTTGTAGTATATCAGAAGGGCATTGGATATCCGTAGGGAAAAATTCAACCTCCAAAGTACCTCTTGATTTGTTCTAATCACACCTCAATATATTGTTCCTTACTTTTTCTCGGTATGTGAGAAGCAATTCGTTTCATATATGAAAATATATTGATGTTTCGAAATGAACATCTGTCGGTTATACAGGAAAGTTAAATTTTAAAATCTTTAAACATTATTTTATTGAAATTTTTGTTATGTAACACCATAATTTTGATGTATGTATGTAGATAGACACGCTTTTTCAAATGGCATGGTCAAAATTGGAGGTTGCCATTTAAAAAAATTGTCGATGACGTCATATCTCGAACAACGATGACGTCACAAATGTGGGTCTATGTCAAAAAGTGCCTTTTTTCAAAACAAAATTGACGTGCCAGGGGATTTTTTCAAAAACTTCTCAATTTCAGAAATAATGAATTTATTCGTTACTTTTCGAAAGCACTGTATATCTTTATAATAGTACCGCATTACCAATACACTTATTTAGGATTTGTACTTTATGCAAAAAAATTGTATTAAATTATAGTTTATTTAAATTATTCATAGAAAAAAATTATTTTACAGTCTGCAGTGACTATCCTATTTGTTTATAGTCTGACCACAAATTTATTTGCAATTGTTTTTAAATCCTGTTATTGAGTATTGAATAGTCTTGCAAATAAATAAAAAAATAATAATAATAAACCTGTAATACAAAACATGACATAAATATGATTGCTATATTAGTCACTTAAAACAATATAATCGAATTGACTTTTCAACGTCAATATGTTACCGGATTAATCGGGATATTTATATTTTACAGAAAATAGTGGGAGTTAACTCTTATAACCGAATAGTGAACCAAAAAAATCTCGTTGTGGTAATTTATTTTCTGCTAAACATATTTTGTATCCCAATCAACGGTCAGTGGACGAAACGCGATTTACATCGGTAACTAAAACACGTATTTTGCTACAATATTGGCGTTGTTTACATGGTATTTCTGTGATAAATGTTGATTGATGTGGTATACGGATCTACGGAAACATTCCGTTTTGTCAATATTATTAGTACGTCAGCTTCCCTTTCGATTTCTGGTAAATACGTACAAAAAGGGGGTATTCTTTGTTCGAGACTTATTTGTTTTTTTTTTTCCCATATATTTTCAGGTATTAACAATATTGTGTGAAACTAACTACTCAGTGGACAAAAGCCCCAACCTGCGTTGAATTACACCCACAATATCTACCCATATATCAGAGAACATACATATGACTTCATTGATAGGAATTGTAGGAGATTTGATACATATTAGCTTAAAATACCTTTCTTAAACAGTAAAAATTATTTGTTGTTGTTGTTGTACTTGGTGAAAATTGGTGATCTAAAATTGGTTAACCAGTATAATAGAAGATTTTACGTGACTTTTTACAGCTATGTATATTTTTTGAGTAAGTCCAGTGAAACATGACTGTTGTTTGTTGGCATTTATCTGTTCATTATGTAAACTTTCATCAATGAAATAGTATATTGTAACTAGGAGTAGAAGGCGTATATTATGTGTTGAGCATAGAAGTATGCTCAGTCGAGATTAAGCAATCTAGACGAAACACATAATGGGCTTTCTGCTCTGCACAACGTCAAAAGTCTTGACCACCCTCATTCTTGCTACAGAAATCTTTTTCTCAGAAAAACCAAATACATTTATAAAAGTATATTGTTTTCTGAATCTGTTTTTATAAAGAATATGTTCGATAAACTGGGTAACCAGCAAATGTGACAAAATTTATCAAAATGAAGTAACAAAGTTCTCTACTTGACTTATAGCCGGTATGATTTCCTTTACGTTCCAATAGCATATTGACACGTTTGTGCATTGAGATAATCAAGCGGTTAACGATCTCTTGCGGAATATTGTTCCACTCCTCTTCTGCCGCCACGACTAACTTATCTGCAGTCTGAGGTGGAGGAATATAATTATAACTGGCTCTAGCAACAAAGTCCCACACGTTTTCAATAAGATTCATGTCAGGAGAGTTGGCTGGCCAATCTAATCTATTGATATGTCCTGCTTTGAGTATCTCTTGAACCCTTCTGTGGTCGAGCGTTGTCGTCCATATACACAAAATTTTTACCTAATTCATTACGTAGGGGGTTATAACTTGTTCGGTGTAAATTTGACTGATCATATTCTGTGGTGTGGCGGTTAAACATTATTCCACTCCAAAACATTATGGTACCCCCGTCATACGGAGCAACTTCACGGGGAAAATGAAGTTGCTGTTGACGACCTGGTTCTCTCCAGACTCTTTGTCGATTGTCATCAGTAATCAGCCCAATTCTGGTTTTGTCTGTAAATAAGACCCTGCGTAAAAGCCAACCTCTATGCTCTTGCGCCCACTGGAGGTGGGCAGCACGATGCCTTGGAAGTAGAGTGGGAACCCGTAATGGTCTTCTAGCACGTACATTTGCGTTGTGGAGTCGTCTTCGATTAGTAGGTGAGCCCGTGTCACAAAAACTTTAGTGCCTACAAAAAGTAATGAATTTCAATATTCGGAACAGCCTATCTAGAGACTACAGTTAGTAGCCCATAGATGTAAAGGTTAAAAATACCACAAGCTATAAGGATTTTACAAAATATTTTTTTATGATATTGACTCCATTTTTCATGCCGCATCCATTCCCAAATCCCAAATTAGATAAGTTTTGAATCACCCCCTCTTCTTAATAACAAAACTCTGGGATCGGCAATTCAACATGATTCGGCACAACCAAAGATATGCATTCCACCAGCTATTCCACCGGTGCTAACAAACATCTGGGCCAATTCTCTCCGAACCAGCCCTGCCACCATAAACGCTTATATCCACACATCTCGAGATGAGAGCGTTAACTTGTTACAGTCTAGCTCATTTGGTAAACGTTTGGCGGGTGTCACCGCAGCCAAGGAATTACTGACTCGAGGGTTAAGATTTAATTAGAGAAAGAACTTCTGAAGGCCAGAACACAGCCAGACGCATCTAAGATGTGCCTTGTTTTCGCGGGTGTGTGATGAAGCCCCACTTTCGGGGATTCTGCGAGTGCTTATGGTGTTATCCGAGTTCGGAGCAAATCCCCAGGAGTTGTCATATCTCCGGGAATTCACGGGGATATCTGTGTCTTGTCGTTTGTCCTTGAGCGCGGACTATTTAAAAAGAAAATAAATGTGTAATATATTTATTTGTTTTAAGGAAATGATATAATAGAACGAACTAAAACAGTATATTCAGACAACACAAACAGAAAATATGAATAACAAAACTAAAACATAAAATGCAAACTTAATGCATTAATATACACGGTGTTTCAAAATATGGCAATATTGCAAGAACTTGAAAAATACATGAGGTTTGCTTAACAATCGTATGCCCGATTTAGTAATATGTTTGTTTATTGGGAAATATAGCTACAAACGTCAGTTAAATAGATATCCAACTTTCAGTAACATTGAATTTTATACTTACAAAACAATATTTGTTTTCTCTATGTTAATTTACTCGCATACCGCAATTTTGCGTCTATTTATTCTCATGCCTCTCGTTATACTAAGACGAACGATTGCCAGTGAGAAATAAATGGGTGGCTTTTGTTGATGAAGCTACAAAATTTGCAATAAAAATGGGCGTCAAAATGTGATGCTGAAAAATCCTTGCTTATCCATTAGTTCTCAACGAACTTCAACTTGTCAAAATTTTCAGTTCACAGAACTCTGAGGCCTCAAAATTGGCATTCTTACAGAGTTAATGTAGAATTTTACTGTTTTGCGAGGAAATTAAAAATTTATTTGAAACCAGTTTCAAAAAATTTTTGGAAACTTTTCATCGTCTTTCAAGTAAGCTGCATTTGATTATTCTGGATTTTTTTACGTTATGTATAGACTGACATTTTGTTTGACAATACCTACTTGATATTTGAATTATTTTACATTTTTTAGTTTTTAATGGTCTATATGTATAGCAAAACAAGCAAAAATAGTAAGTTATTATATTATTTTCAATAGTCTAATTGTCGCATGTGATCCCCATTTCTACCTTCATATTAATAGATAGTTTCTTGTGAAACCGAATATCCCTTGAGCTTAAAATAAAAATCGGATATTTTTCCACGTTCATTAAAAGTTTCAAGGAATAATTTAAACACTAGGCATATTATACACCTTAGGGAGTGCTGTAATATTACACAACGATAGTAACATCACTATAAATTTCCAAATCATCTGCATACAAGAGATAATTGCAATCAAAACTGTATCGTCAATATAAATAACAAACAATAAAGGCCCTAAAATGGACCCCTGAGATACACCCGATCTAACTAGCATAGAGTCAGACATATGATCTGATTTATCGAAAGCCTTCGGAAAATTGGTATACAAAATATCTTGAGTATTTGCATTCGAATGTTGAGAGACACATATTAAATTAGATAGCGGATCTATTTTTCATAAACCCATGTTAATAAGGGTAATAACTCTCTATATGTGGATAAAGTAAATTAAGAAAAGCAATTTCGAAGACTTTTGAGAAATTACAACTAATTGTAATAGGTCTACACTTAATTGTTAATATCAGATTTGACACCCTTTCTGAAGGTTGGAGAAATATGAGACTTTTTTGATTTATCAGGAAAAACACTGGGCTTTAGTGATAAATTAAAAATGATAGAAAGCGGGAAAATCAAAGCAAACGCACCTTCCCCTTAAGCAAACCTTAATTTAGTATTATAAGTTATAACTACTATTCATATTCATATCTTTTTAGGTAACGGGAATATCTTTCTCCTGGTTCCCCAGCTAATAGTCCCAGTGTAGGTAATCGTAATCGAGCTGTCGTCATATCTGCCACACATCCTTCCAATATTGGAGGTGTTATGACCAGATCGCTCAAATAGTTACATATACCAACTGTTCTCTCTATAGATGACATCTAGTTGTAGCCAAATGAGACCGGTGCGCTAAATGACATGAGAGAATAGCTTTAGTTTTCATATGTAGCATGCTAAGTTAGTGGATAATCCAAGTTGGTGGTGAGTAATATTTTAATAATGGTAGTATACTTGCAGTAATAATTCATCATATTTTTATCAAAATATTTTAAGAAACTCCTACTGAGAACAATAAAATTGTATGCCACATTAAATATTTTTCCGGGAAAATGTGGCAAAGCTTATTTACAACTGAATGCCTAAATTGTTTACACCCTGTATGATAAAGACTTTAAAATAATAAATCTGGGTTGCTTTAACCTTAGACTAAAAAATGGTACTCTGTTTATTATCGATAAAATGAACCGTGAAGTAAATGATAACTGCCGTAAATTTAAGGAAAGATGATATTTTTTAATATTGTAATGGATAATCCTTTGTCACTATTCAAATCTGATTCAATTAATTTCATCAATAAATATGTAATTGATAAAAGTAGAAGCTTAAGAACATCAAGTGATAAACTGCCTACTTTTATTTAAGGGTGACTTGACATGTTTCAAATTTAAAAAAAAAATGTAATCAGTACCTTTTGTTTTACTACGTATGAGAAAATGCAGTGCTTTCGAAAAGTAACGAATAAATTCATTATTTTTGAAATTGAGAAGTTTTCGAAAAAATCCCTTATCACTTTTTGACATACGACCCACATTTGTGACGTCATCGTTGTTCGAGATATGACGTCATCGACAATTTTTTTAAATAGCAACCCCCAATGTTGACTAAGCCATTTGAAAGAGCGTGTCATTCTACATACATACATCATGAAAAAATATGGTGTTACAGAACAAAAATTTCAAGAAAATAATGTTTGCAGATTTTAAGATTTAATTTTCACAACACTAAAAATGACAATGATTATGTAAAAAAAACGACTAAATTAAATGTTCACATTGTGCACCGTTGGCTGCCTGGCAGTAGCCAAGACGATTAATAAATTACGATACGATGTATCTCGTGACGAATTCTTGCTTTTAAATATTCTAAATTAACCGGTCTAGTAACGTATACTTTGCTTTTTAAGTATTCCCATAAGAAATAATCTAGGGGAGTCAAATCAGGCGATCTGGCTGGCCACTCAATCGGCTCCCTTCTCCCCTATCCAACGATTCGGGAACAGCTCATTTAAATAAGCACGGACAGGTGTTGCATAATGGGGAAGAAGAAGAAGAAGAAATGTATTTATTGACTACGTTAATACATTTAACAATATTATAGTAGCAAGTCAGTATAAATACAAACATTGGGTTAACAATGCAAAAAGTGCAAGTCAATCTATAATACATTAAAAAATACATTTAAAAGAATTAAAAACAATTTTAAATCAATGGTAATTAAGTCAAATAAATTACATAATTACATTATTTTAACTGAAACACCACATAAAAATTAAATAAATAATCATAAGCCATAAGGGAAATATAAAAAACACTTAATGGACTGAAAACAGGCTAAAACAATAATAATTAACTTATGAAGTCAATTTATATATATATATGTACAAGAACACACAAAGAAACAAAACAATCCGAAACAAAATTTTATAGCAAAGAGGCAGTGTCCATATACTCATGCACTGAATAAAAACAATGATTGTGCATAACTTTTTTAATTACATTTTTAAATTTTGTGGTGCATAGTGTTTTGACTTCCAAAGGAACTTTGTTGTATAATCTCAAGTCAAGAGAATTATTTGTTGATCTCTGTAGTCGAAATCTTTGACTTTTGATTAAATTGGCAGATCTCGTTGGGTAATTGTGGAAACTGGAATTCGTGTTATATTTTAAATAATTAATATGTATTTCAATCAAAGAATAATATATATAGAGAGAGGGCAATGGCATGATTTTAAATTTTTTAAAAAGTGGCTTGCAATGTTCCCTGGGTCCAACCCTTGCAATTATACGAACAATCTTTTTTTGAAGTTTGAAAACTCTCAACGATGATGACGCGTTCCCCCATAGGATCACTCCGTAAATCAAACATGAATGCACAACACCATAATATGCATTCAAAAGCATATCATCATTTAACACCTTTCTAAGTTGTCGCACGAGATAAATATGCTTAGAAATCGTCTTACAGAGATTGTCAATATGACAAGTCCATCTGAGAGAGCCATCAAGAGTAATGCCTAAAAGTTTAGCATAGTTCCCATCTTGAGAAACACCACTGGAGAAAATAACACTTTGGGTTTTTTCTTTGTTGAGCTTCAACTTTTTAGCTGAAAACCATGTTTCAGCCTTAAGAACACTAGCGAGCTCAAGAGTACGTTCTCTACTTTTATCTGAGCATAATAATGTTGTGTCGTCAGCAAATAAAATGCATCCCTCAGGAGCCATATGATAATAAAGGTCATTAATATAAATAACAAACAGAAGAGGCCCCAAGACAGACCCCTGAGGCACTCCATAAGATACACATTTAAAGTCTGATAAAATATTATTAAAATTGACACACTGTTTCCTACCCGTAAGATACGATTTGATCAGTGATAGAGGAGTTCCACGAACTCCATAAAATAATAATTTTCATAAATCAACTGATTCCTTAATTATTTTAGTGTTAATATCATAAATATCGAAACTCGTACAATTTTTTAGAGACATAATGACATTGAGGACATCAGAGAGAGGTGCACATCAGTCTTAAAAATTTAAAGCTCATATTACTATATTTTAGAATTTTCTTCAGTATAACTTTATGAAAATTTACATATTAATTATTAGTAACTGATATTGAATAAAAACTTGTTGATCTAACAGTTACAAAAAGCAATTGTTATTGATCAAAAAAAAGTTTTATTATTAAATACGTACATATGCCTATTTTAAATCATTAATCATTGGTCACTAAAATTTTTAACTACAACACTGATGTTTCCCCCACCCAAGTCACCCAGACTCTGGAAAACAGGCAGCTGCAAGTAAAATTTAGTCTTTATTACCTCTATCCCTTCCAGCCTCTTTGGTTGTTTCCCTATTTTCTATCAAAAGGGCGATTGTGTTCGTTCACAGATATATCATCCGTCTAATCTTGTGGGACATCTGTAGGCGTCCTACATTTGCTACACCTATTAATATTAGCATTATAGGTAAATAAGACCGGCTAAAAGATCGGTATGCAAATTTTCACAAAATCAATGATAATAGTCCCATCCGCCTTGCCGTAATTTAGTCGGAACAAAACATTCGGGAAGCGTTTTGGAACATTAGGCCGCCACTTAAGTGACACGCGGGACGTGTGTATATCTCCGTTTTTGTCGTGTTATAAATTAAAGCAGGAGGACGACGAATTTTCCGCCTCGTGGTCACCACGACAAATTAATGTTGTACTCTCTTTTATATTTTGGTTTTGCTCGTCGACTACAAAAACTACAATTCTGGGTTTACTCGACAAATATAGGGTGAACCTTAAATAAGTACAAACATTTTAACTGGAGGTTTAGTTCGTCATGTAGATGTGTCAATTGAAAGTCATTTTTAAAAATTTCAAATATTTACGGAGATATACAGGGTGTTAAAAAAAGAGTGTAAAATATTTAAGGAGGTAATAGTATGAACCAAAATAAGTAGAAAAGTCTCAATAAACATGGGTCCGCAAAGAAACGGTTGCGGAGATATGGAATGTTTTATGTTTTTTAGCCCCCTTTTTTATTTTGCAAAAACGTTGTGTATTTTCTTATAATAGTTGGTTGGACTTGTTAGCCCTCATCAGTTTAAAAATCTGCGGACTGTACTAAAACATGATCAACTTATTAATCTATATTATGCAGAAATTGAATCACGGATGCGATATGGTTTATGTTTTTGGGGTAATTTTGCTAGGCAAATCAAGTTTTTATTTTATAAAAAATGATCATCAGGATAATAGCTGGTGTACCAAATACTAAAAGTTGTAAGAATATTTTTAAGTTATATAAAATTTTAACTTTACCCTCTCTGTTTATTTTTGAACTTTGTTTATTCATATTCTGTAATAAAAATGATTTGATCTTAAATAAGAATTTTCGCGCTCTGAATACAAGGCAAAAAGATAAATTTTATATAACTTTCAACATGCTTATACATCCAATTCACCTAAGATCTTAGGGCTTAAACTCTTTAACTTAAAAAATCTTCTAACTACCTATAGTTGTCTTCAAGAAAAAACTGAAAGAATCTCATTGACAAATATTTTTATAGGCTTGATGAATATTTTCTATGAGTATAATTTTTATATGTAATATTATATTGTTTATATTTAAATTTATTATGTGTTTTGTTTGTTTTATTGACTACAGTAGTCTTATACAATATTTTGTGCATTGTTATAAACGAGAATAAATATTATTATTATTATATTCGTGACACATTTGGCGGTAAAAAGAGTGAGAGGAAGAGGCAAATTCGGTTGAAAATAATACGTTAAGACACTTACAGATAAAAAAATATTTTACGTTGATTTATTTCTTATTGAAATCAAAAGTTAACAGATATGGTAATGTATGGTATTGAATATAATTAATGTAATTATTCCGATAATAAGACGGTGTTTTCCAATCGATAATAATAACATTTGAAACATATTTTAACGTCATTAAGCCATTTATTTATTTATTAAGCTACCTCAGTAAATATTTCAGTTATAGATATATTCCGCATTAGTTTAAGCAAAAAAGGAATATCAAATCAAAAACCACTGTTAACGTTAATGAAGGTTAAAGATCATTTGTTCCTAAATTAAGCGTTTGATAAAAAATACATAATTATTATAAAGATATTGACTGCGAACATCTCATTAACCTTTAATGTTTTGTCCTACTTTGTTCGAAATGTGATAAACGCTTCCATAGTTGACTGAGTTATAAATTAATTGCTAATTAAATACAAAATATACATCTGCCACATCCACATTCTAATCAAAAGGCTAATAATATATGCTCGTATTGTTTGATGTCTCATTCTAACACGGAAACGCTTTTCAAGTCTTTGTAATTATTGTTATACCTATAAATATTGCTTGAGTTGTATATACACAAATTTTCCAATAAAAATTTGTTGTCTGAATTTAAATACAGATATTTTGCGTGTGTGATTTTGTTTATTTATTTATAGATAAACAATATACAAGCCAGTATAACGGCCAGGTCACCATTTCGGGGCCTGCTATATATACAAATTTTTCATAAAGATTTTTCAAGATTACTGATTTGCGATTTTTTATTGGAAATCTGACAATGTAGAATTATTATAAAATAAAGGTTAGTTATTGCCTCAATAAGGCCATATAGGTATGTGCTTTTATAATAATAATTATCTAATTTATCATGGTTTTCCAGATTATTATGCCGTGGATTAGGTAACTAGTTATTGCTAGTAACAGAATTGCTATGCATTTACCTTAGCTAGGTTATTTGGGTAATTGTACCCTACGATTTTTTTTATTTTATTGCGCTGTGTTCAAATTATTAAATAAGCGTTGCCGTGTTCGACTAAATTACAAATTAATTATTGATTAAATACAAAGTACCTACATGTCTTTTGCACACATATCCTAATCAAAAGACTATACAGTTTGATATCCCTTGATGGTCATTCTAAAATATATGTTATACGTATAAGAATGTGTTCCGATTTTTCAATGGAAAACAACAAATAATGGATGATGTTATACTAAAAATAAAAGTAAAATATTCAAAAAATAATAAATAAATTTAAAAAGTAAATAATATGAATATAAATAAATTCAAAAGTAACATAAATAATTTTTTAAATATTTTAGCGATAATTGATTATATTTTTAAAACTATTTGTTCTATATATGAAATATTAAATTTTAAACGATTTCAACTTCATTTAGGGTCAACATACTGATAATTTTCAAAGGTATCTACATACTTTAAAGGCAAATAAGGCTACGTTTGTGCTTACAGAATTTTATTTGCTACAAATTACAATCATTCGTTGGTATACTAATTTGATTTTATGTCCAACAATTGTTGTTATTACTACATTAAATAATTAAACATTATTTGCAATAAATATACAGAACAAGATATTTTTTTGTTCAATTTTACACTTATTATTGAAAATTATATTAATTTAAGCTTGTCCAGTTTTGGTGTGCGTGCAAGACTCACTACTTTATTCTTCATATACCATATGGCTTAATTTAGGTCTTGCTACTCATAGTACAAAAAAATGTAATCAAGGTGTATATTGCCTGGTAGGACTAAAATTTAAAATAGAAATAATAATAGAAATATAAGTTTTTATACGAGTAATGTTTTGCTTTTAGATGTAGTGAACGGTTAAACTAACCAACCAGCGCATAATTTTTTGTAGAAATATATTAAATTTGTTTGTAGTAGGTACACCAGAATCAGTTTGCAGGAGTCGAGCGCATGCGTTTTGCATCTAAACAATGCATTTTCAACCTTATGTGAGCGTTATGAATACAGTGCGCCTTGATCTGATGACTAACAGGGCTATCGTAATAAAAGCTAAAACGCATTGTACAGTTACCGGATAATGTGGGTGGCTGCATTCTGGAAAAACTTTATATATACCAAAGTTCCTGTTCATATGAACTTTGGACATACCCATGTTAGTAACAAACAGGGTGATTCAGTCACAACGTCATTTAACCACTTGTTTGAAAGGTCTAAGAAAGACAGAAAATCGGAAAATAAATTTTGTAGTCGACCTTTTGAAAGAGAATGAACCCGTAACTCCTAATAATACGAGGGCCGTTAGCAGTAAATTTTCTTATGACAAAGCCAAGAAGCGTTGGAAACGAAACACCGTTACCACGTCACATAATAGCATTATTTAATAAATACTTTGTGGTTGGAGGCTGATGCACAGCAACTGCCAACGATTTTAGACATAAAACTGCTTAGCCGATATGCTGTTAACTTCTTAGGCTTCCCCGCTCATCCCCTTATTCCGACATGTCAGCAAACAACAGAGCGTTTAAAATGTAAATTTACGTTGATCACTGGGCGGCTGTCAATGTAGTTTACTTTGTTTTACATTTATACTCGTATAAAACCATCACTTTATGTGGTCAGTGAAATAAAAACAATATTTAGATAGTATCAGAAAGGAATTAACTCACCTGTGTTATAGTTTGGTTGTTGAGTATTCTGCTACCCATATATTTTACAGCAGGTACATGTTGAGTATTCATTATGAATAGGTGTAAAAACTGTCGATTTCTGATGTTCCAGTTGTACCAAGGTAAATCAGTTAACGCTATATATAACAGTTCGAACTGAAAGAGAAAATAATAAAATATTGATTGTGTAGTTGGTATTTTAATATTTTTGAAGAATTTACATCCATTTTTGAAATGTTTGTACCTATTCTCCATTTAGTTTAATAAATTAATAATTTAATTACCCATAGTTATCTGCGTTACATGGAAGGTAAGCAACATTTACCAGTTGAGAACATAGAAATCATAAAATATACAGAGTGTCCTTAAAAGGTTGGGACAGCGTTTCGCCACATAAAGTATAGCTTAAAATAAGTCGATTTAACTAAACTTGCCTTAGTCCAAATGTTGATAGTCACGGAGTTACAGGATGTCAAAAGTTAAAAAATAAATCGCGTTTTCTTTAATAATTTTCGACTGTTTTACGTTAATTTCACGAAATTTTGTATCCAGGGGTTTCTTGTGATGGCAAATTCAATTTTGTTGCCAATTTTGGTATATCTTTTAGAGGGCGCCACCGGCGACGATTTTGAACCATTTAAACCGTTACAACTTTTTTGTTCCACCCTGTTATATTTTGGACTAGAAAAATTTCTTTCCCAGTCTTTCATAACTGAGAAAGGTTACCTTATTGAAGTCGCTTGGAGCAACGGTTTCCGAGAAAAACACATCTATGCATTGTATGCACATTATACGAGTATAATATTGCGAATAGTTCCTACGTTTCGTTCATATTAGATATACTAGCGTAGTGTGCGTAAACAAAAATGGATCATTGGCCATCACCATTCATATTAGATACATATATTTAGGTGTATTTGTACAAAGGCTCATGCTAAGTACATATTCGAAACCTAATACGAGTATAATATATCATATAGCAAAATATAGGCACTCAAATTCCAGCATCCTGTATATTTTCGCGCAAAAAGGTGTCCTAAATCCCCCATATTTTGTAAAATGCTGAGGGCACAATCAATACTAAGCATCATCAGATTTTGAAATTAATTCCAATCATTATTTTTAGAAGAATTATAGACTTTGTTCAAATAAACTTACTTCATTTTCATACATTTGTGCTAAATAACAGTATTCCCACAGCAATCCATTTGTCATGATAAATATTGTAATAACTTTAACATCAAGTAGGGTTTCTGTTTTCTGAAACAGAAATATATGTTTAGGTATCATATTATACAGGGTGTCTCATAATTAGCTGCCAACCCTGAACAGGCCGATTCTATGATCAAAACTAAGTAAGAAAGTTCATGGGTCCGGAAATGCTTCCTAAGGGTACAGGAACTCATTGAAGAGGGAGAAATGGAAATCATTTTTTGCAATATCTCTCAATCGCGTTGTGATAAATTAATGAAATTTGGTATACACAGCTATATTTTGATGACCAATTTGATGGACTAATCGATTTATTTCCACAAGATCCATTGGGGTGGGTACGGGGGGGCCCTTGGTATTTTGCGTGTGTAACTTTTTTGCAGCTTAGTGTATACATCTGACTATCGAAACAATCGATTCTCCTACCTGTTTTATTTTAAAAGGTATTCTTTACTGAAGTCGGTAGGAGTAACCATTTTTGAAATAATCCTATTTGAAATGCTCAGTGCATCAAGTAAAAACTGTTTTGGTTTTAGGTAAAGTGCCTTTTCTGATGAAAATATAGCAAAATGTTACTTGAAAAGTTGTTCAGAATGATAAATTATGGAGAGAGTGCCAAATTTCAAAAGATCGGCCTACTCTGTTGAAAATGGTTTCATCAAATCTCGCCGATCTTCTCGAAATTTTGCTCCATAGAAAGGCACTTTATCTAAAACCAAAACAGTTTTTACCCGGTGCACATCATAGAATCGGCCTGCTCAGGATTTGCAGCTAATTGTGAGACACCCTGTATAAATACAGGACTAACTCGTGCACTGGATTCTTAGGGCGAAATTCATAGTAAGCACTTCACTTAAGTGTGACTTTTCATTTAAGGTATACTTGAATAAGATGCCCTACAATATTTTGTTACATAATCTAATCTTAATGGAAAGTTAATAAAGTGTGGTACGAAACTATTAGTAAGTTATCACTTTGTATTTTTTTGTAAATTGCAAAGCCAATATGAAATAAGTGCACATTTAACCTTGTGTGATATATGACTTCCACCCTTAGATCATTAGTTATAGGTTTATCAATTTTAAATGGCGTAATTGCGGAATTTAATGAATCTAATTAAAAAAATCGAGTTTTAGAATTGTCGCCAATAAAAATAATTACGTTTTTGCAATTTAGAATTTTAAATAATAATAAAAAAACTCAGAATTCTGACTTTTATCCCAGAATTTTGAAATATGTATGTCAAAATTGTGAGATCTATGTCGTTGCTTTTTGAATGAAAAATCGCAGCTACACACTTTAGTTAATAAACCAGACGTCAAAGTTATGAATATGTATGTATACTCACCCATATAGTAAATAGAATAATGGTAGTTATAACTATTATTACTACGCCTTGACCTATCATCAGCCCCACAGCAACAAGTCGATTCAATATAACATGGCACCTGCAAAGTTCATAGTATTCAATAATGATAGTGTTATAATACAAGTTCTTTTGGTACAACTTCACACTAGTTACATAACTCAGAGACAGTTTTAGAAAAATATAACAAAGCGTTTACTTTGTACAATAACAATTAGTTTAAAACTAGCTGAAGGGTCTAATTTTGATACACAATCTTATCTATCACTAGCTGGCTAGAGGTGCTTTTTAGATTATTGCCACTCACACTATAACTGCATCCAAAACCCGACAAACTATTTTTGTCTACCTTTGAGCGCCAACACTTTTAATAATAATTTCGTTGCATTTTCAATATCCTGGACCATGATCCGATTCTTCGATTCACTGTATACAGGAAATCGTTGGTTACAGAACTACCTACATACTATCAAAATAAATAAAATAGGCACCTGAGTCTGGAAACCGATATTAAGAAAACGTAGGGGTGAAAAAATTTGGACCATATATAGCCTCAATGTTACCCTATTGGGGGTTAAAATTTCAGTTAGTTTCATTATCCCATTGTTTAGTTATTAATGAAAATATTAAAACAATCATGGTTTTCAGCCTACAAATTTATACCTCTCACTTTAACCGGTTGTGATTTTTTTGCTCCTTGATAAAATACTGAAAAATGTTTACTGAAGATAAGTCGAACTATTGTCTTTAGTACTCTGGAAGTCATTTGTCTTAAAAGGTCTTTTTTTATTTTTAAGCAAAACAGAAGGGTGTGCTATCTCCGTAAATATTGCGTTCTGTCAGAAGAAAAAAAACTGGCACAGGTAGTAAATAAATGCGAACAATAATTTGAAAAAATTTGTTAAAATAATGATAAAGGTTGTACTGTTATTACTACTACTACTATTAGGAATTTTGTAATCTTATTTTTAATTTATCTGCTTTAGTGTTAATTGTTACTGCAGAAAAATATTGTTGGATAATCTTCAGAAAACATGTTTTTAAAATTGTTATTGAGTAGTAAGTGGCACAATTATGATATTCTTAATGTTATGTATAAATAATATTTTCCATTGCGGTTTAAACGGAAATGTATGGCAAAATAAACAAAACTTTGGGAAATATTTGACTGATTGTCACGCCGTGGTAAAAAAGGAAACAGTTGAGATATAAGAGTACCGAGAAGCCGGCTGGAAAACCTTCTATACGGATGAAACGTGGTGTGGTGCTAATCACGCCTGAAAACTGTGCTGCTTAATTGTGATAAGTATAGAGTGGCCATCCAAAGGGGTAAGGAATTTCGAGGAGGAATTCAACGACCTTCTGGCGCCGGACAGAGAGTAATTATTTTGTACATTGGTACTGAAGATGGTTATATGGACGGTTGCATGAAGCGCTTTATTGGCAAAAAGGGATCGGCTGATTCTAATTATGCTTCTAATTTTCACTTCTTCAAATTACATAGATAAACAAACCATTACTCTTGAAGGACAGTAGGTATCATTGGTTTAAAAAAAAACAGAAATCATCGTCGTCTTCAGTTTTTGGAGCGAGCTCGGAAAATCACAACAAAACTCTTAGCAACGCCACTGCAGCGAACCTCTTACGTCGCACTTCTCGATCGAACTGTGAACGTAGTAGTAAAGTTTACAGAATTAATTCTGTAAATATTGGTAATAGACCATTCCGATACTGTTTTTAAGAATGTTATGTTTATAACTGTATTATTTTAACAATTTTTTTCAGATTGTTGTTTACTTGTGTCAGGTATTTTTTTAAAGATCGTAATATTTACGGAGATAGCACTCTCTTCTGTTTTGCATAACCATGAGTAAAGAAGAGCTTTTGAGACATTTGTCCACAGTACTAAAGACAATGTTCGACTTATCGTCACTAAAAATTTGTTATTTTTTTATCAATTAACAAAAAAATTACAACTTAAAGTCAGAGGTATCAATTTTGTAGGCACATTTTCATTAATAACTAAAAATGGGATAACGAAAGTACTTGAAATTTTAACACACAATAGAGTAATTGTGAGGCAATATATGGTCCAAATTTCAATTTCAATTTTTCTTAATATCGGTTTCAAAACTCAGGGGTCTATTTTATTTATTTCGATAGTAGAATGTTATAATTTTGCCGATTTCTTTCATAATTCTTTAAAAATTATTATTTATGCAGGGTTCAGGTTCATTGGGAAATGTACATACGTTAACAGGGAATACAGGATATCTAAGAGGCCTCAAAAAAACCTGATCTTAATGGATCTAATCATTGTCATTACCGAGATACAGAGCGTTTTACAGATTTTGGTTACTGGTTTAACTTGCCATAAAATGCTAACCACTCTGTATAATCAAGTGCAAATCTGTACAGGTATTCTACTTATAAGCCAAGTAGATATACAGGTCTGGTGGCATACACATTTTTTATTTCGTTTATTCATTACAGAACGTCGCAATGAAAATTTACATATACAGTGAAATTCGTCAAAAAAGCTTGCTGTGAAAAGAGATTTCAGATTTTATAAATTCCTCTAAATAAAAAAGTTACAGACGATTTTCGAAACCGTCACATTTACTTTTTTTCCAAAATAACTGAAAAACCTAAAGATTTAGGACCGGTCTGCAAGCGCCATTAAGTTAGCAACAAAACTGTCCCTACCATTTTGGTATCTATTATAGTTAAGATAGCAATGCATGCATGCCCTTGTCTACATAGTATAATGGAAACTTTAACTCTGCGCAGAAAAATTAAATCTTTGTTTATTTTATTCATTCCCTCTTTAAACAAATGGAATATATGCAAACTCCACAATTTTATACTTCTAATTTTTGAGAAATAATGAGAAAATAACAATAACAGCGAAGACTTTTTTTGGGAAAAACACTTTTCTTACATCTTACCTCTTTAAAGCCAGATGATGTAGAACGCATTCTTTCATTTTGGCGTAAATTTCATCACATAATAAATCGTTATCCGACGTTAATTCTTCAATTTTTTCCTTTAATATGTATAACTGAAATGTTATATGAAATATGTAATATATCCAACATAAGTGTATTGAAGTCAGTGTAAAACATATGTGTGTCATACAAAAATAGTAAATTATTCGAAACGACAGCCTTCTTCCATATCGCTTACTTATGTACATTAAAATATAATGCATCTCCTCATTTGAAACAAGCCCTGGCATAAAAGCTGCTAAAGCAGCAATTACAGGAATGATAATAAGTTTACGAACATGTTTGGACTCGATTTTTATCTTTCTGATGGTTTTTTCACTTCCTTCACTAATTGGCCTTATGCAATGCTTCATAGTTTCTCTAAATTTGAAAATCAAGTGGAAGTATGTGATGACAAATATATATCCAGCAATTCCCTAAAAATTAAATAGTAGATAGGTACCTTCTAAACATATTAAAGCGCGTGTGGCATACCGCAAGACCGCACGCTGGAAACAACCAAAGACTTTGGAATAACTAATATGATAACATTTTTTTTAAGTTTAAAGAAATATATTACATTATTTTTTCTTATCTGTAACAAACATGAAGCTACAGTTCGAAATACACACTTTTAGCACATACAAGTTTTAGAACTCTGCCACGAAATATACACACAATAAATATACATTAACTTACAGCAAAAATTACAACTTGCGCCGGCAAAAATTTTATAACATCGTTTATTGATGAAGCACTCCTTACATATTGACAGTACATAATATTTTCCAGTGCTGCCAATAACATTATTATCACGATCACAATCCTGTTTATACGCGATCGAAATGAAAGTGTAGAGAAGTTGATCACTGAGTACAGAATATCCCCTACAAAGTAAGGATGTTATATTTCTAACAATTAGGGTACGTACCATTTAGTAAATTGCTAAACAAGAACATTGAAACTTAATAAATTACTAAGAACCTGCAAAACATTTATTAAATATATTTCATATAATAACAGAATATTTGCCTTTATCATATTATAGACTACTTTAATAATTGTAATTTCCGTTCGTACAATAAATAGCTTAAATACGATCTTCAATGTTCAAAATAACTCGAGAATGGTTGAAGATGTTACATGTCATTTTTTTTAAATCAGGCAAAGAAAGAATAATTCAAAAATTTAACACACAAGGCGTTCCATTAAAAATATGTTATTACTATTGTACCCTTCAAATTCTGTGTTGTTTATACATATACCACTGTGCTTCTATTAACTTATTCAGTTACAACTTTACAATTTTTATTCGAAACTTTATTTTATATTTCTAATAATGGCAATCATAAAGGGTGGCCTAAATATAATAAAAAAAATTGTCTGCGTCGGACCAGACGGTGGAAGTTATACTTCTTTGGCCATTCTCATACACCCACTCGTACGTACAAAAAAAAAAGTTCTTAAAAATTTGTTCTTAAAAATTTGTTCTTCCAAATTTGTTCTTCCTTTTGAGCGTGATGCGGTTTCTCGACCAACATCCCATCCCAATGTGTCTAACGGGCGCAAAGAAGTATAACTTCAATAACCATCTAGGTATCGAATAACCTATCGATATAAATACTACTAGCAATATGCCTAAACAATGGTACAATTTCTACACTGCCAAATCCAAATGCGTATACTGGGAGCTGTTGTCAGCGAACCTCCCTTTTAACCGATCGTGGAACATATATTCCGGGTATAAAAAGACATGGTGGCTGCTTATGCTGCCACTCAAGATATTTCCACCTATTCAAGCAAATCGAATGGGTTTTCATATGGTCTTACATATCTTTGTTTATTTAATAAATATCTAATTTAATTATCGCACCGAGTGCGTTAATAAATTTAAAAAAACACATGTGGGATAATGTAAGTAAGCAAGAAAAGATATGACTATATGACTTCGTTGAAATATAGGTATTCTTTAAAAATAGTTACCTTCAAACGTTACCAATTCCCCGAATAACAAGTTTACAATTTTTTTAAACATTAATAACATTTTTGTGTTATTTCTTTCTTCAAGTGCTTACAGGTAATAACTAACTACAAAGCGGGAAGCATATATATCATTAAAATGTTCTACATTATTCACAATAAATGTAGTAAAATTACAAATGATCATTAAGCAGGTTTATTAGTCCGGTGTATGGAAAAAATATTAGATATGTATTGTTAATGCTAAGCGTGTACATTCTCCCGAATATCGTCGTAGTTCCCGTAGCAAAATGATCAAATTCGTGGTGTTTTAGATAGGTAGAAATCTCAAAAACTAAAACGCGTACAGCAAAACTTAATGACTTTTAATAAGCGTTCGTATGACATACATTTTGCTATTCTAACCCCACTTTAATAATTTATTTTCACATACTTCTAAATAAAAGTGAGCAATTTTATAGTAGAAGGTACTAAACTAGAGCTGAATTTACAGTGGATTTATAAACTCTACGTTGGCGTTTGACATTGTCGTCGTAGCAGTTTTTAAAATTTTCAATGGCGAAATTGCATTTTTCCAAAAGCGTGCAGAAGACTGTAGCTTTTATTTTAATCGAAATGAAAACGATTGTACTATCGTTTGCAATAATAATGACACTCATTAAACTGAATTTTGCGATTTCTTTAGAATTTCTGATGTATTTGCAATGGAATCTACTTCACATTTTTAATATTAGTTGTATCACTCACCGATAGAGATTTAATGAAATTTCTACTCAGAACTTCCAGAAGTTCAAAAACTGTTTTAAGAGAGTGCCATTATTATTGCAAACAATTGTACATACGTTTAGAAGAGTTAATTTATCATTTGTGTTATTACTAGGTGTTAATGTGTTAAATAGACATTAGAAGTATTGCAGTATGCTGTAGGCGTATTATGTGGTGTAGGGTGATGAAGCGCGACGAAAGGAGGCATTGCAGCACACAATTTTAATGTAAATTTAATTTGAAATACAGGTAGGTTAAAGTTCATCGAAAAAATTAAAATATAAAGTTGTAAAGAATCAATGAAACTTTTCTATTAAGCTACCATAATGTATACAAGGCGTTGACAAAATCAATAGCATTTATATCTGACTTCTCTACATTAAATTACTTGTTTTATTCTGAAAACATAATAAACTAAAGTAATAAATAAGGATTCTGTTTAAATGTATAAGAAGAAATGAAATCAGTAGTAAATAGAAAGTTATAAGTAAATGTTAAGTATCACTTTTACTTATTATTTTTGAAATTAAAACAATGTGAAATCAGATACCATAATCTTATAAATACCTCAATTAAAACCATTTATCTGGTCCTACTTACCCAATAGCATTGCCGTCGTAATTGCCACGAGCGAATCTATATTGTAAACAAAGAAACGTTACGTTTCACAACACCGTAAGTTCACCACATCACCTCTAATAATTATGACTTTACCTTCACAGTATTTACACTATGAATCTATGACCCACATGCCCAGATTATTATGCCGTGGCTAAAGGTGTTAGTTATTGCCAGTCTAAGAATCGCTGTGCATTTACCTTAGCTGGATTATTTAGGTGATTGTTCCTCATAATTTTTTTTATTATTTTGCTTATTGACTGAATACAAGAAACCTACATGTCTTTTGCACACATATTCTAATCAAAAGACTAATATAGTTTGGTATCCTTTGATGTGTGATAAGAGTGTGTTTCGGTTTTCCAATGAAAAACAACAACCCTAAATAATGCATGATTTTATACTAAAAAATAAATTCAAAAGTAAAATATTTAGCAATAACTGATTATATTTTTAAAATTATTTGTTCTATATGAAATATTAAATTTTAAATGAATTCGACTTCATTTAGGGTCAACATACGTACAATTTTCAAAGGTATCTACACATTTTAAAGGCAAATAAGGCTACATTTGTGCTTACAGAATTTTATTTGCTACAAATTACAATCATTTGTTGGTATACTAATTTGATCCAGTAATTGTTGTTATTATTACATTAAATATTACTTGCAATAAGTAGGTATACAAATCAAGATATTTTTAAAATACATTTTACACTTATTGTTAAAAACTATATTAATTTAAGCGTGTCCAGTTTTTGTGTGCGTGCAAGACTGATTACTTTATTCTTCATATTCCATAAGGTTTAATTTAGGTCTTTTTACTCATAGTACAAAAGAAAGTAATCAAGGTGTATATTGCCTGGTAGGTCTAAAATTTAAAATAGAAAAATTAAGTTTCAATCAAGTTGTTATATGAAAACAATCTCACTTTCATATACGAGTAATTTGTTAGGTTTAGATGTAGTAAACGGTTGAATTAGTCAACCTGCGCATGATTTTGTGCAGAAATATATTAAGTTTCTTCGTAGTAGGTACACCAGAATCAGTTTCCAGGAGTCAGGCGCATCTAAACCTTGCATTTTTAATCTTATGTCAGCATTATGAATGCAATGCGCATCATCTGACGGTTGGAAACTTTTTCCAACTGTTCTACTAACAGCTATTTTAATAAAAGCTAAAACACATTGTACATATATGGGTTAATTTGGGTGGCTGCATTCTGGAAAAGCTTTAGACATACCCATGTTAGTAACAAACAGGGTGACTCAGTGATAACGTCATTTAACCACTTTGAGGGTCTAATAAAGATAGAAAATCGAAAAATAAATTATGAAATCGGCCTTTTAAAGGAGAAGCAAATCAACCCGTAACTCCTAGTAATACGACGGCACTTCTTGTTTACAGTATTTTTTTTTATGACAAAGCCAAAATGCGTTGGACACTAAACAGCGTTACCACATCACATAATAACATTATTTAATAAATACTTTGTGGTAATTGGGCTGCAGAAGAGCCAACAATTTTAGATATGTATACCTATGTATTTTATAAAAAATAATATCATTATGGGTTATTGGGTCATCATAAAGCACTAGCGCTGATCATGTGTTACGTATGCCCTGACATAACATTGCTGAGCCGGTATGCTGCGAACTTCCTAGACTTTCCCGCTCATCCCCTTATTCCGACATCTCAGCAAACAATAGAGCGCAATTTTACGTTGATTAGCGATCTGCCGTCAAAGTAGTTTACTTTATTTTACATTTATGCTCGTATTATAGCCATAAAACCATAATTTTTTGTGATCAGTGAAATAAAAACAATATTTAGATAACAGCAGAACAAAATTAACTTACCTCTGTTATAGATTGGTTGTTGACTATTCTGCTACCCATATATTTTGTAGCTGGTGCATATTGAGTATTCATTATGAATATGTGTAAACTCTGTCGATTTCTGATGTTCCAGTTGTACCAAGGTAAATCAGTTAACGCTAAATATAATAGTTCGAACTGAAAGAGAAAAGAATAAAATATTGATTGTGTAGTTGGTATTTTATTATTTTTCTCCAATTTTTGACATTTTTGTACCTATTCCTCATTTATTTTAATAAATTAACAATTTAATTACTTCCGTTTTTAAACTAATACGTTATTCTTATTTGCGCCACATAGAAAGTAAGTAACATTTACCAGTTGAGAACGATTTATTTGTCCGAGCAAAGCGTTAACATTTTTCTACTCTCACAGTCTCTAAAGCATATTAAATAAAAATTAGGTTCTGTTTTTTAATCAATTAAGGCATTGCCAAAGTATAAATTGTAACCATTAGATACAGCAAAACTTATAAAAGCAATGCTATAGCTTTGTGGGCATTATTTTCAAACGAGGCTAATATAAAGGATGTAATTTTGCAAGTTGTTCCGAAATTAGTGATTTTATTGCCCGAAAAGTCGAAAGGTCGCTATGGACAAGGGTACAGAAATTTCAAGCAATAACGCCACAACAAAATTACTTGTTACTGCTGGCATATTTCATGAATAAATAAGCAGCATTAAAATCACTGGTGAGTTTGTGGTGTGAGTACATCATGATTGAGGCAATTATTTTCACAGAGGAGAACACAGATATATTCTACAAAACCCCTGCCTTCTTTCCTGTATGCCTCCGTGGTATGAACAAGATCAACGGGTATTTTAGGGGAGAGTCGCCATCTAGTGTTTTCATTGTCAAGTTGTACTGGTTGTTTTAGCTGTACAGGGTGATTTCAGCCAAAAATTAAACTTCGTATTATTTGACGCTTTTTAAGAGGGGCATCCTAAAGTTTTTATCTAGGACGCTGCCTTAAATAGATACAGGGTGTTAAACTTACAGAATTGCTTTTGATTTTTATTTAATATTTTAAAAACCAGCGAGCGAAATAATTTAAAATTGGCCACTCGGATTTGTGTAAACATTGTCCAAAGTTTGATGGCTCTTCTTAAAATTTACTTGCATTGAGAGAAACAGGAATTGAAAGACCGAGGAGTCGACGCCCAAGATCTACTACCCCTGCATAAGACCGGTTTCTAATCTAATAGTATCCACAATAGTTTCCATCTACGTTCACGACAACTTTTGAGAAGGGTTCTACTGGCACAAAATTACATGCTACTTCTGTTGCAATGGGCTAATGAATACGTGAATTGGAATGATCAATGGAGGTCTGTATTGTTTTCAAATAGTCGGCGTGTTCGAGTATGGACCCTTCCTTTGGTACCCAGAAATCGTAAAGCCATCAAGGAAGTTCATCCATTCGGAGGTGGTACAGTTGCTGTTTGGGGAGGCATTTGTTTTAATGGGCATACAGAGTTATTGGTGCTTGATAGGAACATGAATGCACAGATCTACGTCGAACAAATCATCAACAATGTCATCCGTTTGTTTCATGTCGCAATTGGGCCATTTTTTTTTATTTCTCGACGATAATGCGCAAAATTGGATTATTGGCCATCACCATTCATATTACATACATATATTTAGGTGTATTTGTACAAAGGCTCATACATTCAAATACAAACACGATAGCTATACGACGTTAGTATACATATTCGAAACCTAATACGAGTATAATTTATCATATAGCATAATAAAGGCACTCAAATTCCAGCTTCCTGTATATTTTCGCGCAAAAGGGGTGTCCTAAATCCCCCTTACTTTTTAAAATGCTGAGGGCACAATCAATCACGACATTTTGAAATTATTTCCAATAATTATTTTTTAAAGAATTATAGACTATAAACTTACTTCATTTTCATACATTTGTGCTAAATAACAGTATTCCCACAGCAATGCATTTGTCATGACAAATATTGTAATAACTTTAACATCAAGTAGGGTTTCTATTTTCTGAAACAGAAATATATTTTTTAGGTATCATATTATATAAATACAGGACTTACTCGTGCACTGGATTCTTAGGGCGGAATTCATAGCAAGCACTTCACTCAAGTGTGACTTTTCATTTAATGTATACTTAAATAAAATGCCCTACAATATTTTGTTACATAATCTAATCTTAATGGAAACTTAATAAAGTGTGATACAAAACTATTAGTAAGTTATCACTTTGTATTTTTTTGTAAATTGCAAAGCCAATATGAAATAAGTGCACATTTAACCTTGTGTGATCTATGACTTCCACCCTTAGATCATTAGTTATAGGTTTATCAATTTTAACTGGCGTAATTGCGGAATTTAATGGATCTAGTTTAAAGAATCGAGCTTTAGAATTGTCGCTAATAAAAATGATTACGTTTTTGCAATTTAGAATGTTAAATAATAATAAAAAAACTCAGAATTCTGACTTCTACCTCAGAATTATGAGTTGTAAGTCAGAATTGTGACTCTTATCCCAGAATTTTGAAGTATGTCAACATTGTGAGATCGATGTCTTTGCTTCTTGAATGAAAAATCGCAGCTACATACTTCATTTAATAAACCAGACGTCAAAGTTATGAATATGTATGTATGTATACTCACCCATATAGTAAATAGAATAATGGTAGTTATGGTTATTATTGTTGAGCCTTGACCTGCCATCAGCCCCACAGCAACAAGTCGATTCAATATAACATGGCACCTGCAAAGGTCATAGTATCTAATAATGATAGTGTTATAATACAAGTTCTTTTGGTACAACTTTACACTAGTTACATAACTCAGGGACAGTTTTAGAAAAATATAACAAGCGTTTACTATGTACAATAACAATTAGTTTAAAACTAGCTGAAGGGTCTAATTTTGATACACAATCTTACCACTATCCAGTCTCCATATGGCTAGAGGCGCTTTTTAGATTATCGCCACTCACACTATAACCGTATCCAAAACCCGGCAAACTATATTTTTTTCTATCTTTGAGCGCCAACCCTTCTAATAATAAGTCTGTTCCAACAGCCGTTGAGAACTGATTCAGAACTATCAGAAATGTTTGACCAACACCGTCTTACGTCTCATTCGCCCAGAGTACATTAACAACTGAACTGACAGACTAGTTCTGGACGGTTCAGAATTGATTCTTGCTGTTGTTGAACAAACCCAATAATTTTGCTGCATTTTCAATATCCTGGACCATGACCGATTCTCTAATGGTCAGTCAGCAATATCGCACTGTATACAGGAAATCGTTGGTTACAGAACTACCTACATACTATCAAAATAAATAAAATAGGCACCTGAGTTTGGAAACCGATATTAAGAAAACGTAACTTGCACTTCTTCTTCAAGATCGAAAATGAATTTCTTATCCTAATAAATGTAGGATTCTGATATTTAACTTGTGTAGTGTTAATATATTCATGTGCAGTTCTTATTAGGTCCCAAAAGCCGCATGGGATCATGTCAACAACATTGAAAGGTGGAGTGTACCTTGCTAATTCCACTATTCCGTGGAGGTCTGAGGGTACATATTATGCTTTAGTTACTTTCTTGCGTTTTTCTACTAAAGCGAAATCTCTATCGCAGGGTATGAGGCTATGGCCGCTTACAAGAAATTTCTGTTCAATAGTGTGAAAAACATGCAAATGTCTAGACATTACTGATGTTATAACCTATTGGACTTAGAACCTTTCTAAGGAAAATGCTTGCTCACATGCAACTATCGACATACACGAGAGGTTCCTATAAGATTAAATTTTATTCTTGGCACTTAGAACCTTTCATAGGGCATAAAGCATGGTACATAGAACGTTTCTACGTGAAAACTTGATTTAGGAAAATATGGCACTTAGGCCCTTTCTAACTTCCACTCTTGAATTATAATTTTATAAAATTCCCTTTTACTTACGTCAACAAACTATTACTCTTGAAGGGCAGTAGGTATCTCCGTCGCCTTCAGTTTTCGGAGCGAACTCGGGAAATCATATCAAAAGTCCCAGCAACGCTATTGCAGCGAACCTCTTACGTCGATCGAACTGTGAACGTAGTAGTAAAGTTTACAGAATTAATTCTGTAAATATTGGTAATAGACGATTCTGATACTGTTTTTAAGAATATCATATTTATAACTGTATTGACTATTAACACTTGACCTTTCTTCGGGCTAAAGCCCTCTGCCGCGCTGCGTGCGGCATGACCATCGCTGCGTAGTGCCTTTACTTAATTGCTCGCGGCTCTACGCCTATGAATATGAAAATGTAAACGTGGTTTTGGCTGAACTCTCTATGGTGGGGAAAATCCGGCGTCTATAATTTAGAAGAGTGGTTGGCATATTTTGGTAATTTTCAAGTGTTTTTGGTAAATTTTTTTCAACATCCTGTATTTTAAATTTTGAATCGGGTGGTCTTTATGTGATGCTAAAAGTTTCATCTTTTTTTTTTAATTTCATGAATTTAAAAGGTTTTTAGAAAATGGTGCGTTATTTTTAAACACTCTGTATTTACTCCGTTAGTTAGTATCATAATAGATCCTTGATGCAAGTTTTATAAAAAAAATTTTTTCCACTGTCGGGAGTAGAAATCAGTTTCTATGACATCAAAATTAAAACAGAAGTAGTCGATTATTCCCAAGGGAGTTTACATTATGGAGAACGTTTTTCATGCAAAAAAAGATAACATTGAAATTATTTATTGACATTTAAATTAAATGTTACATTTGTACAATTTTCAAAATTAATATTAGAAGGAATATTACTTTCGCTTACATTTACAGTTTTTGTGATTGCGCTAGTAGTGGTACCTACTAAAACCTATCGGTTTATTGACAAATGTCAATTGTAAAAGTGATGAATGGCATTTGACTTAAATGGTTGTTATTGTTAGAACTTCATAATGACAAAATATGTGTTTTTAAGTTAATGAGACCGTGGAAAAATACTATATACCATTCGGGAGAGTTGCTATTTTGTGATCGTTGCATTGTAGCCCTCGGGCTTCAAATTGCACCTCACCCAAAAAACGCATACCTTATATTATAATGTACTATAATTCCCTTAATATTGTGTTTTTAACGGTAACATTATTTTCAACACTTTGTATACGAAACAGTTTTTCGCACGTTCGACAACCGTTCCGAAGCGAAAAAACCGAAAATGTTTTTTTTTGTCAATTTTTATTTTAACACTGTCTATCAAGCCTTTTTGAATCACCCTATAAATTGAAGCGACACGGCAATGAAATGACTACCGCCATATTGTCTAGCTCATTTTTACCACGTTTTCACTCGTATTTATGCAAAGTTCAATGTAAAAACAACCTCAAACCCCAGCGCTCGGGTACGGGAAACTTTCTAGAGACTTCAAATTTACAGTTTTTGGTCTTTGCCGGCCTCCAGTCGGCCCATTTTTCCAAATTTCTTACGTTTTATTCCGAGATGTCACCGCCGGAGCATACGTTTGACGTTTCGGTGACTTAAAGTCAGAGGTATCAATTTTAGGCATATTTTCATTAATAACTAAAAATGGGATAACAAAACTACTTGAAACTTTAACACACCATAGAGTAATTGTGAGGCAAGATATGATCCAAATTTCAATTTCAATTTTTCTTAATATCGGTTTCAAAACTCAGGGTCTATTTCATTTATTTCGATAGTAGAATGTTATTATTTTGCCGATTTCTTTCATAATTATTCTTTAAAAATTATTATTTATACAGGGTTCAGGTTCATTGGGAAAGGTACATACGTTAAGAGGGAATACAGGATATCTAGGAGACCTCAAAAACCTGTCCTTGATGGATTTAATCATTGTCATTACCGAGATACAGAACGTTTTACCGATTTTGGTTACTTCTTTAAATTGCCATAAAATGCTAACCACTCTGTATAATCAAATGCAATTCTGTAGAGGTATTCTACTTATTCTTTAGATTTATTGGGTTTTTGCCACACTTCTGAAAAAATATTAATTAAATAAGCGGATCAGTCAAGGGTTATTTTTGAAACTAAGTTTGCCTAACCAAAAATTTCACACTGGAAAAAGCAGATAAGTAAAAATAACAAAAATCACATCACTCGCGCACTTCCGTATTATTTTTCAGAAGTGTGACAAAACCCTATAAAACTAAAGAAATACTAAAATTATGCCACAAATAAAATAATAGCTTCAGACAATGTATTCTACTTATTCCATATAAGCCAAGTAGAAATACAGGTCTGGTGGCATCAGCGTTGTTAACTGCGGTACCCTAATTTATCGTATCGGCACACTCAAAATTATCGTACTCAACGTGAAATTAACGTACACCATAATAAAATAATATATAATAACATTTACATAATAATTTCATAAGGAATACTATGTTCCACAGTTCAACTATAGTTTTTTAACAGTTAATAAAAATGTTTTTTTTTTGTTTTAAGAAGTTCGCAACGTAAGACCAAAGAACATACACTGTAAGAGTTTACCACTCAATGTATTTTCCCTATCTACTCTCTGCCAAGTTTTTGCTGCACAACATTCATGTTGTGCGGTATGCGTCGATTTAGGTGAGTGTAGCTTCGACCAAAGTCTAATATTTTTAAAAATCGTACACGACTGAAATTATCGTACAAAAGCGTACGATAATAAGTTTACAATCGTACATCGTACCAAGGGTAAAAAATCGTACAAGTACGATAATTATCGTACGGTTGGCAACGCTGGGTGGCATACAAAATTTTTATTTCGTTTATTCATTACAGAACGTTGCAATGAAAATTTACTTATACAGTGAAATTCTTCAAAAGGGTTTTCAGAATTTAAAATTTCTGTAAATAAAAAGTTACAGACGATTTTTAAAACACATCTACTGTTTTCAAAACAACTGAAAAACCTGAAAAGGTAGGACCGGTTTGCAAACGTCATTAAGTTAGCAACAAAACTGTCCCTATTTAACTATTTTGGTATCTCTTATAGTTCCTAAGACAGCAATACATGCATCCCCAAAATTGTCCACATATAATGGAAATCTTAACTCTGCGCAGAAAAATTAAATCTTTGTTTATTTTATTCATTCCCTCTTTAAACGAATGGAATAGATGCAACCTTTTTACAATTTTAATCTTCTAATTTTTGAGAAATAATGAGAAAATAACAATAACGGTTAATACTTTTCTTACCTCTTTAAAGCTAGATGATGTTGAACACATTCTTTCATTTTGGCGTAAATTTCATTTTGTGAACTATTGTCACAAAATAAATCGTTTTCCGACGTTAATCCTTCAATTTTTTCCTTTAATATGTATAACTGAAATTTCATATGAAATATATAATATATCCAACCGAAGTGTTGTGAAGTCACTGTAAAACATATGTGTGTCATACAAAAATAGTAAATTATTCGAAACGACAGCCCTCTCCCATATCGCTTACTTATGTACATTAAAATATAATGCATTTCCTCATTTGAAGCAAGCCCTGGCATAAAAGCTGCTAAAGCAGCAATTACAGGAATGATAATAAGTTTACGCAAATGTTTGGACTCGTTTTTTATCTTACGGATGGTTTTTTCACTTCCTTCATTAATTGGCCTTATGCAATGCTTCATAGTTTCCGTCAATTTGAAAATCAAGTGTAAGTGTGTGATGACGTATATATATCCAGCAATTCCCTAAAAATTAAATAGTAGATACCTTCTAAACATATTAAAGCGCGTGTGGCATACCGCAAGAACGCACGCTAGAACTTACTATAGATATATGAACTTTGGAATAACTAATATATTTTTTTCAAATTTAAAAAAAATTGACGTTATTTTTTTCTTGTCTGTACAGTTCGAAACTCTCACTTCTTACACATACAAGTTTTAGAACTCTACATGCGATAAAACATTCCTGTATGTAAGTATGCTAACGCACTTTCTTATTTGGACATTCATATACATATAGATTTAAGTATTCATTAACTTACAGCAACAATTACAACTTGTATAGGCAAAAATTTTATAACGTCGTTTATTGATGGCGCATTGCTTACATATTGCAAGTACGCAATATTTTCCAGTGCTGCCAATAGCATTATTATCAAGTCGACAATCCTGTTTATACGCGATCGAAATAAAAGTGTAGAGAAGTTGATCACTGAGTACAGAATGTCCCCTACGAAATAAAGATATTTGTCACAATCAGTTTATGTTCTATTTGGTAAATTGCTAAACAAGAACATTGAAAATTAATAAATTACTGAAACATGCAATTATTTCAATTATTTATCGGTCAGTGGTCGCGCAGTTTAAGGCGTCAGTACTTGAATCGAGGTGACTAGATCGCTGTGGGTTCGACCCCCGCAGTCGGTAGACCGTATATAAGCTATATTCGTGGAGACATTGGCACCCTCTCTGCGGGTATGGTAGGGTGGAATAATGCTCGTGATTAGAATGAGATATTATTTTTATTTTAATTTCATTGGATTTGATTAAGTAAATGTCATGTAATAACAGGATATCTGTCTTTTTCCATTAAACTACTTTAATAATTGTAATTTCCGTATCTACAATAAATAGCTTAAATACGATTTTCATTGTTCAATAACTCGAAAATGGATAGAAATGTTCCATATATTTTTGAATTCAGGCAAAAAAAAGAATAATTCAAAAATTTAACACACAAGGCGTTCCATTAAAAAACAATTAATTAATAATAATAATTAATAATTAATTATATTATTAATCTCACGCCCCTCAATTTCTGTGTTGTTTATGAACCACTGTGCTTCCATTAACTTATTCAGTTACAACTTTACAATTTTTATTAGAAGCTTTATTTTGTTTCTCTAATAATAACGATCATAAAGAGTGGCCTAAATATAACAAATAACCCTAAGGTACCGAACAACATATTGGTATAAATACTACTGACAATGTGCCAAAACTGATTGTACAATTTCATTTTGTGAACTATTGTTCTTCTTATACTGCCTAATCCAAATGCCTATACTGGGGCGGACTGTATTTAGCGAACCTCCCTTTTAACCGAATGTGGAGCAAATATTCCAGATTATGTAAAAAACATGGCTTTTTATACTTATGTTCACATTCAAAATATTTCTACCTATTCAAGCAAATCGCATGGGTTTTCATATGGTTTTATATATAGGGTGTGATAGCTCGTCCAAAAATTTGAAAAAGTTTGCATTAACTTACCCTCTAAAATGCACAATTTTCGAGATACAGGGTGTTGAAATTGTAAAAAAAAAATTCGTTTTTTGCGAATATCTCCGGAACCGTTTATCGTACAGAAAATAGCTTTTGTAAGCATTTACTACTCATAATAAGCTATGCTCTATGCGAGGATTTTTTTTTTCAGTCATAATTGGTGATGATATTGAAGGGGAAGTGGGTGTTTTTCTCCCCAACTTCTACGCCACTGGAAAAAGTACGGTTTTGAGACGCCCATTTGAACCGTCAATGTTTTCTACACAAAAAATGTACTCTTGGTCATAAGCTTTAAAGTTGACCGTTTTCGAGAAAAATCTACTTTTATGTTGAAAAACATGGTCAATTTTTTTAAATAAAATTTTTATTTTACTAAATGTATTATAATTTTTTATCACCTAGTATTAATTTACCTGTGTACTATTTTTTTTTTAATTTTGCAACTATGAAGTTAACGTTTGGTTTTGTTACCTGTTCTAACGATTAAATAAATTTTGTTTAATTAGTAAAAAAAATTTAATTCAAAAAATTTACCATGTTTTTCAAAATAAAAGTAGATTTTTCTCGAAAACGGTCAACTTTAGAGCTTATGACCAAGAGTACATTTTTTGTATAAAAAACATTGGCGGTTCAAATGGGCGTCTCAAAACCATACTTTTTCCAGTGGCGTAGAAGTTGGGGAAAAACACCCACTTCCCCTTCAAAATCTTCACCAATTATGACTTTGAATTTTTTTTTCTACGACAGAGCATAGCTCATTATGAGTAGTAAATGCTTACAAAAGATGTTTTCTGTACGATAAACGGTTCCGGAGATATTCGCAAAAAACTAAATTTTTTTTACAACTTCAACGTATCTCGAAAATTGTGCATTTTAGAAGGTAAGTGAATACAAACTTTTTCAAATTTTGGACGAGGTATCACATCCTGAAGTCCTGCGCATATATTATGAAACACCCTGTATATTTGTTTATTTAATAAATATATAATTTAATTTCCAATGCATTATCGCACCAAGTGTGTTAATAAATTTAAAAAAGCACATGTGGGATAATGTTAGTAAGTAAGAAAAGATATAATGTGGATAGAACTATGTGACTTCGTTGAAATATAGGTATTCTTTAGAAATAGTTACCTTCAAACGTTACACATTCCCCGAAAAACAAGTTAACAATTTTGTTAAACGTTAATAGCATTATTGTGCTATTTGTTTCTTCAAATGCTTACATGAACTAACTAATTACAAAGCGGAAAATATATATATATCCTTAAAAGTTTCTGCATTATTCATATTAATTGTAGTAAAATTACAAATGGTCATTAAGCAGGGTTATTAGTCCGGTGTACGGAATAAATATTAGGTAGGTATTGTTGCTGCTTCCCCCGAAAGTCGCCTTATTTCCCGTAGTAAAATGATCAATTTCGTGGTGTTTTAGGTAGGTAGAAATCTCAAAATATAATACGCGTACAGCCAGTCTCGATAACTTTTAATAAGGATTCGTATAACATACATTCTGCTATTTTAATTCCACACTTTAACAATTATTTTCTCATACTTATAAATAAAAATTGGCAATGTTATAGTAAAAGGTACTAAACTAAAGCTGGATTTACACTAACAATCTTTCTTTAAATGCTAGCAAGTGCACTGTGATGATTTTCTCTAACAAGCGCTATCCCATACTATATAATTATAATATGAATGACATTATTCTGAATCGTCCTCAAACTGTAAAAGGTCTAGGTGTACATTTTGATAATAATTTAAGTTTCAATATTCATATTGACAAAATCGTTCAGTCTGCTTCATACGACTAAATTTACTAGTATGGTCTGCTTATAAATGTCTAGTATTTCTATCTAGTAATGACGTAATAGTTACTCTCTGATGGTTTGAGTTACTCTTCATTCAAAACAAATGAACGAAGTTTCAGTACACTTATTATAAAACTAGCCAGCATTAATTTGTTCGACATTTTTCAGCACTTATATCAGAAATAACTATTTCAGTCTTACTCGTTAAATTTTAAAAGACACTAAAAAGCTCACACCTCGGAAAGTAAATTATTCATCGCACTAATAAACCCGATGCGAATCCAACAAATCCTCTCTGTGAGACGGCGTGAGTAGGCATTACTAAAATATTTACGGTTTTAAGATGCTGTCTCAACGACGCGCCGCCGCCGCTCTTCCCAAAGACTGATATGAAAATTTCCGTTCGTTCTCGGATTGGCATTGCAATCACGGAGTAGAGCAGATATAAATAATGTCGTAATTTCTCTACAAGTCCGGAATATATGCGCGGTTGATTGATAAAAAGTGCGATTTCTCGGTAATGAACAGAGCGATTCAGTCGTAATATCATTAATTTCAACCATATATATATATTCGGAAAACCTAATAACGACATAAAATCAAGAAAATATGTACTCGATCTTTCAAAATATAAACGAATCACCCCATAACAATCGGTAACACGACGCTTCTAGTACGCTACAAATTTTCTGATGACGCCACATCTTCTTGTGGCCTTGGACCCCCTGTATATAAAATTATTCGATTAAACCTAGTGGTTTTTCTTAATGGGGTAAAAATGTACATGTACTTATGGAACAGAAGAGACAATAAAAAATTCCAGACCATGAACCTTTACTTTATTACGAATGATTTTACAAATCTGGTCAGTTTGGCAGTGTATTCGGCCAAGTGTGTGAATTTTTGTACATTATAGTGCCAGGACGTGAAATTTCTACGTTTACCTGAGCAAGAATGACTGCTTTACGTGATGCAGGATATTCTAATCATCAGATATCGAACATGTTGAGCATTCGTAGACCATCTGCTGTACGAATAGTACTCAGATAGGAAGAATTTGATACAGTGGAAAACAGACCACGTAGTGGACGTCCTCGAGCATCTAATGAAAGGGAGGATTGCCGTATTATATCGACACCTACTATTTGAAGACGATCCCACAACGCACATTTACGTGCTAGAAGACCATTACGGGTCTCCACTCTACTTCCAAGGCATTGTGCTGCCCGTCTCCAGTGGGCGCGAGAGCATAGGGGTTGGCTTTTACGCCAGTGGCGGTGACTGGTTACTGATGACAATCGACATAGAGTCTGGAGAGAACCAGATCGTCAACAGCGACTTCATTTTTCCCGTGAAGTTGCTCCGTATGAAGTGGGTATCGTAATGTTTTGGAGTGGAATAATGTTCAACCGCCGCACTCCATTAATTCGCATACCACAGAATACTACCAGTCAAATTTACATCGAACAAGTTATTACGCCCATTATCTACCCCTTACGTAATTAATTAGGTGAAAATTTTGTTTTTATAGATGACAACGCTCGACCACATTGCGCAAGAAGGGTTCAAGAGACACTAGAAGCAGTACATATTAATAGATTAGAATGGGCAGCTAACTCTCCTGACATGAATCCTATTGAAAACATGTGGGATTTTGTTGCTAGAGCCATTCATATTCATATACCTTCACATTAGACTGCATATGAGTTAGTCGTGGCGGCAGAAGAGGAATGGAACAATATTCCGCAAGAGATCGTTAACCGCTTCACTATCTCAATGCACAGACGTGTCAATATGCTATTGGAATGTGGTGTAGGTTATACCGACTATTAGTCAAGTAGAGAACTTGCTTTGTTACTTCTTTTTGATTTAATAATGTTTGTCAAAAATGTCACACATTTGATTGTTTTTAATTTTCTAAGTACTCAGTTCATCGAACATATTCTTTTCACAAAAAAAGATTCAGAAAACAATACTTTTATAAATGTATTTGGTTTTTCTGACAAAAAATTTCTTTAGCAAGAATGAGGGGGTCCAAGACTTTTGACGTGTGTATTTAAGTAGGTAGCTGTCATGCTAATTTCAGTTATTAATTGGATCGGTCAGTGGTCGCGCGGTTTAAGGCGTTAGTACTTGAATCGAGGTGACTGGAGCGCTGTGGGTTCGACCCCCGCAGCCGGTAGACCGTATATAACCTATATTCGTGGAGAGATTGACACCCTCTCTACGGGTATGGTAGGGTGGAAGAATGTTGGCTTGGGTCAATGTGAGAGATTGATACCGGTTGACATTTGACTACCCCCCAAATTAATGAGGTTTTCGAGGTTTCCCTCATTCCTGCACTGAATGGTGGTTAGGGCCTACCAACGTAAGTCGTCCCTGGGCGCAAATGCGGCCTGCTTAATAATAATATGCCGCCCCGTCTCGTGCACAAGTCTTCGACTTCTGGGCTAATTCTCGTGATTAGAATGAAGGGTAGAGATATTATTATACCTAATTATCTTTTATGACTATTCTTTTTGCTGTTGCATTCAAAAAATACTGGCAGCATGTTAACATATCCGTCAATAGTAAAATTGTTTTACATAATTCTTCGCAAGTTAACGTAAAAAATAAAATTTTTAAGTAGCAAAAAGAAAACACACAAAAGGTCTAATGACAGAAATTAGCATGATGGCCGCCTACTTATATATTTCTTTGTTGCAATCGTTTTAATGCGAATAGTGAATTTTATTTTTGATAATAAACGGTTAGTTTTAAATAAAAAAAAGTAAGAGAGGTAAAAGTTTTTAATAAACCACGCTATCTGATATGTATTTTTGAATACTTAATTTTTGTCATACAAATAGGGACGCTTATTTCAACCCCTTCGAAGGGGCAAAACTTTTCGAAAAATTGTTGAGAAGTTGTACTTGCATTAGTAGAAAATTTATTTTCAATTTACAGCCGATATTCCATATTTGTTTTTAAATTTCAAATAGTTGTATCTCCAAAGAGGAAGAACATTTTACTGCAGTCAATTTTATGCAATCATGTTCTTATTAGCTGTAGATTTACGGTACCATTCGTGCTACTTATTTTAGAAACACCCTGTATAACATAGAGCTGTTACTGGTTTATAATAATTGATGTTATCAAAAATTAATTTTTTTAATAGTTTGCTAATTTGTTGCAGATTCCTACATTAGGAACATACTGTATATTTTGTTCAGCTTAAATGTGGCGTGAATGTCTTTACAAAAAAAAATATTAATCTGTTAGGTAGGTAACGATTTGATCACAAGAATGATTGCGAAATATAGGTAAGGTGTAAATAATATGTTTACCCAGCACGCTCATTTGTTTCGCAAGATGTATAGGGTTTGGGAGTTTTGTTGTATGACTAGTTAGATTGGGGTCTATTGTAATTTCGCCTGTTAATTAACTACCTAACTCACTCTAAAACGCCATGTAACTTTCAGTAACTTCTAATTTATTTGTTTTAATAGTACATCGCTTTGGTAGGGCGTTTGCTCTTGTACGGAATCAATTAGGTTGTTCTTTTTTTATATAGAATTTTGCTGTAGGAAAATTAAAGATTCTAAATCATCTCCCGATTTTTGTTCTTTCACAATATCCTAAACATATTTAATATGTATAACTCATAGGTTTTGCATTTTCATGTCTAACTAATTCTTAGAAAAGTTTGAAACACAACCATCACCATTTAAAAAAATTAGGTAGCGCAAGTTAGTTTTGTTTTTAACTAATTGAAAAAGGAAGAGAATACAACAAAATGAAAGAAAAATAATTTACGGGCGACCTGAGCTCGGAAAGCGGAAGGGGGTGAGTTTTTAAGGGTGAAAAACGGCTTATCTCGATTTCTGGCAAAACTACAAGTCCTATGGCATAGTTTTAGGTAATAAACATGTCTATAACTTTTGTATTTACACATTTTTCACATAACCTCAACATTTATGTGAAAACTTGAAATAACCAAGTTTTTGGTTTTACTTTTTTTACAAAAATTTTTTTTTCACAAAATTTGGTGAAAACTTATCTTTTTATGTCCCAAACACACTGTATTTTTTTTATTTAAAACATTTATTTTTTCACCTTATATATTTTTATATATCACCAATATCGAAAAAGCACCCTAATTTTCAATAAAAAAATTCTCACGGCAAAATTTCTGCTTTTTAAAAAAGTTGGTGGGTTTTTTGTTTGTTGAAATCTGTATTTTCTGATGGTGTAAAAAAAATATACATTACTATGGTAAATGTTCTTAGAAAACGCAAACATCTTTTATTATCTACAACTTTACTATTTAACTTTTTCCATAGGACTTGTAGTTTTGCCGGAAATCAAGATAAACCGTTTTTACCCTTAAAAACTCACCCCCTTCCACTTCCCGACCTCAGAACGCCCGTAAATTATTTTTCATTTCATTTCTGTTCTCTTCCTTTTCCAATGGGTTTCATCCTACTATTATTTTTTTCACATTTTATCATTTTCAAAGGCTTCAGCACTGGTCTAAATGGGAAGAAAATAACTCATAACATCTACATGGAAATCTTTCGTAATATCTCCATTAAGAAAATAGTTCACTTTTTCTTCCATGTAGGTACTGTTCCATATAACCTCCTACCCGTCATCTACCATAATATTTAAGTGTCAAAATAGCCCCTAAATCAACTGAAAGTGACGTGGAGGACATTCTAAAGCTATGACCAATATATTTTGAAGTATTAGGTAGTCCAAGAAAGGATGCAATTAGATTCGGAACCTGCAAAAGATTTTCTCTGGCTACCTGAACTATACGTTGTTCCAACCCTATCTATAGGGTGTTTCATAATATATGCGCAAGACTTCAGGATGTGATAGCTCGTCCAAAAATTTGAAAAAAAGTTTGTATTAACTTACCCTCTAAAATGCACAATTTTCGAGATACAGGGTGTTGAAATTGTAAAAAAAATTCGTTTTTTGCGAATATCTCCGGAACCTTTTATCGTACAGAAAACAGCTTTTGTAAGCATTTACTACTCATAATAAGCTATGCTCTATGCGAGGAATTTTTTTTTTTAGTCATAATTGGTGATGATATTGAAGGGGAAGTGGGTGTTTTACTCCCCAACTTCTACGCCACTGGAAAAAGTACGTTTTTGAGACGCCCATTTGAACCGTCAATGTTTTCTACACAAAAAATGTACTCTTGGTCATAAGCTCTAAAGTTGACCGTTTTCGAGAAAAATCTACTTTTATGTTGAAAAACATTTTTGAAATAAAATTTTTATTTTACTAAATGTATTATAATTTTTTTTATCAAGTAGTATTAATTTAACTGTGTACGATTTTTTTTTAAATTTTGCAACTATGAAGTTAACGTTTGGTTTTGTTACTTGTTCTAACGATTAAATAAATTTTGTTTAATTAGTAAAAAAATTTATTTCAAAAAATTTACCATGTTTTTCAACATAAAAGTAGATTTTTCTCGAAAACGGTCAACTTTAGAGCTTATGACCAAGAGTACATTTTTTGTATAGAAAACATTGGCGGGTCAAATGGGCGTCTCAAAACCGTACTTTTTCCAGTGGCGTAGAAGTTGGGGAGGAAAACACCCACTTCCCCTTCAAAATCTTCACCAATTATGACTTTGAAATTTTTTTCTACGACAGAGCATAGCTCATTATGAGTAGTAAATGCTTACAAAAGATGTTTTCTGTACTATAAACGGTTCCGGAGATATTCGCAAAAAACTAAATTTTTTTACAACTTCAAAATTGTGCATTTTAGAGGGTAAGTTAATACAAACTTTTTTTCAAATTTTTGGACGAGCTATCACATCCTGAAGTCCTGCGCATATATTATGAAACACCCTGTATACTGAAGAAAAGATGTAAGATTTTGTACAAAAACATTTGCAGTTTCATCTTAAAAGCTAGAAAAGTGTTTTTGTGAGAGTTTCGAAATTGACAGATTTTGATATTCATTAGAATTTCGAAATGACACTCTGTTAGGCATTAGTGCCTAAAAGTAAAAATAAAACATTAAAAGCAATGAATATATTTATTTATTATAAATGTTGAAGATACAATTATGTAAATTCTTAAAGTGAATACTAGAGGCATACATCTTCTCTTCTCTAACAGTGGCAATACTGCTGGCTTCGGAGTGAAAATCTTTTAATTTCTTATTTGGTGTATCTTTCTAATCTATGATTCTTTTTGCTATTTCGTTTTTCTGTTCAATGGAATTTTCGATATAACCCTCGGCAACTGAACCTGATCGCCAACCTCCTCCATGTAATTCTAAAGTGTCATATTCGCTCCAGAATTTACCAACATTGTTGCAGAGCTGCGCCGGAAGCAATGGCCAGTGTATTCATAGACGTTGGAGTCTAAGAAATTCCGCCATCTTTTTCAAAAAAATTGATACCATCTATTGATCCCTCCGTACTTAAACGTAAATCTTCTTGGAACATGAGTTTTTATGTTCGGAATTTTGACACTAATAAATGACTGACAATTTTTTATGGCATCTACTGTAAAAAATGTGATTTCTTCCCTCTCATATGCTTCAAATACTCCAACGATTAAAACAACATTGGCTAACATTGGGAATTCTTTATTCTCGGCTTTTTGATTTTTTGGGCACTAACGCGGATAGCGCAGCTTGTTTAATATTCGAAGACTCGTCATTATCACTCAGTTTTGGTGATTTTTTCGCAAAACTTTGTAGGTCGCATTGACATTTTGCATTCTGTTGTTAAAACACACTCTTTTCGAAACTTGTTACATAATATTCTAATACGCATTTTCTCAGGAATTAAATTAAAATTATTTCACTTATCAGCACGATTTTATTATTTTTTGTTTTGTAAACTTAGGAATTATAAAGGCTTATGAATTTTCTAATCTATTATAATTTGGTAAAAATATATAACATAAAACGTAAGTGTTATCTATGGAAATGACTTTTTATTTTCTTCGACTTTTATAAACTCTAGCCTTCGATATTTATGGCCCATAAAGCGTAAAGTACACTCAGCCTGATCGATATCTGAAAATTTTCGTAGGGATAAATAAATTGAATCGACTGCATAAACCCGAATATGCAGGGATATTAACAGCATCTGATCTCAGCCTTTTCGGTTCGCACGGACTGTGCACTCGGCGGTGGCCGCAAAAGCAGTTTTTCACTGCTTTTCCCCGACTTGACGTGGGAAGAAGCGGGCTCCCGATTTGGTCCACTTAGCCGCATAATTCTGCAGGCGCGGCGCTTCTAGCGAATGCGTTATATTTTATTCTATTATGTATCTGCGTTTTAATCCCCCGTTGGATATTCGCAGGAAAATCAGGTTGGTTGCAGCAGCAAAGGAGCAGCTCAGGTTTTATTTTTAAATGGAACTGTCGTCAGCTCCACGAAGTGGAGCGGTGAAAATTTGTAACAAATATAAAAATAATGTAAATTGCGCCCTCACATATAGATGTCTGTGTCCTGTTTTTCGGGTTAACACCTCTAGAAACATGAGGTCAATTTTTTACAGTTAATATGCTGAAGGGCAGTTATACAGGGTGTTAAAAAAGTATAAAATATTTTAGAAAGTAATAGTATGAACCAAAATATGCAGAAAAGTCTCAATAAACATGGGTCCGCAAAGTAACGGTTGCGGCGATATGGAATGTTTTATGTTTTTTAGCCCCTTCACGAGCAATTGCTTTATCCATACCATGTGCAACGAGTACAGGCCTTAAATCCAATAAATGATCATCAAGCACGTTTGATTTTTTGCCGCTGGTTTCTACGTCATGATGCTGAAGACCCTAGTTTTCTTGCAAACATTCTTTTTACTGATGGGACCGGGTTCACAAGAAATGGAGTGTTTAAATTTCACAATACGCATATTTCGATCGACGAAAATTCTCATGCTCTAATAGAATCTGGACATCAGGCACGTTTTTCATTAAACATTTGGATGGGTATTGCAGGTGACAGGTTTCTAGTTCCTGTTGTTTTACCTCAACTTTCTGCAGAACACACTGTATGAGGATTTAGAAGACATTCCTTTAAATCAGAGGCAACAAATGTGGTTCCGGCATGATGGTGCTCCAGCTTATTTTTCCATGGCCGTTAGAGAGCATTTACACCAAAGTTTTCCACATAGATGGGTAGGAAGGGCCGGACCTGTTTTATGGCCTGCAAGATCGCCTGATCTGAACCCTCTAGATTTCTTTGTTTGGGGACATTTGAAGACATTAGTGTATGGTACTCCTGTAAATAGCCTGGAAGAGCTGCAGCTACGGATTAATCAAAAGTGTCAAGAAATCCAAACCAGGGAGGGTGTTTTCGAAAGAGTTCGAATATCGTTGAGACGAAAATGTCGTGCCTGCTTGGAAATGGACTTTGAACATTTTCTGTAACTTTGTTTTTTGTTTGTTAAAAGCTTCCTTTGTCGGTTTATTCCTAATAAAATAAAATGTTTGTAAAGCGAATAGTGGTCCACATCTCTGCAACCGTTACTTTGCGGACCCATGTTTATTAAGACTTTTCTGCTTATTTTGATTCATAATATTACCTCCTGAAATATTTTATACTCTTTTTTTAACACCCTGTATTCTACTAAAAGTATGTGCGCAGTAAATATCCAGAATTATATATAAATGTTGGCAAAAAAGTTGTTTTTATATATTAATTAATATTAATTATTATATATAATACTATAATACTTCCCATTTCAATTATTGTATATCGTTGTTAATTTCTTGAACCAAAGAAAGTATTGGAAGATTGCAACTGCTGCAAAATAAAACCATGAGAAGCGTTCTCCGCTGTGACAAATATACATCAGTAAAATATATGCAAAGAATGTTGCAATGGCTGCTAGTTGAATACATGATTGAAAGACCTAATTTTATATTAATATTTAGAATTAAGAACAGACTTTTGTCAAAATATCTACAGTTTTCTAGCAACTAGAGCTGAAATTCACTCATATAATGTGAGAACTAAGTGTAATTACAACATTGATTTTGATAAAACAAGTATGTTGCAAAAACATTATTTAGTGACGGAATACTATTTTTTAATTATTTACCTGATCACGTGAGAAAAATTGTTAGTATGAGGGAATTTTTCAGAGTAGTTACAAAATTGTCTCTCGATAAATTGTAGTGGTTGGTTTGTATCAATTTCATGTACTGTTATTATTGTTAGTATGTCAGCCGTTATCTCAAATTTTTATTTTGTATGAAATTCATAAATGTGTGTATGTTTAATAGCTAAAGCTAATAATAAAGTATTATTATTATAACACTTTTAATTGCGGCCACAGTATAAATAATGAACGCACTGCGTTGTCGTATAATCGTAAATCGTATAAGAAATAAAGCAGAATGTACTTTTTTAAATAATTTTCAGTGTAAAAAATAAGCCTTGTGTATTATTTCATTTTGGTATTCTTGTCACACGAGTATCATTTCTATGACTATTGTTTAAGTCTTTCTTAAAGCAGATTGATTAAATTATTATGCATAGTTGTCTACTTATCTCCATTATTAATAATTAATGTGCAACAAATTTGTTAGATAGTTGGAAAGTCTAATTTAATGTGTTGGTTTCAAGTTGACAATTGTGAAGTTCACGACTCTCTGATGAACAAAAACAATTAGTGGTTTTTGGAGTGATTTGATTAGAGTCTACATAACTTTAAAATAGGAGTTGCCAGTTGCAATTTGTGACTATTTCCACTCAGATTTAGTTTAGCTACAGTTTTTAATGTTTGTATTCACTGAATTGAACTAAATTACATTGACGTCTTTTTCAACTGTGTTTCAGAAAGTTACAGTGCTATTTCAGACTGGTTAATTTTATATCAGAATGCGTAATTTGAACATCAGATAGATCATATTTGTTTAGCAAAGTGTCTACATACTGTAGTTCAGAATAGTCAGTTTCAATTCGGAAAATAAGGTTAAGTGTGCACTTATCTCATATTAGCTTTTGCAATTTACAACATAAAAATGCAGGGTGATAACTTCATATCACACTAATAAGTTTTCATTACGATTAGATTATGTAACAAAATATTGAAAATCATCTTATTTAACTATAACCTAAATGAAAAGTCACATTTAAGTGAAGTACTGACTATGAATTCCGCCCTAAAACAAGACCAAAAATTCATAGAATATAAGAATAACTATTTTTTGACACTTAATAAACTACTTAATAAATAACTACAATAGAATGAAACTGGACCCAAAGACAAAAATATTTTTTTAAGTTTGTATGTTATTTGTATTAGCAATGTATTGAAAATGAGGTGCAACAAGCGGGGAACATTATTTTGTATTCATATGCCCACTTTTATACAAGTATGTAGATATTTTGCAAGGTTGGTTAGTCCTTAATGTAAACACTTTGTACATACATACATAGAAATAGTTTTTTAGATAGGTATATCACCCCCTTATTATTTTTTTATTTAAATGACAGATAGTTATTCTTAAATTCATCACACATTATGATAGGAAAAAGTCGGCCCTGATATTATAAAACCTTAACACGCGTATTCAAAAATCGTTTCTAAAAATATAAAAAAATTCAATGCAATTTTAAAAATTTGAGGTTGAACTTCAGAATTTTTCAGTTCAGTTGCATCTAGTTTTCCTTTTTAAGCCAAGTGAAAATTTGGAAATATTACTTAGATAAGAATGGTCTCTCTTATTTCCAATAATTGTTATACAGGTTCAGAAAGGACTTAGGTAAGGACTAAGTAAATAAATAAATATTTATTTACCGCGATACGGAATAGGACGACGAGTTCCGAACTGAAATTACTGCACACTGAATTCGTAGCATGTCCCTAAATGTAAAAAAATTCGTTTTCGTGTAAAAGGAATATTATCAAAGCATATTAAGCAGCAAAAACCCGGCAGTTCAATTTTCCGCCACGTAAAAAAGTTACCGTATCGGTGCGAAAATATGTTTACTAAAAATAATCTGAAATTTAATTGACATTCAAATGTAACCCAATATATAAAGGACGTGTTTTACATTTTAATTAAAACGAATAATGAACCGGGGGTATTATGCAAATAATATTCCCTTTCGCCTTTCTTTTAAACTAGAAAATGGAACGACCCGCTTACAAAGCATCAATAAAGTCATATGCTCTGCTAGGTAAATACATTTTTCCGCATTTTCTGCATCCCTAATTTGTAATCGCAGTCGTGTCCTGCCTCAATGTATCTAAGCAGTCAAACGCGGAGTGAATTTTAGTTGCAATTTGCGTAAATAGCGTACGTTAGTGGAGACATTCAAATTTTATACGAAAAATTAAGAACGGGGCGCTGCCATTTCTTATTACAGTGCTTTCGAAAAGTAACGAATAATTTCATTATTTTTGATGTGTTTAAATATCAACCCACAATTTAGACCATGCAATTTGAAAGAGCGTGTCACTTTACATACGCATCGTCAAGACTCATGGTTGCCTGACAGTAGCATTAGCGAGCGAGAATGTTTTTATAGCTGTCAGATAAAAACTTGAAATCGTACTTTATTAAATAGTTTTTCTTGTTTTTTTTTTTTGAGTTATTTCTTTAGTTCTTATATTTTGTTTGGCAAAAGCAGTGCGTTTGAAGTGTTTATTGAGTAGTAACTTTGTCATTTTATATACATACCTATTTTTTGTCATCTTTCCGTTATGTTCTTGGAAGCAGAATAAAGATGAGGTCGTCTGTTGATATTCCCAAATAATTCAAATCGCATTTGATTATGAAAATGAATCAAAATCAAGTTCATTACTCATGATCAGTAGGTACCGAATAACACAGAGGCACACGGAAAACACAGACACAAAAAATGTCTATTGAAATGTCTTTTATTAATTTGTCAGTAGAAGACAACCGCGGTCTTTACTAAATTATTGAATTACTTTAATTGTACGGGTTATTCTTCAAATAAAATAATAGTGTTTCATATTGACGTGTGTTTAATTTTATTCAATCGTACTGTCAAAATCCAATATGACGCCCATAAGACAAAAAATAATTGAATGTTGCATAACCGAAACTAATGGTCGTACACATTTTCTTTTGACGAAAATAGATTTCTCGAATATTCTTATCCCTCTGTACTAGATGTCAACTCTGTTGCGAAATAATGACGCTAGATGGCATTTTCAAAATCAATATTTTCAGTATTTCAGCAACGGCAGCAGACATCTTCAATTTGTTTGGTTTGTCTTAAGGCCATCAAAAAACTAATTTTTATAATTTCAGCCACCTTGTATATTTTACGGTTACCAAGTTGCCAATAGTGATCCAAAAAAACGGACCACCCTGTATACAGTGTCAAAATCACAGTTGGATAAATTTAAAGGAAAAAGCCATTAGAAATCAAATCTGCATATAATCCTTATTTAGAGTACAGCGAGTCATTACTGCAGGTTGCAACTGTTTTGTACCATGTAAGGTTTATCTATAGTGATTTTCTTGGTTCTTATGTCATGACCTAGGTAACTGGTCGCTGCCAGTATCAGAATTAAAGTGAACATCCCTAGCCTTAGCTAGAATTTTTAGATCTGCACTTGTTAAAATTATTTTTATAAATTTCCAGAAGAATGGAAAGCTACAAAAATTAGTCCAATTGTTGAGAATAAGTATTCCAGTTTTATTCAAAATTATTTACCGATTGCTTTGCTAGGCCTTGCAATAATGACAACCTCTCAGAATTTCCTTGCATCTTATTTAACTTCCAGAGAATTATATGATTATTATAATAACTGCATACTTCAATAAGTTTAATGTAACATCAGGAGTCCCACAGGATTCAAATTTGGGGCTACTACTTCTTATTAATTACTGACAGCAATGCTTTTAAAATGCGGTTTCTGAGAAATAGAATTTCAAATAGCTGATTTTAACCTTTCTTTATTTGATTTTACTTTTTTATCTTGGGAATGTAACTTTTTCAGGTAGCGGATTAAGTAACTGTGAAATGAATTTTCTTTGCTTTAGCTGACTTCTATATCTTATTTAATATTTTAAGATATTCTAGCCAAGCTTGGTTTCAGCTTTTAATCCACATTTTACTAAAAAGCAATATTAACTATATTATATCGCAGCTTCGTATAATGATTGGTTAAGCAACACAGAACACAGAGTCCGCCACTTGGTTAAAAAAATAATAATAATAATAATAATAATAATAATAATAATAATATCTCTACCCTCATTCTAATCACAGGGATTAGCCCAGAAGTCGGAGACTTGTGCGGGAGAGGGGGCGGCATATTATTATTAAGCAGGCCGCATTTGCGCCCAGGAACGACTTACGTTGGTAGGCCCTAACCACCATTCAGTGCAGGAATGAGGAAAACCTGGAAAACCTCATTAATTAGGGGGTAGTCAAATATCAACCGGTATCAATCTCTCACATTGACCCAAGCCAACATTATTCCACCCTACCATCATACCCACAGCCAATCCTTTCCACGAATATAGCTTATATACGGTCTACCGGCAGCTGGGCTCGAACCAACTCCGTCTAGTCACCTCGATTCAAGTACTAACGCCTTAAACTGCGCGACCACTGACCGATCAAACACATTGTGGCACATTCAAGCAAATAGGCATCATTAATTATTTCACCTTTCTAATAATTAAGTACGTGAGTTCTCGCTAATCGAGAAAACATGCGAGTTAATGTCGACAGCTCCTTTCACACAGTGTGATAAATTAGCACTTTTATATAAGTTTTTATTGCAGTTTTGTTCCGTGACTCTTCGCATAATGGTTTCGGAACTTAAAATTAACCTGAAGTGGCAAAAGATATTTGTTACAACTAGCGTAAATTGTAAACGGAGCAGTGTTATATCTGTTCTTGTGCGTATATCCATTAATACTGAAATCCTTGATTTCTCATAGTCTTAAAGTATAGCCAGAATATCTACAATCGCACTACTTCTTGTAGTTTAGCAACTCATGTTACGTAGTACTGGAAATATACAGGGTGTTAAAAAAATAGTGTAAAATATTTCAGGAGGTAATAGTATGAACCAAAATAAGCAGAAAAGTCTTAATAAACATGGGTCCGCAAAGTAACGGTTGCGGAGATATGGACCACTATTCGTTTTTCAAACATTTTATTTTATTAGGAATAAACCGACAAAGAAAGCTTTTAACAAATAAAAAAACAAAGTTACAGAAGATGTTCTAAGTGCTCTCCGTCCATTTCCAAGCAGGCACGACATCTTCGTCTCAACGATATTCGAACTCTTTCGAAAACACCTTCCTTGGTTTGGATTTCTTGATTAATCCGTAGCTGCAGCTCTTCCAGGCTATTTACAGGAGTACCATACACTAATGTCTTCAAATATCCCCAAACAAAGAAATCTAGAGGGTTCAGATCAGGCGATCTTGGAGGCCATAAAACAGGTCCGGCTCTTCCTACCCATCTATGTGGAAAAGTTTGGTGTAAATGCTCTCTAACGGCCATGGAAAAATGAGCTGAAGCACCATCATGCTGGAACCACATTTGTTGCCTCTGATTCAAAGGAATGTCTTCCAAAAACTCATACAGTGTGTTCTGCAGAAAGTTGAGGTAAGCAGCGCCTGTTAATCGGTTTAGTAAAACAACAGGACTTAGAAACCTGTCACCTACAATACCCATCCAAATGTTTAATGAAAAACGTACCTGATGTCCAGATTCTATTAGAGCATGAGGATTTTCGTCGGCCCAAATATGTGTATTGTGAAAATTAAACACTCCATTTCTTGTGAACCCGGCCTCATCAGTAAAAAGAATGTTTGCAAGAAAACAAGGGTCTTCAGCATCATGACGTAGAAACCAGCGGCAAAAAACCAAACGTGCTTGATTATCATTTTTTATTGGATTTAAGGCCTGTACTCGTTGCACATGGTTTGGATAAAGCAGTTACTCGTGAAGGATTCTCCAAACAAGAGGACCACTAATTCCTATCTAGGCTGATATTCTCCGCACACTCGTACCTGGATTCTGCTCTACCAGTGCTAGAATTTATTCTTCTGCTCTAGGAGTGGATACCGACCTTTGTCTTCCGGATAAATGGCACTGTTTGCTCAAGGAACCGGTATCACGCAATCTTTGGTGAATTCTTCCAAACATGCGTTGTGAAGGAATCTGGCGATTTGGATAAGCGTCAACATAAAGACGTCGCGCTTCGGTGGCGTACCCATTAGTACGACCATACATGAAATGCATGTCTATTAATTCTGCGTTAGAGTAACCAGCCATATCAAAAGAAAACTGAGTACAGCTGTCAAATACGTACTGTTTATTTCACTAAACATCAACCAACTATTATAAGAAAATACACAACGTTTTTGCAAAATAAAAAAAGGGGCTAAAAAACATAAAACATTCCATATCTCCGCAACCGTTACTTTGCGGACCCATGTTTATTGAGACTTTCTATTTTGGTTCATACTATTACCTCCTTAAATATTTTACACTCTTTTTTCACCCTGTATAGACATTGATTTCGCTTCTAGAGGCTGATAGTACTGTTAGCAGATTTCGGAAGATCAGTACCTGCACAGATATCATGTGGTTAGTCTGTTAATGACGGGAAGGAAAGAATGTTGCCGTTTTCGTTTGAAAATTACATTATTTGGTGCTGTTCTGTTGTGAATTTTGTTTACAGATTTAGTATAATAGTGTCTTTACCTAATGTAAACAATAAAAAACAGTTAAATGTCGATTACACGTTTCTGTTTTGCATTATTCTTTCTAGTATGTAAAAAAAAACCTATATTGGCAAAGGGTAGCACAGATCTACATTTTTTAAAATTAGCGGTTTGCTGTCGGCATGAGTTCCAATTTAGGTATCACTTAAAAGAAGTAAAAATACTGGATAGGTAGTAGTTCAGCTATTAAAATGTTTAAAACAATTTTTAATAAGTGTACGTTGTTTGTCCACTGGAAAAACGAAATATAGCCGTTCGCGTTGGCTCTGAAATTTCATTATTGTGTTTCAGGACGACAAAATTATCGGATAAAGACGGGTTTTCCTTTTGGACGAATCCGTATCAAGCGTGAATATCCCCATCGTTTGTTTTAGGGAACATAAGGTCGTGTCCGACTTGGATCTGATAAGTGACTCGCATGCGATGCGAATTGGAAAGGGGGACGAAATGGAAGTTTATATAATATCGGAGATATCCATTACTCTTTGTTTTGGTTCCCACTTGTCTGTATCGTATGCAGAGGGCTCTAATTCATGCAGAAATACGGCAATGAATTTGTTATGCGTGGGGTTTAAATTATAAAATTTATGTAAAGCGTGACAGAAATATTTGGGAAGTTAACAGAATAGTTTCTAAAAGAATGGAAGCATCTTGTGAAGCTGACCATACAGTAATGTGGGTGGCAATAGAAACTAAACTAAAATATTTTAAACTCCTACTGACGGCAGACACAATGGGTCGCAAGACCTGAGTGCTGTGCAACAAAAGCGACGTATTTATAACTTTGGTGTAGTTGGTTTATGCAATTCTAACAAAACCTTTTTTATACTAGAATCATAATCATACGCCATGCTGGTAAAGATATACGTAATTAGAACGTGATGGATGTGGTTTATTTTAAGTAATGACTTACAAGTGATTTTAGTAATATTTTTCTGCGAAGCCTTAATTACAGGTGAAACTAGACATAAGATATCGGCATGCACTATTGTAATTCTAGCGTAGTTAAAAACACATTAAGTGCTCGTTGTGGCTTATTAACATTGTATTCAAATCACTCCCTTATTTGAAAATCATTCGGCGGTAATAGCTTTTTAATGATTTTCTTTTATTTGTATACCTACATCATTTCCATTATTCATTCGTGTATGGCTATTCGATTAATGAACTCGATGTATAGTTTTTTTTATAAGTAAAGGTGTAATTTTATAGTTTAATGGTCTTGTGGCGAGTTTCCTACGAAGAAAAAGAAAATGTACTTTGTAATAAACGACGCTCTCGTTTTTCGTCCAAGTAGGTATATACAGATTCGGAAATTGCGGATCTTTACAGAGAAAGTAAAAATTGCTGCTTCATCCCAGGAAAGGTACGAACTTTAAGAGGGGCGGCGACGTGCATTGGTCTAGCATTCCCCACTACTACGGTAGGCGGTTCCGTATCGCCAACGCCAATTCGCCATTGCAAATCTAACTGTCCGGTCAACTGATGGCAGTGTTGTCAGATCTCATGCATTCCGAGGAAATCTCATGCTCTCATATTTTGATTACAAAATCTCATGCTTTTCAATAGACACAAAAAGAAATAATAAAATTATTAAAATTACTCTTTGAAATCTACCAAAACAAAGACCTAACGAGAAATAAAGGCACAATCGAGGGCAAAATTGAATAGATAGAGGTAGGTATCTACAATATTTGGGTACTTAAAATGTCCTTTATTGTAGACTGCTCTCTTAATAATTAGCAATTAATACATAAACGGGTATGACAGTCTACGGATATGCGGTGTGTGTGCTGTATTCACGCTGTATTGCAGTGATTCTTAACTCTATTCCGTAAGGGTACCTACATTTTCTGGAAACAACAGATTTTACGACCCGTGAGTCACCCTGCGTCACGTCAACTGCGCCTCAACGTTCGCCCGACCTAACAATAAAATAAATTAGAAAGGTTACGTGGTTAATAACTTTTAAGTAAGTACCTGTAACTACCTACTTACAATGTAATATTATGATAAAATAGCAGAACATAATGCTTTTTAATGAAATAAAAATGACATTACAAAAATAATTAAAAATTAAGCTGTGTCAAGAGGTGTTTTTTGATAAATTAAGCCATCTCATGCTTTTTTCTCCAAACCTCATGCTTCTTTGAAATTATTCTCATGAACTGAATTTTTCCCACCTGGCAACACTGCTTGATGCAAACACGCTGTGGTCGAAGTATGCGTGTAGCATGACACAAATACACGCAAGCGGCAAAATACAATTCACCATCAAGATCCTCACTTTCCAAATCTGTATAGCACACGCCTTATAAGCAAACGAGAGAAAATGACTGAAATACAGTTACTTGGCCATTCTAAATAATAAGTATAATTTTTGTAATGTAATAAAACCACTACTACTAAAGTTCCTAAGTTAACTTGTTGTCCAAAAACTAGCTAATTTATTTTAAAGAATTCCTAACCATGGTAACCTGAATTTATGATTTGCTTGCGTGGAAAACATTGCCTACAAAGTGATTGGATTAATACCAGCAATGTTTATTGACAATTTGATATCGGAATTCTAGCTCGATGTTTAAAATATGAGGCAAAATCCTGTTTGTCCCCGGAAAGTCGGCGCCTATGACAATCATCGTTCAAGATGTCTTAGATCTGTCAACTACCATGCGGTCGTTTTTTGCAGTGTTGTCAAATGTAGAAACGATGAAATAAATGTTTTTATTAATAATAATACCAAAGTACCTGATAGATAACAGTTAATGCTCTTCTTTGCACACTGTCAAAATTTAGTTTTAATTCATTAGAGATATGTTAGAATTATCCACTAGCAGAATACAGCCATGTTAAATTAAATATCCATTTATTCTAAGAAAATTTGAATTAGATTTAATGGCTCGTCGCTCAAGGCGAGAGGTCTGCATTTAAGTACCTGCTGCAATGTAGGTCGCTTCCTGTAAGTCGAGCAGCTCAAGCCGAGCAGGAAGTAGCGAACAGCCAGTTCAATTGTCGGTCATCTCACCTATGGCATACTGATGAGGGCTAACAAGCCCGAGACCGGTCTATGTCTGGTGCGTGTCTGACAAGGTTTCTTGGTTGCTCACACAGATACTGCAGAAGTAATTCAATGCCGGTCGGGACATTAGTCAGCGGAGTAGTTGTTTCCTGCAGTATCATTTATAGATGGATGTCATGTTGCACGAGTGAATGAACTTGTGCGGTCAAATCGTTCATTAACTATCCTGAAAATAGTTGAACAGTGCAACTTTTTGTTTAGTTCATGTTATCAGAGATAATAGAAAGTATTAGTGCAAGGAGACAGAGGAGATAAAAATTAGATGGCAGGATGATCTGGAGAAGATATAGATCGAAGAAGGATATCAGTAATTGAAAAAAGGTATGTGAACAAGAAATATGAAAGAAAATTGTGAATCTATGGGTCCATTAGACCTGTAAAGCTGATGAGAAAGGAACCTATTGTGATGTAAAGGACGGTGACAGGAATTGTATTATAATTTCCAAATAGTATGGTGCCTCCTAGCAGCCTAGCTTGTCAAGACAAATGAATAACACGTTGGGTACGGAAGAAGTTTATATTTGAAATCAGTATACTTCATTGGATATCCTTCATTAAACTTTATGTACAGCCATTACCACTATGTACAGTAAATTATGCTAGAAAACATTTATTTACAAAAACATGTTACATAATATTTACAGTATTAACAGACCTAAATACTTAACAAGGAAGTCGTAATAATAATTTCTTTAAATGTTCAGTACGGCATATGTCACTTAGAAATTTCACCTAACGAACACCGTCAGCACTATCAAACACAAGCTATTGACGATCGCGACACTAATTTTACTAGAAGGATTTACGGAATCCTTTGAAGCCTCTAAGTTTTCCCTAGTCACTTCTTCCTCGCACCTGCCTATGGATTCCACCTCTATGTTGGTCATGGGCAGACCATTGACTTCGAGCGGTGATATGCAAAAGTTCTTTGATATAAAATCTAAAATGCTACCGTTGGCCAAGGGGCCTTCTAACAGCGAATGGATATGGCAGTTGCACGGGAAATGGTTTGATATCACAGTTAGTTTCTCCACTTCGATAGTGAGAGTTTCGGCCTTTGGTATTTCCAAGATGTGGTTGCCCTGCATCTTCATGTGGCCTATTCTCTGTTCCTGAGTGATGTTTAGGTACTCTATGGCGTCTATTTTGTTGTTCAGTATGTTTAGTGACTTTATGAAAGTCATGCCGTCAAAGGCGGAGCCCTCGATGATGCCCAAGTCGGACTCTTGGATTGATAGGACGCCTATGTTGGTGAGACCTCGGAACGCGCCTGCCTCCAAACCAGGGAGGTCCATGAAGGCCAGCTTTATGTATCCCACGCTTTCCAGACCATTGAAGGCGTCCGGTTCTAGTTGTTTCACTCCTGAAACAAAAAAAAACTGTATGTCACTGACTTAGATAAACGCCTGCTGTGATAGGCGGTAGGCTGAGTGACAAGCAAGAAAACAAACGGCGAACATTAATTCGACAATACTGACCGAATATGACACGGTACTTTGGTAATGGTCATCTAGATGACCTGACTTGAATTGATATCACAAGTAACTTCTGAACAAGGAAAGATAAAACCTACGTTTATATAAACATTCCTTTTTTAAAAGTTTGTAAAGAGTTTAATAAATCATCCTGTATGGTATGTTCATTAATATATTTGAACATAAACTGAGATAGATATATAGGAAAGGGAAATCTCTCTTAGTGTTTACCCTTATAAAATATTGAACTGAATATAATATTTAGTTCCCAATATCCCATTCTTTATATAGTAGTTACTAAAGAATGTCACATATCATAAATTCGGCGTGGCGCAGCTTGGCGATTTTTTTTTGAGATATTAAATTTCTCCATAACGTATTAGGCTGGATATAGAGGCAATTTTTCTAGGTAGGTATATGAAAACGTATAAAATAGAGCTCAATCGTACTGTATAGGATACAATAGGTTCATTTGTGTAATGCTGATATAAAAATCTCGAAATGACATCTATAAAATTAAATACGGACCTTTTTTCTACTAATTGTACAGATTATATCTCTTTCGTAAGAAATTTATGACAATGACAGTTTTTTAAAACCGGCGTAATATTAATTCCTACTATTCTTTTGCTAGTTTGATTTTTAACGTAAAGACATAGAATTAATAAATTCTCTAATAAACTTGTAAATAATAAAGGAAATGTTGCATATTTATTCAGATGTACAGTAAGCACTATTCTTGAAAAACCCACAATCCAATGGATTCAGATATTCTAAAATTTTTAATTCAACTTTATATTTTCAAAGATGAAGTAATCCATTTTACTTTTCTATCCCTATTTGTTGCGATCATAAGAAAGAATAAAATATTTTTCCCTAGATATTAGTGAAATAGTGTTCTATCATTTGAAATTTTACGGATAATAATGGTCTTGATGTCCGATGAGATATATAACTGCACACATTTGGAGATCGATGAATATTGTCCCCAGTCTCTAGAAAGCAATTTTCAAAAGGGAGCGACACAGGGTTCCGTCGGGAGTTGCTTTTGATTTATGATGACGCGTCGTTATTGAGAAAAAATGCAAAATATTTGTTAGTGGAAACTGTTTCTGAATAGAATGTACGATATAACTATCATTTAACTTGTGTATTTCTTTGGAAAAAATCAATGTATCTATAATATCTGGATATAAACGAATATTTGACATGTCCGAGTACACAGAGTTATAAGTTTATGGGTATTATTGGTTATTAGAGGTTTGATGTTGTCAGGTTAAGCTACCTGATGGAGTTAAATTAACCCCTGATGTCTGACAGTTCGTGGGTTAATATCTTCTAGTGAATAAATTCATTTAACTCACGTGGCGTATACACTGTTTTATCCAATTGTGACAGATTTAGAACAAAAGAGCTAACTAAGTGATCTGTGTGACACTATTCAAATAATTGTTGAATTCAGGTGTGATTAATGTCACCATTCCATATTTTTGTCTTGAGTTGTTTGAATGAAGAAGAGTCTGGAAGTAATGGAACACGATTCAATATTATCAGATTCTGTAACCGAAATGTTGTTTGTTAAACAAAATGTGGACATAAATCAATGGGTTATGAGCCAAAAAAGTCACGTGAGTTTACCAGATAAGAGTTCGAAACATTCTTAGATACAGCTCCTGATATCAATTACTTATTGCTGAAGGTAGTCCTAATTATGGGAGTTTCTAAAGGTTGTAGAATTGGGGAACTTGTAGCTATGTCTATCAATGATAGATTGAAGACAGATGAAGTGTATGTGTTGCCACAATTCTAGATGCTAAGACTACACAAAAATATTCACTGTTGTCAATCGAAGTAATGATCCATGTAATTGATGTTGTCCGAAAATATATGGAACTGAGGCCAAGAAATGTATCGACATCGACGATTCCAACCCACACAAATCAAAAACGCACAGTGCAGCCTGTGTTTAAACACATCCTTTAAGATGCTACAAAAGATAGCAGAGTTTCTTGGAATGGAAAATTCACATGTGTATACTGAGCGCAGGTTTCGAAGACTTTCGGCGACTTAACTTGCTGAGGCAGGTGCTGATTTGTCAATGAAAAGATATGGTGGACAACACTCTGATTCTATTGCGGTAGGTTACATCTATATCGCAGTCAAAAAATATATTAGGCGAAAGGGTTGCATTTGATACATGTATGCATCTTGAAGTGGTAATAGCTAACAGAATTTATTAAATATCAGAAGATAAGTTACAGGTGCCTTGTATTGAAAATGAAATATTTGGAAACATTGTTTGCAACGTATCAATTCCAGTCAGTAGTGGTATCAGTCTCAACCTCACTGCTCACTGGTTTAAAGAATTGCAATAATAAAGATTAATTATGTATTTCGTTGGTGACTTTAATAATAAAAGCAGCCTAACCAAATATCAGTTATGTAAAAATAGTAGAGCGACAAAAAATAGTTACAGTTGTTATGAAATTAATAAAGTCGTTTTAATCTGTCACAATTGGATAAAAATATTAGTAGAACTTTCTGATTTTTAACAAATGTTCAACCAGCACTTCAACATAAAGTCAAATAAACCGTTTAATACCAGAAACCGCATTCGCATTTTGATTTCCCCAGATTTAAAACGCGTTTGCTTATTTGTCTACGTGCTCGTAATACCAGGCGATATCGTACGTACCCGAAGGAAAGCTGAGCCTCTCTACGTTGGTGAGTCCGCTGAAAGCGTGGCTTTCGATTTTATGTATCGGGTTGTTCGTTAAAACTAACAACTTCAGATTCGACGTTCCCGCAAAGGCGTACCCCTCCACCTTCCTGATCTTGTTATGGCTGAGGTATATCGAGGTGATGTTCTGCAAGCCCGCAAAGGCGAACTGCGCCACCGTCGCCAGCGGGGTCTGCTGAATGGAGAGCTCTTTGAGCCTGGGCAGGCCTCTGAAGGCGAACGGTTTGATAATGGATATGTTATTCCCGTCGAGGGAGAGCTTCCGCAGGTATCGGAGGCCGGCGAATGAGTCGCTCTTGATGATGGGGAAGTGGTTTCGGGTGAGCGACAGGTGCTCGACGGTGGGCGGTAGCAGTTTCTTTGGGATCTCTCGGAGGCCCCCCGAATTGCACAGCACCTGGAACGAATGAAAACTGTCTCTTTATGCAAGATAATGTACACTAAAAAGTAACTTTGTGTAAATTCATAGTTATTTATGTAGGAAGTTATGAGGATGTTAACTATCGAGGAGAATTTACCCATTATTTTGAAATAATCCTATTTGAAATGCTCAGTGCATTGAGTAAAAACTGTTTTGGTTTCAGTTTACTCTTTCAAGTAACATTTTGCTGTATTTTCAGTAGAAAAGACACTTTAACTGAAACGATAACAGTTTTCAATCGGTGCACTGAATATTTCAAATAAGATTATTTCGAAAACTGTTACTCCTAACGACTTCAATAAGGTATACCTTTTTCAGATATAACAGGTAGGAGAATCAATTGTTTCAATAGTCAGATGGATACACTAAGCAGCAAAAAAGTTTTGTCATTTAAAGGAAACATGATGTTCCATAAGTGTCGCCCTCTACAAGTGACGTCAAAATTAGAAACATATTTGAATTTCTCGTCCGCAAAAACCCCCGATTTACAAATTTTATGTAAATATTTGGATTTATGAAGAAGTTATTTACAAATATCGAAAATAAAATTTTAACTTGAACACCCTGTAACTCCGTTAATAATCAGTTTTGGAAAAAAATGTTGTAGAAAGAGGTAGCATTTATTTTCGGTCTAGAATTATCCCCTAAATTTTGTTCTCATCATTTCCGGACACCCTGTACCTATACATATGTATGCTAAGAAACATCAGTTTCCGTTAAAATGTTCCTTAAACTTCTCTTAGTTTCGCTGAAGCAACTTCAAATATTTCGTTTATCTAACGTAATAACTTGAGTAAGTACACAATAGATATAATGAAATCGAAGTTTGTAAACATTTTATAATAAAGTTTAAATCTTGAAAGTAATCTTTCTGTAGAACAGGAAGTATAAGATCTGATATGTCTAGGACAGGTAAAGTAAATTATTGATTGTCCAGCTTAACTTTCGGTCTAGAATTATCCCCCGATTTTTTTGCTCATCATTTCCGAACACCCTGTATAAGCCCTTACAATTCCGGCCCTCATATTACCCACACCCTGTATAATTTAAATTCTTGCCGTTCGAGGGTGTATTCTTAAGTTTGAATCGTCAATAAAGAAATTCGTCGTCTCAACCTGCTTCAAATACGTCTGCGAAATAAAACTGTATTGTTTCCAGCTTTTAAAATGCAATTAAGACTCCACATTATCGCATTTTCGACGCTTTTATATAAAGCCATCCCATTACATCGCAAATAATTACGATGAAAACGAGATCAAAGCCAATTTCCCGTATTTTATTCCTTTTGATAACTTATCCGCTGCTCTCCTGCAAGCGAACGTGTACAAAATTCGATTTAATTATGCACAGGAGCCGATGCCCTCAGAAATGAAACATTTCTTTGAAATGCTTTTTTAACGGCGCTAGAAAGATACAACTTCTAATACAGGAGTTTCAGGTGGTTTCCCCGGTTACGGTTATGGTTTTTAATTAGCCTTTAAAGATTTAATAAAGCGACGAACGACCCAATTCCGTTTGATAAGTCCCGGTTATCTCTATTTTATAAGGCTGAAGTAGTAAACTGAAAGGTCGAGTTCATATAATGGCTTTCCGGGACGATAACTTGGTTAATTTACCGGTAAACAATTTGCCGTTGCCAAGAAATGAAAAACAATTATCGGAGTGTGGCGCGACATAAAAATATTACTTTTTAAGGGTGCCGCACATACGCAGTTTCAGCTGGTTTGATAATGCAATGTGTAAATAAAAAGGGGTTGGGAAAGTTGTTTGGGATGCTATACAGTTGCTCAGTGGCAGTGTGGTGTGACACGTTTATTATATGCATTGCATGAAAAAGGAAACTGAATAATGTAATGTCTGATAAAAATCGTGGGCAACTATAGGTGGAGTTACAAAATACAAACAAAGAAAAATAACAAAATAGAGACTCTTTTAACTTTATTGTGAAAGTATAGATATACTAATGAAATAACTCAATGTAGCTAAATTTACTGATTAAAAAAGTATACCTGGCGTAATGAAATTGTAAAATAATCTTCAAAATTCAAATTAACTTTTAGACAAATACACTCTGCCACAACAAACGGCCGCGATCCATATATGGTGATGGATATAGGGTGATCCTGAAAATTTAGTAAATACTTTGTTTTAGATGCAGTGCGGTTGGAAACTGATTCTGGTGTACGAACAAAGCAATAGTTGCGGCAAGAATTCAGACGACTTACGTCAATTGTTTTTGTCAAGATAATTTTCGATAGTTTGTCGCGTAACAAACAATTGTTTTTTGTAATTTAGTGTAATATATAGTGCAAATATTTAGGGTAGCATATAGTTATGTTATTCTCAGTTGCAGTTTTTTAAATATTTCAGTGAAAATATAATGAAATATCCATTTGTTCGTAAGAAGCAAGTCGTCTGAATTTTCCGCACTCTAACAAAGCTGTTATTACATATTAATTTCAGTTTATGACATTTTTGAATTCAGTCCATATTCAGGAAATTAAATCAAGGACTATTATTAAATATGAAATATGTACGAGTACCTAACGGCAGTATTAAACTTCATCTGATGTGGAGTTGGTGGAACTTGGTCCCACCCCACGACCTCTACGTACTAGATCTTTGTGTGTATGTGGATTTACCTGAGTTTGGGAAAGGCAAATACACTCCGGGGGGCAGGTCGGCAGCAGCATTGTGAGTGTGGCAATTTGCAGGAAAAATAACACCAGAGCACACCGAATAGACAAGTAACTTCCTAATGGCATCTGAAACCAAATAAATACATTTAGTTGTGGCGTGATTGGGGTCCTTGCAATACATATAAAATATTTAACTATAACTACACACGTGGCATAAGTTTTTCGTCGTATGTAAATATACAGAGTGTTTGTAAATTGAGAAATTAATTGGTATAATGAATCGATAAAGTTTAACTGACAAATATTGTATCGAAAATGCTTCTTAGGTAAGAAAATTCTTAATTGCTCCCCACATCCCCACTATGTTGAATTTCAAGTTTAATTTTTCCGAAGTACCGAATATTTTGCAAATTATTTTCGGTCGAAGACAAGGGGCATTTTCAAGTCGAATAATTGAATTAAAATGACAGGAAATGCCATGTCAGTTATGCTGATTTGTTATTGACGCCAGGCATTGATGCTAATTGTTTAGTCGATAAGAACTTTTGTTAAATTTGGTACAGTCGTCGTTTTTTACCTACTTTACTAGTTTTTTAGATAAATTTGGTATAATAATTTTTATAGGTAGATATTTGACTCAACTTAAAGGAGGCCACCTGATGAAGCAATCCTAAAAATGCAGAAATAGGTCAGATCTCATCTATTGTGGTTGATTATCGAGTTCCCATCACTGTCAGAAGTTAGATATCTATAGAGTGTTTTCATTAAACCAGGTTAGTAAATTTAGATAGATTAATTTCTTTAGATAATTATTGAATAGAGCTTTGTCTGTGGAATTGTTCAATAGCATACCTAGATGTTTGGTATCAGAGAACATACATATGACTTCATTGATAGGAATTGTAGGAGATTAGATATATATATTAGCTTAAAATACCTTTCTTAAACAGTAAAAAATGTTACAAAAGCTAATAATAAAGAATATATGGGTAGATATTGTGGGTGTAATTCAACGCTGGTTGGGGCTTTAGCCCACAGAGTAGTTAGTTTCACACAATATTGTTAATACCTGCAAATATATAAAAAAAAATTATTTCTCCGCATGTTGTATTAAGTTTTAAAATAAACGGATTAATATTAACAAGTTTTTACGTCGTTTACTTAGATTAAGTTTAAGTCACGATAAACTAAAAATAATAGTTAATTATGCAACAAGAATATAAAGCTCTTTTGAATACACCACAGAAGTGTGATCTGACTAGAACTAGACTTATTATGTGCTATGTATGTTTTACTTGCTCAGGGGACCATTTGACCCTATCAACGAATATTAGTACTAACAATCCAAATTTAGTTTTTACAACGTTTATTTAGATTAAATTTAAGTCTCTATATCCGAATCTGGGGTCCGCTTGACCTCATCTGCTAATATTCAAGGTCATTTTGGATTTACGAAGGTCAAATTGAAATACAATCATACATATATGTTTTTGGGGTCGCTCGAAATGAATTATATGGATTAATTTTACATCATGTCAGTTTCAAGATCATTCCAAGGTCAAATCGAAAAATATTTATACAAATAGACAAAACCATCGTACATTTATCTCAGATCAGCTTAATCCGACAACCTTAAAACTACAATATCTAATTAAGCCCATAATGTAACCGATGCATAGAAATGCTAGAAACCATATAACTTTTAAGAAAAAGGAATTTCATACAGTAGCTCATTAAGTTTGAGAGTTTTAAGGCTACGTATGCGATTTATTCTCCTTTATGATACCTAGCTCTTTTACACTCGGAAGACTGTGCAATAATTGTCTTCAATTTCCTTTGAATAATTTCATTAATGAAACTTCATGCTTTTTGAAAATCGCAGCTAAATCCTTGAGACTTAAGACCCTCCTCAGATATAACCTGACATATAATTAATTGTAACGTTTCTTAAAAATAAGCCTAGTAAAGAATATATTGTGCATTTGCATTCTACAAAATTTCTTGTTATGGAATATGTTAAAAGGCACAGTGCTCTACTTCAATTAGAATGTATAGATTATCTGCGTATGCATGTGTAATTTTTGCTTTCAAGTTTGGTGAAAGAATCGCCATTATATCAAAATTACCCCCAAACTAAAATTTTTAATTCGCGTCCATACGAGTTTATCCAATTTTTACCGTCCCAGTAGGATCGATACGTTACGTATGGCCCGTTTCATTACAAAATCGATACTTTTTAATTCGCCTCCAATGTCTCCCACATTTTATCTTTCGCTTAGTTCACAAAAAAGCCCCTACATCGCCTCGGTCTATTTAAAACATACTGTACCAGACCGCATTTGTTAGCTCCCGATTGATCGTAAAACAACACAAATCATTCAAGCCCTTTTATTTTTATAGTAGATTACCAGCGCCAAAGTGTTGTGGCTGAATCCGGTTTTATTTTGTGTTTTGTCCCTTTCAAACATTTTAACATCCAGATGGAATTTGTCATGTCGCGGTATCTACCGGCTTTGACCCAGGGTGTGAAATATAGTGGAGGTTTTTCAGATATTTAGATTTATTGCCGTATCTCATTCTATTTTTCTAATAGCTGATATTCTGCTCTATTTTAATGAATAGGTATTTAGTTACTTCTCTTCGCTTACCTTTCTTAAAATGCTAAATTTGAACAAGGTATATAGCAAAAAAATCTCATTCCTTTGCACCAGTGTTTATAATTTGTTTTCCAACACTTAAAAAATATGTCACATTTGAACAGAATTTCTGATGTTTAAAAACACATGAGACATTTTTTGCGATGCTTTCAAGGGAAAAACTAAGTTTATGTAATATTTTGTACAGCATTTCGTTATGAAAACGATGATCGTATTTCATATACGAGTATGCCTACTCTGCATATAACATAATGCACGATCCACGTAACATTTGTAAAATTCCCCCCGCACTTCGGTTCCTAATCTAACTTTTTGTTGCCTTGAGAGTTAACAGAATAAGCCCCAATTTAGCATTCAACATTAATTATAATTACAAACTGTTTCTCATAGGGGCGAAAGCCGTTGTTAGTGGGAAAATGAATTTTCCACATATTGAATCCTCGGGGAAAAGCCAAAAATTAATCCTAATTCTAACGATCCGGAGTTGAGAGCATTAAACTTCGTCGGCGGGTTGTCCTAGAGCTTAAGTTTATTAATTGGAATAAATTTGAAGCATACATTAAGCCCACGTTCCGACTTGTTGACACGAGTCCCCGTTTTCTGTAACTGCAATTCCGTTAATGCTTAATGCCAAGCTATGTTGAGAGAAAATTTGACAAACTATTCTCACGCACGGACCCTCCAATCCACTTACAAAGATAATGTGGAGCTGGTAGAGTTTTAAGATATATCTGAAAAAACTGGTGTCTATTTATGTATTTATTCATTTATTTATTTACAGTACACTGTCCAACTACATTGCAGGCATAGATGTTAAAGTTAATGGAAATCTGCATTTAATTTGTTATCATTAAAATAAAAAATATCTAAAATATTATGAACCAGGAAAATAAATAAATACATAGCAAGCATGAAAATTATCATTGTCTGCACCACTGGAAGCCGCACCTAAAAACTAGCACATCAGCTAGCTAACTTACTAAAACCACTGGTAAGAAAGTACGAACATCATACAAGAAGCTCGACACCTTTCGTGGATATCATTAGGTGAATGACAATCGATCCCCAGGACATCTTGGTCTTCTTCTATGTGAAGTTTCACCAATGTTCCGATCCAGGACAGCCAGTAACCACTTCACCCCTAAAGTTATCGCTTTATTTAAGCTATACCTTACTTCCACATACTTCGTCTGGAATGGACAATTCTACGAACAAAAGGATGGTGTCACGATGAGTAGCCCACTGGGTTCTGTAGTGGCGAATTTCTTTATGGAGAATTTTGAAAAAGAAGAGCTTCGATCAGCGCCTAAGAAACCAAAATGCTGGCTTAGATACGTAGATAACACTTCGTTTGGCAGCATGGAATATACTCCGTACAAGAATTTTTGAATCATATTAACCAGCAACACAACAAGATCAACTTTACCATATAAGTGGATACAGACAAAGCCTTTCCTTGGTAAAAAGGAAGGCGTCTTGGGATACGGTATCTACAGGAAAAAGACACATACTAATATATACTTTATAGAAAGTCTAACCATCATCCGGCACAAAAACGCTCTGTCATGAAGACCCTAGTCCACCGTTGGCTGATGATAACCATCGACATGAAGAAATAGATTTGCTCCGATCTGTGGTCCTAACAACTGGATACTACGCAAATTTCAGATGATGCATGTATAAGCGATCAGTGAGGAATACTTTTGTATTATGGTACAAGAAACTCTAGAGGTATTACCAGAAAATTATGAAAAATGTATCAGTCTTCTAAATCTATGAGGTCTATAGAAAGGAACTGACAGATAATGTTGATCATTTGAATTTTAATTTGTGATGATAGAACTCTTAGCTAAACTGAAGACAGCGTACGTTCGCGGATTACCTCGCCAAATCTAGCGCTTGCGCATTTGAAATATTCAGTATAAATTCAGTATTAATTTAGGATATGTTTAAAATTACCACAACAAAGTTAATGTAAGTTAAAAAAAACTGTAGCTCAACGCCGGTGTTTTACAATAAAGCATGATAAACACTGTGACGAACAAAGTTCCGGGTACACCTGGATACTTATCTTACTTCCCACTAGACGGAAGAAAACTAAGATTTATTATAACCGTTCACAAACTTTTTATAAATTCTAGATTATATGTGTAATCTACGCGCCTATCCCATTTGTCACCTGTCCAAATCCTTTCTTGTAAAGGCGGTGAATCCGTCTTCTTTTATTACATCAACTCCAGGGCCTTACCTCATATTTAAATTTTATCAAAGAATCCTCAACAATTGCGTCTGGGTAAAAGTTGGAACAATTTTTTATATCTAAGCATGTCACTGTATATTCACTTCTACAAGATAAATTGATGTACATAGAAGTGGCCAAGTGTAAAATGTATTTTTAATTCTGTACAATCATGTAAAATGTTTAGTATCACACAGAGCGAAATTTAATTCGATTTTATACAGGGTGTCCCAAAATAGAAGGCCATACCTTCAACCTCATATTCTTTGGACAAAAATAATGTGACTTTCCTTATGCTATTTTGTATTTGGGCGTCCCTGTTCCAATATACAGGGTGTTAAGTTTACATTTTCCGGTTCCCTATTAATCTTGGGACGTCTTTGATCCAGTGCCTTTCTAAAAGTGGCGGTTGCATCTAAGTTCCGGAATACCGTAGGGAATGTCCTCCTTGATGACAGCTTTCAATTTGGAAACTTTCTCCCGTACTCGCGTTCTGCCGCTGCAGCATTACCATCGCAAAAGCCATAAATAAATATATCAACTAACTCTTGTCCCGTAAACTCTTCCATTTTTTTCGCTTAGAACTATTAAATTCGCAATCGGGTTGACAATACTTTGACATAAGAATACCTTGATAATTTTTAAATTACTATGAAACTGACCAAAGTGGAATTAATTCAAGAGCGATTTTCTCAGAAACCGTTAAAGATAACGATTTGAAACAAGAGTACCTTTTTAACGTAAAACAGTTCGGGAGAATGGAATTTGCTGTCAAATTTGTTAAAAAGTCAAAGGTGAAAACGTTACACACGCAAAATACCAAGGGTCCCCCCGTACCCAGCACAGTGGAGATTGTGGAAATAAATGGATTAGTTCATCAAAATTTAGCTGTGTTTACTAAATTTCATTCATTTATCACAACGCGATTGAGTGATATTGCAAAAAAATTATTTCCATTCCTCCCTCTTCAATGGATCCCTGTGCCCTTAGGAAGCATCTCCGGACCCATGTTCATATGAACTTTTTTACTTAGTTTTGATCATAGAATCGGCCTGTTGGCAGCTAATTATGAGACACCCTGTACATTGCATCTACTTTACCGCCAAATTCAATATAATTTACTAAGTAATTTGTATACAAAAATAAATTAGTTTCAGTACTCCGACCAAGATAAAAACCATGTTCAATAACAAACTAGTGTTTAAGCGCAGGGAATTTCAATCATTCCTCTCAGTTTTAAAATAGAGCTAACATTTATACGCAGCATGGGCCTGTTCTGTACTCTATTACTTGCCACATGTATAATATGTTAATGCTGTGAGTATCTGAATAAGAGAACAAGTAGCACCTTCTGATACGAAAACTTGAAAATAACAAAATACTGTAATAGAAATGAGTATTGCGGAAAAATCAACTACGTTTACAACTAAATACTTTTTCATTCCAATTCCCATATTGTTTCCGACGCCGTATTCACGCTCTAGTTAATAATCGTTTCGATTTTTTCGTTCTTTTCGTTTATTATCCAACTTGATGTATGGTTAATTACAAATGTCGTATACGGAGATATACTCCGGTGGGTCTCCGGAGGAAAGCCAGATACGCGCACGAGTTTCGTCCCCGGTAATGAATTCCCATGGCACTACGCCACGTAAGAACGGCTTAAAAATAAGATGGAATATTTATACATTACTGCGAAGCCATATATATTACCCACAAGCCCGAAGAAGACCATTGAAATTATGATTATGAATTCTGTGCACCAGAAAAATTTCATTATAGTTGGATTTCATTAAGTCTTCTTGAAAATGAAGAATGCCACTAATATTAAGCTAGCTCTACTGTGATATTCGCTAAAGATCAAGTCTCGCAATGGACGTGGAAAATTTGATTTTATTGAATAGGGACTTCAGATGCACCCACTACAAATGAGCAGCATTGCTGTGGAACCAGTATCTATGTCTTGACAATGCTGAATGTTGTACTATCAACAGGACTGAACTCTACAATTTTTAAATCTGGAACTATATAAGTTTTCCTTATTTTTTAGTGTAGGCAATCTTGCCTTGCTTTTTCTTGGCAATTTGAATTTTTCGTCCGCAATTTTATGTAAATATTTGGATTTTTTAAGAAGTTACCTACAAATATCGAAAATAAAATTTTGTTAGGTTATATCGATTTATTTTCACCTAAGGAATCTGTGGTCTCATTTTTGCTACTTCATTTAAAACACCCTGTATGATGTTCGGAGAATAAAATACTTTATGTGCTTCGCATGGAATTTTCCAGACCTAGCACATTTATTTTTCTCATCATAATATACTACTCTTTCAATTGTCTCATTTTCCAATAAATAAACATACAGATTCGGAAATTGCGGATCTTTACAGAGAAAGTAGAAATTGCCGCTTCATTCCAGGGAAGGTACGAACTTTAGGAGGGGCGGCGACGTGCATTGGTCTAGCATTCCCCACTACTATGGTAATCGGTTCCGTATCGCCAACGCCAATTCGTCATTACAAATCTAACTGTCCGGTCAACTGATGCCAGTGTTGTCAGATCTCATGCATTCCGAAGAAATCTCATGCTCTCATATTTTGATTACAAAATCTCATGCTTTTTAATAGACACAAAAAGAAATAATAAAATTATTAAAATTACTCTTTGAAATCTACCAAAACAAAGACCTAACGAGAAATAAAGGCAAAATCGAGGGCAAAATTGAATAGATAGAGGTAGGTATCTACAATATTTGGGTACTTGAAATGTCCTTTATTGTAGACTGCTCTCTTAATAATTGGCAATGAATACATAAACGGGTATGACAGTCTACGGATATGCGGTGTGTGTGCTGTATTCACGCTGTATTGCAGTGATTCTTAACTCTATTCCGTAAGGGTGCCTACATTTTCTGGAAACAACAGATTTTACGACCCGTGAGTCACCCTGCGTCACGTCAACTGCGCCTCAACGTTCGCCCGGCCTAACAATAAAATAAATTAGAAAGGTTACGTGGTTAATAACTTTAAGTAAGTACCTGTAACTACCTACTTACAATGTAATATTATGATAAAATAGCAGAACATAATGCTTTTTAATGAAATAAAAATGGCATTACAAAAGTAATTAAAAATTAAGCTGTGTCGAGAGGTGTTTTTTGATAAATTAAGCCATCTCATGCTTTTTTCTCCAAACCTCATGCTTCTTTGAAATTATTCTCATGCACTGAATTTTTCCCACCTGGCAACACTGCTTGATGCGAACACGCTGTGGTCGAAGTATGCGTGTAGCATGACACAAATACACGCAAGCGGCAAAATACAATTCACCATCAAGATCCTCACTTTCCAAATCTGTATATTAATATAATCTCACTGCTTTCAATAACATATTTAAGTTTTAGTTCCATTATTTAATTTATATAACGTAGTTTTTAGTGTTTTTCCACCACTGCGCCATTCCAAAGTGCATAATTTATCCCAAATCTCTAAGCACACAGTGTACATACGTACTGGACTATTTTCAATTCGTACCTTTAAGCGCACAATTCTTTTTAATGCGGCCATTAAGCGATTTTTCGTACCATTACTATCGCTCGCAAATATCCTGGACACCTGGATAGCTTTCCAGGGCGCTAATTTAAGCCCCTGGGCTTTGAAACTCCCCTATAAATATTTTCGTGTAAAAGTCTAATGATAGTCACAAAATGAAAAATTATTTCCATAGAGGCATGAAGTAAAAGTATCGAGAACATTAATAAGCATTATTATCAAGTTTTTTCACGTGTAAGTTGACAGTGGAAAGTTATTTTTAAGGTGTCAGGGGGGGATAATTGATGATGTGCCCCGCAGCTGTATAGAGACTTCCAACGTCGCTTGATAAATACTTTCGACAATTCCGTGAAAAATATATTGCTGGATTGAGAAAAGGGCATGATTATAATTACGGAGTTATGAGGACGAGTCTAAATTATATCCCGCTGCTGGTTGTTCTGATGCTGATTAATATTTATAGCTATAGCTGTATATAAATACAGGGTGAGTCAGTCATAATGTCATTAATTTTAAGAGGAGATAGGGAATAATGAGTATAATGCGAATACGTGATTAAAAAAAAATCTAAATGCATATTTACGCCGAAAAAAAATATTTTCAAATCATTATCTAAACCCCCTTTTCAGACTGTCACTGACCGGTCACAGCCTTGGTCGGTTACAGCTGACAGTTCAACTCGATATCGACCTGATGCAATGTTGTCAAGTTGTAATATTTTTCTATATAGTACCTACCCACCTAGGTTTTAGACATCACAAATAAACGGTTGTACTGACTATTTTAGAATATCATTTTTTCTTGCTCAGTTCAACTTCAGCCAATAATAATTTAAAATGTTAATACCCAATAAAATCAAATAATAATAATCAAATAATTCTATTAAAAATTGCAAGTAACGCGGTCCACTCAGGTTTTCCGTAGAAAATACGGCCCAATCAAACGATACCCGTAGCCGTTATGACTGCAACAAAACTCCAACGTGTCTAATAATAAACTGAGTAATAAACCATTTACGTACATTACATAAAAGCCTATACCCAATGGGTAAATTATTGAGAAGCTGAAAAGTGTTTTGTGCTTAAATACTAAGTACTTAATAAAAACCATCGTGTTGTCGACAGAAAACTGTCCAAGACCGAAATAGCACGCCGCTAATCGAGTTAATCTTGACCTAGACCTTATTAGGTAAGTAACATAGTTACCTAGTTTTTGTACTGTTATTTAACAAGGAGTAAAACTATTATTTTAATCTAGATACATGAATGAATTTTCCTTAAATATTGATTTATTTGTTAATAAAAACAAATGTAGATAATAAATAAATGTTTTCGAATGCTAGGCTATTACAGTTTAATAATTTTGATATTACGTTTTCACTACGTTTTACAAATAAATATGAAGTACAATTAACCGCACACATAACCAAATGTACAATTTGTAGTTACGTACATCTAGCCTAGAAATGTATTGTTTTTAAGTAGTATGATACTAACCTGTTTACAGCCCACATAAGTATAACTGCATTTATCTGTCCATAGCACTGTATTAATAAAATTCAGTCGCATTTCGTAAACATTCTCCGTATAACACTACCATTTCCACATAATCGGAATTTGTAAAATTATGCGTTGTGAATTTACGCCAAATACGTGAGGTTAGACCGAAATAAACAAACTACTGCTTGTATTCTCTAAATCCCCCCTCCAATATGTGGCATGATCTACAAATTTGAGGGGGAAGAAATGCGGGAAATGCAGTGCTAAATGGAGGTAAATTTGAATAACACGCTGATGTGTTAGATGATATTATGTATGTAAATGTGGCATCCATGGTTAATACGGCAAGTCTGTGACATTAGAATTTCGTCGGGTGCGCCATCGTAGCGTACCAGAAGCGTCGTGTTACTGATTTTTATAGGGTGATTTGTTTATTTTTTTCGAGTAAAGGTCGAGTAAAAAAATTTTTTTGTCGATTTTCTGCCTTTATTAGGCCTCCCGAATACGTGGTTAAAATTAATGACATTATGACTGACTCACCCTGTATACACAGATCCTTTTCTTCCAAATAATTTATAATTATACTTGAGGGACAAAGTTTGTCGTTAGATTATCTGTTAAGCCAATTTTACATAAACTGCATAACAGTTATGTTATCATTACAAAAGCTAATAACAATTATGAATATATGGGTAGATACTGTGGGTGTAATTCAAAGCTGATGGGGGTTTTATTCTGCAGAGTAGTCTTGACTCTTGGAGTCTTGGACTACCCCTCAAAATCTTTTTGTCAGAAAAACCAAATACATTTATAAAAAGTATATTGTTGTCTGAATCTTTTTTTTTGTGAAATGAATATGTTCGATAACTGAGTACTTGGAAAATTAAAACCAGCAATGTGTGACAATTTTGACAAAATTTATTAAATCAAAAAGAAGTAACAAAGTAAGTTCTCTACTTGACTAATAGTCGGTATGACCTCCACCACGTTCCAATAGCATAATGACACGTCTGTGCATTGAGATAATCAAGCGGTTAACGATCTCTTGCGGAATATTGTTCCACTCCTCTTCTGCCGCCACGACTAACTCATCTGCAGTCTGAGGTGGAGGAATATGATTATGAATGGCTCTATCCCACATATTTTCAATAGGATTCATGTCAGGAGAGTTGGCAGGCCAATCTAATCTATTGATATGTCCCGCTTCGAATGCCTCTTGAATCCTTCTTGCGCGATGTGGTCGAGCGTTGTCGTCTATGAACACAAAATTTCTGTAAATAAGACCCACCGCCCCTGGCGTAAAAACCAACCCCTATGTTTCTGAAGATAATTTCTGTATTGTAATGGTTAATACATTATTTTTTATCTCGAAAACAGAACGTCAGGAGGAAAGAGTCCAAGACACACTCTTTAAGCAGAATTAACTTGGCTTACAATTTTTTTGCCTGCCATTTTCCTAGAATAAATTATTGACCACGGAAATCTCCCATTACAATTGTACTTAGATGTACCATTCCTTTCTTTCCAACGAATGTGTACATTTACAACGAAATCTTCTCAATTCATTTTAATTTCTAATTACAATTTTCTTTCTAGCGATACTTCTTTATAGCTTACAATGAAAGCAATCCCTTTCTAATCGATGTATGGCGTGAATGAGAATAATAAAAATAAATCCTGCTCGGCTTCAACTTCTCCAGCAATCTTTTGTGCGATATTATATAACTTGAAATACTTAGTTGCGGCTCTCCTCGCAAGATTTTAAAGATATTAAATTTTTCATGTAACCAGTAAGCAGAATATGGTGTAGCTATTACATCTTCATCGCATCAAAAATAAGATAGCGTAAGTAAATACTTCAAAAACTATTCATACATTGAAAAAAAAATTGTTTTAGAAAACAATTCAATTATTTGTTGTCGAGAAACAAATCTTTTTTGGTGTAATGAACACTTCTTTCTCAAAGATAAATTGATTTATTTGGTTATAAAATTTCAATTTTTCGAAGTGTTTGTTTAAATGAAACAAATAGTTATCTCTTATGAAAACTTAATTTTTAACACATGGTTTTATAAAGTTCTTATTAGGTTGTATAATCTTTTGAAAGACCGTAAATTAAAAAAATAAATTTCTTAATATGGTCGGAACGTCGAAAAAATAATTTCCAATAGGTGACAGCTAGATGCTGCTATATCTCGCGTACTCAAGTATGTCGGGTTTGACAGACATAAACAGCCAGGGGTTAGTCATTAGTCAAACTCACCAGTTACCTGTGGCGTACTGATAAGAGCTAATAAGCTCGAAACCGGTATGTTGACTACTGGCTATAGATGTTCCAGGTGTAATTTAATGCTGGTCGGGGCATTAGTCCGCAGTTGTTTCCTGAAGGTCCTGAGCAAAGTTGTTGACCTAAATAAGCAGTTGTTTAATTAACAATTAAATTAAAAATTCTTTGAAATATCCAAATATTGTTTTACCATAGAATATAATTAAATAAACGTCAGAAGTTGTAAAGGAAACAATGTCTTTTAATGAAAACAAATGTTTTTTTACACAAAATAACTATTTTTGCTTTTTCAAAAAAATAATTTGGTATCACAATATTGCAATAATTTATTTTCATAAAAAAAATTTTTTTTAGGCACCAATTTTTTTTCGGTGTATGTACTGGTATACTGCTCTGTTAAGCATAGAAGAAGTAACTGACAAAATTTTCATCATGAGATACTGCCTGAATTGGGTTGCTGTACCATCAAATTTTTAATTAACACATAACGCATTTCACATTTTACAGTTGCTGCATTTCAATAATTCTAAACTTTGGTAGTTGAATTGTCGTTTTCTACTTCCATCTACGTTGTAGCATTGGCTTATCAATAATTTGTGTGCGACCGCCGATATCAAACTGCAGATAGAGGTTTATTGATGCGGGATGGTTGTTTATGTTATTTTTATTAGTTCTTGTTTGCTTAGTTCAGCTTTACTTAAATGACTGACAACCGTGCAACGAATGGAAATGGTTTGTGAGATTCCTCCGTTACGGTGGCATGCAACCCCATTGGGAAGGGTGGTCGAACATAAGTGGAGAAGTCTTATACCAATTTTCACTAAGTTCATGTGAAAAAAGTGTGAAGATAGAACAATGTTTGAGATAAGTTTATTGAACAATATGGAAGACTTTCCAAATCTCCGTATCGTCATTTCACTTTATTTTACTACACAGAAAAAAAAATTTGGTGCCTGTAAAAAATTTTGTTTCCTAGAAATAAACTATATGTTTGGATAGGGCCAAACATGTATCTATTTTCTGATACCAAACCATTTTTTTAAAGCCAAAATACAGTTATTTTGTGCAATGAATGCATTTGTTTCTGTTAAAATAACATAATTAAATCAACACCAGAAGTGTATCATTGAAAAGTGAATTATTATTATATAGCGGCAACCTATTGACAATTATTTTTGTTTATAGAAAACAATTATTTTTCCTTTCAAGCAAAATAAATACTTTTTCGACGATATAATAATAATTTTTATTTATCCTGCAGGACATTAAACAATGTATAGGACATGTAAACTAGTAACACAAACAACACAATAGAATTTACCTACATAAAATTATATTCCATAAACTCATTAGTTCTATAATAAAATTTTTTACCTAGTAAAGATTTCAACTTGAATTTAAATAATTTTTCTACGTTCATGCAAAAAACAATACTTTATTGAACTATATTTAGTGGAAAAAGTGGTTCTTTATTGCTCTAGAGCAATAAACAAACGTGAAGTCGCGTGCAATAAACGCTTACTTTTTGCACTTGTTGCATAAATAACTATTAAGTTATTTAAATCTTTAAGGACTCTTGGAAGATGGTTAAATAATTTGATGTCCTGGTATGCTGGCGAGAATTCATATTTTGCGGTTCTATGAACTGGTACACAAAGTCTATCAGAATGACGCCTTTCATAGATATGGTGGTATGATAATGTATTAAATTTATGGAGGTTACTTTTAACAAATAAAATACAATTTAAAATGTAAAGGCAGTGTAAGTATCTTATAATTTGAAAATAAAGGTCTACAAGATGAGTCGGGTTTAATATTAAAGATCATACGAATAATACGTTTCTGTGCTATAAAGATACGATTTGCATAAGCCACACCACCCCACAATACAATATTACAACTAATATGGCTAAACACCATACTGTAATAAACATTGATCACACAGTCCAACGGCATAGATTTTTATCACCTTGATAGCATAATAGGATGCATTTAATTTTTTAAAATCAATATAGTTCGTCCACCTTAAATGACTATCCAAATGTAATACGAGGAATTTCACAGAATCTTTGCATTTAACCACATACGACTATTAGCAAATTGAGCTTTTCTAATTTACGGTTTTTCAGAAGATTATATATAGTCTAATAAAACTTCACTTAAAAACTTTACAAACAAAATTAAAATATTACATATTTACCTTTTCCACATTCCTCAATTAAGAATATGCTTTGAATTAATAAACACATTATTTGATCTGAAACGCATATTCAATTCAATAAAATAATTTTTTTTTTTAATAGCTTCTTTTATACAGATCTGAACAAATTATTTAGGAAAATGAAAAATATGTTTATTTGAAAAATAAATTGAATTGTTTGCTGTTTTTTCGGTGTACCTTTAATTTCGCCAATAGGAAAATCTTAACTTAAATTTTAATAAAATTAAATTGCCCGAAATCCTCTAATGTAATATTTTAATATAATATGTTAATTCAGATAATAATAAATTTTCGTTTCATTTAATTGTCGTTAAAATGCTTTATGCTTTAGGAAATAAAGGAGATTCTTTACATTGTACCATAAAAAGTTAAAAGTATATTAAAAGTTATAATGAAACTTCTCAGTAATAATTTTACTGGAATATTATCCCGTTTCAAATAGACTTTATATTTTATTGTAGCTTTGCAGGTCTTATTTTGCCTTAATATTGTTCAGAAGCCTGGAGATTTTCATTTCTTGCTGTACATATACACAGCTCTGTTATCGTCGTGCATAAAATATCGGTTGAATTTTACCACACGTTTAGAATTTTTCAGGAAGTTGCAGCTTCCTGGTAAAAATAAAATAAATTGAAGCGTTACATTTCCCATGTATTGATGCGATATATTTATCTAATAAATAAAATTTCTAACGTAAAATATTGCTGCTAGGTATGAGAAATTGCTGAAATTCGAGAACCATAACACCTACCTATCATTTGAAACAGCTCACAACTGAAATCAAAATATTATCAAAACATTTAATCTACTCTACTATGGCATTATACAGGGTGAGTCAGTCATAATGTCATTAATTTTAAGAGGAGATGGGGAATAATGAGTATAATGCGAATACGCGATTAAAAAAAAATCTAAATGCATATTTACGCCGAAAAAAATTTTTTCAAATTTTATTTAAACCCCTTTTTCAGACTGTCACTGACCGTTCACAGCCTTGGTCGTTTACAGCTCACAGTTCAACTCAATGTCGACCAGATGCAATGTTGCCAAGTTGAAATATTTTTCTAGTACCTACCTACCTAGGCATTAGACATAAATAAACGATTGTACTGACTATTTTAGAATATCATATTATTTCTTGCTCAGTTCAGCCAATAATAATTTAAAATGTTAATGTTCAATGAACGCTATAAATTAGTGTCCCGTGTTTAAATACTAAATAATAAAAAACCCTTGTGTTGTCGACAAAATACTGCCCAAGACCGAAAAAGCACGCCTCTGATCTGATGCTCATAAAAAATTATCGAGAGTAAATCTGACCTACCGTATTAGGTCAATAACCTACCTAGTTTTTGTACTGTTATTTAACGACAAGGAGTAAAACTAACTTTTTTTTATCTAGATACATGAATAAATTTTCCTTAAATATTGATTTATTTGTTAATAAAAACAAATGTAGATAATAAATAAATGTTTTCGAAGGTTAGGTTATTTAGTTTTAATAATTTTTATATTACGTTTTCACTACGTTTTACAATTGAATGTATTAGTCGTAAGTATAATAATTAATTATTCAGTTTGTAGTTACATACATAGAGCCTAGAAATGTATTGCTTTTTAAGTAGTATGGTACTAACCTATTTAAAATTCCACTTCGAGTAAAGCTACACTCATCCGTCCATAGCACTTTATTAATAAAATTTGGGTCAGCAGCAATTCGATTTTGTTTGCTTCTATTACATTTAAGTCATTTTGAGGATGCCCAGCAAGTTCTCGGCGCGGTATCACACATCCCGTATCGCGAACACGTTGAAACACTTGGACGAAAGTTCGCGCACTTGGATGAAGCCGATTAGGGAAACGTCTCCGGTATTCGGCAGCAGCGGCATTCGCATTTCGTAAACATTCCCCGTATAAAACTAGCATTTCCGCATATTCTAAATTAGTAAAATTTGGCATTGTGATGCGAATTTACGATCAACACACGACCAAAATAAACAAACTACTGCTCGTATTCTCTCCTTCCCCCCTCCAAATGTGTGGTGTGATCTCTAAATTTGGGGGGAAAGAAATGCGGGTGACTCTGAAGTGTTAGACGTCATTATGTATGTAAACATGATGTGGCAACGATGTTTCCATCGACATTAGATTATCATATGGTTGCGACATCAGAAAGTTTGTAACGTACCAGGAGCGTCGTGTTACCGATTTTTATAGGGTGATTTGTTTATTTGTTTAAAGGTCGAGTTAAAATTTTTTTTCGATTTTCTGCCTTTATTAGGCCTTCCGAATACGTGGTTAAAATTAATGACATTACGACTGACTCACCCTGTATACACAGTGTAAACACTGTATAGGCAATGCTGTAATTATTAGTGCTGATGTGGTCAATTCGATTCATGCAATTTCCCCATTAAATTTTAGCGATAAGCCAACATAAGCACATCCCTGTATATTTGTATAAGATAGGCCATAAAAGATTATATGAGCTGTATTGAAATTGGACACTTTATTTATCAGAAATAATACAAATTGCTGCCTCTGTCTGCGGGAAAGCATTTTCCCATCGCCATGTAAATTGTTGTTTTTCCAAGTCCTTATCCCGATCCACATTCCGGGGCATTGTTCGGGATTCCTTCTCATCTCCATTCAGATGGGAAATTTCCATTCCGGAAACCGTGCGACCATATGATGCCGCCCGGTTTCTTTTCTTGTTCCGCTCACACATCTTAATTCAGTTACGTTCTCTTTTTCCCCCGTTTTTCACGCAGTTCCCGGGTTTAGTGGTCTTTAAACGTGACAACTTAATTTGGCGCTTCAAAGGCCTCGCCAGCTCCCCAGAATTCTACTCTAATGAGTTATGTTGTATGTCTGTGTTTTATATACAATTAAAGTCGGAGGGGAATTATTATTATTATATTTCCGAGTAATTTTATTGCCCCGCTTCGCCGCAGGAACGAAACTCAATTAGGCGTAACGAAATACTGATATATGCTGCCCTGCTCCGCCTCTCGATTCCTGCGAAATTGCTTTCGGGGGTTCCCCTCTTTGAGAGGACATTTAAAGTGCAATTTTGGATTTATGAGGATTTTCCTAATACAGGATATCTCCATGGACGCCCTGGAAGTTAATATGCCAGTTAAAAATAACGGTAAAGAAGATTTTAAATTTGTTTTACAGTTATTTATTACTACTTTTGTTTTTATTTATTTCTATATTTTTTTAGAATGTAGGATTAATTTTATGTGATTTTTTATTATGAACGCGAAATTCCTGAAAATTCAGGCGAATTACTTTTAGCCAATGTTGACGTGTTATTTTTGTTGCCCCCCCCCCTGCCGGCGCCCATGGATATCTCGACAAGGTCTGTATAAAACATTACCACAAATTCCCTATGCTAAAATATGAAAATCCAACGCAAGATGATAATTTCCGAAATGTCAAAGTTATAATTTTTTTAGATTTTTTTGTAAATATTTATCTTAACAATAGCATTTATAGCGCCATTGCATAGACTGCGCCGATAATACATGTGTTTCCTATGGGGTACCTCAGGGATCTCCCTTGGGGCCCCTTCTGTTTGTTACCTACATTAATGACCTTTATTATCTCATAGCTCCTTCTCGAGTGTTGCACTTTATTTGCCAATGATACAATATTATTGTGCTATTACAAACAGAAGTAGGAGGCTTGAACTTACAATTAATAATGTGTTTACAACGGCAAGTTAAACGAAGGGAAGGTCCGGTAAAACGAACTTTATCATATTTAGGAGCTTTGTAAGAAGATTTCTAAGTATACATATACATCTCATGAGGCAATTTAGAAAGGTGTTGAATGATGAAATGTTCTTGAATGCGTATTATGGTGGTGTGCTTTCATGTTTCTTTAGGGAAGTACGTCAACAGCACTTTGTTTTTTGAATGAATTGATTACTAAAATTCACACCCCATTGTGCTGAAATAATAACAATTTGTTGAGTAATGTTCACACAATTATTTGCTAGCTAAATAAATCATTTATGGACCATATTGAATAACTTTTGAGTTAGCTTACTAAACTACCTTTTATTTCACACACAAAAGTAAATTATATTATCAATTTATTTCATTATTTCATTTTCATATATTTTTTTCTAATATGTATACCATTTAACCAGCGTACCAGTTAATAACGAGTAAAGAATAATTAAGATGAGTAAAACTCTTCATTTCAACAAAGAAATTAGTTAATTAACACAATTTGTGATTTAGAGTATTTTTTTAAGGGGATTTAGGGATCTCCGAGTTCAATTTTGTGTTTGAAATAACATATAACTTAATAAGCTAACTCAAAATTTAATCAATATTGCCCCTAAAAGATTTATTTAGCTAGCAAATAACTGAGTGAACATCATTCAACAAATTGTGTTAACTCAATCGAGTGTGAACAGTAACCAATTGTGTTAATTTTAGCTGAAAATTTATAATAACACATACTTTTGTAGGGTAACTCAAAAACTATTCCATGTTACTCATAATCATATAAGATGTATTTGCTAACTATAACTAAATAACTGACTATTATCAATGAATTGTGTTTTTATTTTCACACAATCAACTGCGGATTTGTTTTTACACAACCAAATGGGTTGATTTTGAGTGAAAATTTATTGAAATTTCTTTAGTGTTTACAATATGGAACGGTGGTATTGAAGAGATAAAGGTAATAATCACTTGTTTCCCGGAGAAGCATTTGCAGGTATTATACTGAAATGGCTTTTGTAATAGTAGGATAGATATATCACTCATAAAATACGGGCAGTAAAACGGTCATTATGCTGGTATGCCCGTTTAAATTATATTAGAGCTTCATGTATGTTTTTATGGAATAAATTATAAAATAAATAAACACACAAGTTCTGTTAACAGATTATCCAGATTATGATCTCGGTCGTTTCAGCTCAGTTTAACTTATTTAAATGCAAATACAATACAGCTATCGCAAGGAATATCTCTGGTTTCTCATTTCATGCTTATTAATATAGACGTATTAATTTCGACATGGTATTTTCTTTTTCGTCACTCGCATTCGGGTATAATTATTATGCAAATATGAGTTGAAGCTTCACGCCTCTCAATCAGAAAAACGTTCTCTTCCACACGGAAAATATGTGATATTTTTCTAACTAAATCAAGCGTAAAAATGTATATAGAATATAACACTACTGCGTTAAAATATACAGTATGCGCCAAAAGTATGGAATAAATTCAATAAAAACGAAACAATTATTTTTTGGGAAAAATCCTCGAACAGGTCGATTTTTAATTTAAAAAATACATATTTTAGCGTAAAATGCGATTTTCAAATGTCATTTGTTTTCGAGTAATGACGTCATCGATTTTTTTTTAAATGGCAACACCATATTTTTTCAGACAGTACTAAAATTTTGCCCTCTTACATAGGAAAGTTTTCGAGTAAATGACGATTGAATGTTAGAAAACGTAAATTTTATCCATAAAAAGTAACAATTCTGAGGTATGTAAAATAAAATACAATTGATTAAATTTTATACTTAAATTAAATGTTCGAATTGCCATCCACCAACTTCTTGACAATGTGCAAGTCTGTGAAGAAGTTCTTCTTGCACATTATGAATGATTTCTGGGGTAACTCTGCGTATTTCGTCCCGAATGCGATTTTGAAGTTCTTCTAAATTACGTGGTTTATTAATGTACACTTTTGACTTCAAGTATCCCCATAAAAAATAGTCAAGAGGTGTAAGATTTGGCGATCTTGCAGGCCATTCTATTGGTCCGCGTCTGCCGATCCACCTCCCAGGAAAACAGTTGTCCAAAAAATCTCGTACAGGGCGCGCATAGTGCGGAGGTGCACCGTCTTGCTGAAACCATATGGTATCGTCAGGAATGTCAGAGTCATTATCGTTAGGAAAAATTACTGCAAGAGCTGGAACAAGGTCATTTTCTAGAAACTCTAAATATCTTTGTCCTGTAAGGGTTCCTTCAAAGAAGAAAGGCCCTACTATTCTGTCGTCAACTATTCCAGCCCACACATTTAATTTCTGAGGCTGTTGGGTATGTGCCTCTGCCATCCAATGAGGATTTTCCCGACTCCAATATCTGCAAGTTTGACGGTTTACTGTACCATTCAGACAAAATGTGGCCTCATCTGAAAAAAGTATTTGCCGGTGTAAATTTCTATTTTCTTGACATAAATCCATTAGAATTTCGCATAAGTGTAAGCGGCGATCGGGATCATGTTCATTGAGTTCCTGCACAAGTTAAATTTTGTAGCGATGATATTTTTCCTTCCTTAAGATACGTAGCACTGTGCTCTGACTAGTGTCATTGTTTAATGCAACCAATCGTGAACCATACTAGCTACAGATGTAGATTAATCACACCAAAAACAGTAACAAAATGGTTTATTCAATAATTACAAACATAGGGCGAGAAAATACTGCCACCAGCTGGAGGTTGTACAGATATCAATATAGGTCTTACCTATTTCCAACTTCCATGATCTAGGGAAGATACTGCTATTCCAAAAAGGGGGAGAACTTCCACGCTAACTACACTGCCACCGACTCCCTTCCGTTACCTCCACATTCCCGTTCAAACCCTTGGTTTATGATTTTTGCCAGATCAGCAGTGGCCTGAGGACCACCGCCAATCAGTGCTTTGCAGTAAAAAACGTCATCGTGGTCAACGTACCTGGAATGTTGTAACCTGCCGACTGTACATTTTTATCCACAGTAAAGAATATAGTTGCGAAATTAAAATAAAATATCGTTTATGCAATGATTTTAAACTAGGTTGGAACTGGATTGCTTTGGAGTTTTGAAATGATTTTATTTTTAAAATATATTTACTAATTAGACTTATTTTCCAATAACTAATTTTCTATTAAATTTCCATTCTTGACAATATGTATTTTTTAAAGAGTAACTGAACTAATTTAAGTTTGTATATTTGACTGTTTTAATACCATAACAACCACTGTCAATCTTACATTGTTAATTTTGCATGTAATTATGTTCGTTACAAAAACCGCCACTTGCATTTAAAATGTATGATTATAAATATAATAGTATAACAACCTCGGTGAAAAATTTCAATCTTATAGAGAAATGGTTCACCATCCTTTTCTCTCGACAAGAACGAATCACTTTCCACCTCGGTATGTAATATACTATCCAAGGTAGTAGCTGGTAAAAATAAACTTTCTTGATTAATACGGTATTTTAATAAATTGGCCTTTACAAATGAGTGACAAACAATAATTATTTATGTATCAAGGGAGCTATGAGGATGTTAATTGTCGAGGGCAACGAGGGATTGTTAATTTGCCCGAGATTATTAACATTCAATAACACACGTGATTTTTATTTGGTAGTAATGAAGTATGAAAACCAAACTTTGTTGGTTTTCAAAATTAAACGAACATTGTTTAATAATTAAGTAGGCATTAAGTAAGCATGATTACCATGGATAAGTTTGTAAATAAAAGTTTATCAAATTTATTCATTCGTGAAAATGAATTAAAACCTAGAGAAGTGAGAATGCAGATGATTTGTTACAGAAAGGTGAGAAAGCTCGTGCCGCACTACTACCAACGAAGTCGGAACCAAAATATAAAAAAGAATATGACAAATTCCTGCAGTGGCTGAAGGTGGCTCTATTGAAAACAAAAATATATATGAGACTATAATGTTGACTTACTTTTCTTCCACGTTCTATAATAATATAGTGATATTGATTTATTTTTCTTACAGTCTGAATTTTACAGTCATTATTCCTGTGAACTAAGTGGTTAATATTAAAATCAATGATGACATTTTATAATAATACAAATGTGAAAACAGTTTCATGAACTGGAAGCGTTTTTAAAACAAAAAATTAAAGCTACTAGGCAAAAAAATTTAGTGTTTAGTCCAGTTATTGTCAAATTTTACTACATAAGGTAATGCATTAATCTATAAGAATTACACATGTATTGCTCTATTATACAGGTGGTTCTGATTCTGGGTTATTTCTGGGGCTGTAGAGGTCAAGAACTTTTGAATATGACGATTAATCATATTGAAGTTGGCCTCGGTTATGGTGGTTGACATTCCGGAAAATGAAACAGATATCCGTAAGAAATTCACAATTGTGGAAGAAAACCAGTTCTCTGCATTGTATCTAGTGAGGAAGTATATGTCTGCCTCCGTCGGGTTCAGAATGCTTTTTTTCTAACGTATCGCGAAACGCGTGACACACTTCAGCTCGGGAAAAATACATTTGGAAAAATGCTAAGCAAAACTGCTAATATTTTGGGTTTCACTGAGGCTGGTCCAGTCAGGCTAGTGCAGCCCGGCTGGTCCAGCCAAATTTGAAATGTAGTATAGCAAATGGTCATACACTCACACAGGCTGGTACACGATGAGCTTGCTTTCGAGTTTAGGCGGCACAAGCCATGTTTGTAATAATTTACATTTTCAAGCGGGACCAGCTATGCGGGATCCTATATAGATCAATTAGATTTCTGCTTTTATACCACGTGAGTATCTACGTCGCTGTACAATCTCAGTCACCAGTAGACAGCCGTATAGTTGTGAATCCACTCGACAGTGTGGTTAGTTTTGTTTTCTACTAATGGAAGAAGAAAACAGATAGTAATAATACAGAAATGTTTATAGACACTGTGAAAAGCTTTCTATGCTTATATGACCCTCAAAATGTGGGCTATAAAGATATAGAAATTAAGAAAAATGCCTGGCTGGAGGTAGTTAAAATTACGCGAATAATTAAAAGACGGTAATATCGTGTACCCACTATCTTTTAACTTTTCGTTTTCTTTTTGCTCGCGAGCGCTTCATCTACACTGTCGCTGGTCTGACGTATACTGAACATAATTCAAATGAAAAATTTGTCTATGGAGTGTACGTAACTAAAAAAATATGCTAGAAATGCAGCCCAATTAGTTTATAGCTGCACTTGTTCCAGAAGTGCAAAGGCCGCATTTCATTGAGGCTGGTCCAGCCAGGCTGGTCCTGGTCTACTGGTGACTGAGATTGTACAGCGACGTAGATACTCACGTGGTATAAAAGCAGAAATCTAATTGGTCTATATAGGATCCCGCATAGCTGGTCCCGCTTGAAAATGTAAATTATTACAAACATGGCTTGTGCCGCCTAAACTCGAAAGCAAGCTCATCGTGTACCAGCCTGTGTGAGTGTATGACCATTTGCTATACTACATTTCAAATTTGGCTGGACCAGCCGGGCTGCACTAGCCTGGCTGGACCGGCCTAGGCTAGTGGCTGGAACAAGTGCAAAGGCCGCATTTCATTGAGGCTGGTCCAGCCAGGCTGGTCCTGGTCTACTGGTGACTGAGATTGTACAGCGACGTAGATACTCACGTGGTATAAAAGCAGAAATCTAATTGGTCTATATAGGATCCCGCATAGCTAGTCCCGCTTGAAAATGTAAATTATTACAAACATGGCTTGTGCCGCCTGAGCTCGAAAGCAAGCTCATCGTGTACCAGCCTGTGTGAGTGTATGACCATTTGCTATACTACATTTCAAATTTGGCTGGACCAGCCTCAGTGAAATGCGGCCTTTGGTATTTGGCCGACAGCATGGAATTGAAAAATAAAACTGCAAGAATGTTGGCTGGCATGTCACATGAAAGAAGTGGAACATCAACTTCATGTTTGACTACAGTCATAGGCAGTGACAACAGTTCAACGGAAAATTCTTGCAATTCGGGAAATAATTTCAGTGGAAAATTCGACAATTGTCAGTTTGTTTTTTAAATACATTAGAGGTAATTAAGGATTTATAGCTACTTAGTATAACTTCCGAGGGAGTTATGAACATGTCTATAGTAACGGCAACTAAGGGTTTATTCGTTTATAATGTGTTAGAATGAAATAAGGCATATTAACGTTTTCAGAAAAAATATGTTCTCAATTAGGGCAGACGAAAGAAACTATATAACACATCTGGTGCATCAGAAATCGTAGATTGTTCTCCACTTTAAATTTAAATTTCTAATTAGAGTTCAGCTAGCAGTTTTCCGGTAAACTTTTAACAACCCATTCACAATTACTAATTATTTCAAAATTATAAGTGAGTAGGTATTTAATTTAGAGCGAGAGAACTGCGCTTTGTCTTCAACTGACACGAGTCATAAGGCGCAATCCATTTATTTATCCGTCGAAATAAATTGCCGACAGTAAATGAGTAAGATAATGGATTCCGGTGCAGCTTTGAAATAAAACAGGCTTCGGAACGATGAACTGCAAATGTTTCCCTCTGTCTTCCGACTGTTTTTAAAACAATGCCGTTTAAATTCAAAGGGATGCAGACTCAGGCGATCAGAAATCTAAATTCAAAGGTCTCGCGAACGCGGAACAAGTCATGATGGTTTCCAATAAATTTACCAAATAGTTTGATCAGTAGATAATTAGTTTGCATTCGAATAATTAATAATCATTGACATATTGCAACATATTTGGTAATAGATACTATCAAAAGTCTCCTAATTTTTCCGGAAACTGTCAACTTAATGGCTAAAATGCAGGATCATCAATTTTTTTTAATTTTTTTTTAAAGTTAAATGCCTATTTTCTCATAAAAGATTGCATTTCTGTTCTTACCTTGTATAAACTAAACATAAGGTTTGAAACTATCGTCAAATAAAAAGAAATGAGATTCACCAGTATGTGAAATAATTTCAAATCGCGATTTTCTCGTAAACGATTGGTTTTCTCGACTTCACACAAGAGGGTCAAATTTTTAGATACATTTTCAGCCTTTAAGGAAAAAATATTTCAATAAAATTAAAGACAATCATGATTACTATCATAATTTTACTTAAAACTACATAAAAGTAACAAGTGTGCCAAGTTGTTGTGTGCTGTACGTCCCCATGATGAGTTCCCTTAAGGTGCGGCTTCATTTTGAGGAATAAAAAAAAATTGCAGGGGGCAATTTCGGAGCTATAGGGTGGATACGACAACGTTGGAATGCTTTTTTTGCCAAAAACTCATGCGTAATGAACGAGGAATGGGCTGGCGCTTTGTCGTGGTGCAAGATCCAGCCGTTCTTGGCGAGTTCGGTTCGCACACGGAGAACGCGGGTCCGCAGCCGTTCCAGGACGTCAACATAGAACTGTCCAGCCACTGTCTGGCCGACAGGAACATATTCATAATGAATGATGCCGTGGATATAAAAAAAAACGATCAACATTGCCTTTGGTCGTGACTTGGACATTCTCGTTTTCGTTGGCCGCTTTCCACCCTTTTCCACCCACTGCTGACCTTCAGCCTCATCTCCAGTGATTACCCGACTCATCCAGTCTCTACCATCGCTCCGAATGCGGGACAACAAATCCTCGCAGATCGATTCTCACATATCTCTCTGTTCACAAGTGAGAACTTTTGGCACCATTTTTGCGCAAATCTTTCGCATATCAAATTTTCGTGTAACATCTTGCGAACGGTTTCTTTGTTGACGTTTAACTCGTCAGACAACTCATGAATGCTTAGGCGCCGATCAGTGCACGCAAAAACGGTCAACATTCGCGTCAGTATGAGAGGTGACGGGAACTCCTTCACGTGGATCGACTTGAATTCGTTTCCAAACACCATCTGCAATTTTCGAAGGCCTTCCGAGGGTTTTTCGCCAGATTTCACTTAAAATTGGATCACAACACGTTGCTTGTAATTTGAGTCACTCATTTTCACGACGCCACTAAAAAAGTTCTTCCAAAAATACACATAAAACACAAACAAAACGTGCTATCGACTCCAACCTAGAACTGAAACTAAAAGGAAGGTCCGCTCTCTTTAGAAAAATGTTGACGAACGATGCAGTGTTGCCAGTTTCCGAATTATAACTAAATTCCTGGAACTTAACCCGGAACATCTCGTATATTCTCCATGTTAAATTAAAGGTGCTGGTGACGTTTCCTGACTAACAACTGAACATCCTGTAACCCTATGCCATTAATTCGTTCTCTAATAATCGAATTTCTAGAAGAACCTATTGTCCACTGCTTCAGTGTCATCAAAAATATGCGGCGATCGCGTATTGATAGATCAGCTATTGTGTCGGCATATTCAACGCATAGTACTTCGCAAACCTTCAATTTCCTCATCTAAAATTAAATTAATTACAAGAAACCAATCAATTACGTATGGTGGGCGTTGTGACAAACTTGACACCGTAACAAGGGCGCGACAAAAGCTTTTCTGTGTTCTTCCGAAAAAACGATTTATTTACAAGCTGACATATGTTTTTTCACTAATGAGCGACCGGAAATTTATACGTTCGAATCTTGCCGGGCTAATTTTTTATCAATCTGTCGGCGGTGTCAAGAAATTTAAATAAGAGCTCACCGTAGGCGGTGCATCGATTAAATGCCAGTGGAGGTTCAATGGGTTCAGAATGATAATTGAATCAATCAAAGTTGCGTTATAAAATTTTCCGCAAATTTTCCGGTGTACTTTATTAATTAAGGTTAAGCAGTTATTTTAAATTAATTAACGTCGATCCGACTTTGACGGGATAGAAAGTGTCTGAATGTGTAAAATCTAATGGGCCTACGGCGTATCCTAGGGCCTAATTTAAGGGGGGTCCTTTCTATATACAGTGTGTCCACGGATGGAGTTGACAAGAGGAGAAACTCTTTTGTTTTTGACTTTATCGAAAAATCTCACTCTTTATAAAAAGTTCTGCTTCCCGAAAAAATTAAATTCTCATAGAAAATAAATTAAGAAAACAAGAAAATACTCAAGAGAAAAGTACCATTATTTATTATTGTATACAACATTTTTATGAAACAAATCTGTTTATAACTTCAAATAGAGTCCCAATACAAATTTTAAAATTTAAATTTTAACATTTACTCTACCTCTACCTCAACACATTTTTCCGCTAACTTAATAAATTGTTCGAATAGTTAGCGGCTCATTCAGTTCATGTATTCCTTGGCGTATGTGCTCTTTCAATACTTCCCTATCATGTGGCAAACCATTTGAATAAATATTTTGTTTTAGGGCACCTTGGAGAAAAAAGGCAAGGGGTGTAAGGTTAGGATTGGACCAAATCTTCCTGTGAGCAGGACAGCCGTCCTGTTGCCAAAACATTTTGGAAACATTTGGTTTACCATTTTTAAATACTTGAGAGCCAGAAGTACGCAATAACCTGTTTTGGCAACAGGACTGCTGTCCTGCTCATTTTACAGCCTTGCTCAAACAATGGTGAAATGTGGATTGGAAGATTTGGCCGCTAGACCACCTGACCTTAGGCCCCTTGACTTTTTTCCTAAAACAAAAGGTTTATTCAAATGATCTGCCACATTATACTAAAAGAGCGCATAAAAAAAGAAATAACAAACTATTCGTAGTGTGTAGAGTAACAGTCAAAATTGAAATTTTGATTTTAATATTTGTATTAGGACTCTATTTCGGGTTATAAACAGATCTGTTTTATAAAAATGTTGTGTAAAATAATAAATAATGGTATTTCCCTCTTGAGTATTTTCATGTTTTTTTTAATTTATGATCACCCTGTATATCTGATCTAAGACGTTTCTATGATAGTCCCATTTTTTCGAAAAGCAGAACTTTTTATAAAGAGTGACATTTTTCGATAAAGTCAAAAACAAAAGACTTTCTCCTGTTGTCAACTCCATCCGTGGACACACTGTATATTTTTTTCGATTTGAGTCCTCCCTGCAGAGATATTCGCGTTGGTGGGGGAACCTAATATTCGGTTTTATTTTTTCTTTCAAAAACGGCTCAACCTAAAATTTTGAAATTTGGTACGCATGTTCTATTCATGGAACTACGTTTTAGCAATAATTTTTCATTTTCACCCTTCACTTCGAAGTGGTTGAAACAAACAACCCTTCCTGATGTTTTGGCCAGAATTTTTTTCTAGATGGCTATGGATCAAAATTAAAATTACCGTTTTACGGACCTATGAATTTAGAAACTTTCTTGCTCTTTCAATTTTTCCAACAATGGAAACATCCGGAAATTGACAGCAGCCAACTAGTTTTTCCTAATAATGGGTGTAGTAAGACTGCCTCTTCCCGACGTGCAATACTTTAAATTTTATTTTTTAACGTCGAAACAGTTAATTTTATCAAAAAAATTTAAGAGAGAAAAAAGTTTCTAAATGAATCGGCTTAACCTAATTTATTTTTTTGTACGTCGTTAAGGAAGTTTTTTGAAAGTATAGTTAAAAAAGCTGAAAGGGGTAGCTTATTTCAACCCTTTCCAATTATTTTCAAAAAGTGAAAAAATATGTCACAAGTGTCTTTTGATCATGGTAACACTTCCACAAAATTTTACCATTCCCACGCTTTTCGTTTCCGAGAAAAACAATAAAAACACTCTTTTTTCCGCCATCTTTGCAACGCGATATCTCCCTAATGGTTGACTTGTGACCCAACGTTTATATAACAAACTACCTTTTATTTTCAACAAGGAATCACCCCCTGAAATTTTTCGCCTTTGTTTTGAAACACCCTGTATACAGGTCAGTTCTTCCCGGAACTGAAATTAATGTTTGCTTAAATCTAAATTGGAACCATGAACTATTAGCTTTACTACAGTAGATTTCTAAACCGAAGCATTAGCAGCTTGTTTTGATATTTATCGAGTGGACGATACTGTTTACTGAAACAGCCAATAACGTTTTTGGAAGCAGCGTTTCGAATATTACTGCAATCACTTATAGTCTAACATTACTAAATAGTAGGTATACTGTTTACACACTTTGTTAAATGAAAACATTACTCTTCTATAAATGTAAACTCGTTTTACTTTATTATTAGGTATTTCAACTGAAATCATTTTGCTTTTGTTTTTACGACACAATAAATAAAATCGTATCGCATAAAGGATCTGCAGTTGACAAGAAACTTTCTATTGTCAAAGGTGTACAGGGTGTTTTTAAATTAAGTAGCGAAAATGAGACCACACATTCCTTACGTGAAAATAAGTCGATTTAACCTAACATACCCAAGTCTCAAGTCGCATAATAAAAAAGATACAGGGTGTCAAAATAAAAATTTTATTTTCGATATTTACAAATAACTTCTTAAAAAATCCAAATATTTATATAAAATTTGCAAATCAGGGGTTTTTGAGGGCGAGATATTCAAATGTATTTCTAATTTTTACGTCACTAATAGAGAGCGCCACTTGTGGCACACCATGTTTCTTTTAAATGGCAGAACTTTTTTACAGCTTAGTGTATCCATCTGACTATCGATACAATTCTCCTACCTGTTTTATTTGAAAAAGATATACTTTGCAGAAGTAGGAGTAACCATTTTTGAAATAATCCTATTTGAAATGCTCAGTGCACCGAGGAAAAACTGTTTGGGTTTCAGGTAAAGTGCTTGTTCTGCTGAAAATACAGCAAAACATTACTTAAAAAAGTTGTTCAGAATAGTATATTATGCAGTCGTGCAAAATTTCAAGAAGATCGGCGAGATTTGATGAAACCATTATTCAACAAAGCACAAAGATTTTATCAAAGCAGGCCGATCTTTTTAAAATTTTGCACGTCTCCATAATTTACCGTTCTGAATAACTTTTTTAAGTAACATTTTGCTGTATTTTCAGCAGAAAAGGCACTTTACCTGAAACGATAACAGTTTTCTGAATATTTCAAATAGTCAGACGGATACACTAAGCAGCAAAAAAGTTCTACCATTTAAAAAACAATTTAAAAAACATGATGTGCCACAAGTGGCACCCTCTACCAGTGACGTCAAAATTCAAAATAAATTTCAATTTCTCATCTGCAAAAACAGTGATTTACAAACATTATGTAAATCTTTGGATGTTTAAGAAGTTATCTACAAATATCTCGAAAATAAAATTTTAACTTTGACATCTTGTATCTTTTTTAATATGCGACTTGGGATATAGGTATGTTAGGTTAAATCGATTCATTTTCACTTGGAATTTATGGACTAATTTTTGCTACTTCATTTAAAAACACCCTGTATATCTATTATATTTGAAAATTAATTAAGTTTCATTGCTTCAGCTTAATATACTTAAATGGTTATTGATAGTTTCAATAAAACGAGACAATACAACATAATGGTATTATCTCCCAGATGAACCTTTCTTTCAACTGGTTTATCATCTATTAAATATTTGAAATAAATCACTTCGTTATTGGTTTCTTGAAATACTAATTAAATGTCAATTTTGTTATCAAATTGCTTTTACATCTTGTGATACATTGTAACGAATCATCATACACAGTTCTAGAAACCACTTTGAACAATAAATGGGATCCATTCGTAAAAGCGAAATGAGCTCCAATAAATTGAGTGTCTTAAATACGCAACCTAATTATTCTGAAGTCTGCAACAAATGTTAAAATTTGTTGGCAGCGAGCGAACTCGCATAAAAACTTATATTGCTGCTCCTAGCTTAGAAGGAAATGCCCTGGAATACTGTTTGCCATTGTTATGTTTGTGTTGTTTCATATAAATTTATTACAATCTATTCAGCGAACAAGGCACCTTTCTTGGCGTTTATACCCGACATATATATTTCTTATGGAACTGTATTTTATTACATGAATTCCGACTTGACACCAGCCAGCGTTTATGGGGAGGAAAATTTATTTATCAACTCCTAAAAATGCTCCTCCCGAGCACACTTTCTCTTTTGAGCTTGTAATGTTGATGAATGATAGATAATAAGAGGCGTGTTGTTAAATCAATAAACATCATTTTTCATCCAAATCAGCCTCCATACATTAAAGAAAATCATTTTCTATTGGTCTTCCATGATCTCTAATGATTAAAGAAGTACATTAAATATTACATTACATTAAATGTAATGGGTTACTTGTCTAGTCTCATTCTGGGTCTCAATTGATAATGCTTTAATTGAACTTAATGATGAAACATTTGTTTATCTACATTTACAAATACGCATTGAACAAGATGGAGACCATTTTGAGAGATTGCCTTTATAACTTTCGAATGTAATGTCACCTGTATTAAAAGTTATATCTGTATTAAGAGCAAATTTATACATTATGTCACTTTTTGCTCATAATGCATACAAAGTTTTATCTACAATCACTCAACAAAATAAAACTTTTCAATTACTAACTTTATTCGACTTCTGGGCTAATCCTCATGATTAGAATGAGGGGTAGAGATATTATTATTATTAATAAGGTCGTAACTTAGTCGTCGTTTTTCTAAATTTTTTGTATAGATGACTTTCGACTTATTTTTAGCTGTACTGTATATGATTGCCCCTGGGGAATGTTTTTTGGGACACCCTGTAAAAGAACACGCAAACTCACCGACAATAGATGGGATAGATATTATTTTAAAAATTTCTGGTCCCTTTAAGTTTTCGAAAATATGAGCTTCAGTTCATAAAAATTTCATAAAATTTTCAAAAAATTTTGCGTTTTAAAGACCGCTCTGTAAGCACTAAATACGCCGGTGTACTCTGTCCTCTACTATTTTTTAGAACAATCTATGACACCCCATCCATTTGTTTAGTTTTAAACTTATTTTTTAGTGTCACTCGCAAACTAAGTAGACTAAGAGTTTATACGGACTTCTTTCTTTATAAAGATCTGAAGGTTTATTACCAAGGTTATTCTACCATAATCAGTAATGATGCATTGATTTCACTAAAATAATATTTATATTTCAGTATAATTTTGTGATAGATAAGAGCGAAAATGCATCAACCAATTTGTCGGAATGCGCATTTTTCGCGTCTGCGTGAGAGTCTATTAACGAAATTGCCCAAGTTCTGAATTTTGTTGAGAAGTTGATTTCAGACGTTTCAGCGGGGTAAGCTTCTTAACTAATTGGGTAAATTTCACCGGCAGACGTACGGCCGAGGGTGGAAGAATCCTCGCCTGTATCAGGTGTTATTCTTATATAAGGGAACCGTAGAGATTACAACTAGTGCGATCTTAAACGACTTTTGTCCCTGCGTATATAGTTCGGATCTGGCGCAATTTCGGGAGGGTAGCAGTCGAATGGGGAGAGGTCTGGATGTCGTACAGACGCCCATTAGTGCCTGAGGCCTTAATTAGGCCTTTCTTGGATGTCTCATTTGAGTGCGTTGCACTCGTATTGACATTTTGATGGGCAAATGAAAGGCAATAAATGTACCGTACAATTTTGCTTGTTTCCATGAAATTTACCCCAGAGTCTTTTCATGTATATTTAGGAAAGCGTTATCTGTACTTCATGTAGTCAGTTATACAGGATTAAAACAAATATTTTAAGAGTGGATAAGGAAAAATAAGAGTTAACGGAATCATCTATCAAAATATTTCCAAACTTTTTATAAAGAGACCATTTTTTTCAAAACTAATCCTTAAATCGAGTACGCGGTGTAGAACTAACTACATCTATCGGCCGTTCGCTACTCCATGCCGCACTGAAAATGTCACAGGCACGAAGCGTTCTACATGCAGTAGACACCATTGAAAGCTGTCGACCTTTATCGCGATCGGCGAGAAACGATATTTTGCAAACACGGAATTCCAGGAAACAACTACTCTGCGGGCTAATGCCCCGACCAGCATTGAATTACACCTAGAAAACCTATAGCAACAGAAGAGTCTGTCGGGTTAGACAGACGAAAGCAGCTAGGATTATTCGTCAGATACCTCACCTATGGCATACTGATGAGAGCTTATAAGCTCGAAACCGGCATATGTCTGGTGGGGTACTGACGAATGACCTTAGCTGTTGCTATAGTTTTCCATGAATTCAATGCTGGTCACAAAATCACAATCTGGAGAGGCGTGTGCAAAGATGACATAACCGTGTGCAAAATACCGTTTTCAGAGCGTGATTTCCGTATGCAAAACGCCCTTTTGCAAGGCAGTCGTAGAAAAATTATTTACAAAATGTAGATTATTATTTAATGATTTAATGAGAAACACGATATGGTATCACAGAGAGGTAGCACCTACCTTACTAATATTTATTTCCAGGATTGATATTTGGAGAGATTTTAAGAATGTTACATAATTTTCTGTTTTCTTACTTGTTTAAATTAAAACCTGCCATTGCAAAATTTCTGTACTTATATTTTCTGAAAATATAAGCTTCCTGAAACATGATAAGAGTTAATTTTATTTGTTTTTACTTAATGACGATCTATTATGACGCTTTGTTGCATATTTAGAAGTCTGTTCATAAAATCTTATTCTGTGGAAAGAATGAAGGAATTTTTGAATATGAAAATAACTTCGATTTCATCACACCAAGCGCTTGGATGCTCGTCAGGATTCAAATGCTGTCTACGTACATAAATTGTGTGTATTTTCTGGATAAGTTAAATATTTTATAGACAACTCCCCGGTAACGTTCGTATTGATCTGTCTACAAAACAATTTTACGAGTATACGTCAAAAACTGAGTGAATACCAATGTTGGGAGATAACTTCTAAAATTCTCCTTCACAGAGTGGGCATTCCTCAACAGACCCAGGAGGGGAATTTATCAGTTCCTAATATACACTGGGATGAAATACAGGCAATAAAAATCCTTATTCATTGAGGTTCGCGTTTGGAAAGCAGAGGAATGAGTGTTGGGCAATAAAATTCAGATTTCTGTTTATTCTGGCGATTAGAACGAAATGGATTTATTATTTTAGAGAAATGGTGTGTACCTTATTTTATATTATAGTACTTTTCCAGCAAAACGTACGCAACAATACCTTTTCTAACTTAGCAATATTAGTAAAATTGAATACGGTAAAGGATCATAAGAAAATTCTTGATTTGTATTGTGCTTCTCCTAATATAAATATCTGATAAATTTATTTTGTACAATTTTCCATTATTTATTAAGTTTTTTGATTCCAAACTTGTAAACCGAATTTAAATTTCTACGAATTAGTTAAATAATGCTACAATAGAACCTCAAGGCTCTAACTTAGGTCCGCTATTGTTTACTCTTTTTATGGGATTTATTATGAGGAATGGAAGAGATTTTGCAAACATCGACGTACTCTCAACACTTTTCATTGCTTTTGTGCGCTCAGTTTTGGAATACGTTGCTTTAATTTGGTGTTCAACATGTGCTAATCATGTGTGTCTCATTGAATGTATTCAGATAAAATTTCCAAAATTTGGCAGCTTTAAAAATACAGGTGCATATCCCTTGAACGCGATTTGTTCATTCTGTAATATTTATTGAAATAGTGTTTTCTATAAATAATAGTTTTAGATATTTAAGAACTGAATAATATAGAGCTTATCAAATAACAGGAATGTTATCTCATGCCACCTGCGAATATTCAAAGGTACCGAACAAATAATATAGCGGCAGAAAGTGGTCTAACCAACAAATTTTTAGGTACAGAAATCTTTGAAAATACTTATTTTTTTAAATGTAACTGTAGATGTAAATATTGTTATAGCATAAACTTATTTCTGCATATAAAATTGTTCACTTTCAATTATAAGTACATAAAAATAATTGTGGGGTTAAAATAACAAACTAATGTATGTCTTACAAACGCTTTTTAAAAGTTATTATTTTATTTGGGGAGAATTTTAATAGTAAAAGTCACACAAAACATCAATAATTTTATTTTTGATATTACTTTTCTTCTACCTGTTTAATTTTTCGAGATGTCTGTACTTAAAAAACACCGCAAATTTGATATTTTTGGGTCGAGAAATACGGAAACCTTAAAGGAAATTCACGAAATTATCATTGGAACACATTAATGTTTCGTAGTTGATGTCCTATATAACCTACATCCGTATCATTGCTTAAAATTCTTTATATTTTATTGAAATGAATTTTTTTCTTAACTGTGGCGTAAATATATTTGTAATGTTCATATTCTGTTGTTCATTGCAATGAATGGTTTTGTAAATTGTTAATTTTAATTGTGATTCTCTTGATTTGGATGTTTTTTTCCACGCAATAGTTCATTGTTGAAATAGCATACAGCATTTAATGTCAATTTATTTACTTTTTTTTCATTTTGAACCAGTATGATTTTCTGTAAAAATTTATTGTTCATGAATCATAACATTTCCTGTTATTGAGTTTTACATAGTGGATATATCTATCCTATCTATGATACACGATAGAGATAAAACGAGTAATACAATTACATACATTAACTAACATCCTAATTTGTATTATCATGGATATTTGTATAAAGCAGTAGTTGTAGAACCTATTTTAAGCCAAAGTAACAGTCGTTTTTGTAAGTTGAAAACTAGCTTTAGATTTTTTTGCGTTATCTTCTGCAAAGCCAGTAACTTTCTGGCAAATAGCTGCTTTTATCCGAGAAAAGTGAATACCACAAACATTTAACTTGAGTCTGCATTTCCGCAAGGATTGACGATCTTTCTTATTCCACTGTTTTTGTTCCGATGCATTTTCATAAAGCTGGTGAATAATTTATGACCCTGCCTGCAGCCATTCTAATTTTTATAGACCGCATTTTGTCAGTTTCACACTGAGAAAAAATCTCATATTAATTATGATACGCAGTGATTCATTTCTTTCGTTCTCTTTTAAAATAAATGTGACAATATTTTCTCGTCTTTGGAACTTTAGTTTTGAAATATTTCTGAGTAGCACAATTCCTTATTACCCCCAACTAAAAATACAGACACCTACTGAGAATATTATTAAATCTTTAATATTATATTACTTCAACTGTAATCATGAATTGGATTCCATCACGAAAAATGTGAAATATTTAATAAATCGCCCAAAGTATAACCGTAATGAAATATTATGTTTGATATTCGTGTTATTGTGGTATTTTAATTTTAAATTCCGAAAATAAATTCCCAATTTATTCACGTATTCTGACTCTCGTCTGCCCATTTCGCAGACGAAATGAAATTTGCCAGCCTTGTGATTTTTTTTCATCATAACAACTTCGCGCCTTAGCAACGTGATTTGGAAGGTTTGTGTATTTAATATTATACGGGAATCTATAATTACTGAATTGTATATCATATAAATTTTAATTTTAAAGTCTTAAATTGGGAGTATATTCTTAAAGTACTTATACTGCTAATAATTACTTTTTTATCAAAATAATTTTAACGTGAGGACACGATGATGGTTTTTGCTGACATATTCAGAATTAGGAAGTTTCATTCTATTAGTTATAGTACCGCCTTAAAAGAAAAGTGTTTGTTGTCATGATTCTGTTACCGTTGGTCAGAGAAAACACATTGTTAAGTAAAATATGTTTTTTTTTGGTGTAATTTATCACACAGCAAAACAAAGGAATTTATATTCACACCCTGTATAATATTTAATTAGAGCACACAAGACTTCTATTGTAGTTTCAAAAATGTTAGTAGTTTGGAAGACACTTTATTCTTTATTATGTATTTTTTAATTTTTGTTTTACATATTCTCATATTGTTATATTTTATATTTAACTTACTTCTGATTCTAATGTATGCTTTGTTCTAGATTTGGTGTTTTTAGTTTTATTATTATTGAAAATAGTTTGCATAAATAAATAAATATTTACATTTTCTAGTACTCAAAGTCGACGAAATTACAGTTGAACCACTGAAATGTAATTTAATATTTTGATGACTGGAATGCGCTAAAAGCTGCGCGAATGGATTTATTCATGATCAGCGCCATATTTTGTTTTGTACCTCTAGCAATGGAGGAGCAGTAGGGGCTTAGCTGATTGTAAATTAAAATGAAATGAAATTCTGGATATGAAGAATTATTTCGTGCTATGTGCTGGTTATTTTACAGTCTCTTATAAAACATGACATGTTCCAACAATAACACCTACAAATATACACAAAGAATAACACTAACGAGATACAAGATAAAAGAAGAAATCACACTGTACGCCAATGACGTGTTTACAAACAAAATAATGGGAAATTAACAACGCAATTCATATCGTACGTGCAGATGGTTGTCTCTCTCGCACCCACATACATAACCAATGAAGTATGTCTTTGCTGAGTTTCATGTGCCTCCTTTTGTCTGCTCCTAGGTTTGGTATCTTTATTTGGATGCGCAACGGACTAAACGCATTTCATATCATACATTTTAGTGAGTTGAACCTAGCATTTCCATATTATGACCCACAAAAAATCACATATTTTGAAATGTCACAAAAAATCACTTGATACCACCATCTTTTCCTTTTCATGTAAAAAAATATGCTTACCTCCACAGAATCGGCACAATTTCAAATCCTTTTATAGTTGAAATAGAACAATTCAGCAAAAATAACATGAAATATCATTACCTCAATAATAAGTTTTTTTGTATTATTAGTGTCTAAGTCGAGTCATGTCTAGTTGTTCTCGCTTTGATGTCGTTGAGACCGTTCATTGTGTACTGCTTATAAATGGCTGCAAAACGAGCAGAGTTTAATAAATTTAATTGAATGAGCTGAACTCTTTTTCTAAGTCTTGTTATACGTAGACTGTAAGAGTTTAATATAGTTTTATCAGCGCCGTTTGTCGTACAGTTCAGAGAAAGCGGCGAATTTACAATTTACTTTGATAGAGGCAATTCTAATTCTTGTTAAATTGAATGTATTGGGCAACGGAGGTAAACTATATGACTGAAATTATTTCACTATATTTCTTTTTAGTTTTTAGAGAAGTAAGGTCAGGAAACGTGAAACTTCTTCTGTGACGACTGTCATGTTAAATTTAAAGACAATTTACGACACAAAACAGAAAATGATTACAATCTTTTCTTCCACGTGTTAACACCAACTGGTTCACGTGATATACAGTGTCCCGTTTTTCAGTTAAACATTTCTAGAAATGCGCAAAATCTCCTCACAGGACAGCACAGAACTTTCCGAACTCATATAAAAGATACTGCTTCACTGTACGCAATTTTTCCAAGACGGTAGTAACCATTTTTAAAAATTACTGTACACTAAAGCCATCACAAAATTATAATTTCTAACATAAAGAGAAACGCAATTTACACTCTAACGAGGTAGGTGAACTTTAATTATAAATTCTAGCGTAAACAGGAACACAATTAACAAACTAAAAGGTAGGTGAGCTTTCGTAACACTATGTTAATTTTTTTCAGAATATAGGTAGGTATATTAACAGAAATATGCGGCTAAATACCGTCTGCAGCTGGAAACGAGAGAAAATGCCACTTTCAAAAATGAGTCGTGTTTCGTCCACGACAGATGCAATTTGATTATGAATGTGATAATGTGCCATGTGTCACTGACATAAGGCAGAAATATGACTGCGGGAAAAGGGCCATAAAACAAAAGGATGCGTTTTACATATTAAATTTCCTTGTTTTTCTGCAACATTTATTAAACAAGCTACGGACGTCCTTTCTTTTGCTGCACCTAGACCAGAAAAATTCACAGTTTTCTAAGCTTGGTTAGAAAAGAAAGTAAAAGGATTATGAAAAGCGGCAGATAGTAGCTATTTTTAACAATACTTTTACGTTGTTGTTACTGTGAACAGGAATTTTAAAAAAATGTCTTAAATCGGTTAAAGATAAAGCTATCCCAAGTATATAAATTCATATGATACCTACCGCTACCACTTTTTTAGTAAATATATTTCATCAGAAGCTTCTAACAAAATCTTTGATATACCATAATTTGTAAATACTTGAGATTTTCGAGGTTGATACCCGTCATATTTTTCCTTTGTATGAATGCCTTCAAGCGGCCAAATTTCGAAAGATCCTGGTTCTTATTTAACGAAATAGACAACTTCAACATTGAGTATTCTGACCATAATGTAGCAGGGGACAATGTATTTGATTTTCTAAGAAAAATAAATAATACACCGTTACATCATTGATGAAATTTCATAGGCTTGATTGCAACGGTCTTTAGATTTGTCCCGTAACAAACTTTTAACTAAATTCTAGTCAAATATTAAATTTAAAAGATGTTTATACTTATCAAGTTTATATTGGGGAATAATTATTTGATAATTTTCAAAATAATATTTTATGTTGACAAGAATGTTACCAAAGTAATGTTGACAACACACTGTGATACTATTTTTAGGGTAATAAACCGCCTTGTACCCATTTTATTACAGTCTACAGAGGATTTTCAGCATCTTTAAATTTTGTGCTTTACATAAAATCGAGGGGAGAATGAAAAGTTTAATACATTACACTTCGCAAAAGTCCTTTGAGGAAAACAATTTTAAAATTCACCACTGGGTAACATCGCCTTTATTTTTTATTACAGCCGCAATTCGTTGGGGCATAGTATTAACCAAGCCTTGACATAATTCCGGTGTAAAAGAATCCCATATTTCCTGAAGTCTTTGCTTCAGCTCAGGGATGTTTTCGTAGCACCTTTTTCATCTCATGCCACAAAGTTTCTATTGGTGATAGATCCGGACTGCTAGAAACCCATTCTAAAAGTGCAATACCATTATCCTTTATCCACTTTAATGCTTTCTTTGAGGTGTGACATGCTGCACCATCTTGCTGAAACACAAATTCTTGGCGGGATATCAAGCATTCTTCCATGATCGGTAAGAGCGATTCTTCCAAAATGGCTAAATATTTGTCCGTATTCACAATGCCGTCAATAAAATGAAGTTTTCCCACTCCTTTAGCTGACATGCTACCCCAGATCATGACTGATGCAGGAAATTTCACCTTTCGTTTGAGACAGTCCGGATGAAACGCCTCATTTTTTTTTTCGAATAACTCGACTGCGACTGTCTCCAACACACACTTCAAATCTGGCCTCATCACTCCATTGTATTGCACGCCATTGCTGAGTTGTCCAATCCTTATGTTGTCTTGCCCACCTTACTCTATTTTTCTTCTGCTGCAGTGTTAAAAGCGGCTTTTCTTTGGCCTAAAGCAAAATATTGTCATTTCTTATTTTCCTACCGCAATTTTGCTTATTAAAAAATTTACCTTATAAGTGCCAAAACCCATTTTATGAGCCTCCTGTGCGTTGTGGATCTCGAAATTCGTCTCCCAACAGCGTCACTCCATAGAGCACTTAGCTCTAAGTAATTAGCTCGCCTATTTTTCTGGATAATCCTCTTCAACGAACGTCTATCCACATTTGTAATTTTGCTTTTTTTAATATATTGGGGCCTTGCAGCAACTGAGCCGGTATTTTTATACAGTCTAACTATGTTTCTTACACTATACCGCGATAACTCTAATAAATTTGCAATTTCCGAATTTGATTTGCCGGAATTGAAAAATTTAATAATAAGTGAACGAATTTTCTCATCAATAACCTTTCCTCTACCCATTTTAAAAAACACACTACTTAAGTACTTGAAGCTATACTAAATGCGTACTGACAGCTATATGAATATTAGCAACTGTCACGGTGTCAGAATAAATTTCCACAGCAATCTTTCGTACGCATTATAGAGTATCCTGATTATCAAACCATCAGAACAAACATAGGTTGATTTGCTGTATTTACAAAATTTTTGCTTTTCCTTGCAAATTTAAATAGAGAGCAAGGACTTTGGTATTTTTTACTGGACATTATTTAATATACTCTGCTAATTACTTTGGGGCCTGAAAACAACCTGTAGTATTTGTTATGTTTTGGTGCTGGCCAAAAAACTAATATTTCAGTAGGTGGGCCAACTGAAATGGGAAGGGGCTCGTATTCATATAGCCTCGGCTACGCTTCGCTTCGCCTCGCACCTAAAGGTAAGCTTTCGCAGCTTGTAATGTAAATAAATATTTAATAATAATAGTTCTCATATTACTTCCCTTTAATTCATAATAACTTTAAAATTAAGTGCAAAACCACCTTGTTTTATTATTTCGAATAAGTAAAAACTCAAGAGCCGAAATCTTTCAAGGGACTATTATAATTGCTTCCATTTCTTTCACGACATAGGCGATGGCTTTATCAGATCGCCGACTTATCGAAACATGTCCTCAGCGAAGAATGTCACAGGAAGGGCTTTGTCTTATTATCAGAATGCTTCGAGACGTCCAATAAAGATAAAGATTACCAACGATAGCTCGATTCGGGCCATAATTAATTATATATTATTATAGAACTAGGTCGCTGAAATATCTCTGTGGGTAATTAATATTTGCACTATTCGCAGTAGCGTGTTCATTCGAATACAGGGCGATTCTTTAAGAATACAAATATGACGATTAGGCCAAATTTGTGTTGAGGGCGTCGAAATCTCAGAATAATCTAGGAATTAGTAAGTCACAGGAATATTATCTTACGTCACCTGCGAAATTTCAAAGGTACCAAAGTAAAACGAATCTAATGAACAAATTTTTAGGTACATAAATCTTAAATACATATTCCTATTTTACTATTGATATAATATAAAATTACTCGGTGCTTTGGTACTACATACAGCGAGTGACAAAAGTATAGAATCAATTTATTTAAAAATCAGGTATTCGTTTTTTGCAAAAATCGCTCCAACCCGTCAATTTTTTTGTAGTTGCTCAACCCTCTTTTTTATATACTCAAGTCAAGAATTCAGACGTCTTACGTCACGGCTGACGTTACACATTTGTTTTTATTGTCAACGTAATTTTCGATATTTGTTCGCGTTAAAAACAACCGTTTTTTGCAATTTAGTGCATTACATAATGCAAACTTTTAGTGTAGTATATAGTTTTAGTACTATCAGTTGCAGTTTCTTAAATATAATGATGAAAATATAATGAATTATTCATTTGTTCGTATGACGTAAGACGTCTGAATTCTTGTCGCGAGTATATATTTTTTTCAATTCGCCATAAAATTTCAAATGTTTGTTATCTAACCCTAATATCCAGCTTTAAATGTTTCGGTTATACAGTGCTTTCGAAAAGTAACGAATAAATTCATTATTTTTGAAATTGATAAGTTTTCGAAAAAATCCCGTGGCACGTCGTTTTTGTTTTTAAAGAAAGCACTTTTTGACATACGACCCATATTTGTGACGTCATCGTTGTTCGAGATATTTCATCATCGACAATTTTTTTTAAATAGCAACCCCCAATTTTGACCATGCCATTTGAAAGAGCGTGTCATTCTACATACATACATCATGAAAAATTATAGTGTTACATAACAAAAATTTCCAGAAAATAATGTTTGAAGATTTTAAAATTTAATTTTCACAATACTGAAAATGATAATGATTATTGTGCACCGCTGGCTGCCTAACAATAGCCAAGACGATTAATAAATTCTTTTGGAACATTATCAATATCTTCGGGGGGTATACGATGTATCTCGTGACGAATTCTTGCTCTTAAATCTTCTAAATTAACCGGTAGTAAGTAATGTATACTTTGCTTTTTAAGTATCCCCGCAAGAAATAATCTAGGGGTGTCAAATCAGGCGATCCGGCTGGCCACTCAATCGGTCCCCTTCTTTCTATGCAACGATTCGGGAACAGTTAATTGATCTAAATAAGCACGGACAGGTGTTGCATAATGGGGAGCTGCACAGTATTGTGAAAATTAAATTGTAAAATCATCAAACATTATTTTCTTGAAATTTTTGTTATGTAACACCATAATTTTTCATGATGTATGTATGTAAAATGACACGCTCTTTCAAATGACACGGTCAAAATTGAGGGTTGCTATTTAAAATTTTTTTAGATGACGTCATATCTCGAACAACGATGACGTCACAAATATGGGTCGTATGTCAAAAAGTGCCCTTTTAAAAAACAAAATCAACGTGCCAGGGGATTTTTTCGAAAACTTCTCAATTTAAAAAATTATGAATTTATTCGTTACTTTTCGAAATTGGTACTATTTAGATACAATAAAACAATATAATTTTAATTATTGGAATTATTTAATGAGCAATATCTAAATTTCTCCCCGAAATCTAAGTGGACAGTCTTGTAAGGCTTTACAAGACGAGCAATTTTCCATAAAAAAAGTCCGGCAAAATCTCAATCTCGTGTTTCGTAATGTAATTTTTGTGCGAAAAATCTAGTTTTTTCCATGCAAACCCATTTTTGGAGTCATTCCGCGAAAATGAAGACCCAAAGCGAAAATTGAGAAAGAGGGATCGATAGGCAATTTTATGACGAACATTTAAAAAAAAATCAACTCAAACGGCCCAACCTTAATGGGTGTACAGTAATTTGGGTGGCAGAGTGGCGCTTTGAGCCACTGTGCGGCGTCTGATGTTACAGATGTAGCCAGACTAAATTATTAAATACCATTTTTAGGCTTATTTCAAAAAATCATGCAATTTATCCATTACATCGAATTTCAGATTTGGGTTAACTTTTCTTTGCGTACCAAGAAAAAGCGGTGGGAGCCGGCTCTCCCTAAAAATCGCCGACATTATCACAATGTAATCTCGCATTTGAATGAGTTATCCCGACTACCGCTTAAGCTAATTATTAAGTTTAATTGAAGCCTACAATTTACGGAATAATTGTGGTCCGGTGCAGACCTGGGAGTCCAGAGACTGAAATCTCCAAAGTAAACCGTCAAATTACAATGAATTTCCACTGGGATGAAAACAGACAATTAAAAGGATTTAATATGCCCGGAACGCTCGAACGCTGCCAACGTAATAACAATATAGTATTACCGGAGTCGGACAAGGGACAGCAGGAACTCGGTTTCGCGCGGCCGTTCCTTCGTTTTAACAGGACCATAAAGGAGTTTATTATGCAAACTTCTATTGGAAGTGTAATCTGAGCCGGACTAGTCTCAGGAAGTGAATTATTTGCCGGGACTGCAAACAATTATTACAGTGCCTTTGACGAAGAAAATCTGACTGAAAAAGAACACAGGTCCGTTTGTTTTGTAAAATTGATGATTGTTACACACAACGCCAAAAGTCTTGAACCCACCCTCATTCTTGTTAAAGAAATCTTTTTGTCAGAAAAACCAAATACATTTATAAAAGTATATTGTTTTCTGAATCTTTTTTTTTTGTGAAAAGAATATGTTCGATAAACTGAGTACTTAGAAAATTAAAAACCAGCAAATGTGTGACATTTTTGACAAAATTTATTAAATCAAAAAGAAGTAACAAAGCAAGTTCTCTACTTGACTAATAGTCGGTATGACCTCCACCACGTTCCAATAGCATATTGACACATCTGTGCATTGAGATAATCAAGCGGTTAACGATCTCTTGCGGAATATTGTTCCATTCCTCTTCTGCCGCCACGACTAACTCAAATGACTCTAGCAAAGAAACCCCACATGTTTTCAATAGAATTCATGTCAGGGGAGTTGGCTGGAAAATCTAATCTATTGATATGTCCTGTTTCGAGACTATCTTGAACCCTTCTTGCCCGATGTGGTCGAGCGTTGTCGTCCATAAATACAAAATTTTCACCTAATTCATTACGTAGGGGTTAGATAATGGGCATAACTTGTTCGATGTTAATTTGACTGGTCATATTCTGTAGTATATGAATTAATGGGGTGCGGCGGTTGAACATTATTCCACTCGAAAACATTACGGTATCCCCTTCATACGGAGCAACTTCAAGGGGGAAATGAAGTCGCTGTTGAGGACCTGGTTCTCTCCAGACTCTTTGTCGATTGTCATCAGTAACCAGCCCAATTCTGGTTTCGTCTGTAAATAAGACCCACAGCCACTGGCGTAAAAGCCAACCCTTATGCTATTGCGCCCACTGGAAACGCGCAGCACGATGCCTTGGAAGTAGAGTGGGGACCCGTAATGGTCTTCTAGCACGTAAATTTACGTTGTGCAGTCATGTTCGAATAGTAGGTGTCGATATAACGCGGCGAAACGCACCTTGAAGGTGGGCCCTTAGAGCTGAAGATGTGCGGTGTCTACGGGCATATTGCACCAAATACCGATCCTCCATTTCATTAGATACTCGAGGACATCCACTACGTGGTCTGTTTTCCACTGATTCAAATTCTTCATATCTGTGTACTATTCGTACAAGAGTTCAAGGAATGTCCAACATGTTCGAGATCTGATGATTAGAATGTCCTGCATCATGTAAAGCAATCATTCTTGCTCGGATAAATGCAGATGTAATTTCACGTAATGGCATTATAATGTACAAAAGTTCAAAGGAACAATTTAATCGAATCATTTTATCTACAGGGAGTCCAAGACTTTTGACGTTATGTGTATAAGGATTTGACTGCGTTAATCATAAAAAAATATTAGAAACACTTAATTCGTATAGTATAGAGGGGATACCATTAGACTGGATAAAGTCTATTTAAGCGATCGTAAACAATTCGTTAGTTTAATGAACGCAGATAGTACGAGAGTACAGATGGTAAACTCAGAATATAGATGCATAAATATGGGAATTCCACAATGTTCTGTACTTGGCCCAGTATTATTTTTATTTTACACAAATGAACTTGATTCTCTTACTATTGAAGGTATATGCGTTATGTACGCAGATCAATCGTTATTGATTTCCGACACCACAGACATACAGTTAGAACGTAAATGCACTGAAGTTCCACAGTTGTTAAAAAATTGGTATAGTTGTAATGATCTTTATTTCAATACAAGAAAAAAAAAAAAAAAACAGAATAAGTAAGATTTCACAAAAATATTGTAAACCCTTAAGCATACCCCCAAATAGTTCAAAAACATTATTATTTAACCAAAAAGTGAAATTGTTAGGTGTTACAATTGATGAGTGTCCCAATTAGAAAAAGCATTGTGCTCAGTTAGCTTTAAAATTAAATTCTGTTTGTTTTTTGACAAGAAATCTACGCACCCTCCTGTCACATGAACATCTTAGCATGGTTTACCATGCACAAGTGTATTCAATACTGAAATATGGCGTATGCTTTTGGGAGCGCGGGATCGTTTTGAGCTCAAAAACGATGCCGCGCTGGGATAACAATAAATCATTCATGTCGAAAATTATTTAAGAAGTTTCAAATTCTTACTTTGGTTGGTGTTTATTTGAGTTGTGTTTTTATTTTTAAAAATAAAGGTGATAGAACGTTCATTTTTAAAAGGATTTTAGCTTGAAATATGTTTTGTTTGGTACAATAAATCATATAAAAAAATAAAGACACTCATATTCCGGACACCCTGTATATTTTCATGTCTTAATTTTTTCTATGTCCTAAAGCTATTGTAACCTATTTTTGAACACTACAGTATTTAAGTATATTTGGTTTAATAAAAATTCATATCGAGTTACTCAAAAATAATATAAACATCTCGACTAATGTGATTTTAAAGTATTTCCTTTCAGATTATTTGATTTAAACTTTAACCATTTACTTATTTATCAAGGAAATTAATGTCTAAAACATGACTACCTATACCAACGAGGCCTAAGTTTGGGGTTGGATCAATCTCGTCATTCGTGTCATGTTCAGAAGGTCCTTTATATACACTTCAGTTTGAATTTATAATTATATATTCCTTATTTTATGCTAATTCTGATCTGAGACTTGACGAAATATGCATGAAATTATGTTGTTGTACTTTGGACTCAAACTGAACAGATCTTAATGACTATTGTTATACAACGTGAAATAGATATTACGACAACATTTCAAAAATATCAACATCAAAGCTAACTAAAGATAAGAGTACCATTTTTTTTCTATAACGAATTCTAAACACTTCTACAATTCTCAAATAAACTGGAAACCGAAAAGATATAGTTTTCAATTACTTCTTGATTTGGAATAACCAAATTTGGTACATGATTTAGGTTTATTATTGGTCTTCTTTGACTATTAGTTCAAGTAAGTTAGAGTGGTCACCTCTAAAATTATAGCAATTGATTGCCGTCAGTTAAAGTGCATATTCTAGCTTTAGCAGAAATTATTTGACTTGCCCTTATTATTCTCGGGCTGGGTAGTCCCGTAGCTGTGTCTACAATAGGTGGAAAATCAAATATTTAAATAGTTATCCACATTTCATTGACAGAAAAATATTCACATAGGGTTGTGGTAACATGAACGCCCTGTATGATTTAATCTAATAGGACCATAATCATTGCATACTTCATGAAGAGAAATTAAGTAACAGCAAATTTTGCTAAAACCGGTTATCTGGGTTCTGAGCTACAGAGAAAACAAGAAATAAAAAAATTAAACTTTAACAACCTGTAACTTTTTTTTCCAACATTTTCCGCTGAAGCAAGTTTGGTTAAATTGATACCATTTGGGTTCTAGATGTATGTAACATTCGTTAGGTGACACCCTGTTTAAAAAAGAAGCTGAGATACCATTCAACAGTAACAACTAATTTTCTGGTTAAGCTTTTGCCATATTTTAAGGACGACTGCGTCCTTATGCAATTCTATCTGGGGCCAACTCTGCTCATCGATCTTGTCAGATATCAGGATAACGACATAATGGCCATAATATATTCAGTTTCGTTCGTATCTGGTGTTCGATATTCCTCCAGCTTAGAACATTCGATGTGGCCCGTCGAGACCGGAAAGGAGTTCTGGGGACGGAGTTACCAAACAGCTGCTCTTCAATCATCCCCGGCAAACACTTCGGGGGGATTAATGAGGAAGCCTTAAGCCTTTAAAGACCAAACGTGAATGATCACCCCGGCTTGAACTGGTAACGATGTACCTTTGTTATTTACATGGCGCCCAGTTCCATGGGAGCGGGAATTATTTTTCATAGCTTAATCGCCCTGAAAGATTAGCTCGAACTTTGCTAAGACTTTTAAGATCTACGGATAAAACTTCGAAAAAAAAGACTTCTTAAGACGTTAAACGTTATTGTATCATATGAGTTTAATATACTATCTGATTAAACCATTACAATTTTCTCTATTCAAATAATAATAATAATAATATCTCTACCCCTCATTCTAATCACAAGGATTAGCCCAGAAGTCGAAGACTTGTGCGGGAGAGGGGGCGGCAGTTTTGGTAAAAATGTTATAGAAAGAGGTACCATTTATTTTCGGTCTAGAATTATCATCCCTTGATTGTTTTGCTCATCATTTCCGGACACCCTGTATAATATAATAGTTAAATTACATTAGGGTCATTTCATTTGAAATCGTCTAATTGGCAAAGCCGACCCATTTTAGATTTTGGTGTAACTTTGAAAATCTCTTCTCTAGAGTACCAAACGACAAAATTTACACAAGTTTGATTTTTACAAGCGCTTGTTTCCGCCTATTTAAATAAAGACTCTTAAAAATTGCTATTTTTAAGCTTTATTAATTTTTGCTGTCAAATTTTTCTGTTTGAAGATATTTGAATGATCAAGACGGAATTCAGAGTGGGAAAGATAATAGTTTCAGTATAAATGAGGACAATCCCTTTGAACAATAGCAGCGTGCTGAAAATGTTTTTTAGTCATTTTCGTGAATTTCAATCGACTCTAGCGTCTTAACTGTTGAGAGTTAAAAATTCATGCTCCGCGGGAATTAAGTATACATATCGTAGACAAAATTCAGCCACAAGTTGACCTGAGTAGCCCACTCTTTATAGAAGAAAACTTTACTTGAAGTTTTGAAATTTTTAAAAATCCCAATATTCAGGCTATGAAACGAGCGTGTTGACTGCGAGATAAAAATCTGATACTCAGATATTCTACTTTTCTTACCTTCAACTTTAAATGACTACATCACTTGTTTTTTTATTTTCATGTTTAGTGCATGTTCATAATTTTCTCGTTGAAAAATTGTTTACAGTTAATATTTTCGATGATAATTAGTTCCAGAAACAATTTTACACCCTAAATATCCATAACTTTATTAAAACTTGAAATATGTTTCATATTTATAATTATTTTTGATGGTAGGTAATTTTAATTCATTTGTAAAAACGTCCAGATTTTTGCTATAAAAACGGCTCGTACATGCACTAAACATGAAAATAACAAAACAAGTGATATAGTCATTTAAAGTTGAAGGTAAGAACAGTAGATTCTGTGAGTATCAGATTTTTATCTGGCAGTCAACACGCTCGTTTCATAGCCTGAATATTGGAATTTTTAAAAATTTCAAAACTTCAAGCAAAGTTTTCTTCTATAAAGGGTGGGCTACTCATGTCAACTTGTGGCTGAATTTTGTCTATGATAATATGTATACTTAATTCCCGCGGAGCATTAATTTTTAACTCTCAACAGTTAAGACGCTGGGAGTCGATTGAAATTCACGAAAAATTACTAAAAAACACTCATTTTCAGCACGCTGCTATTATTCAAAGGGATCGTCCGAGCCAATTATCTTCATTTACACTGAAACTACTATCTTTCCCACTCTGAATTCCGTCTTGATCATTCAAATATCTTCAAACAGAAAAATTTGACAGCAAAAATTAATAAAGCTTAAAAATAGCAATTTTTAAGAGTCTTTATTTAAATAGGCGGAAACAAGCGCTTGTAAAAATCAAACTTGTGTAAATTTTGTTGTTTGGTACCCTAGAGAAGAGATTTTCAAAGTTACACCAAAATCTAAAATGGGTCGGCATTGCCAATTAGACGATTTCGAAATGGAATGACCCATTAACTAGTTATTTGTAATATGTTTATACTTGTTGTATAGCAATATCCGCTTTAAATTACATTAAACTTCATTTCTGTGAACAATGTCTGTTCGTAGCTTCATCCTGTCTTATTTCGCCGTAGCGTAGACACATTTATTTGTTAATGATTTTTCACTAAATTCACGCCTCCCAACTTTTCCAACCGGACGGGGCTATAATAATAATTATAAGCGGCGCCTCGCAATCCCTCCCATTCAATAATATCGCGCGGCCGGGCATTTAGCTTCCTGTTGATTGTAACCATCCATTATATGTTGCGTACACAGCGATCCCAATGGAGACCTAATAGGGGTTAAAGTGGCGGCGTTAGCAGGATAACTTTTCGTCCCTTATAAGCTACGAGCGCTGCGGACTGATGGACCCCCATCTGCGGCCATCGCTTATCCTGTCCAGCGGTCTCGTACCGGCGGTTATGCATAGATCATGATGTCCACCCCCCTCGGCCACGGCCGCCCTTGTTATTGCCACGGTATTGTCGCGGCGCATCGGGAGCCTGATGGATGGCTGTCGTCTTGTTTAAACTGGCGGACGCGCGGATTTGCATCCCCGGGATGCTGTGGTGCAGTTGGGAAACGCGACAGGGTACGACGGATGTACGTTTCATTTATTTTACCCGTGTCGGCACCATCTGAATCAATCTAAAAACGCTAGAGGGTTGAATAAGCTAGTAAACGAGTACCATTAATTAGGGAGAGTATACAGGGTGCCCGTGATATGTATGACAAAACTTTTTAAAAATACTATAACATTATTCTTGCATATTATACAGGGTTAACTATGACTAAGTACAAATATTTTAAGAGGGGATAGAGAAAAATAAGAATTAACGGAATCGCCCATTAAAAAATTTTCAAACTTATTTATTAAGCGAAAAAAAATTTTTTTTAGAAATTATATTAAATCCTTATTTAACGCCGCCTATGCGACATGTCTCACACACGTTTACAGAATCAGAGTAGGTAAGGTAGGCAACAAATAACACGACCGTAAAATTTCCAGTCAAGTCATAATGTAATTCCTGTGTTTACGTTATAATTTTGTGTTCTTCTTCACTTTTTAGTGCCCTTTTCAATTTTTAAACGTTTTATAGTTATTAAATAAAGAAATTCGTGTTGGGTGCAGATACTTTCCCACAATATAGTTTGCCGGTTTCGTTTTCTAGGTTATGAGATAAGACTGCCACGGTGAATATATTCCTTTCGTTCGATTTTGTTATAATAAATAGGTATTTTATCTAGCTGTACCTACAGGAAGTGTGTAATATCGGTAGTGAGTGGTTATAATGAATGACAATGGAGTTTTGCCAGTTTGTAATGAAATAATGAAAAACGATACAAAATAGTGGATTAACTGTTACCTATCTATCTATCAGGTATTATTATGAATAAGAATGTTAATTATTGTCATTTCTGCATTTAAAAATGCTGCAAAAAAACGATTGCATGGTAGTAATGTAGTAGATACTGTTGCCAGATGTAAGTTTTTTATCCATGGATATAAGCCATCTCAGTCGATACTTGTCATAGGTGCAAGAGGGTTTTGCCCCATTTTTAAATATCAAGCTAAAATTCTGGAATAATTTTTTTTATTGTTTTTAGGCCTTCCTGAGCACGTGGTTAAAATTTTTGGACTTAGTCATAGTTAAACCTGTTTATAACTAGGAAGTGCAACGAAAAATATTAATAATGAAGATATTTTTACTGCAGAAGAAAGACACCCCTGTAAAAATACCGTTATACAAGTAATACAAAAGTCTAGTAGTTAAAAAATGTAAAACTAAATTATTTTTTATGCAAAATACTGTTCAAATCATGTTATTTAAGTAACGGAATAGGTCAGGACTAAAATAACAGTACCTACCTACATGAAGGATACAGAAGAAAAATAGAAAGTCCATAATTTTTTATTTTAAGATTTCAATTCTTGAAGTTAGTTCAATAAATTATATTTCGCGACAAACAAAAGTGAAGCTAAATCTGAATAGGAATTTGGTAAAATTATTTCAGCGGTTTTGAACCTAAAAACTGTTGTTTTTTTTAATTTTCGACACGCTTTAGCTGTTTCAAGAAACAATATTTATATAACAAAAAACTTTATTTTTAGCCACAAAATACGCCCCTGGTTTTTTAAATTCAATTTTAAAAAAACACCCTGTATAGGCATACTGCAGGAAAATTACGTCATCCAAATAAACAAATTTTTGACTGCACACGAGTTTCTCAATAATTCACGGTTTGGGTATAATTAAATGGGCACTTGATATGTAAGCATGCAGAAATGTTACTTTTGATTAAAAACTATCCTTTGTTATCTATATAAATAATAAATTGTAGTTATGTTTCATTTTAAAATTTTAACTTGCTTTCGGATTTTCCTCTGTACCCTTCATATATTTTGATAGCAATATTGGACTATTTTAAAATTTGTAACCGCCCCCATATTTTATCTGATCTTAGTTTACGACAAACTTTTGTTCGAGAACTTAGTGCAAGAGGTAGGAAATCGAACAGCATCGTAAAAGGCACATGCATTGTCGATCTGAGGATTCAGATATAAGAATAGAAGATCCCCTGAATAGTTTCCTGACGTAGTCTCTCTGTAGATTCAGCTAGTAGCCTGTTATACAAAGAGTGTCTACTTAGGGGCCCTAGAGAGCAGCAAAGTAGAGAAAATGACTTTCTTGGATCCTTTCAAAGACTGTTTTCCTACAATATCGTCGCCTGTTATAGTATTTACCTACTACGCTCCGAAAATACGTGATTAGAACTTTTGACGGACGACCTATGTGTATCCCCTATTCAAACTTATATAACGCTCATAATGCCACTTTATCTCCTTTCGGCTTGTTTGTCGATAGGGCAAATAAGCGTTTGCGCTGAAAGGCCAATTTATTTGTATAGTTTGTTCTTTTCCCCTATTGTAATTTTCTACTTGTGTGTTTAATGTTTCTTCCTAGGAAACAACGATGAGAAAACTTTTAAAATAGTTTGCACCGAAAGCGGATTTCGTCTACGAACTAAAAATAAACTTTTACTGGATACAAGGTGTTTTATTATTAAAGCATAGATAGGGGATTACTAAGATCAAAATAGGACCTTAATGAAGTTTAACGAATTAAAACATATATGTCTTTTAATGTATTTTAAAGGTTTTTAATCAATTTTATTACATTTCCTATCAATGAAGTCATACAGAGTCTTCATAAATGATTACAAGCCACGTGACCAGGACTGTGATTCTCGAAGAACAACTCGTATGCGAATAGATTTCTTGTCTCTCTCAATTGCCGTGGTGAGGAAAAGGATATTCGCATATGAATTGCTCTGCGATTGATTGGAGAATCTTGGTCCTGATCACGTGGCTTGTAATCATTTATGAAGGCACTGTATGTATGTTAGTATGTTCTTTGATGACAAATATATTCTAAGAAACAATTTCATTATACAATGATTCAGTTCAATTTATTATTTGCCTAATTAAAAACGCAATTTCAAGTTGGGTAAGTGAAGTAGTAAAAGACAGACTGCTTAACAGAACCGTGGAAAAATTCTGTATTTTCCGTCTGTGTCTGTGATATTCTATATCCACTGATCGTAATAGATTTTGCATTATTTGGAAATATCAACGGACGACCTCATCTTGATTCTGCTTTCAAGAACATAACGAAAAGTTGACACAAAATAAGTATGTTTTATCCAAAATTATTTACTGTATGCAATTTTGCAGAGTTTTTCAACTTACATTACGAAGGTATGATGATTAAATTTTACGTCACAACATGACAAAACGGTACCTCAAAGAATATACAAAATGCATATATTTTAGATTGCAAACAAGAAGTTTTGTTATTAGAAAAAAAATCTATCAATCCACTCACCGAACATACTGTTATTATATGCATTTGGTCCAGGCAACGCTCCTGGACTTCTATATAGCTTCAATACTTGTACGCGTCTTCAGAAAATTTGTAGAATACCACGAGCGTCGCATTACCGATTGTTATAGGGTGGTTTGTTTATCTTTTGAAAGGTCGATTTTTTTTTGATTTTCCGTTTTTACCTTCAGAATACGTGGTTAAAATTAATGACATTATGACTGAATCGCCCTGTATATTACGAAAAATAATTAATAGTATAGATTTCTGTACAAAAGCATTTTATTCAAATTAATAAATAGTTACAATATGTCTTTATTCCATAGCAAAATACGTACTAAGACAATTATAACTTTTCTGTTCGCTTAACAAGAGCTAAGAAATCTTCTATTTTATCGATTTCAATTTGCCGAGATTATAAGTTTCCAAATAAACGAGACACTCTGGAAATGCAATTAAAAGTTGATACACTTATATACTGAAATTGCACTAGCCAGAAATTTTCGAGCATATTCGTAAATTATACATTACTTTCTAGAGATATAATTGCTTCAGTGTAAATGAAGAACTGTTGAATCCAAAAATTACAACAGGAAATCTGTATTAAAAGGACTGCCAAGTCGAATAGAAGCATTTTACATAGAAGTATCGATAGCTACCGTGTCCGTTGATTTGTGTATTATAAAGAGGACTTATTCAAATAATTTTAGCAAATGCAAGATAAAAACTATGCATTGTTAAAAATGTGTCTGTAATTTCACATGACCTTTTTACTTTAATGACAAACTACAAAACGTTTTTATAGTTGCTGTATAAAATTGTTTTAAAAGTGTTGTATAGACTTTTTATAGAACTGTTACATTACCAAAGTGTTTTATAAAAGTGGGCCCTTTTCGATTCTATAAGTATCGTATAACGGTATTTATTTTATAGCAATTTATACAATCTTTATAAAAATTATTTTGCTTGTTAGGTTATCAGATAAAAAGAGTATAACATCATGGAAATCTCCACCCATTTTTATCAGGGTGGTGCTAATGCGGCGTTCCCTCCACCACACATATTTTCGACTTCCTATACTTAGAAAGACAGAAATGCCTTCTAAATAAAGAAATAACTAATCTATATGTACATTTTACCCTTGTGCTTTCAACAATTCGTCAAAAAGCTGCAGTCGGGAGCAACTATTTGAAATATTGCATGTCAAGTTACGGTTGCGTGTGTTGGAAGACCGCTAACGACTAAATAATTTTTAATCAGAAAATTCGACATGCGAGCGAGAGGTTCCACAGATTTCACTATAATTTGAAACTCTCAATCATCCAGGCACCGGATTAATGACTAGAGTATAACTTCGCTACGTAGAATGCAATCATTAACGTCATCAATCTTAACCTGTTTTATTTGAACTATATCGTATCCATTTCAGTATGTTAATTTGTGTTTGTTTTTTCATGGAATCGTGTGAATGTCCATAGAAAATTGTAATATAAAAGTGATATTTATTAGTAATTTATATACATTTGGCCGTCTGTGTCGTCCAAGTTCAAAATCCCTCAGAATTTTATACAGTAGGTAAATGAGTTTGGATAAAAAACCTAACTATTTTTTTGTCATTTTTTCATTATGTTTTTGAATGCAGACTCAAATTGAGATTGTACGTTGATATTTCCAAATATTGCAAATCGCAGTTGATTATGAATATGATGTTTTCTATTTATTCACTTAAGTGTATCAGAATTAGATAGAATCCCGTATTCTCGTTTCCATCTAGGCTTTCGCGTTGTGATCAGTACCGAATAACACACACGGGAACCATGTCTTGATGGAGACTGGAGATCCTGATAGTGAAATTTTGTTTCAAGTAATTCGAATTGCATTTTTTAGGAAAATAGTACCTAAATTTAATTAATAATTATAAACTACACTGGCGACACAAACAATAAAACAACAAACACGAACGCACCATACTACGCGAACATAGTAACTGATGGATTGTTTGTTTGGAGGTTCTGCAGCGCTTGGCATTGAATAGACATTAAAAACAAGGTTATTTACCTAAATACATTCAAGATTCGAACTGTTTATCTGAATATGTCTCGGACTGGTTCTTTGGCAGCACGGTTTTTTTTTGTGTTACTATCAGTATTTAAATATGCAAAACTTTTTCATTTATTTGATCCGTTGGAGTTTTATAAACTTTTTTTCACTTCATCTTTTTTCACTTTTCTATTTTGCTTTTTCTTCTAGTATAAGGATACTTGATATTGAATAGCTTGTCTATTGTCAATTAGTGTATCAGTATATGTGTTATTTTATTTAAAAAATGTATGTATAAGTATAAGATCGTGTAAAATGTATGTTGTATTTGTGATATTTGTACTCACGCACAAGTTTACACTTTTGTGAGTTAAATGTTTATTTACTATTGTTCTTAAATTTTATTAATATTGTTATGTAAATAAGAGTAAATAAATCATTTTATTATTATTATTATTAATATGTTAAATGCATACGTTTAAAAAATAATTTATAGCATCATTACATATTTTAACATTAGAATAAGTAGGTTCTAGGAAAATATTTAAATTTGGCAACGTGGCGTCAGACCGACACTCAGATGACCTGTAAACTGAGTCAGTGCAGTGTGCAGCAGAATAGTCTAAAAAGGGGGTTTAAATAATAATTTGAAAATATTTCATCGGTCGGTCAGTGGTAGCGCGGTTTAAAGCGTCAGTACTTGGATCGAGGTGACTAGATCGCTGTGGGTTCGACCCCCGCAGCCGGTAGACCGTATATAAGCTATATTCGTGGAGAGATTGGCACCCTCTCTGCGGGTATGGTAGGGTGGAAGAATGTTGGCCTGGGTCAATGTGAGAGATTGATACCGGTTGACATTTGACTACCCCCCTAATTAATGAGGTTTTCCAGGTTTCCCTCATTCCTTCACTGAATAGTGGTTAGGGCCTACCAACGTAGTCGTTCCTGGGAGCAAATGCAACCTGCTTAATAATAATACGCCATTCCTTCCCCCGCACAAGTCTTCGACTTCTGGGCTAATCTTCGTGATTAGAATGAGGGGTAGAGATATTATTATTAGTCCTTTTCGTCGTAAATATGCATTTACAATTTTTTTTAATCGCATATTCGTATTATACTCATTTTTTATCTGCCCTCTCTTAAAATTAATGACATCATGACTGGATCACACTATTTATTAATTATTTTGTAGACAGACCCATTCTATTGAGTTTAACTGTAGAAATTCTTAAATATACATATCTATTTATTAACGTAGAAGTAAACCAAGTTTCAATGTCGTTTTTTCATAAAATAATTTGACCCTTAAATATAGGTTCCATGAATGATTTTAACAATTGATTGACATGTAATTTCTTATGATACAAAGTACTGTGGGTTGCATACTTTGTGAAGTCACACTAATGCGGTCCATTCTATTAATTATTTCTGCGATATTCCAGTTACGTTTCAGATATCATAAAGCGGTTTATGAAATTACCCTAAATGCATCTCTAGCTGTAACAATAAGTGCGACGTTTACAGCCACATCTACAAAAACTACAATAGCCCGTAATTTTTATGATGCAGCGGTAAGCAGTTCCGTTATCTCGCGCGGCTGCATCATTCACTCGCAAACTGGTCACTATGAGCTTATTTAAAAGCCAGAAGCATAGCTCCATTTGCATATTAACTGAATTATGGAAATGTAATTAGCAACCGAACTGGGATAGGTGTATATGGTGGCGGCTTCACACAGACTAATGCAGACGCCTCCTGTCTGTTTAGTAAAATCGCGTTTTTAACGTAATTATTACATGAGTCGTACAGTAGGCTTTACGCTGTTTTTCGCTCCGACATAAAAGAATTACTGCTCCACTGTCGCTCTATATTAGTTGTTTTGTCCAAATATGTTAATGGTGGTGTATTTATATGCAGTTTTCTCTATCTATAACGTACTGGAATGCCGGATAAACTATAAATAACTGCCAAATCTGCCAAAAAAAAGATTTTAGATCATTTAAATTTTACCTGCTGTCGAAGTACCAGGTGCGTTCAAGTTCTAAGGTCTCCGATTTTTTATGTCGGAACTGAAAGCAGATAGATACCTGCGGTTTGGTTTAAAATATGTGTGAACTCCATGTGAATGTGTGACAGAGATGGTAACACTAAACGGCACACAGACCCTCTAGTGGTGACGGCAAGAGTGAGAAGTGTTGTTGACACGAATAATCATTCGTTTTATTCACTTGTGTGGTGCGACACCCACTGAAATTTATCGCCAGTTCACTGATACATGAAGTGATGGTGTCATGAATGTGAAAAATGTGCGTTTGTGGATCAGACAGTCCAGAGAAGGCCAGCCGTCGAACCAAAAGAGTCTCGACCTAATCCATTGTCACAATTGATGAAAAGAAAGTCCCATTCTTATCTCCATCACGTGGTACATTTTTCCCATTCATGACACCATCACCAAATGTCTCAGTGAACTCAGCGATAAATTTCAATATGTGTCGCAGAACGCAAGTGGAAAAAATGAATGATTACTGGCTGTTCTTGTAACGAAAACATCACCATTTTAAGTGTCAACAACACTTCTCACTCTTGCGTATTTTAAATCAAACTGCAGGTGTCTATTTGTTCCCAGATCCGAAACAAAAAAAAGGAGACCTTAGAACTTGAAAGCACCTCGTACAACTACTCGAGACAATAATAGTTTAAATTTTTATCACTGGAAAAATATTTGATTTGTTGTTGTTTTTCCGGGTTCTTAACAGCTACAGGTAACAGATTTAACACCCCTAGTCTTGGCTAGATTCTTTGAATTGCCCTTTTTGTCCTTTAACTTGTGAGATGCTTCAGTGAAATTTATAGGTACCAGTATAGAACCAAAATTAGAAAGACTGATGCTCTTAGAAGTGCTTCTTAATGCAAAGCGTACACAGATAATCTCACGTCTTCGTTGTGTTATAAAATACTTTGCGAATACTGTGGAAGTTTAATGCTGCAGTACTGGAATTTAGAATTGTGGGGAAGGTAATTTAAGAGGTTAGAGCACTTAGGCTCTTGCACTTCCTTTCATTAATATATCAATCCACCGAGCCGTTAATCATCCTAATAAAGAGAAGAAGGTGGTGACGTTGCTCAAACAGATCTCAAATATGGGCCATAGAAGGCCATCGTTTTCCCAACACGGATTCTCTTATAGACGACATGGCACTCAAAGAGTGCATGGAGTACTATTTCGTTTTCCTGTTCGCAACCCCTACAAAGAGTTGTTTCAAACTTCCCCATATAATAAATGTACTTTCTTAACCAACAGTGTCCAGTTTGAACACCTGTCACCAGGCGAATATTCATCCTAGATATGGCCAAGTACTTTTCCGCTGTATCCTTGATAATTGCAACAAAAGCTGACAACGGAAATATGTCTTCGTTGTGTTATAAAGCACTTTGCTGAATACTGTAGAAGGTCAATGATGCAATTAGAGGTACTAAAAAGTAGCAGCAGGACCCTCGATTTGAACAAGAATTATTGAATTTGCTGGGTTGCCGTTTGGCTTATAAAATGCTGCAGTAATATACTGTTACATATTCTGTTATTTCATCAATATATTAATTGATATCAATCCTGTGCCTGTACCGTTCTTAGTTGCTTGTATTATACTCTCGGTAGGTACATAATGTAATATTCTTAAATATAGGTTCTCCTAATTAAAATTCCGCAGTTTTAATTTACTTATAGGCTATATCTTTGGTGCTTTTTATTATCATTAGGAATTCAAGTTGCGATATTAGAGGCCAAAGCGTTAAGGACGGCGAGCTGCTCCTCCACCGGAAATATTCAGGTTGGCGCGTTGAAATTTAAAACTCCAAAGAAACCATAACGAGAGCGGCGAACATCAAGCCGTCCGATCTGATGGGAACGTGACCAGCGAGGGTAGCGAGAGCGCCCTCTCTCAGGCCGCAAAATGCATAGCTGGCGCTGGTCGCTCCTCCCGGCACTTCCTCAACCATTGTTTCCGGTACATTTCACGTGTTTCCGAGCCATATTCTTGTTCCGAAACCCCTTATCGCCATTCCTATCACTTCTCCCGCGATTATCGCCATACTTTCATTTGATCTTATTTCATTCACGGAACGTTGATGTATCTTGGGCGTTCGTCTCCTGACAGCCCACTTATTCTTTATGATTTTATCGATGGTACGGTCGAGATGCTGCCTCGGCTTGCCTTTTATTTCAGCGGCGGCGCCCAATTTTCAGATTTGATCCTATAACGTATGCCGCTTAAAAGCTGACGCACCTCCGTCTATCATTTGCCATTATTACATAAATACTTAACGAGTTCTTTGTACGTATTTTTGTAAATAGTGGAAACACTGCTATCAGAAGACTTCTTAAATAGAAAATGTACGGGAAAATGTTCTTCTCCATTCATAACATAACATCATAAGAATTCTGTGCCTCTATTCCACTGTATTTTTTGTTACATTTTTTATTGTCACTCGGTACAATCCCCCTCTATTTCTCATGGCGCGCTGACGCGTATCGGCGGCACGATTTTTTAAGGAGATTTTTATTTAAATGAGAATTCAATTTTAAATGAAAACAAAAAAACAGATAAAACTCGAAATGTAAACTTTTCGTTATATCGAACCGGAAGCTGTCGATAATGAAAAAGGGGAGCCGGCCCTCAACACTTTGCGAGCAAACTCAGGCAGCAGAATTGCTTACTGTGAAATGTAAGCACAAGTTTTCAGATTTTGTTTTATTTGGTACGCGGTACTCGAATGCGAGGCATTAACGATTGCTGAATGTTTCTTATCATAATAAAAATATGATGATATAAATTCAAATACGAAACTAAATCATCTGGATGCCAACATGTTGCCGCTAAATGCTAAAAATGTTTTCACTAAATATCAATGTGTTTGAAAGTCAGTAATAATTTCAAACATATACGCTCTTAAAAATATGCTCGTATTCTACAGGATGTTCCAGGAGGAGATGTACATATTTCAGTATGTTATTCTACGTTCGATTTTAAGCAAAAGAATTCTTATGAACTTAGGTCTGGAAACGCTTCGTTTAGGATATACTCTTGTGTCAAATTAAAAAAATAATAATTACATTTTCTTTAATAACTCTCGACTACTTTAAAATAACTTTAAAGAGCTAAGAATTTAATTTTTTTACAGTTATTTCTTGTTACTTTTGTTTTGTTTGTTTCTGTTTTTTAGAATGTAGGATTAGATTTTTGTGATTTTTTATGATTTGGTCATGTGTGCAGGTGTAATATTCCGTTTTATTTTATTTAGGAGTCTAAGTCATGTACTATATCACCAAAGATTTCACCAAAGTTTCTTGTTTAAAGTTTCTCATTAAAATAAAAAAAAATTACCTATACGCATTATTTTTGTTGCTCTCCTTGAATTTTTTCCTGTCGGTGCCCATGTTGGAAAATTGATTTAAAGAAAATTGAATTTTTGAGAAATAAGTAATGCAATGGACTATAACGAAATTTTTGAAAATGGCTTTTGTTTGGACCTTACCTTCACTGATGAATGCAACGATCTTGAGAAGTTTTTTGACCAGAAAATAAGAGAGAGAGAGAGACGGCTTTTCTTGGCACAATAATGGATAGCTTTCCACGTGTACACGGTTCACGCACTCGATTGCTAGTCTCTGATCGCACACTAGTTTTAGTCAGATCCGCGCGTGAAGGTCCGTTTTTTTTCCATTTCCAAAAAAGGACCGCGAAAATATGTAGAAAACAAAAAGAAAAAAAATGCAATATTCAACATTATTTACTATAATTATTGCTCTAATAGAAATAAAAATAAACGAGTTATGAAAGTCATTAATAGAATTAAACTAAATTTAGATTTACAGGGTGAAGTCGGAACAGTGCCCATGTTCATAACCAGACTTTTGCAGTAGAGAGAGAGAGGTGCAGCAGATTTTTAAATTTATCATAGACGTAAATTTTATTTTAAAGGCTTTTCATTTAATTTTTTGGTCGCTTATACCGTGAAAACTTCATTTACTCCTCTGTGTATCTCAAAAACCATGCGACTTACAAAACACTATTATACACTACCAATTATTATTTTTCACCCCCTCCCTGCACACAAGTCTACAGTCTCGTGTGAAAAATATTAAGTTACACCTTGCCTTCCTGAACGATCATTTACGTGTAACATTCGACAAACACGATACGGCCGCGTTTTTACAGACCATATTCCCACTCGCTAAAATTTTAAATTGCACACTGAAAGAATGCTGTAAATTAGATAATATCGCTCACAGAAATAACAAATGGCGCGGCTTATATAGCGATTTATGGGCAATGTACCCCCTAAATCATCACCACCTTTTATTCCCAACAATTACTTTATATTTGTTTTTATTAGCCTGTGGAAATTTATTTTTAATACGGATTCGTGAAGGGCCATCAATCTACGTGTAGCAGAGCAGACGGCGTGGAGCCGGAAGAACAGTAGACTTGACTTTGTTTGTGCGTGTCATATTTATACACCGTTTTGGAACAATCAATATCATTAGCAGTGTACAATCGGAAAGTAGACTTTTAATAGTTAAATAACTATTTCATACATAGCAAAGTTACTAGTTGCAAGTGGTATCTTGAGCATTGCGGTTGAAGTCGGTGATGGCTACTACAGGTATACCTCAGGGGCCTGTGTTGGGAGCCCTATTATTGGTAATTTGTAATTAACTCTTTTAAAACGCCAACTGAGGATTTAACGTTTTTATTGATAACACAATTAAATCTGTATATGAGAACCTATATTTCTTAATAAAATAATTTATGTTTGTGATTTCATAAGATGAAAAATGTTCAACATTGGGCTATAATAATATGTCACAACTAATTATAAACACGTGACAAATATGATATATTGAGAATTGTTACTAGATTCGCGTAGTATAAATTTGGAATCTTCAGAGAGAATATAAGAAACGACACTCACGTCACGTGCCAATTATTCATGGACTACTAGAGTTTGTCGTTATCGACAGCGTTTTTCTTAAAGATATGCCAGTTATTTGTGAATTACGAGGGTCTGTGTTGGACATTAATTAGGTAAAACACCTCAACCGTGATAATATTGCGTCATCCAATTTCAATGCAGAATCGATAATGTTAACAGGACTTCATTTACATTCCGACCCCATACTGTTATCAAATTGTTTTACTCACGTAATTCCCGAAATTAAGTACACAATCATATCTCCACAGAAATTATACGGTGACGATATGCATTTTGACGCATGGGATGGAACCTTTGAATACACATACTTAAGCTTGGCCTCCAAGTAGAAATTAGAGAAAGCACAAGGACAGAAATTATCAGAAGTATGAAAAGGGTAACAAGATCGTGATTACTTTGAATAGTGTAGAAAATATTCTACAACCCCAGTAGTGAATCATGTGAGATGCTTCTGTTTGAGTGCATTTAAATTTTATCAGAACGTAAGCATAAGGTAATATTGCAGTATACTAGGACTGTAAGTGTATTTTTATATTTGAAACATTGACTGATTGGTCTCAATCGCAGTTTTCGGACTATATTTATGGTGTTTTTAGATCCACAAGATTTAGTATAGTTGCCTCTATATCGGTTCTAGTTAACTATTTGGCATTACCTCCATTTTTACTATTACCTGTATTTTTATTTAATGAAATACGTTAAATGAGTCACCAAAATCAATGCGTGACTTTTGTAGGATCTGCCGGTAGTCGTTTTCAAGAATAAGTTCATTTTAAATTATTTGGGGCCTATATAAAATTTGATGAAACGACCTTCTCCACTTGGGATAGAATTCTACCCAACTTATCTGTATCTATACGATGTTATGCTATGAAATGTACATACAGACGCAGCAAAAAAATAATTGAAAATTGGAACGAGTCCCAGGCCTTATAAAGGAGAATAGAAAACGATGTTCAAACAAAGTGCGAGAAAATTGCAGTAGATACAACCGCTTCTATATTTCGTGATTTTCTAGCGGCATAAAACTCAATGGTGTTACAGATATATTACTGCTTAACTAAACACAAAGATAAATATAATGTAAGTACCTATATTCTACCGTACATTTACACAGGGGCGTGCAGTCCATGGAAGCGAGGGAAGCAGAGCTTCCCTTATAAAAAAATACAAAACGTCTTCTAAAGTGTAATTTTTGAAATAGGAGACAATTAATTTAGTTATATAAAAAACGCTAAAATATATCTTAATTATCAAGCCCATAACCAATGCGGCTTTGCCTCCTAAAAATTTAAAAATTATGTTAATTATATTACAAATAGGTAAGTTTTTAAAAATTGCTTCCCTTACTGAAAACTTCTCCGCACGCCCCTGCATTTACAAAACAAATCTCCCACGTTGAAATTATTTTTAATTCATAAATTTTCATCTAAAAGTGTACCCATATACAGGATATTAATTTTCACAAGAAAATTCTCTTTACTGATGAGAAGTTACAAACGTTCACACTTTCGTGAATCTAACTCCTAGACATATTTAACTCGAGTTTAAGGCAAATGTTTGGGCCGGTATTATAGATCGTTATCGATTGAACCAGTTATTTTCCCAAATCACTTAAATGGCGAAAGTTATTTGGAATGTCTGCAAAATACTCTCCCTAAGATCTAAGAGTTACCGTTGCAACCTATACTGGAGTTTAAGTTGATGCATGGTGGGACAACGCCTCATTTCAGTGCTACTGTTAGAGACTTTTTGAATTTTAAGTTTCCAAATAAATGGTTCCGAAGAGGAAATAATTGTCTACAAAATTGGCCACCATGATCGCCAGACCTTAACATGTGTGATTATTTTCTTTGGGGGAACATTGAAGGAGTTTGTTTATTCCTCACTAATTGAATCCCAAGGTGATATGCGGCATAGTATTTACGAATAAATTTAATGTACCTAAATTTCAATTTTTGGCGAATAGACAATTTTTGTTTCTGAGAAAATAGTGCCTACTTTGAACAATTTCTTTAGTCTTAATTTTATTTTTATTTTATAGTTTTATTATTATTTATTACTGTCAAATTTTATAATAAAAGAAAGCCTACTACTGACTTTTTTATCTCCTCTAGTAAACACCATTAAAATATTGCTTTAATTAATGCATTTTTTCTTTCCTTATAGATTTATGAAATTTTACAAGAGTAAAAAAGTGTTTTAAATTAAATTCTGTATATTATCCTTCTTTTTAAATTCGATCAATGAAAAAAAAAAAATGCAGAACAGAATTTCGAGAATTAAACACGCACATGTCGATGAATGATGCTGTGGAAAGGTGCAGGTTTTTAATAAAAGTATCTGTTACAAGTGTACCTATATTGTGCGTTTTACTTCGTACTACTATGTCAAAATATAATTTCTACGTAATATTACGAAAACGGTCTTGGTTAAGATGAACTCAGTGATGGCGAGTTGGGTTTTCGTGCTGTTTTTTTGACTGACCTTTGGAAATAACTAAGCAGCTCCCAAGATTCCGTCGAATTCCATCCTGCCAAAGACGCACACAACTCGTATGTGAAAAAATGCAAGCGGCTTCCACCAAGCGCTATCTGTCATTTCGCGTTTGCCGCTCTCGTTCCCCCGCTATGGTGGCGGCAGAGACGAGGGCGGGCGAGCATCACGTCCGCTTGTTTTTCCTTCCATCACAAATTAATGCCCTGAGATAATTCTGTTCCCATTCGACAGACGCCGGGCGCTGGCAATTCTTTTTTGATATGTTGTTAATGGTCGAGCGGATACCGAAAAGCTGCAACAAATCATTTTATTGAACTCGTCTCTAAATTGGATGAAAAACTATTCCAATCCGCCAGAACTATCGCGGAAAATTGAATTAAATGGAAGTGCTCGCAGAAATTCTAAAGAGTTATTGGGGCGGATGCATGACGTTTTTAATATTTCGTTATTTAAGGACGGTTCAACGGGACCTGTCTATGATTTATTATCATAATTGAATTTAATTCAGTCGATTTATCCAGTTTGCCAAATTTCGAATAATTCCGAGATTTAGATTAAATTTAGTCAAGATTTGGAACTAGAATATGTTGACATTTGATCTAAAACAAGTCCGTTCCTTCAGAGGATGTAAAAATAAACAGCTCAAATGCCTAATGCATTCCTATACTAAGTGATACCAACGTAAGTCGTTCCTTGGCGCAAATACTGCCTACTGAATAATAATATGCCGCCTCCTCTCTCGCACAAATGAATGGAGGTATTATTTTAATTTAAGGAATGTGCTCGAATTATACAATAACCTTTTCGAGGCACCCTGTATAAACAAAATTATGCTGATACTTATTTTCGAAATTTATGTACAAAGATTATTAATGTACGCTAAAACCTGTGCTGGTCTTAAAACCGATCCCTGTGGAGCACACACATTTTTTACCTGCCTCCTGTAGAATTCATTTTTTTATTGCTTAATTTTTCGTGCGGCTCGAGAATGACGTAATTATTTACTTCCACAGCTAAATGTCTGATTCCAGATTTTTTCAATTTATGGACGCAATCAGCCATGAAAGATTACCAGCGTCCATGGGAATTAATTCCACGCATCCGTCACCTTTTTTACCAATGGCGATTTGTCTCCAGAAAACGACTTTTTGTTCGTTGGGATCACGCCGAATTTATAGTCTCTTATGTTACGTTTTTTATCCTCTCCAATCACTCAATTGAGCGTAAACTGTTTGTTTAAGTCCTGTCCATAAATAGCGGTGAGGGTACGACTCGGGTTCGTCTATTAGATAGTCCGACTGTAACTCCGTAATTTATGAAATGGGCTGCAAGGAACATACCCGAGTGCATTCGGAGAAAGTAAATGTTGCAGGGGTTTTACGTTTTACTTTGTTATATGTACCTACAGCTAAATTGTAAACTTGGTTAATTTGTAAACGAACTGACTAGTATACAAAGTAACTGAACCGTTGGTTATTATTGGCTAATTTACTTGATACGAAATAACTTTTTTTCTAGTGGTCTAGATTCTTGCGTTTAAAACGTTCCCCACGCAAGACAAAAAAAACAGATCCAGTTAATTGTTGACTTTTTGAAAGTCAACAATATTTTACTAAACAACAAATTGCAGCCACATGAAATTATGATTGATTAAGTAAATGACAGTATGTTTTGAAGTCTATAGTTACTTAAAAGTACAATTAGTTAATTCAAACGGATTGCTTTGATCCGTCAAACTTGTATGACAATGTCTAAAATGTAGTTGAAAGTAAATAAGAGGTAAATATGAAACTATCAATCCACATATACAAATAATACACTTTATTTACGTATATTCCAATCTGTCAGCTTCATCCAATAAAATATAATTAATTTGAAGTGCCATTATAACATTTATGTGGAAATAAATAATAGAGATTAATTATACCAATCGTGATTTATACTGGTATTCAATAGGTTACATTTTAACAGCATCTATTTTGGTCCCGTTAAATGTTAACATATTTGATTAAAACAGACCTATTAAACTTTTTGCAGAATATAGTATCGGGTTAAATAATTGAAGGTTAAAATTTTAACTTTGGCCTTAACGTTAAAATTTAGACTACCAAAGCTAGTCTAATTTTGGGACACCCCGTACATATTTCAGATTCAGACTGTTATATACAATGAACAGGGGTTGCCAGATATTGCATCGCATTTTTTTGAATGAATAAAAAAACAGTACACATTGCACATTTTGTTTCAGATTTTTCCTATAATCCAAATACATACGGCTTGTGAAATGTTTTATTTTAATTTACAAAAATATTTATAAAGCCAAAGATTCCAGAACTTGTCTGGATTGTTGACAGCTAAAGCCGATTTGGTTTGCCTCTTAGTCCTGTATTTTGCTTGTTTTGTGATGAACGGAGCCTATTTTATTTCCGTTAATGGCACATTATGGTTAATTCTACGTTGAATAAATAATGTTGCCGGTAAGCCCTTCAAAAAGCCGAAAACACCTTGTGTCCAATTTCCCGCACTCCTATTTCATTTGCTAACCGAATTTAATTTAGCTTTTAAACCGGATATAAATACAATATAAAACCGGAATAGGCAATAAATGCTTTTAAACAGTTATTTTCGGAGGGGTATATGCTCCGCTAAAATAAATCCATTTATGTCGTAGTGAAAACCGCTATATAATACACGTTTACTTTTCTCCGGGGGATAATAATAGCGATGGTTATGGTATGTGGCAGATGTGTTTGAACGGATGCCGGCAATAAACAAATTAAATAAACTTATGTAATTATGTAACTTTGTAATTAAATGTGCTGCAGTCATTGTTATGTGTTATAAGGGTTGCACGGATATTACGCCTGAACTTACCTACGGGTAGTAAATAATAAGGATACAAATGAGGAAACAGGAAGAATACATATTCAAGCTCTTCATAACTACACCCTAAAATATGTCTGTAAGACACTTAGAGCACACACATTTCAATGCATGCGACTATACTGTGTCCTGATCAATTATGGCCGGCTTTTCCATACCATCATTTGAGTTACATAGTTATTTATGCAACAAGTGCAAAAAGTAAGCGTTTATTGCACGCGACGTGAAGTTCGAGTGCAATAAGCACTTTTTGTACGAGTTGCATACAATATTTTTTCTACGTTCATGCAAAAACCAAAAAATGTTATTTAGATGACACTAAGTCTAGAAAAATGTGACGTCGATTTGAAGGTTTATGTTTGTCATGATGACAAAACGCTGTCGTAGAATGACACATGAGTGCAATAAAACGTTTATTGCTCTAAACTAGAGCAATAAAGAACCACTTTTTCCACTAAATATAGTTCAATAAAGTATTGTTTTTTGCATGAACGTAAAAATATTTTAGGGCAGCTGAAATTAAAATGGGCGAAAAGATACAAGTGTATTATTTAGTTGTACTGTGACATAGTGAATCTTAAATTCACATTTTGTGGTAGATACCAGCTATAAATATGCTACCCATACAAATACCATATTCATACGAGTACATTGAAATATTTAGTATAGATAAATACTTAGAACCAAAAATAATATGTGAGGTGGTCAAAGACATGCGCACTTCGAATCTAATTTTTTTAATGACAGCTCCAAAATTTTAGTTTATACAATATACATCAATATTAACACAGAAAATCATTTTTTAAACCCATGCATCCAATATGTCTTAATTTCTATATCAATAGTGCTATAACACTAACACACTGACTTAATCGTATTTTGACACATGAAATTAGAGATTTCTGGTTTAGAACCCATGTCATAAACAATTTTGTTCATTTTAATGTATACTATCGTCTGTTACATTTATGGCAGTTAAAACTTGTATTGTCACAAGATTTACCCGACTGCTCACAAGCCTTCGACATGCAATAGAATAAATCGGGTCCACATGCTGGATTTGTGTAGAAACTTCGAAGAAAAGCAATTTTTGTTACCAAATGCCATCGGATGTTAATAATGTCTCCTAAGCTTTGTGTATGTTTGAATCTCCAGAAGCATCTTTAATCCTTATTTTAATCAGGTTTTTGTGCGAAATTTCTAATTACAGCGGGAAGCCAGCAATCGAAGACTGCTACGCAGCTGTAGGACTATTATAATTATTATTATGCAGCTGCATGTAACTGTTTACTGCAAACTTTCAATGTTTTGTTGTTCCAACTTTAATTTGCTAATTATAGCAGTTTAATCCGCGGCAACGCGGCCAAAACAGCCGCAAAATTGGAGAAAAGTTGCGCAGTTCATTATTGCAGCTTCTCGGAGAGCTGTGTATTACACAATAGACATACCGAACTTTCCTCGGCAGAATGGAATCAGTGTTGTGGATATTTTTGATTAAATTGGAATTTGTTTTAGTTTGTTGTTCAAATGTGACTTTAATAATTGTAATTGGTTCCGGCTGGGAAATGTTTGTCTAAAAGGATTTAAGGCATTGTGTGTTGTTACTTTATTTGTATTCAGAAAGTTAACGAACGGATCTCCTAGTCTCTTTCAGGGCGGCGGAAAATGTTTCATTTATAACTGCTGTATGTGAACAGGAGAATATGTACATGCAAGTTTACATGCACTGCTGCTGCTATGTCGACAATATTGTGAAACTAAACTCAGTTGAATTATTATTTACGTTGCTGGATACAGGTGTTTTATTATTGTTACATAATATTCCATTTTTATCATGCAATTAAAACAATGTTTTTTCTGCATAAAAATACAGGGTGAAATACTGATCTATAAATATTTGGGAATAGGTACGTCATAAAAAATGAGGGAAATATCGTAAAAAAATTTGTAAAATCCTTAAGTTATTTTAAAACATCGCTGGCTTCTGTAGTTTCTAGCGTCAGCAGCGATTCCGAATACTGAAATTCGAGTGTAGTATTAACATTCTTACGATACATTAGTTTTTGTGTCAAAAATTGTTTACGTGTAAAGCAACTCAGAGTTGATGGACATGTTTATGTTATCTGTTCATTTTTTACAAAATTGTATTTGCAAAAGTCCTCTATACTCAAAACATTTCTATGAAACCTGTTTTAAATGTAAATTTGTAGTTTTTAAATTTAGATAGATGTATAGGTTTTTGCAACAAAGATTTTATTATTATATAGGGTGAATCAATTTTTTGTAGATAAACTTTAACAGAAGATAGAACACATGTTTTTAAGAAGAAAAGTTCATATAAAAATATGTCGTAGAAGGCTTCGTTTCCGAGATACAGAGTGTTGAATATAATTTTTTGTTCTCGAATTTCCATTATAACTTATAAAGGAATGCTTAGATTTTTTTCATATTTGGGAAATAACTCTACCCCTTTCTTAAACAAAACTTCTACGCCAATGACTATTTTATTTAAAAAAACTAGTATTTTCATTATATATATACTGTTAACCAAAAATAATGTCCTTTCTTTTGTTTCGAATTTTCTGTCAGTTTTGTTAGTTCTTTTGATTTTTAATGTTTGATGTAATTCATTTATTATTAATTATTGGCTAAATATTTCATTCTTTCAAGGAAACCTACCTAAATATGGTTTGTTAAGGTTTCGACAAAGCTAAATCTCTTATTCTTTATCTCTTTCTAAAGTAGACAAAATAAATATTTGTTATATCAAGCCATACTCAAATACAAGCCTTTTATAAGTTGAAATCAGTTTAGTACACAAATTTTAACAATCCTTATTTATTTTGTGCTGTGTACATACTAATGCACTGCAACTAAATTACACACAAAAAAATAACATTGAATGAACATTGATGGTAATGTTTACGGAGAAAATTTTTGAATTTATAACAATATTTAATTAAAAATTGTGGTATTAATAACAATTGTTTGCAATAACACATCAAACACTAAAAATCAAAATAAGTTCAGTATTATTGTTATTCTTACTTAATAACATATTTAAAAGAGTATACAGAAAGAACTCGTTTAATTATATTTAACCTAGTCGGGAACAATGTTCTCTTATATTATTTGGAATGGAAAAGAACAAAATAAGTATTTAAAAATTCAAACGCTTAGAACCTTAAAACAGAATCATTGGGAAGAAAGGCTAAATTCGTTGACATAACAATTGGGCATAGCATGGAGAAGATACATATATTTGTACACTTTATACAAGGTGAGTCAGTCATAATGTCATTAATTTTAAGAGCAGATAGGGAATAATGAGTATAATGCGAATACGTGATTATAAAAAAATTTAAATGCATATTTACGCCGAAAAAAAATATTTTCAAATCATTATTTAAACCAACTTTTCAGACTGTCACTGACCGCTGACAGCCTTGGTCGTTTACAGCTCACAGTTCAATTCGATGTCGACCTGATGCAATGTTGTCAAGTTGTAATATTTTTCTATAGAGTACCTACCCACCTAGGTTTTAGACATCACAAATAAACGGTTGTACTGACTATTTTAGAATATCATTTTTTCTTGCTCAGTTCAACTTCAACCAATAATTTAAAATGTTAATATCCAATAAAATCAAATAATAATAATCAAATTATTCTATTAAAAATTGCAAGTAACGCGGTTCACTCAGGTTTTCCGGTAGAAAATACGGCCCAATCAAACGATACCCGTACACTCGCGTGTCGATTTTTCTCTGAGCAAATGTAGCTGTTGAATAAACCGAGTAATAAACCATTTACGTACATTACATAAAAAACGGGTAAATTATTCAGAGAAGCTGAAAAGTGTTTCGTGTTTAAATAATAAGTAATAAAAAACCATCGTGTTGTCGACAGAAAACTGTCCAAGACCGAAATGACATACCGCTTATTTTGACCTACCGTATTATTAGGTCAATAACCTAGTTACCTAGTTTTTGTACTGTTATTTAACGACAAGGAGTAAAACAATTTTTAGTAATCTAGATACATGAATGAATTTTCCTTAAATATTGATTTATTTGTTAATAAAAACAAATGTAGATAATAAATAAATGTTGTCGAATGTTAGGTTATTACAGTTTAATAATTTTGATATTACGTTTTCACTACGTTTTACAAATAAATATGAATTTTTAGTATTACTCGTAAGTCGTAAGTACAATTAATTATTCAGTTTGTAGTCCTAGAAATTTATTGTTTTTTAAGTAGTATGGCACTAACCTGTTTACAGCTCACATTTCAAGTAAAACCGCATTTATCCGTCCATAGCACTTTATTAATAAAATTAGGGTCAGTCGCATTTCGTAAACATTCTCCATATAACACTACCATTTCCATATATTCGGAATTCGTAAAATTATGCGTTATGAATTTACGCCAAATACGTGAGGTGAGACCGAAATAAACAAACTACTGCTTACTTGTCTGTGCTGCTTACTGCTTGTATTCTCTCCATCCCCCCCTCCAAATGTGTGGCACGATCTACAAATTTGGGGGGAAAGAAATGCGGGAAATGCAGAGTACTAAATTGAGGTAAATTTTAATAACACGCTGATGTGTTAGACGATATTATGTATGTAAACGTGGCATCGATGGTTTGATACGGTATTCGATTCTCGTATGGGTGCGTCATCAGAAAGTTCGTAGCGCACCAGGAGCGTCGTGTTACTGATTTTTATAGGGTGATTTGTTTATTTTTTTAAAGGTCGAGTAAAAATTTTTTTTTCGATTTTCTGCCTCCCGAATACGTGGTTAAAATTAATGACATTATGACTGACACCCTGTATAAAAATTTGTTTTATTTCAAGTTTCACTTATTCACTGCTTTTAAAGATACCTTAATAAAACAACTAACTTCAGAAAGAAGTTGTACAGGAAAAGTACCATCGTTTGCAATAATAATGACACTAATTAAAATGAATTTTGCGATTTCTTTCATGCAAAAGCATGTACACGTGATACAAACCAATGTTCAAGCGAGAGAGAAAATTATAACCGAATTCATATCGCGACTACAAACTATTAGAAATAATACCAGCGAGGCAAAAAACACTGCAGCATGCAGCTGTGCTGAATCACAATATCCGAGCACGTTTGTGATGAAACTCCCTCGCACAAAACCAAGCCAAGCCGACATATTAATGTTACGAGAAGTTTCTTTGAAGCAGGCACCTCACGATCTGTCAGCGACAACCCAAATAAAATACTCTCGAATGTGTAGTAAATATGAGCGGTGAAAAATACACTCCTAAATGGCTGTTGGTAATATGATGTAGATATAGAGCAGAACAGCCAAAGGCGCTATGCAAAGATTGTTAGATATTGCCGACTCTCTACACATTTAGTGGTGTTACTGGAGCTTATGGAAATTTGCTATATAGAATCTGTACCTAAACGATCCACTGTGTGCATATTCTAGTACAATATTAAAATAATACAAAAAAATAGAGTGTCAAAGTTGGAATTTAAAAAGTGTGTTTTTTTTGTAATAATTACATTGCTTTAGAATGTATTATATGCATTTATTTTAAGTATATTATTATACTTAAGCACAGATTAGATTTTTTCCATTCGCATCATGTCTCCTTTCCGCCCTTCCCTCGGGGGTGGAGACCCCTGGCATCCTTTTTCTAACGGCGAACCGCAAGTTATACGAAAAGTAGGTACGTATACACGGCCGGAGAGCGTTACACTGTAACTGGCGCTTCTTGCCGGGTTCCGGTTCCGGGGCCGCGCGGCTACGATTTCCGGGCCGGAAAGGGATAAGCCGCCCTGCTCGGTGCTTTTAACGCCCGATGACTAGAACTGCGGACGTTGTTCGAAATTAGGTTACCTGATCCGTACGTGTCTCGTGGAAATTGGAACCACATTCTTGGCGGGAACTACTTAATAATGCCATTAAGTCCGCTCGCATTACGCTTTCAGCGGAATAACCAGCAAGAAACAATTCCACTCCGCTAAACATTCGCTTCTTTTGGTCGGTTTTCTTTTTAACAATTTACTTGCACGAGCGGCGGCTTTTTTGTGGACCCTGGACCCGTATGATGAATTATTGAGTTCTGTATCAAAGGAAAAATCAGAACTTTATGTGTCTTCCTGTCTCACAAATTGTTCTGAAAAATAAGACGACTTCGCTATACGGCATTCGAAGTAGGTGTTTTAATTTCTAGACGATTGTACCTCAGTATGAATTTCTGTGTTTTTTGCTAAACGCTATCAGCAGAAATAAAATTCGTAAACAATTTGGATTATACACAACGCCACAAAGAATAACTTGGTGCTGATGCCGATGATAATGATAAAAATGATGATGAAGCTATGATAATTATAAAGATTCTAATGATAATTATGATGATAACGAAGAGGATGGAGATAATAGTAATTATTTATTTGTCCTATATGAATAAACCCAATTACCAGGCAAAGTACAATAGAAAATATAAATACAAAGTGTAAATACACAAGGCATATACAGATTTGAAAAGTGAGGATCTTGATGGTGAATTGTGTTTTGCCGCTTGCGTGTATTTGTGTCATGCTACACGCATACTTCCACCACAGCGTGTTTGCATCAGGCAGTATTGCCAGGTGGGAAAAATTCAGTGCATGAGAATAATTTCAAAGAAGCATGAGGTTTGGAGAAAAAAGCATGAGATGGCTTAATTTATCAAAAAACACCTCTTAACACAGCTTAATTTTTAATTACTTTTGTAATGCCATTTTTATTTCATTAAAAAGCATTATGTTCTGCTATTTTATCATAATATTACATTGTAAGTAGGTACTTACAGGTACTTACTTAAAAGTTATTAACCACGTAACCTTTCTAATTTATTTTATTGTTAGGCCGGGCGAACGTTGAGGCGCAGTTGACGTGACGCAGGGTGACTCACGGGTCGTAAAATCTGTTGTTTCCAGAAAATGTAGGTACCCTTACGGAATAGAGTTAAGAATCACTGCAATACAGCGTGTGTCGCAAAACTGCGACACACCGCATATCCGTAGACTGTCATACCCGTTTATGTATTCATTGCTAATTATTAAGAGAGCAGTCTACAATAAAGGACATTTCAAGTACCCAAATATTGTAGATACCTACCTCTATTTATTCGATTTTGCCTTTATTTCTCGTTAGGTCTTTGTTTTGGTAGATTTCAAAGAGTAATTTTAATAATTTTATTATTTCTTTTTGTGTCTATTAAAAACCATGAGATTTTGTAATCAAAATATGAGAGCATGAGATTTCCTCGGATTGCATGAGATCTCATACAAAAGCATGAGACCTGGCAACACTGACATCAGTTGACGGACAGTTAGATTTGCAATGGCAAATTGGCGTTGGCGATACGGAACCGATTACCGTAGTAGTGGGGAATGCTAGACCAATGTACGTCGCCGCGCCTCTTATACTTCGTACCTTCCCCGGGATGAAGCGGCAATTTCTACTTTCTCTGTAAAAATCCGCAATTTCCGAATCCGTAAGTGATTTTAAGTTTCCCAATATACAGGGTGATTGCCCCAATATCGAATATCAACGGTTACTAAGATAACAATGAAAATATTATTATCTGAGTTAATTATTGTAATGCATCAGTAGAGAAAAGTATTTATTCTGTAGTTATTATAAATTATAACATTGATTAAAGATCTAATAAGCCGAAATTAATTATTAATTAAGTGCACAAGGTGATTTTCTCTTATGAGTGCTGCACAATTGATAATCCCAATCGAATAGCGCTTCTCTTCTGTTCACTTTTGTTGCATATACTAATGATTTAAATCATTCCCAAAGGCAGCAGTCAAAGGGATTCCCATTTGTGATCTTGGTGGCCAGTTTTGGAAAGCACCTAGGCCAAGCTTTGTCGAAAGCGATTAAGATGATTGATCACAACACGACTAAAATGGGCAGGGGCACCATCATGTACATGTTTTGCCTAATATCCAATATAACATCGTCAATTATTTTCCAAAAATTCTACATATCCAGCTCCAGTAAGACGATCATCTAGCACAACGGGGCCAAGTAATTGATTATTAATCATACCACGCCACACGTTAATGCTTGAACGATGCTGAAAGTTACTTTCCACCATGGCGTGCGGATTTTCATCCAATCAACGATGTTCATTGTGACAGTTATTTACTCCATAACGACAAAATGTATTTGTAAAGGACATGATTTGCGTGTATTGCAAAAATGCAACCTCAAATCACTATCACCGTCCTAAAGATTCTGGACATGCTGAATATGGAAAGGTTTTAAACCATTTTTGTAAATGACTTCCCATGCCGTAGTTTGATTAATTTGGAGACGGGTTGCAATGCGCCTTGTACTTACACCCGGGCTACGTTCTACTATTTTTAGAATTTCTTCTTGCTCTGCTAGACCAGGACCAAGCATAATCGAATGAACAGAGCGCCAAAATTCTACATCAGTAAAATAATCTGTATTAACCTCATTATTATACTTTCTTAAAATTTGAGAAACAGACATTTTCCACAGATCTGGACCCATTTTGGATTTTAAACATAAATTACACAGTATCTCCAGATGTTTGAAAAGTGTAAACCTACAATCGCATACTATGAAGGATAGAACAAAGTCCGGACTAGCTGTAGATTTCGTTGTTTTTTTATTACAGATACAACTTCATCTACAGAAAAAAAATCAATATTAACATTGGGAAAAGACATGCATTCTCAATCATTTAACGGCTGATTATTATGGAAAAAGGGAAATATGCCTGATTAGAAAAATTCGATATAATTTACAATACCGAACGGTTTGGAAACCATTTTAGTATTATAGGTTATAGTATTGGGTTGGTACCCAACAGATCTTTTCTTCTGTATATTCTGATAATTATGATGATGATGATGTCACTAAGACATTGGAATGATATTTATTTATAAATCAGATGATGCTTTTGGTTTTAATAAAAAGTACCTACATTTTATCAATATTCACAAACTTTAAGCAATTCTCGTGTATGAAAGTACGTAGATATTAAACCTAAAATTCTCTAGAGTTTCTAAAAAATAAATTAGCAAAAATTTCTCTAAATCCAACATAAAATTCCTCCATATTGCTTTACTTTTACACATTTTTCCCTAGAAGTGGGAACAAATATATAAATGTGACAATACTGCTATATTACTGTCTTCTAAGCACTAAATTAAATAATAACAATATTATATCTGGTAATCAACATGGGTTCTTGTCAGCAAAATCCACAATGACCGCTGTTCATTCTTTTTACGGTAAAATAACGAACTTGATCGATGCGGGCGAGTGCCCTGTAGGGGTCTTCTGTGACCTTAGCAGGGCATTCGACTGTGTCGATCATGGACAATTGTTAAGGCGATTATATCAGTATGGAATACAGAATCATAGTCTTAGTTGGATTCAAAGTTTTCTACTAAACCGTAAACAGTACACTAGTGTCTTAAATATGTGTAATAATACAAAAACATATACAAACTCTGGTTGTGTTAATATAAGTATGGGTGTTCCGCAAGGTTCCGTCCTGGGCCCCATACTTTTTCTTCTTTATATTAATAAAGTGAAGGATGTATCTCGTGAATCTCATTTCATCTTGTATGCAGATGATACATCTATAATCATTTCTGATAAGTCAGATACAGTGCTTACTAAAAACTGCAATGAAGTTGTCAATAATTTGAATATGTGGTTTAATCAGAACTCTTTATTTCTTAATACTGATAAAACTCAGTATTTGAGATTTCACAACAGGCAGAAATCTTGTTCAAATATTGACATAAATATTAATAATAATTTCTCGAAAAATTCTATATCCTCCCCTCAATCATATGTTAAGTTCTTGGGTCTGTACTTGGACGAAAACCTAAGTTGGAGATCTCAGTGTGGGCATATCGTTTCAAGGTTGAATTCGCTCAATTTTATGTTTAAAAACTTACGTACTGTCTTGACAAACACGCAGTTACTCATGATGTATTATGGTCAGGTTGAGCCATGTTTGCGATATGGTGTGTGTTTCTGGGGCCAGTCTACACATTCTGATGCTGTTTTTCTTGCCCAAAAGCGTATACTGCGGTGTAGCCAGTACTTTTAGCTGCAAAGCATTATTTCCGAAGTATCGGATTTTAACGGTACCTTCACTGTTTTTGTTTGAGTTGGCTGTGTACATTTTTAATAATGAAAAAATGTTTAAAAAAAATAAAGATTTTCATAATGTGAACACTAGGCATAATGAGTTTTTCCATGTGCCATATGGCAAATGTACTGTTTTATATAAATCTCCTAATGTATTTGGTTTAAAGATATTTAACGAATTACCTGATAGTATTAAAAACTGTAAATCTATTACCTTATTTAAAAGTACTCTTAAGCAGTTTTTGGTCAAAAAATGTGTGTACTCTTTTAATGACTTTTTCATGTAAACAATGTAGCTAAGTTTTTGACGATTTCTATACAATTGTTTCACAGTTGTCTACAGAAATAAATATTATTATTATTATTACTATTTTCAATCGCTGTCTTTACCATGCAACACCAAACTTTGCCACTAAATTGTTTTCTTGATGAAGCTATACATTTTCCCATCCACATCCACGAGCATACCGACTCCACAGAATCCTCATACTCCTCATCGTGGCTTAATTTAGTAAATTCAAAGAACAATAAATTCCAGAAGCGCCGTACTGGAAAAGAATTGATACACCGACCAGGGCGGTTTACATGTGAAGCTTTGCCGGAGCAACCGAATTACACGCCCACGGACCAGCTCCCCAGATCGTAAAGTTTACTGCACTCTTATTGAGGCCATTCTCCGTCCGATGCGATATTATAAAAGTCAACAGGGATAATATATTACCGGAAAATATATTCCCCTGCTAATATGCGAAATAATATCCCGGAGGTAATATGCAGGTAGGTACTGTCCGTGTTATTCCTAACGCGAGACATTAAATTGACGGCTAAATACGCCATACAATACTTAATCGTGCTTTATATGGTAGGTATCTCCCAAGCAGATGCCTACACGGACTGTATGGAGACGGTAGTTAGCTTAGAATGTGGCAAAATAATTACATGTCATAGTGTTTAGTTCGTATAGGAAGCACAGGTTTGGGACCAAAAGTGACAAAGAAAAAGATTACTCCTTGTGAGCTATAAGTAACGAATACGACGATGTCTCGGCTCTAGGAGTATTATTGGAGAATCAGTAAAATAAAACAATTATATTAAAGAATAAGAGCCAAGTACAACAACAGCAACAGATAAAAAAAACTACTTTTGTTACAGTCGGTTATCGAATTCGTCACAAACTGTGTTTCTGATACTACAGATTCGGAAATTGCGAATCTTTACAGAGAAAGTAGAAATTGCCGCTTCATTCCAGGGAAGGTACGAACTTTAAGAGGGGAGGCGACGTGCATTGGTCTAGCATTCCCCACTACTACGGTAATCGGTTCCGTATCGCCATTGCAAATCTAACTGTCAGATCAACTGATGCCAGTGTTGTCAGATCTCATCCATTCCGAGGAAATCTCATGCTTTCATACACTGCCTTCATAAATGATTACAAGCCACGTGACCAGGACTCTGATTCTCGAAGAACAACTCGTATGCAAATAAATTACTTGTCTCTCTCAATTGCCGTAGTGAGGAAAAGGATATTCGCATATGAATTGCTCTGCGATTGATTTGAAAATCTCGACCCTGATCACGTGGCTTGTAATCATTTATGAAGGCACGGTATTTTGATTACAAAATCTGATGCTTTTTAATAGACATAAAAAGAAATAATAAAATTATTAAAATTACTATTTGAAATCTACCAAAACAAAGACCTAACGAGAAATAAAGGAAAAATCGAGGGCAAAATTGAATAGATAGAGGTAGGCATCTACAATATTTGGGTACTTGAAATATCCTTTATTGTAGACTGCTCTCTTAATAATTAGCAATGAATACATAAACGGGTATGACAGTCTACGGATATGAGGTGTGTGTGCTGTATTCACGCTGTATTGCAGTGATTCTCAACTCTATTCCGTAAGGGTACCTACATTTTCTGGAAACAACAGATTTTACGACCCGTGAGTCACCCTGCGTCACGTCAACTGCGCCTCAACGTTCGCCCGGTCTAACAATAAAATAAATTAGAAAGGTTACGTGGTTAATAACTTTTAAGTAAGTACCTGTAACTACCTACTTACAATGTAATATTATGATAAAATAGCAGAACATAATGATTTTTAATGAAATAAAAATGGCATTACAAAAGTAATTGAAAATTACTCGCTTCTTTGGAATTATTCTCATGCACTGAATTTTTCCCACCTGGCAACACTGCTTGATGCAAACACGCTGTGGTCGAAGTATGCGTGTAGCATGACACAAATATACGCAAGCGGCAAAATACAATTCACCATCAAGATCCTCACTTTCCAAATCTGTATGTAAGATCGATATTATGTTTATTGGCATTACAATGTAGTCACCTTGTAAAACAGATCTTCACTTGAATTTGCTTTAATGTGTGACCACGCAATCGGATGTCTGTAGTAAACTTTTATTATCACCAATGAAATGACCAACATTTGTACATTAAAATCGCATTGCGACAAGTTATTTTGTCTGCAAGTAAGAAATGTATACATACCTTTAAATACATGCTGATATCATTCGGCTTTCTAGTGTAGTAGGTATAATTATAAATATTTACATTAAACTTTAAATCTATTTTAGGGTGGTATCGAATTGATATGATCAGTTAACATACAGGGCAATTTGTATGTAATAAAGTTTATAACTTTTTAAAAATTGAATAATCCACGCTTCCTGTTTTGCCGTGATCAATAAATGCTTAGCCGCAGACGTTTTGCCACACATAACAGATGGCATCTTCAGCGCTTCTCTTATCTTGAATGGCGGCTGATATTTTTTTATATCCACTGCATAAAAAAATTGTTTACAGAAAAGTTTTAGGGCACCCTGTATATGACAAATAAATAAAGAAATTAGAGTTTTATAAATTCAAAATGTTCCGCAAATGGTATTCATTTTGCTGATTGTTGCTTTTGTACCTGTACCTATTTTCATAATTAATATTCATACTCGAATTTGTCAACGCATCAATTAAAGTAATGTACTTGTTTGGACTGCCAACTTTTATCCTATTTGGAGTGTTCAATTAAAACAAACGCGAGTATTTCAGCAACACCACAAATAAATAATTGCATGGAACTACCGTAAATAAATCAATTCACCTGTATTTTCCTCTCCTATACAGGGTGATTTATAATTTATCAAAAAAAAACCCCTGGGGATGTCATGAAAAATGAAGTCAATATCGTAAAAAAATGGTAAAATTCTTAGTTTCCGATTATTACTATTATTATCATTTGTTTTTCAAGTGTCAAAAATGGCTTACGTGAATAGCAAGTCGGAGTTGATAAATATCGTTTTAATTTATGGTGAAGTAAGAAAAGCTTTAGTACCTTCTAGTCGGTATGCCAAATGTAGCTACTTTTACCGCGGTAATGCAACGAGGGCGTGACACGGAAAATTTCGATTTCGATTTAGAAAATTATATTTGTAAGTCCCTTGCAGATTCAAAATTTTTTTTTGGTAAGTTCTGAATCACCCTGTGCAAAAAATGATACAAATGCATTACATCCTAAAAATTGAGTCATCTCAACTTCATCAAGACAACTTCTTCATGTTGCTTATGACGTCTAATAGCTTCTTGTACAGCGTTTTCAATTTGCTTCTCAAATTATTGATTCATCAGTCACTTGTTCGTTATACTGAATTCCCCAATAAAGCGCCTGTATTCTCTACAATGCACGACACAAATGATAAATGATTATAACGTCTTTAATATCCGAGCATTCGCGGAATTGTAACACTGCACAGAGGCTCTGGGGGCAATAAAGACTGAGAAAAATAACGGCTACATATTTTATGAATTATTTATAATTTAAAACTGGAAAAATAACGGTGTATTTCCTACATTCGATTTTGTACAAATTGAGCCGGCGCTTGTTATTTCAGGGTTATTTTTATAGTTAGAGGATATGTAATGATTCTCCGACAAATAGGTCACATAAATCTAAAACGTACCTGAAATAACCAGTAGATAAGTGAAACAAAAATATGGGAACTGTGCTACTATATAACAAAAGTTGACATAGTCTTACAACTAAAAGCTGTAATTTAAAAGTGTTATCATCAAGAGATAGCATGACGGAACACTACCATACATTATAAAAATATATTGAACGCGTTTTCATGTGGTTAAACGGAACTTTAAATGGAAGATGCACTGGCTGGAATGGTCGAGTGCTACAGCCTGTGAGAACACCTGAACTGAATCCTATGGATTATTTTATATGGTGACATTAAAATTAAAAGAATTTGATACGCAGTGGAAATAATCACCATGGGCAATTATTGCAAATAATAATGGCGATATTTATTTTAAAAAATATAAACGAGAAGAACAGCAACTATTACAAATGTGGATAAGAATGGTATGTACTACTTTTCTTATGCAAAAGATATTACAACCTCTACGTTGATCTCTTTCAAATAGTTCACGTAGAATAACAAACGTCACTGTCACTTGGATTCTCGAAATTTCTTCGGTCTTCGAGAGCGTATCTTGCATCAAATCAAGTAATGCTGGTAATGTTCCAGAAAAAGTCAATATTGTAATATAAGATAAGATCCGTATCAATATCAATAAGTTGCTTATCAAATTAACATGTAAAGTCTTTAGTATATGTATAATATCTTCACGAAGTGCTAAAACAAGGCAAAAATTAAAAAAAAATAGAGAAATAGTTAGTCAACAAGGTTTTTACCCAATTTCCATTGATACATTAGCAGGCCTTTTTTTATGAACACTTTAACACTCTATATCTCGGTAAAGAAGCATTTAAAACAAATATTCGTACCTTGGTTCTTTTTCAACCTTGTATAATGGATACACGATATCGTAGTTTTATCAAATCTATAAAAACTTATTGCAGAGTCCTTCGATTCCACTTATCTGTGCAGTTTCAACTTTATACGTTCAAACCGAAGTAAAAACCGTCTATGGGGGCCATTAAGTCGTTCTGACTAGTTTGTTTCTACTTTTTGTGTGATACCTTCCGTAGAGTTTTCATCTTGTCATGTGGTTAATTTTACACCACTTCCAATACAGTATTTTTCAGTGGCAACTCTACATAAAGCTAGGGCATGTAAACTATTGTATTGATGTGTATTTTTAAAGCATATTTAAAAAAACATCAAATACTTTTTCCTATCAGACTCTCGAATCTAAAGGACTTTCAAATATATATCAGGAACAGATGAAGCTGTAAAAAACGTGTTACAATTGACTCTTACTTATACAGTCATTCGCGAGCAAAGTCAGTAGCGTCACTAAGAAATTTGAAAATAATTTAACTGTGTTAAGGGTATTTCGAAAATAGTTATTCATAAAGGGAACATCATTTGCCGCCGGTTTTCGGCAATAGGGGTGGTTTTACCCCCACGCGGGAGGTGTTTTTCACCTTCAGCATTTTTGGAAGAACATCCCTGATCTCTTCCTTGCCATTCAAATTCCCGCCAATTTTTACCAAGAATTGATCGACCATTTTCTCACGTTTCTTGTTTTAGGTGTTTACTCCTTAAGGAGGGGTAAGTCGGAACAATATTGAAAAAATCGAATTATGCTCACCTAAATTTTTCATGACGATCAATTTAAGCCCACCGAGACCTCTGCACCCCGTTCTTGCTACGCACTACGCAAAAACGGCGAAAAAATGTTTTTTTTTTTCGGTTACTCATTTTCAATAATAATCGATGCTAGTACCAGTGAAAAAGGACTTTCTTTCAGTAGTGAAATAGAGGCAATTTTGTTTCTCTAGTGAATGAAGTGTAGGTTTTTATGGCTTTAAAGAATAAAACGTCAATTATGTGGAGATTGTGGATACATTATTTTTAAAATTTATGTAGGGGTACAATTAATTTGCATTTTCAATGATTCCGTTATATTATTTGTCCTGTAATGGGCACACTGTTAAATAGATAAATAAATAATACTCGGCGGGGAAATTAAGGCCCATATCCGTTAATCTGGCAATCGGAGAAGAACGCGTTCGGTTTTGCGCCCCAATCCGATGGACGCCCACGGAATCCGGGCAATTACGTCGTCACCGTCGCCACGACGGCTCGCATTTGTAACCTTGTCATTGTTAACCGTATTTCGTGCTATTTTCAGCGGCGCCCGCCTTGGCAAAGCTCCGGGCGTTACCGCGATAATAACATCGGGGTTCCGCCGCAAACACAAGCTTCGCTTTATTGCGGTCAACGCTTTATTATTTCCCTTTTTATCGGACGGAACGAGATTTTTTTAAATAATTTCGTTTACTGCCGGTCGACGTCTACCAGATTTTTCTTGTGCTAATATGCCGCGCGCGTAAAATGTTCAAGGCCATCGCTGTAACCTGAAGGATTATTATTTAAATGTTATTATGACCTGATTTATCGGAAGGAAACATATTACTTCACATCTAATTTTTAATTACTCTACATAAGATATTTGAAATGTTTTCAGTTTAAATCAATTTCGTCACTTATCTTTCGTTTTGTAATCTGCTGGTGAACAAATAATTTGGCATGGTTTCACTTTAAGGACGCCGTATTCTTGAAATACTGTTTTCTACAAATATAAGTAATTTTAGATGTTTAAGAACTGAATAATATCGAGTTTAGCAAATAACAAGAATGTTGTCTCATGCCACCTGCGAATATTCAAAGGTACCGAAGTAAAATCAATATATAATGTCAGAAAGGGATCTATCCAACAAACTTTTAAGTACTGAAATCTTTCAAAATATGTATGTGAAAATAATTGTTAAAATGTGGGGTTAGAATAGCGAAATAATGTGTGTCATACAAATGCATGTTAAAAGTTGTTATATTATTTGAGGAGATTTAAACAGTAAAAGTGTATAAACAAACCATCAATAATTTTATAATTTTTTATTTTTCGAGATTTCAGCGAGAAATACGGCGACCTTAACTCAATACGCAACACTTTATTTGAAAAGGCAATACAATACTAAACATATAAGAACATTATTAAATAGCAATGAATAAATAAATATTATTTTTAGAATTAACTAACAGATTTGCAACATAAATCTAATTTATGCTTAACATCGATACTCCTTCCTGTATATACAAATACTGCAAGATTACTCTTCATACACTCTACAACTTTAATTAGCAAAACGCTGTTTGTAAATTAATTTATTTAACTTACACATCTAGTCCAATTAATTTTGAAATTCTATTTTACGAATTACAGCTAATTTGATAACTCATAGTCGATAAGTCCTTCTTAACAGAGAACGTATTATTAGATCGCGGTTTAGGCGCATCCTGGACCGTTCCGTGCCGAGCTGATGACAGACTTTTACAAAATCAGTCACATAATATGTCGTTCTCTATATGCTTCCGACTTGTTCTACTGTACTATTTAGGTATCAAAATATGTTTTGTGGAATATGTATTTTAATTAGCTACTTTATTTAATAAAAAATTACTAAATATACAGACTGTTCAGCTTATGTGTCAAAAATGTAATGAGATCATAAGACATCAAACATTTTTGGGATTCTATAGTATAATCAGTGTCTGTACAGTTTAAATTGATTGGATGACATTAATTTCGGATATGGAGAATATAGGTGTAATATTTTACTATCAGCAAAATATTTTAAATTATTTTACTATAAATGGTAACCGATTTGACAATAAGCAAAATTACAAACATTTATTATTAGCTTTTTAATAACATCATATCCACAAGTATTTCAATTAAATTTTTGTCATATACGAAACCACAGTGCATCGGTTTTGATATTTACAAGCCAACTAAATAAATATGATCATAGTATTTATATACATATATATTCTTGATTAAGTTCCGATTTAAATAAAATATTAAACCTACAACAAACGTTCTTTTTTTAGATTCTATATCCGAGCCTTAATTATGCATAATAACATTTTACTGTACTTTCCTTCACAGAGTAAATTAAAAGCAGCAACAAATAAGTCAAGGAGAAAAGATGTACAAATATAAATAACCCAGTAATTTCTTCATACACTTCTTGTTATTTATCAGCATTCCCAAACAAACAAGCAACAAATACTAAGTTAGTTTGACAAATTGCGGCCCTTTTAACCTTAGACTTGTACCCTATTCTACTTCCTTATTAGCCATTTATCAGTTTCTATGTTAACGAGACCCCTACACAAAGAGTACATTAAGGTGACTAGTGATTAGTTTCCATTGCGACATTGTAGTCAAGCACTGAAAGGTGATTGATTTTTCTTTATTACATTGACATAAGTTTACTATTGACACAGTACGGAAAAAATCTAATATACTTAAAGTTTTAAACTACATTCAAGTGCAAATGTATTAATTCAGTAATAAAGTATATGTGATATAAATATTTACGCAAGAATACCTAATATTTTGTTAAAATATTGTAGAAGAGGTTATTCTTCTTTAAATTATAGGTTTATATATTTGCAGGTTTATCAATTTGACAATTAATAGATAATTTAACTTGAATTACTTGTTATAAATATTAACAACACAACTTTGGCAATTAGTATGATTTTGCCGCATACAGATTGTAGACCACAGCATGGAATAGAACGCCAAAAGATTGATTTGTACTTCTTGGATAATTCTTCAAAAAATCCTAATAATATATTTCCTTGTATTTCATATTTTATATTCTTAGATGTATACGGGTCAGTGAATCGTTTATAAAATTGTTCGTACTTGGTTCTCGATTTATGTGGCAGTTGCAGCAGCTTTTTCAATTTTAAGAGGCAAGTTTTCTGTTTCTGAATCACTCATTATTTCAATCAACACCACAATTTTCTCAAGAAAATGTAAAAACGAAAACTTCATTTTGTTTATAACAAGTTTGACAGGTTCCCATAACAATGCCTTTGCTTCTTGATTTTAAATCAAAACTTACAAACTGGATCTGATTTTGGATTTGTCTGAATTTAAGGTAGTTGTAGATAAAATTTTATATAAGTAGTACATGTGGGATATTTTATTACATTCGTGAAATTACATGACTCGGACTATGTCTCACTCATGTATAATAATGCCTATATCCCACTTGTACTATAAATAACTATTGACAGATTCATCAGTTTGACATTGTCGACATTCAATTTCGAATAATTTTAATTTATTGGTATAATAATTTTTATAGTTAGATATTTGACTCAACTTAAAGGAGGCCACCTGATGAAGCAATCCTAAAAATGCGGAAATAGGTCAGATCTCATCTATTGTGGTTGAATTTTCGAGTTCCCACTGTCAGAAGTTAGACATCTATAGAGTGTTTTCATTAAACCAGGTTAGTAAATTTAGATAGATTAATTTCTTTAGATAATTATTGAATAGAGCTTTGTCTGTGGAATTATTCATTAGCATACCTAGATGTTTGGTATCAGAGAACATACATATGACTTCATTGATAGGAATTGTAGGAGATTTGATATATATTAGCTTAAAATACCTTTCCAATACAGTAAAAATCGTCTACTCATGTTCCCTCTTGTCGGAACAGTCATCGGTTGCCTCACCTCATTTGCCATACTGAGGAGAGCTAACAAGCTCAAAACCGGTATTTGTCTGGTGTGTCGTTAATGGATGACTTAGCATAGAAATATAAGAACATACCTGATGGTCATTAAAAAGTCCCGAATGTTTTTGCTATTTACTCAAAATTTTGAGAATTTTGTACTTCGGATTTATTGCCTAAAAGTACAGACCACTTTTTTGTGTACCGGTATTGTTAAAGTAGTTCTTCTTCAGTGTTAAAATATTTCCTTCATACATTTTTTCATGAAACGTTATTTTTTGTATTTAGGAGAGCATCGCACGTATTTTTATTTAATTAGTTACTGATATCTATTTACTGTACAATTATTAACATTATTTGAAACAATAAGTGTTAGAAAATTAATTTCAATGTTTATTAGTAAAATTTTTAAAACACAGTTTGATTTGTTAAAATTCCATCAGAACTATTGTGCTCTAATTTTAAAATAGCTTCAATAAAAGACCAGTTATACAGAAACACAAGAAGTGTACAAATGTAAGATTTAATCAGTTTAAAAAACAATTTATATTGAAAACAGCGCTGAATAAAAACTTAATGTCTGTATTTCTTGAATATTTATAGGACTTTCGTTTCAATTTTCATTCTAAATGAAAACAATTAGGCACTGGAACTGTATTTAAAGAGGTAATTACCACTTGGAATACTTAATGCTATAGTTTATGACACTAACTTTAAACGTCTCTTGAAAATTAAACCAAACTACTTGTTTTCTAATAAACACAAACAATTACATAGTATTAACAAAATTTTAATCTGAATTAAAGAAAATGCGGTATTTCTTTTATCAGAAATATTTTTCAAATTAAACAATCATAAAATTGTAAAATCATTCTCTATTCCAATTACTGACTATCTCCTAACTACTGTAGCACTATTCTCGCCGTCACTCACGTAGTAAAGTTGCCGTTTCCTCCAACTTTTGCTCATCTATCAATTAACATAACTAACGAATGTGTCTTTTAATTCTTAAATAACAGATGAGGTGTTCATTAGAAGGCCCTAACTAATATATATGTCTGTCTACACACCCACATGCAACTTGCCAAGTCAATTACGTTCCGGTTCTCCGAATGTATGTAAATTTATGCAAAAACTAACCGAAAGTAATCTAGTGAGCGGGGTGTATACAGCGCTGTGGCTACTCCGGGTTTAGATAGCTCTCCACAAATTACAATGATATACAGCAAAAAACAACATTAAAATAAATTCACACTCATAAGTGAAATTATTTGGTATTAAATTTTGCGTGAATTTAATATTTTAACAAAGAAATGAGCTTGCCAGCATGATATTTAGTTAAAGAAACTAAAATATGTATGAATAAGAACTTATTGTGTAAAAATAAACAATACTAGATAGAAAACATTTAGCGGCTAAAGGATCCGGAAAAGAAGGTGATAAGGAACAACGAGCAACTGCGGACAACGTTGTTTCTAGGTTATTGCCCTTCATCAGCGCAGTGCAGCTTAAACAAACAAGAAGAAAAAAAAGGGAGGGCAAATGACACGACTACACAGGAGAATGACCAGCAGCCACCTATCCCTAATTTGCAGCATCGTGCCACACATCCTCTGTTTTGAGGACAAGAGTAGCAGTCGCTGCGGAAGAGAGTCCAGCGACTACTGTGTCAGGGTCTCAGCCAGAACAATACAAGTACAAAAGGAATTAAGCGGATCGTAAATATACAAGATAGAAAACATTTAGCGGCTAAAGGATCCGGAAAAGAAGGTGATAAGGAACAACGAGCAACTGCGGACAACGTTGTTTCTAGGTTATTGCCCTTCATCAGCGCAGTGCAGCTTAAACAAACAAAAAAAAAAAGGAGGGCAAAACAATACTCTTCGCAATATAACGTGCATACTTTTGCAAATTATATTTTGCCAACAAACAAGTATGAAGTAAAGTAGGCATTGTGTCATCTTGTTTGTTAATAATGTTACTGACAGCGACCAATTACCTAGGTCAAGGCACGTCAAAATATAAGACGTTTATTTTTGAGAAACACCATTGGTTTTCTCGTTTTAAGGAGACATTTTGGCATGAACGACATTTCACTTTCAGAACCACCATTTGACATGGCTTAGCCCTAAAATAAGGACATCTCATTAAGTTGTCGAATTAAAGAAAAGGTTTCATCGTTTGAAGACAGCAGTTCAGGAAAAACTGAGAAGACAGCATTGGTTTGGCTGCTTCCGGGCTGTTGGCCACGTCGTCGGTTTAGGACTCTTGACGTTTCGAGAGACATGTCGCTCTCTTCTTCAGAAGATCTGAAACTTGAGAATATGATGTCTAGTCGGTATTTATATAGGTGGTGTTCACTGGACCGTTCTGCTGCGGTGGGTGGTGTAAAGGGTTGCACCGCCTCTTGAAGAAGTGGAAAATCAACATTATCTTCAGCACAACAAGGAAGATAATGTCAGGCTTTCCCAAGACACCTGGAAGTTGTGAAGATCTCCAAGGTCCCGGTTTATACAGTATACACGTATAGACACATCAGCACCAGACTGAAGGAGCACAAGAGCCATCTTAAGAATAACCACGTGGAGAAGTCAGTCGTTGTGGAACATAGATCTGATACAGGACACAGGATAACACTTGAAGAAACAAAAGTTCTGGTGAGGGAACGGCGATTCTGGCCCAGACTTTACCGGAAGTCATCGAGATACACAAAAACTTCATGAATTTCAACAGAGACAGGGGATATAATTACCAGGAGTATGGAAACGAATCGTGGAAGCGGAACGCCAGACACCGAACAAGTCAACCGTGAAAACCACCCACCGCAGCAGAACGATCCAGTGAACACGACCTATATAATACTGGCAGCTACCAGTCGTTGGAATGACTATGACTATTGTAGGTACTTTAAAGTGTTTTGCCACTAGTCAAATAATTAATCTAGGTCAAAGTTTGTTTAGTACAGATATACACACAATCTCAAGACCCCCTCAATATAAAATGATTCGATTAAACCTAGTGGTTTTTCTTAATGTGGTAAAAAAGTACATGTAACAAAAAAGACAATAAAAAATTGCAGACCATGAACCTTTACTTTATTACCAATGTTTTTACAAATCTGGTCAGTAAATTTTTGTACATTGTAATATCAGGACGTGAAATTTCTGCGTTTACACGAACCAGAATGACTGCTTTACATGATGCAGGATATTCTAATAATCAGATATTGAACATGCTGGGCATTCCTAGATCATCTATTGAATGAATAGTACACAGATATGAAGAATTTGATACAGTGAAAAACAGATCACGTAGTGGACATTCTCGAGAATCTAATGAAAGGGAGGATCGGTAGTAGACACCGCACATCTTCAGCTTCAACTCTCAGCGCCCACATTCAATGTACGTTTCGCCGTGTTATATCGACACCTACTATTCTAAGACGACTCCACAACGCATACCACAGAATATTACCAGTCAAATTTACATCGAACAAGTTATACGCCCATTTTCTACTCCCTACGTAATGAATTAGGTGAAAATGTTGTGTTTATGGACGACAACGCTCGACCACATCGCGCAAGAAGGGTTTAACAGACACTCGAAGCAGGACATATCAATAGATTAGATTGGCCAGCCAACTCTCCTGATATGAATCCTATTGAAAACATGTGGGATTTCGTTGTTAGAGCCATTTATAATCATATTCGTCCACCTCAGACCGCAGATGAGTTAGTCGTAGCGGCAGGAATGGAACAATATTCCGCAAGAGACCTTTCACCGCTTGATTCTCAATGCACAGACGTGCCAATATGCTATTGCAAAAAAGCGAATACTCAGAATTTGCTTGGGAGATTATCTCCGAGCTATCATATTCTCCTGATTTTTCTCCATCAGATTTCCATCTTTTCGTCTCTCTACCTAACAACCCCTCTTAATGACTCTGACGCTTCAAAACTAACTCATTGAATTCTTCACTTCAAATCATTGATTTTTTTCAGTCGAATATATATTTTGTTTAATAAAAATAACTATATTTTAAATTCAATAAAAGCGATACGAACTTATTTATATATATATCAACCCAATACATTAAACTGCTGATGCGGAATAGGATATGCCTTATCAGAAGTAAGCCCGGGGCATTTCCTGAAATACTCGCCCTAATGCTTCCTTAAAACTCTACAAAGTAATGTTACGCAACGCGTGAACGACTGAATGTCAACTTCCATGTTTATTTTAGAAATATCACATCCAATAATATTCCCTAACATTTTAAAGTATTGTCATCCGTGCGGAAAATATTTTGTGTGCAACCGTCGAAGTGGAACCAAAATGGAGTGCCAGTAGTTCATTTGTTTCCATAGCCACCCCGGTCCCTGAATTTTTCACAGCACATGCAGTATTTATGATACATTTAATAGAAGATTACTTACTATTTTTGTATAAAAAACATTTCTTCATACCATATTCTAATTAAAATATATTCGATACAAGTTGCCAAATTATAGAGTATTGCCAAACTTCACGTCGCATGTCTAAAACACCTATTTCGGAATATGCATCGAACAAGATTTTTCGTAAAATCGTCAAATAAATATTCTATAAATATTGTTTCCACATAATCTTCGATTGCATTTACTAAAATGATCGCTAGACTATTTTATTTAAACAACTTTAACTAAGCTGCCTATATACGAACTATAAAATCTGAAATCAGTTAATAAATACGCCACAACTTAAGACAGTATAGAGTTGCTTTATACAGTCACATTTTCGTTCATCATGCAAATGTTGAGTAAATCATTTTAGAACACATAAACTCGACTATAAAGCCATTTATGCCTTGCTGGATCTTGTGATGGTTCCCCTGGGTGGCCGAGTGCAATGGAAGCCGAGACAAGATTATTGCATATTCTTGTTTTAGTCACAAAATGTTATCGGGAAATGTTATCACCCCACGGTATTTGGGAAAGAAGTGAACGCAATAAATGGCGTTCCGCGGGAAATTTCTGGAAGTACACGCGTCAATTCGTCATATATTTACATCCGAAACAATCGTTTATGATATTTTAACAATATTCTTACCCCTTGCTATGTTTACCATGATAATTGTTAAATGTTTATATGATAGAGCAAAATTAATTTCATCAAACAGTGATATTTTTAATAACGAACTAAAATTTATTAAAAATGTTTTAATTATTCAAAAACATTACAGATAAAACGAACACTATAAGACAAATAAAAGAAACTAATCATACAATAAAAATTCCATACATTCCTATATTATCAGAAAGGTTAAGAAGAATCGGTAATAAATTTGATATTCGAACAGTTTTTCAGGCAACTAATACTTTACGATCATTTTTGTCTAAAACGCGTCCAAAAAATGAGATACAAAATTCAAAATATTGCATCTACAGCATACCTTGTGAATGCAATAAACATTATGTTGGAGAAACGTCTCGGCCTATGAATGTTAGAGTTGAGGAACATAAAAATTATATAAAAAAACGGGAATTTGTAAAATCAAAAATTTGTGAACACGTTTGGGAAAACGGTCATTTCATTCAATGGGGTTTGGCAAACATTTTAGAGAAGGAAGATAATGCAACAAAAAGAAAATTAAAAGAGACCGCGATTATTTTGTTGAACAGAGGTAAGTGTATGTCAAACTGTTCAGTAAACATAGATCATTGTTGCCTACAGTTGTATCAAGAAGAAGTTAGTAACAATAAAATAAAAATCATTTGACATCTGTATGGAAGCAGATAAACAAATTTTAAACTGTCAAACTTGACATACTTTTAATACATTTACTATTTTGAGAACGAAAACAAATAATTTTTTGAAACGGCAAAAATACGGAAGTGCGCGATACTGATGTGATTTATGTTATTTTTTACTTATCTCTCTTTTTCAGTGTAAGATTTTTTGGTTAGGCAAACTTAGTTTCAAAAATAACCCTTGACTGATCCGTTTGGCGCAAGGGTTTATTTAATTAATCTTTATTATTTCTGAAGTGTGGCAAAAACCCAATCAAACTAAAAAAAAGATAACTATGTTCAAAAAATATGAAAACAAAACTGCATCAAAAGATATAACATTTATAAAATTCACCAGCAAATAAATTTGGAAGGCCGAAAATATTAACAGCGGACCAACAATATGATGTTTTAGTGCGAATTTCTAAAAACACACGTACAAGCACACGTCAAATTTCAGCAGCTAAACTGGCATCAGTCAGTCGTCAATTAGTAGAATACTCTACAAAGAAAAATTGTATCCTTAACATTTTATTTCAGTTCAACATTTAACGCCACAAGACCCTCTAGCTAGGTTACGGTTTGCACAGTTTCTTGGCCGACAACAAAATGATGACCCAACAAAATATTATTTACGGACGAAGCCACATTTACCCGACCAGATATTTTTAATTGGAGACTTTAATATCCTGTACAATTAAAAGGAGCAACAATTGAATAAGGTGTGTTGAGCTCAGTCGCTTTATTTTGACATTAACAATCTGCCCTTAAGCTATGTACCATTATTAATGACTCACCTTGTATATTGTACTAAATTATAAAACAATATTATTTTTAACATGTAAAACTATCGAAAATTATGTTGACAATAAAAACAATTGCCTCACGCATGCCGTGACGTAACTCGTCTGATTTCTTGCCGCAACAATGTACGTCTAGCGTTAATTCTATTTCCAATATTAGAAAATCGTGCTCGACACTGAATTTTTTTCTACTACTCCTGTTTCTTTTTAATAGAAATTTAAACATATATTATTATTACAAGCTTTCAATATTGTACATACCTAGTAAAAATAATGTTCATTTTCATTCTGTGAAAAGAATAACAAATGTTACAGAAATGTTATTCCACTCTATCTTGTCAAGGGTGTTGTACGACAAGAAAAACAGGGCTTCCCACGTGTTGACACTGGATTATATCAATATTTTAAGAGTTACGTATTGAAAGAAACCGAGCAGGCAAAGCTTTATCTACAAAATACGCTCGACGCAGGGCGCAATTTGCTACTGTCTTCTGTTTTGAATAACTCTCAAACGATTGCCCTATTCAAGGAAAACTTGGAAGTCGAATGTGGGGTATTGAAGACACAACTTTGTTGCAAATGAAAAGCGTCTACGAGTGTAAGGGGGTGGCGTGCAATTTCGAACATTTTTTTTACTGAAATGCCAAACAACGCGGGAAAATATATATGCCTTTTAGTTCCTTCTCTGTAAAAGAAAATACTAACTTCCAGAAAAGGTTAGGTTATGCAAATTATAAAAAAAAATGTTTCTTAGCAAACCTGAACGGAATTTATATGAACAACTGCCTGTCTGAATGTCAAATAAAATGAAAAACTAAGTCTGTTTCTGCAAGCTTATAATGTTTCCTTCACCTTTCGCCATTAAGCCCCGATCGTATTGACGACGAAGTTAATATTTTAATATAAAAGTTTTGTAATTTCACAAAGTGAAACAGCTCCCGAAATTAGAAAACTTGTTGCAAGTTTCGTAATATTGTATATTCATATCTACGTTTGTAAACGTCACTTTATTCTCTAAAATCGTTTTGAAAAATAAAAATTCCTATTATTCAAAAGGTAATAAAATAATGTTTCTATGTCTTCTAGTGGGTAACAGAAATTAAATGCGAAAAGACGAAGGATATCAAAATTTGTCGACAACAAACAAATCGGAAAATTTCTCACAAAAGAAGAAGCAGAAGCTGGATAAAACATATGAGGTGTGTCAATTAAGTTCCGGAAATTTAGTTATAACTTGGAAACTGGCAACATTGCATCGTTCGTCAATGTTTCTGTAGAGAGGGGGGACCTTCATTTTAGTTTCAGTCCAAGGTTGAAGTCGATATCACGTTTGGTTTGTGTTTTATGTGTATTTCTTGGAAGTCACTTTTTTAGTGGCGTCGTGAAAATGAGTGACTTAAATTACAAGCAACGTGTTGTGATTCAATTTTTAGTGAAATCTGGCGAAAAACCCTCGGAAATCCTTAAAAATCTGCAGGTGGTGTATGGAGACGAATGCATGTCAAGAACACGCTTGATTGAATGGGCAAAACGGTTCAAGGAGGGGCGTGAATCGGTAGAAGACGATCCACGTGAAGGAGCTCTCGTCACCTCTCGCACTCACGCGAATGTTGACCATTTGCGTGCACTGATCACGTCTGACCGGCGCCTAAGCATTCGTGCGTTGTCTGACGAGTTAAACGTCAACAAAGAAACCGTTCGCAAGATGTTACACAAAAATTTGAATATGAGAAAGATTTGCGCAAAGATCCGTAAACAGTGGGTGGAAAAGGGTAGAGAGTGGCTAACGAAAGCGAGGATGTCCAAGCCACGACTGAAGGCGATGTTGATCGTTTTTTTCGATATCCACGGCATCATTCATCGTGCATATGTTCTTGCCGGCCAGACAGTGACTGGACAGTTCTATGTTGGCGTCCTGGAACGGCTGCGGGCCCGCGTTTTCCGTGTGCGATCCGCTACTACTACAAGTGAAAATGATTCCAATTTTCATGGAAACAAAGGTTCAGGAAGTTGATCTAACCTGAAAAACATTATCCCGTTTTGTTTTACAAGACTGTAATTCTTAAATTGAGTGTTGATTTGCAGGTAATATCATATTCAGCTTTTATTATTGCAGGAGAGCTTGTATAAGTACTTTTAGGACACAACTCTGTACTAATTCCCTAAAAAATTGTACGATTGTAATAATTTAGGCGTAATGGCAAAACCCATCCCCCTTCATTGTCCATAATAAGACCGAGGTCTACGTAACCGAGTTTTTGTCCCATCCTTTTATTTGGAATTCTGATTAAGGTGTAGGAGGCAGGATTCTCAAGCACCCTTCCGCCTACAACATTTCTAGGTAAATACCCTTAATTTAATGCCATGTTTTGCGTTCTGCCTTTTAATAAGATCTTCATGTTTTACTAACTCCCTGAAATGAAAATAGACTTGTGAAAAAGCAACACAGCAATATTCAATATATTGTAACTGGCCATTCTTGAATTATTTCACTTTTATCTGCCAGAGTTTGTCACAGACTTGTAACACTCTGTATAGTCTGAAGTGTCTTCTAAGCGTAGGAGTCTACAAATAAGTACCGACATCATTATAGCGATCGACTTAGGAGTTCGGATAGCAGGCCGTCCCCATAGAGCCTAGTCCAACAACAACAAGGGCAGGTAAAGTTCCTAGCTTATGTAAGAATTAGTTAACCTGCTATAGCACAACGACTAGAAAAATCATAGCAGTTAGAATAACGGCAGGGATCATGAAAGAGTTAAAAGTAATTTTAGTTCATGCTCATATTCAAGCAGTGATCATACTGTATAAAACACCCTGTATATAAGCCTAGCTGTCGCGATATGATTTAAATTTAAAACGAAATGTACGCTCGGTGACTTTTTATGCACGTCAGTTCCTGTCAGTATTTTTCATGCTCCTCCGATTAGTCTGCTGTTTATGTAATATTCGTCAATGTCAACATATTAACTCTCTGCTTATACGTCGCACTGAATTTATTGTGCAAAACGTTATTTAAATATCACTATTTTTATGGCACATGTGAATGTATTGTATATATACAGGGCGTATCACAAGAAAGTATACAAACATTTCTTCATTCGTCTAAACGAGACCTTTTTCGATAATCAAGAAGAGGTTTATTGAATTTTACAAAAAAATCCTTGGGACAGTTAAAGAAACTTTTATTTGGCTCAAAAAATAATGACAAAATGTACTAAACCAATCAAATAAAAAATAAATCTAGTTCTTCTTGACGTAAATCAAAAATCAACAAACATTTTGAAGCGTCTCCCATTTCAACAATGTTATTCTCCCCCTGTATTGACTTGAATTTTTTAATATCCAATTCCCAAACACAATGTTGCATTGATACCAAATTACGAAATATTTTGATAAATCTCGATCAGGACACAAATTGGATCGAACAATATGACAAAACTAACTGTGAATGCGTAACTGTTAAAGCTGCCACTCAAAATAATTAATCAGTCAGTCGTGGCAGTAATGTTTGATGCCCAGAGGGAGTTACAATATTATACCATCGCCTGGGATGATATCGATTCGAGTTTGTACGGATAACGATATTTGCGTTTTCTACAGATGATTCCTGAAATATATCGGAGATATCTGGTACACGAAATAGTTTCATTAATACATTCATATAATAATGCATAGATGCAATAACAAATTAACAAACCTTAAAAAGTGTGAGTTTAGTTCTAGTAGGTACTATATTCATCAATCATCAACAACCATGTCAATTAAGGCTGGTACCTTAATAATCTGTAAACTATTTTCTCCTTTATGACTTAATTTTTTAACTGTAGGCTTGTTTTATAATTACCTATGAAATCTGTAAATGATACTGCAGGAAACAACTATTCCGAGGACTAATACCCCGTAATTATTTACAGATTTAATGGCTCGTCACCCAGGGCGAGAGGTCTGCGTTAAGTACCTGCTGCAATGCAGGTCGCTTCCTGTATGTCTACCCGCCTAGGCCGAGCAGGAAGTAAGCAGACCACTTATATCTCACCTGCACTCAGTTTATATGTGAACATACATATGAAGGAACAGGAACTCACCTATTGCATACTGATGAGGACTAACAAGTTTGAAACCGGTCTGTGTCTGGTGGTGTGTCCGACAAGGGTTCTTGGCCGTTCACACAGATACTGCAGGAGTAACTCAATGCCGGTCGGGGTATAAGTTCGCGGAGCAGTTGTTTCTGCAGTAATTACAGAATATATATATTCCGTAAAGTAAATGACACGCACATTCAAATCGTAGTTTCACTGCGAAAAAGAGCCTTAATTCCGAAATTCCATTTCCATACACACTGACATATTTATTTCTAAAGCAGATACCTAAATTCAATAAAAACGTCTAAGGTACTATCGGGCGCATCATTTATCTTGAACTAGACATGATTCAAATAAAATATGGCACCGCAAAAAATTATACGCCCGAGGGATCCTTGTTACATCTAAATAATACAGAAAGGTTAAAAGGGTAAACCATCCATTTACATTTTCGTGAGAATATGCTGACCAGACGGAGCGTCAGTATAGCGTCTGGATAGATTTATTATTTAAATAAGACTAAAATATATACGTTTTATCTCATAGGCAAATTTTATACTTTATACAGATTCATTTTTCTCTGGGATCCCAAGAGTTTCATCCCGCATACTTCAAAAAAGTTGTTACTGTTTGCTTTATACGTAAGTATACTATTTTAAATAATGAAAAATATATGGGAAATGCCTAATAAAAATTATACAAAAGAACAGGTTATTAGATACATGGTGGTGTCGATCTCAAATACCTCTTAATGACCTATAAACGTCAAAAGTTGTGGACAATGTGAATAATTAGATGGGACCATCGTCTGCTAAGTCACAGCGGCTGTGCTCTATCTAATCTGTTCAATAGACCGCATTAGCGGTGACGTTACAAATAAGGCAACCAGCGTTACAAGTGTCAAATTCTACCTTAAGGGAAAGTGATTTAAGAATCAAAATAAAATCAACAAAATAACACTTACTTCCTTCTCTTATTCAATTGCCACACTTATTTAAGAAATGTCATCTGATAGATTTTATACATACAAGATTAAGTTCAATTTTGACCAGTTTGGATTTATATAAGTTTAATTAAATCGGATAATACTTCTACTAATTTAAATGTGAATATACCGTTAACTTTATTTGCACTAAACACATAACATTTACGATTGCAACCATATATTTAAAACATAAAGCATTTAAAGGTATAGATAAACTCACTTATACAAGATTTAACACTAAAAACACACAAAATCAACATAATCTCAATATACAAATTTGCAAATTAAAGTTTTCTGACAGATGACGGATAAACCATAAAAAATTATTGCTCAATTGAGCTTAATTCTGTTTTGCTATTGGTGGCGAAAGAACATATTTTAAAAATGTATTTAAAACATTTAAAGAGAAAAATATTTTAAAATAGATAGTCCAATAGTTAGTTGAATTGCGCGGTTTAAGGCGTCAATACTTGAATCGAGGTGACTAGATTACTGTGGGTTCGACCTCCGCAGCCGATAGACCGTATATAAGCTATATTCGGTGGAAGGAAGAAGGTGGAAGAATGCTGGCTTGGGTCGATGTGAGAGATTGATACTGGTTGACGTTTGACTACTCCCTAATTAATGAGGTTTTCCAGGTTTCCCTAATTCCTGCACTGAATAGTGGTTAGAGCCTATCAACGTAAGTCTTTCCTGGGCGGAAATGCGGCCTGCTTAATAATAATATGCCGCCACTCTCCTGCACAAATTTCCGACTACTGGGCTAATCCCTGTGATTAGAATTAGAGGTAGAGATATTATTATTATTTTTATTATGAGGTAAGTTTATTGCAGTGTCGATAGCAAATGTCAAATTCTGACATTTATGATTCCAAATTCTTAGCAGCATTGGAGTCGCCACACTACATGTAACTAATGGTAAATTTTGAGTCAGGTTTGCCAATATGTGGAAGTCTGCTGGCCTACATTCGTCATCCCGTGGGTTTTGGATATTGTTGAAGGCCTTGTACTATGAACAAAGGAACTACATTATGGGACAACTACCATCAGGTACTTTTGATTCTATGTTTGCCTGGATCTCTAACTACATACAGGGTGTTAGAGGCTTGACTGCCAGACATTTAACAGGCGAGTACTAGTACTATAATATATCAAAATGAACAAACAAAAACTTATATGACCTGGGCCCTAAACCAACCATTCTCGATAAAAAAATGTACAAATCTCTAATTTCGTTAATTAAGAGTTCTCACCATCATTTTCTGCATTAAATTACCATAAAATGCAAAGATTACCCCTTCTTTAAATTTATTTATATTGACTTTTAATAAAAACAATTTTTTCGGTAATCAATAAAGTCGATATCGCGGAATGTGGCAACAGCGCCAATGACTACAGATCAGTTGGTATCTGAACTCCGAAATGTCTGTCCCTTGTCTCAAATTCTTCTCATTTTCTAAATGTTTCATTGTTTGATGAAATTGTTAGCATATGTGAACATCACGATACTCGTATGTTATGTTATGGAAGCTCGCCCCAATTCGGAAAGCACAATGTATTTATTTAGATCGTCCTCCAACGGCAGTTGTCTAATAGAGACATTCGTTGAAGTATATTAACGTCTTTAATTATGTTAGTTAGGTATTGAAAGATGGCAGTGCATTTTGATTTTTAGTAAGTACTTAATTTTTTTTTTCAGTTATGATTATTTCTGCGACGTGAGTCTTCTTCGAAGTTTTTATTACTTATTTTACAAATTCCTGATTGGTTTAAGTTATGTTACTGTTTTAAACATTTAAAAATCACCAAAATTTAAACATTTAGTATAAAAAAAAATCATTAATTCTACCATTCTCTGTTCAAAGATAAAATTCAAAACCGTAGTCTAAACTAAATTCATTCATTTTCACAGTGGTCGTTTATCTTTGGATTTTTTGTCATCACTAAAAAATAAGCTGCTACGTGATAGGCAACCTACAAACCGCTCGCCTGGCACAGTGTGCATTCGCACTGTTGCCAAGTTGTAATAAAATTCCTTGATACAATAACAAGACTTATTTTAATAACGGCTTGAATTAAGCCTTTGTAGTATTTAACTTTTCTGTTCGTTTATACTTTATCTATCTTATACTGACGTTATGGCAGTTATTTCATTAAACAAGAATAACGCAATGCAAGGCTTTTAAGTGGCATATATTTTAAATGCCACGTCTATGGCAAACGGGTACATGTGAGCAAAATTCGACCCACATTCTACTTGGTAATGTGATTCATAGGGCAGTGTGTTAAATTTTTTATCGCGACGTGCGCAAATGCTGGCAAAATTATTCCGGAAATGCAGTAAATTACGTTTAAAACTATTAAGGTCCACAATTTCAAAAGTTGGTGCAGATCCCGGTTGGGCCCGAGTTTAGAAATTATTGCCCCAGTGTTGTACAGCTTTTATACACATGCAGAATTTTAATATGAAAGTTAAACCAAGAAACTGTGCGGCGGGTGCCGCTGAGCAGTGATACGTTCCTCGGCTTACTGTGACCTAAGAATGTAATAACAAATTATTAAAGTGTTTTACAATTCCGGCAGCATGCCGGCTCTTATTAGATACATAAATTATGTCCCGCTGAATATTTGATGGATGTCTTACCTTTGGGTTAGAACCATGCTAGATCAATGAGAGGGAAGGGGGCAAAATGATGAGGGTTGGGAAATATTTCTTTATTTTTAGAATTGATCGTTGTCCTATAAGTAATTAGCGTTTTAGATGTAAGCGAATACAGTATAGGTATTAGACACAGTAAATTAAAAAACACTGGCATTTATATGAATGCAAAGTAGTCGACATAAGAATATATTTAACTTTATACTTGAATATTTTATACAGGGTGATTCAGAACGTACAGGGGACTCTTACAAATACAAATTTGTAAAAAAATCAAAAAAGCAGTTCGAAAATGATTTACAAATACACTTTTGTACGGCATTGGGAACTGGTCCATTGTAAGACCTGATAAGCATGCAATCGGCGACCGGATAAAAAATGGAAAGAAATTCCCAAGGAATTAAATAAATAACATTTTATAACACTTATTTTATTACTGTATTAGAAAGGTATTTTAAGCTAATATAAATCAAATCTTCTCTCCTGCAATTCCTATCAATGAAGTCATATGTATGCTTTCTGATACCAAACATCTAATTATGCTAATGAACAATTCCACAGACAAAGCTCTATTCAATAATTATCTAAAAAAATAATCTAGCTAAATTTACTAACCTGGTTTAATAAAAACACTCTATAAAATAAAATAAATCTGTAAAACATAGAAAACGGGTTTCGAGAAATGTTTAATAGATAAATGATGAAAAATTTAGCAACATATATCCCTTATTTAATATATAAAAACAGTTTCGCTATTTAAATGAAAAATTTTTGAGAATATCTGGCTCTTATTTTTACTAAAACTACAGCTTCTGAACGAATAAGGCTTATGTCACCTTCAATTTCGTCAGAAAAACATACATACATGTCAGAATAACTTCAAAATAATACACACACGTTTGTGAATTAAGTCATACATAGACAATTAAAATATGACAAACGATTTGTACGAAAAGTACACATTCAACTAAAAGGGATTGTAAATCCTTTCAGTGTTCAAGTCCGTCATTGTTCAAAGTTAAACAAGACAAGTATAGAGAGTTTGAGTTATGCATGGGATTTAGGTAAAATCCATATTCCACAACTTGGAAATACCTTGCAAATCCTTTTATACTCACATTCTTAAGAGTTGTCCCCTTTCATACAGTATTATCATTCTAAAGCTGACCTATTTGACGTCACAGTCACAAAACGGTTATTAATTGTTTTTGTGAATCAAAATAACATGTGTTTGTAAAATAATAGTAACACCTGATTAACAGATTAACAAATTTCTAAAAATCATATATATTTTTTTAATGTAACTTGATACACGAAGTCAATGCTGTCATTATAGACTTTTTAATTAAAACTATATTAAAATTTGCGCAGCCTGTATTAGAGAAATGTAATTTTAGGGACAAATATTCCCTCTTTCAAAGGATCTGAACACGCTACTGCATGAGAACTAAAACGTGAGTATAAAGTTATTATATCGACATATTTTTAACCTGTTCAATATTTTACTAACCTATTTATAAGTTTCAATTACTTTACGTATGTACATTAATTTATTAAGCTAATGTTCATTTTATACGCAAGCTTTGACTTTGATATATATATATATATATATATAGAGATTTGATGTACATATATTTTAAATAGAAAATAATGTAAATTCTATAACTAAAACACTTGTCATATTTTGGTATTGTGTTATGTATATGCACAAACTTTGTTATCAAAATACAGCTTTAAAAACCTAGGCACATTTATAACAATACTCTACAATAATTAATATTTATCTTCCTAAAATTGTTTATTTACTGTAAAATATATCGATATTTTGAAGTATTACAATTAAACTCAAAAATAAATATTATTATTAAAACATATGCCTTTAATAACAACATAACAATGTAGCTGCTGGAAGCAATTTTTACCATTCTCACATCTCGGATATTCTTTGAGATACGAAGAATCTGTTAATATTTTTATTTAAATTTGGCCCTCTATCTAAAAGATCAACGATTACATCTTAAGTTTTTCGAAAAAGTAGACACCGCACATCTTCAGTTCCAGCTCTCAGGGCTTCTCAGTGTTTTATCGACACCTACTATTCGAAAACGACGCCACAACGCAAATTTACGTGCTAGAAGACCATTACGGGTCCCCATTCTACTTCCAAGGCATCGTGCTGCCCGTCTCCAGTGGGCGCAAGAGCATAGGGGTTGGCTTTTACGCTAGTGGTGGTGGGTCTTATTTACAGACGAAACTAGAATTGGACTGGTTACTGATGACAATCGACAAAGAGCCTGGAGAGAACCAGGTCTTCAGCAGCGATTTCATTTTGCCCGTGAAATTGCTCCGAATGAAGAGGGTACCGTACAGTTTTGGAGTGGAATAATGTTCAATCGCCGCACCCTATTAATTCGCATACCACAGAATACGACCAGTCAAATTTACATCGAACAAGTTATTACGCCCATTATCTACCCCCTACGTAATGAATTAGGTGCAAGTTTTGTGTTTATGGACGACAACGCTCGACCATATCGCGCACGAACGGTTCAAGAGACACTCGAAGCAGGACATATCAATTGATTAGATTGGCCAGCCAACTGTCCTGACATGAATCCTATTGAAAACATGTGGGATTTCGTTGCTAAAGCCATTGATAATCATATTCCTCCACCTCATACTGTAGATGAGTTAGTCGTAGTGGCAGAAGAGGAGTGGATCAATATTCCGCAGGAGATCGTTAACCGCTTGGTTATCTCAATGCACAGACGTGTCAATATGCTATTGGAACGTGGTGGAGGTCATACCGACTATTAGTCAAGTATTACTTGCTTTGTTACTTCTTTTTGATTTAATAAATTTAAAAAAATATCATACATTTGCTGGTTTTTAATTTTTAAGTACTCAGTTTATCGAACATATTCGTTTCACAAAAAAAAAGATTCAGAAAACAATATACTTTTATAAATGCATTTAGATTTCTGACAAAAATATTTCTTTAACAAGAATGAGGGGGGGTCCAAAATTTTTAACGTTGTGTGTAAATAAATAAGTAAACGAAAAAAATAAGATACATTTTGTGTATAGTGAAGACCTCCTCCTTTATGTAAAATATGAATCATATAACGTATCAAGTATAAAATATCTTGTTAATATCCTCGAGTGAAAATAAATTATGTAGGTAATTTAATTGCCATCGATTTTCCAATGAACATTATAGGAATCTCAGTATTGGTTACGGGCCCTCGTCGGCTCCCCACTAAACATACGCGGAGCCGATCCGTTTCCAGGTCTTCGTTACGAAAGTCCGGGGCACGGAACGGCGATACACGCGAATTTTTTATTATTCCCCCCGTCACGCGACCCATTTCGCGATTCCCTGAATTTTCAAATAACAATTTTCATGTCTTGAATGCGAAGGCGGCTCGCCGTAATGTGACTTTATTTGATTAATTGCCGGAAAGTAAGGCTCCCCGCGTAATTAAGGGATGGCCGCCGAGGAATAAACTTTTTTTTATCAGATCAGCCTTCCGCTAAAGCACAATTTAATTATTATGTACCCTTGTACTCTGCCGGGTAATTTAGATAAATTTCCGTAAATAGTTATGTTCGGAGTTGATTCTAATCGGGGATTTATTTAGCCGGGACGGATTAGGGAGGACGATATCCACGAGAAAAATGAATGCCTACCCTTAAACTGCAGATGAAGACTAAAAAATAAAATTTATTCGCGTCGAAGTAAAAATATCGCTCCGGCTTGAGCTTTCTTATTCTAACTAGATAAAATCAAAACTTAATTTTATATACATTTATTTTGCTTTTATGTATATACAGTGATTCGCAATTTATCAAAAAAAAAAAATTTGGGAATAGATGCGTTATGAAAAATGGAGTCAATATTGTCAAAAAACATGTTTGTAAAATCTTTAATATTGAAGTTCTAGTATTTTCAATCTTTACATTGCTACTGTAGTAGTCTTTAGCGCCATCGGAATGCAAGCGCTTCCGAATACTGAAATCTGATTTCAGTTTTAAAGCTTTTGCAATAGTGTTCAGTTTTTTAAGTGTCAAAAATAGCTTACATGTAGCTATAGCAAGTAAGAGTTGATAGATATTGTTTTAATTTATGCTGACGTAAGACAAAATGCAGCTTCTCGTCTGTAGACGATTTCTGGCAGACAAGTGCCAAATGCAGCTACTTTTACTGCGTGATAGGGGAAATTTGCAACCGAGTCGTGGAAAACATGGAGGTCCAGGGTGTCCATGGCGTATTGCGGCAGCTGAGGAACACATTTTAAAGAATGTTGAAGAGAATCCCCAAATAAGTACCTGGCAAATCGCTCAACAAAACCAGAGAATATCCCAATCAACAGTGTACCATGTACAGCTTCCAAACGTTGATACCAAGATATTATCCCTTACCAATTAGATTTTGTGCAATTATGTCAAAAATTTACGAGTTCAAAACGGACAAGAACCAGAAACATTTTTGTGTTAGTTCGTAGAAACTGAGTAACACGAGTGCAAATGTCTTTTGAACAGTTGATATAACATCAGGTACGTCAAATTATTTATTAAACAAAACTACAAATTTAATTTTATTATTTATTTCTTAATAACATATCGGCAAAAGTAATTGAGTTTACTGAATATAAAATAGGTGTTATAATATTTTACTTATTTCTGTCCTTGTGAAATTATTTAATTTTTTTGTTCATTCATGTCCGATCGCTGACTGCATGCTTTGCCTTGCGCAGGATCAGGTTATACAGTGGATCTGTTTCCCATGCCGTGTTCTTTTAAAAGCCAGTGGCAAAAATATAGTTTGTAAAATCATAATAAAATATAAATACTAACTTCGCCGTACATGATAATTTTAAACAATTAAATCTACTCAATTCTGTTGAAAAGGCTTAGTTTGTTAAATAAAAAAAATCTTTAGGGAATCTACTAGACTCTTATATTTAAAAATATGTTCCCTTTTTTATTTTACTTTTCAATACGTTTCTGTTTTTTAATCATTTACTGAAATATTTTAAAAAATTTGGCGCCCCCTTACACCCTAACGATGCGTTATTTCATACAGGTAAATTAGCATAAATTGTCGTATTTTGATCTTAAGAATTTAGGGTGGCTTGCTATAGTACCTGCATTTCAGGAACACTCTGTATTACATAAAATATATATTTTTATGACATGCACTCCATCGAGTGTGATTTTCTTTGTAAATTATTAAATGAACAGCACGATAAAATTTTTAACGATCATGGAAATTGACTGATGATCTACAAGCACGTCTCTAGTGGCCTACTTGAATGACTCTAGAATGTTATATATCACGTCACCTACACCTTTAAACATAACTAATCCCATATTATCAGTAAATAAATAGTATAGCTTATAGATATAAAATAGAGAATTATTTTGTATGCAATATATAAAGTTCAAATGTAATTTAGCCCGCAACTACACATATTCACAATTATACCGCAGGGTAAAATATCAAAACTTTCCCAATCCCTAAATGTACAACATCCATATTCATAAAGTTCCTTTAATAAATATTATTTTGGAGGTAAATTGTTTGGATGTGAGTTTTGATTAATTTTAAAAAGGTTTTACTTACATTACATTCCAAATTTATGTTCAGGTTGGGGCTATAACTTACCTGAAAAAAAAAAAAATTACAAAATATTAACATTTTCCATCAATTCAACCCAAATATTATTACGTAATTAATTTAAAAAATCTTTGATTGCCTTAATTCTAAAATTAATAAAAGAGGACACAATTTTTATTGGTTCTCTGAACATTCTGAAAAAATCGCAGTCACAGCGCGTACAGATTCTTAACGTATATTATGAAGAGACTTTAACTGTTAATGACAGAAATATCAGACAATGATAACTGAATATATATTGCTCAGATTGGATGATATGAGCCGTACATTGGAAAAAATATTGTTAACTGTCACCACAAACTGTGCTTAAAATTTTGTCATAGAATTAACTACAAACGTAATAAACTATACAAGTTCGTTGTTATGGTAAATCCTAGTAAGTAGTAGTATTGCAGCAATTGGATTGTTGTAAATTATGGTTTACTATATTTTGTAATGGCATACTGTAAAATTTAAAATGCGGCTAATTGTAGCATTATTTACTACACATTGTATTAATGTATGCAGGTAATTTGGATCGGTCAGTGTTCGCGCGGTTTAACGCGTCAGTACTTGAATCGAGGTGACTGGATCGCTGTGGGTTCGACCCCCGCGGCCGGTAGACCGTATATAAGCTATATTCGTGGAGAGATTGGCACCCTCTCTGCGGGTATGGTAGGGTGGAAGAATGTTGGCTTGGGTCAATGTGAGAGATTGATACCGGTTGACATTTGACTACCCCCCTAATTAATGAGGTTTTCCAGGTTTCCCTCATTCCTGCACTGAATGGTGGTTAGGGCGTACCAACGTAAGTCGTTCCTGGGCGCAAATGCGGCCTGCTTAATAATAATATGCCGCCCCCTCTCCCGCGCAAGTCTTCGACTTCTGGGCTAATTCTCGTGATTAGAATGAGAGGTAGAGATATTATATCCAGAAATATCAATTTCAAACAAATTATTACTACAGTGCTTTGTAAAACCTCATAATTTTCAAATTAATCATTGATATAAGGACTGAACGATATAGGGCCTAGGAGAGTGCCTTGAGAAACCCCACATTTATCCACGAGATCTTATATTTACGAATATGTAAAATTTGCTTCCCAAAAAAGTCTAAATGACTGACTATGTCGAACATTAAATAGAATATTCAATAAGAAAAACAGATACCTACATTTAAAGGTATCTTGTACAATTATCCGAAACATCAATTTCCTCCGACTTTTACTTTCGACGCATTAAAACAGCTTCATCATAAAAATTGGTGCATTAAGAATATTATTAATGCAACTTGAAACGTGTATCTTGATAGCAGAGTTGCCGTAGAAAGTTTTGAATAATTTCAAACATTTATTTTATGTTAATTAAGCTCGAACTTTCCTACCAAGTTTTTAATACAAAGGGAAGTTTTTCCCTGAAAATATAGTTTAATAAATGCCGCGACCTATTTAAGCGTTGGAAATGTATTCGAGAAAAATGCTGCGCCAACTTTAAACGGTCATTTTATTTAAGTAATGGGATGTTTTCCTGAAAATGAGCAAGATTGATTTCCTGAACCCGTTTGTGAAATACTCTTCCGTTTACTTAAAGAAAACTTTTCAATCCATCAGAAAGTATTGTAGATCTCAGCTCGAGTTTAGGATTCGGAAAACTCCAAGTACACAATCGCACGGGCTCGTCACTGTTCCTACAAGGGACATGTACCCTTTGTTATAGCTCAAACTCACATTTTCAATCCGCACGACATAAAAAATGTACTCTTGTTATCTCAGTGAAACACTGGTTGTAATATACAATATAAATGTACATATTATTATAGATTTATATTACAGTAACTGAGAGAGCCACCGTGTCTGAGGACCAGTTCTTACAGTAGCATTCTTACATCCAACAATAAGAACTAAAATAGATCAAAGCTCATAGCAGTAACAAAATTGGAAAAATATTTTTCTCACTAAAATGAAAGAGAAAACGGCTTTATTTTTCACCGTAGTGAGAAACGTAAATGTAACAAATATGTTAAAGAAAAATCGTCAATATTTATAAATTTTAATATATTAATTAACATTTTACAATCAAGAAAGATATTTGAATATGACAAATACTTATGATCATGGTTATTTTATATCATTTCTTTTTTATATTGTTAACACACTGCAACTACAGAATTATGTGACTATAATATATAGAAAACAACCTCAAATTAGCAATAATAAAGCTATAATTATTACTATTTTTAAATTATATATTCGCATTAACTTTTATTTTAATATATTTTCCTGCACAAATAAAACATTATTCGGGAATTGCTAGTTTATAATGTTTAATAATGTCTATAATGAAATGACACTTTACGTTCTAATACTTACTGTTTTTATGTAACTACATAGTATATTCATCATTCAGATTGAGTAAATATCGACCCCGTTAATGTACAATTGTCTTTTTTTTAACTCACGAATGTTCAGCATTTGTTAATCTTCTAATTTTCCCCATTGTAATTAATTTCAGCAATTGGATACCGTCCTTCTAATCGATATTTCAATTGTTTATCGCAAATAAAGGGAGCAGGGCATTTTTTCATCGACATTATCGCAATCGGCCCCCGGCAAAATACAGGACTGTACTCAACAATAAGTACCGTCAGCTTTTTAGGTAATTTGATGACACGTTTGGAGATAGACAAAAAACATTAAATTTTAAATGAGATCAAATGAGCATCGTACAGCTATCAAAATAAAACAATAATTGTTTTTAATATTATGAAACTAACATTTTGGTGATGAAAGCATTGGGAGACAAACCATCGGCGTGAATACGATGGGGTTCCTATTATCAAAATAAAGCAAATAAAATGTTTCTCATCCTTCGATGATGCCAGTACACCAGTATATAGCTCATTCTCTTTCCTACATATTATTTGTGCTTTTATCTCGGCTTCTCCTGATATATTTAAAAAAGTAATAGTTATTATAATAGTGTAAAATATAATGTACGTATGTAATATAGAGTTAGAATACAATACAATACAATTTACTGAACCCAAATTCTTACAATATATGCGTAGTGCTAGAACAGTGTTACAAATGTAGGTACTATTGTTTACAAGGGTTACCTGTGTGAACTTGAACACAAACAAATTTATAAAACAAAAATTTAAATAAACCAAAGGATAAACCCAGCGATTCACTAGAAAATAGTTTTTACAACAATGTAATAGCTTATAGAAACACACTGAAATTTTCTTTAACAAAAATTGTTGTTCTTTTCGAGAAAAAATTGTGAAGGATTTATTATGTTTTTCACAGTTTCATTTTTATATATAAATTTAGCCACATTAATAATATATAATGCCTTTAAACTAACTACACCTGAATCAAGAAAAGCAGATCTGTAGGATATCTTTTCTTTTTATTAAGCACAATTCTGAGTTATTGTCTGAAGCTATTTATTTGTGGCATAGTTTTAGTTTTTCTTTAGTTTTTTTGGGTTTTTGCCACACTTCTGAAAAAATAATAGAGATTAATTAAATAAGCCCTTTAACATTTCGAAACGTCAATAATACGGAAGTGCGCGATAGTGATGTGATTTTTGTTATTTTTTACTTATCCGCTTTTTCAGTGTGAGATTTTTTGATTAGGCAAACATAGTTTCAAAAATAACCCTTGACTGTTCCGTTTGGCGCAAGGGCTTATTTAATTAATCTCTATTATTTTTTCAGAAGTGTGGCAAAACCCAAAAACTAAAGAAATAATTTTGAGTATCCGTTTTTGAGTAACTTTGACATTTTTTAATTGCCTGCTATTTTAGATTCAACTAGTGATTTATACGTTAATTTTAATGGGCGTTATAGTAAAATTTACGTAATTTGAAAACGTACAATTTTTTAAAGTTTCGTATTATAGTACGATAATCTGCATGACTACTCTATTTTAAATTTTGATTTAATATTATGCCCAAATATTTAATTTCGGAGGTATTTATTTCATTTCATTGGTACATGCGCAGTTACACCTAGCATGAAATATTAACTTATCTATCTGTGGCTGACTTTTTAAACTGTTTTTGAGTAATTAAGACTTAGTAAATTATAATCCAACCAACACTTAATTTAGTATAACCTTTTTTCACTATTTTTAACTACATCAGTCCAGGTACGCTCGTGACATATTAGAACCGTATCATCAGCATAAGACACACTGGGTTTGTTCCAACAACAGCAAGAATCGATTCTGAACCGTCCAAAACTAGTCAGTCAGTTCAGTTGTTAATGTACTCTGGGCGAATGGGACGTCAGACGGTGTTGGTCAAACATTTCTGTAATTCTGGACCAGTTCTCAATGGCTGTTGGAACATACCTTATATTACCAGTTATATCTAACCCCAGCATATTATTAATATAAAGTAGAAACAGTTGTGGACTTAAGATAGTTCCTTGTGGGAGAGACAGAGTGAGTGAGCAGGGAACAATCCACAGTTCCTTTTTAACATCTGTTTTTCTAATGAGTGTAGTTTTTTCTTGAATGGGACTGTAAATCGTCACAGTTTCCGTTATTGGTCAGATTCAAACCCAAGGTTTTTCATGAGGTGCATACACAGCGACCGGAAAAATGAAATATATGGGCTGGAATTTTCGGTGACCGGCTGGTGGGTCCTTTTTTTCTTTGACTGTCCAAATGTATTTGCAGTTACGGGAAGACGCTGTTGACCCTGCCTTGACTGATATTATGGAAAATGTTCCAGAGTATGATGAGGATCATTTGATTTTTCAACACGACGGTGTTCCTTCGCAGTATATGTTAATTGCCCGTCAGTCAGTCCAACGTTTTCCACGAAATTGGATTGGGAGAAGAGGCAGCATTGAGTGGCCTCCACGATCACCGGATTCATCGCCCCTTGATTTTTTTGTGGAGATACCTAACTAAAATCTATAAAACACAGCCAGCGTCGTTGCAAGATTTCCGTCAAAGAATCGTCGACGAATGCCATCGAATTACTCCGGAAATGCTTCAGAATATGCGCGAATGTTTCGAACAACGCGATTATCTTTACTTTGCGTAACTCGTCGAGCAGTAAACCAAATTAAGCCAAAACAACGGCTCGTCGAGTGCCGCTAATGCGATCCTAGTAGATATCCGACTATTGCCCGCTGTTTTATAAATGCTTTCTCCCATCTACATAATTCATGGCCGCCTCAGCGTTTGCCGCCATATTTCCGTGCCGGGACACCGGAACATCCCGGAGAATTCCGGGCACGGCTTCCATCGAACGCAATCAGAAATGACGACGCTTTCCCACTACTAGTACTACACTACCGACGCAGGCCTTCTATTCACTTTAGGATTTTGTTAGTGGATTTCCGATGCTTACTGGAGATTGCTCTACAGCTTTATTTCTCTTTTGAATATTGAATCGCATTCCCATTAATCTGGGTCCCTTTCGGCGCTGAAAGAAGAGCACAATGTACTTCGAAATAAGTAAATAAGAGGCAGCGGCGGTATGGGATGCATGGGAATTACTTTATTTCACGTAGCCTGGAAACGGCGCTAGTTACATGCATGTAGGTGAGGATTGGTGAAGCTTCGAAACGAACCCAATAAACACACGTATTTTAAACGCATTAGAAATGTTTCAACGGTTGATAAACCGTATACATTAGAAAATCATCGTACAGTAACGTAAAAAGGTTATTTTAATCGAGTTATGTTATCAGGAGCGTATTTAGGACGCTATGTTAATGTTTGTATAATATTTATCTACCTATGTATGTTTGATTAAACAATATCTAATTTCAGATCAATATTTTGAGGAACACGTATCTACTTTATAAAATAACTGCACCGGCAATGAAAAGCAGATATTTCCAATCGGTATTAATTAAAAATAAAATATTATTCGACTTATTTACTCTTCGACTATCATTCTTTTAAAATTAGTTCTTATCCTTATTCAAAAGTAATTTAGTTAGTTTCTGAGATTTTTGTGGACACGAATTTGGCTGACCAAAATGATAGCTAATGTATGAGCACTTAGAATTATTTAATGATTTAAATGAACCTTTAAATTGTCACAAAATTGCTGCTACAACCTGTACAAGTAACTTGACGTTGTCAGCATACGTTAAATAATTTCTGTCGCAATGAAAAAAAAATACCTTCCGTATGTGTATACAGCAATGCTCTTAATTTAAAAAAGTACTTCATGTATGATAATGTTCGCAAACATCATTACGAAATTGGGACGAACAGAAGCTTTCCGGCGATGCATATTTCAAAAAGCTATAAACACGGTTTTAATTCATTTACAGCTTTCCAATAATTAGCAAATAATGAATACCGGCAGTCGATAATAAAACGAGCTTACACGGCTTCGTTACAACTACGTATGCTATCTAGAAAATGTATGTTATTCCATAACTATATTAATTGATTTAAGGTATAACTGCTGCTTCTGATATTCTTATCTTTATCGTAATTTTTCTTTGATGTTTTAGAAGAAAGTTTTCCGTTTATATTGCTAATAAAAAATGTTTAATTATTCATAAAGAGCGTATGGAACAATATAAGCATGAAAGAGGTATTTGAAGCGTTAATCTTTTCATCAAAATAAACAAAAACAGCAAGTTTCCTTGGCAAATGTATTTCTAAGGTCTAAGGTTGTGACCTTTAAAAACTCAGAGCAAAGTTTTTAATTATTTAAGGAGCCTGATTCAGTTTTTGAAGTAAAATGTTTAACCCTATCAGAATTAAGTCTTTGTTAGGTTTTCAGCAGTTTATTTTTGTATACTAGTACATATTATCTGACGTATCTATACGGGGATATGTGGGGACATCTAAATAGAATGGGACAGGACAGAGTAACGGTATCAAGGGGGACTTTCTGATTATATATATAAGTATATCGAGTTGGCTTAACTGTCACAAAAGCTCTCCCAAGAACAAATATCGACGGGTCCCCGGCGAATTTTGAAATATTTTTCGCTTTTCTAATTGTAGAGGGGGGGTCAAGTTTTCGTTGGAATACCTAGCCTTTATTACCTCTATCGCTTCTAATCTCTCTAGGTATGATTGACAATTTTTTTAAAAAGTTTTGTGACTTTTCATTACGATTGGCAGTGCTTAACTTTGCGTCTCTTGGTACCTACCTACGTATTTAATAGAATACGAAAAAGATTTTTCTGAGAGAACTCTGGAACAAGGATTGAAAACAGAAGCGGACAACGGAATTACATAAATATATAATAGAATCAGACGCCGAAAGTTATAAGTTGTTCATTTTATAGAGCTCAACATTTTACAATATTCATACACTATAAAATTAATGTGTCGCTAAAGTTCAGAGCTTGCTGAAAAATTACGCCGAAATCCCTTTTTACGCCATCTATGAAAGTCGTCTAACTCATTTCAAAATGGAGTGAGCGTTTAGTACAGTGACCGCATTTTACATTTATATAAATTAAAGTGAAATGGAAAGTAAACCCCTAGTGTATGGAGTGATTTTGTAATGCCAAACATTCCCTAAAAGCTTTTTACAATTATTCCTACTATAATTTTCCAGAATAAATTAATTTGACAGATTTGAACAGAACTGAATACAGGTGAGGTAAATTTACGTGTACATAATGAGGTATAACACATATTTTTTCAAACATTGAGCGACTACCTAATGTAATGTTACGTTCGTATTTACATACGCAAATATCATTTTATAGCTATTATATTTTCCGTAAGTTTCAAGTAATTTTGCACTTGCGAATGTAGTTTTACTTCTAGATGTAGGGTATAGGGAAGTGGGTATGGGTGTGCCACAGGGCTTACTATTGGGACCTGTATTATTTGTGTTGTACACAAGTGAACTTGATACCTTAATATCCGCTGCATTCCCAGTTATGTACGCTAACGATACGTCGCTAATTGTTTCGGATAAAACTGATGATACACTGGCACTCAAATGCAACTCGGTCTTAAATAAAGTTAGCGATTGGTGTGACTCTCACTCATTATATTTTGTGGGGCAATGTAAATTACGACATTCGATAGTGTCAAATAATAGTCATTACCTGACAGTTACAGATGAAGTAAATTTACAAAAATTGTTTTTTCCCAGTGTGGCGTGGAGTAAACAATTGTACTGAATTATAAAACTACGTATTGTTTCATTGCACATTTGCAAGACCAATGTGTAGTAATAACAATTAAACCCAACGTACTTGTATACACCGCACAAACATGAGCCTATTGACGGCACCACCGAGCTTAATAAAAATGTGATTTTTATGCAAATCACCTTAGTAAGCACACCATTCTATGTATAAATTACATTGCGCTAACACAACTTATCACGCCGCGTTGTATATTTCTCCTACAATTTAAATATCAAAGCTGCTGCTGCTCTAACAACCTGGAGAACTTGGGGGAGTCATAATTACCGCCATAATTGGCGGCAGCAAAAAAATATTATTGATCAGGGAAAGACATGCATGAGCGATCGACGGCTAATTACATAAAATTGTTAGGCGAAGGCGCAAGCTGGAGGCGGCACCGTCGCTACGTAGTCAAGACTGCAGAGCTCTACATTTTCTTTGAGATAAATAGTATTCAAGTTAATCCGAATCTTTGACTATGAACCAAATTTATAGAGAAGGAATTATAACTACAAATTGCAGAAACAGGCAGACTTTGGTAAAAATGGTCGTATGTCAGTGAAACAAAAAGCAATGTGAAGCTTGAAGTCTATGGATCATGTGATAAAAAAATTTTCCAAGCAACAATTAACACAAAATCTTAATGAATATCATGGAAAAAAATTTTTTTTGCACTCTTATTTTTAGTGTATGGCCTTGAAAAAAAATATTTTCAACCTAACCACTATATGGATTGGATAGGTTGTTCATTTAGCTTCAATTCCTTTTATTGTCGGCCTCGATACGACCATTCCTCGCTGATTTATCAGCCTTTGAATGAAACTGCGTCATTTTCTCTTCTCTCAGCAATATCTCAGGAACCAATCAGTCGATCAAGAGGAATGCGGTTTGGATGAAAGAATAGCTCTTTTCGAAAGCTAAGTAGACCCGCATCTTAGTTTTTTGATAGCTCGTACGGTTTCGGCATTATGGAGGCACAAATGTTACTGTCTTAACTTCTAACCTCAAAATTAACCTGTTAGCGAACAACTCGTAACTTCTTTATTAATCGATCTAGAGGAATGCGGTTTGGATGAACGAATAGCTCTTATCGAAAGCTAAGTAGGCCCACATCTTAGTTTTTTGATATCTCGTACGGTTTCGGCATTATGGAGGCACAAATGTTACTGTCTTAACTTCTAACCTCAAAATTAACCTGTTAGCGAACAACTCGTAACTTCTTTATTAATCCATCTAGAGGAATGCGGTTTGGATGAACGAATAGCTCTTTTCGAAAGCTAAGTAGACCCACATCTTAGTTTTTTGATATCTCGTACGGTTTCGGCATTATGGAGGCACAAATGTTACTGTCTTAACTTCTTACCTCAAAATTAACCTGTTAGCGAACAACTCGTAACTTCTTTATTAATCCATCTAGAGGAATGCGGTTTGGATGAACGAATAGCTCTTTTCGAAAGATAAGTAGACCCACATCTTAGTTTTTTTATCTCGTACGGTTTCGGCATTATGGAGGCACAAATGTTACTGTCTTAACTTCTTACCTCAAAATTAACCTGTTAGCGAACAACTCGTAACTTCTTTATTAATCGATCTAGAGGAATGCGGTTTGGATGAACGAATAGCTCTTTTCGAAAGCTAAGTAGGCCCACATCTTAGTTTTTTGATATCTCGTACGGTTTCGGCATTATGGAAGCACAAATGTTACTGTCTTAACTTCTTACCTCAAAATTAACCTGTTAGCGAACAACTCGTAACTTCTTTATTAATCGATCTAGAGGAATGCGGTTTGGATGAACGAATAGCTCGTTTCGAAAGCTAAGTAGGCCCACATCTTAGTTTTTTGATATCTCGTACGGTTTCGACATTATGGAGGCACAAATGTTACTGTCTTAAGTTCTTACCTCAAAATTAACCTGTTAGCGAACAACTCGTAACTTCTTTATTAATCGATCTAGAGGAATGCGGTTTGGATGAACGAATAGCTCATTTCGAAAGCTAAGTAGGCCCACATCTTAGTTTTTTGATATCTCGTACGGTTTCGGCAGTATGGAGGCACAAATGTTACTGTCTTAAGTTCTTACCTCAAAATTAACCTGTTAGCGAACAACTCGTAACTTCTTTATTAATCGATCTAGAGGAATGCGGTTTGGATGAACGAATAGCTCTTTTCGAAAGCTAAGTGGACCCACATCTTAATTTTTTGATATCTCGTACGGTTTCGGCATTATGGAAGCACAAATGTTACTGTCTTAACTTCTTACCTCAAAATTAACCTGTTAGCGAACAACTCGTAACTTCTTTATTAATCGATCTAGAGGAATGCGGTTTGGATGAACGAATAGCTCTTTTCGAAAGCTAAGTAGGCCCACATCTTAGTTTTTTGATATCTCGTACGGTTTCGGCATTATGGAGGCACAAATGTTACTGTCTTAACTTCTTACCCCAAAATTAACCTGTTAGCGAACAACTCGTAACTTCTTTATTAATCGATCTAGAGGAATGCGGTTTGGATGAACGAATAGCTCATTTCGAAAGCCAAGTAGGCCCACATCTTAGTTTTTTGATATCTCGTACGGTTTCGGCATTATGGAGGCACAAATGTTACTGTCTTAAGTTCTTACCTCACAATTAACCTGTTAGCGAACAACTCGTAACTTCTTTATTAATCGATCTAGAGGAATGCGGTTTGGATGAACGAATAGCTCTTTTCGAAAGCCAAGTAAGCCCACATCTTAGTTTTTTGATATCTCGTACGGCTTCGGCATTATGGAAGCACAAATGTTACTGTCTTAACTTCTTACCTCAAAATTAACCTGTTAGCAAACAACTCGTAACTTCTTTATTAATCCATCTAGAGGAATGCGGTTTGAATGAACGAATAGCTCTTTTCGAAAGCTAAGTAGGCCCACATCTTAGTTTTTTGATATCTCGTACGGTTTCGGCAGTATGGAGGCACAAATGTTACTGTCTTAACTTCGTACCCGAAAATTAACCTGTTAGCGAACAACTCGTAACTTCTTTATTAATCGATCTAGAGGAATGCGGTTTGGATGAACGAATAGCTCATTTCGAAAGCTAAGTAGGCCCACATCTTAGTTTTTTGATATCTCGTACGGTTTCGGCATTATGGAGGCACAAATGTTACTGTCTTAACTTCGTACCTGAAAATTAACCTGTTAGCGAACAACTCGTAACTTCTTTATTAATCGATCTAGAGGAATGCGGTTTGGATGAACGAATAGCTCATTTCGAAAGCTAAGTAGGCCCACATCTTAGTTTTTTGATATCTCGTACGGTTTCGGCAGTATGGAGGCACAAATGTTACTGTCTTAAGTTCTTACCTCAAAATTAACCTGTTAGCGAACAACTCGTAACTTCTTTATTAATCGATCTAGAGGAATGCGGTTTGGATGAACGAATAGCTCTTCTCCAAAGCTAAGTAGACCCACATCATAGTTTTTTGATATCTCGTACGGTTTCGCCATTATGGAGGAACAAATGTTACTGTCTTAAGTTCTTACCTCAAAATTAACCTGTTAGCGAACAACTCGTAACTAATTTATTAATCGATCTAGAGGAATGCGGTTTGGATGAACGAATAGCTCTTTTCGAAAGCTAAGTAGGCCCACATCTTAGTTTTTTGATATCTCGTACGGTTTCGGCATTATGGAGGCACAAATGTTACTGTCTTAACTTCTAACCTCAAAATTAACCTGTTAGCGAACAACTCGTAACTTCTTTATTAATCCATCTAGAGGAATGCGGTTTGGATGAACGAATAGCTCTTTTCGAAAGCTAAGTAGACCCACATCTTAGTTTTTCTATATCTCGTACGGTTTCGGCATTATGGAGGCACAAATGTTACTGTCTTAACTTCTTATCTCAAAATTAACCTGTTAGCGAACAACTCGTAACTTCTTTATTAATCGATCTAGAGGAATGCGGTTTGGATGAACGAATAGCTCTTTTCGAAAGCTAAGTAGGCCCACATCTTAGTTTTTTGATATCTCGTACGGTTTCGGCAGTATGGAGGCACAAATGTTACCGTCTTAAGTTCTTACATCAAAATTAACCTGTTAGCAAACAACTCGTAACTTCTTTATTAATCGATCTAGAGGAATGCGGTTTGGATGAACGAATAGCTCATTTCGAAAGCTAAGTAGGCCCACATCTTAGTTTTTTGATATCTCGTACGGTTTCGGCAGTATGGAGGCACAAATGTTACTGTCTTAAGTTCTTACCTCAAAATTAACCTGTTAGCGAACAACTCGTAACTTCTTTATTAATCGATCTAGAGGAATGCGGTTTGGATGAACGAATAGCTCATTTCGAAAGCTAAGTAGGCCCACATTTTAGTTTTTTGATATCTCGTACGGTTTCGGCAGTATGGAGGCACAAATGTTACTGTCTTAAGTTCTTACCTCAAAATTAACCTGTTAGCGAACAACTCGTAACTTCTTTATTAATCGATCTAGAGGAATGCGGTTTGGATGAACGAATAGCTCTTTTCGAAAGCTAAGTGGACCCACATCTTAGTTTTTTGATATCTCGTACGGTTTCGGCATTATGGAAGCACAAATGTTACTGTCTTAACTTCTTACCTCAAAATTAACCTGTTAGCGAACAACTCGTAACTTCTTTATTAATCGATCTAGAGGAATGCGGTTTGGATGAACGAATAGCTCTTTTCGAAAGCTAAGTAGGCCCACATCTTAGTTTTTTGATATCTCGTACGGTTTCGGCATTATGGAGGCACAAATGTTACTGTCTTAAGTTCTTACCTCAAAATTAACCTGTTAGCGAACAACTCGTAACTTCTTTATTAATCGATCTAGAGGAATGCGGTTTGGATGAACGAATAGCTCTTTTCGAAAGCTAAGTAGGCCCACATCTTAGTTTTTTGATATCTCGTACGGCATTATGGAAGCACAAATGTTACTGTCTTAACTTCTTACCTCAAAATTAACCTGTTAGCGAACAACTCGTAACTTCTTTATTAATCCATCTAGAGGAATGCGGTTTGAATGAACGAATAGCTCTTTTCGAAAGCTAAGTAGGCCCACATCTTAGTTTTTTGATATCTCGTACGGTTTCGGCAGTATGGAGGCACAAATGTTACTGTCTTAAGTTCTTACCTCAAAATTAACCTGTTAGCGAACAACTCGTAACTTCTTTATTAATCGATCTAGAGGAATGCGGTTTGGATGAACGAATAGCTCTTTAAAGCTAAGTAGACCCACATCTTGTTTTTGATATCTCGTACGGTTTCGCCATTATGGAGGCACAAATGTTACTGTCTTAAGTTCTTACCTCAAAATTAACCTGTTAGCGAACAACTCGTAACTAATTTATTAATCGATCTAGAGGAATGCAGTTTGGATGAACGAATAGCTCTTTTCGAAAGCTAAGTAGGCCCACATCTTAGTTTTTTGATATCTCGTACTGTTTCGGCATTATGGAGGCACAAATGTTACTGTCTTAACTTCTAACCTCAAAATTAACCTGTTAGCGAACAACTCGTAACTTCTTTATTAATCCATCTAGAGGAATGCGGTTTGGATGAACGAATAGCTCTTTTCGAAAGCTAAGTAGACCCACATCTTAGTTTTTTTTATATCTCGTACGGTTTCGGCATTATGGAGGCACAAATGTTACTGTCTTAACTTCTTACCTCAAAATTAACCTGTTAGCGAACAACTCGTAACTTCTTTATTAATCGATCTAGAGGAATGCGGTTTGGATGAACGAATAGCTCGTTTCGAAAGCTAAGTAGGCCCACATCTTAGTTTTTTGATATCTCGTACGGTTTCGCCATTATGGAGGCACAAATGTTACTGTCTTAAGTTCTTACCTCAAAATTAACCTGTTAGCGAACAACTCGTAACTAATTTATTAATCGATCTAGAGGAATGCAGTTTGGATGAACGAATAGCTCTTTTCGAAAGCTAAGTAGGCCCAGATCTTAGTTTTTTGATATCTCGTACGGTTTCGGCATTATGGAGGCACAAATGTTACTGTCTTAACTTCTTACCTAAAAATTAACCTGTAAGCGAACAACTCGTAACTTCTTTATTAATCCGTCTAGAGGAATGCGCTTTGGATGAACGAATAGCTCTTTTCGAAAGCTAAGTAGACCCACATCTTAGTTTTTTGATATCTCGTACGGTTTCGGCATTATGGAGGCACAAATGTTACTGTCTTAACTTCTTACCTCAAAATTAACCTGTTAGCGAACAACTCGTAACTTCTTTATTAATCGATCTAGAGGAATGCGGTTTGGATGAACGAATAGCTCTTTTCGAAAGCTAAGTAGACCCACATCTTAGTTTTTTGATATCTCGTACGGTTTCGGCATTATGGAAGCACAAATGTTACTGTCTTAACTTCTTGCCTCAAAATTAACCTGTTAGCGAACAACTCGTAACTTCTTTATTAATCGATCTAGAGGAATGCGGTTTGGATGAACGAATAGCTCATTTCGAAAGCTAAGTAGGCCCACAACTTAGTTTTTTGATATCTCGTACGGTTTCGGCAGTATGGAGGCACAAATGTTACCGTCTTAAGTTCTTACATCAAAATTAACCTGTTAGCAAACAACTCGTAACTTCTTTATTAATCGATCTAGAGGAATGCGGTTTGGATGAACGATTAGCTCTTTTCGAAAGCTAAGTAGGCCCACATCTTAGTTTTTTGATATCTCGTACGGTTTTGGCATTATGGAAGCACAAATGTTACTGTCTTAACTTCTTACCTCAAAATTAACCTGTTAGCGAACAACTCGTAACTTCTTTATTAATCCATCTAGAGGAATGCGGTTTGGATGAACGAATAGCTCTTTTCGAAAGCTAAGTAGACCCACATCTTAGTTTTTTGATATCTCGTACGGTTTCGGCATTATGAAGGCACAAATGTTACTGTCTTACCTCAAAATTAACCTGTTAGCGAACAACTCGTAACTTCTTTATTAATCCATCTAGAGGAATGCGGTTTGGATGAACGAATAGCTCTTTTCGAAAGCTAAGTAGACCCACATCTTAGTTTTTTGATATCTCGTACGGTTTCGGCATTATGGAAGCACAAATGTTACTGTCTTAACTTCTTACCTCAAAATTAACCTGTTAGCGAACAACTCGTAACTTCTTTATTAATCGATCTAGAGGAATGCGGTTTGGATGAACGAATAGCTCATTTCGAAAGCTAAGTAGGCCCACATCTTAGTTTTTTGATATCTCGTACGGTTTCGGCAGTATGGAGGCACAAATGTTACTGTCTTAAGTTCTTACCTCAAAATTAACCTGTTAGCGAACAACTCGTAACTTCTTTATTAATCGATCTAGAGGAATGCGGTTTGGATGAACGAATAGCTCATTTCGAAAGCTAAGTAGGCCCACATCTTAGTTTTTTGATATCTCGTACGGTTTCGGCAGTATGGAGGCACAAATGTTACTGTCTTAAGTTCTTACCTGAAAATTAACCTGTTAGCGAACAACTCGTAACTTCTTTATTAATCGATCTAGAGGAATGCGGTTTGGATGAACAAATAGCTCTTTTCGAAAGCTAAGTGGACCCACATCTTAGTTTTTTGATATCTCGTACGGTTTCGGCATTATGGAAGCACAAATGTTACTGTCTTAACTTCTTACCTCAAAATTAACCTGTTAGCGAACAACTCGTAACTTCTTTATTAATCCATCTAGAGGAATGCGGTTTGAATGAACGAATAGCTCTTTTCGAAAGCTAAGTAGGCCCACATCTTAGTTTTTTGATATCTCGTACGGTTTCGGCATTATGGAAGCACAAATGTTACTGTCTTAACTTCTTACCTCAAAATTAACCTGTTAGCGAACAACTCGTAACTTCTTTATTAATCCATCTAGAGGAATGCGGTTTGAATGAACGAATAGCTCTTTTCGAAAGCTAAGTAGGCCCACATCTTAGTTTTTTGATATCTCGTACGGTTTCGGCAGTATGGAGGCACAAATGTTACTGTCTTAACTTCTTTCAAAATTAACCTGTTAGCGAACAACTCGTAACTTCTTTATTAATCGATCTAGAGGAATGCGGTTTGGATGAACGAATAGCTCATTTCGAAAGCTAAGTAGGCCCACATCTTAGTTTTTGATATCTCGTACGGTTTCGGCATTATGGAGGCACAAATGTTACTGTCTTAACTTCGTACCTGAAAATTAACCTGTTAGCGAACAACTCGTAACTTCTTTATTAATCGATCTAGAGGAATGCGGTTTGGATGAACGAATAGCTCATTTCGAAAGCTAAGTAGGCCCACATCTTAGTTTTTGATATCTCGTACGGTTTCGGCAGTATGGAGGCACAAATGTTACTGTCTTAAGTTCTTACCTCAAAATTAACCTGTTAGCGAACAACTCGTAACTTCTTTATTAATCGATCTAGAGGAATGCGGTTTGGATGAACGAATAGCTCTTTTCGAAAGCTAAGTAGACCCACATCTTAGTTTTTTGATATCTCGTACGGTTTCGCCATTATGGAGGAACAAATGTTACTGTCTTAAGTTCTTACCTCAAAATTAACCTGTTAGCGAACAACTCGTAACTAATTTATTAATCGATCTAGAGGAATGCGGTTTGGATGAACGAATAGCTCTTTTCGAAAGCTAAGTAGGCCCACATCTTAGTTTTTTGATATCTCGTACGGTTTCGGCATTATGGAGGCACAAATGTTACTGTCTTAACTTCTAACCTCAAAATTAACCTGTTAGCGAACAACTCGTAACTTCTTTATTAATCCATCTAGAGGAATGCGGTTTGGATGAACGAATAGCTCTTTTCGAAAGCTAAGTAGACCCACATCTCAGTTTTTTGATATCTCGTACGGTTTCGGCATTATGGAGGCACAAATGTTACTGTCTTAAGTTCTTACCTCAAAATTAACCTGTTAGCGAACAACTCGTAACTTCTTTATTAATCGATCTAGAGGAATGCGGTTTGGATGAACGAATAGCTCTTTTCGAAAGCTAAGTAGACCCACATCTTAGTTTTTTGATATCTCGTACGGTTTCGGCATTATGGAAGCACAAATGTTATTGTCTTAACTTCTTACCTCAAAATTAACCTGTTAGCGAACAACTCGTAACTTCTTTATTAATCGATCTAGAGGAATGCGGTTTGGATGAACGAATAGTTCTTTTCGAAAGCTAAGTAGGCCCACATCTTAGTTTTTTGATATCTCGTACGGTTTCGGCATTATGGAGGCACAAATGTTACTGTCTTAACTTCTTACCTCAAAATTAACCTGTTAGCGAACAACTCGTAACTTCTTTATTAATCGATCTAGAGGAATGCGGTTTGGATGAACGAATAGCTCTTATCGAAAGCTAAGTAGGCCCACATCTTAGTTTTTTGATATCTCGTACGGTTTCGGCATTATGGAGGCACAAATGTTACTGTCTTAACTTCTAACCTCAAAATTAACCTGTTAGCGAACAACTCGTAACTTCTTTATTAATCGATCTAGAGGAATGCGGTTTGGATGAACGAATAGCTCTTTTCGAAAGCTAAGTAGACCCTCATCTTAGTTTTTTGATATCTCGTACGGTTTCGGCATTATGGAGGCACAAATGTTACTGTCTTAACTTCTAACCTCAAAATTAACCTGTTAGCGAACAACTCGTAACTTCTTTATTAATCCATCTAGAGGAATGCGGTTTGGATGAACGAATAGCTCTTTTCGAAAGCTAAGTAGACCCACATCTTAGTTTTTTTATATCTCGTACGGTTTCGGCATTATGGAGGCACAAATGTTACTGTCTTAACTTCTTACCTCAAAATTAACCTGTTAGCGAACAACTCGTAACTTCTTTATTAATCGATCTAGAGGAATGCGGTTTGGATGAACGAATAGCTCATTTCGAAAGCTAAGTAGGCCCAGATCTTAGTTTTTTGATATCTCGTACGGTTTCGGCAGTATGGAGGCACAAATGTTACTGTCTTAAGTTCTTACCTCAAAATTAACCTGTTAGCGAACAACTCGTAACTTCTTTATTAATCGATCTAGAGGAATGCGGTTTGGATGAACGAATAGCTCTTCTCGAAAGCTAAGTAGACCCACATCATAGTTTTTTGATATCTCGTACGGTTTCGCCATTATGGAGGCACAAATGTTACTGTCTTAAGTTCTTACCTCAAAATTAACCTGTTAGCGAACAACTCGTAACTTCTTTATTAATCCATCTAGAGGAATGCGGTTTGGATGAACGAATAGCTCTTTTCGAAAGCTAAGTGGACCCACATCTTAGTTTTTTGATATCTCGTACGGTTTCGGCATTATGGAAGCACAAATGTTACTGTCTTAACTTCTTACCTCAAAATTAACCTGTTAGCGAACAACTCGTAACTTCTTTATTAATCGATCTAGAGGAATGCGGTTTGGATGAACGAATAGCTCTTTTCGAAAGCTAAGTAGGCCCACATCTTAGATAGTTGATATCTCGTACGGTTTCGGCATTATGGAGGCACAAATGTTACTGTCTTAAGTTCTTACCTCAAAATTAACCTGTTAGCGAACAACTCGTAACTTCTTTATTAATCGATCTAGAGGAATGCGGTTTGGATGAACGAATAGCTCTTTTCGAAAGCCAAGTAGGCCCACATCTTAGTTTTTTGATATCTCGTACGGCTTCGGCATTATGGAAGCACAAATGTTACTGTCTTAACTTCTTACCTCAAAATTAACCTGTTAGCGAACAACTCGTAACTTCTTTATTAATCCATCTAGAGGAATGCGGTTTGAATGAACGAATAGCTCTTTTCGAAAGCTAAGTAGGCCCACATCTTAGTTTTTTGATATCTCGTACGGTTTCGGCAGTATGGAGGCACAAATAACTTCGTACCTGAAAATTAACCTGTTAGCGAACAACTCGTAACTTCTTTATTAATCGATCTAGAGGAATGCGGTTTGGATGAACGAATAGCTCTTTTCGAAAGCTAAGTAGGCCCACATCTTAGTTTTTTGATATCTCGTACGGTTTCGGCAGTATGGAGGCACAAATGTTACTGTCTTAACTTCGTACCTGAAAATTAACCTGTTAGCGAACAACTCGTAACTTCTTTATTAATCGATCTAGAGGAATGCGGTTTGGATGAACGAATAGCTCATTTCGAAAGCTAAGTAGGCCCACATCTTAGTTTTTTGATATCTCGTACGGTTTCGGCATTATGGAGGCACAAATGTTACTGTCTTAACTTCGTACCTGAAAATTAACCTGTTAGCGAACAACTCGTAACTTCTTTATTAATCGATCTAGAGGAATGCGGTTTGGATGAACGAATAGCTCATTTCGAAAGCTAAGTAGGCCCACATCTTAGTTTTTTGATATCTCGTACGGTTTCGGCAGTATGGAGGCACAAATGTTACTGTCTTAAGTTCTTACCTCAAAATTAACCTGTTAGCGAACAACTCGTAACTTCTTTATTAATCGATCTAGAGGAATGCGGTTTGGATGAACGAATAGCTCTTCTCGAAAGCTAAGTAGACCCACATCATAGTTTTTTGATATCTCGTACGGTTTCGGCAGTATGGAGGCACAAATGTTACTGTCTTAAGTTCTTACCTCAAAATTAACCTGTTAGCGAACAACTCGTAACTTCTTTATTAATCGATCTAGAGGAATGCGGTTTGGATGAACGAATAGCTCTTCTCGAAAGCTAAGTAGGCCCACATCTTAGTTTTTTGATATCTCGTACGGTTTCGGCAGTATGGAGGCACAAATGTTACTGTCTTAAGTTCTTACCTCAAAATTAACCTGTTAGCGAACAACTCGTAACTTCTTTATTAATCGATCTAGAGGAATGCGGTTTGGATGAACGAATAGCTCTTTTCGAAAGCTAAGTAGGCCCACATCTTAGTTTTTGATATCTCGTACGGTTTCGGCATTATGGAGGCACAAATGTTTCTGTCTTAACTTCTAACCTCAAAATTAATCTGTTAGCGAACAACTCGAAACTTCTTTATTAATCGATCTAGAGGAATGCGGTTTGGATGAACGAATAGCTCTTTTCGAAAGCTAAGTAGGCCCACATCTTAGTTTTTTGATATCTCGTACGGTTTCGGCATTATGGAGGCACAAATGTTACTGTCTTAACTTCGTACCTGAAAATTAACCTGTTAGCGAACAACTCGTAACTTCTTTATTAATCGATCTAGAGGAATGCGGTTTGGATGAACGAATAGCTCATTTCGAAAGCTAAGTAGGCCCACATCTTAGTTTTTTGATATCTCGTACGGTTTCGGCATTATGGAGGCACAAATGTTACTGTCTTAACTTCGTACCTGAAAATTAACCTGTTAGCGAACAACTCGTAACTTCTTTATTAATCGATCTAGAGGAATGCGGTTTGGATGAACGAATAGCTCATTTCGAAAGCTAAGTAGGCCCACATCTTAGTTTTTTGATATCTCGTACGGTTTCGGCATTATGGAGGCACAAATGTTACTGTCTTAACTTCGTACCTGAAAATTAACCTGTTAGCGAACAACTCGTAACTTCTTTATTAATCGATCTAGAGGAATGCGGTTTGGATGAACGAATAGCTCATTTCGAAAGCTAAGTAGGCCCACATCTTAGATTTTTGATATATCGTACGGTTTCGGCAGTATGGAGGCACAAATGTTACTGTCTTAAGTTCTTACCTCAAAATTAACCTGTTAGCGAACAACTCGTAACTTCTTTATTAATCGATCTAGAGGAATGCGGTTTGGATGAACGAATAGCTCTTCTCGAAAGCTAAGTAGACCCACATCATAGTTTTTTGATATCTCGTACGGTTTCGGCATTATGGAGGCACAAATGTTACTGTCTTAAGTTCTTACCTCAAAATTAACCTGTTAGCGAACAACTCGTAACTAATTTATTAATCGATCTAGAGGAATGCGGTTTGGATGAACGAATAGCTCTTTTCGAAAGCTAAGTAGGCCCACATCTGAGTTTTTTGATATCTCGTACGGTTTCGGCATTATGGAGGCACAAATGTTACTGTCTTAACTTCTAACCTCAAAATTAACCTGTTAGCGAACAACTCGTAACTTCTTTATTAATCCATCTAGAGGAATGCGGTTTGGATGAACGAATAGCTCTTTTCGAAAGCTAAGTAGACCCACATCTCAGTTTTTTGATATCTCGTACGGTTTCGGCATTATAGAGGCACAAATGTTACTGTCTTAACTTCTTACCTCAAAATTAACCTGTTAGCGAACAACTCGTAACTTCTTTATTAATCAATCTAGAGGAATGCGGTTTGGATGAACGAATAGCTCTTTTCGAAAGCTAAGTAGGCCCACATCTTAGTTTTTTGATATCTCGTACGGTTTCGGCATTATGGAAGCACAAATGTTACTGTCTTAACTTCTTACCTCAAAATTAACCTGTTAGCGAACAACTCGTAACTTCTTTATTAATCGATCTAGAGGAATGCGGTTTGGATGAACGAATAGCTCTTTTCGAAAGCTAAGTAGGCCCACATCTTAGTTTTTTGATATCTCGTACGGTTTCGGCATTATGGAGGCACAAATGTTACTGTCTTAACTTCTTACCTCAAAATTAACCTGTTAGCGAACAACTCGTAACTTCTTTATTAATCGATCTAGAGGAATGCGGTTTGGATGAACGAATAGCTCTTTTCGAAAGCTAAGTAGGCCCACATCTTAGTTTTTTTATCTCGTACGGTTTCGGCAGTATGGAGGCACAAATGTTACTGTCTTAAGTTCTTACCTCAAAATTAACCTGTTAGCGAACAACTCGTAACTTCTTTATTAATCGATCTAGAGGAATGCGGTTTGGATGAACGAATAGCTCTTTTCGAAAGCTAAGTAGGCCCACATCTTAGTTTTTTGATATCTCGTACGGTTTCGGCAGTATGGAGGCACAAATGTTACTGTCTTAACTTCTTACCTGAAAATTAACCTGTTAGCGAACAACTCGTAACTTCTTTATTAATCGATCTAGAGGAATGCGGTTTGGATGAACGAATAGCTCTTTTCGATAGCTAAGTAGGCCCACATCTTAATTTTTTGATATCTCGTACGGTTTCGGCATTATGAAGGCACAAATGTTACTGTCTTAATTTCTTACCTCAAAATTAACCTGTTAGCGAACAACTCGTAACTAACTTATTAATCGATCTAGAGGAATGCGGTTTGGATGAACGAATAGCTCTTTTCGAAAGCTAAGTAGACCCACATCTTAGTTTTTTGATATCTCGTACGGTTTCGGCATTATGGAGGCACAAATGTTACTGTCTTAACTTCTTAACTCAAAATTAACCTGTTAGCGAACAACTCGTAACTTCTTTATTAATCCATCTAGAGAAATGCGGTTTGGATGAACGAATAGCTCTTTTCGAAAGCTAAGTAGACCCAGATCTTAGTTTTTTGATATCTCGTACGGTTTCGGCATTATGGAGGCACAAATGTTACTGTCTTAACTTCTTACCTCAAAATTAACCTGTTAGCGAACAACTCGTAACTTCTTTATTAATCGATCTAGAGGAATGCGGTTTGGATGAACGAATAGCTCTTTTCGAAAGCTAAGTAGACCCACATCTTAGTTTTATGATATCTCGTACGGTTTCGGCATTATGGAGGCACAAATGTTACTGTCTTAACTTCTAACCTCAAAATTAACCTGTTAGCGAACAACTCGTAACTTCTTTATTAATCCATCTAGAGGAATGCGGTTTGGATGAACGAATAGCTCTTTTCGAAAGCTAAGTAGACCCACATCTTAGTTTTTTTATATCTCGTACGGTTTCGGCATTATGGAGGCACAAATGTTACTGTCTTAACTTCCAACCTCAAAATTAACCTGTTAGCGAACAACTCGTAACTTCTTTATTAATCGATCTAGAGGAATGCGGTTTGGATGAACGAATAGCTCTTTTCGAAAGCTAAGTAGGCCCACATCTTAGTTTTTTGATATCTCGTACGGTTTCGGCATTATGGAGGCACAAATGTTACCGTCTTAACTTCTTACCTCAAAATTAACCTGTTAGCGAACAACTCGTAACTTCTTTATTAATCGATCTAGAGGAATGCGGTTTGGATGAACGAATAGCTCTTTTCGAAAGCTAAGTAGACCCACATCTTAGTTTTTTGATATCTCGTACGGTTTCGGCATTATGGAGGCACAAATGATACTGTCTTAACTTCTTAACCTCAAAATTAACCTGTTAGCGAACAACTCGTAACTTCTTTATTAATCGATCTAGAGGAATGCGGTTTGGATGAACGAATAGCTCATTTCGAAAGCTAAGTAGGCCCACATCTTAGTTTTTGATATCTCGTACGGTTTCGGCATTATGGAGGCACAAATGTTACTGTCTTAAGTTCTTACCTCAAAATTAACCTGTTAGCGAACAACTCGTAACTTCTTTATTAATCGATCTAGAGGAATGCGGTTTGGATGAACGAATAGCTCATTTCGAAAGCTAAGTAGGCCCACATTTTAGTTTTTTGATATCTCGTACGGTTTCGGCAGTATGGAGGCACAAATGTTACTGTCTTAACTTCTTACCTCAAAATAAACCTGATAGCGAACAACTCAACTTCTTTATTAATCGATCTAGAGGAATGCGGTTTGGATGAACGAATAGCTCATTTCGAAAGCTAAGTAGGCCCACATCTTAGTTTTTTGATATCTCGTACGGTTTCGGCATTATGGAGGCACAAATGTTACTGTCTTAACTTCGTACCTGAAAATTAACCTGTTAGCGAACAACTCGTAACTTCTTTATTAATCGATCTAGAGGAATGCGGTTTGGATGAACGAATAGCTCATTTCGAAAGCTAAGTAGGCCCACATCTTAGTTTTTTGATATCTCGTACGGTTTCGGCATTATGGAGGCACAAATGTTACTGTCTTAACTTCGTACCTGAAAATTAACCTGTTAGCGAACAACTCGTAACTTCTTTATTAATCGATCTAGAGGAATGCGGTTTGGATGAACGAATAGCTCATTTCGAAAGCTAAGTAGACCCACATCTTAGTTTTTTGATATCTCGTACGGTTTCGGCATTATGGAGGCACAAATGTTACTGTCTTAACTTCTTACCTGAAAATTAACCTGTTAGCGAACAACTCGTAACTTCTTTATTAATCGATCTAGAGGAATGCGGTTTGGATGAACGAATAGCTCATTTCGAAAGCTAAGTAGACCTAGATCTTAGTTTTTTGATATCTCGTACGGTTTCGGCATTATGGAGGCACAAATGTTACTGTCTTAAGTTCTTACCTCAAAATTAACCTGTTAGCGAACAACTCGTAACTTCTTTATTAATCGATCTAGAGGAATGCGGTTTGGATGAACGAATAGCTCTTCTCGAAAGCTAAGTAGACCCACATCATAGTTTTTTGATATCTCGTACGGTTTCGCCATTATGGAGGCACAAATGTTACTGTCTTAAGTTCTTACCTCAAAATTAACCTGTTAGCGAACAACTCGTAACTAATTTATTAATCGATCTAGAGGAATGCGGTTTGGATGAACGAATAGCTCTTTTCGAAAGCTAAGTAGGCCCACATCTTAGTTTTTAGATATCTCGTACGGTTTCGGCATTATGGAGGCACAAATGTTACTGTCTTAACTTCTTATCTCAAAATTAACCTGTTAGCGAACAACTCGTAACTTCTTTATTAATCCATCTAGAGGAATGCGGTTGGATGAACGAATAGCTCTTTTCGAAAGCTAAGTAGACCCACATCTCTTAGTTTTTGATATCTCGTACGGTTTCGGCATTATAGAGGCACAAATGTTACTGTCTTAACTACCTCAAAATTAACCTGTTAGCGAACAACTCGTAACTTCTTTATTAATCGATCTAGAGGAATGCGGTTTGGATGAACGAATAGCTCTTTTCGAAAGCTAAGTAGGCCCACATCTTAATTTTTTGATATCTCGTACGGTTTCGGCATTATGGAGGCACAAATGTTACTGTCTTAACTTCTTACCTCAAAATTAACCTGTTAGCGAACAACTCGTAACTTCTTTATTAATCGATCTAGAGGAATGCGGTTTGGATGAACGAATAGCTCTTTTCGAAAGCTAAGTAGGCCCACATCTTAGTTTTTTGATATCTCGTACGGTTTCGGCATTATGGAGGCACAAATGTTACTGTCTTAACTTCTTACCTCAAAATTAACCTGTTAGCGAACAACTCGTAACTTCTTTATTAATCGATCTAGAGGAATGCGGTTTGGATGAACGAATAGCTCTTTTCGAAAGCTAAGTAGGCCCACATCTTAGTTTTGATATCTCGTACGGTTTCGGCAGTATGGAGGCACAAATGTTACTGTCTTAAGTTCTTACCTCAAAATTAACCTGTTAGCGAACAACTCGTAACTTCTTTATTAATCGATCTAGAGGAATGCGGTTTGGATGAACGAATAGCTCTTTTCGAAAGCTAAGTGGGCCCACATCTTAGTTTTTTGATATCTCGTACGGTTTCGGCAGTATGGAGGCACAAATGTTACTGTCTTAACTTCTTACCTGAAAATTAACCTGTTAGCGAACAACTCGTAACTTCTTTATTAATCGATCTAGAGGAATGCGGTTTGGATGAACGAATAGCTCTTTTCGAAAGCTAAGTAGGCCCACATCTTAGTTTTTTGATATCTCGTACGGTTTCGGCATTATGAAGGCACAAATGTTACTGTCTTAACTTCTTACCTCAAAATTAACCTGTTAGCGAACAACTCGTAACTAACTTATTAATCGATCTAGAGGAATGCGGTTTGATGAACGAATAGCCCGCTTCGAAAGCTAAGTAGACCCACATCTTAGCTTTTTGATATCTCGTACGGTTTCGGCATTATGGAGGCACAAATGTTACTGTCTTAACTTCTAACCTCAAAATTAACCTGTTAGCGAACAACTCGTAACTTCTTTATTAATCCATCTAGAGAAATGCGGTTTGGATGAACGAATAGCTCTTTTCGAAAGCTAAGTAGACCCACATCTTAGTTTTTTTATATCTCGTACGGTTTCGGCATTATGGAGGCACAAATGTTACTGTCTTAACTTCTTACCTCAAAATTAACCTGTTAGCGAACAACTCGTAACTTCTTTATTAATCGATCTAGAGGAATGCGGTTTGGATGAACGAATAGCTCTTTTCGAAAGCTAAGTAGACCCACATCTTAGTTTCTTGATATCTCGTACGGTTTCGGCATTATGGAGGCACAAATGTTACTGTCTTAACTTCTAACCTCAAAATTAACCTGTTAGCGAACAACTCGTAACTTCTTTATTAATCCATCTAGAGAAATGCGGTTTGGATGAACGAATAGCTCTTTTCGAAAGCTAAGTAGACCCACATCTTAGTTTTTTTATATCTCGTACTGTTTCGGCATTATGGAGGCACAAATGTTACTGTCTCACCTTCTTACCTCAAAATTAACCTGTTAGCGAACAACTCGTAACTTCTTTATTAATCGATCTAGAGGAATGCGGTTTGGATGAACGAATAGCTCTTTTCGAAAGCTAAGTAGGCCCACATCTTAGTTTTTTGATATCTCGTACGGTTTCGGCATTATGGAGGCACAAATGTTACTGTCTTAACTTCTTACCTCAAAATTAACCTGTTAGCGAACAACTCGTAACTTCTTTATTAATCGATCTAGAGGAATGCGGTTTGGATGAACGAATAGCTCTTTTCGAAAGCTAAGTAGACCCACATCTTAGTTTTTTGATATCTCGTACGGTTTCGGCATTATGGAGGCACAAATGTTACTGTCTTAACTTCTAACCTCAAAATTAACCTGTTAGCGAACAACTCGTAACTTCTTTATTAATCGATCTAGAGGAATGCGGTTTGGATGAACGAATAGCTCATTTCGAAAGCTAAGTAGGCCCACATCTTAGTTTTTTGATATCTCGTACGGTTTCGGCAGTATGGAGGCACAAATGTTACTGTCTTAAGTTCTTACCTCAAAATTAACCTGTTAGCGAACAACTCGTAACTTCTTTATTAATCGATCTAGAGGAATGCGGTTTGGATGAACGAATAGCTCATTTCGAAAGCTAAGTAGGCCCACATTTTAGTTTTTTGATATCTCGTACGGTTTCGGCAGTATGGAGGCACAAATGTTACTGTCTTAAGTTCTTACCTCAAAATTAACCTGTTAGCGAACAACTCGTAACTTCTTTATTAATCGATCTAGAGGAATGCGGTTTGGATGAACGAATAGCTCTTTTCGAAAGCTAAGTGGACCCACATCTTAGTTTTTTGATATCTCGTACGGTTTCGGCATTATGGAAGCACAAATGTTACTGTCTTAACTTCTTACCTCAAAATTAACCTGTTAGCGAACAACTCGTAACTTCTTTATTAATCGATCTAGAGGAATGCGGTTTGGATGAACGAATAGCTCTTTTCGAAAGCTAAGTAGGCCCACATCTTAGTTTTTTGATATCTCGTACGGTTTCGGCATTATGGAGGCACAAATGTTACTGTCTTAAGTTCTTACCTCAAAATTAACCTGTTAGCGAACAACTCGTAACTTCTTTATTAATCGATCTAGAGGAATGCGGTTTGGATGAACGAATAGCTCTTTTCGAAAGCTAAGTAGGCCCACATCTTAGTTTTTTGATATCTCGTACGGCTTCGGCATTATGGAAGCACAAATGTTACTGTCTTAACTTCTTACCTCAAAATTAACCTGTTAGCGAACAACTCGTAACTTCTTTATTAATCCATCTAGAGGAATGCGGTTTGAATGAACGAATAGCTCTTTTCGAAAGCTAAGTAGGCCCACATCTTAGTTTTTTGATATCTCGTACGGTTTCGGCATTATGGAGGCACAAATGTTACTGTCTTAACTTCGTACCTGAAAATTAACCTGTTAGCGAACAACTCGTAACTTCTTTATTAATCGATCTAGAGGAATGCGGTTTGGATGAACGAATAGCTCATTTTGAAAGCTAAGTAGGCCCACATCTTAGTTTTTTGATATCTCGTACGGTTTCGGCAGTATGGAGGCACAAATGTTACTGTCTTAAGTTCTTACCTCAAAATTAACCTGTTAGCGAACAACTCGTAACTTCTTTATTAATCGATCTAGAGGAATGCGGTTTGGATGAACGAATAGCTCTTCTCGAAAGCTAAGTAGACCCACATCATAGTTTTTTGATATCTCGTACGGTTTCGCCATTATGGAGGCACAAATGTTACTGTCTTAAGTTCTTACCTCAAAATTAACCTGTTAGCGAACAACTCGTAACTTCTTTATTAATCCATCTAGAGGAATGCGGTTTGGATGAACGAATAGCTCTTTTCGAAAGCTAAGTAGACCCACATCTCAGTTTTTTTATATCTCGTACGGTTTCGGCATTATGGAGGCACAAATGTTACTGTCTTAACTTCTTACCTCAAAATTAACCTGTTAGCGAACAACTCGTAACTTCTTTATTAATCGATCTAGAGGAATGCGGTTTGGATGAACGAATAGCTCTTTTCGAAAGCTAAGTAGGCCCACATCTTAGTTTTTTGATATCTCGTACGGTTTCGGCATTATGGAAGCACAAATGTTACTGTCTTAACTTCTTACCTCAAAATTAACCTGTTAGCGAACAACTCGTAACTTCTTTATTAATCGATCTAGAGGAATGCGGTTTGGATGAACGAATAGCTCATTTCGAAAGCTAAGTAGGCCCACATCTTAGTTTTTTGATATCTCGTACGGTTTCGGCAGTATGGAGGCACAAATGTTACTGTCTTAAGTTCTTACCTCAAAATTAACCTGTTAGCGAACAACTCGTAACTTCTTTATTAATCGATCTAGAGGAATGCGGTTTGGATGAACGAATAGCTCTTTTCGAAAGCTAAGTAGACCCACATCTTAGTTTTTTGATATCTCGTACGGTTTCGGCATTATGGAAGCACAAATGTTACTGTCTTAACTTCTTGCCTCAAAATTAACCTGTTAGCGAACAACTCGTAACTTCTTTATTAATCGATCTAGAGGAATGCGGTTTGGATGAACGAATAGCTCATTTCGAAAGCTAAGTAGGCCCACAACTTAGTTTTTTGATATCTCGTACGGTTTCGGCATTATGGAGGCACAAATGTTACTGTCTTAACTCCTTACCTCAAAATTAACCTGTTAGCGAACAACTCGTAACTTCTTTATTAATCGATCTAGAGGAATGCGGTTTGGATGAACGATTAGCTCTCTTCGAAAGCTAAGTAGGCCCACATCTTAGTTTTTTGATATCTCGTACGGTTTTGGCATTATGGAAGCACAAATGTTACTGTCTTAACTTCTTACCTCAAAATTAACCTGTTAGCGAACAACTCGTAACTTCTTTATTAATCCATCTAGAGGAATGCGGTTTGGATGAACGAATAGCTCTTTTCGAAAGCTAAGTAGACCCACATCTTAGTTTTTTGATAGCTCGTACGGTTTCGGCATTATGAAGGCATAAATGTTACTGTCTTAACTTCTAACCTCAAAATTAACCTGTTAGCGAACAACTCGTAACTTCTTTATTAATCCATCTAGAGGAATGCGGTTTGGATGAACGAATAGCTCTTTTCGAAAGCTAAGTAGGCCCACATCTTAGTTTTTTGATATCTCGTACGGTTTCGGCATTATGGAGGCACAAATGTTACTGTCTTAACTTCTTACCTCAAAATTAACCTGTTAGCGAACAACTCGTAACTTCTTTATTAATCGATCTAGAGGAATGCGGTTTGGATGAACGAATAGCTCTTTTCGAAAGCTAAGTAGACCCACATCTTAGTTTTTGATATCTCGTACGGTTTCGGCATTATGGAGGCACAAATGTTACTGTCTTAACTTCTAACCTCAAAATTAACCTGTTAGCGAACAACTCGTAACTTCTTTATTAATCCATCTAGAGGAATGCGGTTTGGATGAACGAATAGCTCTTTTCGAAAGCTAAGTAGGCCCACATCTTAGCTTTTTGATATCTCGTACGGTTTCGGCATTATGGAGGCACAAATGTTTCTGTCTTAACTTCTAACCTCAAAATTATTCTGTTAGCGAACAACTCGTAACTTCTTTATTAATCGATCTAGAGGAATGCGGTCTGGATGAACGAATAGCTCTTTTCGAAAGCTAAGTAGGCCCACGTCTTAGTTTTTTGATATCTCGTACGGTTTCGGCATTATGGAAGCACAAATGTTACTGTCTTAACTTCTTACCTCAAAATTAACCTGTTAGCGAACAACTCGTAACTTCTTTATTAATCGATCTAGAGGAATGCGGTTTGGATGAACGAATAGCTCATTTCGAAAGCTAAGTAGGCCCACATCTTAGTTTTTTGATATCTCGTACGGTTTCGGCAGTATGGAGGCACAAATGTTACTGTCTTAAGTTCTTACATCAAAATTAACCTGTTAGCGAACAACTCGTAACTTCTTTATTAATCGATCTAGAGGAATGCGGTTTGGATGAACGAATAGCTCTTTTCGAAAGCTAAGTAGACCCACATCTTAGTTTTTTGATAGCTCGTACGGTTTCGGCATTATGAAGGCATAAATGTTACTGTCTTAACTTCTTACCTCAAAATTAACATGTTAGCGAACAACTCGTAACTTCTTTATTAATCGATCTAGAGGAATGCGGTTTGGATGAACGAATAGCTCTTTTCGAAAGCTAAGTAGGCCCACATCATAGTTTTTTGATATCTCGTACGGTTTCGGCATTATGGAGGCACAAATGTTACTGTCTTAAGTTCTTACCTCAAAATTAACCTGTTAGCGAACAACTCGTAACTAACTTATTAATCCATCTAGAGGAATGCGGTTTGGATGAACGAATAGCCCGCTTCGAAAGCTAAGTAGACCCACATCTTAGCTTTTTGATATCTCGTACGGTTTCGGCATTATGGAGGCACAAATGTTTCTGTCTTAACTTCTAACCTCAAAATTAATCTGTTAGCGAACAACTCGTAACTTCTTTATTAATCCATCTAGAGAAATGCGGTTTGGATGAACGAATAGCTCTTTTCGAAAGCTAAGTAGACCCACATCTTAGTTTTTTTATATCTCGTACGGTTTCGGCATTATGGAGGCACAAATGTTACTGTCTTAACTTCTTACCTCAAAATTAACCTGTTAGCGAACAACTCGTAACTTCTTTATTAATCGATCTAGAGGAATGCGGTTTGGATGAACGAATAGCTCTTTTCGAAAGCTAAGTAGACCCACATCTTAGTTTTTTGATATCTCGTACGGTTTCGGCATTATGGAGGCACAAATGTTACTGTCTTAACTTCTAACCTCAAAATTAACCTGTTAGCGAACAACTCGTAACTTCTTTATTAATCCATCTAGAGAAATGCGGTTTGGATGAACGAATAGCTCTTTTCGAAAGCTAAGTAGACCCACATCTTAGTTTTTTATATCTCGTACGGTTTCGGCATTATGGAGGCACAAATGTTACTGTCTTAACTTCTTACCTCAAAATTAACCTGTTAGCGAACAACTCGTAACTTCTTTATTAATCGATCTAGAGGAATGCGGTTTGGATGAACGAATAGCTCTTTTCGAAAGCTAAGTAGGCCCACATCTTAGTTTTTTGATATCTCGTACGGTTTCGGCATTATGGAGGCACAAATGTTACTGTCTTAACTTCTTACCTCAAAATTAACCTGTTAGCGAACAACTCGTAACTTCTTTATTAATCGATCTAGAGGAATGCGGTTTGGATGAACGAATAGCTCTTTTCGAAAGCTAAGTAGACCCTCATCTTAGTTTTTTGATATCTCGTACGGTTTCGGCATTATGGACGCACAAATGTTACTGTCTTAACTTCTAACCTCAAAATTAACCTGTTAGCGAACAACTCGTAACTTCTTTATTAATCGATCTAGAGGAATGCGGTTTGGATGAACGAATAGCTCATTTCGAAAGCTAAGTAGGCCCACATCTTAGTTTTTGATATCTCGTACGGTTTCGGCAGTATGGAGGCACAAATGTTACTGTCTTAAGTTCTTACCTCAAAATTAACCTGTTAGCGAACAACTCGTAACTTCTTTATTAATCGATCTAGAGGAATGCGGTTTGGATGAACGAATAGCTCTTTTCGAAAGCTAAGTAGACCCACATTTTAGTTATTTTATATCTCGTACGGTTTCGGCATTATGGAGGCACAAATGTTACTGTCTTAAGTTCTTACCTCAAAATTAACCTGTTAGCGAACAACTCGTAACTTCTTTATTAATCGATCTAGAGGAATGCGGTTTGGATGAACGAATAGCTCTTTTCGAAAGCTAAGTGGACCCACATCTTAGTTTTTTGATATCTCGTACGGTTTCGGCATTATGGAGGCACAAATGTTACTGTCTTAACTTCTTACCTCAAAATTAACCTGTTAGCGAACAACTCGTAACTTCTTTATTAATCGATCTAGAGGAATGCGGTTTGGATGAACGAATAGCTCTTTTCGAAAGCTAAGTAGACCCACATCTTAGTTTTTTGATATCTCGTACGGTTTCGGCATTATGGAGGCACAAATGTTACTGTCTTAACTTCTTACCTCAAAATTAACCTGTTAGCGAACAACTCGTAACTTCTTTATTAATCGATCTAGAGGAATGCGGTTTGGATGAACGAATAGCTCTTTTCGAAAGCTAAGTAGGCCCACATCTTAGTTTTTTGATATCTCGTACGGTTTCGGCATTATGGAGGCACAAATGTTACTGTCTTAACTTCTTACCTCAAAATTAACCTGTTAGCGAACAACTCGTAACTTCTTTATTAATCGATCTAGAGGAATGCGGTTTGGATGAACGAATAGCTCTTTTCGAAAGCTAAGTAGGCCCAGATCTTAGTTTTTTGATATCTCGTACGGTTTCGGCAGTATGGAGGCACAAATGTTACTGTCTTAAGTTCTTACCTCAAAATTAACCTGTTAGCGAACAACTCGTAACTTCTTTATTAATCGATCTAGAGGAATGCGGTTTGGATGAACGAATAGCTCTTTTCGAAAGCTAAGTAGACCCACATCTTAGTTTATTGATATCTCGTACGGTTTCGGCATTATGGAAGCACAAATGTTACTGTCTTAACTTCTTGCCTCAAAATTAACCTGTTAGCGAACAACTCGTAACTTCTTTATTAATCGATCTAGAGGAATGCGGTTTGGATGAACGAATAGCTCATTTCGAAAGCTAAGTAGGCCCACAACTTAGTTTTTTGATATCTCGTACGGTTTCGGCAGTATGGAGGCACAAATGTTACTGTCTTAACTTCTTACATCAAAATTAACCTGTTAGCAAACAACTCGTAACTACTTTATTAGTCCATCTAGAGGAATGAGGTTTGGATGAACGAATAGCTCTTTTCGAAAGCTAAGTAGGCCAACATCTTAGTTCTTTGATATCTCGTACGGTTTTGGCATTATGGAAGCACAAATGTTACTGTCTTAACTTCTTACCTCAAAATTAACCTGTTAGCGAACAACTCGTAACTTCTTTATTAATCCATCTAGAGGAATGCGGTTTGGATGAACGAATAGCTCTTTTCGAAAGCTAAGTAGACCCACATCTTAGTTTTTTGATAGCTCGTACGGTTTCGGCATTATGAAGGCATAAATGTTACTGTCTTAACTTCTAACCTCAAAATTAACCTGTTAGCGAACAACTCGTAACTTCTTTATTAATCCATCTAGAGGAATGCGGTTTGGATGAACGAATAGCTCTTTTCGAAAGCTAAGTAGGCCCACATCTTAGTTTTTTGATATCTCGTACGGTTTCGGCATTATGGAGGCACAAATGTTACTGTCTTAACTTCTTACCTCAAAATTAACCTGTTAGCGAACAACTCGTAACTTCTTTATTAATCGATCTAGAGGAATGCGGTTTGGATGAACGAATAGCTCTTTTCGAAAGCTAAGTAGACCCACATCTTAGTTTTTGATATCTCGTACGGTTTCGGCATTATGGAGGCACAAATGTTACTGTCTTAACTTCTAACCTCAAAATTAACCTGTTAGCGAACAACTCGTAACTTCTTTATTAATCCATCTAGAGGAATGCGGTTTGGATGAACGAATAGCTCTTTTCGAAAGCTAAGTAGGCCCACATCTTAGTTTTTTGATATCTCGTACGGTTTCGGCATTATGGAGGCACAAATGTTACTGTCTTAACTTCTAACCTCAAAATTAACCTGTTAGCGAACAACTCGTAACTTCTTTATTAATCGATCTAGAGGAATGCGGTTTGGATGAACGAATAGCTCTTTTCGAAAGCTAAGTAGGCCCACATCTTAGTTTTTTGATATCTCGTACGGTTTCGGCATTATGGAGGCACAAATGTTACTGTCTTAACTTCTTACCTCAAAATTAACCTGTTAGCGAACAACTCGTAACTTCTTTATTAATCGATCTAGAGGAATGCGGTTTGGATGAACGAATAGCTCATTTCGAAAGCTAAGTAGGCCCACATCTTAGTTTTTTGATATCTCGTACGGTTTCGGCAGTATGGAGGCACAAATGTTACTGTCTTAAGTTCTTACATCAAAATTAACCTGTTAGCGAACAACTCGTAACTTCTTTATTAATCGATCTAGAGGAATGCGGTTTGGATGAACGAATAGCTCTTTTCGAAAGCTAAGTAGACCCACATCTTAGTTTTTTGATATCTCGTACGGTTTCGGCATTATGAAGGCACAAATGTTACTGTCTTAACTTCTTACCTCAAAATTAACCTGTTAGCGAACAACTCGTAACTTCTTTATTAATCGATCTAGAGGAATGCGGTTTGGATGAACGAATAGCTCTTTTCGAAAGCTAAGTAGGCCCACATCTTAGTTTTTTGATATCTCGTACGGTTTCGGCATTATGAAGGCACAAATGTTACTGTCTTAATTTCTTACCTCAAAATTAACCTGTTAGCGAACAACTCGTAACTTCTTTATTAATCGATCTAGAGGAATGCGGTTTGGATGAACGAATAGCTCTTTTCGAAAGCTAAGTAGACCCACATCTTAGTTTTTTGATATCTCGTACGGTTTCGGCAGTATGGAGGCACAAATGTTACTGTCTTAAGTTCTTACATCAAAATTAACCTGTTAGCGAACAACTCGTAACTTCTTTATTAATCGATCTAGAGGAATGCGGTTTGGATGAACGAATAGCTCTTTTCGAAAGCTAAGTAGACCCACATCTTAGTTTTTTGATAGCTCGTACGGTTTCGGCATTATGAAGGCATAAATGTTACTGTCTTTACTTCTTACCTCAAAATTAACATGTTAGCGAACAACTCGTAACTTCTTTATTAATCGATCTAGAGGAATGCGGTTTGGATGAACGAATAGCTCTTTTCGAAAGCTAAGTAGGCCCACATCTTAGTTTTTTGATATCTCGTACGGTTTCGGCATTATGAAGGCACAAATGTTACTGTCTTAATTTCTTACCTCAAAATTAACCTGTTAGCGAACAACTCGTAACTTCTTTATTAATCCATCTAGAGGAATGCGGTTTGGATGAACGAATAGCCCGCTTCGAAAGCTAAGTAGACCCACATCTTAGCTTTTTGATATCTCGTACGGTTTCGGCATTATGGAGGCACAAATGTTTCTGTCTTAACTTCTAACCTCAAAATTAATCTGTTAGCGAACAACTCGTAACTTCTTTATTAATCCATCTAGAGGAATGCGGTTTGGATGAACGAATAGCTCTTTTCGAAAGCTAAGTAGACCCACATCTTAGTTTTTTTATATCTCGTACGGTTTCGGCATTATGGAGGCACAAATGTTACTGTCTTAACTTCTTACCTCAAAATTAACCTGTTAGCGAACAACTCGTAACTTCTTTATTAATCGATCTAGAGGAATGCGGTCTGGATGAACGAATAGCTCTTTTCGAAAGCTAAGTAGACCCACATCTTAGCTTTTTGATATCTCGTACGGTTTCGGCATTATGGAGGCACAAATGTTACTGTCTTAACTTCTAACCTCAAAATTAACCTGTTAGCGAACAACTCGTAACTTCTTTATTAATCCATCTAGAGAAATGCGGTTTGGATGAACGAATAGCTCTTTTCGAAAGCTAAGTAGACCCACATCTTAGTTTTTTATATCTCGTACGGTTTCGGCATTATGGAGGCACAAATGTTACTGTCTCAACTTCTTACCTCAAAATTAACCTGTTAGCGAACAACTCGTAACTTCTTTATTAATCGATCTAGAGGAATGCGGTTTGGATGAACGAATAGCTCTTTTCGAAAGCTAAGTAGGCCCACATCTTAGTTTTTTGATATCTCGTACGGTTTCGGCATTACGGAGGCACAAATGTTACTGTCTTAACTTCTGACCTCAAAATTAACCTGTTAGCGAACAACTCGTAACTTCTTTATTAATCGATCTAGAGGAATGCGGTTTGGATGAACGAATAGCTCTTTTCGAAAGCTAAGTAGACCCTCATCTTAGTTTTTTGATATCTCGTACGGTTTCGGCATTATGGACGCACAAATGTTACTGTCTTAACTTCTAACCTCAAAATTAACCTGTTAGCGAACAACTCGTAACTTCTTTATTAATCGATCTAGAGGAATGCGGTTTGGATGAACGAATAGCTCATTTCGAAAGCTAAGTAGGCCCACATCTTAGTTTTTGATATCTCGTACGGTTTCGGCAGTATGGAGGCACAAATGTTACTGTCTTAAGTTCTTACCTCAAAATTAACCTGTTAGCGAACAACTCGTAACTTCTTTATTAATCGATCTAGAGGAATGCGGTTTGGATGAACGAATAGCTCATTTCGAAAGCTAAGTAGGCCCACATTTTAGTTTTTTGATATCTCGTACGGTTTCGGCAGTATGGAGGCACAAATGTTACTGTCTTAAGTTCTTACCTCAAAATTAACCTGTTAGCGAACAACTCGTAACTTCTTTATTAATCGATCTAGAGGAATGCGGTTTGGATGAACGAATAGCTCTTTTCGAAAGCTAAGTGGACCCACATCTTAGTTTTTGATATCTCGTACGGTTTCGGCATTATGGAAGCACAAATGTTACTGTCTTAACTTCTTACCTCAAAATTAACCTGTTAGCGAACAACTCGTAACTTCTTTATTAATCGATCTAGAGGAATGCGGTTTGGATGAACGAATAGCTCTTTTCGAAAGCTAAGTAGGCCCACATCTTAGTTTTTTGATATCTCGTACGGTTTCGGCATTATGGAGGCACAAATGTTACTGTCTTAAGTTCTTACCTCAAAATTAACCTGTTAGCGAACAACTCGTAACTTCTTTATTAATCGATCTAGAGGAATGCGGTTTGGATGAACGAATAGCTCTTTTCGAAAGCTAAGTAGGCCCACATCTTAGTTTTTTGATATCTCGTACGGTTTCGGCATTATGGAAGCACAAATGTTACTGTCTTAACTTCTTACCTCAAAATTAACCTGTTAGCGAACAACTCGTAACTTCTTTATTAATCCATCTAGAGGAATGCGGTTTGAATGAACGAATAGCTCTTTTCGAAAGCTAAGTAGGCCCACATCTTAGTTTTTGATATCTCGTACGGTTTCGGCATTATGGAGGCACAAATGTTACTGTCTTAACTTCGTACCTGAAAATTAACCTGTTAGCGAACAACTCGTAACTTCTTTATTAATCGATCTAGAGGAATGCGGTTTGGATGAACGAATAGCACATTTTGAAAGCTAAGTAGGCCCACATCTTAGTTTTGATATCTCGTACGGTTTCGGCAGTATGGAGGCACAAATGTTACTGTCTTAAGTTCTTACCTCAAAATTAACCTGTTAGCGAACAACTCGTAACTTCTTTATTAATCGATCTAGAGGAATGCGGTTTGGATGAACGAATAGCTCTTCTCGAAAGCTAAGTAGACCCACATCATAGTTTTTTGATATCTCGTACGGTTTCGCCATTATGGAGGCACAAATGTTACTGTCTTAAGTTCTTACCTCAAAATTAACCTGTTAGCGAACAACTCGTAACTTCTTTATTAATCCATCTAGAGGAATGCGGTTTGGATGAACGAATAGCTCTTTTCGAAAGCTAAGTAGACCCACATCTCAGTTTTTTTATATCTCGTACGGTTTCGGCATTATGGAGGCACAAATGTTACTGTCTTAACTTCTTACCTCAAAATTAACCTGTTAGCGAACAACTCGTAACTTCTTTATTAATCGATCTAGAGGAATGCGGTTTGGATGAACGAATAGCTCTTTTCGAAAGCTAAGTAGGCCCACATCTTAGTTTTTTGATATCTCGTACGGTTTCGGCATTATGGAAGCACAAATGTTACTGTCTTAACTTCTTACCTCAAAATTAACCTGTTAGCGAACAACTCGTAACTTCTTTATTAATCGATCTAGAGGAATGCGGTTTGGATGAACGAATAGCTCATTTCGAAAGCTAAGTAGGCCCACATCTTATTTTTTGATATCTCGTACGGTTTCGGCAGTATGGAGGCACAAATGTTACTGTCTTAAGTTCTTACCTCAAAATTAACCTGTTAGCGAACAACTCGTAACTTCTTTATTAATCGATCTAGAGGAATGCGGTTTGGATGAACGAATAGCTCTTTTCGAAAGCTAAGTAGACCCACATCTTAGTTTTTTGATATCTCGTACGGTTTCGGCATTATGGAAGCACAAATGTTACTGTCTTAACTTCTTGCCTCAAAATTAACCTGTTAGCGAACAACTCGTAACTTCTTTATTAATCGATCTAGAGGAATGCGGTTTGGATGAACGAATAGCTCATTTCGAAAGCTAAGTAGGCCCACAACTTAGTTTTTTGATATCTCGTACGGTTTCGGCAGTATGGAGGCACAAATGTTACAGTCTTAACTTCTTACATCAAAATTAACCTGTTAGCAAACAACTCGTAACTTCTTTATTAATCGATCTAGAGGAATGCGGTTTGGATGAACGATTAGCTCTTTTCGAAAGCTAAGTAGGCCCACATCTTAGTTTTTTGATATCTCGTACGGTTTTGGCATTATGGAAGCACAAATGTTACTGTCTTAACTTCTTACCTCAAAATTAACCTGTTAGCGAACAACTCGTAACTTCTTTATTAATCCATCTAGAGGAATGCGGTTTGGATGAACGAATAGCTCTTTTCGAAAGCTAAGTAGACCCACATCTTAGTTTTTTGATAGCTCGTACGGTTTCGGCATTATGAAGGCATAAATGTTACTGTCTTAACTTCTAACCTCAAAATTAACCTGTTAGCGAACAACTCGTAACTTCTTTATTAATCCATCTAGAGGAATGCGGTTTGGATGAACGAATAGCTCTTTTCGAAAGCTAAGTAGGCCCACATCTTAGTTTTTTGATATCTCGTACGGTTTCGGCATTATGGAAGCACAAATGTTACTGTCTTAACTTCTTACCTCAAAATTAACCTGTTAGCGAACAACTCGTAACTTCTTTATTAATCGATCTAGAGGAATGCGGTTTGGATGAACGAATAGCTCTTTTCGAAAGCTAAGTAGACCCACATCTTAGTTTTTTGATATCTCGTACGGTTTCGGCATTATGGAGGCACAAATGTTACTGTCTTAACTTCTAACCTCAAAATTAACCTGTTAGCGAACAACTCGTAACTTCTTTATTAATCCATCTAGAGGAATGCGGTTTGGATGAACGAATAGCTCTTTTCGAAAGCTAAGTAGGCCCACATCTTAGTTTTTTGATATCTCGTACGGTTTCGGCATTATGGAGGCACAAATGTTACTGTCTTAACTTCTAACCTCAAAATTAACCTGTTAGCGAACAACTCGTAACTTCTTTATTAATCGATCTAGAGGAATGCGGTTTGGATGAACGAATAGCTCTTTTCGAAAGCTAAGTAGGCCCACATCTTAGTTTTTTGATGTCTCGTACGGTTTCGGCATTATGGAGGCACAAATGTTACTGTCTTAACTTCTTACCTCAAAATTAACCTGTTAGCGAACAACTCGTAACTTCTTTATTAATCGATCTAGAGGAATGCGGTTTGGATGAACGAATAGCTCATTTCGAAAGCTAAGTAGGCCCACATCTTAGTTTTTTGATATCTCGTACGGTTTCGGCAGTATGGAGGCACAAATGTTACTGTCTTAAGTTCTTACATCAAAATTAACCTGTTAGCGAACAACTCGTAACTTCTTTATTAATCGATCTAGAGGAATGCGGTTTGGATGAACGAATAGCTCTTTTCGAAAGCTAAGTAGACCCACATCTTAGTTTTTTGATAGCTCGTACGGTTTCGGCATTATGAAGGCATAAATGTTACTGTCTTAACTTCTTACCTCAAAATTAACATGTTAGCGAACAACTCGTAACTTCTTTATTAATCGATCTAGAGGAATGCGGTTTGGATGAACGAATAGCTCTTTTCGAAAGCTAAGTAGGCCCACATCTTAGTTTTTTGATATCTCGTACGGTTTCGGCATTATGGAGGCACAAATGTTACTGTCTTTACTTCTTACCTCAACATTAATCTGTTAGCGAACAACTCAACTCGCTCAGAAAATGGAAGGCGGGTTTCGGATCCATTCTCTACAATGTTCTGGCATGATTTTTCAGGAAACAATTTTTTTTCATTCTTAACATCACTGAAAAATTTAGAAAAACAGGACTTTTTGAGGTCTTTCAGAAAATCACGTGCCATACTGAGTTTGGAGTCATAAAATATGGTGGAACTGACGAACCATCGGGTCTCATTTCTCTTAAAGAAACACACACACACATACACACAAAGAAGCGTAAATCCGCCCGTGCAACCTCCATGTGGTATGCTTTGAGTAACTCTAATGGCTGCGGTTTTGCAAAATTTCTGAAAATCGGTTCGAAGACATTTTTTCTTCAATTTAAAAAAAAAAATTAAAATTTTTGAGAAAATTTTTTTTTCATGACTTCAAACGCTTTCCGCAATAAAAATGTCGAAAAAAATTAATAGAATTTTTTTGAGCTCTAAAGGCAAAAAAAACGCGGTCATTCAATTTTTTCAAAAATTCAATCGAATGAAACAATAAAACGGCTTGATGGATCATGTTGAAACTTTGTAGGGCTTTTGAGGGTAAACTGCCTATGAGATGCACACTAAAAATAAGAGTGCAAAAAATTTCAAAAAATTTTCTTTCCATGATATTCATTAGGATTTTGCGCTAATTGTTGCTTGGAAATGTGTTTATCAAGATCCATAAACTAGACAGTTCAAGCTTCAATTTGCTTTTTTTTCAGTCACATACGACCATTTTTACCAAAAATCGTAAAAAATTGAGATTTTTTTTTGACCCCTTAATTTTTTCCGCTAGTGTATATGTAGTAAAGGCGCTCATAATCGGACACCCTGTGTGTCGCGTTTAACCGGCTCCCTCTCTTGATACCATTTTGAACGCACAGCTCGGACACTCCGTAGGTGGGGCCGTGTTCCGAACTGCCGGTAATAATACTGATTGATTGATTGGGAAATCGTGTGAAAACGGAAAAGGAAGCATTAGTGCTCTGATTGACAGGTGTTACAAGGATAATTTTATTGTGGATTTAAGCACAAATTATATTCCAAGTCATTCCGCCGATTCTAAAGCGACCATTATGAGGTTAAATATACATTAACACGATATCTGCTTTTTAATTTGATTCTTAAACTATCCTGCGTTCAAAGAAGAACAATTGAACACTCTATGGTCTGACATCGATAGAATACTGAAATTAAAATCACCAGCTCTTTCCATTATTAATAATCCGGTCAAATTCCTTTATTCAGTGTGTATTTTTCAGATATGCAAAAGGAGAACAAGGTGAGTTGAAAACTGAAATAATAAAGAGAACTTTAATCGAGTATCGAATAAAACCCCAATTCCTCTTTTGATGTTTATTTAAATGACCGATTCTGAAATCTAGGCGAAATTCCGTACTTTAAAATTTAAAATCGATATCACTATTCCGCGGGGACCTCTGTATACGCATACAAGAATGTACTGACAAAAATTGTTTCCGCTAGATGTAAGGGCACCTCTGGGTCTTTGGGGATTGACCCTTTCTAGGAAAATCCATTTAGATGGAATGCAAGTCCTCTTTTTAGCGGGAAACGGATTGTATCATAATTTTTCAAGCAAAACTTTGGTAAACATGACGGTTTAGATTTATTTATATGTTTTATAATGCATTTTTAATGAGGAAATGGAATAAATCATTTATTTCGTACCACATAAAAGGCTACACTTTGTAAACTACCTTTACTGGTAAAATTAGTATCAAACTTTAAGTATTATGGATAAATATCGGTGCAACTTATAAAGCCCTTAGAACTTGAAAAAATAAAACAATTTTACAATGCAAAGGGCAAGTTTTTGAAACTGAATTTGTATACAGTCCTACTAGGCTACTAATCTAATTTACGTTTATCTATAATATCTCAATACTAATTAAAGTAGGATTGTTTAAAATATCAAATGATATTGCCGATATCTTAAGCTACCACAGTGTAATTTATACACAGGGTACTGATTTCGCCGAAGACCGGCTACTTTATTTGTCCATCGTGGAGGTGATATTATACAATTGAAGAGATACGGGAGATGGAAGAGTTCTACAGTTGTAGAAAGTTACATAGATAATAACACAATAAAAAAATTGAAACAAGTAAGAAATTTTTAACTAGGCCAACAAATAATGTACAATTGAATGTAGCAATTAGTGATAAAATTTTACCACATCAGAATATAGCTTCAATATGCCTTCTGGATCAGAAATTATTATTAAAGATTGCGAAGACTGTTCTTTCAGTATCCATATTACAAATACTAACAAATTAATTTCTTATCTTGATTCTATTTGCTATAATTAATGTTGTAATAAAGTTAATAATTGAAAAGTTTTATTTTGTTAAGTGATTGAAGATAAAACTTTGTATGTATTACGAGCAAAAGGTGACATCAATGCTCTCTACTGTCACTCTCGAGCAATCACTTTTCGCTCTTCATACAAAAATAACTATTAAGTCACTTATAGTCAACTACTAACAACGTTAGTTACAGGTACATAATAGTTTATTATTTGTGACGAAGCTATTCCCATAATTTTTAGGGTGCTGGTCGGCGAAATATCACACCAAGTACTTTAATGCACATGACTACCTTTGGTGTCGACAAACCTCGGTATCTATTTCATTACTCTAACCGAGTCTAACTCCTGTTGCCTCCAGCCCACACGGAAATGTCATGTGTTATGAACGAGCACATCGTTTCGAAATATATTTATAGGGAAATACGAACAACTTTAAAATTACACTTTATTTCGTAATTGCCAGAAATTGTAATCTGATTATCGTACTCTAGATTGTTTAATAAATCAACCAAAACTTTGGCTACTTCTTTTATTGGTTTACTCAAGAGCAAAATTGAGTCTATTTCGCAGTTTCCCTAGGGATAACGTCTCACGTAGGCCATTAAACAATCTATTACATATAGGTGATGATGTTGCCCGTGGGGGTATTCATCAAATTGGCCATGATAAGGTAGCGCTCTCCTAGTAGATACAAAATTTCATCACTATTCCCTCAGAACGCAATAACAACTATTATATATTTTTTTTAAAACGCGTTTTTTATACCTTTCACAACCCATATAACTTTATGCAGCATTCTCTTTACTTTTTTTCCAGAACCATGATAATATAAAAATTACATTACAATGCGAGAATTTATTGAGCACACAAAGAGACAATATAGTAACAAACATATACAGGGTGTCTATAAATGATACTGCAGGAAACAACTACTCCGCGGACTAATGCCCCGACCGGCATTGAATTACACCTGCAGTATCTGTGTGAACAGCCAAGAACCCTTGTCGGCCACACCACCAGACATAGACCGGTTTCGGGCTTGTTAGCCCTCATCAGTATGTCATAGGTGAGATGACCGACAATTGAACTGGCTGTTCTTTCATATATAGGTTCACATATAAATCGAGTGCAGGTGAGATGTAAGTGGTCTGCTACTTCCTGCTCGGCCTAAGTGGCTCGACTTGCAGGAAGTGACCCACATACTGCAGGTGTAATTCAATGCCGGTCGGGGCATTAGCCCGCGTAGTTGTTTCCTGCAGTATCATTTATAGATTTAATGGGCATCGCCCAGGGCGAGAGGTCTGCGGTTAAGTACCTACGACAATGTGCGTCACTTCCTGCAAGTCGAGCCACTTAGGCCGAGCAGGAAGTAGCAGACCAGTTACATCTCATATACAGGGTGGTTTGGAAGTAACCGCCCATGGAGACATACTATATTTTTATTTTATTTAAAAAGCGATTTGTTCTAACAATTACACTGTGTTTGATAATATATTAACTTAAAAAATTGGGAATAGATATATTTGGATATAAAAAATCATAATTTGTTACCTATCTATTTCGATGTATTTCTTAGAGGGTGCCATATCCGCCATATTTGTGACCTAAATGTAACCCTACCGTCATCACATTTTTTTATTAAAACTTAATCCTACATTGTTTTTGAGGAAAAAGGGTATACTTGTTACTAATCTCAAACATTGCTCTTTTTCGAGAAAATAGCTTTTTATCAATCGGCTGCATAGTGCATTGTATAATATTTTAACGTAGTAGACGGCAAAATTCCCTTGAAAATTGAATATGTTGAAGGCAGATTGTCGTTGGTATAAAACATGATAATATATCAGAAATTGTTACAAGAGACAAACAAGAAAGTAAACACAAAAATCACAGTTCACATAACCAAACTTTTCAAAATATGCAAGCCTTTTCAGTATTGGCAATCATATTCCGGGCATCCTGTATACGCGGATTCCAATTTCATAGTAGAAATGTTTATTTTGTTCTAAATTTAAAGCTCTGTATCCCAAAACAAAACATGATGAAACAAACTGCAGTTATTTTTCAATAAGGAGCAGCATCAATTAAAAAAAGAACACATTAGAACATCTGTGTCATCATTTCTTTTTCAAATGGAGTATTTAGTGTTTGGAATAGTTTGCCGTAAAGTGTAATGAGTGCTCCATCTTTACAGTCCTTCAAAAGCAGATTGGACAGCTGGTTCATATACAACTAATATATTTTTTTTTCTCGTTCTTTGTTGGTCTTGTAATCTTTATATGGTTAATTAAGTCGCATGTTTATATTTTAATGTTTTAGTGTTTTATTAATATGGGCTAACAGCGTTTTCTTCTGCCCATTTTCTTTTGTAATAATAATAATAATAATTCCTACAACTTCTGTATTTATAGTAATGTCGCCCAGTATAAATTAAAACCATTTCCAAGGAACCTTGAAACCTTGGTTCAGAAACCTTGTATTAACAGTATTTGATACTTGTATCTAGCAAAAGTTAGGCAGAAGAGACGGCGTATTAATACGTCTACATAATTTTGGCGATATTGGTAAGCCCTAAACATCATTCATTGTTAGGAATGAAGGAATGCCGTAAAACTTTGGTACTTATTCCTGTATAATAAACCTTCTATCAGGATTAATACTAATTCCTCTGCCGTCAAACTCGCCGCGGTAGGTAATAATCCCGAGTCCCCCACTCTATTGAAATGTTTGGAAAAGAAAAATGGAAACCTTTTATCAGCAAGATGTCCCTAGCCTTATTAAATACCCCCACATTTCTATTGACGTCCGACGTCTTAATGCAACGTCGAGATGCCAGATAATTGTGAAAAAGGACATCTTTAATATTACATTCTTAATTAATGGCCAACATCCTAAATGCCTTTAAGAAAGTCATAAGTAACAGAATTTCATTTCCATTGTCTTATCTACAGCGAACTAAGTAGTTAATTAGTAGAATGAGAAACAGAGGTTCGGGCCAGGAGATTTGTACGAATTATGGAAGACTGTATAATGTCTCCCAGCCAGAAAGTATGGATTACTGCTCGCATTTCTCAAAACTGAAATTAGAAGAACCCGTACCGCTTAAATAACTTGGATAAAGTTAAAAGATAAGAGTTGTACATTTTTTTATTGATCGGAAGGTAATAAAAATACATGAAAAAAACTTTAACCATAAATATTGCTTATATGCTTTAAATTTTAATTACCTATTTATTCAATTCTGACAGAATTAAACGATTTTATTAACTCCATAACAACTGCAACAAATATTTTATTGACTTTTGAATTATTTTTTTAATCCCTACTATTTTTACAGCACTTCCATAAAAATGTTATTATTAAAATACACCAACAAAATACATAATTAATCTTTATAATTCATATTAATATTGCCATTCTTTAAACCAGTGAAGTTGACACCATTACCGACTGGATTGGATACTTGCTCCAAAACCTTAGAAACAATGTTCAAAACGATGTCATTTTCATTCATTTTCAGTAGAATAAACTTGTAACTTATCTTCTGATATTTTAATAATTCTGTTAGTCATTATCACCTCTGAACGCCCAAATGTACCAAATACAGATCCTTTACCTAATATTTTTTATTCAAATTTCGATTTTATTTCCAATTAACTATTCTCTATAGCCTTCCGCAACAGAATCAGAGCACCGTCCACCATAGGTCTGTTCTCACAAGAGTCAGGGATTGGTTTCAAACTGTTAGAAATATTCGACCAATAAAGTGGTGATTGTATTTTCGGTGCATGTAATTCAAGAGGTAGTTGAATGGCTGAATGTTTCTAACAGTTTCAAACTAGTCTCTGACTGCTGTGTGAACGAACCTCATGTCTTTTTAACACTGACAAATCAGCACTTGCTTCAGCAAGTAAAGTAACCGAAGATTTTCGAAAACTCTGCCTGGTATAGTGACGTGCATTTTCAATTCCAAGAAACTGCTACCTTTTGTAGCCTCTTAGAAAATATGGTCCACCATAGAGGCTGCACTGTGCATTTTTGATGTTGATAGGTTAAAGAGAATTGTCGATGTGGTACATTTCTTGGCCTTAGTTGCATATATTTTCGAAATACATCAATTACATGGATAGAATTACTTCCATTGGCAAAAGTGAACATTTTTTGTTTATAAGTCTTAGCATGTGGGACTGTGACAACTAATACACTTCCTCTGTCTTCAATATCATCGATAAATATAGCTACAAGTTCCCCAATTCTACAACCTTCAGAAACTCTCACAATTAGAGCTACATTTAGCAATAAATAATTGATAAGCAGGGGCCGTATCTAAGAATTTTTCGAGGTCTCTGGTAAACACAAGTTTTTTTGGCTTATTGATGTATTCTTTAGGTACCTGGTAAAATTTGCAAGAAGTATATAAGTACCGAAACCACAAAACCTACTGGCTTGTGTATCAATTTTGTGTAATTATATAAAATTGAATCCCAAAATTCTTTTAGGTAAGTATTGAATCACCCTGTATAGGCTTCATTACCTAACTATCATCTGGATCCTTTACTGGTTACTATTTTTTGTCAGTCTATTTAATATATATTATTGTTTCACTTCTACTCTTATTTTTATAACAATATTTTATGTGATATTTTTTCTTCCCTAAAATTTAAGTACTCCCATAAATTTTCATCCGATCCAGATCGTGCGACACTACCAATTCCACTATCCGTGTCCTTGCGGGACATGTCCTGGCGTTCGTATATAGTTGAATTAATTTATTTTGACCCGAACTTCTTCAGTCCGCCCGTTGAGCCGAATCGATTTCTATTGGATTATAGCGTTCCGTACGGGAACAATGCCATTCTGCGGTAACACGGTTATAATTTGCATATCGTTATTGTACCGACTATTGTATTAATAAACTCAAAATACCCTAGTCTACATCAACTAAAACGTTGTCGGGGGTCGTACTGAATTACAACACGTCCACGTATTTCAAATGCATCGGCTACAAAATGCTCATTTTTAAGTTGATACTGTTTTGAAAATTACTCGTGCTATACTTTTTACTTGAAAATTAAGAATTCGTTGGATTGAGGTAAGTTGAGTTAAATTGCTATAATTTGACCTGGAAAATGTATCTGAAATGTTGATGATTCTCTACTAAACATTCCGTAACGTAAAATTCCTAATAAGACAGCATAGTTTTTGATCTAAAAAATCCCCAAAACATGCACAAGCTATACATCCAGGAGAACAGCTTTCTTGTTAAAGAACTCTTTTTGTCAGAAAAACCAAATACATTTATAAACGTACTCGTATATTGTTTTATGAATCTTTTTCTTATGAAAAGAATATGTTCGATAAACTGAGTACTTAGAAAATTAAAAACCAGCAAATGTGTGACATTTTCGACAAAATTTATTAAATTAGTAACACAGCAGCAGCAGGAAGAAGTAACACAGCAAGTTCTCTACTTGACTAATAGTCGGTATGACCTCCACCACGTTCCAATAGCATATTGACACGTCTGTGCATTGAGATGATCAAGCGGTTAACGATCTCTTGCGGAATATTGTTCCAATCCTCTTCTGCCGCCACTACTAACTCATTTGCAGTCTGAGGTGGAGGAATATGATTATGAATGGCTCTAGCAACTAAATCCCACATGTTTTCAATAGGATTCATGTCAGGAGAGTTGGATGGCCAATCTAATCTATTGATATGTCCTGTTCGAGTGTCTCTTCAACACTTCTTGCGCGATGTGGTCGAGCGTGGTTGTCCACAAAACACAAAATTGTCACCTAATTCATTACGTAGGGGGTAGACAATGGGCGCAATAACTTGTTCGATGTAAATTTGACTGGTCATATTCTGTGGTATGCGAATTAATAGGGTGCGGAGCTTGAACATTATTTCACCCCACCCCCATTACGGTACCGCCTTCATATGGAGAAATTTCACGGGGGAAAGTCGCTATTGACGACCTGGTTCTCTTCATACTCTTTGTCCAATTCTGGTTTTGTCTGTAAATAAGACCCACCACCACTGGCGTAAAAGCCAAACCCTATGTTCTTGCGCCGACTGGACGCGCAGCACGATGCCTTGGAAGTAGAGTGGGGACCCGTAATGGTCTTCTAGCACGTAAATTTGCGTTGCAGAGTCGTCTTCGAATAGTAGGTGTCGATATAACACGGCGAAATGTACCTTCAAAGTGGGGCATTAGAGCTGAAGCTGAAGATGTGCGATGTCTACGGGCATATTGCACCAAATACCTTCTTCTCATTAGATACTCGAGGACGTCCACTACGTGGTCTGTTTTCCACTGTATCCAATTCTTCATATCTGTATACCATTCGTACAACAGATGATCTGGGAATGCCCAACATGTTCGATATCTGATTATTAAAATGTCCTGCATCATGTAAAGCAATCATTCTTGCTCGGGTAAACGTAGACAGTTCACGTCCTGGCATTATAATGTACAAAAATTCAGAGGAACACTTGACCGAATACACTGACCAGATTTGTAAAATCATTGGTAATAAAGTAAAGGTTCATGGTCTGCAATTTTTTATTGTCTTTTTTGTTCCCTAAGTACATGTACTTTTTTACCACATTAAGAAGAACCACTAGGTTAAATCAAATCATTTTAGGTACAGGAGGTCCAAGACTTTTTGGCGTTATGTGTAGTTAATAAAGAAGTTGACGTATTAGCTATCAAGAGACAAGGTGGGTAAAAATTCGCTACGATTGAAGGTTATGTGGTTGACAGTTTATGTAACAAAAGTAGTTAACATAATTATGCACAATAAAGCTTTATCTACAGCTTCCAGAATCGTCGCTCAGCTCATTACAATTCATAAGTCAGATAATATTGAAAGAGCAAGTATAGTGATATGAATTTGCGACAAAAATATTGTACAAAGTTTTATCTACAAGAAGCTGATTTTCTATAAACAGGAAAAACCATATCCTATTAAGTTTACTGATCAAGTTTTCTTTTGTTAGCTTTCGCATGGCCACTGTCAATACTTTGACAAACAAACCCATAAACATAAAAAGCGCTTTTCAAAATGAGTGATTATCTGATGAAAATTTACCCTATTATATAGAAGCAAACGGAGCGATATCAAATCTAGTTCCGACAAAATCCAAGGCGTGGTATGAGTTAGAGTACCAAAAGTTTGAAGAATGGTGCAAAGCTAACAAGGTAAAGAAAATGTGGTTATATCAAGATATAAGCAGATTTTCTCAACTGTTTTAAAAGAAATTCAGATTCAAATCAATTACAAGGACAAAAAGTCCAGAACTTTTACAAAGGAAGAAGTGTATAAGTTTCTAGGTACTGAAATTGATAAACATATTTACCTACTCATGAAGGTTGCTATAACAATCAGCATTTTTGGGGTCTGTCGTCGCAAAGAATTAATGAAGCTAATGTTGGGTCATATACAATACAATGACCTCTATATAATTGGAATTCAATGCACCAAAGGAAAAATACTAAAGAGCAAACTTGGAATTTACAATTCCTATATGTATATTGCACATTCTCGTAGCATTTGTTCTTTTCAGTAAAAGTTATTGGATCAAGAGAAAATTGCAAGAATGAATCGGATTTGTATTTCAAAAGCATTTTTTATACACAGCTTGAATTTTCATGGAAAACGTTGTTAAATCACGGAAGAAGCAAACAAGCAGGTTATCGGAAACAAACTTATGAAACTGATATTATAAATTCGGGCAAAATCCGGGAAATTTGTCTCGTGCATACTGTAGCGACAGGTGATAAATACCATGAATATAAGGCTGTTATTTTTTCAAGAAAATATACTGGCGCTATGATTTTTTCAGCAATTGCTTTTATTGCCAACATAATGCTCGAAAGGTTGTAGCGTTAAAAACAATCATTGCTTGTAATTTAGTGCAATATATAGTGCAAACATTTATGTATTATATATATCTCAGTTGCAGTCCCTTAACATTTTGATGAAAATAATATTAATTATTCATACGCAAGGAAAATAATTAATATATTCGAAAGAGCTTTAGATAATTTACTGAAATTTGGTATGTGGTGATTATTAATAAAGATACAGATTTTGCAATATAAACATAAATTCTATCTTTAACAGTGGCGTGCGACTTTAATATTTTTAAAGAAAAAAATGGTATGCCAATAGCTTGTTCCCAGATAAAAATTATTTTTAATTCCCCGTTCAATTTGAAAAATAAGAGCCCTCTTGAGTATTTGGACTATAATGCCGGTCGGGGCATTAGTCTGCGGAGTAGTTGTTTCCTGCAGTATCATTTACAGATTTAATGGCTCATCGCCCAGGGCAAGAGGTCTGCATTAATTATTTAATGCTGCAATGTAGGTCGCTTCCTGTAAGTCAAGACGCTTAGGCCGAGCAGGAAGTAAGCAGACCACTTATATCTCACCTGCACCCAGTTTATATGTGAACATACATATGAAGGAACAGCCAGTTCAATTATGGGTCATCTCACCTATGTCCTACTGATCAGGGCTAACAAGCCCGAAACCCGTCTTTGTCTGGTGGTGTCCGACAAGGGTTCTTGGCTTCTTGGCTGTTCACATATATACTGCAGGAGTAATTCAATGACGGTCGAGGCATTAGTCTGCGGAGTAGTTGTTTCCTGCAGTATCATTTACAGATTTAATGGCTCATCGCCCAGGGCAAGAGGTCTGCATTAATTATTTAATGCTGCAATGTAGGTCGCTTCCTGTATGTCGAGACATTTAGGCCAAGCAGGAAATAAGCATACCACACTTATATCTCACATATCTAAAGCCTAAATATTTTGTAAACGATTTTTATATTTCAAAGCTATCAATTTTTGTTGTTACTTCTAAAAGAATATGAATAGGTACAAACTGTTTTACGTATTCAATGACAGCAACTTGTAGTAAAGCCATTATTTTATACTTTGCACAATTTTCTTTAAATATTCGAGTTCTAACTTTTGCAAAATATTGCAGTATCGCCTCAAAACTGCTAATTTTACCTTTTATTTTGATGATGCATTCATTAATATGCTTCTACATTTTTAAAGAAATTGAGTCAATGGAGTTTGAATATGTACGACTTCATTTGATGAGGTTCCAGGAAATCTAAAATAATAAATACGTTTAATCTTTTAAAACGACAGTCCTTCCAGGTATTAATTACGTTTCGGCATTGAACGAGATTCGCGGTATCGTGCAGCGTACGAAAATCACCTAATTAAGCATTAATGGAGCAGAAGCATGTAATGAACGCGAATAACTGCATTAGCTGAAGACGCACTCGTTTTCTCCTATTTGTTCCGGGCGCGCATATATAGCAAACCCGGAAGATTTCTCTAACTGGGACGCATGCAGATGTTTACAAGTTAATTGGGGTAATTTATGCGAGCTATTTGAATGGGGATCATCCGAACACAATTTCATAGTTGATAATTGTCTAGTTGTCAGTAGCTTCGCGTTGCAGGGAATTGGGTTTGATGCGGTTGCGCGAGCTTGCTTAATTTAACGGTAAATATCACCACCAGTTCTTCCTTATGAGCTTTATACAGGGTCATTCTATACTTTACAATTATCAACCACTTTGAAGAGGTTAGAAAGTCAAAACTTTAGTGTAAGATTTTTGTTTAACGTATACAGTGTGGAAGAAAAGTATGGAATAAATTCATTATTTGTAAAACAACGAAGTTTCATGAAATTTCCTCGGACCCGTCGATTCTGCTTTTTAAAAAGACTCTTTTTTCTATACCAACGCATTTCCGACGTTCATTTGTTTAATATAAATCAAATCTCCTACAATTCCTATCAATGAAGTCATGGTTGAATTGTCGTGTTCCTACTGCCAAAAGTGAAGTTAGATATTTATAGAGTTTTTTTGTGTTTTAGATAATTATTGAATAGAACTTTGTCTGTGGAATTATTCATTAGCATACCTAGATGTTTGGTATCAGAGAGCATACCTACATATGACTTCATTGATAGGAATTGTAGGAGATTTGATTTATATTAGCTTAAAATACCTTTCTAATACAGTAAAAAATGTTACAAAAAGCTAATAATAAGGAATATATGGGTAGATATTGTGGGTGTAATTCAACGCTGGTTGGGGCTTTTGTCCACAGGGTAGTAAGTTTCTCACAATATTATTAATACCTAAAAATATATTAAAAAAATGCAATGCAAGTTACGACTTTGCAAAATCTGAACTGGGCGAAACGTGTCGATTTAGACGACAAGTTATGCTCACGTTCTCTTACGCCGGGATACAAAAATCTGAAATTAACGCCGCAAAAAACTTAGAAGGCATATCAGTTAACTTTCCCTAATAATCACTGCGAGAAGAAGTTGATTAGTCTCGGTTCGGATTTGGTTATCAGTACGGAGACGCAATGTAAAGAGTGAGTTTAGACCATTTTAATCCATATTTTAATAAATATTATCGTTTCTAGATTTTACCTTTCCAGATGATACTGGAGCATGTTCTCGGGCGAAAGTACTTATCGCAATTTCTGCAAACTCTAGCCAGCCAAGACTCGAACAGGTTCTGGACTGCAGTCGAATAGTTACGTACAGCAGAAAGAAAAAATTGGCATCAGTTGGGTGCAGAGATATTTTATACTTTCATAAAAAATCCCACTTCTGAAATAAATGTCGACAAGGCTACAAATTAACGCATGGAAGCATTCCTACTAGGTAATTCCACATTTTTTAAATGTCTTAATTTTACTCCTTAATCATTTTAGGTGATAAGGGTCCCGGAGTTTTTTACAAAGTTCAAGGATATGTGGTCCAAACGACCGAGGAAAAATACTATCAACCGTTCTAAATCAGTGATTATTACAAGCAAATGATTATCGCGATGGAAAATGAAGACGACATCTCCGATGTCGACGGTAACAGGTCGAGGAAAGACAAACCTCAACCGATACTGCTGGTAGCCCTGAAAGCGAATTGAACGTTGGAGATCACTCGATTTATGCTAGGAGGAAGTTACATCAGTTGGAAGAAAAACTGAGCAGTAAAACCAGATTAATAAGTCACTATTTCATTAAAGAAAATTCTTCTTCTTTCCTTTCTTCATCCATCAGTCATTGTTTTCGCGGGGTGGTAGTGACAAAACACTTAAGGAATACCTTAAAATGCAACAATTTTTAAAGATACCTAAAGGTAGGCCGCCGTCTGTCTTCACATATTTCGTTTTACTTCGGCACCTTTGAATATTCGTAGGTGGCAATCAGTTATTAAATGTTAAAAAATATTTGTCTTTGTAGAAAACACTATTTCAAGAATACGGCGTTAATGGAATTAGTTACTTTTTGTATAAATGAATATGTATGAATCTGCATTTTAAGAACTGCGAAACTGTACCCCCTTGATGGTTTGAATTTTGAATGTTTAAAATCCTTTTATATGGATATGTTACTTCTGGCACAATATCCATGTAATTCAATATCTTAGCAACGATAGATGTATGCAATGAATGTTCTACTTCATCTGCACAATGCGAGTATGATATCAAAAGTTTGAAGGAACATCAAACAGAGCTGCAGGGGTCAAAGAAAGTTATTTTCAAGAAATATCAAATAAATCGTTCGCTACAAATAAAGCAAATAAAATGTACGTTTGTAAAACATTGTAATCGTGGGACTAGTATTCAAAAAGCATCTTGCGTTGGTTTGCAAAATCGTAAAGCTCCTTATTCTGCACATCACAGAACTAACTGCGGAAACGAAAGTAGACACCTTTATTATTCCACATATGTAGATGGAATCACTTTATTTTTACTTTATAGTTTCATTTTCATGCTATCAAAACTACATACATTTTTAAATATTACAAAGTATTATTATATTCTAGTTATATTATACCTAATTGCCAGAACGATAAACGAATCAGTACATTTTGTTTCCATATTCATTTCCAATCTATACAATATAACACGAGATTTATACTAATATATCATTTATATAAAATAAATGTTATTATTTATTTACAAGTATAGGTTGAATTGAAATACATTCGATTATTTAGTTATAAATTATTTTCAATTAAACCTTTTAACTTTTACATAAACACTGAATATAGGAACGCGGTATACGAGTATAAAAGGCAAATAATATTTAATGAAAATCAAAAGTTCTGGCCCCTTACTTTTCAAGAAATTATTATGCATATCTCTCTCTCTTTCATTTTATAGAGCTTGTGATGATTATTATGAATAAATTTGGAACTGTATTATCGAATATACAGTTTGCATAAACTTCTCTACTGGATTATATGTATAACTATATTTTCATTATTCTGAAACAAATACTGTGATACTCTTTGTCTTAGCAAAGAAATATTAATTTAATTTCATTATAGCAGGATACTCGCAGGACCTACGTTTATATGAACATTTATTCATGAAATTAAATATGCTTTTTATTGCCAAAGTTTGTAAAGAAGCTAACAAATTACTGTATCTATAGAGTTTATTACGACCAAGTATAAATATTTCGCGGAAGGATAGAGTAAGTTGTGGTAATCAGAAATGTGTGCTGATTGTAATATTTTCATGTTTTGCTGTAAAAAAAGTCGTTTCAATAAATAAAAATATCTCGTTGATCCCAGAAATTTATTTTAAAAATCTTCTGTCTATGGCTTTCCTATGTAAATTCCTTAAAATACACCGTACAGCAAATGATGAAATAATAAAGAAACGATGAGAAACACACGTTATATCTGCTTAAGTAATTATTTACAAATAACTAGTTTTGAATTATTCAAGAAGCGCACTTTGAAGAAACGTTTATTTTCCAGATGTATTTACAAGTAGAAATATGTTCGGTGCACTGCTGGGCATTCGCGAAATATTAGTATGTGTTTCGCATTTCAGCGTATAATTTACCAGGAAAATTGAAATAGTACGGCACTAACTGTACGTGACGTTATTCTTCAATGAACATAACTAGCATTGTTTCATGGCGTTTCTGACAAAGTATACGCCGAAACCGTACGTAGCTGTGATTTGTATTGCAATCGTAAGGCGAGAGAACTTTCATGACATCTATAATCATTCATTTAATAAAAAACAATTTAGCGAAAGATTGTGTTAAATATATACGATGTGTCCCACTTTTCATGGAGCTACCCTGGTATCTCGCTCACCTGATATATGTACAAGGTATCCCAACGAATTTTTAATGCCAATCATCCTGAAAAAAATGTAAACCACCAGTACGTTAAACACCTGATTGACAAATTTGTTGCAACAGGTTCGCTTTTAAACAAGAAACGTGAAGTAATTGGGCCAGTTCGAAATGAAGCACTGGAAGTGGCAGTTTTGGGTCATGTACAGATGGATAATAAGCAATCGATTACAACTGTGTCTCAAGCTTCTGGCGTATCCCGTTCCAGTGTTCATCGAATTTTGAAAAAACTCAAGTTTCATCCATTTAAGATGACGCTGGTTCAAGAGTTACATGAAGATGACTTTGATCGCCGTAACCAATTTTGCGAATACTTTAGTGAACAACTTCTACTGAATCCAAATCTTCTCTACAATACATGTTTCTCCAACGAATGCACATTTATGTTGAATGGCGAAGTGAATAGACACAACTGTCTCAAAAATTGAATGTTTGGGCAGGCAGTTTGGGCGACTATCTTGTTGGACCATTTTTCATCCTAGGTAATCTGGATGGAAACACCTATCTAGAATTATTGGAAAGTACAATTGATCCTATGATAACATAGATTTTAGAAAGTGACGACAATTTACTAGAAAATGAAATAACCTTCCAACAAGATGGTGCGCCCCGCACTATGCTGCTGCTGTGCGACAATTTTTGGATGACCATTTCCCGGGGCATTGGATTGGCAGAAGAGGTCCCGTCGAATGGCCACCAAGATCTCCGGATCTGTCCTCTTTGGACTTTTTTCTGTGAGGTCATTTAAAATCACGAGTGTACGCCACTCAGCCGGAAACATTGCAAGTGCTACGTCAGAGAATTGTAGAAGAATGCCGATTAATAACTGCGGATGTCTTTAATAATGTTCGAACAGAATTTGAAAACAGACTGTATTATTGTTTGGAAGTTAACGGGGGTCATTTTGAGCAATTCATCAAATAAATCTGATTTATTATTTGCTTCAGCTTTTTTATTTCATTTCTGACTTTTTTGTAAACTGATAGACACATCAATAACAATTAGGTAATGCGGTCATGTGTAGTACATGAAAAACTCATTAGTGGTGGGCATTTGTGTAGAAATTACTACGCGTAAGTTGGTTTGTCATCTTTTCGTTTGTAGCCAATAATTCTGTCAAATCTCAACCGATTTCTAAAAACGGTACATCACTGTATTCGCAATGAAAAGGGCTTTAAAATGATGTGCCACAAGTGGGGTAGTTGAATTTGAAATTTTTAAGTTGAGGTTGGCATTAGGGGGATGAACATATCGAGTTGGCTTGACTGTCAAAAAAGCTCCCCCCAAGAACAAAAATCGACGGGTCTCGGCGAATTTTGAAATATTATTCGGTTTTCCAATTGTAGGGGGGTCAAATTTTCGTTGGGATACCCTGTATACTTAAAAAGTGAGTTATTATACGTAGCCATATTGATTATAGTCAGAAGCATCCGTTTCTAAGATGGAGAAAGGGGGTCGATTTTCCAAAAAAAAAAAAAGTATTAGCAATTTGTTTAGAAGAAAACTAGTAAGATATTCTTAATCAGCACCTGTAGAAACCCCTTTGTACAAAATTACATCGTTGTGGGTTCAATGCTGTTTGAGATATGGGCCGTCAAAAAACAATTTTTCTCAACTTAAAATAATTTGTTTCTGTAAATAGAAAAAATGTGTTATTTATTTTTTATTCAGAATAATGCAGCAGTGTCTACTGGTATGAAATGATTATACAACAAAATAATAATACAATCTTTTATTTTCATGACTTACTTAGGTTTTTATTGAAGATTATTTGTTAGAAAAATGGTAGGTAGGTACCTACGTAAAAATTAGAATTTTTGTCTCATTAAAAAAATATTATTTTGTTGTAGAATCATTTCATACCAGTACAATACATTATTCCATTACAAAAAATAAAGAACATTTTTTTATTTGAGAACCCGTTTTACGCCATCCAACAATCTGTTACAGAATAGTTACGCCTTTCACACTACTAGTTCGATTGCGTGAGTTCTTATTTCAAGTGATGATATAAGCTGTTTCGTTTCTTTTTTTTCGATGTATCTTCAACCAATCTACGTATTGGGCATAACAAATTTCATTAGTTGTTCTTATTTTACGTAATTTCATTTTTAATTCAACTGAAAATGGAAATATTTCAATATTAACACATTCCAACATAGTCACTTTGTTTCCCAATCACTGTACTTCCTTGCTTACCAGTCTGTGAGGCGTAAAATTTCCAAGTGCTTCAATCCATTCCCTCATTTATCTTGCGACGAAAACGCATGTTTGGAGATGAGTACTATCAGTCACTTATAAATTGCCAGAACATATGGTAATAGTAAACATTTATTATATTCCAAGTCTCTAAGTACAAATTAACATGCAGCTTGTTGTGGTTTTACCACTATTAACTGCAGCATGCAACTAGCGGATCGAAACAGACTGTAATTGCGATATACGTTCGCACATTACTGCTTGAAAGCTAAACATTTATATTTCGCCTTTTGATGCACAAATTCTGCGCTTAGTTGTGGATTTTTACGCAACTAATTTGAATAACAGAAAACAGTATTTCTCATATTTACTAACATACGGGTAGATAGCCAACTAGTAACAGAAATAAAAGGAAAAACTGCAGCTACTGCTTCAAAGTGTATTTTTCGTCAATGACGAGGGAGAATAACCGATCTGTAGAGCGGAAGTGTAATTAAAACTATTCGTTGTTAGACCTTTGCGCTGTACGCAAACATTTTGTAATCAACAGCTATTTATATCTGGCGCTAGGTTTAATTTACATCTGTTGATATACAGGTTGCTTCATTCAAAAACTGGAAAGGGTTAATTATTTTAAATTATACATTAGACTTAAGCAATATTTGAATTGTCTAAAACCTATTTCAACTGGCTTTTCAGTTTGCAAATCATTTGCTTGAATTTATTCATAACTTTTCTCCAAATATAGATTTTACATATCACTGAGAACAGAGGAAAGTTTTTAAAACAATTTAGAGCTATTTGAAATTCAAAAATCTATTAATAACAATAATGTTGGAACAATACATATTTTTTGAGAATTGCTGTGATAATATTGATGTAGATGCCCATGTTGTATTATTGGGCAGCTATACATACAGCCCACACAATGTTAATTTAAACATGTGCTTTCTAAATCACCGTCAGAGAGCCCCTCATACACTATTTTACAGCACAGTTAAACCGTGCACACACATGAAACGTCTCGTACCACTTTAATTTCAACTGTACTACAATATCTATATCCCACATAATTGTATAGACAAGCCGACCATTACTGGATCGGGACGCTGTAGATTCATGCGTTGGAATGCGTTTACCACAACTACCTCTTTAAGAATATACAGGGTGTTAAAAGAGGAGTGTAAAATATTTCAGGAGGTAATAGTATGAACCAAAATAAGCAAAAAAGTCTTAATAAACATGGGTCCGCAAAGTAACGGTTGCGGAAGTATGGACCACTATTCGTTTTTCAAACATTTTATTTTATTAGGAATAAACCGACAAAGGAAGCTTTTAACAAACAAAAAACAAAGTTACAGAAGATGTTCAAAGTGCCCTCCGTCTATTTTCAAGCAGGCACGACATTCGAACTCTTTCGAAAACACCCTCCTTGGTTTGGATTTCTTGACACTTTTGATTAATCCGTAGCTGCAGCTCTTCTAGGCTATTTAGAGGAGTACCATACACGAATGTCCTCAAACATCTCCAAACAAACAAATCTAGAGAGTTCAGATCAGGCGATCTTGGAGGCCATAAAACAGGTCCGACTCTTCCTACCCGTCTATGTGGAAAAGTTTGGTGTAAATGCTCTCTAACGGCCATGGAAAAATGAGCTGGAGCACCATCATGCTGGAACCACATTTGTTGCCTCTGATTCAAAGGAATGTCTTCCAAAAACTCATACAGTGTGTTCTGCAGAAAGTTGAGGTAAGCACCGCCTGTTAATCGGTTTGGTAAAACAACAGGACCTAGAAACCTGTCACCTACAATACCCATCCAAATGTTTAATGAATAACGTGCCTGATGTCCAGATTCTATTAGAGCATGAGGATTTTTGTCGGCCGAAATATGCGTATTGTGAAAATTAAACACTCCATTTCTTGTGAACCCGGCCTCATCGGAAAAAAGAATGTTTGCAAGAAAACGAGGGTCTTCAGCATCATGACGTAGAAACCAGCGGCAACAAACCAAACGTGCTTGATGATCATTTATTGGATTTAAGGCATGTACTCGTTGCACATGGTATGGATAAAGCAGTTGCTCGTGAAGGATTCTCCAAACAAGAGGACCACTAATTCCTACCTGGGCTGATATTCTCCGCACACTCGTACCTGGATTCTGCTCTACCAGTGCTAAAATTTCTTCTTCTGCTCTAGGAATGGATACCGACCTTGGTCTTCTGGATAAATGACGCTGTTTGCTCAAGGAACCGGTATCACGCAATTTTTGGTGAATTCTTCCAAACATGCGTTATGAAGGAATCTGGCGATTTGGATAAGCGTCAACATAAAGACGTCGCGCTTCGGTGGCGTTCCCATTAGCACGACCATACATGAAATGCATGTCTGTTAATTCTGCGTTACAGTAACCAGCGATAGCGAAAGAAAACTTGTGCACTGAGAACAACTGTCCAAGACGTACTGTTTATTTCACTAAACATCAACCAATTATTATAAGAAAATACAAAACGTTTTTGCAAAATAAAAAAAGGGGCTAAAAACATAAAACATTCCATATCTTCGTAACCGTTACTTTGCGAACCCATGTTTATTGAGACTTTTATGCTTATTTTGGTTCATACTATTACCTCCTTAAATATTTTACACTATATTTTTAACACCCTCTATAATACTGGTAAAGCAAAAATTACAATGTAAAATAGAACTATTACAATATATCTGTGAATAACAGGACTATTGCACGCTATAGGTATTATTTCAATTAATTGTAAATGTATTTAATGTAAATTTGTCAAATTACATGAGGTAACTATAAAATTATCATAACTAATATGATAAATATTATGTAAATATAAATAATATCTTTGAAACTTTAAATTTCTTAGACTGGTCGACATGGAACTCTTATCCAAAACTGTGCCTCAAACTGTTCTACAAATATGCATGTCACGATTACGTTTGAAGCATTATAACTACCGTTTGAATAGATAAAGCCTACTTGAACATTAGCCTCATTAGTTAAAATAGAAAAGTTCTGTTACACACGCTCTTAAAACTTTTGACTCAAATTACTGCCAGTTAAACCCATTCAAAAAGCATTCGTTACTGGTAAACTTCAAATACCACAGCCATTGCTAGACGAATGCCTGTTATTACCGAGTTTTTCTTCAGAGTTCAGATACAAAGTCACGATATTTTCATCAGATTATTTACACTATTAAAGTATTTTTAGACCGACCAGGCTGCTTAAAGTATTGATTTATAGAAAGGCGTTTCATGTAGCATGAATATAGTTGCCACTAACGCTAATCCGTATATTTCGTGTATTGAAAATGCAAAAACCGCAAGTGAGATGGAGTACAACCATATTGGATTTACTATATAACTTTGGAGTTTTGGAGTTACCAGAAGTGTATTCAACTCATTGCACGCATAGCCAAAATAATAAAAATAGTGTAGTATACGCAAATCTCAAATTTTACAGCTTAATTTTGCTATACTGTAAAATTACAACACTTTGAAAAATGCATTTAATGGTAAAATTAAAACAATAAAAGAAGTAAAATACATTTACTATGTAAAGTTCCTATAATTGATCCATTTGACCGTAATACAATTTCTTATTTACAGCAATATATGGCAATTTTATTGAAAAATTACAATCACATATTATCCTTGAAGTTGCAATTAAGCACAATGATGCCAATAAAATCAAAATAATTTGAACTGATTGTTTTCGAAAAAAAACAGACATAAAATGACACATCGAATACATTTTAGAGAGTTAGTTCTATGATATGGCTTCAAATGTAATAATACATGAATTGATGCTCGAAAACTTAAGTAAAGTTCATTAATGTTAAAATTAATGAAAAGTCGCAGCAGTTATCTGTATACAAGTGGGAATTATACAGGGTATTTCAAAACAAAGGCGAACAATTTCAGGGGGTGATTCCTTGTTGAAAATAAAAGGTAGTTTGTTATATAAACGTTGGGTCACAAGTCAACCATTAGGGAGATATCGCGTTGCAAAGATGGCGGAAAAAAGAGTGTTTTTATTGTTTTTCTCGGAAACAAAAAGCGTGGGAATGGTAAAATTTTGTGGAAGTGTTACCATCATCAAAAGACACTTGTGACATATTTTTTCACTTTTTGAAAATAATTGGAAAGGGTTGAAATAAACTACCTCTTTCAGTTTTTTTAACTATACTTTCGAAAAACTTCCTTAACGACGTAGAAAAAAATTAACTAAGTTAAGCCGATTCATTTAGAAACTTTTTTCTCTCTTATATTTTGTTGATAAAATTAACTGCTTCGACGTTAAAAAATAAAATGTAAATTATTGCACGTCGGGAAGAGGCAGTTATACTACACCCATTATTAGGAAAAACTAGTTGGCTGCTTCAATTTCCAGATATTTCCATTGTTGCTTTGACAGATAGCAAATAATTAACTACTGCTGAAATTGCGGATCTTTACAGAGAAAGTAGAAATTGCCTCTTCATCCCAGGGAAGGTACGAAGTATAAGCGGCGCTGTAGTATAATAGAAAACTAAATTTTATTTGTATATCTGCCCTATTCTTCTCAAAGTCCTTTTATTGCATTTAAAATGCTGACGTGTATTAGTTTATTTGGAAAGAGTAACGAATAAAACACAGTGTGAATCGGCCGATGGTAGGCGAGAGCTAATGAGAGCCGCACAACAAAAACGGTATCCTCACAGATTACAGATTATTAAAATTACTCTTTGAAATCTACCAAAACAAAGACCTAACGATAAATAAAGGCAAAATCGAGGGCAAAATTGAATAGATAGAGGTAGGTAGGTATCTACAATATTTGGGTACTTGAAATGTCCTTTATTGTAGACTGCTCTCTTAATAATTATCAATGAATACATAAACGGGTATGACAGTACGGATATGCGGTGTGTGTGCTGTATTCACGCTGTATTGCAGTGATTCTTAACTCTATTCCGTAAGGGTACCTACATTTTCTGGAAACAACAGATTTTACGACCCGTGAGTCACCCTGCGTCACGTCAACTGCGCCTCAACGTTCGCCCGGCCTAACAATAAAATAAATTAGAAAGGTTACGTGGTTAATAACTTTTAAGTAAGTACCTGTAACTACCTACTTACAATGTAATATTATGATAAAATAGCATAACATAATGCTTTTTAATGAAATAAAAATAGCATTACAAAAGTAATTAAAAATTAAGCTGTGTCAAGAGGTGTTCTTTGATAAATCTCATCTCATGCTTTTTTCTCAAAACCTCATGCTATTTTGAAATTATTCTCATGCACTGAATTTTTCCCACCTGGCAACACTGCCTTATGCGAACAGTGGAAGCACGCTGTGGTGGAAGTATGCGTGTAGCATGACACAAATACACGCAAGCGGCAAAACACAATTCACCATCAAGATCCTCACTTTCCAAATGTGTATATTTACATAAAATATAATGTTAATTTGCTGCATTTTATTAATTTCATTAATGTAATACGTTAATTGTTTTGAAAAGAAATTATCATAGAACAGTAATACCTTAATATATTTTATGATTTGCTTATATGGATTTCAACAATACTTCACACCGCACATTCCCAATACTCTTCCCATCGGAGGAAATCTAACTCAGGCACTTGATATTAGATTAGGCCAATTAATCGCAACCCCTAACCGGGTATACATATCCTTATTCATCGCCCCTAAATCGCCGCCTTAATATGATATTGTTCTTGCTTGGACGAGCAAACTCATTACGGCCAAGGAAATCGGAACAGTTGCGGATGATTTTTGTTTCGTAATTTAGTTGGCATCACTTGTTGTTAACTACAACATTACCCTAGCCAGACCGTAAAGTTACGTTTGGGAGCGATTTTCGTTTCTGAATTTAAGATTTATGGGCCATATCCCAACTTAAATGGCTAATATGATATCTTCGGGAAAATATACTCCGTTCACACATATAACCTAATTCAACCCGTATTCTGTTGCATATTTTATCGGTGCCAATAAGATAAATATAATATTTGCCATATTGATGAGACTATTTCGCCACTTTTTTACTTATATTTGTGTACTAACTCTTAACACCATAACGCACAATCTAGCACCCACTTTTAAAGCTAGCTAATACCATAGCAGTTCTTCTCAATAACTTCAAACAAATAAGACAAATATATTTCCACTATACATTAATAGAGTTTTCACTATCTTAGCACTAATATTTTAGAGTAGAACACTAGCAATTCTGAAGTTATAATAACTTCAAAAAGACGGGGCACAATATGTGACGTTTGCGTCCTCGAACGCTAGATTATATGTTCTGAAATTAGAATAACTTCAAAACGACGTGGTGGTAGTCGCTACCTCTTACAGTTTCCAACGTTTAGCAATATTACTATTGACATCTAGTAACTTCAAAACGGGAAGAAAACGATGTATACTTAGTTCCCAGTTCCACTATATATTATTTTCCAGTTTTTCCAGCTTTTAGAAACATTGCCATTAGTGCCACGTAACAATTTTAGAAGTTAACACTGTTCCGAAGTTATAATAACTTTAAAACGAGGGAAGGGATGTGATCAAAGTAATGTTAGCCCCTTTTCTTACGTTATTAGTCCAATGTCTAGTACAGTTTTCAATTGCTACCATTGCAATAATTAGTACTACCTAGCACTGACATTTTGAGCTAATATAATTCTGAAGTTACAATAACTTCAAAATGAAGAGAAGAGATGTAACGGTAACCCCAAGCCCTTATCATCAAATTAACAAGAAACGACATTATAATAATTAGCATTACCTGGCACTGATATTTTAGAGTTAACACTAATAATTCCGAAGTTATAATAACTTCTAAATAGGGGGGCGCCCAACGTAAAACGCTAATTCTTGTACTAATTAGCACTCTATAGTGTACATATACTAATACAAATTAGGCGCTAGATGGACAGTAAATGATGCTAAACATTTCCGGACAAAATCAGTGTGGGAGGCTAGTGCAATCAAATAACTTAAATCTGAAATTATTACATATTAAATTTATTGTTTTTCAAATGTCAAACATTTCTTTGCCCCCTTTTAAAATAGATATAATAATTTGCATAGTGACGTACCAAAGACCTAGAATTTTTTTTTTTAATTGCTGCCTATATTTTTAAAAGAGAGCTCATATTTTTTTATTATACTTAACACATTAGATTGCATAAAATAGCTTTCATATAAATACAATTGTATTCAAAACACAGGAAAATGGGTTTCTATTTTCATTTTACTTGGAAATTAGATAAAACAGGAACTTCTAATGAGTTGAAACTGTTGTCCATTTGCTGTTTTACGGTGAGCTGAACATAAAAGGAATTAATTTTGAACTTTGTTAATTACGACTGGCAATATGTTCCAAATTTCTTGACGAATTCGCTCTTTTCATTATCTAAAATATGTAAATAATTGGCAGACCTTTTTCGTATATGACTTACAAATATCATAAGGAAGTTATAGTTTAATTTTTATACTTGTTATACCCTGTATATTTGCTTACCTCGTAAGCTGTTCGAAAAGGATAACAAAGAAGCGCCCTTAAAACAAATAGATGCATATTTACTTTCAATTTTACGTCGTCCTGGTAGTGTGAAATTTATTTTCTGTTTTATGAACGTATAAGACAGTGTCTAGATAAAAGATACCACATTGTAGTTTTAGCAAAATAAACATTTTTTTTAGCTATTATTCAGTTTATACAGCTAGAGATATTGCTTTCAAGATTTAATTAGTTGTCAACTTTTTTGCGCCTGCCTTTTCAGCTAGGTATTTCACAAAATTTCTGTCATAAAAAATTCACTATTAACAAAAAGAAGTTAATGATAGAACTTCTATATTTACTTTTTTATTAAGTCCTTTAATTTTTATAAGAAGAAGAATTAAATTGCTTTTGAACCATCACACAAAATAAACAAACACAACTAAAATTTATACTATTTAAATGTCAAGTAAGAAATTTACAAATCAATTACAATTATACAGTTAACTACGACTAAGTACAATATTCCACAATTTTAGATCGACATTTTAAAAATGGGGCAAAACCCTCTTTTCCTGAGGAAAGTCGGTGCTTATGATAAGCATCGACTGAGATGGCTAGATGGCTAAATCCATTGATGAAGCTTACTTCTCACAACAATTTCAACTACCATGCGGTTGTTTTTTATAGCGTTTCTAAATGCAGAAACGACAGTAATAATACCTGATAGATACGAGTAGGTAACAGTTAATCCAGTTAACTGCAGTATTTTGCATTCATTTTTCATTATTTTGTTACAAACTGGCAAAACTACATTTTCACGCATTGCAATCACTCACTACCAATAAAGTACACTTCTCGTAGGTACAGTTAGATAAAATGCCTAAAAACTGAAGAAGAACACAAAAGAACAACATAAAGACAGGAATAAAATTATGACATGAGAGCGAATTGTACATTTGTGTTGCTGGTTGTCTGAGCAGCCAGAGTGACTCTGTAAACGTCAAACGTTCGGTGGGCGGGCCGCATAGTCGGCGTTAAAAATGGTTTAATATAATATCGAAAAAACATTTTTTGCTTTATAAATTTGTTTGAAGGGTTAATTCTTAATTTTCTCTATCCCCTCGTAAACTATTTGTACTTAGCCATAGTTAACCCTGTATACAGAGTGTCCAATATGTAATAAAGGAAAATATTAAGGCAAATGTTTAGTTTAGTTGGTAGCAGTTGTATTACAGTCGTACCGAATCGAGCTCGTCTTGTTATAAAATTCCCTGGAAAACTTCTCACTTCCGCGATGCTACTGCTGTGTTAGAACGTCCCTGCTTGAAATGTCATGCAGTGATAAGTACGATACAAAAAGCGGTAGGTATAAAAAAGATGCCATCGGATAATACCGCTGTCGTTGCCATCAAAAGGGGAAAAACGAACTGCATGTGAAGTCGAGAATCCCTCGTACAATGCCCTGTCCAAAAATAAATTGCCCGGAAAATTATACTGCTTTGAGAAGCACTAATGATGCCCCTCGTCATTTATAAAACATGGAACACCGAATTTAATGTACAGCTAAGGATCATTTAATTTTGAATGAGGTGGCTCTCTTAACGACGTGGTCGCAGTCGCTGTCATGGAGGCTGAAATATGAAAGATGATATTATAACAATTTGTAGCCGGGGCCATATCGTTGCCGACGTTGCTCGAATTAACGTTTTGATACGCCGCTGATCAGATCTGGATTTTTTGGGAGGCGATAAAACTTTAAATTTGTTTCTATGAGGAAAGAATTAAGTCAGTTTTAATCACTACACGTTTGTGGAAACAAAACTGCCAGTTTAGAATCTCATACATATAATAATAATATAATAATATCTCTACCCCTCATTCTAATCACGTGGATTAGCCCTGAAGTCGAAGACTTGTGCGGGAGAGGGGACGGCATATTATTATTACGTAGGCCGCATTTGCGCCCAGGAACGAGTTACGTTGGTAGGCCCTAACCACCATTCAGTGCAGGAATGAGGGAAACCTGGAAAACCTCATTGATTAGGGGGGTAGTCAAATGTCAACCGGTATCAATCTCTCACATTGACCCAAGCCAACATTTTTCCACCCTACCATACCCGCAGAGAGGGTGCTTCTCTCCACGAATATAGCTTATACAGTATGCGCCAAAAGTATGGAATAAATTCAATAAAAACGAAACAATTATTTTTTGGGAAAAATCCTTGAACAGGTTGATTTTTAATTTAAAAAATACATATTTTAGCGTAAAATGCGATTTTCAAATGTCATTTGTTTTCGAGTAATGACGTCATCGATTTTTTTTTAAATGGCAACACCATATTTTTCCTTGATTCTGAAAGATCGTTTAATTCTCTATCAGACAGTACTAAAATTTTGCCCTATTACATAGGAAAGTTTTCGAGTAAATGACGATTGAATGTTAGAAAACGTAAATCAATTAAAATAAAGCAAAAACGTTATCAAGTTTAGTTTTTCGAATTCCATAGTTCTTTAATGGATCACGTAGGTGAAAATCTTTCCAAAGTGGCATTGTCACACCGACTTTCTAATAAGTATTGTAAGCGACATAGAAATTATTATTCAATTTAAAGTATTATGGCACATTTAACTGTTACTCAAAGAATTGAAATTTTAATTCTTATCGGATGCGGGAATATGACTAGAACTCAGGAATTTTGCGATTTATTTAATGAAAAATATTCAGATCGCCCTATCAGCCAATCAACAGTCAGTAAGGTAGAGTCTAAATTTAGAGGAACTGGCAATGTTGTAAATATTCCAAAACCTGGACGTCCAAGCATTAATGAAAATCAGAAACAGAACATTTTGATAAGTATAGTGGATAATCCTCATAATTCGTCACGATTGGTTGCATTAAACAATGACACTAGTCAGAGCACAGTGCTATGTATCTTGAGGAAGGAAAATATCGTCCCTACAAAATTCAACTTGTGCAGGAATTCAATGAATATGATCCTGATCGCCGCTTACACTTTTGCGAAATTCTAATGGATTTATGTCAAGGAAATAGAAATTTACACCGGCAAATACTTTTTTCAGATGAGGCCACATTTTGTCTGAATGGTACAGTAAACCGTCAAACTTGCAGATACTGGAGTCGGGAAAATCCTCATTGGATGGCAGAGGCACATACCCAACACCCTAACGATAATAACCCTGACATTCCTGACGATACCATATGGTTTCAGCAAGACGGTGCACCTCCGCACTATGCGCGCCCTGTACGAGATTTTTTGGACAACTGTTTTCCTGGGAGGTGGATCGGCAGACGCGGACTGATAGAATGGCCTGCAAGATCGCCATATCTTACACCTCTTGACTATTTTTTATGGGGATACTTGAAGTCAAAAGTGTACATTAATAAACCACGTAATTTAGAAGAACTTCAAAATCGCATTCGGGACAAAATACGCAGAGTTACCCCAGAAATCATTCATAATGTGCAAGAAGAATTTCTTCACAGACTTGCGCATTGTCAAGAAGTTGGTGGATGGCAATTCGAACATTTAATTTAAGTATAAAATTTACGTTTTCTAACATTCAATCGTCATTTACTCGAAAACTTTCCTATGTAAGAGGGCAAAATTTTAGTACTGTCTGATAGAGAATTAAACGATCTTTCAGAATCAAGGAAAAAATATGGTGTTGCCATTTAAAAAAAATCGATGACGTCATTACTCGAAAACAAATGACATTTGAAAATCGAATTTTACGCTAAAATATGTATTTTTTAAATTAAAAATCGACCTGTTCGAGGATTTTTCCCAAAAAATAATTGTTTCGTTTTTATTGAATTTATTCCATACTTTTGGCGCATACTGTATACGGTCTACCGGCTGCGGGGGTCGAACCCACAGCGATCCAGTCACCTCGATTCAAGTACTGACGCCTTAAACCTCGCGACCACTGACCGATCCATATATCAACTATATCTTCGAAAATTAACAATTAAAGAAGAAATTTGACATTTTATCTTTCAATTCCTCTGTCAATTTGATGCAAAAAAACTAGAAGCTGTTTTATTCAATATCTTTTACCAGTTTCGATATAAACACATATTTAATGACGTATAAAATAATCATTTATTAAAAATGAAGTCAGTATTTTTAGCAATAACTGCGTGGCCGATAAAAACGTTCCATAATGGTTCTCCAAACCGAACAAAAGGCTGTAAAAATGTGGGGGAGCAGGTGGCGCAAACTTATGTAATTTGGGACGGTAATGAAAATGCATTGTAAAATTTTGGGATTTAATGTATGTCTCATTTTATTTGACAAGAACTGTAAACTTCAGAGGGAAATTTAGCGTGGACTTTATTGCCACGATCCAAAAAAAGGAAAGTTAACTTTACTTGGTTATTATACTATTTAAATGCGGTAGATCGCATGCCCAATGTCATAGTAATTACAAGTTTTCTGGAATACAAGAGAAAATTGTGAATAAACGTGTGTAGTTTTCACGTCAACAGTGGAATTACCCATGACGCCAACTTGTAGGTTGCATAAATGGTTTTACCAAGTTTATTTTCACAATAATGTACGTATGACTCAAGAACTGTCATTATATCGAAACATGAAAGAACTCGCCATTACGTTGATGTTTCAAAAAATACATTTCCATTATCAAAACTTAGATTGAAACGAAGTAAATTATTCCACAAATAAATATTTTCAAATATGAACATATATTTTAGGTATACATCTACCCTGGATGGCACTGTTCGCTGGTTTTAGATTCCTTTTTATTCTATACTACTAAAATTTCTTTTGCAAATACACGTTTTGCAAGTGACATATAAAAAATTCTTTTATAACACGAAAATTTCAGCTTACAGGGCACAGGAATAGAGCAGGAATAAATTCACTTGCAGTAAAATTACTTTAAAATATTCCCTCCACTTATTGGTCTACAACTTCGGAATAGATAATCACCACTTCAGTATCAGGAAAAAGAAATTAAATTTACAGGAAAGTGTCTTAGCCCGCCGCTGAATGAATTTCACTGCAACTGAAAAGCTAGAATACGTTATTACCATATTTAGGTCGAACCATTATGTGCGACATTTAAGGGCGCTAAATTTCGCGACGGCATAACGTGAGAAAAGAAACAATGAGGTTATAAAAACAAATGTTTATTTTCAGCGCCCAAACATATTTCCTTATTTTAAAGGGGAATTCGCTCCCTCCAGCCTACCCACATATAAACGACATCCGACACGTTGGAAGATTTATTAGGGGCGTAAAAAAATTACTGGAAATATTTTTTCTTCTATATGTTTTCGTAATTATTTGCGAAATACTAATTTTGTTATTTTAAGGCTGGAACAGGGTTCGGTTTTCAAAAATTTAAATACATTTTCATAATATATTCAGAATTAGTTATTCATTATTTTGTTTTAAAGTTCAAAACAAGGTACTTAAACATCGCAATTTTTGACGGAATTATTAACACAGTTGGGTTATGCCATTAGCTAATGTATTTTTGTAGTAATCTTAAAGGAATTAAAGAAGTGCACTTCAAGTTTCTCAGGTTTATTTATATTTGAAAATGAACTATGCCAACTCCTTTAATGTGATACACTTAATAGCAAACTTACATGATGCTAATTGTTCCTTTACTACACTGATAAAAATGATAGTAAGTATAGTCGAAACAATGAAGCACTAAAAAGGTCAACACCTCGGAATTTTTTGCACTAATACGGATCGGAATGCGGTTTTTTGCATTCGCTTCCAAAATTTTTTTGTAAAAAATGTATCTACTTTGTATCTTATACAAACTGGAAATTGCATTGCTGCAGCCAAAAATGCATTTTTTGAGACGGCTTTTGGAAGATTTAATAACTTTGTAAATAAGAGTCAGAACTGGCCCAAATCGGGTTCTTGGGGGTTTTCGAGGTCGCTGATCACGATTATGATGTTCAAATTGACCCACAGCCGACCTGGAGCTCAGGAACGCCGATGAACGTCATCTCCGTGGGACTCTCCCAAAATTCACACGGGGAAGGAGAGGCTCGCCGCCCGGGGTTTTTTTAGGTCGCTGAATTCAAATATGGCATCGGTAAACACTTGGTGCACCGGATCCTGGACGTCATCTCCGAGAGTTTTCCTGACAAGATTGCCAAAAACAAGCCGAAAATCATTGTTGGGGCGTTTTTTTGACGCTGAATCCAAATTTCACGTCGAAAACGACCCCCTGAACACTTGGTGCACCGGAACCTGGACGCGGACCTCATCTCCGAGGGTTTTCCTCACACAATCGAAAAAGACGAACCGAAAATCGTTATGGGTTTTTTGGGACACTGATACCGAATTTCACGTCGAAAACAACCCCCCGAACACCTGGTGCACCGGAACCTGGCCTTGAACCTCATTTCCGTGGGACTCTCCCAAAGTTCACGCGGGAAAGGAGAGAAACTCGGCCCCCGGAGGTTTTCTGGGTCGCTGAATTCAAATGTGGCATCGGCGAACACCCTCGGACACCTGGTGAGCGGGAATCTGGACGTGGACGTCATCCCCGAGAATTTTCCTGGCAAGATCGCCAAAAACAACCCAAAAATCATTGTGCGGTCATTTTTTGGGGCGCTGAATCCAAATTTCACCCCGAAAACGTACCTCCGGACACCTGGTCGGCCTGAACGTCGTCTCCAAGGGTTTTCCAATCACGATCGTAAAAAACTAACCAAAAATCGTCTCATAATTTTACACCCTTGGAGACGACGTTCAGGCCCAGCACTAGGTATTCGAGGGATCGTCGTGAAATTTGGATTAAGCGCCCCAAAAAACGCCCCTACAATGATTTTCGGGTTGTTTTTGGCGATCTTGTCAGGAATATTTTCGGAGATGACGTCCACGTCCAGGTTCGGCGGACCAGGTGTCCGGAAGGTGTTCGACGATGTTACATTTCAATTCAGCGACCCAAAAAACCCCCGGGCGGGGAGTTTCTCTCCTTCCCCGCGTAAATTTTGGGAGAGTGCCACGGAGATGACGTTTATCGGCGTTCCTGAGCTCCAGGTCGGCTGTGAGTCAATTTAAACATCATAATCGTGATCAGCGACCTCAAAAACTTCCGAGAACCCGATTTGGGCCAGTTTTGACTCTTATCACAGTGGTTTTTTGGCTTTCGCAGCCTGGAAAATCATTATTTCTCAAATAAAAGGCATCAGATACATATATACTGTACTATAAGAAACTCCAGATAAATACAGTAGAATTACGTATTTTTTCATGCGTTCTAAAATGCAGTGTGTATTAACATAATGTATTGTGAATTTTCAAACACGATGTAATAACATCCCATAAAATTATGTTATTTTCAAGAAATCATACTTGTGATCGCTTTTTGGGTTGTAGTATTGTATTTTAAGAAGTATGTACAAATTAACATATACTATTTTATATACTTATTTATTATTGTACTTTTAGAAAACAATAGTTTTGATAAATACATAGGACAGGTAATATTGGTATAAGTCCTAGCGCATTCGCCATAACTTGAAATCCATCAGAACTATACAGCAAATTTTATGATCATTTTTCAATGTTTACTATTTCTAAATAACCTAGTATATTACTTGGTAAATGGTAATTAAATTTTAAGGTACTAAATGGTTGTATTTCAATAAGTAAGGTTGCTACTATTTCTTTTACAAACATATTACGTCCTATGTTTCTTTTTATTGAGCTGGCTTAGTTAACAATTTTATCATTGTTGATGTTTATTATACAATATGTTATGTCATTTTTAAAATGTTATTATTTATATGAAGAAGGTTTTAGATGAAATTGAAGCATCGACCTTAATTTCCTTGCCATTTATGAAATAAACAAATCTTGTTACACTATTTGAAGGCCACGAATAAATATTGTACCGATAAAAACTTTTCTTAAATCGTACAAACCTTTTGCCGACGGCACGGCATAACTTAAGCGCAGTCCTTCGTAAAAATATGTATATTACACGCACCATTTATTCTATGAGGCAATGGCCGCTTTAGACGGCATAAAAACAAATGTTTATTCTCGGCGTCGGCACATTCTTCCTTTTTTAAAGCCGAGCGCGCTCCCCTCGCACTTGCATGGATGATATCAGACCCGTTCACAGATTTAATAGGTACTCGTCAGATTTATGGTAATTTGCATTGGGCATTCGGGACATTGTCCCACCATATATTTCAGTTTATAAAATGCAAAACATCCCGCGATAAATCGCCCTCGTCGCCATCCACATTACGGGCTAAGATCCGACGTAATAGTCGCATTATCAAAAATGGTTTACAGTTATAAAAGTCGGAAACATGAGGATTTTAATAGGGTCCCAATAAGGTGCCCGATATTTTAATATATTTTACAATATAAATTAGAAGAAATGCTTGACTACTAATGATCAACGCAGTATAAGAATGTTATGGTATTTAAATAGCATTTGCATAATAAAAATACTAAATGCTCGATAAGTTTTAAAAGTATGTTTCGATATTTTATTCATTTTGCACGATACAAATTCAAAAGTCAAATCTTTGCGAATTTAAATAAGTGTCAGAGGGTAAAGGTAATAATAGTAATAATAATTATTAAGTATATCAGCGTTCCCCTTTTTGGCGTAAGGGATTACCATCGGGGTGCAGCGTTATCAAAAATGTTTTATAACCGCATCGTGAAAACGCGGGTGCCCTAACAGAATATATTCATAAAGGTAATTCCGTCGAGCGGAAAATGATAGCGGGCTACATGGAGCAACCTGATGGTACGCTAACGATTACATAAATTGAATGTGCTTACCGAAACTAGGAAATTGCCATGGAACTATTATAAGAGGCGCGTGTATTCCCGCATTAACGTCGATCTTGTTATTAATTGTTGATAATTTCGTGTGTGTATCAGTTCACGGCTCATCGGATCCGGTGCATTGCCGGAGCGCGCGCGTTACGCTGTGTGAATAATATTGCGATGACAAATTTTTAAATAATGCATGCGGAATGCGTCCGGATGGAAATTTGCATCGCTGATGGAGAAAATCTGTGGAATTGGATTGCATTGCCGGTTTGGCGGGTCAATTTTTATACACAAGCGATGGAATGTAATAATTTCCTATTTGTGAGTTTTACATGTACGTAAATATTTGTAACATACAGGACGTCCCGAATTTTGACTGAAAATTGAGGAATCCAAAGAGGATGTAAAATAATGGCGCTACTACATAAAACAGAAAATGGTTAACTAAACGAATGTAGCGTTTGAGTAAAACTGCTTTATTTATGAGATTTGTTACACTATTTTTTTGCATTTTGTGTTAATAGATAATTACACAGGTCCACAAAAAACTGGTGTGTGCTGAGGGTCCCTTTATATTTTTTCCATGTATTTTTTCTCGCTGAACACGAATCTGAAGTCAAAATGGGGGGTCGCACAGCAAATTTTAGAGAAAACCCATAAAAACGATAAAAATCACATCAAAAGTCTACACAGGTCCACAAAAAAAAGTCATGTGTGCTGGGAGTTAGACTATATTTTTTCTTGGTATTTTTCCCGCTGAACACGAATCTTAACTTAAAATTGGGGGTTACACAACAAATATTTGAGAAAACCGTAATTCTCGTAATTTATTCTGTATGATACTCTCTAAAATTGAAACAATGAAAAATGCTATGAATTAGTGAATATTTACTATTTTACAGCTACCTTGGTATAGTTATAGCTGTAAAATAGCAAGTATTCACTAATTCACAGCATTTCTCATTGTTTAGTTTTATAGAGTATCATACAGAATAAATTACGAGAAAGTGATTTTTATCTATTTTTTTAGGTTTTCTCAAATATTTGCTGTTACCCTTAATTTTAACTTCAGATTCGTGTTCAGCGGGAAAAAATACTAAAAAAAATATAGTCTAACTTCCAGCACACATGACTTTTTTTTGTAGACCTGTGTAAACTTTTGATGTAATTTTGATCGTTTTTATGGGTTTTCTCTAAAATTTGCTGTGCGACCCCATTTTGACTTCAGATTCGTGTTCAGCGGGTAAAAATACATGGAAAAAATATAACGAGACCCTCAGCACACACCACTTTTTTTTTGTGAACCTGTGTTATAATAATTGATAGATGCAAATCCATTAGTTAGAAATTTCAAAAAAATTGTAGTAGGTACAGTGCGTTTCAATAACTTTGATAACATTTTCATCAGCTGTAACTTTTCTGTTTTTAAAGATATCGTAATAAAGCAAAAACCATATTGCATAGTGGACTAGCAACTTTTTTCTTATTTGAAAAAAAAACAACAAAAGACCAACGATTTTGAGAGATCTGAACATAACTTATATTTTTTTAAATGGAACGCCATGTATATTATTGGATATTTGGATTCTACTCAAAATTCCAAGCATATTTTAATAAGCATATCCTATACCTATCTTCAACTGTTTCTGAGAAATAGTTTTACAAACATGTCAAATTATCATAAAAATCGCTCTACTTGTCTGCCATTTTCCTCAACAGAACAAAACACTAAGGCTCGATTACTACCAGCACGGCTCAAGCAATGCTGAACTTCACCTTTAGCTCAGTGCAATGTGTGCCATGAACAAGTAGATGCAGATTTCTTGGGCATGTAACCTTTCCCATTTTGCTTAAAAAATGTAATTAGCAATATTTTGAAATATCTACATTATTATTGGATTATAACGTACTTTTAAATATTGAATAATTCCACACTGTTGATGGTTTTTGTTATTGCGCCAATTCCGAAAAATAATCCAAAAGCATCGTCTCTGACATGTCTCTTTTACCTTCCATTCCATCTTGAATACGCGGTTTCGTAGTTTTTCCACGATTTAGCCGGTAATAATTATTTTACTGATGCTACTTTCGCTGGTTCTACTAATTCCACTGGTGTAAGTCGATTTTGTACCTAATTTTTGTCCCAATATTTCTATATCACCCTGTACACTTTAGTGTAATATTGTGGTTTTTGTCTCGATACATAAAGTCCTACAACGTATTTTGAAATTAGACTATCACATAAAAATTGATTTTGTGTTGGATCCGATACGTATGACGTGTGTACCTGTATATGTATATTTTACGACAAGCCGACAGTATGCATTACAGTTCGACACAATACACGTGAAAGCCATTCCTACTGCTCCATTCCTCTAATTCTTTAAATCAGCTGCACTGCAGTAGGTCTCCATTTCGTTAAAAAGTAAAGATGTCAGGCGCAAATAAAATCATCCAATGGATCCAGTAGTTAATAAAATATAATCGTTTTTCTCGCAATAATAAAAGACAAAAAAGCAAACAATCAAATTAGAATATAAATTTTTTACATGATTATTCAATTTTTGAAATGCATTGGTCGTAACCTCAAATTTACAATGTAATTGCATGCTGTCATTTGCATCGAAGACTGATTAAACTTTTGGTTGTGACATGTGCAAACCTAGGTGACAATGGAAAAAGTTTTTGATGCTATACAGGGTGTCCGAAAACTGATTAATATTGACTTTTCGAGAAAATATTACATAACCTTGACACATTATTTTTTACAATAGTATCACCCCCTAAATTTTCTGCGCCCTGTTATGTGTACGTTTGTACGAAAATTTCCAACCTGGTTAGGATTTCGCGAGGTATTTGCTTACAAACTATACCACCCTCTATACTAAGAAAATATATCCGGCTAAAAATATTAAACATTAAATATGCATTGATTTATTATAATATCCACAGCTATTTGTCGAACCCAAAGTGTTTTAGGATCTGTTAATGTGAACAAGCCAATGAATAAAACAGCAGACCATAAGTGGGGTATTAGTAACCCTCTTAAGCGCCCTAGTCCTTTGTGAATTATGTTGCATTAACATTTAGTGTGAGCGACACTGAGGATAGCCTTCGAAAAGTGGCAATAAATTATATTAACAGCAGTGGATTTAGCGTTCTTGGACTGTATTGGAACAATATAACACGAATTTGTGTGCTAGATTTAGTTAAATAGAAAGCATAGGGTTTCGCTTATCGTAAATGATACAAATACAAAACTAAACATAAATATATGTATACAAGGGTAACACACAAACAATTTGTAAAAACAGAAGTTGTAGGGATTCCCCCTCATTCTTGTTAAAGAAGTCTTTTTGAAATAAAAACCAAATACATTTATAAAAGTATATTGTTTTCTGAATCTTTTTTTTTAAATAATATGTTCGATAAAATTAGTATTAGTAAAATTAAAAACCAGCAAATGTGTGATATTTTTCACAAAATTTATTAAATCAAAAAGAAATAACAAAGCAAGTTTTCTACTTGAATAGTAGTCACGTCTGTGCATTGAGATAATCAAGCGGTTAACGATCTCTTATTTATTTATTTAATTCTTACTTTGTATCTACAGGATTAGCCCAAATGATACAATCGAAAATAAAGATAGCAGTTGTTCTAAATAATAAGTTCAATATTTACGATAAATTAAATAATATTATAATCAATATAAATAACTTAAACATAAATTGCACATCGTAAGTACTAATTAATATGCTTCATGAATTTAGTAAGTTGCCTCCACGATGCCTCAAAAATATCAAAATTTCTAGGCAACGCATTAATCGCCTTACTAACTTCATTTATAGGAGAATATAATCCAACATTTGTACGAGATTGACGTAGATAGAAAAAATCATCTATTCTGGTGGTATAGTTCGGAACTCTTATATTAAATAATGAAAGTAATTCACTACAATTTATTTTATTATTAAAGAGCTTATGGGCAAATTTTAAATAGGAACAATGTCTTCTATATTTTAGAGATTGAATACTTAGTAGTTGCAGCCTTTCATTATAAACATAATTATTTTTATTAATATTTAGTTTAAAGAGTATAAAATTACATATTTTCTTTTGAGCACATTCTAAACGATCTATATAACTAAAAAAATATGGATTCCAAACAATACAACAATATTCTAAAGTTGAACGCACTAGAGAATTATATAAAAGAAAAATAGATGTAACATTAGTGAAATCTCAAGTTTGCCGTTTAATGAAACCACACATTCATTTGCTCAAAATATCCTCAATATGAAGGGTGAATTTAAGTTCACAATCAAATTTTACACCTAAATCGTTCACTGCTTTTACTCTTTCTAGTTGACTGTTTTCAATAAAGTAATCCGTCACATAAATATTTTTCCTACGAGTAAATGTAGTAACTTTACATTTACTATGGTTCAACTGCATATCATGGGATTCGCACCACTTAGCTAATGAATTTAAATCACTTTGAATTGCATTACTATCCTTAGAATCCTTAACACATAGAAATAATTTTAAGTCATCTGCAAACATTAAATATCTACATGATATTAAATTGCAAGAGAGGTCATTAATAAAAATATAAAACAGAACTGGTCCCAAGTGACTACCTTGAGGAACACCAGAAGTTAATTTTAATTCGCGTGAAGAAAATTCTTTAATTTTAACTGTTTGAGTTCTATTTAATAAGTAAGATTTCATCCATAATAACAAATTCCCGACTAACCCGTATGATTCTAATATACTTAACAATAATTTATGGTTAACTCGATCGAACGCTTTACGAAAATCAGTATAAATTGCATCAACTTGGTAACTCTTGCAGAATATTGTTCCATTCCTCTTCTGCCGCCAAGACTAATTCATCTGCAGTCTGAGGTGGAGGAATATGATTATGTTATATGTAAATATTCATGCCAAAAAAGTACTCTTTACCGCACTGTACTTACCTATATTATCAGTTATCACATTAACTTGTTATTTACTGGATAAAATCAGAAAAAACATGTTTACTTACAAGCTGATTTTTTTATGGAAATTAATTATTATTCGCAAATAAACTTAACAAATTGTATGTACGTAACATTTCTTATATTTTTATTAAGTTTTTCATATTGAATTATTTTGAACTTCAATTTTCAGGAAAATTTGATGTTTTAAGGACACTTAAATGTTCTTAAAACATCTGACTTCAATCAACTTCGTTGAAAGCAAAATAAAAAAAGCATAACAAGGATATACTTTTAACGTTATATTATGCATTACTTATACCTCTTGAAAGAACTGTACAAGGTGATAAACTTAAATCATTATTTCTTGTGAATAATCATTTTGAGTCTCATATCCGATTTTATTAATATTTTCAAAATACCGTAACGTAAAATCGTACATGGAAAGAAAGCTATACGAATATCAAAATTAATACACTTATTCCAATGCTAGCTTAGTTTCACTATTCCACAAGTGAGGTAAATAATTGTTTTTGTGAATTACATGAGTCAACAATTGTTATCTCAAAAATAATAAAGTTTTGTTTTCTTTATTTGAAGTCTTAAGTGACTTTAAAGAATTATCTACTGCAAATATTTCCGGAAACAAGTTAATAGGAACTCTTTTCTTATTTTTGTTCAAGAACCGCCCTCCCCCGCCCCAATTTTTTCGCAATATTAATGGAACACCCTGTATATTACATTATTTAGCGGACACCTTGTATATTATTTGTGACAAACGTTGATTATGTACAAAAAGTCGCACCGTCCTGTTCTTAATAATTCCGGAGGTATGTCGAAAAAGTTACATCGCCTTAAAAACAAAATAATACTGTTGATATAATGAAAAACAAATTAAAAGCTCCTTTGCCAATGACGCCTGCTTACAGGAATGGCGAAACGTTAATAATTTAACGGAGCATTTCCACTCCTGAAATTCGTCCTTTGAAATTCAGTTCGGGAACGAAAAAAGAAGTATTTTAATAAGACATTTAACTTCCCTGTTACTTTAAAGATACATCCCGGCAATTTTATTTTGCTTGTCATGTAACTAGCTCCTATTTCATTTGGACCGTTGCAGTGGACGTGAATCGTTCCTAAATGGGATCGTTGTCTACGACTGGAACTGCTTATTCCACATAAATTGCTTGCTGAAAGTTTCGTTGTTCTTTTATTAAAATACCCCACTAGTACTCCGGAGAGCCGGAAAAAATAAATACATTCTTTTTGCTTAATGGAAGCAACGCAGTCGTGCAGAAATGCATTTTGCAGTCGGAATAATTAGATATTTAAATGAAAAGGAGACAGATCAGTTTCAGAGATAATAGGGTCGGTTTTTATTTGTTTGCCTCTTAAAAATGTGTAAAATTTCATAGAAATAATAATAATAATTTTTATTCATTCAATAACACCAGGAATACAATAACAATTAAAGGTATAGAAAAAATGAATAAAAAATACTCGATAAGTGAAGCACTTGTTTCGAGGACACATAAAAATTACAGTTTTTTAAAATTACAGTATATCAGGACGCATAAAAAACATGAAAACATAAGTAGGTACACCTTATTTATCAACAATTTCAGAGTACAGAAACATAATAAACACCAGAAAGTCAATCGTAGCACAAGACCATAGTTCACATATTTAATACATTTAAAATACTGTCTAATATACATAAATTCAATACTACAAAACTATTACTGATTATATTTCATTTCTATATAATTGTGAATTATTTGCCTCGGATTAGTTAATATGTGTCGTCCTCCACTCGCCTCTGAACCAACTTCCAAGGTACAGCCCCAGGCACTATAGCCTCTGTTTCTACGACGGCTTCTTCGGGGTGTTCTTCGTCAGCGCGACCCAGATTTAGTAAGTCTTTTGACGCAACTTCCAAGTCTTTTTGTTGATTCAGAGGTTGTCCATGAGGAAAAACCTCCTCCATGAAGGTGGCGGAGTCTAGGGAAAGAGGCCATTCTTCACACTCGGTCTCACTTTCCCGTTGAGGAATTTCGCGACGTCTAAGTTTTCTTGAAGTCATGAGTCAGTTTATATGTTCAGAAAAAATAAACACATAGTCAATAGTATATTACAGTTTCTGATATGATTCTGATACAATTAACCCCAAATAACAGTTTTTCTAAACTTACCCATGCGTAGAATTTCGCTGTCAAGTCAAAATCGTACTACTGTCACTGTCACGATTTTTAGCTACTCAGTTTTTTATCATTCCTAACTCTGAAATCCACGCCCTAAAACACCGTCTAGGACAATAGACGCGCAGAACCCTTCCCTAAGACAAAACTAGTTGCATGGATATGAAATTACGCTAGAGAGCACTTCTCGGCGACACCACCCCCCTGAATTTTAAACTGTTGTTTGGGTTTGTACTTAAACATTTCATTTTGTAACCATAAAGGTTAAGACTTACCTATTCTATTCTAACTTATCGCTAAATATTTTAACTTTGACCCTAAAGGCCATTTACTTACCCTAAGTTTCCCTATTCTAACTAATATCTAATTTCCTAGCAATAAAACATTGGCATTTGGCTTAAGGCCAATTTACTTAATTGCACGAACAATGTGGATATATGGGTTTCGTCACATTTTCGCGGCGGCTTCTTCTTCATGTTTTTTAAGGATATAACCCCACGATACCTGGGGCTTCGGAATCGACAATGACCCCGGGTAGGTCTTCTCCCACGTCTTCCATAATGACCGGCAAGCAAGAACTCGTCGAGACGCCCGCTTTCCATCTGGGACCTCGAATGGGGCTGGAATATAGAACTACAGTATCTAGTTCGGATATGGAAGTATTTATACGACCTGTATTGGGCTCCCACGTTGGTGGCTGAACTAGATCTGTGTTCTGCTCTTCCTCCCTCTCATCTTGCGGTTCTTCATTCTCTTGTAGCCGGGGACGACGACTTCGGTCGGATTGAACGTCTTCCTCGATGGCTGGCACCTCGGTTTCGTCAAGGCGGTTTTCATTTCCAACATGAGGCTCATCGATTTCGTCTGGATTCCGTTCAGGTTGATCGTCACTTCGTAGCATCGGGTCTAATTCAGGTTCATTATTTGGAAACGGCCCAGTCCATGGTCTTATGTCATCAACATGGATTTTATATTGTGACCCATTTCTATCTACCTCATAGATATTCTCGCTATGGACAGCGACTATGGGAAAAGGTCCATTCAAGGGGTTCCGAATGGGGTTCGAGCTTCAGGAAGTTTCTCACGAGGACTTGATCTCCCCGCTGGAAATGTACTTGTGCTTCCCTCGGATCAGGGTATAAGTTTCGATTGAATATAATCTGCCTTCTACGAACTCTTCTCAATCGGTCTTCTCTAGCTTGTGGGGTATTTTGGATTGGATGATTCACTTGGGGATGCCCCATTCACCTGGTCTTACTTGAGGTGCTCCCAATAACACCTCACTGGGCTTCATTCCCTGGTTTACTCTGTTTCGGAGTGTGAACAAATGTTGATCTAATTTTCATCCCAGCGGGCTTCTCCATTTTCTCTACAATGGATTCTTAATAGTTTTTTCAATTCTTGGTTTCTCCTTTCGACTGGATTTGCCCGCTGATGATAAATTGGTGTAGTGTAATGGGTGATATTGTGTCTCTCAAGATATCTACTCCAGGGAACACTCCGAAAACTAGGTCCGTTGTCGGTTATCACCTCAGCAGGAAATCCCCACCTTTGACACAGTTGATTCATAAAGGTTTTCATGACCATAGGCCGGACTCTTTCCACAGGTTGGGCTTCCATCCATTTCGAACATAAGTCAGTTGCTACAATAATGAAACGATTTCCTTTTCTTGTAATAGGATATGGTCCCATTATATCTAAACTGATGGTTTGCCACGGTCTTTTTGGGGGTCTTGGTCTTAATGGTGCGTGTGGTTGGTGACCACCTCCTCTTTTCACTGATGCACATATCAAGCAATGTTTTACATATGTTTTTATATATTTTCTTACTGAGGGCCAGAAATAAAGCCGTGTGATGGCGTCATAAGTCTCATCCCGACCCGGATGTCCAGCATTATCATGATAGTCCTGAGTGACCCTTTGCCATAAATTCAAGGGTACAACCAGTTTTGGAACGTTATCCCCAGTATACCACACTAAGTTGTCGTCAACTCTATATTGATCCCTTAAGGTTCTTTTCCATGGTACGTCTACCGGGTCCCCTCCACTTTGTAGTCGTCGTATTCGAATCTTCGTAGCAGCATATTCAGGACTCTCCTGCTGTGCTTTAACTACCTGTTCATATAGGGGTAACTGAAGGTTCTCTATTTGATTCAACTTAAGCGTTATGGACTGCAAAAACACAGGTGGAACCTTTTCTCGTTTTTTTCGTCGCTGGTTCTTTTTCTTTTCCATTTTATTCAAAATTATTTCCGGATTCTTCATTACTTCTTTTCTGTCTATAACTTTCGGTGGAAGTAATCGATCCTCCTCTAATTCTTCCATTTCTTCTCCAGCAGGGTTCCGGCTTAAATAATCTGGTAACTGATTTTCTTTTCCGGGGCAATGCTCCACCTTAAACTTAAATTCCTGCAAATATAACGCATAACGAGTAAGTTTGGCCCGATCATCTTGATATTTACTCAACCATTGTAAAGCCCTACTATCTGTTCTCAAAATGAAAGTTTCGTCTCCCAACAACGGTCTGTACCGACGGCAGGCCCACACTACAGCTAATACTTCTTGCTCGTTTGCGTGATATCTAGTCTCGGCTTTCCTGAATTTTGCGCTTGCAAAGGAAATGATCCTTCTTTCCCCATTTTCTTCTTCTTGGTATAATACCGCACCCATGCCGATAGCACTGGCATCAGTCTGTAAAATAAACGGCAGGTTCGGGACTGGCCTACGAAGAGGTTCGGGGTGAGCCAACATTTCTTTTAGCGTTTCAAATGCCCTATCAGCCTCTCTTGTCCATTTGAAACGCCCTTTTCCCAGTAGATCTGTAATGGGTGCGGCTACTTCGGCATATCTAGGGATGTATTCCCGTAACCAATTCGCCAGTCCTAGGAACTTTTGAACTTCTTTAACGGTTCTCGGGGTACTGAAAGTTTTTACTTTTCTAAGTGCTTATCTAACACCTCATTTTGTCTTGCGGTGACTTTGTATCCCAAATATTCTATTGAGTCAGCTCCAAATACACATTTCTTTAATTTACATCTAAGTCCATGGATCCTTAGTCTCTCTAACACCAGACGGATATGATTTGCGTGCTCCTCTCTATTTTTTGAATATATGACCACATCGTCTAAGTAAACGTGCACGAACTTTCCAATCAGCCCGGAAAGGACTTCGGTCATCATCTTCTGAAAAGTAGTGGGCGCATTCTTTAACCCGAAGGGCATTACTACAAACTCGTAGGCTGATCCGTCAGGTGTAGAAAATGCCGTATATATAGTACTATTCTTATCCATAGGGACTTGCCAATATCCTGATTTAAGGTCCAAGGATGTAAAGATTTGTGCTTCTCAATTTCATACAGAATGTCTCGGATAGTAGGTAACATCGCTACTTCGTCTTCTGTGATCGTGTTTAATTGTCGATAGTCGATGCAGAACCTCACGGACTCGTCAGGTTTTTCACCAACACTATTGGCGAGCTATACGGCGAATGACTCCTTCTTATCACGCCAGCTCGTAACATCTCTTCGACTTCATTCTGTATGACTTGCTTTTTCCTTCGAATATTGATATCTTCGTATCTTGAAAGGTTTGTTGTCCTTTACAACAATTCTATGTTGCGTTAGATTTGTACGGGACTGGGTAATTTCTTCTTTAAATACATCGGGGAATTCATTAAGTATATCTTCATAATATTCTCGCCATCTCATGTCCACATTGGTTTCGTCCAAATGTATCTTTTCAAACGTTTCTATAGGTATATGGGACCTTTTCCAATAGGTAACGTGTCTTTTCCCTTCGACATCGAAATACATTCCACCTTGTTTAAGATCTATTACCGCATTTGCTTCTTCCAACCATCCCATTCCTAAGATGAGATCTTCCTTTACGTCATCCAATAGAAACACTTCTACGTTTACTTCTTGCTCGCTAATATTTAAACATATGTCTATTGGTCCATAGGCTCAATTGTCGACCCATCTACCAACCGTACTCCTCGAGCCCGTTCAGGAAAATCCTCTTCGTACAATGCCGATTTTAAGAACGAATGCGTTGCCCCGTATCCACCAAAGCTGTCATATATTGTTGGTTATATTTCACAGATATTCTTAGTAGGTCATATCCGTGATTTTTTCCTTGTAATGAGCCTAATCTTATATTTCGGAACGGCGGCTGGGCTCCCTGGCCGTCGCTCCTTCCCGGTTTCCCGAAGTGCTTGCTGTTGGCGGTGGTAATGCTGGTACATTCCGTCGAGTTTCTTCTTCAGGCCTATTTGGACATTCTCGCGGATAATGCCTACCTCCACAATTTCTACATGGGTAAAATGCGGGTCTTGCTCGTACATCTAGTCTGGATAGTTCTTGATTTATCGTCGGACCAGCTGTGGATTGTTTTCTGATAGCTTCTAGTTGGCATTCAATCATACAAGCTTTTCGTTTAAGTTCTGCAAAGGTACTAAACTCCATGCCGACCAGTTTCTCCTGTAACTCCGCTCTAAGTAATGACTGTAATTGCGGTAACAACACATCTATATCTACTCCCAATTTTAACCTGCGATATAATGCCAATTTTCGTCCAAAAAATGTTGTTACATCTTCCTTAGCTTGTGTTTTAGAAAACAATTCGATTTGCAATTTTCCTTGAACATGATAGTTATCAAAATGTTGCAAAAAATTTTCCTTAAATTCGGAAAAAGACCAATCAAACACCCTGTAATTTTGGTACCATGTACTTGCGTTACCACGCAATTGTCCTGCTACATATTTGGTCCAGTCCTCTTCTGGTACTCCCTCATCCTCACATATTTGTTGCATTTTTTCCATAAAATGATTTGGATCTTCACTTTCGTTTCCCTCGTATGTAGGCGAAATTCTTTTCGGGTTTTTTTCTGTAGGTAATGTCGCCTGCATCCATGTTTTCATCATATTACTAAACATTTTTGCTATTCTTTCTTCTGTATTTTCTTGACTCGTTATTGTTGTTGTTGGGCGCCACTGGTTTTTTCTCCCGAAAACCAGAACGGGTGTCTTATCTTGTGTTTCGTCTTCTTTATCTAATATATGTCCTTCCCTTTCATTTTTCTTGCTCAGCTTACTCGTAGGTAGATCACGGGCTCCTAGTTCTAATTCTCCGTGGTTTCGCACTAGTTGGGCGCCATGTCGTCCTCCACTCGCCTCTGAACCAACTTCCAAGGTACCGCCCCCAGGCACTATAGCCTCTGTTTCTACGACGGCTTCTTCGGGGTGTTCTTCGTCAGCGCGACCCAGATTTAGTAAGTCTTTTGACGCAACTTCCAAGTCTTTTTGTTGATTCAGAGGTTGTCCATGAGGAAAACTTCCTCCATGAAGGTGGCGGAGTCTAGGAAAGAGGCCATTCTTCACACTCGGTCTCACTTTCCCGTTGAGGAATTTCGCGACGTCTAAGTTTTCTTGAAGTCATGAGTCAGTTTATATGTTCAGAAAAAATAAACACATAGTCAATAGTATATTACAGTTTTTACTTAACTTTATACACCTTTCCAATGATTCTGATACAATTAACCCCAAATAACAGTTTTTAAACTTACCCATGCGTAGAATTTCGCTGTCAAGTCAAAATCGTACTACTGTCACTGTCACGATTTTTAGCTACTCAGTTTTTTATCATTCCTAACTCTGAAATCCACGCCCTAAAACACCGTCTAGGACAATAGACGCGCAGAACCCTTCCTAAGACAAAACTAGTTGCATGGATATGAAATTACGCTAGAGAGCACTTCTCGGCGACATATGTAACCCTTTAATTTTCGTTTAAAGGCAAAGCTTGTCATTTCTTTTATTTTATATATATATACATAGTATTTCGTATAGTATAGTAGTATAGTACGTAGTATTATCATATTAGTTATGGTTATTTTTCAAATAATAAGGAAATTTACAATATTAATTGAAATAATACCTAAAGCGTATCTGTTCGCACAGAATATATTGTAATACTTAGTTCTATTTCGTTTTGTAATTTTAGAATATTGTGTAATAATATAAATTACTATATTTTGTATTTTTCAGATGTAGTTATGGGATTCCAACGCCAGCGCAACGTCACAATTCAGTAATGGTCAGCTTGGCTATACAATCTGCGTTATAGATATTGTAGTGCAGTTGAAATTAAAGTGGCACCAGACATTTAAAGTGAGTGCATGGTGTAGCTGTCCTGTAAAATAGTGTATGAGAGGCTCTCTGAAGGTTGCCAGATAATATACCATAGATACATCAATATTATCACTGTGTTTCATACTTTATGCAACTTTCTACATGTTAAAAATATATAATATTTGTTATATTGAATAAATATGACTACCTAGTTTTGCCTTTTATTAACTTTTCTCATATATGACATAATAATTTCTACATTAATAGTGCAGTAATACTTCTAACTTATACAGTAATAGCATTTAAGAATACGAACTCGACAATAAATAAACAGCAAAATGAAATTATTTTTCTTCTTGGTCCTAATTGGTATTAATATCATAATACCTAGATTATTGTTGATTTACTGTTAAGTTCATCTTTTCTTTTATAGACCACACTAGAGATTTACGTACTATGTAAATATTTCAGAAAATTTAAAAAATATATAGTCTCGATTTATTTTTATTAACTTCTTAAAACTCTTTCTGCGGACCCATGTTTATAAAAGTTTTCTCATCAACGAAATGCCGCTTAATTTTGGAATACTCTGTATAATTTACGGTTACAGCTTCTTTGACCACCTGTACGCCGCCATGATGAGTTCTCTTGAGGTGCAACTTCATCTTGGGGAATAAAAAAAATAGCAGGGGGTAATATCGAGGCTATAGGGTGGGTGCGGCAAAGTTGGTATGTCTTTTTTGTCAACAACTCTTGCACAATGAACAAGGAATGGGCTGGCGCGCTGTCGTGGTACAAGACCCAGCTGTTCTCGGCGAGTTCGGGTCTCACACGGAAAACGCGGGCCCGCAGCCCTTCCAGGACGCCACAATAGAACTGTCCAGTCACTATCTGGCCGGCAGGAACATATTCACGATGAATGACCACCATTGCCTTCAGTCGTGACTTGGACATCCTCGCTTTCGTTGGCCGCTCTCCACCCTTTTCCACCTACTGCTGACATTGTTTACGGGTCTCAGGGTCATACTCAAATATCCAGGTCTCATCTCCAGTGACTACCCGACTCATCCAATCTCTACCGTGGCTCCGAATGTGGGACAACAAATCCTCGCCGATCGATTTTCGCTTTTCTTTCTCCTCACGGGTGAGAACTTTTCACCATCTTTGTGCAAATCTTTCACATATTCAAATATTGCGAACGGTTTCTTTGTTGACGTTTAACTCGTCAGACAACGCACGGATGCTTAGGCGTCGGTCAGACGTGATCAGTGCATGCAAATGGTCAACATTCGCGTCAGTACGAGAGGTGACGGGATCGTCTTGTACCGATTCACGCCCCTCCTTGAACCGTTTTGCCCATTCAAACACGCGTGGTTTCGACATGCACTCGTCTCCATACACCACCTGAAATTTTCTAAGGATTTCCGAGGGTTTTTCGCCAAATTTCACTGAAAAAAACGCGTTGCTTGTAATTTGAGTCACTCATTTTCACGACGCCATTAAAAAGTTACTTCCAAAAAATACACATAAAACACAAACGAAACGTGCTATGGACTTCAACCTTGGATTGAAACTAAGAGGAAGGTCCCCCCTTTGTAGAAAAACGTTGACGAACGATGCAGTGTTGCTAGTTTCCGAGTTATAACTTAATTGCCACACCTTGTAATTGAAAACAACTGTAAAATGAACCAGACAAAATGCTGGAAACGTTTTATTCTGCAACAATTTTAATATGTATCTTCAAAGATGACGAATTCCCTTCCCAGTTTTCAAAATTTCAGGCGGATGCTTTGAGAAACCATCGATGCGGACATAATATGTTGCTGTTGTAGAAATGGAAATTTGGCCTCATCCCCTTCCGCTTCCTTCTTTAAAATTTAATCAACTTATTCAAATTTACGAGTGTTCGAATTTAAAGTTTTGCCGATAAATTACTGTTGCCAGATATAGAGGCTACACTTATGCAACTTTTATAATTATCTTACGACGCTCTGGCTTCCTTGGACATTAATAATCAAGACTGTCAGATACCTAATTAAGAGAAAAAGTTTTCTACTAAACTATCAATACTAATTAATAGATTAGTTGCAATGCTTCAAAGTTATGAAAGAACTATGTAAACTGAAGGTGCAATTATCCTAAAAGCTTGTTTTATTAACGTCGCCTAAAACGACCTAGTAAAGGCAGAACATGATGTGAAAAAATAAATGTTAACGGAATGAAATATACAGGGTGTTCCTGAATGATATGCGAATACTTAAGAAGGTGATTCTACATCGAAAATTAATGATAAATTGCTTTATAAACTAGTCCAAAAATGTTCCGTTACAAGAATATGGGGTGTCAAAGTTTTAAGAAAAAAAAAGGAAAATAATTAATATTTTAGAAACCGATTTAGATATTTTCATAAAATTTGGGATGTGGTGACTATTAATAAAGGTGCATATTTTGCAATATAAACATTAATTTCTATCTTTAACAGTGACATGCACACGGCGACTGAGTAATATTAAAGAAAAAAATAGTACGCCAATGGTTTTCTTTCAGATAAAAATTCTTTTTAAATTCCCCGTTAAAATTGAAAAATAAGAGCCCTCTTGAGCTATTTTTATCTCATTGAAAACCATTGGCGAACCATTTTTTTCTTTAAAAATATTAAAGTCAGTGATTGTGAGGACGCCACTGTTAAAGATAGAAATTATGTTTATATTGCAAAATATGCACCTTTATTAATAGTGACTACATACCAAATTTCATGGAAATGTTTAAAACTTTAACACTCCGTATTTTTGTAACGGAACATTCTTGGACCATAGTTTATAAAGTAAACTATAATTAATTTTCGATGTAGAATCACCCCCTTAAATATTCGCATATCAGGAACACTCTATATATTCATTTTACTTCGGTACCTTCGAATATTCGCTGATGATACGAGATAACATTCTTGTTATTTCCTAAGCTCTGTAATATTACTCAGTTCTTAAATGTCTAAAATTATTTCAGACCAGTGCCGAAGCCATTGAAAATCGTAAAAAGTGAAAAAAAAATAATAGTAGGATGAAACTCATTGGAAAAGGAAGAGAACAAAAATGAAAGGAAAAATAGTTTACGGGCGATCTGAGGTCGGGAAGTGGGAGAGGGTGAGTTTTTAAGGGTAGAAAACGGTTTATCTTGGTTTCCGGCAAAATTACAAGTGCTATGGAAAATAGTTAAATAGCAAAGTAGGTAATAAAGAGATCTATAACTTTTGTATTTATACTTTTTTCACATAACCTCAAAATTTATGTGAAAAATTCAAATAACCAAGTTTTTGGATTTTTATTTTTATTTCACAAATTTCCTTTTTATGTCCCAAACATACTGTAATTTTTTGATTTCAAATATTAATTTTTTCACCTTATTTTGACTTAATATCGAAAAAACACCCTAATTTTCAATCAAAAATTCTCACGTCAAAATATCTGCTTTTTTAAAAAAGTCGGTGGGCTTTTTGTTCGTTGAAATCTCTACTTTCTGATGGTGTAAAAAAATATACATTACTATGGTAAATGTTCTCAGAAAATGCAAAGAAACGATGCGACAAACTCGAATCCGAATTTTTTTTTAAATCATTATGTACTATTTTGAGCTATTTATTAAAATTTATACTTTAATTACTCGAAAAACGTAAGACTCCATGTTACATTGATAAACAAAAAAATTGCAAGTCGAAATATACTACTATAATTAACAACCAAATAAGTTAATAAGTTTAATATTTAATAAGACATCTACAATATTCGTTTCTTTGCATTTTCTGAGAACATTTACCATAGTAATGTATATTTTTTTACACCATCAGAAAGTAGAGATTTCAACGAACAAAAAGCCCACCGACTTTTTTAAAAAAAGGAGATATTTTGACGTGAGAATTTTCGATTGAAAATTAAGGTGCTTTTCGATATTAAGTCAAAATAAGGTGAAAAAATAAATATTTTAAATCAAAAAAATTACAGTGTGTTTGGGACATAAAAAGGTAAGTTTTTACCAAATTTCGTAAAAAAAAATATGAAAGAAAATAAAAAACCAAAAACTTGGTTATTTGAATTTTTGAGTGAAAAAAGTGTAAATACAAAAGTTGTAGATCTTTTTATTACCTATAACTTTGCCATTTAACTTTTTTCTGTAGGACTTGTAGTTGCTGAAAATCAAGATAAACCGTTTTCTACCCTTAAAATCTCACCCCCTTCCACTTCCCGACCTCAGATCGCCCGTAAATTATTTTTCCTCTCATTTTTGTTGTATTCTCTTCCCTTTCTAATGGGTTTCATCCTACTATTATTTTGTTTGGTTCCAAAAATTATCGACCCTGGTCTATTTCAAGAATACAGCGTCCTTAAATGAATATTGTCACTCCCTAAATTATTCGCTCATAATTTCCGGACGCCTGGTGTTTTCCAGACAACATCCCTTCATCGGACAAACAAAATCATTCAACAAACGCAAATTTTCGCTCCTTAAAAAATCGTATCTACAGCTCCTTCGTTCCGTAGAGGGAACTTCAGGAAAATTCGTTTACAGTGCGGAAAGCGCCCCCGTTCTCTGCTGAATTTTTAATTGGTAATCAATAAATGCCTCTTACCTTAGGAAGTGTATTATCTTGGACTTAAACTAATGGCAGTGACGTATCCGGCTCAGGGGAGCGGGCGCAGCGAAACGTTAGAGGATCGCCATTTCTGGCGTGGCATTGGCGCCTGTAACAAAAAATTTACGTTAGTTCCGGTGCGATGGAGTCGGTAATTTGACGGGATGTTCACTTAGATTTAATGTAGGAGGATGTTTAAGTGCCTACACCGCAATACAGTCATACCCACACGGTAAAAACACACTGATGGCAATTATTTTTTATATTACACGGTAGATTGTTGGTTAATGCCTAGGTCTATAGTGTCATATTATAACACACCTATTTTGTGCGAATACGAGTACAGCGCAAATATCTCACGGTGCAAAAAAAATAAAAAATGTGGTGTAGGGTGATGAAGCGCGACGAAAGGAAACACTGCAACATTATTTGTGTGAAGATTACGTTTATTTGGAAATATAAGTCAAATTAATCGTAAAAATTTGAATGTAAAGTTATAAAAAATCAATTTAACTTTTCTATTGAGCTACCAGAATGTATACAGGGCGTTTAGATAATTAATGGTAACGTAAACTTACATTTTTTGCTCATTTATTGTATTCAGCGCTTCATTCCGGTGCCAAATAACATGTTCTGTATTGCTCCTACCATTTACATGATGTAGAATGTTATTTGTCATTTATAAAATATTGCCGGAAAACTTCACTACATTAAATTATCTATTTTATTCTAAAAACATAATAAACAAAAGAAATAAATAAAGATTTTTTTAAAATCAGTGGCAAATAACAATAATAATGTATTAAATTAATTTAAAACAATCAATAAATATTAATTATTATTATTCAATGCTTTTACTTATTATTTTTCAAATTAGTAGTTTAATGTGAAATCAGATTACACAATTTTATAAATATCCCAAGAAAAAACCATCTATCTGGTACTTACTCAACAGCATTATATTTTATGGCAAATTTTGAAAGTTAATATTTTAATTATTATCTGATTATTACCGCCCAACACATGTTCTGACCTTTCAATATGTTTGAAAGGTTACCCCGTAGTACACTTCAAACCAATATAAAATTCATGCAATTTCCTCATTGAACGCATCTTCCTCTCTTTCTAATAATATTTCCATTTTTTAAGAAACAATGGACTTAGAAATAATAATACACTATAATAATTCTATTTTTTAAATACAGAATAATTCATAATACATTTCTTGAAAACATAACAAGCAATATAATGAAACAAATAGTGCAAATGAGAGGGGTCTAGCATAGGTTCTAAATACTACTTCAACATTTTTGAATTTGCAAAATCTGTTTATTACTTGAACTTCAAATTTATATAACAGCTACAAGCAGTAAAGAGAAATAATAAACCTACATGTATCATGTTCCCGCAAATTATTGATATGGCTCATCTCATCTGAATATTCAACTAATTACACACCAGATATATGCAGTAAAGTAAACTATATATATACCTATATTATATATGTACGTATGTACTCGAGGGGATATATTTACTCTTATTTGTAAGACAGTCGAGCTTTACGAGTAGCAAAGAAACAGCTTAACATGAAATGTGAAGACAAATCTAAGTACTATGTAGAATTTTATATCACATACGAACTATTTTGAAATGTAGCAAAACACTTATAGAGGGTGTCAGGAATATAAGTGCCTTTATTTTGCTGGTTTATAAATTATACAAAACAAAACATATTGTAGTTAACAATTATTTTTCTCCGATTAGCGGAAACAGAATTATGACAGCAAACATGTCTTGAATATGTGGCAACGTCGCTCACACCATGTCAGGAATTTCAGGTATTTTTCACAATAATCAAAACATATTTACTTTCTTCTCTCAGAGCTCTTTTCACAACATAGAATACAACGCACTAGCCACAATACTCCTATGATTAATAATACTTTTAGGTAGCAGGAACAGTTTTTTTTTTTGGGAAACCAACTGTTTACTTCATTATTACTGATGCTACAACAAATTACATTACAGGAGCTTTTACTTAACCGAAGTAATTTTGTAACATAGTTTTGCATTTTATGGCACTTGTATTTTTATTACTGAAATGTATTTGTAGAAAAACTACTCGTTTTGGATTTTTTTATAAGAGTTGTTTGTTGCCTTTGGTCAGATATACAGGGTGTCACAAAAGAGTGTAAAATATTTCAGGAGGTAATAGTATGAACCAAAATAAGCAGAAAAGTCTTAATAAACATGGGTCCGCAAAGTAACGGTTGCGGAGATATGGACCACTATTCGTTTTTCAAACATTTTATTTTATTAGTAATAAACCGACAAAGGAAGCTTTTAACAAACAAAAAACAAAGTTACAGAAGATGTTCAAAGTGCCCTCCGTCCATTTACAAGCAGACACGACATCTTCGTCTCAACGATATTCAAACTCTTTCGAAAACACCCTCCGTGGTTTGGATTTCTTGACACTTTTTATTAATCCGTAGCTGCAGCTCTTCCAGGCTATTTACAGGAGTACCATACACTAATGTCTTCAAATATCCCCAAACAAAGAAATCTAGAGGGTTCAGATCAGGCGATCTTGGAGGCCATAAAACAGGTCCGGCCCTCTCTAACGGCCATGGAAAATTGAGCTGGAGCACCATCATGCTGGAACCACATGTGTTGCCTCTGATTCAAAGGAATGTCTTCCAAAAACTCATACAGTGTGTTTTGCAGAAAGTTGAGGTAAGCAGCGCCCGTTAATCGGTTTGGTAAAACAACAGGACCTAGAAACCTGTCACCTACAATACCCATCCAAATGTTTAATGAAAAACGTGCCTGATGTCCAGATTCTACAAACATAAAACATTCCATATCTCCGCAACCTTTACTTTTCGGACCCATATTTATTGAGACTTTTCTGCTTATTTTGGTTCATACTATTACCTCCTTAAATATTTTACACTCTTTTTTAACACCCTCGATAAGCTTCTTTAGTATAGGTACTTATATTCCGGATACCCTGTATATTAGGTATTAAAAACGTTTGGTTAAATATAAATAGATAAATCTTGGTCTGACAATAAATTTGCTATATACTAGTTTCAACATAAATCTCCTACTACTTAGTCAAATCCATAAATCCCAGAAGTCTTCTTGAAAGACGTTACACAACACAAATTTTTGCTCAACTCATATTTTACAGTGCTTGATAAAATCAATAATGGAACGTCCGAACGCGTTACTAGCAACTTCTACAATATGCAACCCAACGCACATAAAAACTACCATTAACTCTTTTTTTTAAATTCAATTTACGCGATAATACGCGACACCTAAAAACCAATTTATACGACACTTATTTTTCAAAATAGAAACGTATACGAAATAATGTTGGTGGCAATTATCGCAAGACATATCCAAAAATGTAGTAGTATTTCTTGTATAATTTGGGAGTGTACTTAACATTAAACATTTTTTGTGGTAAGATTTATTATTACCTACCATATTGTCGTCCCATAAGACCCATATTCCTTTAAATTGTCCTAATTTACCGAACTATTTGTATGATAATGTATTTATTTTAATGAGAAGCGGGTATTTGCAAAAAGCTTAGGTATACATTATACAAATTGAATCCTAAAAAAAGGTCGAAGGATATTGTCAAGAAATGTAGAATTAGAATAGAATAGAAGTTTATTTATTCAAAGGTACATAATAAAATATACACATATATAAAATTATATACATTGTTTATTTATCTATGCATATTTAGTTATAGCAAAACTTAACATTAAACCCTGCAAATTATATACAGGGTGATTTACAACTTATCCAAAAACAATTTGGAATAGTGTCATGCAAAATGGAGTCACTATCTCTCACTGCACGTAGTTTCAAGCGATTCCGAATACTGAAATCCGATTTCATTATTAATGTTTTTACAATAGAATTTACATTAGTTTTCAAGTGTCAAAAATGGCTTACGTGTATAGTAACTTGGAGTTGATAGATATTGTTTAATTTAGAGTAAAATAAGACAAAATGCTTTAGCAGTTTCTCCCCTGTACGCAGGACGATTGCCCGGTAAATGTGCCAAATGCACGCGGTAGTGCAATGCCGGCGTAACACGGGAATTTTGCAATCGAATCGTGGAAGAGATTGATGCCAGGCCGTCCACGGCGTATTGCAGCAGCTGATGAACACATTTTAGAGATTGTTGAATATAATCCCCCGAATAAGTATCAGGCAAATCGTTCAACAAGTACAAGGAATATCTCAGTCAAAAGTATGGCGTATCATAAACGAGGTTAAATTATGCCAATAACTTTAGATTTTAAAATGGACAAGAAACATATGTAAATGTAAATAAAATGCATGTAGAACGCTTCGTGCCTGTGACATTTTCAGTCCGGCATGGAGTAGCGAACGGCCGATAGATGTAGTTAGTTCTACACTGCGTACTCATGGTCCCTTCTGTCGGGTTAGACAGACGAAAGCAGCTAGGATTATTCGTCGGATACCTCACCTATGGCATACTGATGAGAGCTAATAAGCTCGAAACCGGTATATGTCTGGTGGGTGTCTGACGAATGACTCTAGCTGTTGCTATAGGTTTTCCAGGTGTAATTCAATGCTGGTTGGGGCATTAGCCCGCAGAGTAGTTGTTTCCTGGAATTCCGTGTTTGCAAAATATCGTTTCTCGCCGATCGCGATAAAGGTCGACAGCTTTCAATGGTGTCTACTGCATGTAGAACGCTTCGTGCCTGTGACATTTTCAGTCCGGCATGGAGTAGCGAACGGCCGATAGATGTAGTTAGTTCTACACCGCGTACTGAAGAAACATATGTGTTAGTTTTTAGAAACTGGGTGGCCCAAATGTGTTTACACGTCGGTGGACAAAATTTTGAACAGCTGCAACATCAGACATGTCAAATTATTTTAATTGAAACCCTAAACGAATTTTATTAATGAATAGTAATTGCCGCAAAAGCTGATATAAAATAGGTGTTATAAAATTTTATTTATTTCTTTCCTTGGGAAATTCTTTTAATTTTTTATCCGTTCGTTTTTTATTACACTTTGCCGCCGTGCCAGTAGCCGACTTCATATGTTGTCTTGCGCAAGTCCCCGGTACTTTAAACATATATAATATTTTTTGGTAAATTCTGAATCTCCCTGTGGATTCCACTTATCTCTAAAATATCTAACCAGCTCTACCAATATTACCTGCAAGGAATTATGCATGAAACAATATTAAATATATGGTGTATGCCTGTCAGAATTAATATGAAATTATTTTCGTATCATGCTAATCTTCGCTTAAGTAGAAGGCTTTGCATACGCGCTCCTTGTAATCGACGCTCATTTGTCTCGTATGTAGTTTACGTGACAGGCTATATCGACATACAATATATCCTGACAAATGATACTAATTTGAGTCAATGTCACTGATAATACTGATGTTTAAACAACAAGTTTATGAGCAACAATAGGTCAAGCGGTGTAAATAAATAAGAAGGAAACATATTATTTAGAGTAATTATGTACTTTTCCACAAATGGAAATTTTATCACGATAATGAGAAAAGGTACAGAATTTGTATACAATATATGTTTTATTATTTACTAGATTCTCTCATCGTTTGTGAAAAAATACTGTAGTCTCTAATAAATGAGTAGGTACCAGGTAGTTTTTCTATCTATAGATACTGGCAGCACTGATGACAAAGTTAAAGCTTCTAAATAGAAGAAAAATAGTATTATAACATCGACATTAGCAAAAATCCAAGATTAATAGCATTTAAAAAAAATGGTAGTTACAAACTGAAGAAGTCAAGAATATTGACCAGAGAGGAAATTGACACTTTTTTGAGATATACCATGAAATATTTTCAATGAACAAGATAAATTGTCATCTTCAAATGTAAAATAAAATGTACCTACATATTTGTTTTAATTAGGTGGCACTGATTTTTTACATATGTGAAGCTTATCGTAGAGAAGAGTTATGTAGTAATATAACTATAGATGATATTCAGGATTTAGATAAAACTGCTAATAACTATAAAACAATCCAAGACTAAAATACAGCGCATATTTAGTATAATTGATAATGAAAACAAGTCGTCAAGATATTTGGATATGTACAGAGCATCGTTTTTTTTTTGTATAACAATAATAAATGCTTCAAAAAAAGAGTAAGAGTATAACAAAGTGGAAATAGCAAAAAAATGCATTGATACTAATACGCCTTCAACTAGTAGGTGCTCTGGAATTTCTTAAAATTTTTAAAAACAACTAGTGTTACTAAATAAAAAATATTAAAATAAATAAACAAATATAGACGACTGTAGCTAAAAGAAAACAACTTAATAATCTGTATGTCAAGTCGAACTATGTGCAAAACATTGAATTGAATTTGCGACGTAGCCATTTCACAAAGTAATGATTGTGACGTGTCGGAAACTGTTTATTTAATTTTTAGCGTTACAAATAGCAAAAAAATTAAAAAATAAATCAGCACGTATATTTTGTACTTGTGTACAGTGTCTTAAATTAGAAGGTTAAGTAAAAGTTTATATCTATTTTTTGAAAAACAGTAAGACACGTTTGTTGTATGTATACTTTTATTTTTTCCTATAAAAATTTTTAAAACTTACATATAACATATAAAAATATGCAGGGAACTACAATTCGTTTCCTCAAAAAAGAATTTTTATAATAAAATATACATACTTTATTCATTTCATTCATTTTATTCGTCCTTCACAGTACCAACGACAGGGTGAAATTGTTGTGACATTAATTAGTTCAAGGATTTTATTATATTAACAAGATATCAATTTCGAAAAGCTGTGAACTTATGTATTATTTGAATGTAAATTATACAAATTATCATAAGATTATATACATATATTTTATTTTATTAAATAATTAGTCTGTGTATTATAATGAAGTGTCATTTTTTGTATTTTATAGGCGTACCTTCTGTCCCAAAAGCATAATCAAAAACACTCCACGAGAGTAAGGCGGAGGAAGAAAATTTATAATATCGTCATTTAAATATCGTTATGTTATTAAAGGAAAGAAATGTGGACGATTTTAGAAAAATATGGAATGCCATTAAAATATATTAACATAATTAAGCCGTTTTACGGAAATTATTCTACTCGAGTACTAAATAATGGAGGACTTTCCAGCAGGAAGTAAAAAAGAAACTGGGGTCCGGCGAGGATGTTTTGTCATCAACATTATTTAGCGTACCGGTAGGCAGGATTATGACAAGAAGGATACGCAGCGAAACAAGCACGAGATGCGACGTCCTTAATCAACTCTCAGATCTGGAGTTCGCAGACGATATATATTTATTATCTGCAAAGAGGTAATGCTTGCAAAGGCGAACAGAAAAGTACCTGGAACATTCCAATTAGAATTAATAGAACTCTAATTTAATATTAGTGCGATTTATGTGATTGGAAAATATCGGATTCATTTCAATGTGACCACAAGTCAAGTTTTAAAGTACATTTTTCTCATTTGAGAGTCCGTTTTGCAGATACAAATTATTTTAAGTTGAAAAAAATTGTTTGTCGACGACCCATATCTCAAACACCTTTGAACCCACAACATTATAATCTTGTACAAGGGGGTTTCTAAAGGTGCTGATTAAGAATATCTTACTAGTTTTCTTCTAAAAAAACGCAAATACATTTTTTTTTTAATCGACCCCCTTTCTCCATCTTAGAATCGGACGCTTCTGACTATAATCAATATAGCTACGCCTAGAGACTCACTTTATAGGTATATATTCACCACTAAAGTATTCGAATATCAGCTGATCGATTTACCAGGGTATTTCCACGAAAAGTGGGACACATTATATATTAAGATAAACTTCCATAAATAACCTATATCGACGCTAGTGTAGCCAAATGTCAAATATACCTCGCCAGAACAAATCAACAATTCTAAATTTAACACGCTGTATTTGGAAAGGACATTTTTCCTCATTTTAGCCTAAGAAACATATCCTTAATTATAACTCATTTTGTATAAACCAATTGCAACTACTGAACTTATACATAGTTTGCGCTACTGTTTGATTTTCAGTTGATACTACCATCCAAAGCCCTGTCCACAGTAAAGCAAGCGACTAATTAGTAGTAATTGTCGCAGTTTAGTCAGCATACCAACTACATTCCGTAAGAGGATAAACTTCAACGCCTCCGCTATAACGACGAAGATGATCAGATCTGAACTATGCTGTCTATAAAACATAACGAGCTCTTGCTGAAAGAATGGCCGTATCTCCCAGGCTAGCTTCTTTTCATACTGTCATTAAATCGTGTTTGCACCGTTAACTTGTTGAATGGCAAACGTCGTTTTATAGTCCATTTAATTTAATCATAGGAACACGGTGAATGGTTAGATAAATCTCGGTTCAAGACACTCGACGAACATTATCCGCTGCATTGCTTGAGTGATAATTGCCACGTCTATATTGCTCGAAGTTATGACCACATACAGCATTAACTTGTTCGTGCAATGTTTTCAACACTGTATATTGTAACGTAGGTTAGTTCGTACTAACTCATCAATTTTGTTCAACGTGTCTGTTGAATTTCGCGTCCATGAGGACAAGGCTTTATACTTTCGAAATTGTATGAAAACGAAATTATTTGCCAATATGGTTTCAAATTGCAACAGGCTTATTTTCCACATATAATTCTTCTTTCTACGAACGCCAGTATCCATTTGCTCATCCACAACTGGTGGTGCAGTCTCAACGACGACCAGCTCCCCCTTTAAAGTAACCCGAAGAGATCGCGGGGGCCGCGAAAAATAAAATTGTAAAAAGATAATCAAATATTTCATACACACACACCACTGCGGATGACGTCCCGTGATGCTCGGCCGTGCTCGCGGAGCAGAATGCAAACGGTTTTCATATTTCCTCCGGCGATAAATTTATTTTCTGAATACAAACAACTGAGAATATGGCATTAATTTTTTTACAGGCCGCCCTGGAATTTCCATAAATCAGAAGTGGTGACATTCGGCTCTTCCGATAACCCGGCAACATTACCGTGTTTCGGTTATTCGGAAATAAAACTAAGTGCAGCGAACTGTCTGGTTAGATTGTTTGCCGGCAGATGCACTGGAGAAGGTCCAGAATGATTTATCTCGGCAATGCGAATCTGGAAGCATTTTATTCGTTTGCAGTAAATTAAAAAAACAGTTTATAGTTGTTTACAATTATAAGTGCTGTAATGATTCATATTACAACACGAAATGTTAAAGTTATGTTATTGTGTAACAATATGAATTTACAACGAGAATATTGTACAAAATTGTATCTACTTTTATTTGATAACACGAAACAATATATACCTATTTGGCAAAAAGCGTCAAATGACACGGCAAAAAGCTAATGTATTTTCTATGAACAGAAAAATGCACTATTAAGTGTACGAATCAAATGTTCTTATGTTATCTTTCGTATGATTACTGTCAAAACTTTATCAAACAAACTCATATATAAAAAGCCCTTTTCAAAATAAATGACTGATGGAAATCTACCCTATGATATACATAATATAACATTTGCAGTGGCAAACGGACTGATCTCAGGTCTAGTTTTGACAAAATCCAAGGCGTGGTATGAGTTGGAGTTCAAAAATTTTCAGATGAAGGTGCAAAGCTAACAAAGTAAAGGAGGTGTTACTTTTCTTGAAAGCAACGCTCCCAGAAACCATCTACATTATGACTCGATTAAGAAAAATCAAGATAAAAGCAGATTCTCTCAATTAATTTTGAAAAAAAGTTCAGAGGGTTACAAGGCCAAAAAGTTCAGAATTTATATATAGGAAGAAGTATAGACATTTCTAAGTACTGCATATTATCAAACATATTTACTCATGAATGCTATCTATGATAGCATTTTTGGGGCCTGTCGTCACTAAGAATTAACTAAACTAATGTTGGATCACGTCATGAGAGACAGAAATCTTCTACGGCATAAGGCTATGTTGAGAATTCTTTAGAGAATGAGAAACAGAAGGCAAACAAGATTGCGGTGTCAAATAAGGATTTAACGATTGAAAATTCGAACTTAAACAACTCTATCACATCTACATTTATAAACTAAGCTATAGAAATATAAAATTCATATTACTAAATGAAAGTATATAAAGGACCTTTGAAGAATTCGTTTGTAGTTGCTTGTAGTAAAAGAACTTTTGTTTATAGTTGCAACGAAAACACAGCTTTTCTCAATATACTGTCGTAGTGTATTTATATAGAGTGGTATCAATTTCATGCATGAAACTTGGAGGACAAATAGATCGCATTAAAATAATAAATTTGTACTCTACAAGTATAGGTCTGCAATGGATTCATTTTAGAGATACAGGATATTGAAGTTATAAAAAAAAATCACGTTTTTATATTTTGTAGGAACCGATACCAATAAAATTTGATACAGGTAATATATAATAACAGGATTTGTCTCTTAAAAAATATGGATTTTAATTTTCCAACCAGTAGCGTACAAATGAATACCAGGCATCCCATTTTTAAAGAACGTGCAAGACTGCAATTTTTTATCGCAACAAATTCGTATACAATATTCTTGAAGCAGACAATTTGAACCATAATTTAAATAATTATGTAAAAAACACTTTCTTCCGCGTCACTGTGACACATTTTCCACAATATGGTTAATGAAGGTAAATTGATATATGCCCTCTACCCTACGCACCTTGCAAAAAAGTTTTCATGCACTTAAACAGACATAGTCTTATAAAAATAGCTTAGGTTCACCATTTCCAATGTTAAAATATGTTGAATTCTATTGCTAGATACAATGGAAGTGTTTGAATCTACATGGAACAGTGAACTTTTTGTGCTGTTCTGCTCATTTTACCCCGAAGCGGATGGACCCAAGCATATTACATTTCATTGGCAATTTTATTACACAGTGCAACATGTTCAATGGAACAGTACGTTTTATAGGACGATATCTTGCATTTAAACCCAATAAATTAAAATATAGAACTACTGAAATATAGTAAAGTGGGTATTGATGTCCTTTATTAGCCTATAAAATTTTACGGTGCGTTTATATGTTTATGGTAGGCAGTATCATTGAAATGGGAGAATACTCAAAGTTAATAATTATGTAGGTCACATAGTATACTGTCATATTGAATGCTCTAATAGCTCCCAAACTACTATTACTTTACTTGTAAATATACAAAGTGTATCGAAAATACATGTGCAATTCTTGACCATAGGCTGCCAAAATAGGTTGATTGCCAACTTAGTTATATCCGAGATTGCTTGAAAAAGGTTTATACAAACGAACTGGCTTTTCTTAAATGATTTTTGATATAAGCAATATAAAATTACATTTTCTACTGGTATAATGACCGGCTACAAAAATGTGGAACTCTTGACGTCATTTTTTACTGAATTAGAAAGGTATTTTAAGCTAATATAAATCACATCTCCTACAATTCCTATCAATGAAGTCATATGTATGTTCTCTGATACCAAACATCTAGGTATGCTAATGAACAATTCCAGAGACAAAGAAAGCTCTATTCAATAATTATTGTCTAAAGAAATTAATCTTCTATTTAAATTTACTAACCTGCTTTTAATGAAAACACTCTATAAATATCTAACTTCACTTTTGGTAGTGCTCACACGACAATTCAACCACAATATCTGACCTATTTCTGCATTTTTAGGATTGCTTCTTCAGGTGGCCTCCTTTAAATTGAGTAGATAAATTAATTTCTTTAGATAATTATTGAATAGAGCTTTGTCTGTGGAATTATTCATTAACATACCTAGATGTTTGGTATCAGAGAACATACATATGACTTCATTGATAGGAATTGTAGGAGATTTGATTTATCTTAGCTTAAAATAATTCTATAATTCAGTAAAAAATGTTACAAAAGCTAATAATAACGAATATATGGGTAGATATTGTGGGTATAATTCAACGAGTAATTAAATATATTTGGAAGTTTCTTACCACTTGAAAAATATTCATAGGACGATTGATTGTGCCAAAAAAATAATAATAAAACAATGGCTAGATATTAAAAGTTGGTGTGCATTTAAAAAAGTAAAAAAAAAACATTAATTTTAAACATAAATATATGAAAAATGAAATCGAACTCATGAATCATTAAAATAGTTATATATACAAGGTGTTTCAGGAGATGTACTCTTACATACTTCAGTATGTTATAGTACGTTGAACTTAAGCAAATTTCTATAAGCTTAAGTCTGGAAACGCTTCGTTTAGGATGTAGAGGATGTCAAATATAAAAAAATAAATACATATTCTTTAATAACTCGACTACTTTGAGTTAAATTTATGAAATTTTGTATACGAAGGTTTCTTGGATCGGGAAATTCAAATTATTTCTTCTTACTTCAATAAGGTGTATATTTCTTAAGTAGAAAAGGTAGGAGAAAATGTTTTCCTATTGCAAAATGAGATACACCGTGGCAGAATAGGTGTATGTCATTAAGGAAATTTTTTGCTTAAAATTGAACGTAGAATAACATACTGAAGGGTATACATCTCCTGAAACACCCTGTTCATTATTCATTTGTTGAAAATATCATGAATAGTAAACACTGATACACCAATACTGAATACTCTGTAATTTTAAAAGAAGTAATAACTTTATAAGTGAAGTGATGCTGTACTTAAAAGTATTTTTTAATTTCATTTTAAATGTGTTCAGAATACACAAAAAAATGTATGTTAACATTTTATTCCACAATAACTGTGAACTGTGAAAAAATAAAACATAGAGGTCCCAACGGACGAACTCAAATTACATCAACATTAGGTCTTTTGGGTAAAATAAAAACGACCAAGTTAAAATAACTTTCTGTACGCGTGTTATATTACTCTTTTTCACCGTTCACATCATTTTCATAGCCAGGTATATCAAAATTTATTTAAAAAGTTTAACATTTCAAAGAACCCTATTACATATTACTAAATGATAAGCTGTAATTGATGTTACTTATTTACAGACGGTGAATATTTTATCCATAAAATACTAGCTCATACATTTTTTCATTTATACAAATACAAATTACATTACAATGAAAATTTGTCTAGTAGTCTGTAATTTTCAGTGCATCAGTTATTAATAAAATTATATGCTATACTCGAATCAAGAATTCAGACGTCTTACGTCACGGCTGACGTTACACATTTGTTTTTATTGTCAACGTAATTTTCGATATTTGGTAGCGTTAAAAACAATGTTTTATTGCAATTTAGTGCAATATATGATGCAAACTTTTAGTGTAGTATATAGTTTTATTACTATCAGTTGCAGTTTCTTAAATATTTTGATGAAAATATAATGAATTGTTCATTTGTTCGTATGACGTAAGTCGTCTGAATTCTTGTCACGAGTATAGTCACTTTATTATGTTTTCAATTGAATCATTTGGCTGTTTCTTCATGGCAATCTATAATTAGTTAGTTTCAATAATAATGATGGTATTATCTACACAGTATTTACACTATGTATAGGACCCACAAATACCACAAAAATACAAAACACAAACGCTTGTTTACATCAGCAACACCGTAACCTGCTCCTATATCAACGGAAACAAACCGCGATAAACGGTGTTTTCGACAACGTGGTTTTCTTTACATTCTATGGCAATTTATTAATGTTAATATTTTAACTAATATGTGATTATTGCGGTCGGTCAGTGGTCGTGCGGTTTAAGGCGTCAGTACTTGAATTGAGGTGACTGGATCGCTGTGGGTTCGACCCCTGCAGCCGGTAGACCGTATATAAGCTATATTCGTGGAGAGATTGGCACCCTCTCTGCGGGTATGGTAGGGTGGAAGAATGTTGGCTTGGGTCAATGTGAGAGATTGATACCGGTTGACATTTGACTACCCCCCTAATTAACGAGGTTTTCCAGGTTTCCCTCATTCCTGCACTGAATGGTGGTTAGGGCCTACCAACGTAAGTCGTTCCTGGGCGCAAATGCGGCCTGCTTAATAATAATATGCCGCCCCAAATTCACTTTGAATTATAATTTCATGGTGGACATTTCTAGCAATAAGTGACCGAATTTTGTTGCTGTGCCGTCTGGTAAATGACTTACTTGAACTTCTATAGTCTGAATTTGCGAAAACCGCCGTTGTCTGCCAAAAGCATTCATTCCTTTGCTAATTACAGGGCTGCAGCTGTCAGCCGATGCAATAAATTAACTGAGCTTCACTTTTCGACACAAAAAAATCCCTTTCACATCTATTAGGAATTTAATTTATGATTCAGTTAAAAGTGGGGCACTAAACTTTTTGTCCTTACGGTCCTTAAGCGCCATCGTTATAGCTCCCCCCTGGGGGAGTACATTTCAGTGGCAGAGTGCTAATTATTAAGCCTCTCTCTGACGCGAATTTTAAACTATACTTAAACTTTAATTAATCAGATCTTTCAGTATTTAGTGCTGCAACTCGTTGCACGTTTTGCACGTCATGTATTACATTTTTTCCTCATATAATAATAATATACTGATAAAACTAATACTAAATTTACACGTTGTACACACGATGTATTACGATAAGCAAAATAAACAGAAAGAGGTTTTTTAATTTTTTTATCTATACAGTATCTATACAGATTCGGAAATTGCGGATCTTTACAGAGAAAGTAGAAATTGCCGCTTCATTCCAGGGAAGGTACGAACTTTAAGAGGGGCGGCGACGTGCATTGGTCTAGCATTCCCCACTACTACGGTAATCGGTTTCGTATCGCCAACGCCAATTCGCCATTACAAATCTAACTGTCCGGTCAACTGATGCCAGTGTTGTCAGATCTCATGCATTCCGAAGAAATCTCATATTTTGATTACAAAATCTCATGCTTTTAATAGACACAAAAGAAATAATAAAATTATTAATATTACTCTTTGAAATCTACCAAAACCAAGACCTAACGATAAATAAAGGCAAAATCGAGTGAAAAATTGAATAGATAGAGGTAGGTATCTACAATATTTGGGTACTTGAAAGCTAATAATTAGCAATGAATACATAAATGACAGTACGGATATGCGGTGTGTGTGCTGTATTCACGCTGTATTGCAGTGATTCTTAACTCTATTCCGTAAGGGTACCTACATTTTCTGGAAACAACAGATTTTACGACCCGTGAGTCACCCTGCGTCACGTCAACTGCGCCTCAACGTTCGCCCGGCCTAACAATAAAATAAATTAGAAAGGTTACATGGTTAATAACTTTTAAGTAAGTACCTGTAACTACCTACTTACAATGTAATATTATGATAAAATAGCAGAACATAATGCTTTTTAATGAAATAAAAATGGAATTACAAAAGTAATTAAAAATTAAGCTGTGTCAAGAAGTGTTTTTTGATAAATTAAGCCATCTCATGCTTTTTTCTCCAAACCTCATGCTTCTTTGAAATTATTGTCATGCACTGAATTTTTCCCACCTGGCAACACTGCTTGATGCAAACACGCTGTGGTCGAAGTATGCGTGTAGCATGACACAAATACACGCAAGCGGCAAAATACAATTCACCATCAAGATCCTCACTTTCCAAATCTGTATATGAATTATTTTACTTGCATATTCCACACCCGAGGATATGTACGTATGTGATTTTATTTTTTTAAGAGGGAACAAATTTAGTAAATTGATTGTTATATTTACTGTCATTTTTCCTTATCGAGAAACGTTTAGAATAAAAAGTTCTAATTAAAAAAACAACAGAGGTTGGTGGTTGCCACCCTTGTAGACATTTGGTAAAAATAAAAATCGTACTCAACAATGTCACTTAATTAACTAAATGTAGTCACCGATTTTCAGATTTATAAGTTTAACCGTTTTTGAGAAAAAAAATGAAAACCGAAATTTTTTCAATTTTTTAGAAGCCCTTATCTCGTCAGGGAGGGCTCAAATCGAAAAATTTTATAGGAAGAACCCCCCCTAAAATGACCCAAGGATCACACCCTCCAAAGGAGCTCACATCATTATGAGGCAACCTGTATAATAATCCTACTATTACTTATGTTGGCACTTGAAAGCTACAGAAACAATTAACGTTAATCAACTTTGACAAATTTATGTTAATTGTATAGAAAATCGATAAGGATTTGAGAAATCACTGCATTGCGAATATTCAAAGACGAGCGAGCACAGAATGGCATTTCTTAAATAATAAGAACTTTTTACTTAACTCGAGCCAATTAGAAGTCGTTCTGTTAGGAAAGATAAATCACGAATTTGTATTTAGGCTTTCATTAATGAGTTATCAACTTTACCACAAAGCCGCAGATATCCCGGCTCATAATTGGATAATATCAAACTTCGTAAATATTCAGCTTTTTTGTTCTCAGCGGAAAAGATAAGAGGGGGGGTCGAAGAGATAACTAAATTAACTAAATCCACGCCGATCCACCCGAGGAAATTTTGTTCAATTTCATGAATCCGTCCTTTTGGTCAACGATACTGTTACTAAACACAAAATTGTTCACGAGGCAACAGTCTGGAACAAGAATATGGATGTACTATTCATATACCGACGTATTTATTGTTTTAAAAGAGCTAAACATTAGTTAACTGTACCCTGTTTCTATTCAAATATTAATTTCAAATTTAAGATGAGCCACTTTTTTACTCGTTAAAGTTTAAACAACTTTTAAGATGCATTAATCAAAACAAGATTGTAACTTAGAAGAAATAAAAAAATCAGTGTAACTATAAAAAAATAATAAAAATAAAATTGAAACTAAAAAATGTTCAAAAAAGTTCACCATTTTGTCTGAGAAATAAATTTGCTCTTCGTCAAAAATTAAAATTTACTGTATAATAAATGATGATGGTTTCTTATAACGCTACATCTATTCGTAATATAATTCTATTCTATTCTATAATCTTTTCGGGATTCAATTGACGAGGAATAAACAAAATCCCTCAATGTTACCTAAAGAAAATAATCACGGTTGTTGAGGTCAGGTGATCGTGGTGGTCAATTTTGAGAACAATTTGTTTAATTTTAATTTTGTTGAGCCATCTTCAGTCGCCGCTAAAGATACGAGAAGCAATGAAGATGCCATCTGTTAAGTAATAATATCATAATATAATAAAATAATATCTCTACCCCTCATTCTAATCACAGGGATTAGCCCAGAAGTCGGAGACTTGTGCGGGAGAGGGGGCGGCATATTATTATTAAGCAGGCCGCATTTGCGCCCAGGAATGACTTACGTTGGTAGGCCCTAACCACTATTCAGTGCAGGAATGAGGGAAACCTGGAAAACCTCATTAATTAGGGGGGTAGTCAAATATTAACCGGTATCAATCTCTCACATTGACCCAAGCTAACATTATTCCACCCTACCATACCCGCAGAGAGGGTGCCAATCCACTCCACGAATATAGCTTATATACGGTCTTCCGGCAGCTGGGCGCGAACCAACTCCGATCTAGTCACCTCGATTCAAGTACTGACGCCTTAAACCGCGCGCCACTGAAGATGCCGATCCAAGTATGGCGAAAAGTGTGCATCGACCACGACAAAACAACACAGAATATCTGCATCATTCATATGTTTGCAAAATATTTTTTTTCATCTTGTACCTTTATTATACTAGGACGTTCTCGGATATTATTGAAAAAATTTCCTGTTTGCCAAGTCCGTCTTTCAGCATTCAAAAATGTTTCTCTATGGGGAATCACTTGATTTGGAAATCTACGATATTTTTCCACATTTCTTCTACAGTTTCCTTCGCAGAAACCCAGCACAAGTAACTTTCGACTTTCTAGACAAAGCCTACTACCTACTGACTTTGATTTCTTGTTTTAAATAATGCATTTTTTCTTGAAACAATTGAATGAGAGTAAAAGTGTTTTAAATTAAATTATGTGCGGCATATTAGCATTATTTTTAAATTTGATCAATGGAAAAAAATTGCTTTTATAATTTTAGGGGTGACCCACCCTCAATGAACACCTTGTAGTATTTCAATTTACTTGAACGAAGAACAACAATAATAAACTTAAATCATGCAGCAAATTTGGTTATTCTTAAGTTGAAGTAATTGAGAAATTTTGTTTTTTTTTCGAAATATTTGGCTCCACTTTGAAGAGCTGTAATTTTATATATTTTTGTTTGTTAGCCCATCCTACATTTGTGAAATATTACCATTTCGAATATAAAGACCTAAAAAGCAAGTGGCGATAACTCATTTGTTCTATGCCTACTTAAATATCAACATTCCCCATAATATTTAAATATGAAAGATGTGATTTATTCTTATAACAGCAACACATGCTAAATTTATTATATCATAAAATAAGAGACAAAAGAAAATTAACATAAATTTCCCATTTATCGTAGAAAACCTTCTTTTCAACCAATGCATCTATCATACACTTTTTTTTATTGAAATATCATAAATGAAAACTTAAAATAGCTGCGCTATAAGTATAAAGAAATTCACAATTTTTTTCTTTGCTGGATTCTATATTTTGTTAGGGTGATTGAAAACTTCTCTAAACAAATTTGGGAGTCATCAATAGTATCTACTTCGATGCGATACACTTCGTTTTTTAAATACCCCCACAAAAAGAAGTCCAAAGGATTTAAGTCAGGAGATCGCGGCGGCCATGGTACCAATCCTCCTCGTTCAATCTCTTGGTATTAATGTTTGAACACGCTGTACACGGTACGGATATAATTGAACCTCGTGTATAATACGCTCCACTACTGCAATGCGCCGTGGACGCCCTGGAATTCCATCTCTTCCACGATGCGGTTTCAAATTTCCCGTAGCACGTCGCGTTGCACCACACTTGCACTCACTGCACACCGCGGTAATAGTAGCTGCATTTGGCACATGGATTTTATAAATATTTTGTACGTAAATTTATTTAGATAAGTCGTGTGTAGTTGAGTCCTCTGGCGTGTTCATCAAAACCTGAAAATGCATTTATGACCCAATTCGGTCCAAACTACATTAAATAACCGAATATATCGACTCCTATCAATTTAAATTCTTATTGATCGGTGTCATTATTTGCAGCGCCAGTTTATGAATTTAAATGGTTTTCTGTAATCGTAATTGGACATTAATCTATAAAATCGAGATATTCAAATGAACCCCGATAGCGGTTAAACCAATATATCATTTGAAAATATAAATAAATATTCGTACATGTCCGACTCATAATGAAATGCATATAGATTAATACAATAATCCATTGTACAATAATTAATTTAGATTATGCATATACTGTGTTATTATAGAAGTCTACATAGTCCATTCATATTCTATAAATAGGTACAATTTTTAAATTTCACACGGGAACGTATCATTTTTATCTACCTTCATTTAGTACTATCAATTTTATATTTCTATAAAGTTTTGTAAGGGCATCTACTACAGTACTATTACTGTAAAATAAAATCCCGTTTTTAGAAAAATAATTTATTATTAAAAAAATTATTATAAAAACCTAAGATTTATATAACAGATGGCAAAGTGTGCATATAACTCAAATAAGCAGATCAAGAAACATTAACCATAATGATAGATAAAATAATAGTTTGTTACATGAAAAAAGTTCTGTTCGACAAATATAAATAAATATACAGTGTTAACTATGACTAAGTACCAATATTTTAAGAGGAGATAGAGAAAATTCAGAATTAACGGAATCACTGCTTATTTAACGCCGCCTATGCAATCCGCCCGCCGCACGTTAAACGTTTAATAGACAACCAGCAATACAACGGTACAATTCGCTGTCATGTTATAATTTAATTCCTGTGTTTACGTTGTAGTTTTCCTGTGTTCTTCATCAGTTTTTAGTGCCTTTTTCAATTTGAAACGTTTTGTAGCTATTAAATAAAAGAATTTGTGTCGGGTGCAGATATTTTCTCATAACATCTAGTTCGCCGGTTTGTTTTTCTAGGTTATGGGACAAGACTGTCGCGGGTGCATTAAAAGTTTTCTATTATGTATTAGTACCTACCCATTCCTTTCGTTAGATTTTCTTATAATAAATAGGCATTTTATTTAATTGTACCTTCGGGAAGTGTGTTTTATCGGTAGTGGTTTGTTGTAATAGGTGAAAACTTTGCCAGTTTGTAACGAAATAATGAAAAACGAATGCAAAATACTGCAGCTAACTGAATGAACTGTTACCTATAAATCAGGTATTATTCTAATAACAATGTTACTTCGTGTCGGTTCCGCATTTAGAAAAGCTGCAAGAAAGCCACCGCATGGCAATTGACATTGTTGACAGATGTAAGCTTTATCTATGAATCTAAGCCATCTCAGGGTTTTGTCCCATTTTTTAAACAACGAGCGAAAATTGTGGAATATTTTTTTAAATGTCTTTTAGGCCTTCCTGAGCACGTGGTTAAATTTTTTGTACTTAGTCATAGTTAACCCTGTATATGGCAAAGTGTGCATATAACTCAAATAAGCAGATCAAGACTCATTTTAATCACAATGGTAGATAAACCAATAGTGTAACAGTAAATTTACGTCTATTCTTTTGTTCCATGAAAAAAGTTGTTCTAAAAATATATAAAGATATTAAGTGTAGGCTCTTTGAAAAAGCTTTTCAAAATTACGTCACATGCATGTAAAACGATCCAAATTAAATGTCACTAAAATCAGTAGTTTAACATATTTAAGCGTTTTTTCGCAATATTTACACTTAAATATGACTGAATTTATTCCATGTGTATACTGACTGGTGAAATTAATGCAGTTGTTCCTTCCACGCTCGTCAATTTAAATTATTCTCTTGTCGATAATTTTATCATCTCTCTAATACTATAATTCAACTATATTTCAAGTTGCAAATTCCTAAAAGTAACAATTTGAGTATATAAGCATTACCCTTAGTACTGTTGTCAAAATAAACGACATACCTCTGGTTTTTTTATTTGGGTTTCTGCCTTTTTACTACTTTAAATTCTTCATGATTGCACTTTCGTCTGAGATACTTAAGTGGATGAATTTGCATTTGTTTCAGTTGTTCCAGCCAGTAAATCGCGGTTAATTTGCAATTTAGATTCGGTACTTTTATTAAAACCAAATAAACTGCGCTTAACAACGCCTATTTCCTCATAGACGAAACTTTCGGAGCGACTTTTCCAACAAACAAAAAAATACAGTCCGGTCCGTAAGGAAATACATATTATTAACGTTATACGAAATTTTTGCTACAAATTTTCCCGTACCGGCTGAATGTGCTCTACTACGGCAAGGTATTGTGAAGTTTGAAACTATATTACTTGTAATAGTCTTAGAATATAAGCTCGTGCATTGTTTATACACAAGTTACCGGCTTAACGTAATTCTGTAACTAACTAGTTTCGGATTTGATGTGCTACAAAAACACGTACACTAATACAGTTACGTGACGTTCCTGGACAATCTACAGTAAATTTAGTGTTTTCGATTTTACGAAATCGACAAATTCATAAAACCTAATGAAGAAATGTTAGTAGCAGCTAATGAAGGAAGCTTGAATTTGTTACTCGTGGAGTCAAAAGAGAGATATGAAAAGCAATACTCCCATTTCACTGATAGGTGCAATACTAAACACGTAAAATCATGAAAAGAGCAAGTATTTTTAGCATATTTTGTAAAAATGTCCAAATCCTGGAAAGCAAACACGTCCAGCTATTCAATGATAAATGTTATTTGTAAAGTTAAAGAAGATTTGAATATTGGTAAATTTCATAGAATAACGGCCTTTATAAAGAGGCAAATGTTGGATTTCGTCCGAAAAAAGCAAACATTTTTAATCAAGAAGACGTAAAAAAAAGAGTTGGTAATGATTTTTGGATTGGCTGGTATCTGCAGACGAAAGGAAATAACGAAAATAACAAGTAAAGAAACAAATAACATATAAATGATATCTCATCTGCACTGAATTTATATGTGAACCTACATATGAAGGAACAGCCTGTTCAATTGTCGGTTATCTCACATATGGCACACTGATGAGGGCTAACAAGCCCGAAACCGGTCTATGTCTTGTGGGGTGGCCGACAAACAAGGATTCTTGACTGTTCACACAGATATTGCAGGTGTAATCCAATGCCCGTCGGGGCATAAGCCCGCGGAGTAGTTGTTTCCTGCAGTATCATGTATAGATTTAATGGCGCGTTGCCTAGGACCAGAGGTCTGTGGTTAAGTAACTACTGCAATGTAGGTCGCTTCCTGCACGTCGAGCCGCGTAGGCCGAGCAGGAAGTAGCAGAGCACTTATATCTCACCATATCACACAAAGAAAAAATAATCGATATGTATTCAGAAAATATACAAGGCTACGTCCAAAAGAAACCACATCGCTAATTATTTATTATAGTACCAACATGGGGCGAAAATCAAGTTCAGTTGCTGAGGGATACTTAAAAGACTAAATTGGAAAAAAGAAATATGCAACAAAATTCTTCATTTGAACACTGCCATCATCTCCAAACTGCAATTTACAGCCATTAACAGATGTACCAACAGTAATCAACTGCCACGATTGGACGCATGTTTCTTCCTAATATTTGTTCCCCATATTAGAGCAATCTTCTTCCAAGAAGCAGCTAATTTCAACCCACATGCTGACTTCCGCAATTAACTAACGTAAAGTGTCTAACTCACTAACAATAGGGGAGACTGGGTACGGTTGTAACAATTTTTCTTTAATTGCTCACATCTTAGCTATTACAGTTGTATGCAACGATCAAATCTTTTGGGATGAAAGCATACTCCTTTGTCTTTAAATTAACATCAAAATCAGCAGCTTAGGTAAAACAGTTTGATAGCAAAATGACATTTTATTGAGTGTGTGCGATTGTTACAACCGACCCCATGCCAAGGGCGGTTGAAACACCAATGGTGGTCAGTTATAACACTCGAAATTAAAACACAAATTAAGGTTTCTAAATCAATTTTATTAATTTAAAATACAAAAATGTTAGTAAAACAAATCAACAATGTTAATCACATATTTAAATATATTTTTATATATATTCAAACAAAAAAAAAGCGTAACAATACTTCTATTTTCGAGTTCTCTTAAATTCAGTCAGACTCGACAAGCAAAAATAATCTTTAAGTAATCACTAATCAACAAAATCTGAGGTTACACAAAATATGTTCTTTTAAAATTAATCAGACTCATCGCAATTATGACATATATAACCATCTACTCCTGTCAGTACAGACTATGTGAGACCATTGCTTACAGTCTCCTTGACACTGAATCCAAGTGTCTCCGGACCGACTCGTTGAATACATCTCTAGGCAAAGAAGGAAATACGTTACAACCGTCCCCATGAAAATTGTTACAACCGTCCCCACTTCCCTATCTGCGTCTCTGTAATCGTTATTACTGGGCGAAAGGTGCCGTAACATGGGGAATCGTGTTAGGACTTGTCGGCCGCGTGCCCCTACCCTTGTACCTCTCACCTACCGTGCGTAGTTTCGATAATATTTGAGTTGTTACAACCGTACCCCTAACTAACAAAATAATACTTCTCTTACTCCAATGTATTTGTATTCACTCTTGTTTTCATTGTGTCAATACAAATTTAAGAATATTAAACTTTCCATTTATTTTTTGAGATTGTAGAAAAAATGTTGTTCCTAACTCATACGGAAAGTGTATTTCCCGCACTTAATTGTCGCGTGCGGGGAAGTGTCACTTTCCGCACTTGTTAGAAAAATAGCTGTTTCATCACACGTCATGAAAACTTTGGTTTGTACGCTCTGGGCAGGAAAATAAATCTGTCATCTACTAAAATACTGCAATACTTCTACGCTATAATACCGTTACAGATTTAGCCCCAAAAATGTTTGAATTTTTCATTCAACTTTTAGAGATTATTACGTAAAATTAACATTCAATATACTAAATTCGAATTTTCAGTAGCTAATAATCTCAAGGACTACAAAATTTAAAGAGTTATCAACACCCAGGGCTCGTAACGTTCACGTTTTATTTTAGTAGAGTATCATTACAGCTGCCTCGTAGGTTGCCTGAAATTTATGAAAACAATTTGTTGCCTAGTTGCTGGCACACTATGGGTTTGCGCAATAAGATATTAATAACACACGTTCTTGAATATCACTGTATATTATTTTCAGGAGACGTGCCCTTTTGAGATACCTTATTTTCACGTAACATTTTGTGTGCGGAATTTCAGTAGTATTTAACTAACGAAATTCTTCAGCACGCTTAAATTTTGTTTAGTTTTGTATTACAGGATGTGAAAAAACCAAAACAAGTTGCTGTCTTTCTCAGGAAGCTCACGAATATACCGGACATTTAGGGTCGGTCAGTGGTCGCGCGGTTTAAGGTGTCAGTACTTGAATCGCGGTGACTAGATCGCTGTGGGTTCGATCCCCGCAGCCGGTAGATGGTATATAAGCTATATTCGTGAAGAGATTGGCACCCTCTCTGCAGGTATGGTAGGGTGGAAGAATGTTGGCTTGGGTCAATGTGAGAGATTGATGCCTGTTGACATTTGACTACCCCCCTCATGGATGAGGTTTTCCAGGTTTTCCTCATTCCTGCACTGAATGGTGGTTAGGGCCTACCAACGTAAGTCGTTCCTAGGCGCAAATGCACGACAAAATTATTATTATTATTATTATTGTTTTCTTAAACTTCAGTTACACTATTAATAAATTCTGATACCACAACTTTAAAAATTCATGGTGCATGAAAATCTTCAAAGGCAGCTGAAGGCTAGGTATATTGAGGAGAGTCCATAAGTCGTAAATCAATTGTTTGCAAAAAAAATTCCTTACTGCAAGTATATCAAGTGCTGGAAGGAAGCTATTTTTCAAATAATTGAAAAGCTTTGGTGATTTAATAGTTCATATATATTTACTAGTGAAAACACTAATCTACATAAACGAAGTAAATGTTTGGAAATAAACAGACAAGGAGTATCTCTTGCAGACTGTTCTAGTTTCTCTATAAATGTTTACAATAAATAAAATTACATTGGTTAAATAACAATTTTTAATTTAGCGATAGTAAAAATGATTCTAATGCTTAGGTAGTAAATGTGACACAGGGCCTGAAAGCTGTCACCAAAACTATGCCTTTAATGTCGATCGAAAAATAACTTTATGGTATTCTATATGATCTTAAAAGTAAAAAGATTTGCAAAAATCAACCCCTGCTTTCTTCATTCATCGATTTCCCCATAAGTATTTATGTCAGAATATCAAATTCAAAAAATTATCTAACCACCACTATTAAAATAAATTTCGTCCACTTTGTAAAAAGCTGCAACTCTTTTGAAAAACATTTTGAAGCACATACTCATGAGAACTTCTTTTCTTATTTAATTCAACTTCCGACTTAGATAACTGCAATATTTTTTTGCATCGAGTACAAACTAACACAAATATTAAAGTCTATATATCAAAGTAATTGTAGAGATATAGCTTTAACCAAATATTTTTATGCATGAAATATTGCCATTCAAAGTTGGTTACATAGGTAACAATTAAAACTCATATATCAGATCTCGTATTGTGGTATTATAAACCAAACTATGCTGGATATATCAAAACAGTGGTAGCAATATAGCATTACCGTCTGATTCAAGATTAATACATATCGATTCTTTTCGTCAAAGTGAATTTCAAAATTTTTATTAATATTTAAGTTAGGCAATATTACCTGCTTTTAAACTGTAAAGTTGTATAGAACTATATGCTAAAACACGACCAGAAAATTGTAATCCTTCATCAACCACAATCTAAAATACTCTGGGGTAATACCATAAGAGCTCAGATTTAGCCGGATATTTTTTTATGTTTCTTTTCGGGTACTTACTGTCGTGGCAATTTAACGACATCTGTTGCGACAAAATCACGATAGCGTATCTTGGTAAGACAATTTCATTAATAGAATAATGATACAATTTTCGATATCATATATTATTTTAAAACGACTAGTTTATTTGCAAATACATTTAAAAAATTAAAATACAATATATGCAAAACTGTGTTACAAAATTACAAACTAGGGTACAAGCAACAAAGTGAAGTAAATGCGGCTGTAACGTAATTTCTTCATAATTTGATTTTTGGATTAGTGATAATGATGTAAACATTTGAAGTTTTCAAGAAACTCGTTAAAACTGTAACGTTCGACAACGTTGCAGTGTCAGGCTGCTAGTCAGGCCATTCACAGTATGTACGTTTAGGTATACCTATTTGTAATTATTATGTAGAAATACTTAACAATCCTAAGATAGTATGTGATTGACGTTGTCACATATTCAATCAAGACCTGTTTGTTGTCATAATTCTGTGACCGTTGGTCAGAGAATTTTTTTTAAAGTCAAATATGTTTTGTTTACTATAACTTATCATATGGCAAAATTAAGGCACTCATATTCCCGACACCCTGTATACAATTCCCAGTCATTTATGTAACTTATTCCACAGTAAATAAAGGAAAAGTGCTCAATTTACGTTCATAACTCAACAAATATTTTTAAAAGCGTACTGTTGGACATTCATACACAACTGTAAGACTTTTATGTACAAAAATGTCTACATTCTAGATGAAGAAATTCTGGAACGCTATTTCTTACAGTGTAGAGGTATCAATCAGCTTCGTTTACCCAAAAAGTTAAGTGACGTCTCAAGATAAACAGGGACGGAAATAAGTTTGTCAAACAATTCGTACTAATTACAAAGACAAACCTCCTTAGATTAATATCGCTTGCGGAATAATCTGTTAGTAGGATTATGAGCACAAAGTGATTGGACTCCATTAATTATAAATGTCACAATCTCTCGAGTAGTGAATCCCTAAATCATTACTATATTACTGCGGAAGCTTAGACAATGCTAAGCAATTATTAATTCTAAGATTACTCACATAAAAAAATCATAAACCACAAACCAAGTACATAGAGATCAAAGAGCATATATCACTTCCCTTTGATGAGAATGTAAGGAACATTTTAGAAACAATCAAACACACAATCTTAATTTTTTAAATGAATGTGAAAAGTACAGTTGGGCTTCCTTCTTCCTTGATTAAGTCGCACAATTCACATCTACAAGAGCCAAAGATACCGCAAATCGCTACCACCATCAAAAATAAATACGTAATGTCCGATGCATTTACAGAACTTCTCTTTGTTACCCTCCGTTCAATCTGGTTTCCGCAAAGGTTTTAGTTGTGCGACTGCTCTTCTACACATAGTCGATGATATGATTATGGCCACTGATAATGGAAATTGTACATTACTCGTACTCCTTGATTTTAGTAGAGCGTTTGATACCATCAATTATGATTTATTAATAAATATATTGGGATATATAGGTTTTTCTGGAAATTCTATTGCATTTGGTGAATAGCTATTAACGTAACAGGCAACAGAGTGTTTTTTTGAATGGAGGTCATTCAGAACTGCTCTCACTTGCATCAGGAGTACCGCAAGGATTGATTCTCGGTCCCCTGTTTTTCTCTATTTATACGTCTCAATTACTGACACATATATCAAATTATAATATTCATTTGTACGCTGACGACACCCAGCTCTACTATAGTTTCTCTCCCCAAGTAGTACAGGAGGCTTGTTGTAAATAACGATCTCAATATGTTTGTGTCTGCAGCTAAAGACCATTGTTTGGTCATAAACTCGAGTAAATCTAAAGTGCTTCTATTTGGATCTAAATTAAATCGTCAAAGAGTCTGTAATAATGTTAATATTATGGTTAATGATGTAAAACTAGAAATGGTTGCAAATGCGAGAAATCTGGGAGTGATAATGGACACAGATTTGAGATTTAAAAAACATATAACTACAATATTACAAAAAGCATACTCTTCTCTAAAACTGATTTACGGCATTTTCTGCCATTTCACGTTACGAAACCACTGTGTGAGGCTTTGATTTTATCACTTTTTAATTATGCGGATGTTCTCTATAGTCCATGTTCAACCTTACAATATAAATATAAAATACGAAAAGTTCAGAACTGTTGCCTAAGACTAATATTTGGAATTAGGAGACGTTGTCGAATTTCTCACAAGTTAAAAGAAATTGGTTGGCTGAACATGGAGGGTAAAAGGACATTACACTCGGCCTGTCTTTATCATAATATTCTCTCAAAAAAGCCACCTTATTTGCATCGGAAAATTACATTTAGGACGGACATTCACAATCTAAACATCTAAGAAATAGAGGGTTACTCACTGTTCCTCAGTTCAAATTAGAACATGTATATGTATATAAGTTGAATATTATTTCAATGTACCCAGCTGGAATAGAGGTTTCTTTTTGTATGTGGAAGAGCAACTTTTAGAACGTTTTATTATTATTATTATTTATGATTACAAAGTGTACCAATAAAATAATAGCATAAAGCATACGTGAATAATATACTATTCTAGATATACTCGCGTCAAGAATTCAGACGTATTACGTCACGGCTGACGTTACACATTTGTTTTTATTGTCAACGTAATTTTCGATATTTGGTCGCGTTAAAAACTATCATTTTTTGCAATTTAGTGCAATATATAATGCAAACTTTCAGTGTGGTATATAGTTGTATTACTATCAGCTGCAGTTTCTTAAATATTTTGATGAAAAGATAATGAATTATTCATTTGTTCGCATGACGTAAGTCGTCTGAATTCTTGTCGCGAGTATATTAACAAATACTTTTTCCATTTCGCTGTACAACGATCACTTAGTTTACCAGTAGAGACAAGAATCGTTAATTAAAAAAACTGGATTTAAGTGCTGGAGAGAGCTGGATGGGGTAAACCATTATTCAGATGTTAGCGGGCTAATTGTATTGACATTTTGTATAGTGACAATCTCCACATTTTATAATATAATTACATAATGTTGGCTTTTATAGCAGCCTAAGAAAATTGAAAATGATAAAACTGGGTGCAGATACCTTTTTGAATAAAAATGCAGTGATTGCAAGAACAGCTAAACTGGGTCACAGTATATATTGAGATTGTATTTTAAAGCTAAATGTTAAATTATTACTATAATAGCCCTTTCCCACTTTTTATATGTCAGAAACACTCTATAGTATTTCTTTTCCATACCTATACAATGATTTTAGCGGCTGAAAATATATGACTGCAATATAGCATGCCACATGAACATATAAAGTATTTTTATGCAAATCAACTCAACTCTTAGAAATGTTTCTTTATTTTCCAAAGCAATGCACCTATTATAAATGTTGGTGCATTATATAACAAGCTTTATCATAACTGATTACAATGAAGTGAGTAAATTCACGGCAGAATTTACATTTAATAAAATAGTAGATTATCGAGGTTTGTTTCCAAGTTTTTTGTTCTGTACTAATTTATGGTTAAGTTTTTATCAAAAGCATAATCTAATCTTTCACAATTTAAAGTCCAGTACATGCTTCTATCAAAGTTTACAGAATAAATATATAAGTTGTATCACTCTCGAACACGCCCCGCGCTACCAATTCCGCTCTCCTCACCCGTCTCGGGGACCATTCGGTACCCAGGCACCTACACGGTGGCCGACGTAGAACTATAACGTATTGTGTGCGATCGATATAGTGTGAGACAAAAAACTTTGAATATCTGTTACTGTTTATTTTGTTTTTCTTCTAAAAATGCCCTTGATATATTGTACTGTGAATAATTGTCTGTTAAGACGTGGTTTTTCCTTTTTAATTGTTCAAAGGATAAGGCATCTTTATATTTCATCAACTAATATAAATAACTAGGTCAAGATATAAAATTTTACGCGGTACCCCATAAAAATTAAAATCTTCATTTGAAAGATTGTATTTGAGCGTTATTTTAAATTATAAAGAATTTGTTTTATAAAAGTTTATGAAATTATAGTATTAGTCTTGGTTTAAACTTTGGTTTAATGAACATTGTATTTTTCCTTCTAGATGCATATTTATACGTGTTCTTGTTATTTTTTTACGGGAAATTTGACATAATAATAATAATAATAATGTTGTGATTGTGATTCAATATTTAGTGAAATTTGGCGAAAAACCCTCGGACATCCTTCGAAAATTGCAAGTGATGTATGGAAACGAGTGCATGTCGAAAACACGCTTGTTTGAACGGACAAAACGGTTCAAGGAGGGACGTGAATCAGTAGAAGACGATCCACGTGAAGGAGCTCCCGTCACCTCTCATACTGACGCGAATGTTGACCGTTTGCGTGCACTGATCACGTCTGACCGGCGCCTAAGCATTCGTGTGTTGTCTGACGAGTTAAACTTCAACAAAGTAACAGTTCGCAAGATGTTACACAAAAATTTGAATCTGCGAAAGATTTGCACAAAGATGGTGCCAAAAGTTCACACTCATGAACAGAAAGACATGCGAAAATCGATCTGCGAGGATTTGCTGTCCCGCATTCGGAGCGACGGTAGAGACTGGATGAGTCGGGTAGTCACTGGAGATGAGACTTGGATATTTGAGTATGATCCCGAAACCCGCAAACAAAGTCAGCAATGGGTGGAAAAGGGTAGAGAGCGGCCAACCAAAGCGAGGATGTCCAAGTGACGACTGAAGGCAATGTTGATCGTTTCTTTCGATATCCACGGCCCCGATATGGCCCCCTGCGATTTCTTTTATGCCCCAAGATGAAGTCGCACCTCAAGGGAACTCATCATGGTGGCGTACAGGAGGTCAAAGAAGCTGTAAGCCGAGGGGCTGAACTGGTTAACTGCAGAAGATTGCCAAGGGTGCTTCCAATTGTGGGAGCAACGTTGGAACCCTTGTGTAGAGTTAGAGGGAGACTATAGTGAAAGTTGATAATAAAATTTTGGCGCAAATTTGCTTGATTTTGCATTGACAAATTCCCGCAACTTAATTGCCACACCGCGTAGATATTTCTTGAACTTTTGGAGCTTCTGGACTGGGAGTTTCAAACAACCTGTATGTGTTCGATGCAAGCGACAAGGCACTCATAATTAGAACTACATTAGACAAAACCGCACTGGCAGAATACTTCAAGCTAATAAACTTCTAAATAACAAACAACTCAGTGCAGCTAGCTGAAGCAAATCAAGTAAACGAAACCAGACAAATCGCGGAACGCCAGCTACATCCGTATAAATCTTTTGTGTGCGTCGCCGAGACTAAAGCAGGAAGCAGTGTGTAGAAGCCGAAATTGCATTGTTGAATGCCGCGCGATAATTAATCCGAATGAATAAGATTAATAGATCCAAACAAAGATATTTACAGGATCTTAATTAAACGGCGCTGTTTGTTTCTATAACGTTTCAGTCTGCGACGCGCGACTGGTTACGCAAACAGGGACACGGAGGAGCGAGGGGCGGACGCGAGGCCGTATTATATTATTAACCTCTTCCGTGTTTCCCCGTTATTATCTACGTGACACTCACATGTGTCGCGATGATATCGACGTGTATCGTCGACTCATACGCGTCGCTAATTCGTAACTTAATTTTCTACCGCCTACCGCGGCAATGTGTCTGGCAAACATCGGAATTCATATGGGCAGAACACGAGAAATATTAAATTAACTCTCATAAATGACGTCTCTAAATTTGTTTGTAGATCAGATACAATAATAAAGTGCGCAAACTCCTATAGTGTTGATAATCTTGTCTTGTTCTTTTGGTCTTGTCTCAAGACAAGACTTGAAGCTCAAATTTCAACATAAGACGGTTTTAAAATAAGAAAGTCTTAGTAACGTTTGTTGGAGCGGCATGCACAAATTTCTGACGTTAAATTATATGGATCTAGCCCAATTTACCTTAGTCCAGAAACTCTTCTATAGTGTGTTTGGAAGATAAGAATCGGCCATGGGCGTGGTAATATTTCGCTTCAGGTAATTATTGGGTAACACTAATGCTAACAGGTAATGGATGTATATTAGTATATTTTACTGTGTACATCATAGGGCAGGAGCCAGTGTATTGTGACAGATCAATCCAGTCTTAGAGTTGAATATACGAAGACGTGCTAGTGCAGTAGAGTAAAATTCGACTTGTGTTTAATGATTATTGTGCCAGTGGATATAATATTGTTTGGGTAAAATGTCGAGCTTATCAGATTACGTACCTGATAAACGCGTGAAAAGATGGGCGCTGTCTCTGAAGATTATTATATTAAATGTATTTAAAGCATTGAAACACCAAAATCCTACCAACAGTGTTGACATCTTGGAAGTGTTTCAAAATGACAGGGATTGGAAAATCGACTATCTACACTTTTAAAGGAAACAAAAAATTAACAAGATGCTGTAAATCCCCCAAAATCATCTACAGGGAGGTCAAAAGTCGTTATAGATAATTTCTTCAAAAATGTTATTCGCAGAAAAGCACACTCATTTTATTTTAAAAAAGAAATACCAACGCTTACCAAAATTTTAAGTAAACTTTCAGAGAACAACGATTTGCTAAAAATCAGTAGAAGCAAATTATGGGGAGTCTTACGATAGTTGAATTTTTGCTGGGAAAAGCAGAACAGGTAGTCAGTTCTTATCGATAAAGATGATATTATTTGTTGGCGAAGATCCTACTTAAGATCAATTAGAAAATTCCGTGACGAAGGGAGGAATATTTATTATCGAGATGAAACTTGGGTCAACGAGGGATATACTGTAACAAAAGTATGGCAAGATAAAAAGCTTTCGACAAGCATTTTTGGATGGACTTTCAACAGGGTTCAAGGCACCTTCAGGTAAAGGGCGAAAATTAATAGTGACACATATATGTAGTGCTAGTGGTTTTGTAGATGGCGGTTTACTTTTATTTGAATCTAAAAATAAAGGTGACTATCACGAAGACATGAACGCAGATGTTTTCGAAGAGTATTTTACACAGATGTTGGATCTTATTTCTCCGGGGTTGAAAATATAATGAATTCGTTCATATGATGTAAGCCGTCTGAATTCTTGCATCGACTATACATTTCTATATAGTAGATGTTATTTGCCTATTTTTTTGTTTTTCCGCTAAATATCAACAGGTGCTGTATCTATTAAAATTTCTAACAAGCAGTGTCACTAGGAATTTTCGTTAAAACCCTCATATTTCATTATTAATAGCTACTAAGCTACTATTTTTATTTTAGTTTCAGATATGTAATTGACTGGACTAAGAGCATAAATATTTTAATACACCTACAAAAGTGCTGAGAATCAACGATTCACTTTACCCTTATTTCCATTGGCATGCGGGTAATTCCCTTAATGATGATATTTTCCATTGTAATGTCAAGCCTATTATAAATCTAAAATCTCGAGTTCACTATCTAATTAGAAGACGCATTGAGTTAGCTCAGTAATCCTGGATTTAATACTGTACTCGAACTGTGCCTAATATGACAAGAATTCTCTAATAATTGTTTTTTACCTTCTACATATTTACTGTACCTTTTTTATTAAGACTTGTAATTAATTTTCTGGCATTTTCATTTGATAAATACATACATTCTTATTTTTTTCTTCTTATTATTTTTATAAAATATTTCATATTACTTGAAAATTATTTGTGTGTACAAGTATGGCGACTCATTACTTGAATATACAGAAAGACCGCCAAGGCATCATATACACCATATGGAGATGTGTTTTATTGATGACCTCACGTAACTTATAAAATTTATATTCTGTTCTTCTCAGCCATTTTACAAGATAAAAAACATGATCGTTCCAACTTATAAGGTTATCAGTGGTCGATTGTAAATATTCAGTAGGAAGCCACATTTTCTGTTACGAACTATATCATTATTTCTAGTTTGTTATTCTGTTAGTTTTCTAAGGCATCATAGATCAAATTTAAATTTAAAATGTAGTGTTTCATCTAGCATTATAACATTTGAAATTTTATACAGGGTGTCTCTAAAGGGTCTGTACAAACCACAAGCACAAATTTCTGACGTTAAATTATATGGATCTAGCCCAATTTACCTTAGTCCAAAAGTTCTTAGTTTCCGAAATATAGGGTGTCAAAAATATTATCTTTTAAAACGTTTTTGTAAATAAATATATCACGATTCGCTCGAAATTTGGTACTTATGAGTTGTTCAGGATGACAAATCGAGATCTGATTACAGTTTAGGTGACTAAGATCGTACAACAAATTAATTTTTGACTAAGAATGTTACAATTCTGAGCAATCTTAGACAGATAAATGATACTGCAGGAAACAACTATTCCGCGGACTAATGCTCCGAACGGCATTGAATTACACCTGCAGTATCTGCATGACCAGCCAAGAACTCTTGTCGGTCACACCACCAGACATAGACAGGTTTCGGGCTTGTTAGCCATCATCAGTATGCCATAGGTGAGATGACCCACAATGAACTGGCTGTTCCATATATATGTTCCCACATAAACCGAGTGTAGGTGAGATATAAGTGGTCTGCTTACTTCCTACTCGATTTAAGCGGCTCGACTTGAAGGAAGCGACCTACATTGCATCAGGTACTTATCGCAGACCTCTCGCCCTGGGCGAAGCGTCATGAAATCTTTAAGTGATACTGCAGGAAACAACTACTCCGCGGGCTAATGCCTCGACCGGTATTGCATCACACCTGCAGTATCTGTGTAAACAGCCAAGAACCCTTGTCGCCCAATCCACCAGACATAGACCGGTTTAGGGCTAGTTAGCCCTCATCAGTATACCATAGGTGAGATGACCGACAATTGAACTGGCTGTTCCTTCATATGTTCACATATAAACCGAGTGCAGGTGAGATATAAGTGGTCTGATTACTTCCTACACGGTCTAAGCGGCTGGAGCGGCTAACCGTATCATTTATAGATTTCGTGAGAGGTCTGCGTTTAAGTACCTGCTGCAATGTAGGTCGCTTCCTGCAAGTCGAGCCGCTTAGACCGAGCAGGACGTAAAGCAGACCACTTACGTCTCACCTACACTCGGTTTATATGTGAACATACATATGAAGGAACAGCCAGTTCAATTGTCGGTCATCTCACCTATGGCATACTGATGAGAGCTAACAAGCCCGAAACCGGTCTATGTCTGGTGGTGTGGCTGATAAGAGTTCTTGGCTTTTCATATAGATACTGCAGGTGTAATTCAATGCCGGTCAGGGCATTAGTCCGCGGAGTTGTTGTTATTATATTTTGGCCCACGGAATATGTTTTTTCCCAACTTTTTACAGTCACCCTGTATACATTTTCGAGATAAATTTTATCAAATGTGAAATCCTTGGAAATTCCTTGAAATTGCCCGGAATTTTGCGAAATCCCTTGGAAATCGCTGTTTTGCAAAATCTTGTTACAATTTTTAGCCCCTCCTCGGTTTTACGTCTATTTGGAAATGTATAATTTTAATCTTCATTTATACTTTAGTAGATAGATTTTACTTATTTTATTTCTCTACTTTTACGATATTCTGTTTATTGTTTTTTGTTTGTTTTATGTTACTTGAATACAAACTTATTGATGGTATTTTTGAAGTATATGTTTTTGGTCTTTTAAACATCTAAGAGGTTGTTTATTTATATCCTTTCTTCATTTTGCTTTGCACATAAGCTGCTAAATGCATGAGACTATGTAGTTAATACCTATTACTTTACACAGGCACTATAACAATTGCCAATATCTTTACATTGATATACTCAAGCATGTACTTTTATCATCTGTATTTTTAGTTATTTACAAATAAATAACCTCTATAAAGCCATGAATAGAGAGGTCCTAAACAACAAACGCAGATAGAAGTTGCCGCCGACTCCGCATACAACTTGGACAGTTTAATAAGAACACTTTTTTAAGACACAATTGGATCCGTGGCTCCAAACAGGAAAACGCTTTATTTTGTTTCCGCGTGTGTTGTGTTCTGACGACCGCGATAAAAAAGTTTGGATGGAAATGGAAGGGGGAGACATGGTGCACTTGGCTTAAGAACAAAATTCCGCGACAGACACGATGTCAGTTAAAAGAATTGCTAATAGAAATTTGGTTTATGTAAGAAGGCATGGGATTATGCATCCATTAAAATATTGTTATTTATGCAAGATGAATTTTAAACGTACACTGGTAAAAATGATAGTAAATGTAAGTTGTTGACACCATGCATTACTTTAAAAAATAACCCTTGACTGATCCGTTTGGTGCGAGGGCTTATTTAATTAATCTTTATTTTTTTCAGAAGTGTGGCAAAAACCCAATCAAGTCATTTAATTTGTGCAAATATTTTTAAATCTCTGTTACTGTATTTACAAATATTTCTCCGATCCTAATACCTTCAACACCTACAAAGAAATGTCAAACGAAAATAAAATACGGGTAAACGGCGCATATGGCAGAAAGAAATTTATCAAATTAATATTTCGTAGAGAATAAATAAGAGGCCACTCAGAGCGCCACCTACCCTAATAAATTTAATTAAGGCGAGATAATTTATTAAGTAAACGAATTTTAATCATTATAAACATGTTCCTTTTGTTTTGCTTAATTTTTCGCTACATCGCAATAACAGGAAAAGCACGAGATGCTTCCAGTGTAGATACAAAAAGATGATAAATATTTACGTTATTTAACATATTTTCATATTCTCTGTAAACATTTTTGGTCTCATCTAACTAAATGTTACTAATACTACATGTAATTTTGGCATTGAATAATTTCAATGTTATTTGCTTCCCTTAAAAAAGTTCTCTCCAGAAAACAATCTTTTTTTACAGTACGAGAAAGGTATTTTAAGCTAATATAAATCAAATCTCCTACAATTCCTATCAATGAAGCCATATGTATGCTTAAAATACAGTAAAAAATGTTACAAAAGCTAATAATAAAGAATATATGGATATATATTGTGGGTGTAATTCAACGCTGGTCGGGGCCTTACTCCGCAGAGTAGTTAGTGTCACTCAATATTGTTAATACCAAAAAATATACATAAAACAATCCTTGCACACATTATGCATAATATATTTAAAATAGGACATACTTATAGTGGTTTTTAGGCTTTCACGGCCAGTGTTGTAATTTGATACATGGTGATTTTCCGGGTTGTTATGCCGTGACCTCGGTAACTGGTAGCTGCCAGAAACAGAGTTAAAATGCACATCCCTAGCATTAGCTGGGATACTTTTACCTGCCCTGGTTGTTCTCGGGCTAGGCTATGTGGGGACAGACCCGCTATCGGTGTCTCTGGGCCTGTCCATATATTGATTTCAGTCGCGGCGAAGCTTTTGCAGAGTCACCACTGAAGATGCCGACAGTGAAGAGCGGCGAAACGTTTGGAAGCATGGGATGCGACCAGTTACAGCGGCGGCTACGGAACGCCTCGGAGGACCACCAGTATCCGAGAAGCGGTTCCGACCGTAGCAGTCGTAATACCAACAGTAGGAACCGAAATCAATATATGGACAGGCCCAGAGACACCGATAGCGGGTCTGTCCCCACAAAGCCTAGCCCGAGAACAACCAGGGCAGGTAAAAGTATCCCAGCTAATGCTAGGGATGTGCATTTTAACTCTGTTTCTGGCAGCTACCAGTTACCGAGGTCACGGCATAACAACCCGGAAAATCACCATGTATCAAAAGGACATACTTATATTAATATATTATTATATAACTATGCATTTGCGTAAACGTTATAAAGAGTGGTTCACAAAAAATTTGGGAATAGATGCGTCATGAAAAATGGAGTCAATATCATAAAAAAAATTGTAAAATTCTTAGTTTCCGAGAAAAAAAAAATGAAGTAGTATTTTCAACCTATACAACGTTGGACTGTAATCTCTAGCGTCATCAAAATGCAGGCGAGTCCGAATACTGCAATCCGATTTTAATACTAACGTTTTTGCGATAGTCTTTACATTAGTTTTAAAGTGTCAAAAATAGCTTATGTGTATACCTCGGAGTTGATTTATATCGTTTTAATGTACGGTGAAGTAAGACAAAATACTTTAGGAAAATACTTACACCGCGCTAGTGCAACGCGGGCGTGAAACGGGCAATTTGCAACCCAATCGTGGAAGAGATGGAGGTCCAGGGCATCCACGGTATACTGCAGTAGCTGAGGAACACGCATTTTAGAGATTGCTGAAGAAAATTTCCAGATAAGCAAAAGGCTCGACAAGTAGAAGAAATGTCCCAATCAACAGTGTGGTGTATCATACACGAGGCTGAATTTTCTATAATTTTTTTATTTGGTTATTTTTTATTACACTTTTCCGCCGTGCCGGTCGCGCACTATATGCTTTGCCTTGCGCAAGGCCAGGTTTTACAGTGGATTACTTACAGTGCCGTGCAGAAGAGTATTTTAAATCATTTTCAAACTGTCCTGTCTGATTTTTTTTTACAAAATTGTAAAGTTCTGATTCACCTTGTATTTCAATTTCCCCCCCGTGAGTGGTTCGGTTAACGAATTTACTACTTAGAAGCGTATTTCATTAACCAGGCAATTCCCCATTTTCAATTTCGAAGCATTTTTTACACTGTTTACTGATTTATTAATTCCGCAAAATGGTACCTCAAAGTTCACTTTAGTTGATTAATACTTGTTTGTTTATTTATTACACCATTAGCGGAGTGTGCTCTTTAAATATACATATTTGTATCGCCAAATCCAATTTTTTTTATTCCGCTTTCGTTCCTACTGGAAAAGGAATCCACTTATTTCAATTGTTCCAATTTTTTAATGGATTAAAATAGGAATTAAAATTACTTAATGTCTATCACAGAATATAAACATAAGATATTTATCTAGAAATAAAATGAAACTGTTTGCAATCTCGGTTAGTCTTGCTTTCATTTACTGCGCTTAATTTTGAAAATATATAAAGGGCTCAGGATTGTCGTTGATAGAATTAAAGACGAAATTATTTAATCGAAAAATTGCGAACTCATTTAATCAATCCATGTATTTGTAAAATTTCAGCAATAGTTATATAACTGCTTTTTAAAATTCCGCACTCTGTTTTGTCAAATTTTAATTAAAACAGAAATCTTCGATGCCTGTTGTATTCCTAGGCATCACTTCGATATCGCTTTTACGAAGAAATCAAACAAATTGATAGCAGTTCTAAGTTTAAATCAAAGCTAAAACGGTTTTTGTTGGAACGTATCTTCTACGTTCTGCGACGGCTTTACTCGGCTACAATTTAATTCAGCTTTTTCCTTAATTCTCAATTTAGGATATCTTGAATATATACTACATGACAAAGAAACGTAAACACCTATACACCAAGTTCATTAAATTTTAATAATTTTTGGTACACACATTCTGCGACCACTTATTGAATGGTTATATTTTCCGTAAGATTAGAGAACATCTACTGTAAAAATTGGTTCAATAGTGTGTTGAAAATCTAATAAGGTACTTATTATCGGTCAGTGGTCGCGCGGTTTAAGGAGTCAGTACTTGAATCGAGGTGACTAGATCGCTGTGTGGTTCGACCCCCGCAGCCGGTAGACCGTATATAAGCTATATTCGTGGAGAGATTGGCACTCTCTCTGCGGGTATGGTAGGGTGGAAGAATGCTGGCTTAGGCAATGTGAGAGATTGATACCGGTTGACATTTGACTACCCCCCTAATTAATGAGGTTTTCCAGATTTTCCTCATTCCTGCACTGAATGGTGGTTAGGGCCTACCAACGTAAGTCGTTCCTGGGCGCAAATGCGGCCTGCTTAATAATAATATGCCGCCCCCTCTCCCGCACAAGTCTTCAGCTTCTGGGTTAATCCTCGTGATTAGAATGAGGGGTAGAGATATTATTATTATTATTATTATTATTTATATATTTTTTTCTTTTTTTCCAGTAAACACCTTCCGAGGCTCCGACACATTCGGAGATGTTCTGGAGAGTCAAGCAATGACCACTCTCCACTCCGTGGAGTCAGTAATCATTGCGCCCGTAAATCGTGTGTTCTGAGCAGACGTAGCGAACCAAGGACGATTGCCTTCTGCATTATTATTATTATTATTATTATTATTATTATTATTATTATATTATATTTAAAATTTCAGTGCATTGCAAATAAAATTTTATTGTCGTTTCTGATTCGTTTTAGTTATAAGTTTCAGATGCGTGTACTATAACTATGTAATGTGAAATAGGGTTCAAGAGACACTCGAAGCAGGACGTGTTAGCCAGCCAACTCTCCTGACATGAATCCTATTGAAAACATGTGGGATTTTGTTGCTAGAGCCATTCATAATCATATTTCTCCACCTCAGACTGCAGATGAGTTAGATTAAAAAAAGATTCCGAAAGCAATAAATATACTTATAAATGAATTTGGTTTTTCTGACAAAAAGATTTATTTAACAAGATTGAGGGGGGTCGAATACTTTTAACGATGTGTGTAATATGACGCCTGATGTTACAACATCGCTCAGCTAGAGAATGCACTAGCCCAGCGATGTAAAGATTGAAACTACTAGAACTTCAATATTTTGTATTTCGGAAATCTCTGCATCACCCTGTATTGTCTGATTTACCTATAAATAAAAATGTGTACAAAATTACTACAATTTCCTGGCACAGACACGCAAAATAGAATCTCAAACGTGAACGACATGTAATACCGTCCATTTAGATCGAATCTCCTCACAATCTAATATCTACTTTTGCACCAGAAACCTCTCAAGAGATGTAGATAGAGACCATCTCCGCAGTTACCTTGCTACCTATTACATTTAAAGTGCTACGCCTCGCATAAAAGTAAAATTTACAGCGGCATAAAGTATAACACGCATAAAGCTTAATGATTTATTGCATAATTTATACAATATGGCCACATTAAAAACAAATGTACTGTGTAAATATACTGGCGACATTGCCTCCACATTTTGTTCACTTATTCGTAAAAACTACTGCAAGGCTTTTCCGTTATAAATTCTCGCAAATGGTTATTCCCGTTTTGCATGTATTCATAATTTTGCGCTCTATTCGGTATTTGTTCGCTCAGTTTTTCGTTCTAGTTAGCAACAGCGCCATCAAACACGTCACCATTAGCATCTATGCGCGATATCATGCTGAAATGGGAACTAGCTTTCGAAACTTTATTCAACCTATATGTACTCATAAAAGATGTATAACTATAAAATTGTGTTAGATAATGCATACTATCACAACACTGGCCGTGAAATTTTAATGTAAATTTTTAACGCGACCAAATATCGAAAATTACGTTGACAATAAAAACAACTGCATAACGTCAGCCGTGACGTAAGACGACTGAATTCTTGCCGCGAGTATAGATCTAGATAAAGATGAATTGAGTTGAGTGCGACCTTTATTACTCTTATCATTTAATTCTAATATGAATGATTTTGCGTAACTGTTCCTTAAATTCATGGCACCTTATTCAGAACACTCTGTAGACTCAGAGAAAAGATACTCCCAAAGAAAAATTGCTTTGAAAAATCCAGTCTCGGCTTCCGTCAGACAATATTTTAAACTTGAGAAGGGATTTATGTTATCAACAAAAGGAATAACATTACGAAGGAAGGGCCTATATTGACAAAGTGCTCTCGGGCCAAACACTAGCAACGTGCGAAATATATTTTTATGGATATGTCAGCGGAATAAGAATATAAAATCAATTTGGGGCGGTTGTATCGTACACAATACACTATATGTCTTCCTCGTGCATATGGGGAAAGGAGTCTGGAGTTATTGGAGAAAAATTGAAGGGCTTATGATTTTAATAAGAAACCCACATTTCTTGTCTGACATCATGTAAAATATTATCAGTATCGTTCTACTCTACGAATGGTGTAATTTCTATACCTTAGTCTCAGAAAGATAAGTAAGAAAGAAGAGATGTTTATAAGTCACAGGAGCCAATGTTAAAATTCACACAAGAAGGGAAAAAAAAGAAAATTCGTCTATGAAGAAGTTTTAATCGGTTGGTTATCTCTATTCAAATATTCAACAAACAGGAGTTTTAAGACTTGCTACAGACTATGCACATGTTAAAACTGAAAGTCGAATTTTTTCAATGATATATAAATCTGAATTTTATATTATTTTTCAAACGGAATTAGTGCAAAAGGTCATATTAATCAAAAATCTAATTACGACTGACATGATAATATAAGGTCCTGGCCTAACATAACCTAATTCGAAACATAGTAATAATTACCCAAGGCAGTATATGCTTAACAGGGCAGAATAATTGTAGCTTCAACAATTATTTTTGAAGCTATATATCCCCTTAGCAAAAACCATGTGAAATAATTCCCCAAATAGCTACAAGCAGAATGACCAAAAATATATATTTGTATTTTCTCATAAGAATGTTACAAAACTGAGGGAATGTGTTCCACTAAACTCGAGAAGCATGCTGACTTCGATAAGATTAAATTTGTTTTAATATTATTATTATATTACACTATTGAATACATGCTTATACTCGAAATAATATTTGTAAAGCATTATTCAAACTTAACTTCAATTCATCGTTAGTTTTAGATCTAACAATCACATCGATATTAAGAAAGGTGTTGTTAAATGTTTATATGATAGAGCAAAATTAATTTCATCAAACAATGATATTTTTAATAACGAACTAAAATTTATTAAAAATGTTTTAATAAATAATGAATACCCTCCAAATTTTGTTGATAGAACATTCAAATATATTACAGATAAAACGAACACTGTAAGACAAATAAAAGAAATTAATCATACAATAAAAATACCATACATTCCTATATTATCAGAAAAGTTAAGAAGAATCGGTAATAAATTTAATATTCGAACAGTTTTTCAGACAACTAATACTTTACGATCATTTTTGTCTAAAACGCGTCCAAAAAATGATATACAAAATTAAAAAAATTGAATCTACAGTATACCTTGTGAATGCAATAAACATTATGTTGGAGAAACGTCTCGGCCTATGAATGTTAGAGATGAGGAACATAAAAATTACATAAAAAGACGGGAATTTGAAAAATCCAAAATTTGCGAACACGCTTGGGAGAACGGTCATTTAATTCAATGGGGTTCGGCAAAAATTTTAGGAAGGAAGATAACGCAACAAAAAGAAAACTAAAAGAGACCGCGATTATTTTGTTGAACGGAGATAAGTGTGTGTCAAACTGTTCAGTTAACATAGATCATTGTTGGCTACAGTTGTATCAAGAAGAAGTAAGTAACAATAAAATAAAAATCATTTAACATCTCTATGGAAGCATATAAACAAATTTTAAAATGTCAAACTTGACAAACGTTTAATATTTTACTACGATTTTGAGAACGAAAACAAAGAGTTTTTCGAAACGTCAATAATACGAAAGTGCGCGATAGTGATGTGATATTTGTTATTTTTTACTTATCTGCTTTTTTCAGTGTGAGATTTTTTGGTTAGGCAAACTTAGTTTTTTAAAAATAACCCTTGACTGTTCCGTTTGGCGCAAGGGCTTATTTAATTAATCTTTATTATTTTATCAGAAGTGTGGCAAAAACCCAATAAAACTAAAGAAAAACTAAAATTATGCCACAAATAAATAGCTTCAGACAATAATGTTCTTCTTGTTCGTAAAACAAACTACACTCGTTAGAGTTGGAATTACTCTTCTTCTAATAAAACTCCTGCAATAAAAAATTGAAATAGCTTAAATTCCCGTCATTTAGTTTATGGAACTTCAGAGATAGATCAATAAGTTTGTTCTCTAGAGATTAGAAGTGATAAAAGAGGATTTTCTTGATAGAAAGCATCTTGTGTGCAGTTGCTGTAAATCTGAAGTTGTTGCTACCTCTTCAAATTTCTTATATAAAAACGGTAGGTATACTCCACCATGTGTGATATAAAAAAGTTGCAAAAGCTGCATATGGATAAGAAAATTAAAGTATAAAATAGTTGTTAAAAACTATTACAGTTAATGGATAAACAAAAATATAATAAATAATAATATATCTTTATTTTAAACATAATTTTGTATTTTTCTTTTATTTCCAACGCCTTCTGGACGTTCATACTAAACTTTCTAATTCTCGTAAAGCGCTGTATAAAAATTACTTTTCAACAACATATAAGGAAACTTAAGTTTTAGAAGGCGCTGAACAAGGCAACGTTGCCATATTTTTTATTAAAAAAATCACAGAAGGCCCTGGAGTGATAAATTAACATCGTGGTAGTACAACCTACGTAAAGGGTCCTTAGTCACAAAAAAAATCACCAAAATTGCACTACTCACTAGTGTGGGTGAAAAGTGAAACACACTGTGTATTATTTTCTCAAAATAAATATCTCAATTCTAGTAATTTCATTAATTTTATAATAACGATGAGAAATAAAATAGCAAGTCCATTTTTCTAAGTTTTAAACATGCTGAAGGATAAAAACCGTAAAGATATATTTTTACCCTAGCTTAAAATCTACCCGGATGTTTTCATAGAAGAAATTGTTAGGCAACGTTGCATCGACGATTGGTTGTGAGCCTTTATACGTGCTTCTTGACATCTGAGAAAATGGAATGCCCACAAATAAGTTTAAAATCGATACTGTTGTGTAAAAGAAACCCCAGACTTATCCAGATTCCCATAAAAAGGGACGCAAAATTTGTTGACTTACAAATAACGAGCAAAGTGTACTTTATTTATATACAGTGTAGATGCCACTAATGACATGACGTCATCGATTATTTTTTTATATCAGTAAATTTTTACGTTATTGGAAAGAGCAGGGACAGTGCTTTCCAAAAATATATTATACATGATACTTACAACATCATGCAATTAATGAATCATGAATTTTACTGAATGAATACTTATATGAAGAAATATGCTGCAAATTAAACATTTTAATACTTAATTTATCTATAAGCTATGCAATTTAATTAGAAAAGCTGCATCTATAAAACAGGATTCTTAATTTGAATGAAGTTTTCTACATATTTCACTCCTTTGCCTCACCTCGAGATATTTAAATTATAAATAATAAAACTACCTTTCCTTTATCTGAAATTTTGCATTTTTATTTAACTCATCTTTGATGTGTATAAAATTGCTTCTATGTTCATATTTACGAACGCACAAGAATTAAATATTTCTCTGATACTTTTTTAAAAATAAATTTAACATCTATCTTTAGATGTTAGAAATTTAAATCTGATATAATAGAGTAGAAAATTATGATGGAAAATTCATTGTCCATGTTAACTAAGTAAAATATTTGATCTATAATGGTTTTCCGGGTTCTCATGCCGTGGCCTAGGTAACTGGTCGTTGTCAGTAACAGAATTAGTGCGCACATCCCTAGACTTAGCTGGGAATCTTTGACTTGCCTGTTGTTCTCGGGCAAGGCTCGAAACAGTTAAACATAATTGGAACAGTCCTAGAACTATTTAATCAGACTAATATTCACAGCGTTGTTTTTTTTAAATATATTTTGTTTCCTTCATATATTTTTAGAAAAAGAGATTTAAAATTAAGTAAGCATTGAACTTCTTTATTCAAAGCATCATTCCAGCAAATATTATATTAATCCTTTTTGGTGTAGAGAACCGTTCTGAATATTAAAATCGCCATGCATAGCTGGGTATATGTATATATACATAGATTTTCGGATAAATTGTTACATTAGTATGCTTAACAAGGTTTCACCACATAATAAATAATTTATGTACGTATGTAATATTATAATATAGTAATGGTTCATAATAAACATTTTAAACTATTCAAAGTTTAGCTAATTATCAACCATTGATATATGACAAATTGAATATTATTTATGTACATAATATTTATTCGTAATTGAAACTTGTGTACATAATTATACAGTTTATTCGAATTGTCACTTATATATTATGTATATGCAAAATCCTTTAAAATATTGAAAATAGATTTTGTTTAAACAATAATAATATCTCTACCCCTCATTCTAATCACGAGGATTAGCCCAGAGGGCGAAGACTTGTGCGGGAGGAGGGACGGCATTAAGCAGGCCGCATTTGCGGCCAGGAAGGATTTACGTTGGTAGGCCCTAATCACCAGTTAGTGCAGGAATGAGGGAAACGTGGAAAACCTCATTAATTAGAATGGTAGTCAAACGTCAACCGGTATCAACCTCTCACATTCTTCCACCCTACCATACCCGCAGAGAGGGTGCCAATCCTCTCCACGAATATAGCTTATATACGGTCTACCCACAGCGATCTAGTCATCTCAATTCAAGTACGGACGCCTTAAGGCTGGGATTTTGTATACATGTTTTACCGCCTAACAGGGCTTCAAACGAGGACACAGAACTCCAAGAAAATTGAAATAATTGGTTATTATTATATATCAACGTATTCACAAAGGTTCCCGCTAGTGCGTGCGATAATTTTCATTGCTCATAAAATCACAAGAATATTTAAAATAAATGTTAAAATACCTCAATTTTAGCTACACAGTTACTACGCCAATATGCCGCCATTACGGCAAAATTCCCACAGCCACAGCCATCAAATTACTTCACTCACTAGCCAGGACATATAGGACAACTTGTGTTTCACTTTCAGATTAATATTTATTGCTAATTTTACATTTTGTGTCCTCGAGTGAAATCATAACATATATCAGGGCGTCAAATTGCACGATAAACTTCAGGGAACCTTGTGGTTCGGGCCTATACGGTTTGTATACTGTCTCATGGGCCTCATTGATTCGCCGTTTTGCTCCCTCAGGCTGTGCAATTTCTTTTCTACAAAATCCGCGCCTTAAACCGCGCGACCACTGACAGATTCCAAAATTTTGTGCATATTTTGTAATTCCATTATGTTTTATAGAGGTCCTGGAAAATAATGGGCAATACTTCAAACGTAGCTTTCTTGTGTAAAAATAAGCATAATTCCTTGTAGAGCTAAATTAATACACGATTGTATTCTATTGTTTTAAAATGTATATTTTTACAGTGTATTCTAGTCGAATTAAACTTGTTTCTTCCTCTGCGCTCTACAAATAAAAGCTTATGTAGTAAACATGCCAGTTTTGTGTGAAATTGATTCAGTTAATTCCGCCAGATACTTGTTAAAATATTTAAGAGATTGGGATCCGTATGCTGTTGAAACACATTTTACGTATTAAAACTCCGGTAATTTGGTTGACAAACAGCCCTAGATTTAGTAGACTACTTTGATGTTCCCCATTTCACCCCATTTCTGCCGGTATACTTAATGTTGAAAGCTTGACGAAATTAGGAAAATTGAGATTGGTGGACTTTGCCCAAGGGAACGGGGAGCCTCCCGCCGAGCCAACTTCGTGAATGAAACAGCCAAAATGGATCGTCTTTGTGTATGAGAAACTATAATCCGTAACAATGTCTCCTTTTCCACCTTCGTCTTTTTCCGAGGAATTTTCAATCGAAGGATCCGGAGATGTATTCTTTACAAATAAACCAATGTATACTTTTTTGCTACGGGACTTTTATTGATTATGCTTTTATAAGGAATTTCAAATCCTCCTTTTGTGTACTTTTTGCCGGGAATCTTTTCCCTTAGTGCGATAATAGTACCCGCTTGTGTATATGTCATCCGTTTCTTTTCGAGGGCATGAATAGCCATGATTTTGTGTGATTGGGGACGCAATACTTTCACTTTAGACAGAAAAGTCTGTGAAAAATTATTATTCAATATCAAAAAAAATGCATGAAAGCTTCCAAGTAATTCCACATTTTGAAATTATTTACTTGTGAAGAGATGAAAATTTGATAAAACAAGAGCAGAAGTTAAATTATCTTTCCTGTGACTACACCTAACAAATAATACAGCATCACAAAAAAGTGGTCTGTTCGACAGACTATACTTTTTTTATGCATTTTCACACGCTGAATCTGAATCTGGGGTCCATTTAACCCCACCGCCCTAGATTCAAGGTTATTCCAAGGTCAAATCGAAACATAGATATGCAAGGGAACCTGACTATCGTACATTTATGTTCTTGGGATTGTTGAATCCGAATATGGGGTATATTTAACCCTATCGCCCTAAATCCAAGGTCATTCCAAAGTAAATGCCAAAGAAAAGCAAGTAAACCAGACTCTTTCACATAGGAAGCACGGATATTTTGTGAAACCTGATTGACGTCTCAGTACAATAGTGACAACTTTTCCCAAAAATTCGCCATCCGTGTTTGTAGTTATTTTTTTCTGGAATGAAGAGGTATACATTGGTGTTATGAAAAAGGACGGCTCATAGGTTTCTCTTCGAAGAATGAATAGACAATCTCCATTTATTAGGTTTGTATCATACAAGTTTAAGTTTGTTCCTTATTCGCTTAATGTCAGTAGACTAGAAGAAGGGCGTCATCTTCCGAAAAATATTCCAAGAGTCATTTTCCACCAAGATGTAAAAAATCTGAGACGCCTAAATTATAAATGTATGATGATTTTGCCGATTTCTATATATACGTTTCGATTCGCAAAACGCTAGATTGCCCCTACGCGATTGGAATATTGAGAATCGACGAGAAGCGTTCGAGAATCATTCGAGAAATAGATCTAGAGGTGCTAGAAAATACCTGGAATATTCGTTAGGTCTATAAAAGAAGAATAAACGGCCGAGTCAGTCAATCTTCATTTGGCTATTTCAGTGAGATCAATTGGAGATTCAGAGCGATTTCGATAGTGATTAATTAAATAATGTTTAGTTGAGTTGCAATTAGTATTCAGTAGGGTACAGAGTGTTGATAAATATCAGATTTGTTTCTCTGTAAAAGAAAATGTCATGTTGGGAAGCCCGTGACAATACAATAGTATGGTTCACTTACATATGTATATTTCGCTTTGACTTTGTAATGATCTTGAAGCTAAGGCGATGGAATTAAATAGACCCCAGATTAGGATTCATAGACTCCAAACACATAAATGTACGATAGTCCACTTACATATATATATTTCGCTTTGACCTTTGAACGACCTTGAACCTAAGGCGATGTGGTTAAATGGACCCCATATTTGGATTCAGCGAGTATAAATATATAAGAATATATAGGTCTAGTCCGTCGACACAGACCCCTTTTTTGGTGTTGCGTAATCATATAAAACTCGTTACAAGTATCACCCCAATATTAACTTTCTAACTAGCTACAAAGACAAATAATACAAAAAATCATTCCAATACCCCCCAGTTGCCCCAGTCTCATTGAAAATTTAACGCCTTTGAATTCTACACTTAAGCTAACTTGTCGCTAGAGAGACGGGATCGTCACATTCATATTTAATAGTTTTATCATGACTGGTCTTAACCGTAAAAAACTTCAGCCTCTTAATGTTTAAATACCACATGATGTGTGGTGGTGGTGTGAACAATTATGTGTTATAAGATAAAATAGCAGTAATGAGTACAGAACATTAAATTTTATATTGCAATACGTAAATTATTTTTTTGAATTTATATGATAAACATTTAATAATTCAAAGAAATTCGTATCTCAATATGGCATTCTGTTAATTTCAAAACATCCTGAATAGCCGCAATATAACGAACTGAATAATTACATTCAGAGAGAATTAAAAAGCAACATTCAGGAGAAATTACTACTACCAACATTACCTCAACGGCCATAGCTTCTTAACTCGGATATATTTAAATGATAAAAGCAGAATCCTTCGATAATTGCCTTTCCTAATACTTAAAATATCTAGATATTTAAACGAAAGACGGCTACTTATCGCAATGCCATACTTGGAAGTGGAATATTTACTAACTTATAATGTACGAGCAAATCCGCTCTTATTACGTCTTCGAAGTGAATGGCACTTGTTTTAAATTACTCTACTACAGATGGATACTTATCCAAAGTCTGGAAAATAATAAAAATGGAAGAACAAGAGGCATTATGCGCCTTCATAAAAAACAAGCAGACAAATTGCTGTCTTATCGGCGTAAGGACTGACGGGAACACTTTCTTTTGTACATCATCGTCTTTTCATGTTTACACTGTAACGGTATAAAGAACAATATTTTTTATGGATTTGGCAAAGCAGACATCACATATACTGTGGTTTTTTATGACCCGGGGAATATAAATGATGCGGGTGGATTATTTGAATGAGGTCGATGCGTTTTCGTAGAAGTAGAATTTCCCAGACGACGAATTTACCACCTTGAAATTATTAAAGTTTAGAGTATAATGTTAGACACATCAGAAATAAGCCAGATCTCATCTGTCGTGGCTGATTGCATTTACTACAGGGCATTTCAAAATAAAGGTTACAAACGTTGAGGGGATTAAAACGTTTTGACCCAGAGCTTTATAAGGCCTTATAACGTGATTTTAATTCATGGAAACTGGAAATAAACGACGTGGGATTATTATTACATTTAACGTATGGGCTAATATTGTCGGAAATAATCTGATGAGGATTTATCTGTTACCACATCACTTAGATGGCAACATTTACTTATATTTACACTTTATTTAAATGTGTTACTGCTAACTTGCTACAATTCGGAAAATATGGCTGCAACATGACAAAGCACTAGCATAAACTACGTGTCACTTAAACTGGAATAGCTCAAATTTTCTATAGACTTCTTCTATAATAAGAGGTCGAAGTTTATAAGCTTTATCGCTCTTATCCAATTTATCGTTGTCTGCAAAATGTAACAGATTCGATTTTATTGTATCTATTTCGTCTGTCTGACCTGTGCCAACTTGCATATGCCTGCAAAATTTATCGAAAGTGTCCAGTGGCATAAAAATAGATTAGTCAAAAGCTCTGGCTTATAATTTTATCTATACAAATAATATTGTAAAGTAAATTGCAGAATAACAAATTAACATACTTTACCATACTTTAGAATGTACTGCTTTTTTTCGATGAATGAAGTCATATATATGTATGTTCTCTGATAGGAATTGTAGGAGATTTGATATACAGTGTGTCCACGGATAGTTGACAAGAGAAGAAAGTCTTTTGTTTTTGACTTTATCAAAAAATGTTACTCTTTATAAAAAGTTCTGCTTTTCGAAAAAATGAGACTATCATAGAAACGTCTTAGATCAGATATACAGGGTGCTCATAAATTAAAAAAAAACATGAAAATACTCAAGAGAGAAATACCATTATTTATTATTTTACACAACATTTTTATAAAACAAATCTGTTTATAACCCGAAATAAAGTCCTAATACAAATTTTAAAATCAAAATTTTAATTTTGACTTTTACTCTACACACTACGAATAGTTTGTTATTTCTTCTTTTATGCGCTCTTTTAATATCATGTGGCAGATCATTTGAATAAACCTTTTGTTTTAGGAAAAAAGTCAAGGGGCCTAAGGTCAGGTGGTCTAGCAGGATAATGGGCCAAATCTTCCAATCCACCTTTCACCATTGTCTGAGCAAGGTTGTAAAATGAGCAGGACAGCAGACCTGTTGCCAGAACAGGTTATTGCGCATTTCTGGCTCTCAAGTATTTAAAAATGGTAAACAAATGTTTCCAAAATGTTTTGGCAACAGGACGGCTGTCCTGCTCACAGGAAGATTTGGCCCAATCCTAACCTTACACCCCTTGCCTTTTTTCTCCAAGCAATACATTTATTCAAATGGTTTGCCACGTGATAGGCAAATATTAAAAAGGCACATACGCCAAGGAATACATGAACTGAATAACCCGCTAACTATTCGAACAATTTATTAAGTAAGCGGAAAAATGTGTAGAGGTGGGAGGTAGAGGTAGAGTAAATGTAAAAATTTAAATTTTGATTTTAAAATTTGTATTGGGACTCTATTTGAAGTTATAAACAGATTTGTTTCATAAAAATATTGTATACAATAATAAATAATGGTACTTTTCTCTTGAGTATTTTCTTGTTTTCTTAATTTATGAGCACCCTGTATATCTGATCTAAGAAGTTTCTATGAGAATTTCATTTTTTCGGGAAGCAGAACTTTTTATAAAGAGTGACATTTTTCGATAAACTCAAAAACAAAAGAGTTTCTCCTCTTGTCAACTCCATCCGTGGACACACTGTATATTAGCTTAAAATACCTGTCTTAAACAGTAAAAAATATTACAAAAGCTAATAATAAGGAATATATGGGTAGATATTGTGGGTGTAATTCAACGCAGGTTGGGGCTTTTGTTGTAGTTAGTTTCACATAATATTGTTAATACCTGAAAATATATGAAAAAACTATACATAAAAGGTAAATTTTTCTATTTATTTTAGTAGATCGTTATGATGTTTAAATTAATTGACAGTTAATCAGTTTGACATTGGCGACATTTAATTTCATTTTGACATTGTCGACATTTAATTTCAAATAATTTTAATTTATTGCTATAATAATTTTTATAGTTAGATATTGGACTCATGTTAAAGGAGGCCACCTGAAAAAGCAATCCTAAAAATGCAGAAATAGGTCAGATCTCATTTATTGTGGTTGAATTTCAAGTTCCCACTCCAAAGGTTAATATATATAGAGTGTTTCCATTAAACTAGGTTAGTCAATTTAGATAGATTAAATTCTTTAGATAATTATTGAATAGAGCTTTGTCTGTGGAATTGTTCATTAGCATACCTAGATGTTTGGTATCAGAGAACATACATATGACTTCATTGATAGGAAGTGTAGGAGATTTGATATATATTAGCTTAAAATACCTTTCTTAAACAGTAAAAAATATGACTGATGTTATTTACAACTAACAGAAAAAGTATACATGCCAGATTTGAGCATTGCAGCACACCCAAAATTCCTGTAAATATTGTTGTTTCATACCGTTTACCCTGGCCACCAAGATCGCTGGATCTGTCACCTATTGAACATGTCTGGGACATGATTGGTTGCAGACTGCTGCATTTACAACACCTCTCACAGACATTACCAACTCTTACCCATGAAGTTCAGATAGCTTGGAATAAGATACTCCAAGAAGAAGATTATATTCGAGCGACGTATGAATATGAGTGATTAGGAATCGAGGTTTCCCAACAAACTATTGAACCAATTTCTGCAGTAGGTTCTCTAATCTTGCTGAAAATGTAACCTTTCAATACGTGTACCAAAAATTATTGAAATCTACCAATGGTTACTTTTCTTTGTTGCGTCATATATACGCGAGCGGAACGAATCATTCTATAATAAATACAAACAAGTAAATACTTAAAATACCACATCCAGACACAACCCAATATTGGCCACTCGAAAACCGCCTCCGCTTCTATTCTCCAGGCACGTACTTCCAAGCCTTGCTCAGTTCTGTTACAACAATAATAATGAAACCTTGAAAAGCATTAGAACTGGAGTGTAATATTGATTGTACTCATTTTCCCTACAAATTTGCCATTTCCTACGGTTTTCTAATATTGAATGTTCCTTTCTACAACTTATGTACATTTTGTTAAAAGTTTGTGCGACACGAATTCCCAACCTTGCCCGCTTTGATTGTCTTTAGAGACATTTCACTTAAACCCCGCAAAGTTGGCGATTTTCATAAATTAAGAACGGCGTATATTTCTGCTTCTTGCCTATTAATCACGTCTTGAGTACAAAAAACAAACGTAATGGAACGAGGAAAATTTGACGTCAATTCTGTCCTACTAATTTCGAATAAAATGTAAATAGATTTGTTTCGTTAGTAAAGTAGAAATTGGAAGTTTTAAAGTTTAACGCTCTTGTCAATTCCTCGGATTTACAACTCTATTGACTTTTTGAATTAGATGTAATGGTTCGTATAGCCGTGATAATTGAAAAGCTTAGTTAAGCATTAAATAACAATAGGGAGGATTTCCCCTATAATGAGACCTAATACCAGGTGATTTTAATTTATGGAGTATCTTTCTATCGATGGTTTTCATATTTCAGCAGAGATTAATTAACTTTTCTCAATAAAAACGATGTGGCATTTATAATGTATAACAATTATAGAATAGATTCTTAACAATATTTGTCAAAAAAGTCTTATATCAAAAAGTTACGTATTTTTTATGTAAATTAACAACAATGTGTCACAAGTCACAATATGAATGCCAATCCAGTTAATTCATTAAACATGTAGGAGACGATTGGCGTATTTCATTTCTTTAAAAAAATCCATAAAACACTATAACCAAAAACAACACGAACCTTTTAACAATCTTATTTAAGTCAGTCGAGCTAACATTATTAAAAAAAACATGCAAATGTCTCGTGGTTTGCTTTTTTATCATTTATCAGTAATTTTTGTTGGAGCCGAATTGACAGCTGTGACAGATGCCTAGCAATAATATCAACAAAAGCGATTTTCATATGCGTCATATTTAGTACGACAAAAACCTATAGAAAACTGAAAATGATGTTTGCAAGCCGAAGAGTATTAACTAGATAGGAAATTCGCACTTTTCTGACAGATGTCCCAGATGAAATATTTATAATGATCAAGTTAAGTTGTCACATTCAAATATAAAATTAAATATACATTATTTTTTAATTAGGTGGCACAAATTTTTCGCTATGTAGAGCTTGTCGTAAAGAAGAGTTATGTAACATAACAATATATGATTTTTAGGACTTAGATAAAACTTTGATGGAACCAAAAAACAGAGCCTACTAATAAGAATCATGCACTCAGCATTATGATGTACTACCTCCATACCTCTTTCAGGGTAAAACCACTGTTTTAAAAAACAAAAATTAAAAAAAAAACTCGTTGAATTTCCTCAATAACACAATGTTATATTGATAAATGGGAAACCATATTAAAGATGCATATTTTAACTTAGATCTAATGTATGAAAAATATAACGTCCTGGGCCCATCCATACATTGATATCGGTTCCTATTGTTGGTATTACGACTGCTACGGTCGGAACCGTTCCTCGGATAATGGTGGTCTTCCGAGGCGTTCCGTAGCCGCCGCTGTAACTGGTCGCATCCCATGATTCCAAACGTTTCGCCGCTCTTCAGTACAGCGGCGGCTAGGACAAAGGTATATCGGTTCTGATGACTGTCATCCGCCGTGTCTTTTTAAATCTAATAAGTCACCACCCTCGTCAACAATAGTCGCGGACGAGCGTCGAAAGTGTCCTGTATAAGTTGCTGCTTCTGGTAGTCCCAGGCTATTTATTCTGGAATCTTTCCTAACTTGTTAATACCAACACACTGTCTGGTACATTTTCCTTTTATATAGTTTACAAAAAAAGGTAAATTTGGAGCTGTATTCACTGCAGAGCGAAAGTTTACATATTTTTTAACCTTGGGGTAAAAATTTTCATAGGCCACAAAAGAACGTTGCCGTTTAGTTTTTGAATCGGGAATATTAATAATTAGATTCTTCCTTGTGCCTTGAATTTCTGACGGTTTTGTATTACGCAACTCTTGTTTCCTGTACGCACCGCATATACCAATTATAAGAGCAACCTAAAAGACGATTTGAAATAAATTTATGTATCTAACATTATATTGAGCTCAATATATTACCTCCACAAACAAATATTTATCATCTGGTGCGTTTTCTAGAAAATCGTTTATATTTTAGCTTGTCAAAATCTTGGATTATTTGGATTTAAAGCCGTCGATTTTCTCTTAAGGAGAGCAATATCGACATTGTGATTTATATTAATTGTGGCCTTTAACATAGAGTGAAAAGACCAAAGTGAGGAAGACTTCATAGTTTTTGATAGTTTTTGGAAATATGCCATCATTACAAACTCGGAAAATCATTTAACGTCGTTTTTAATCTCCATTGCATAAATCTTTGGTAAGTAAATTTGTATCGATATTCAGATTTCGCCGGTAACAAGTTGTTTTTAGCAGCTTCTGCAATTTCACTAATATTGGGTGGAGTTAAATTTTCTATTTCACTGTCACTCGACATTTTTTATGTAATCAAACTAATTTTACTTCATAATATTACCGTCACATACAAATATGACTTAAGATTATGACAGTTTTTGAATAAGTTTGTTTGTATTGACCGTTGCTTAGGCGATTGCTAGGAAAACTGTACGATTTTTTTACCGTACGTAATATGAATCTTACATTGATCGCAGACGGTGTGTGGTCGTAGGTAAAGTATATTATTATATCATTTGGTGATTTCACTTTACAAGTATATCACATTCATACACTTGCTTATGGAACGGCCCAATTCTACACCCCCAAGGGCACGAAGTGAGTTTATACCTTATTCGTAGTCCGTTAGCTGCTTGCGAGCAGAAATGTCCGATTTACTTTACAAGGACCGGGTTCTGGCTCACAGGAAGTGACAGGGAAAGTGCAGGAATTAAGGCGCCAGCGCTTTGAGCCTGCCGTTAAATTTTTCAAGGTATAAAACGCGGCGAGAGCCGGTTTTGCGAAAGAGTTTTTTATGAACAATGGAGCGGAACTCTTTAAACGGGGCACATAAAACCGGAAAATTCCTTATTGGGCTACAGGAAGTTGCTTTATCTTAGGGGTGATTTCGGCGAAACGTTGATTTCGCTAAAACAGGCACGGTTTTATTACCTCAAACGTCGGGACTCGGCTTGCATTCAAACGAGGCATCCCTTAACTTTCGCAAAATTAATAGAAATATTAGTTGTCTTCAACTGATGCTACGCAGAATAGGGATGCATGAATTTCAAACATATTAAAGGTCAGAACATGTGTCTGGCGGTAATAAATCATATAAATAAATATAAAATAATATAATAATAATAATATTAAAATATTAACATCAATAAATTGCCATAGAATGTAAACAAAACCATGTGGCCTAAAATGCGATATTATCGGTGTGACGTTACACACCATTCAGCCGGTATGCAGTGCAGGTTACGGTGTTGGGGGTGTAAACAGGCTTTTGCTTCTTATATTTTGTGGCATTTGTGGGTCATAGATATATAGCGTAAATACTTTATAGGTAATGCCACAATTATTAGTAGTGATGTGGTCATTTTGTTATTACTAACACAAATGTATCTGATTCTTGTCCGTTTTCAACTCCTACGTTACTGGCATAATTAAGAGTCCGTTCTCTGTACACTCCTCGGGTAGCGCTCCGGGGTCGTGTGCACGGGCGTTACGGCTGGAGGCGGAGATTATCGCTCTCCCACTACAATGACTTTACGGTGGACGTATTTAGAATATTTAGATTTAGTGGAGTAAGATCGGCTAGCAATTATGCCGTTTTGTTTTTAAGAAAATATAACCATCTTGTAGAAGGACATTTTTAGTATCCAAAATGGACGTGTACAACTTTTTTTAGTAGGGCCGCATTTTATAAAAATAAAATCAAATTATCGATGCTTGGGACATTATTTGACAATTATTACGTTTTTTGTTACATCGCGCTTGTAAATCAACGATTTTACTTATGTTCGTAGTTTTTTACAGCTTATATAAAAAACTACAGTACTTCTCACGGTACACACCAATAAATAAAAGCAGTATAAAAACGAAAACTAGGTTTAGCGTCGGCATATCCTTTATTAAACATGGGCGCAGATAGAAATGCTAAAATGTTGTACCATAGTCAAATTAATTAAAATTGTATTATTAAATTTCATTGTCTTCACCGATATCGAAAACTAATAATTACAAACAGTGCATTAAAAACATTTACTACAACACTTATTTTCATAAGTTTCCGCTACAAGAAATAACATTGCCTGGCTGTACTGCACTGTTTTTCTCAATATTAACTTAACTTATATCAATTTCTTATAATATTGCCTCATGGGGTGCAAAAACTTTCTATCAATGAAAATAAAAGCATCGAACTCCATAAGATCGATTAATTCAATATTGTCTCAACTAAGAACCTATAGATTATAAGTGACTATGTATTTCTTTGAACTCCGGTCCTGCCTGCATTTACCAATCTCTAACCCCATCCCACTGAGTGAAACACACGTGGTTGCAGCATTTAAAATATATTCGTTTCTGAAGTTGTAGACGTTCGGCATTTAGCATAGAATTTTGAGTAATTTTTATCAATTCGATATAATTTTGGTACCAATTTTCGATTTAAGCCTTTATTTTTAAGTAAATAAATTGAAAATATGACGATTTCTTGCACAGTTTACTCTTTAAATTTAAATAATTACAAACTAATTTTGAAAAAAATATTACACAGCAGCCTTAGGAAACAACTTTGTCTTTCAATTATTTTTTTATTTGAATCGCTATGTTTATTTGTTGTCTAAATAAGTGTTATGGGCCGAGCGTTAAAAATCGGTTTATTTCAAGCGCGCGACGGACTCTTAAAGCCTCGTGTATAATATTCCACACTGTTGATAGGGATATTCCTTGTACTTGTTGAGCGGTTAGCCTAGTACTTATTGGGGGATATGATTGTTTTCAACCATCTTTAAAATGTGTTTCTCAGCTGCTGCAATACGCCGTGTATGCCCTGGACCTTCATCTCTTCCACAATTCGGTTGCAAATTTAACTTGTCACGCTCGCGTTGCACTACCGCGGTAAAAGTAGTGAAACGAAAAACTGCTAAAGCATTTTGTCTTATTTTACCATAAATTAAAACCATATCCATCAACTACGACCAGCTATACACGTAAGCCATTTTTGACATTTGAAAAACTAATGTAAATACGCATATCGCAAAAACGTTAATACCAAATTCAGATTTCAGTATTCTGAATCGCCTACGTGGAGAGAGAGAGAAAGAGAGACAGAGAGCACAACACGGAAACTGCCGTAGCCCAACGATGCAAAGGTTGAGAATATTACAACTGATACAATACAATAATTTTTTAATCGGAAACTATAAAGATCTTACAAAGAATAAATGTTTACGATATTGAGGCATTTTTCATGAAGCATCTATTCCCAAAATTTTTTGGAATTTGTGAATTACCCTGTTATACTTTAAATTTCAAACCAAATACTGACAAATATACGTTTCCTATATATTTTTTTTAACATTGAACCACATAATAATCAGTTATGCTATGTGTGAAATACTTAAATCTAGCAAATTTTTTGTCCAAGTTTGACTGGAGCTGCTTTAAAGTAGGTTACTACTTAACTAGGGGCAGCGTGGTTCTTTGGTAATATCGATCGATAGTAATGAAATTGGTGTAATTTGCATATTAAAGTTATCGTCCAAAGTTTATAATTATGCAAAAAACTTTTATAAATGATCTCTCTGCCCTAAGCTTAATTTTGCAAGTAGATATAATATAGTGAAACATAACATGAAAAAATACTAGTAAGTATATTGTTATATAACAATATATTTTGGGATATTATATTGTCTGTTAAAAACAGAACTTGAACAACTGTGGTTTTAATTAAAATTAAATACGTTTGTTCCAATTTAAATGCCCAAAATGATTATTAGTTAGATTTGAGTATGTTTGCGAAAATGTAACATTTGTTTAACGTCGATAAATGCTTTATTTCTGTTTACAGTACATATAAGAGAACCAGAATCCCAATACATTCAGCAATGGAGGATGCAAATACTGAACTTTTTTTTAATATAACCATCAACATATTTCAAATAAATATGCATGTCCATGGACGTCAATAAGATACATATCTAAATCAAAGAAGAGAACTTTAAATTCAACTGTCCCAAATATGCAATATTTTCACAATATTTCATTTCAAAATCCTAGACGTTTTCTAACAACTATATACATAGCTATGTATGCTAAGAAACATCAGTTTCCGTAAAATTTTCCTTAAATTTCTCTTAGTTTCGCCGAAGCAACTTCAAATAGTTCGTGTATCTAACGTAATAACCTGAGTACACAATAGATTCAATGAAATGGAAGTTTGTAAACATTTTGTAATAAAGTTTAAATCTCGAAAGTAATCTTCTTTCAGAACAGGAAATATAAGGTCTGTCTAGGACAGGTAAAGTAAATTATTGATTGTCAAGCTTAATTCTCGTCATAAATAGTAAAGTATACTTTCTTTCATATTTGTACTTCCAAGGATTAACACTGCTGGCATATCACAGCAGGTGTTCACCTCAACTAGGGCAATTTTAGAGAGATTAACCCAGTTTTTAAAATAGCATCAAGGTATATGCCATAAAAAAGCAAATTATTTTTATAGAATTATTTTCCATTGTAGTTACGTTCTCTGCCACCCTTTTAGTTTCATGCAGTTGGTTTAAAATTATATAAGAACAGCCAATAATCTCAATTATTTATGATAAATTGTAAATTGAACAAAAAATGTTGAAATCTTCACGTATCTCTTTGATTTTTACAGATACTTCTTGTTATTAACCAAGTCTTGAAGAGTATTACTGTCTAAAAAATAAACTTAGAAACCGGGAGAAAGGATTATTTTATCCCTCAATTTTTTCGGATGTATATTTTGTTTTTGGTAATTTTTCGTAAAACTTTTCATTATCTTAATTTAATAACATTTTTAAATTTCAAATTACAAAGGAATAATAATGTTTTAACTCGCTCTAAAGTGTTCTAACTTATTTTATACAGAGGGTCTCTGAATATAGGGCTAGTCCTATGTGCCATTATTGCATAATAAATTTTATCAATGTAAATTCGTTTATTATGGAAAAACCAGAGATTTAAGAAACATATTAATTATTAAACAGTTTTACACTAATTGCTGCATTTCTAAACTTTCTGTAAAATGGTTTTTTTCATTCTGCTCAGCAGTTTGCCACTTACTCTTCGTCAGAATATGTGAATGCAATTTGATGGCGATCTGCCTTATTTTAACATTTCCGAATCGATGAAATCAATGTGGAGGAGAAGCAACTATTCAGTGGCCACCACGCCTCCCCGATTTTAGTTCATTCGACACGGCAGTGTTTAAGGATTTATGAAAGACGACGTTTATTCCGAATCAATTGAGAATATTGTTCAACTGAAAAGGCATATTAGAAATATGGCAGAAAAAAATAAGCAATAATCCCTATTTTTCCTTAATAAACAAAGTTATATTGATAAAAAAATGTATTTGTGTAAAAAAGTAGATGTACTAGTTGAAAATCTAAACGATGCACATTAAAAAAACAGTAAATAACAGCTTTAACACCTCGTTATGAGAAAAACATCATATGAGGTACCACCAGTATTTTTCCAAAAGGAACTTATCCCCTAGTACAAACGGACACCCTGTATATTCTTGAATAGGCCTACCATATAAATATTTTTCTTGATTCATTTTTACTGTACTCACAGAACGTTTTAATAATATCTCTACCCCTCATTCTAATCACAGGGATTAGCCCAGAAGTCGGAGACTTGTGCGGGAGAGGGGGCGGCATATTATTATTAAGCAGGCCGCATTTGCGCCCAGGAACGACTTACGTTGGTAGGCCGTAACCACTATTCAGTGCAGGAATGAGGAAAACCTGGAAAACCTCATTAATTAGGTTTTTCTAGTATAAAATACCTAACTATAAGATTATTTTAAAAGTGTTTATATAAATTGCTAATTAACTATCTAAATATCAAATTCTGCCCTTTGCCCATTGATTTATAAGTTAATTTTACCGTGTCCTATAATCCCCCATCGGTCCCTTGTGGGATATCGGCGTTGCTGTATCCTCCGGTGTATATGTTAATCATTATTTAATTATTCAGTGCACTACAAATCTATATTTCATGCGCTCTATGGGCATTAATCAAATTATTTCCGCCGAATAACTGATAACAATTCTGTTTCCACCTAAAAATACTAATTGTTTTAATTAGATTATCAAATATTGAAATATTTGAATATTCATCAGGATAAGTAGGATTAATTCAGTGGATATATCGATTTTAAAATATTTTCACTAATTTCGGAGCTATCATGTTTGATATTATGAATAAATAAGGGGATTTAACAGTAAATTTGTTTTACGGGTACTTGCCATTAATAAATTTATTTGAAAAACTGACTATGTGAGTTGTCGGTAAATTGCTGTCTCGTTAGCGGAAACGAGTTCCATGAGTGTTATTGTTGTTTGCTAATATAATACGCGTATACCATTACGTTGGTAGTTACGAAAAGTTTACATATATAATCGGTCAGTGGTCGCGCGGTTTAAGGCGTCAGTACTTGAATCGAGGTGACTGGATCGCTGTGGGTTCGACCCCTGCAGCCGGTAGACCGTATATAAGCTATATTCGTGGAGAGATTGGCACCCTCTCTGCGGGTATGGTAGGGTTAAAGAATGTTGACTTGGTTCAATGTGAGAGATTGATACCGGTTGGCATTCAACTACCCCCCTAATTAATGAGGTTTTCCAGGTTTCCCTCATTCCTGCACTGAATGGTGGTTAGGGCCTACCAACGTAAGTCGTTCCTGGGCGCAAATGCGGCCTGGTTAATAATAATATGCTGCCCCCTTTCGCGCACAAGTTTCCGACTTCTGGGCTAATCCCCGTGATTAGAATGAGGGGTAGAGATATTATTATTATATATAAAGCTGTTTACAGGCCTTTTAGGCCCAGAGCTGTGTTATTCTCTTCCACTCCATTCTGTTCTTCACCTTTCTTTTCCAATCGGTTACATTTTTCTCCCTTAGATATATTGCCACTGCCTCTTTCCATCGGTTTCTCGGTCTCCCTCTGTTTTCTTGTAGTTACCTCCCTACACTTTTCTTAACTGTCCTTTGATCTTCCATACGTTCTAAATGGCCTAACCACTGCACTCTTCTGGCTTTTACAACTTCGTCTATTTTTGGTTCCTGGTACATTGCATATATTTCTCCTTACATAGCCTTCCTCCGTCTTCTTTCCCTCTAAAATTCTTCTTAAGATCTTCCTTTCCCACATTAATACTCTTGACTTCTTATTGAGCATCCAAGTTTCACTGCCATACAGCGCTGTCGGTTTCAAAATCTAAATTTTCCTCCTCTAGACAAATTTTTTGATTTCATTAAGTGGTTGACTGCTACCACACATCTGCTTGTTTTTATTATTCTCCTTAATTTCTTGCTCCTCATCGCAGCTGTTATCAGCTGTTTAGTATTTTATAGGGTCATTTTCGATAGCCTAATCAGTTTGGTTGGTATCCCAAATTGTTTCAATATTTTACTTAGTTTATTCCTTTTGATCGAATCATATGCTTTCCTGAAATCCACGAATACGACCATTGTTTTAATCCCTTGTTCATAGCATGTAGCCAGGATTTCCTACATTATGAAGATTTGGTCCGTTGTTGACCTTCCATTTCTAAAACCTGCTTGATACTCTCCTATCTGTAGTTCTGCTACAGAATCTGTTCTGTTTTATTAACGTCGCAATGATTTTACACCCTATATCTAGCAATGATATACTCCTATAGTTTCTGCAGTCTGTTGCATCTCTCTTTTTTAAAATTGGTATAATCATAGCATCTCTCTTCAGGCATACATTCTCTTCTCCAGATCTTTCGAATCACTTTCGTATATTCTTTGTCTTAAATCCTCTCCTGCGTACTTAATGTTCTCTGCTGTTATTCCGTTTTTTCCTGGACTTTTGTTATTCTTTAAAGCTTCTATAATTATGTCTATTTCCTTTTTTGTAGGTTCTTATACTCCCACTGCCTTTTCCCTTACCGGTATCATCTCCGGATCCTCTCCTTCCCTTTCACTCTCTTCATCCAACATAACTGCAAAATATTGCCTCTCATCTTTCTCGCACTTCCGTTTCCTTTCCAATTAAATTGCCACTTTCATCCCTTACAAATATCACTTCGTCCTTTCTCTGTTTCCATTTTTTATCTCTCTGTAAAAGTTACGTATATAATGACGTTCTATTTCATCTATTTTCCTAACATGTTCTGCTCTCTTCTTTTGTCTAGATACTTTCTTTGCCTTTCGTCTTTGTTTCCTATATATTTCCTTGTCCTCCTCTTCTACTGACTGAAGTGCTTTAATCCTTAGCTTATTTCTTTTCTCCGCCTCTCTGATACACTCCTCATCCTACCATCCTTTCTTCCCTGCAAACTCTTTTTTTGGTATTACTTTCTCATTTGTTGTTTGTATAACATTTTTAATGTTTATCCATTCCTCATTTATATTTGCTTCCAAAAGTCTACTCCAACCTTAATTATTGTCACTTAAAACAACAAGTTATTTTATTTATATATATGTGAAAATAATTTATTTAACATTTTACATTTGAAATTATGAACTTCAATACCTGGCATTTTAAGCTAATTTCTCCTAGGTGTATTTTTTTATTGAAAAAATTTCCAACAAATTGATTTTACACAAAATAAACGACTATTTTTCGTAAAAATATTATTCCTCTGACGCAGTAAAAGTTTTTCAGGAGACAACATTAAAAATAACAAACATTTCACTATTTTAGTCACGCGCTTCTATATATTTTTTTTATCAGGTAGGCACAAGTTGAAAACGGAACGTGTTTGCAATGCTTTATTTTCCATAACTGAAATTTGAAAACGGACAAGTTTATAGAAGCTTCCAAATATTCAGTAAATTATAATATGTTTGTACAAAATCTTGTACATTTAATAAATCAAATTAATACAAAGAATTATAATTTGATTTGAAGATTTATTTTCAGTAAACGTGTACCGGAATGAAACTGAAAATGACTCATGTCTGCTATACATTGGGATATTATGTCAACAGAACAAGTACAAATCATTATTTAGGAACTTTATTTTCTCGACAATTGTTTGGTTAACGATGGAATAAATGCTACGATTCCAATAATAAAACTAATTATGAAAAAAAATGTCCAGGATGGCATCAGGTATTAGTAACATTTTAAAGTACTACTTTGCCAAAATAAAATTGCCTTTAGTTATAGGTAGAAGACAACAACAGTAAATGCACTATTGAATATCATTTATTTTACAATTAGAATATTAAAAAAGAGTTCAAAATACTTAATCGTTTTTCTTGAGAGTATTCTTTGTTGTAAAATAGTTTTAATTTTCACGTATTTTACTGTGAAATATAACAACAGTTAACACAAACATATTTGCTAACTTGATCAGAAAGTTATTTTCTTTATTTAGAGTTTTACAGTTTCATTACTGCAATACTTCAACTATAAAACGTATACGTTTTCTTTTTACTTTTTAAGAAACTATTTGTAACACGTATGATTTGAAGTATCTGAACACTGAAAATAGTCGAGTGCGGTAAAGAGTGATATTCGCGTGCGAAGTCAGTAGCGTTACAATGAACTTTAAACCCGTAGAATAGTAAGGTTGCACTCATGTATATGAATCAACAATCTATTTGATCATTGTTGGCTACAGTTGTATCAAGAAGAAGTAACAATAAAATAAAAATTATTTAACATCTCTATGGAAGCAGATAAACAAATTTTAAACTGCCAAACTTGATTTACTTTTAATACATTTGCTATTTTGAGAACGAAAAGAGAGAGAGACGAAACGTCAAACGTCAAAAATACAGAAGTGCGCTACAGTGATGTGATTTTTGTTATGTTTTACTTATTTGCTTAATTCAGTGTGAGATTTTTTAGTTAGGTTCAAAAATATCCCTTGACTGATTCGTTTCGCGCAAGGGCTTATTTAATTGGTCTTTATTTTTTCAGAAGTATCAAAAACCCAATCAAACTAAAGAAAAACTAAAATTATGTAACAAACGAATAGCTTCAGAGATTTTTTTTGTTGTTTCTTTTTCAATCAGATTTAATTTGTTTTATGTTGTATTTTCCCCCTTATCCTGTCAAGAAAAAAACAAACTATACAGTCGGAGTCTAGACGCATAGGAGACCATGCAAGTCTCGTTCCCGTTTGAATTGGTGTAGCTGGTAATGATTTTAAATGCACACGTTTGCACTAGTAGGTCGAGAGAGAACTCGCTCGTATTGCGGTCTCGCCCAAAACGTTTTGGAAAATTTCGACAAATTGCGTCAAATTAAAAGAACTAATAAAAATACCTCTTTCACAATAGTTATTTATGCAACAAGTACAAAAAAGCACTTTTTGTACGAGTTGCATACAATATTTTTTCTACGTTCATGCAAAAACCAAAAAATGTTATTTAGATGCCACTAAGTCTAGGAAAATGTGACATCGATTTGAACGTTTATGTTTGTCATGATGACAAAACGCTATTGTAGAGTGACAGATGAATCCAATAAACATTTTATTGCACTAGTGCAATAAAGAACCACTTTTCCCACTAAATATAGTTCAATAAAGTTTGGTTTTTTGCATGAACGTAGAAAAATCATATTTTGACACTTAAATAGTACAGTAGAACAAGTCGGAAGCGCATAGAGAACGACATATGCGAATGATTTTGGAAAAGAACGTGATCAGCTCGGAACAAAACGGTCCGCGATGCTCCTAGACCGGGACCCATAATGTCTTTCCCTCTTAATTGAGCAACTACCCTTGGACTTGGAAATAAACAAATAATTATAAGAAACTTCTTAATACAATTTTCTTCAACATTTTGATTTTCTACATTTAAGAATAAAGAAATAAAAGGAGCAGTGTTAAAGTATTAATCACAGTTTTATTCATTAAAAGCCCCCTCCCACGAACGAACCAACGAACCGTCATACGAATGAAACCAGTGAATATTAAACATATTTGAATCAAGTTTAAAAAATGTATATGTGCTTTTCAATTTATACTTCTAAAATTCCGTAATAAGAAGAGCGCATCATAACGAAACTCCGTGATTATATTCAAATTCTTTAATTTGTTTTTCCGTATTCGCCAAACTTTGCTGTGTCGGATTAGCCTGCGGCTAAAAATGTGTTTTTCAATCCAACTTCCCTAATAATTATCCTTCCGGTCCGTAAACTGGATTTAATATTATATTTTCGGGACATGTATTCCCTTCTTCATTATTATATCGCCGACTGCGCACTACGGCAGGGTAAATTTTGTAGCTGGTATTTTAGAGATACAAAGTTTAAAATTGCTAAACCACTTGTAATTTATAAAACTGTTTGCTTTGACTGTTTGATTTTACATAATATTGTTATATTCTAAATTGTATGCAGCACAAAGTATGATTGGGTCATTAAAACTACATCAAAAGCTAGGAATTATATTACATTCCAACAAAAGAGGACAAAACATTGTGATATGGACATTAATATCTAAATACCAAATAATTGTTTCATATATTTTCAGGTATTAACAATATTGTGTGAAACTAACTACTCAGTGGACAAAAGCCCTAACCTGCGTTGAATTACACCCACAATATCTACCCATATATTCCTTATTATTAGCTTTTGTAACATTTTTTTACTGTTTAAGAAAGGTATTTTAAGCTAATATGTATCAAATATCCTACAATTCCTATCAATGAAGTCATATGCATGCTCTCTGATACCAAACATCTAGGTATGCTAATGAACACCCACAGACAAAATTCTATTCAATAATTATCTAAAAAATGTATTCTATTTACTAACCTGATATACTCTATACATGGAGTGGGACAAAAGCTAATAATAAGGAATATATGGGTAGATATTGTGGGTGTAATTCAACGCAGGTTGGGGCTTTTGTCCACTGAGTAGTTAGCTTCACACAATATTGTTAATACCTGAAAATATATGAAAAAACTATACATAAAAGGTACATTTTTATTTATTTTAGTAGGTCGTTATGATACTTGACAGTTAATCAGTTTGACGCTGTCGACATTATTTAATTTCATTTTGACATTTAATTTCAAATAATTTTAATTTATTGGTATAATAATTTTTATAGTTAGATATTTGACTCAAGTTAAAGGAGGCCACCTGATGAAGCAATCCAAAAAATGCAGAAATAGATCAGATCTCATCTATTGTGGTTGAATTTCGAGTTCCCACTCCATGTATAGAGTATATCAGGTTAGTAAATAGAATACATTTTTTAGATAATTATTAAATAGAATTTTGTCTGTGGGTGTTCATTAGCATACCTAGATGTTTGGTATCAGAGAGCATGCATATGACTTCATTGATAGGAATTGTAGGATATTTGATACATATTAGCTTAAAATGCCTTTCTTAAACAGTAACCAAATAATTGTGTCTAAATAAAACAATCAATTACCTACTAACGAAGCCATGACCGAGTTAATTGTTTCAACATAAAGAAGCCGCTTTTATAGGCAAATTTTCAATGAATTCATACAAAAGTAAGAAAGTTTTCTACAGAGTGTATAACAGTTTCCAGGCTAATGTCATTTAGAATAACAAAAAAGCATATAAAATCTCAAATTTTACACGTCAATGTACATGGAAAATATTGTATACATTATAAACATTATCAAATACCGCAGAATTAATGTGAATCATTGTACACAGTGATAAGGTAAATCTCACGGTTTTTCATGTTCTCTACCGCATTATCCCTAAAATGTTCCACCTACTGGGTGGATTTTGTTTGTGCATCTAAAGATGCACCCACCTAGTAGGTCGAGGGTCATATTAGCATTAAGCTAAAAAATATAATGCTGAAATTTAATAATTCCCTTTAACTTTACTAACACACGTCAACTAATACTAAATAATGGCAATTTTATTAACTTGAAGTCTATTGTTTATGGTGATTTCATTATTTGCCATCATTTGTATGTAAGATTTATGCAAAAATCTTGCAAAATTGTGAGACAAGAAATTTGTAGAGACTCGCAAAACAAGACTTTAAACAAACCTGCAAGATGTTTTATCTCAGCTAACACTAGTATAAAATTTAATCTATTTATATTTTTCTGTGTAGCACGTTTTTCGAAACTGAAATACAAAAATTGTTAAAACTCGCACCTCCGTTAGGTACAGTCGATGTATTCTGTGAAGTTTCAACTCCACAATTTTCCAGCGGATGCCAATCAATCTTAGTTAATATGTTTGATATTTTGATTGCGTGCATGTGACATGCGAAATTTAAACAGATATGATACGGTGCTCCCGCGAATGACTACAGTCAATATTTTAGGAGAGACGGACACAAAAAAAACGTCACACCGTCAACACAGCCTAACAACAGTTCAATTAAAAACGACATGGATTTACATGGGCCGTAATATACGATAAAATTTATGACGCGCACTCCCAGAATGGCATCTATCAATTCCGGATTTGAAATTTGTTTTTATTAGGCCAATATTAAAACGAAAGCCAAATCCGATAATTTACTACTGCCGTGAAATTGTTGTGAAACTAGTCAGCAAAATATAGTAGAACAAAAATACCTTTAATTACCATTTGGACATTATTTTATGAATTAAACTACTAATATTTATTGCTGAAACACTGAAGGTCAATGAATAGAAGGGCAAAGGTACTTTATTTAACAAATGTATAATCAAAAAAAGAAGAAAACTACAATAATTTGATACAACTTGATACTAATATAAATAATTATTGTTAAGCATGGATCGGTCAGTGGTAGCGCGGTTTAAGGCGTCAGTACTTGAATCGAGGTGACTAGATCGCTGCGGGTTCGACCCCCGCAGCCGGTAGACCGTATATAAGCTATATTCGTGGAGAGACGGGCACCCTCTCTGCGGGTATGGTAGGGTGGAAGAATGGGTCAGTGTGAGAGATTGATACCGGTTGACATTTGACTACCCCCTTAATTAATGAGGTTTTCCAGGTTTCTCTCATTCCTGCACTGAATGGTGGTTCAGGCCTACCAACGTAAGTCGTTCCTGGGCGCAAATGCGGCCTGCCTAGTAATAATATGCCGTCCCCTCTCCCGCACAAGTCTTCGACTTCTGGGCTAATCCTCGTGATTAGTATGAGGAGTAGAGATATTATTATTACAGAGGTCGTAACTGACAAAATCTTCATTCTGACATACTGCCTGGATTGGGTAATTTTCTCTGTCATCAATTTTTGAATTTTTAACAAAAATATTATTTAACATATTATACATCATAAACGAAAATAATACGACTTTCGGTTTTCAGTAAATCTTGAGCATTATAACGACTAGGTAAAAGATACACGTAAACAAGTATTAGAGTTAAGATTGACAGCTACATAAAAAAAATATGGGTACCTGACCTAACCAGAACCATTGAAACGCCTACACACATATGAAAAATATACAATATTTCAAAGCATACCTTTATATTTCCTTTTTTCCAAATGCTTGATAGAACATTTAAAATTAACGGAGAAAGCCCCGTCCGGACTAAATAAAAATACTTTATGCAACAAGTTATACAAAACCAAGTTTAATGATCTCCTAAGGGGGTGCTTTATATTTTAGGGATAATGTCACACATTTGTGGTCATAAATTAACAAAAATTAACTATGCCCCCTGTAATACACATTTTATTTCGCATAACTCGGAAATATTACGCTTTATATGTTACCTACTTTATAACGTAAAAAGGAAAGTATAATTGAGTACTCAAAGAATCGACTACGGCATTTAATTTAAAATGAATTAACTATAATATTGCATTATTCTATTGAAATTGAATACTTACTCTAAAATACCGTAAAGAGTTCAAAATAAAACGCTCAATGTATAAATTGATAATGTTAAAATCGTGTAGTTTCTACCTCAACTGGTGGTTTTTTCAAAAATTCATTTGGTTTATCTCCAGTATTTTTGCTTTATTTGGTTTATAATTTCTTGATTCTACTTTCAAATATGAAGTAAGTTTACCAAACTTAGAAATATTAATATCTTTGTACAATTTCAATATTGATTCATGGAATATTTTGTTCAGATCGAAGAGGCAGCGAACCGTTTTTCCACATTGAAAAAATACGACAATTTTCTGTAATCACTCCTTCTTCTGTACCCCTTTCTTCACCAGTTATCGAATTCCACTAATTTATTCTCATATACTTTTCCTTTTCGCTGATAACAGACGTAATGTTGCTTCTTGGGTTTCTTGCTGGATTTCTGCCAGAATGAAGAAATTCCCAGCATTCTCACTCATTGTTTGTGTCGATTTTGCAAATTTTCTCACTCTTGTTGACAAATAAACTAATCCATACCAGAGAAACGAGTCCAAGACTTTCTACTGTTCAAATGACAATCAATATTCTTGATTAAAATAAATATGTAAAATATAACGTTTTTCAAAACCATAATTTTTCACCTGCTCTCTCATGGCTCTCGTTCTTCTAATTGACCGGTTTGGACCGTTTTCGTGAATAAAACATTTACATACATTTGGGAAATTAACCAGCATTTAATCTTCTCGAAAAAATGTAACTACATTAATTAATAACTACACACCACCTATTCAATTTATCATTATTTCACAATTTGATACAATCGGTGATAAATTTAACATCCAAAAATAATGTGGTCATCCGTATTGAAATAGTAGTTGACATCAGGACATTAAATTATTAATAAAAAATAAAAGTGGCCCCAGATTGGAGCGTTGGGAGACCCCTAAAGGTTAAAGAAATGTGTCAGTTTGGAAGCCACGATACTGTAATCTCAATCCAAGCTTACCACGTTAAAGACAATCCCGGCATCCAAAGACTTAATAGTATATTGATTACATTCTCAAATGACCACATACCAAATGATTCCACAATGAATAGCTGTAACTAATTTCCAATAAGAATTGCAGACAAATGAAACGATCCTTAAATAAAAAAATATTATACCTAGATAATAATAATAATAATAATAATATCTCTACCCCTCATTCTAATCACAGGGATTAGCCCAGAAGTCGGAGACTTGTGCGGTAGAGGGGGCGGCATATTATTATTAAGCAGGCCGCATTTGCGCCCAGGAACGACTTACGTTGGTAGGCTCTAACCACTATTCAGTGCAGGAATGAGGAAAACCTGGAAAACCTCATTAATTAGGGGGGTGGTCAAATATCAACCGGCATCAATCTCTCACATTGACCCAAGCTAACATTATTCCACCCTACCATACCCACAGAGAGGGTGCCAATCCTCTCCACGAATATAGCTTATATACGGTCTACCGGCAGCTGGGCTCGAACCAACTCCGTCTAGTCACCTCGATTCAAGTACTAACGCCTTAAACCGCGCGACCACTGACCAATCCGATCCGAGATGTATGAGTACACCAGATTACCAGATATTGAACTAAATAGTATCTGAGATATTTCCATGATTTCGTAGGTATATTTCCAAAGCGATTTCAGTTGAGCTTCAATTTTCAGCACCGAGCAATTTTTAGAGCACAAAATGAAAAACAGCGACATTGTTTGCCCCCACGTGTTACCATGTGATATGCGTGACGAAGACTGAGATAATAAACTCTCGCATACTTTCAGTTAAGTTTAAAATAGAGCAGTTTTTTCCCTTTCTTGTCGCCTGAAAGAAATTTATTTGAATGATACGCACATTCTCACTTATATTGATTCGTTTTTCTTAGTAATGAAGAATACAGACCTAAGGCTCGAAAAAATAATTTTGTAATGGACTGAAAGGAAATACAGCGAATCAATACTTTTAAAATAAATTGCTTACTACTAAATTGCTCTTCTTTTTTAAGCGTCAGCTTGTGACAGACCAGTGACTCATGAAATTAATTCAGACTTACACTCTTATCCCCGAATTTCTTTAAAATTCATTGGTGAAAAAATACTTGGTTCGGTGTCGGTTCGACAATGAAAAGACCGCTCAAAATAAAAACAAAATAGATACTTAGTTTCTTAAAAAAGTTGTTAACGTATTCACTGAAAACCCACTGATAGTTGAAAATTCACTTTCATGCTCGAAATGTGTATTTTTTCAAATAAAATCGACCTGCTCCAGATTTTTAACTAAACTTTCCCTTTGACTGAATTTGTGCCATACTTTAGGTGTGCGCAGATACTACACTGCTGCATTACTACAATAATATAACGACAGTAACATTAATCGTTAATCCTGATGCGTCCACAAAAGAGAATTGTTTGCATTCGGAACAAACCTGAAGTTGTAAAACTCCTGTTATATCCCAGAGAACTACGTCCAAACTATGTTTTATTGGTTACATCGCGGGAACTTTCCCATGCCAAATAAAGCTACAATGTTCAATATAACTTTTCCGGGGACGCCGCAATGGCAATAATTTAGTGGATGTTATTGGTTTTATTTGTATTTGGTTAAGTGTACTTTTGTTGGTTTCAAATTGCTTTGAAATCAATCTGTTTTATGGATAACCTTTTCATTCGATAACAACTGCGCGGTAATTGCCATTTTACGGACTGGTATTTATTTACCCTTAATTGAGCTTCATTAAAGGTGAATATTACGTTGTACAGGGTGTCTCAAACTCGATAGTATAGGCCTACTGTGAGCAAACAAAATATTTAAATAAAATTGGAAACACGTGGTGTTAATAGATCAGGGTCGATAATTATCAAAAAAAAATAATAGTAGGATGACACTCATTGGAAAAGAGAATACAACAAAAAATGAAAGGAAAAATAATTTACGGGAGATCTGAGGTCGGGAAGTGGAAGGGGGTGAGTTTTTAAGGGTAAAAAAACGGTTTATCTCGATTTCTGGCAAAACTACAAGTCCTATGGAAAAAAGATAGATGGCAAAGTTGTAGGTAATAAAAAGATCTACAACTTTTGTATTTACACTTCTCAACACTCAAAATTTATGTCAAAAATTCAAATAACCAAATTTTTGGAAATTTGGTGAAAAGTTACTTTTTGATGTCCCAAACACACTGTAATTTTTTTGATTTAAAATATTTATTTTTTCACCTTATTTTGACTTAATATCGAAAAAGCACCCTAATTTTCAATCGAAAATTCTCACGTCAAAATATCTGCTTTTTTAAAAAAGTCGGTGGGCTTTTTGTTCGTTGAAATCTCTACTTTCTGATGGTGTAAAAAAATATACATTACTATGGTAAATGTTCTCAGAAAATGCAAAGAAACGAAAAAATATTGTAGATGTCTTATTAACTTATTTGGTTGTTAATTACAGTAGTATATTTTGACTTGCAATTTTTACAATCTTACGTTTTTCGAGTAATTAAAGAATACATTTTAATATATAGCTCAAAATTGTACAAAATGATTAAAAAAATTCGGATCCGCTGTTCAATGTATGTCGATAAAAATAAGGCCCAATTAAATGCCTACCGCTGATGCCGCTTAATAATAATAATAATAATAATAATAATAACTCTTTATTTTCCTTTAAGATATGCGGATACATATATAGGAATAGTCAATTAATCACTTAAAACTAAAACTCATTAAGATCATAAAAACATCTATCGGTTAAAAACAATTTTAATTTATATTTAAAGGATTTAAAAACTTGGATTTGCCTAATTTCCACTGGTTAGTGGCTAAAACCGTGCAAAACTAAACAATTAGTATAATTTAAGTATATTTTATATTTATAGTACGTTATATGATAATAATCTTTATGCCTGGTATTTATTCCATGAATAGTACTTTTAGTTGGAAATTCGTAACGATGCAGATACACATAGGTACACAATTCAAAAATAAAAATTCCTGTGAGTGTTAGCACTCCATATTCCTTAAATAAACCTCTACACGTATGATACCTTGGGACACTCGCTATACATCGTAAAATCTTTTTTTGAGCAATAAATACATCTGGTGCCAGAGTAGAATTGCCCCAGAAACACACACCGTACCTCAACCGGGATACCACTTGGGCGTAATACAAATTGATAAGTTGATCCTTACCAAGAACTGGGTTTAAGCTTCTAAACAAATAGCACAAAGAATTTAATTTTGAAACTAGTTTATTACAATGTTCCTTCCAATTCAAGCACGCATCTAATCTAAAACCTAGAAAAGTTATTGCATTGTCGGTGTCTGACAAAGAGGTATTGTGCACTTTAATATTCATTTTAGAACAATGTTTCTGATAGTTATGAAATCTCACAATTGATGTTTTAATAGGATTGAAATATAAAGAATGAGCACCAAACCAATTACCCATTTCCTGGAGAATTGAGTTACATTTTTTCTCCACTGCATCATCCGTTCTTTCTGATATAATTAATGAAGTGTCATCGGCATACATAACAAGGCCGTCACAATTAACATAATGTGGAAGGTCATTAATGTATAATAAAAATAAAATTGGTCCCAATATTGAACCCTGTGGTACTCCTGTGCTCACCTCTTTATATTCCGAATTCACTTTTCTCGTAGAGCCCAAGTGGGAATAACTCAGACTAACGTATTGAAATCTTTTCTTTAAATATGAAGACACCCAGTCATACGTTACTCCTCTTAAGCCATAGTGAAACAGTTTCAACAACAACTTATTGTGGTCAACGCAGTCGAAAGCCCTGCTGATATCACAAAATATACCAACAGGGCTCTCCCCTGCCTCCACACACTCGACAAGTCTTCCATATAGCGAAAATAAAGCTGTATTAGTTGACTTACCCGCACGAAATCCATGCTGTGTCTCTGTAAAAATTTCGTACTTATTGATAAACCTCAAGAGTCTGTCTTCAAAACAGTATTCGAAAATAGATGATGGAATCGACACTGGTCTGTAATTCTCTATATTTCTATTATCACTTTTTTTGAAAATAGGTACAATTTTATTAATTTTAAGACTCTCTGGGAAAGATCCTGTAGAAATAGATAAGTTAATTAAATAACATAGAGGTTTTATAATTGAGGATAATACATATTTTAAAACAAACACCGGAATATCGTCGAAGCCTGAAGATTTTTTGTTTTTTAACCTACTTGTTAATAACCACAGCAACTCATCACACGTATATGGTTGAATAAAAAAATGAGGGATATTGTCGATTATGTTGTTGATACTTTGCAGAGTCTGTTACTGGAATATTTTTAATTATCTCCTTAGGAGCATTTATGAAGTAATCATTAAAAAGCGATGCTACCTGAAATGGGTCAGAACATAAATCACCTACATTTGTTTGTATTTCAATATTTTTTCTGTAATTCGATTTTCCAGAATAGTCCGAGATTATGTTCCAGGCGGTACGCACTGGATTATCTGAAGAAGCTATTTTATTCTGATAAAACAACTTTTTAGTTTTTCTAACCAAACCTATGTGAGCTTTTTTTGCATCCTTATATACCGCGGCTTCATACATTGACTCCAAAATGGCCTTGGTTTTGGACTGGATTTACAATCTGGGGATTTTCAATGTACCAGTAGTGTTCGTTGCGCCTATTTGGCAAATCATTCATTACTGACAAATCGACTTTCGTCCGTCCAAAGAAAGTGCCGAAAGAGGTTCTGATCAACAGTTTATACATTTACTACAATTTGAGCTATAAAATTAAGTCTGTTTTCAATATGACGCTCAGACAAATACTCTAAATTATGAATTTTGTAGTCATGATACCCACTGGTCTTTAAAATTCGTTGAACGGTTGATTTATTCAAATTCAATTCCCCGTTAGCTTGCCATATAGGATTTCGTGGATTTGGTTCGAAATACTGTAACAGTCCAGCTGTATTAACGTTGTCTCTTACAGTTCAATCAATTATTTGATTCTTCTGAACAGAAAATACATCTTCATTTTTTCACAAGGTCGCCTCCAATCTTGTAAAGGTTCTATGATTAGGAATGAGACGCTGTGGATACCTTTCTCGATATAATTCTACAGCTTTTCTTGATTTTTTTTGACTCCCTGTACAGTATGTTTTTAAATATGCACTTACCTCTACAGTTAAAAAATCTAAAACGTTTCCGACATTGATAGAAGAGACACGAAAATGTTACGGATCTGTTAAGTAAGAGAAAGGAATACTTATTTATCGATCAGTTGAAACTGAAACTGAAAGGACTAGTTCGGTAACCAATAAATCCAGTATCGAGCAGGTGTCGAAATGTGTTACAATTTGTAGTATTATAGAAAACTATACGACACTCGAGACAACACTGAGTTAGAATCCCACTTCAGACTCCTGAGCCATCTTATTTTTATGTTCTTATACGCTTAGGTACAGGAAACTTTATCGACTTTTGTTTAAAAATATGCAATATGTTGGCATTATTATTACTCCAGACTTGCAAAGATGCTCATGTAAATATACGTAATAACGTACCACAAGCAGAATATTAAAATATTTCTCTCTTATGAGTCTGTCGTCTTTTTTCAGGATAGAGGACATTATTTCTTTTACTAAACTTTGGCAATAAATTTATAAGCATAATAAAAGTAAGAACAATTACTTTACTTCATTTTTGAAATCAATTTATTTCTTTGGTAATCGTATTCAAAAAATTCACAGATACAACGTTCAGAACACCCTGTACCTTTAACATAAAAATCAGATATTGATATATATCATGCAAATAAACCTTATTTTAATCTAAGGAAGCTAACATTAAAGCATGGCCCATTATTTTGTAAACACCCTGTATATAGGTAACTGCTTTAATGTTAATGCTCTCTGATTGTATTTGAACATCAAAAATTTCTATATAAAGTCACAGAAAACAATACTTGACAGAAAATATCATTATTACTCCCTTTACAAATTATTTTATGCAGCTTAAAAGCATCGAAGAAAATAAATAGAAGATTTGCTTATTATCGGAAGGTACTAGGAAAAGTTGTAGATTTTGCAGTAAACTATAAAAGTTATTCTTTTAGATAACTACGCTTCGGAACAAAACAAGCATAAAGTAAAATGCAGTCGACAAAAGTTGCTTTATTATCGTATTCTTTAGATTATAATGACACTGTAAATACTTTCTGATTTTATATTTTTTACTTATTGACGTATTTGGAGATACTGTAGATGATTTCTATTTATGTTATTAATTCCTCAATTTTATTTGACCTTAAAACTTGCGTGAGTAGTGTAGAATTTCTGCTGCATATTTCCTACAGGTTCTCGATTCTGAAATCATGACATAATATCCAAATTGTATTTACATTAAAAATACAACCATTTTGATGTTACTGATGTTTAGTTGGAGATATCAGAGCGATTTAGATGGTGACTAATTAAATAGTGTTTAGTTGAGTTGTAATTAGTATCCAGTAGTGTACAGAGTAGTTAATAAAGATAAGTGATTAATTAACGGATTATTCTTCTGCCAGAAGAAAAAGACAGGTTAGGAAATCCGTGGCAATATTTTTATCAAAGACCAAAAATATTTAAATTTGGACAAGCCAAATCCATGAATTCTACGATAGAAAAACTAAAACAAGGATTCGCAACTCCTGATTAAGCCTTCCATTTATATATAGAATGGAAGTTCTTAAAATACACTACTGCGGTTTTATCACTACAGTCCCAAGCCGTACAAGCATCGTAACAATATTTCTTCGTAAAAGAATTGAGAGAATAGAAACTAGACCGCTACATGAAACCTTCTTTAATCAAAGTAACAGCTGCTTGATTAAGGAACTGTTTCTTTAAATTTAATGAGAACATTTAGATATACACTTGACAGCAAGTGTACAATGAAAAAGTTAAATGGATTTTTTATATTAGAAGCAAGTTGTAGGAAATTTATTCATGATGTGACTACTCATTTTATTAACAAATAAATATAGAAATGTATAGTGTAGCCACTGTAGCCTGTTTAAAATTAATATATTCAATATCCAAAGAAATACCTATTTTGGGAACTTGGGAAGAAGTACCAATATTTTACGCAAGTTGTTATGTAAAACCTTAAAGAAATTTGACGTTCTCAACAGACAAATAGTACAGAAGAAACTCAGTCAGAAGTTAGAAATATTAACGAGACGAATCCTCGTATGGAATATAATGAGAATAGAAGAATAAGTGCAAACCAAGAATACAATAATTCTTAAACAAAACATCGATGATGAAAAGTAGGTAATATTAAAAACAAAGTAAAAGGAAAAAAGTACTAACTCAAGCAAAGTCAGTAAATTTGGTAAGAGATGTAAGTAGTTAATTTTGTCCTGCCAAATGAAGTATAGAATCAATGTTATCAATGCAAGAATTGGTGGAATTAATTATGCACTAAATTATTATGCACCAGGAAATTTTAAATGCGAGTTGTGAGCTCTTGGATACTTAGGTTGACAAGAGTGATAGAATCTGCTCTAGAATTCTCTGAACAACATTTTGCAACATCCCGAACTCGCCGAGAACGGGTGGATCTTGCACCACGACAACGCGCCAGCCCATTCCTCGTTCATTGTGCAAGAATTTTTGGCAAAAAAGACAATCCAACGTTGCCGCACCCACCCTTTAGCCCGATATTGCCACCTACGATTTTTTCATTCCCCAAGATGAAGTCGCACCTCAAGGAAACTCATCATGGCGGCGTACAGGAGGGCAAAGTAACTGTGGTGCTGAAGGGGTTAACTGCGGAGGATTACTAAGGGTGCTTCCAATCGTGGGAACAACGTTGGAATCGTTGTGTAGAGTTGGAGGGAGACTATTGTGAAGGTCGATAATAAAATTTTGGCGAAATTTAATTTGCTTGTTTTTTCATTGATAAATTCCCGGAATAGTGGTTTTTAGGCTTTCACGGCCAGTACTGTAATTGGATGATGGTGATTTTCCGGGTTGTTATGCCGTGACCTCGGTAACTAGTAGCTGCCAGAAACAGAGTTAAAATGCACATCCCTAGCATTAGCTGGGATACTTTTACCTGCCCTGGTTGTTCTCGGGCTAGGCTCTGTGGGGACAGATCCGCTATCGGTGTCTCTGGGCCTGTCCATATATTGATTTCGGTTCCTACTGTTGGTATTACGACTGCTACGGTCGGAACCGCTTCTCGGATACTGGTGGTCCTCCGAGGCGTTCCGTAGCCGCCGCTGTAACTGGTCGCATCCCATGCTTCCAAACGTTTCGCCGCTCTTCACTGTCGGCATATTCAGTGGTGACTCTGCAAGAGCTTCGCCGCGACTGAGCATCCTCAGTCGCGACAGAGCCTAGCCCGAGAACAACCAGGGCAGGTAAAAGTATCCTAGCTAATGCTAGGGATGTGCATTTTAACTCTGTTTCTGGCAGCTACCAGTTACCGAGGTCACGGCATAACAACCCGGAAAATCACCATGTATCAAAATTCCCGGAACTTAATTGCCACACCTCCTATTATATATCAATGGAAAGATAAAAAAACACGATTTCAACTGGCTCATGGCCACCTATGGTTTATATTTAAAAAAAAACACAACTTTACGTTATCTCAAAAATTAATAAAATTACAAAAAAAATAGGCACGCCTATGGACTCTACTCAAAAAAATGTCTGAAGAATGTATTAATTAATTTTTCCTAGCTTTACAAACAATCAAGTTACAGTACAAGTTATGCAGGTACGGAAAAGTGAAAAATTTGAAATTTTGTTTATTACGAGAAAACAACATACGGTCATTTTAATTTTCTCTTTAAAAAAAATGAGATCGAGAGTTCTATCTTCTATGGTTAACGAGAGCCTATAAACACATCGAAATTTGCCCACCCTGTACATATTCCAACAAATAATGTTTGCGACTTAAATAAGTTCGTGTTAAGAAATACGAATCGTTTGTTACACCTTAATCTAAATCTAGAAAAATGCAAGAGCTCCTAACTCCTCCGCTTAAATCCCGGTTTATTTAAATTAAATGGAAATTAAAAACATTTAGATAAAGAAAGTACACATTTAGAGCAGGTACATAACTTAATATAAAGGTAAATACAGGTAATTGGGCCGTGGAAAGGGAAAACTTTGTTGGCAGGAACTCCGGGAACGGCCAAGAATCCGATGCTAATTATCAGGTATGAATATGTTATCTCGTTACCTTATGGTTAATTAAATTCCTGAGCCCCACGAGATCGTCAAGTCGGGCTCCTCCGGAGGATGATCCGGATGTATTGCATAATCCGGGTTTTATTAATCGATACTGATTGACAGCTAATAACCAAGATATTACGGGGACCGATGCCAGTCCCGGCAAAGACGCTATTCTGTGTTATATGTGGGGAAGCAGTTTATGTTGATATTAGTTGACGTAAATTAATATCCGTAGAGAGCCGTCCAAAAAAGTCGTGGGGGCTATCGATCACGACAGCGACGAGGAATTTCGGTGGATATCTAGGAGGACACTTTAGGGAATTTATTGCTAGGATTCTGGGAGACACTCAACCGTGACAATAGGCCTACATTAGGACACAATTGTACACAAATACAAGCAGAAGTAATTCCTTCTTGCGCGATGTGAAACGTTTAGAAAACGTCAGCAATATCTCAGATATCTTCGAAACATCAGCAAAAAGGTTTACAAACCTATGGTTTATCTATAATAATAATAATGATTATTATCCAAAAGACAGTACAACTGTATAGGAATGGTCACAAGTAAATATTACAAACTAATACAAACAAACACAGATATGTTACACAGACTTAAGTGGCAAGGTACTCGTCCAGTGTACATAGAAATTTCTCAATCAAAAATGCTTTTAATGCTTTTTTAAATGAATTTAATGTAGCACATTTTTTTAAGTCTGGTTTTAATTTGTTAAATAAAATTCGTCCCATACAGTTGGGAGAGTTATAGGAAATCCGTCGTTTATTAAATGGCACGTGTAACTGATTTCCTTGTCTGGTATTGTGCGTATGCATATCCTTAACACAAATAATTTTTTTTCTATTTAAATAAACATACAAACACATTTCGAATACAAAAAGTGCTGGCAGTGTTAAAATTTTACATGAATTAAAAAGGGCCTTACAAGTTTGTTCGGAAGAGAGACCAAACATACATCTAAGAGCTCTTTTTTGAGCTATAAAAACGGCCCCAGCATGAGACGAGAGGCACCGAACGCAGATCCCATATCTCAGACGTGACTCCAATTCTGCATAATACAGACATATTAACTGATCAACATTTAAAATGCTACGCAAAGTTTTAAGTTGATACGTTACTGAATTACATCTTTGAATCAAACTATCGCACTGTGAGTGCCAATTTAGACGTACATCCATCTGTAGACCAAGAAATCTCACACTATCAGAACAATGAACAGGTACATTAAGTGATTCACAATGTTTTTGACCGCTATGGAATCGTAATAATTGGGATTCAAGAACAAAAATGCTGTGAAAACCACTCACCCATAACTGACAGTACATCATTACATTTATTAATCAAATTTGTATCCAACTTATCAGACAGAATTATTGAAATGTCATCTGCATATAAGGTAAAACATGCTTCATTAGACAAGCTTGCTAGATCATTAATGTACAGCAAAATAAGGACAGGACCCAAAATAGAGCCCTGTGGAACACCTTGTGATATGCTTCTTGTGTCTGAGTGAACACCACCCACCGACACAAATTGGGTTCTATTAAAAAGAAAACTTTTTATCCAGAGCAATGCTATACCTCGGTTGCCGTATCTTTCTAGTTTTTCCAATAGAAGATTATGATTTACACAGTCGAATGCCCTGCTGAGATCACAGAATATCCCAATAGGACACTCTCCTGCATCTAAAAAATCCAATACACGATTAGAATATGCATGGATGGCCGTAGAGAAGGGAATAAAAACAACAGCCATAACAACATCAATGGCAATATATAATTTAAAATATGAAGTATATAATAATGAATGATAATGTGACTGTTTGGAAAAAAACAAATACTAATATAAATTTTGATTAAATATTGAATGTTATTATGTAATTTGAAATTATTACTTCCCAGCAAGAACCACGAGTAGGTAGGAGCGTTCGCTGCCAGGGGGATGGTATTAGGATTGGGTTGGGTAACATAAAGAAAAAAAACTAATAAGTAATAATACACCTCTTTAAAAAGAAAACAAAATAAAAAATTATAACAGAAAACAATTATACAAAAATATTATTCTGATATATTTATATCCTAGCGATATATAGCAATAATATGTCCTACATAACACTGTAAAAGAACACATTACTTATACATTATAATAAGAAAACCACACTAGCACTAACAGTCACTCAATTTTTATGAGATGTTCAATGCATTTTTTCCAATTGATGTAATGCTGATGTAATTGATTCACCTCGCTTCTTATAACATCTGTAACTGTTTTGTCAAATGTTGGAAAAGTATTATTTCTTTGAAAGTCTCTTTTTAATTGGCCCCATATTAACTTAATGAGATTAGAGACGCAGTAGTATGGAAGCAATCGTAGAAAGGTATGTCTCTGAGCCGTAGCCATCTCATCAATAACGTATTTCTTTGTAAAATTATTACTCTTGGCTATATACAGCAACATATTTTTCTTCATTAGCATCGTACGCAATGGTATAGATTTTAAAAAATGTTTGAATATTCTATTTTTGTCCCAGTATCTTGAATACTTTTTGAAGGTCTTGAATGGTATGGAGCGTTCTCTAGTACTATTATTAATTAAGGCGTTTTTTTCAAATGTTCTCTGTTCTCCCTCATTGTGTTTTAGTTGTTTGTAATCAGAATAGATCAGCGTCTATTAAATGTCAAGCCAAACGACAAGAACGTTTAAACTGACACTAACTTACCAGATAATTGTTATTTAAATTGTATGTAATACGTTATGAAACATGATTTTATGTAAGGAGTGCAAGTTATCGAGTATCGCACTTTTCATAACTGATTACATAATAGTTTTCGTAACCAGTTGCATAATGGTTTCATTATATAATTAGTTACATAAAATACATCGGTTTGACACTTGTTTCGATAACAAAAGATGTTACTTTATATGTCAAATTTAGAAAAATAGATTTTATACTCTTCGGCATTATTAGCCCTCTTTTTCTTTTCTTTGTTGAAGAACCATTAACATTTTCTAAGTAAACAAAAGTACCTACCAAGTTTCAAATATTTTTTTTTTGAAAAATATGTGGTACAAACTAGTTATAATTATTTTTTCTAAATAAATTTTGGTCAGCAGTACTTAAACTGCAAATTAAATATATTTCTCAAATTGTTGTCTATTCTATTTGAACATAGACTATATCTAAGGTAACTAGGTATTTTCAATCTTGTTTCGGGAGATTCAAGAACGACATCCGCCCTCAAAAGCCCACTTAAGACGAAACATTTTTTTATAAATTCACACAGGAGACGCTGAAAACACTCGAGTCGGCGAGCCCTCAATATGTGCAGAGATCAATGGTTACTAGTGACAGCCAAAGGGAATGTAAAGCTGAAGATAACGCTAACTTTCTGTGTTGTTTGACTTTTAGATCCCAATGGAGACCGATTTTTGTTTTTCTTTTTATTGGAGCGGAATTTCTTAATAAAAATAATAGTAAAGATGAGTCGAAATATAAACTGGAAAAAATAGCATTTCGTATGATCTACAGAAATGTTGTTGTAGACAGCCAATATTTTAAGAACATTTGTAAATGACAGAAGCACACTCAAAAATATACATTACCTGTCAATAAGAAATTTTATAAAGTCAAGTATATTGTTTACAATTGACCTTGTTATTAAGTATATATTTTTAGTCATATCCAAAGGGGTTGAGAGGAATAGAGGAAACAAAGACTCAATTTTATTAGTGCCTAGCATTTGCTGCCTGTTTTCCGGAGACTGGATGATTAGGTGGGGGAAACATCAGGGTTGTATTTAAAAATTTTAGTGGGCAATGATTACCCATTTTCATGAATAATTAATGATTTAAAACAGGCCTATGTACGTATTTAATAATATTTTTTTATCAATAACAAATGCTTTTTATATCTATTATGTCACCTATACAAAATTCCACAGTTTTTATGCAATATGTAAATTTTATAAAGTTATACTGAAGAAAATATTGAAAATTGTAGTATGAGCCTTATTTTTAAGATTGTAATTACTGATTTGTGTTAATTCGTACTAAATTAGTTGAATATAATTTATTTTTACTTAAGGCTAAGCATTTTATCATCATAATGTAATATATTTTAGGTATATATTTTTATTGAAATTTAAAACTTATAAAAAATAAAGCCATATATAAAAGTAAGTTTACGTTCACAAGCTTCTACTTTTATCAATTACATTTTTATTTTAATATAGTGACCTCTGATGGTTATATAATCTATAGATGAAATTAGCTCAATTAGATTTGCATAGTGACAATTAAATATATTTTGATATTTCAAATGAATATTTAAATTTTGATATATATTAAAGTTTTGACGTTTGTTTCGTCTATATGAAAGTTGCACACATTAAAATAAATAATTAAATTTTGATATTTATTAAAGTTTTGCTGTTTGTTTCGTCTAGGTATATGAAAGTGGCACACATTGGAATATTGAAAAATATCCTCTTTCCTTAAATTTAGAGCAGTTATCTAAAACTGTTTTCTTTTTTCATCATTAAAAAATCCAAAATTATAGTTCTAAATAAAACTTCAGCAAACAAGCAGACAAAAAATCCATTACCTACCTCTAAATTATTTAAAACAGGGGCATAAACATATATTTTTACTATAAATTCCCAGTGGACAAATATCTTTACTATGTCCGCCTTTTCAAGTACTTTCTTTCTGTACCTACCTACATAAATCCATTAGAGATCCATTATTCCAAACAAATTATCCTTAATCCATCACTACCTAATGCATACCTTATTGACAAAAACATACATTACTATACTAAAACAGTATCAATAACACTTCCTAGCAATTCAATTTATTTATATTACTTTTTATCCTCTTATACACACGAACACAAACAGATGTATGTGTATTCCCACACAATACATCTGAACAAAAAGAAATACCTGAACAATTCATCAGAACAGAATAAAAAAATGCCTTAACTGAATCCACGTCTCTAAAAGATTAATAATCTCAAATCAACAAACATGGATATTTCAACACTTGAGAAACCATCCGATATCGGACATCGTCTGGTTATGTTTGTTATTCTTCCCTCTAGATAAGTGAAAAATGCATAGTCGCTGGGAATAAACTTTTTCCAAAGATAGTTTTAGCAATTTAGAGAAGAATCTCACAACGCTATCTTTTCAGATGTCTTTTCTATGACTACAATACAGAAATGGCACCCATTCAATTACACTTTGGTGTCTCGAACAACTAAAATGTTCATAAAGGCCGTAAAACGTAATATATCTACAAGAAGACGTTTGAAATATGCGGTGGTTACGGACTATAGAAGTTTAATACAAAGCAATAAAAGTACTGGTTTGATAAATAATATAAAATGTGATTGATTGCAAGCAGCTGCAATAAAAAAATTATCAAAGGTTTTATTTCACTTCAATAATGGGATTTAAAAATTAAATAAAGTAGTTATTTAATTTGGTATATGTAACTAAAATTATAAAGGTAGGCATCAAAATTTCAATGGACTTGAATTTTAAAATAAAATAGAATCTGAACAAGTACAGGAAAGATAAACTTAAAATAAGAAATAAGACCATAAAAAATGTGCGGAAAGCAACATAAAATACAACTGGTTGCATATTAGAAGTCATAACAACCAGAAACATTGGTGAATAAAATTTGAAACAAAATTATGCCTTAAAAGAAATATGAGAAGAAAGATATTTCAAATGTATACAGCATGATTCCTTGGTATTAATGCTTGAAGACGCTGTACTTAGTAGGGATGAAATTGAGCTTCGTGTATGATACGCCACACTCCTGCAATAGGCCGCGGAAGTCCTAGACCTCCATCTCTTTCACGATTCTGTTTCAAATTTCCCTCGCGCTGCACTACACTTGCATAATCATTAGAGATTGTGAAAGAAAGATTTATCATCAAATGTACAGAGCGAGTCGCAACTTATCTAAAATAATTCTTTCCTCGGCAATATCTTTCAATTTTTTGCCCGGTCGCAGATTGCCGCCTCATCAGGTTTTACAGTGGACCAGTGCCGTGCAGAAATGTATTTTTAAATCATTTTCGAATTGCCCTTTTTGAATTTTTCTTTTCAAAATCGTATTTGTACAAGAGTCCCCTGTACACTTAGAATTTTTTAATCACCCTGTATACAAATCAAGCGTTTGCATAAACACATTGATCGAATACGATGGCACGTCTTTCACAAAGCAAGCAAAGGCCTAAAAATGATTTATTTCTTTCCGTTAGTTGTACAACGAACGACATTTTTTATGTAAACTGTCGCGCTGTACAAAAAAGTACATAAAAGGTCTTTTACCACTGAATTTCACACAAAAACACTGAAACGGTATACAAAAAACTGTCTGCCACACACACGACCCAATCACATAAAGGATATCTGAGATTGTAACAATTTACATTACTTAAAGTTTTTTTCCTATTCCTTTCAGACTGAAATTTTTGTATCTAGGGTTTCTGGAACATCCCCATAGATGCACAGCCTCAATATAATTTTGAGCAGAAAGGCAAAACAGATTCGACGGCAAAATTTAATATTCAGTTTAAGGAATTCGTCAAATATTTATATATTACGAATGGAGATTTTATGAAGAATTCAGAAACACTTTAGTGAAATTAAAATATCTTTGTATTTAAAGGCGTGACTGAAATTTCTCTCTAATAATCTTAAATGAGGACGATTTAAGAGACGATACAAAAAATGTGACTTTATTTTCATTTATTAAATAACCTAATTAATATTAATTGCTAGAGTCTCAATTAGATAAAAGCGGTTTCGTTTCATTTGTTACTTTTGTATTTGCAATTTAAAAGGGAAAAATAATGTTTTTATAGGGAGAATTGTAAATACCAATGTTTTCTTAATTTTACTAACAACTAAAATTACTTTTCTAAATATCACTACACTAGAGAAGGAGTTCAGTTTACAACATATTACATGTTAATATGTTTACAGAAAATATACGACATACACAACGTCAAAATTGAACTCCCTCTCGTTCTTGTTAAAGAAATCTTTTTGTCAGAAAAACCAAATACATTTAAAAAAGTATTTTATTTTCTGAATCTTTTTCTGTGAAAAGAATATGTTCGATAAACTGAGTACCTAGAAAATTAAAAACCAGCAAATGTGTGACATTTTTGACAAAATTTATTAAGTCAGAAAAGAAGTAACAAAGCAAGTTCCCTACTTGACTAATAATAATCGGTATGACTTACACCACGTCTATGCATTGAGATAATCAAGCGGTTAACGATCTCTTGCCGAATATTGTTCCCTTTCTCTTCTACTGCCACGCCTAACTCATCTGCAGTCTGACGTGGAGGAATATGATTATGCATGGCTCTAGCAACAAAATCCCACAAGTTTTCAATAGGATTCATGTCAGGAGAATTGGCTGGCCCATCTAATCTATTGAGATGTCCTGCTTCGTGTGTCTCTTGAACCCTTCTTGCGCGATGTGGTCGAGCGTTGTCGTCCATAAACAAAATTTTCACCTAATTCATTACGTAGAGGGTAGATAATGGGCGTAATAACTTGTTTGATGTAAATTTGACTGGTTATATTCTGTGGCATTCAAATTAATAGGGTACAGCCAACCCCTATACTCTCGCGCCCACTGGAGACGGGCAGCATGATGCCTTGGAAGAGTGGGGACCCGTAATGGTCTTCTAGCAAGTAAATTTGCATTGTGGAGTCATCTTCGAATAGTATAGTGTCTACGGGCATATTGCACTGATCAGATTTGTAAAAACTTTGGTAATTTTTACCATCCAACTGACTGAGTGTATATTTTTTTGTACATTATCCAGTATGTTAAATTGTTTATTAGATCCAATGTACAGAACTAAACTAAAATCACTCCGACCGGACCATCTTTACGCCCAGCAGTCATGATCGAACATTTGTTACATTTTGAATAACCAAAATTATTTTTATAAATTACACTGTCGATTCTTTCAATATTTCTAGTGTTAAAAAAATTGCTAATAAAATGTGGTGTACTGCCTAAGCAGCTTCCCTAGTAATTTCGTTCTCATTTGCGTATATAAAAGATGTTTCTATCAAATAAATATTTAATTCTAGCGCGTTTTATGCGTTCGCTCACTTTATATCGAAATATGCAGCACGCTAGGAGAAGGAATCGATATTTGAATATGAAATACATTATCAAATATATGTATGAAAACCGCATATCAAATGCATGAATTTTTACCGTTCTTCATATTATATAACCACTACAGGAAATTTAAAATTTTGCCGTTCGTAAAACATCGCAAACATTTTTGTAAAAATTCGAGATTTTGCAACTTAATAAAAAATGTATGTGTGTGTATCGAGTTGACATGATAATATCTATACAGGGTGATTCACAAATTATTCAAAAAAATTGGAATATATGCATCATAAAAAAAATTGTAGAATCCTTATAGTGTTATACAGGGTGAGTCAGTCATAATGTCATTAATTTTAAGAGGCGATAGGGAATAATGAGTATAATGCGAATACGTGATTAAAAAAAATCTAAATGCATATTTACGCCGAAAAAAAATATTTTCAAATCATTATTTAAACCCCCTTTTCAGACTGTCACTGACCGGTCACAGCCTTGGTCGGTTACAGCTCACAGTTCAACTCGACATCGACCTGATGCAATGTTGTCAAGTTGTAATATGTTTCTATATAGTACCTACCCACCTAGGTTTTAGACATCACAAATAAACGGTTGTACTGCCTATTTTAGAATATCATTTTTTCTTGCTCAGTTCAACTGCAGCCAATAATAATTTAAAATGTTAATACCCAATAAAATCAAATAATAATAATCAAATAATTCTATTAAAAATTGCAAGTAACACGGTCCACTCAGGTTTTCCGTAGAAAATACGGCCCAATCAAACGATACCCGTACACTCGCGTGTCGATTTTTCTCTGAGCAAATGTAGCTGTTATGACTGCAACAAAACTCCAACGTGTCTAATAATAAACTGAGTAATAAACCATTTACGTACATTACATAAAAAACCTATACCCAATGGGTAAATGGCACGCCGCTAAGTTATTGAGACCTACCGTATTATTAGGTCAATAACCTAGTTACCTAGTTTTTGTACTGTTATTTAACGACAAGGGGTAAAACTATTTTTTTAAATCTAGATACATGAATGAATTTTCCTTAAATATTGATTTATTTGTTAATAAAAACAAATGTAGATAATAAATAAATGTTTTCGAATGCTAGGTTATTACAGTTTAATAATTTTGATATTACGTTTTCACTACGTTTTACAAATAAATATGAATTTTTAGTATTACTCGATCGTAAGTACAATTAACCGCACACATAACCAAATGTACAATTTGTAGTTACGTACATCTAGCCTAGAAATGTATTGTTTTTAAGTAGTATGATACTAACCTGTTTACAGCCCACATTTCAAGTAAAACTGCATTTATCCGTCCATAGCACTTTATTAATAAAATTCAGTCGCATTTCGTAAACATTCTCCGTATAACACTACCATTTCCACATAATCGGAATTTGTAAAATTATGCGTTGTGAATTTACGCCAAATACGTGATGTTAGACCGAAATAAACTACTGCTTACTGCTTGTATTCTCTCCATCCCCCCTCCAAATGTGTGGCATGATCCATGATCTACAAATTTGAGGGGGAAGAAATGCGGGAAATGCAGTGTGCTAAATGGAGGTAAATTTGAATAACACGCTGATGTGTTAGACGATATTATGTATGTAAATGTGGCATCCATGGTTAATACGGCAAGTCTGTGGCATTAGAATTTCGTCGGGTGCGCCATCAGAAAGTTCGTAGCGTACCAGGAGCGTCGTGTTACTGATTTTTATAGGGTGATTTGTTTATTTTTATAAAGGTCGAGTAAAAAAACTTTTTTCGATTTTCTGCCTTTATTAGGCCTCCCGAATACGTGGTTAAAATTAATGACATTATGACTGACTCACCCTGTATATGCTGTAATAGTTTGTGTAACATGTTCAGACCATCTTAAATATTTTATAGAATTTACTTTTTTAATAAATGAACAAGTTTAAGTGTATTATAATATTATCAGAGGTAGGTTGACCTAAAACTGTAAGAGAGAACGCAATTAAATAAGTTTTGGAGTAATTGAGAGTTAGATGATTATCACTTAACCATTTCTGAATAATTTTTAATTCATTGTCTGCATTTTTATATGTATCGTCCCAGTTATCACCATTACATATGATAGCAGTATCATGGGCATAAGAAAGTATTTTTCCATTATTGAGTAGATTTGCAATTTCATTGATGTATGTTAAAAATAATATGGGCCCAAGAACAGTACCTTGTGGAACATCTCTTTCTATTTCTAATTCTTTACTTATAGTATTATTAATTTTTACTATTTTGTCTACGATTATTTAAATAACATTTAAATAAATCTAAGCCATGTCCTCTTATTCCAATATCATGTAATTTTTGCAATAATATATCATGACATAGTGTCAAAAGTTTTAGTTAAATCCATAAATACAGCTAGACATTTTTCCCTTTATTAATAAGACTGATTATTTGATTAGTCAATGCAATTCCTGCAACTTCAGTATTTTTGTTACATCTAAAACCAAATTGATTAATAAAATGCTTTGATCTTCTAAGAACACAACAAATCCTGTTTCCAAACATTTTTCATATATTTTTGCAAAATTATTTATTAACGACATAGGCCTATAATTTGTAGTTTCAGTTCTGTTACCTGCTTTGTAAATCGGCGTTACTACAGATCATTTCCATACACTAGAAATCACATTTGTTATAAAAACTAAGCTAATAATATTGTTTTGTCTACTCCTATTAATTTATATATTAATTATTCAACTGCTTTTGAGCAATTAATAGTATCAATAAACAAATAGCGTGAGTTTTTATAGTGGGTTATTATAACTCACGTTGGGCTTCTACAATGATATTTCGGTATGTAAAAAGTGTACGCAGTAAATTCTTCGAAATTTTTAAGCCGATAAATACGTTCCATTGGTGTAAAATGGAAAGAATTTTTAACTAGTGGAAAGGAATGAATAATTAAAAGATTTTAAAATTATTAAATTACCAACGCCTGTCAGTAAGGGGAACCGTCAATTATTATCATTGAGGGAACTAATGTCATTTGATATTTTAACAAAATAATTTTGACGTTTTCAAATCAATTTCTAATAATAGTCCTAAAAAAGATGTTATAGTCGTAGATAAAGTATAGTATTCAACTTGCGGTAATGGTCATAACTCACTTGATGAATTACAGCACTCGCCTGCGGCTCGTGCTGCAAACTTCATCTACGTGAGTTATGACCTGCATTACCGCTCGTTAAATAATATACTAGTAACGGTTTCAGTATGAACACATATTCCTTACTGTTGCGGCACTGACCCAAAAAATATTTTAACGGCATTGTTAAAGACTTATTATATTTTCTCGTTTGGAGTACAGTAAATATTGTTTATTTTTGAAGAGCGTAGAAACTCCATTTATTTAATTTAAAACAATTTTAATAAACATGTTGCATACGATTGCAAAATTTCCAAATCGCTCTCCCATAGCCGACCCCTACGTCAGTTGTAAATAATTAATACAGTCGCAATATGGCGCGTTTAAAATATGATATGAACGTAATTTATGGCTAAACTCTTTCCATAAATTAAAATCATTTGGTGCAATTAAATATATTTTAAAATAATTGATAGGGAATGTGAAATATGAATAGCGATGATTTATATCACGTGTCCCAGTTTTGCTCGGGGAAGCTTGTGCTTTTTGTTTGATTAAATGTGTCTATTTTATTTCAATTAGGAGAACGGGTTATATTAAAGCGCTTGGCTTGTTTTGTCATTTTAAAAATGGTTACGATCATTCTGCAGGTGTGTTGGGAAGAGTGATATCAAAATTTATGTATACCGAAAGTAGTTATTTTATTTGTTCAAAAACGTGTAAGGTGATTTACAAATTCGAAAAATAAAATCTCGTCTTCTTTGATGATTTTTTAGGGGGGTTGTATGTAGTCTTTATCTAGGAGGCTTTAACTGTATATCAGCTATCTTCGTGGAGAGGGTGCGATAGGGTAGAAGAATGTTGGCTTGGGTCAATGTGAGAGATTGATACCGGTCGACGTTTAACTATCCCCCTAATTAATGTGGTTTTTCAGGTTTTCCTCATTCCTGCACTGAATGGTGGTTGGGGCCTACCAACATAAGTCGTTGCTGGGCGCAAATGTGGCTGCCTAATAATAATATGCCGCCCCCTCTCCCACACAAGTCTCCGACTTCATCATCTTCTATAATTTTCGGATTTGTATCTCAGTTTTCTTCAAATTTCCTTCAACTCCAACTTCTTCGTGTTTTCCGAAGAGTAAAGTTCAAGTAAAACTTAAAAAATTATCTGAACAACACTTATTTAAACTAGGTACCTACATTACAAACAGTTTGTTATGACATTCGGTTATTTAAGCGAATAAAGGTATCAGTCATCATTTTAATGAAATCATTTGAATAAATACTCAAAAATAAATTTTAAATTAAATGGCGAGATTTTTTTTATAATAAATATGTAATTTGTTCGAAACGGGGACAGCTTTTCGACTATGGAGAAATCTTAGTTAATAATACTAAAATACATTTTTCAAAATCTATAAAATTTTTAGGTTTGGTTGTGGACAGCAATATGAGCTGGAGTACAAACATAAACCAAGTCTGTAAAAAATTAAATCGTAGCTACTATGCTATTTTACAACTGAAGAATATCTTTAATCCTTGTCAGTTAATAAATATTTACTATGCCATTGTTTACCCTCATATTTCGTATAATATTATTCTGTGGGGAAGTGTAGGGGCTGCCTCTCGAGTTTTTGTGTCTCAAAGAGGATTCTAAGATTGATCTTTAATTTAAAATATAGGGAAACCTGTAGAGCACATTTTAAAAAATATAATATCCTCACATTTTATTCTATATACATTTACAGGTGCGTTCTATATGTTAAGAGTCATTATCTAGATTTTTATAGAAACTCTGATTATCATGATCATTTTACTAGGGCCTCTAATTCTATTAGGCCACCTAAACATGCTACTGGTCTATATGAACGGAGCCCAGTCTACATGGGTATCAAACTCTTTAACCATCTGCCCGAATGTGTGAGATTGGAGATTAATCCAAAGGCTTTTAAATGTAAACTAAGACAATTTTTGTCTGATGGATGCTTCTATAGTGTCTCGGAATTTATGGATAAGAAATTTTAGACTTTATTGACTGATCATATTGTGGCTTTTGTTGTGTGTTGTTGTTACTATTGTTGATGTGTTTGTAAATTGTGTTAAGAAATTGTACTCTCTAACATTGACTTATCCTATATCATTGCTGTATGATCTAGAAGGATGAATAAATATTATTATTATTATTATTGTTGCCTGAACGTACCCTTTAAAAAAATGAAGTAAAATTTCAGACTCCATCTCTTTTAAAAAATTGCACGAATAAATCTTTATTATCTTAATTATTGCTCAATATAGATTGTATTATATTGACATATACATGTGAAATAAAAAACAATGGTTTTTAATAGTAACAATAATTGTTTAAGTAAAGAAAAAATTATTAGTATTTTTGAGCAGTTTTATCCTGTCAATCACCGTCAGAATTAGTGTTAGAAATCACGCAAAATTTGAAAATTTCTAGACAAAAGTTTTCTCAAAATAATTTTAGATGTTGGATGATCTTTAAATAAAGTGTATACCTACAATGGAAAGGAATGCAATATTTAATTTGTCAGTTAATGTTCATTAAAATATTACCACTTCTTATACTTGTAAAGATTCCTGCCGTAGCAATATTCTGAATATTCAATATTCAATAGGCTGAATAATTAAAAATGGTTAAAAACAAATACATTTTTATTTATTTTATGCTATCGCCATACAATCGATATTTACTATGTACAAGTTTTGAGTATTTATCTCACTTCATTTTTTTTTTATTAGTACAAACATCAGTCATATTTAATTCTTCAAATAGCACGACCAGTGGCCTTAAAGTATTGCACACCTTGGCCAAAAACCAATTTGATCCCTTGAAGGATTTTATAGATATGACCAAAAACAGTTATTAATTTTTAAAATTTCATCCCCTATAGTTTCAGTACTATTTTGTTCGGAACTACAACCCGGTAAAGTTTTTTTTTGCTCACTCAGAGATGTAGATACTGATGTAAACGTATTAACTTAACGTTGCTGTTTTTAGTAAAAATATTGTTGTTTTAAAAAACATTTTGATTATAAAAATTTCTATAATAAATTCACAGTCCCTTTTATTGTCGCACTGCCCTAGATATTGCTGATAAAATTTTCACTGGCGTTATCGTCTGTGTCTCCTTTATTGAATCTCTGTGTTTGCAATTATTGCTATCCGAATTTGTTCATTTGGCGTCAAAGCGATCCTCTAATGAGGCGTTAAATTTCTCGCGGTTTGCCCGTAGCACCTCTGTCCCAGATGTATCTAATGTTTTGCTGATATGAAATGCATTTAAAGGGTCCTTGGCCCTTTATTGTAATCGCTCTGATAATGCGTGGTGTTCTATTAAATTACTTGATTCTGTCAAGTGTAATATGAAATTAACAAAGAAGAATGATTATTATTCTGATAAATGTATTTTAATATTGTAATTATGATTTTGTTAAATTGTGTAATATTTTCATTCTTCTTCTTCATCTTCATCTTCAGTATATGGTACGATAGCTTGTATCATCCTATCACTAAAATCGAAATATCTCGAAAATCGTTAGGTTTAGAGCAAAACAGATTCAGGTACCCCTTGGAAACCCCGGGAAGAATCTACAGACAGAATCGTTCCCGATCTGCTGACATACCTATAGTTTCCCGAAAAATTTATGATAAAAAATTTGTTTTTCAAAATTTGCGGTACAAAAATTTCGGCAAAATTTCCACGCGAGAAACATCGATTAGAAGCTATTTTATACTGGTATCAGTGCCGGTTTTCTCTGTGAACTGCAGTTGGTGGAAAAATTCTAAAACTTCGATCGACCGTAACTCTAGAATGGTTGCAGATATCGAAAGTTTAAAAGAAGGTTAAATTAGCATTTCTGCGTCGAATAATAAGGAAGTTATGACGTCCTTAAAATAGCCTATAATTTTTAAAAAATACTAATATCTCGAAAACCACTAGTTTTATAGCAAAACGGCTTCAGGTACCCCTTAGAACCTCTGGGGGGAATATATAGAGATATGCGTTTCCGATCTGCTGACACTTATAATTGCCTAAAAAATATTTAGGAATAAATTTGTACTCAAAAAATTTTTCTTATAAAAAATAAGGTGGGGCTTAGAAACCCAATTTAAAAAAAAAATTAATCAATGACATCGCGTATATTTTGTTCAATTTGCCCTACACTTTCAATAGATTTCAAATGTGGTAATTTTGAAACTATTAAATTTGTGCGGTTTTTAGGTACAGAAATCTCAAAAAATAAAACACGTAGAGCAAAAGTAATACCGAAAATAAAATTATTGATAACTTTTAAAATGCATTTTTTGTACGACACGCATTATTTTGCTATTCTAACCCCACATTTTAACAATTATTTTCACATACTTACTTTCACATACTACATACAAACAAAAGTGAACAATCTTATATGCAGAACCATGTATGTTTATGTTATAACAATATTTACATCTACAGTTGAATTTAAAAAAAATACGTATTTTAAAAGGTTTCTGTACCTAAAAATCTGTTGACGCTTTCAATCGTTATATATTCGTTTTACTTCGGTAACTTTGAACATTTGCAGGTTGCGTGATATAACATTCTTGTTATTTGCTAAACTCTATATTATTCCAGTTCTTAAATGTCTAAATTTATTTGTATTTGTAAAACACACTATTTCAAGAATACGGCGCCCTTAAGGCTGGGATTTTGTATACATATTTTTACCGTCTACCAGGGCTTCAAGCGAGGACACAAAATTGAAGTAATTGGTTATTATTATATATCAACGTATTCACAAAGGTTCCCGCTAGTGCGTGAGATAATTTTCATTGCTCATAAAATCACAAGAATAATTAAAATAAATGTTAAAATATCTCAATTTTAGCCACACAGTTACTACGCCAATATGTCACAATTACGGCAAAATTATCACAGCCACAGCCACCAAATTACTTCACTCACTAGCCAGGACATATAGGACAACTTGTGTTTCACTTTCAGATTAATATTTATTGCTAATTTTACATTATGTGTCCTCAAGTAAAATCATAACATATATCATGGCTCCATTTTTGTGTACGTCAAAATGCACGATAAACTTCAGGGAACCGTGTGGTTCGGGCCTATGCGGTTTGTACACTGTCTCATAGGTCTGATTGATGCGCCGTTTCGCTCACTCAGGCTGTGCAATTCCTTTTCTACAAAATCCCCGCCTTAAGGTGTTGAGTAGGTGTATTCCGCGTCTTCATGTTAAATTACAAAAAAAAGCAGAAGGCTCTTAACAAGAATAAGGAATACCAACTCTATATTATTATGCATAAAACGCATACACATTATAAACATACTAGAAAACGTAGAAAAAAGCACTGAAAAAGCACGTTCAGTCAGATAAGTATACCATACGCGCTTAAAATTGTACGTCTAGATAATCTGATTTATACAGTGTGATTTGTGTGGAATCTATACGTGTTTAGCTTTAAACCGCCAAATCTCTCACGAAATCTCCCGTGGTTAACACCGAAGTCATTGTTAGGCAAATCAGCTCGCTTCAGAGACCCTTACAAATATGCGTGCACGATTTTGCGAGACCGGCGCTGAATATGTCGAGTCGCCAATAAATGTACGATATTTATTCAATAATTACACGAAAACCGGTTGTTTACAATTTTTGCATATACATAATATTATAATTCCTATTCAGATTTGGATCCTTTAATGTGTGTACCGGCATAAAATATGGCCTGGCCACTTGGAAAAGTCGTAACAATTGACTCATTTACAAAACGGAATGTTATTTAATGTACAAACGGTATTAAGAAATAAATAAAATCGCTCTGCGTACAGTCTTACTTCACTATAGATATTCATTAACTCCGGGTTGTTATAAACGTAAGCCATTTTTGACACTTGAAAAACTAATGTAAAATGGGTAATCAAAAAATGGACAGAAATTACCCAAATGACGCTAGTGAAATTAGTTTTAGAAAGCAAGCGGGAACAAAATACCAGCACCGCTCTATATATATATATCGTACTGTTGTAGTCATCTCCAAAGAAAAACTAGCATGCGCAATTCCAGATATCGTCAGTTTGGAACAAGACTGTCATAACTCAAAAAATGTAAATGTTCAGGAGAGCTCCGTAAAGTTTTATAAATAATCTTACACTAAATATTGGAAAATAAATATATAATGTTTGAATCATGTTAAAATGTTTGTGTGGATAGTTCTTAGTATTTTTTATACAATTTTTTGTTTACTTTGGTTTTGGCACTTTGTTATTGTTATTTTTGTTAAATAATTCCGAGTTGTGACTCTCTTTCACATATTTTTTAACAGGTTTTTCAACATGAGTTTAGGTAATAAAATGAAATACATTTCTAATAATTTAATTATTATATTAAAGTAAGTAGACTAAAATAATACAATTTTAAAGATTATTATAAAAATATCTATAATACTGCGCAAAATATTACGGTTTATTGTATGAAATGGGAACAAAAAGGTACTTAACTTATGAGAATGACTGGTCTGTTTAAAGATGTGACAGTTTTGCATATAAGTACACATAAAGAAACTAGTTTCTTATAGATATTATTTCGACTTGTGACACTCTTTTCCAAAATTTGCTCATCTCATCTCATTAAACACCACAGCACGACTAATTGTGACACAAAACCAATGTTGGAGATGTGACATTTCAACGCAGCGCCATTCGACGGTTATTAAGCAAAGTTCACTTGTAACTCTTTTACACATAAAAATATGCAATATTTGGCGTTGATACCTCTACCTCTAAATCTTGAAAAATGAGAATTTTGAGTTAAGACTGTCTTGTTCCAAACTGACGATATATTATTTACTATTCAAAAATCTTCAAGACGTACACTTTTACAGTGTGTTATTGTAAAGAAGAATGTCAACCGAATGTAATAAAGTTTTAACTCTTGATTGACAATTTCGTTTGCTTTTACAAAGAACTAGCGTTATACGCGAATGCCTTAGAGATATAAATGGTAATGAACATTTGTAAACATTAGTTCCATACACATATTCGTGAGCTACATTTAAATGTGAAAGGTGCCAGATGAAACGAAACTAATTAGGCTAATTATTTTCTCCTACATATATTTTTGAAATATAAAACTAGAGAGCATTAGAACGAAAGAGTTAATTAACACACTGGCGAAACAAGGCAAATTGGTAGCGATATTCAGGATAAACGAGCTATATTCATAAACTTTCTGTAATTTTGCAGTCATACATAATATTATAAATGTTTACCAACTAACGTATTTCATAAAGTTTATTTTTACAAAATTAATTCGTGCTGTTATTTTTATGTTTTCTTTATTTGAAGTTTTAAGTGACAATTTTAAATAAAGTAGGTAACATTGCACTAATAAAAATACTTATTTATGCAACAAGTGCAAAAAGTAAGTGTTTATTGCACGCGACATGAAATTGTCCAACGAGGCCGTCAGGCCGAGTAGGACAACACGTCGAGTGCAATAAGCACTTTTTGTACGAGTTACATACAATATTATTTCTACGTTCATGCAAAAACCAAAAAATGTTATTTAGATGACACTAAGTCTAGAAAAATGTGACGTCGATTTGAACGTTTATGTTTGTCATGATGACAAAACACTGTAGTAGAATGACAGATAAATACAATAAACATTTTATTTCACTAGTGCAATAAAGAACCGCTTTAAATCCAGTTAATACTAATAATAGCAACAATATTAACAGTGATCGACGATGTTTGCATAAAATAATTAGTAATATTTGAAACTATAACATCCCGACATGTTTACAGTGTTCTGTAACAATGTTTCTTAGATCCTTAGATATAACTAAGCTTCGCATGTGCTTTGAGGTTTGGAGAGATACAACTAGCAATGCTGTATTCTAGGTGTATGTTATTTTAGAACATTTAAGTGACTAATTTTAAACGTTTTATAGTAATTAAGTAAAGTGTTTTATATCGGATATGTTAGTGGATAAGTATAACGAATCTGCAAGGAGTTTTTTAAACATGGAGCTAGAGTTTTTGTACTTAGTCATAGTGTATACTGTATACATTTGAACGAAGTTTAAAATTTTAAGTATATTATTATAAATACAGATAAAAATGTTTTCCGTGTATATAAGCATTTTGTAAGTAAAAAACGAGCACTGTTTAAGCATCTAATATCATGGATTTGAATTCAGCAATATTTTTAAATCAATTTAAAAATGTCCGAACAGTTCTACGCCGCAAGTTAAAATTTTTAGTAACAACACAACACATTTAATAGAAATTTCCTGTAGTCGATGTAACAGTTACGATTTAACTATTCTCTCCATTTACCTAACAAATTACACTATGAATGCAGTACATTTACAATAAAAAATGCATTGTAATGCCATCCTAGCTAAAAGCGAAAGAAAATTTATTAGCATTAAACTTGATAAAAGACTACATTTTAAACTGACGGTGTATTACAAAATGTTTATATTGGCAAACAATACATTGCAAAGAGGAGCTGCCAACTATACACGGAGCGAGACATGCCAAGTAAATCTAGTTGAAAGATAAGAACACCCTTTTTTAGGGAGTAAGGTGATAAATTTGTCTATTTGCTTATTTCAACGTTCAATTTACTTAATATAATTTTTCTACGTTCATGCAAAAAACAAAACTTTATTGAACTATATTTAGTGAAAATAGTGGTTCTTTATTGCACTAGTGCAATAAAATGTTTATTGCATACATCTGTCATTCTACTACAGCGCTTTGTCATCATGACAAACATAAACATTCAAATCGACGTCACATTTTCCTAGACTTAGTGTCATCTAAATATCATTTTTCAGTTTTTGCATAAACGTAGAAAAAATATTGTATGCAACTCGTACTAAACGTGCTTATTGCACTGGACGTAAAATTGTTCAACGAGGCCGTCAGGCCGAGTAGCACAACACTTTTTGTACTTGTTGCATAAATAACTATTTAACTAATATGCTAAAATTATTAGAAAAATACGATTTAATTCTCGTTCTTCAATATTAACATGGCTCTTCATTAGTAGTGACCCAAGTCTTCACTAATTTTTTAATTTGGATGGAGGTTTGGTGCAAAATATGAACAGAGATGCACGTAACTGTATTTTGGCTATTTATACAGGGTGTTTCCCAATTGCGTGCAGAAAATTCAATTTAAAATTCATAATTCGTACCAGTGGCGGGGTTATAAGGTTCTCATACTCCATTGCATTCCCATCATTTTTTCTCTTTGTACATTTTTTTTAGTATTTCTAACCGTTTAGTCTCAAATTTAATTTTCTTAATAGGGTACGCCACTGGTACATTACGCAAGCTGCAAATTTTATATTTTATACCTCATTTTATACCTACTAACATACTAACAAAATAGTTTTATATTACATTATTATCTGACTTAAAACATTTTTTAAAAAGTCGCATGAAGTATTTCAATAATTTCGTTAAGGTATCTACTATGTTTTTTAAATTTTATATTTTTTCGGATTAAACATCTTAAAATGAAACTTTCCTGTTGTTTGAATGACTTTCGTATTGCACTTTGTTGTCGAAAAAAAAATTGAAATCATGACCCTTTTTATTAAAAATAAAACATGAATTCGTTTATTATTCTTTTTCTCGTAAACTGTTCATTTTATCGACAATAAACAAAAGTACCTTTTTTTAGTCTAAGCTTGAAGCTACCCAGATTTATTATTTTAAAGTCTTTATCATGCAGGAAGTTAAAAATGTAGGCATTAAATCGTAAAGCTTAGTCCGCCCCTGGTAAACTAAAAAAGCTAAATATGTTTCAAGAGCACCGTTTAAGAAGTTCTTACTACTGTCCAGCACATTCAATTTTTATTAAATTATATTTATTATAGTTATTCAAGAAAAACCGATTTACAACGGCGTCCTTCAAGGACACATATTCCAGTAGGAAGGGTCTTTAGGAGAATTTTTTAGGAACTTGTCATTTTATTTTATCATGTTCTATCTGCACCCGACCCACATTTTCCTGGAGGCCCTGTGAGAAGTGAGGCAACTTGTGTTCTGCAAATTTTGATAATAACCCACTTATGGTTTTCCATCATGTGAATTGGCTAATTTATACAATTTACAATACAATAGGGACGTACTTTTATATTTTTAGCTTCCTACGAGGCATCCTCTGTATCAAATTTTACAAATTCGCTGAAAAATATGATTCATTATATACAAACATAACAAGAGAAACTTTCAATGCTCCAATCCAGATTTAACTTTTACTTTTGTTACCGGATACTGTTTAAACTTCTTAATAATGTGGGAGGCCATTATTTATCTCATCGGGCTATAAAAAAAGCCTATCGAGTTGAACGTTTTTATGAACATTATTCCGTGGGTAGTGCGAAATTCTCCCTCTCTAACTTGGCCATTTGTTTGCCCGGCACGACGAATTTAACGCCTTCAAATGTATGCGTCATATGTATTCATACCGAGAATAAATCGCTTCTCGTGGTGCCTTTTATTGTCAATTTGGGCGCGGATTAATTATTTTTATTATCTTTCAAATCCCCTTCAGAAGCAACACTGTTCGGAGATGGCGTGGCGCGATGTGTATGGCGTTTATATTGTATAAATATTATAAAACATATGTGTTATATAAGTTCGATCATTACGTATTTTCATGTAAATGAAATTTCAATTTTTGCAACAAAAAATTGTCTAGTACGGTACTGCATGAGGCGATTAAGCGCTTTCGTACAAAGTTGGCTACACTGATATGTAAATGGGTGGAAATTTTCATGTTTCTCTTTACATAACATTTTCTGGTAAATTTAAATTTACAATATATATTAACGAAAAATCAAGTATACAGCGTCGTATAGATGAGTCTAGTGAAAGCAATTTTTAGACATTTCAAATATTTACAGAGAAAATATAATTTTTTTTAAATACCCACATCTTGAATTCCGCTGACCAGATAGACCATTGACGTAACCTATGATTTACTCAAGGCGAGGTTGCCATATCGTCCGTAAAATAAGTAAATAATAAACCGTTATCCATATTTGCCAAGTTAATACCACTGTATTAGAAAGGTATTTTAAGCTAATATAAATCAAATCTCCTACAATTCCTATCAAAAGCTAATAATAAGGTTCATGGCACACTTTGCACTGAGCTAAAGCTGAAGTTCAGCATTGCTTGAGCCGTGCTGGTAGCAATCGAGCCTTAGTGTTTTGTTCTGTTGAGGAAAATGGCAGACAAGTAGAGCGATTTTCATGATAATTTGACATGTTTGTAAAACTATTTCTCAGAAACAGTTGAAGATAGGTATAGGATATGCTTATTAAAATATGCTTGGAATTTTGAGTAGAATCCAAATATCCAATAATATACAGGGCGTTCCATTTAAAAAAATATAAGTTAGGTTAAGATCTCTCATAATCGTTGGTCTTTTGATATCTTTAAAAACAGAAAAGTTACAGCTGATCAAAATGTTATCAAAGTTATTGAAACGCACTGTACATGTACTCTTTTACCACATTAACAAAAACCACTAGGTTTAATCGAATCAATTTATATAGAAGGGGTCCTAGACTTTTGACGTTATGTGTATTATAGGAATGCTCGAATTCGAGTTACATATTTTAATAGAAAAAAAAAGTATCAAACCAACCACATATTTGCATAGGTTTTATATGGTCTACGACATGTTCTAGAGTGTCTTATTGTTGCTTTAAGAAATACCAAATGTAGTAACGCCAAACAATGCTTCTTCCTACATGTTGGAACTAGACGTGATAACTCTGTTTACTGTTTACTAGACTATTATTTTTAGACTCTATGCTGCAATAAAGTAGTTTTATTTTATAATAAAAGCATGAAAATAAATATTACTTTAATATCACATGTTTGTTCAGATTGAACAAACAAATATCGTTCATCATTGAAACAAATATTGTATGACCTATACATATTCCATAATAAAAACAGAAAATATCTGTGTAATTAAAAACATTATTTTTAATAGCTAATTAAGCGTGTTTTAAAAATACGTCGATAACATGTTGCGAGCTGAAAAAAATCGCGTGCAATATCAGAGGGGAAAACACCAACAGTGGGCCTGAAATCATAACCGGCATTAAAATTTTAAATTTATGGAAGGGAATTATTAGAGAACGGTTAATGATCGTATATTACACTAACTAATTAAAAGCGGAATCGCCTGGTAATTAATTGATTGATTTATTACAAGTTTTTAATCAAATCTGGTCCACGTTATTGAACTTTCGCTCGTTGAGGAAAGAGAACACATTCGTTTGGAATATAATTCACGTGATTCCATTTTCAAGTGTATCAATTTATCGAAATTGCAGCATTTTTAATAATTTTGCCGAGTGGCCACGAGATGCCACTAATTTATACATCACTGCATCAAAAATTATATACCGATTTTAAATAATCTGAATAAATGACATTAATATGCACAAGTTTGTGTCCAACTTAGACTTACTAAACAGTAAATAAAGGAAAATTGTACGAATTACAAACACAACATGATAATAGCTATTTATGTAATAAGGATAAAAAAAAACAATAACTACGGACACTATTAATATTTTCATGCTTTTTCTGAGAAACTCTCAAGTAACAATTTTGCTATATTTTCAGTGGAAAAGCCACTTTACCTGAAACCGAAACAGTTTTTACTCGGTGCACTGAACATTTCAAATAGGATTACTTCGAAAACGATTACTCCTAACAACTTTTTCACATAAAAAATGTAGGAAAATCGATTGTTTCAATAGTCAGATGGATACACTAAGTCGCAAAAATGTTCTGTTATTTAAAAGGCATGATGTACTATACTCTATTTTTAAACTAAGAGAAGTAAATGAAGAAGTCATATATACACAGGGAAAAGTAACTAGAAAATATAACTAAATCATTTTGGTGGTAAATTTGAAAGAAAAATAGAGAAAATATACAAAAAGCAATACAATTCGTTGCCGAGTTATGAAAGACTATTTCATTTGTTTTAGAATTAACAAGGAGGGAGAATAAACACAAAATAATCAACGAAGTGGCAACGTAAATCTTAGCCAAACATAACTGACATTTTAAATACTGCAGGAAACAACTACTCCGCGGACTAATGCCCCGACCGGCATTGAATTCCTCCTGCAGTATCTGTGTGAACAGCCAAGAACCCTTGTCGGACACACCACCAGACATAGATCGGTTTCGGGCTTGTTAGCCCTCATCAGTTTGCCATAGGTGAGATGACCGACAATTGATATATCTCACCGACATTTTAAATGTTAGTAGCTGACAGTATTGACATTGACAATAAACACGCATTTATCTGATGCTGTGTAAACTTTGCGACAAATTAACCAATAACAAGCTATTGTTCAAGCGCGTGAAATTTTAAATCACTCCTCTTAGTTTAAAAATAAAATATACTCGTATAAGTGGCACCTTCTATTAGTGTCGTCAAAATTAGAAACAAATTTGAATATTTCGCCCCCTAAAACCTCCGATCTCCAAAATGTGTGCAAACATTTGGATTTTTTAAAAAATCATTTACAAATATCGAAAAGAACTGTCAACTTTTGACTAAGGTAATTTTGGTTACATCGCATTGTTTTCTAGTCAGAAATCTACTGCTGCTCTATGTTGCATTAATTTTGGGACACCCTGTATAGTCATGGACAAATATTTTTAAGTGTGTGTCTACTTTTAAACACAAAAATGTGTGCATAGTTAGATAATATATGCACGAATTCTACCAAGCTTTTATTGCAGTGCACTTTTAATTCTAAGCATTTCCACAGCATTATACGGTATGTTTTTATTCGAGACATTTTTCTATTTAACATGTTATTCTAAAAAGGAGGCACTTTACGGATAGACGTTCTACGCTACATTTTTCTTTGCCCCGAAGAACAACCCCGCGCCACGCAAAATTAAGTTTTATCCTGCATAGTAGAGTCGTCGAGAATAATATATCAATGTTCTGAGAAAATTGCGACTTTCAGATAAGGCCACATTTATTACTTTATACTCGGTTTCCCTAAAACAACCAAAGTTTCGCTGAAAACAGTAGAAAATCTGCGATAACATCGGTTCATACAACTGATATTTAATCGTTTCAATATTTTATCAATGCCGGAACTTCGGCTGGGTACACACTCAGAGAAATTCCATGTTTGATATGCGTACAACGTTGTGCAATGAAATTTGCACCATCTTAAACAATTGGAAAATTTTAAAATACTGCAAGTTTTATAATTACTTATAGAGTAGTGAGAAATAGGTTTTGATGATAATTTTGATTCGTTCCAAATTTTATATTATTATTTTATCGTCTTGTATAAAAACCGAAAAAGATTAATTTCGGAAGACGATAATGGAATATTATCATCCTGTGGAGACTACTACATTAAGAAGGTTTAATATGTCTGTTTTTCGTGGATTGAAGACCTTTAACACACTAATGTATTATAATTCATAATACCACGCTTCGATTTTATAGCATTTTATTTAAAATTATTATTATTATTAACATTTATCTTAAAAACGATCTTGCAATTTTGACTGGGATTATTTAAATCCACTCGATAAGGAGTTTCTGAAGAACTGGAGGGGCCCACAACTTCGCCAGACGTAAGACCTGGATTTTTTCAGCAATTGCCATCTTTTTTTACTGTATTGGAAATATATTTAAAGCCAATATAAATCAAATCTCCTACAATCAATGAAGTCATATGTATGCTCTCTGATACCAAACATCTAGGTATGCTAATGATCAATTCCACAGACAAAGCTATATTCAATAATTATCTAAAATAAATAATTAATCTAGCTAAATTGACTAACCTGGTTTCATGAAAACATTCTATAAATATCTAAATGCACTTTTGAAACTGTGGGTACTCGAAAATTCAACCACAGTAGATGAGATCTGACCTATTTGTGCATTTTTAGGATTGCTTCTTCAGGTGGCCTCCTTTAAGTTGAGTCAAATATCTAACTATATAAATTATTATACCAATAAATTAAAACTATTTGAAATTAAATATCTACAATGTCAAAAGTGACTTTAACCTGTCAATCAATTACTACTTATTTAACAAAAAAAAATACCCTTTATGTAATTGTTTCTTTATATATATTTTTAGGTATTAACAATATTGTGTCAAACTGACTATTGTGGAATTGTTCATTAGCATACCTAGATGTTGGGTATTAGAGAACATACATATGACTTCATTGATAGGAATTGTACACATGATTTATATTAGCTTAAAATACAGTAAAAAAAAATGTTACAAAAGGTAATAATAAAGAATATATGGGTAGATATTGTGGGTGTAATTCAACGCTGGTCGGGGCTTTAGTCCGCAGAGTAGTTAGTTTCACACAATATTGTTAATACCTAAAAATATATATAAAAAATGCCATCTTGCTGGACAGTGAATCTTCAGTATAACTTTGCGCTACCGCAGTCGATTCCGAACCACCATGAAGATGTCCTTAGCGAATTATAAAACAAATTGTAAAAATTTTAGTTGTGGTTTAGCATGATTAAAAAATATACTATAATATAATAGCTAACATAACTTTGTTCGTAATTTAATTTAGGAAATTTTTAAGTTTGTACGAGTTAAGTAAAAAATGCACAGTGATGCTGCTCCAAATATGGGATACTTATTTCGACAAGCTGTCTCTGACACAATTTTAGGACTAATTTGGAGTACTGGTATTAGTTAAATTCTACATCCATATGCATACATTTGGAACTGTTCCCTTAGTTGGCAAAGTCGTGCAGTCTACTATGAATCCGCGCTATATCTCCCCAAAGACAGATCAATTTTGAATTATTTCAGGAAAAACAAAGTATGAAAATGACACCAAATAATAAACAAGTTGTAAAATTCCACCAACGGCTGCCTTTAAAATACCTCCGGATCAAATATCGAACGCACTTTTATGCTGCCGACAAATATATGTTTATCTCTCACGGAATTCGCATCAAAGTAAAAATGAGAAATAAACTTCTCTGAAGTGTATAGCAACAAGCTTGAACCGTTACTATTCGGAATTCCAATATAAGTATTATTTCTTTAACAAAGCAGTTATTATAATGGGATAATATCTAGATATATGTTTTATATAAAATATAGAAAATGTCTGAGAGGATAAATAATTGGCAAAAATAATAAGCATTTGTCCTGTAACTCTAAATACCTTCATTATTAGGTAAATATCCAAAGGTACTTCAATGTTTTACATTTTGCAATGATCCTATAGTAACCAAGACAATATTGGACAGCTTATTAGCTTAATTTATGATAGTTTTCATTTTTTGTAAAAATAAATTTTACTATCAAAGACTGTTCTGAATATAGTAATGGTTCATATCTAAGTGTATTACACAGAGCGAAGCAAAAGAGAGAGATTTTCTATTTTTTCATAAAATTTTGTGAACTTATGAGTTGAGAGAAACGAATATTTTATATACAGATTGAAAGCAAAACTACTTGGAATCGTGTTTGATAAACGGTGAAGTTAACATGAAAATCCGCGAATTTCGCATCCATGAAGACTAACCAGAACAAAATGAACAGAAATATGAATAAAGTAGGTAATCAATTTTAAGAATAAACTATTAACTGATGGAGAGACTTAATTAATTATTTCTGAAATTTATGTATCAAAAAATACGTAGGTATAAAAAACTATAAAAATAATTACAATATTAAATGTAATATTTGAAATATAGTGCTATAGCTTCTTTTCAGTAGTTCTTTAACGCATATTTTTGAGTGCATCAATGCTATATTGAAAAAAAAACATTTAGTGCCTGTACAAAAATGTTGTCTCATGGAAAAAAATTATTTGTTTGTATAGCACCAAACAAATATTTATTTCCTGATACCATACGTTTTTTTTTTTGAAAAAGTAAAAATACAGTTATTTTATGTATTTTTTGTTTTTTTTATTAAAACATTATTTCCTTTTTAACATTTCTGATGTTGATTTAATTATATTCTATGATAAAACAATATTTGTGTATACCAAAATCTACTTTAAGTTTTTAATCAATAAATTTCCAAAACTACTGAACTGAAGTACATGGTATTTTACATCATTATAAAGGGAATTGAAAGGCCTATAAAGCGATGTATCATTCGACCCCCCTTCCCATTTAAGATTTTAGGGGTGGTACCACCCCTGCTTAGGGAGCTGCACGTGTAATCGTGATTTTATGCCAATTTTGTGTCCTCCTCGAAAACAAAATCGACGGGTCTGAGAGTTTTTCAAAAAGAGAACTGAGCTGCCAGAAAATGCCTCTGTTTCGTTTTGGATGCGCCACCCTGTGCATTATGGTAGTGAGATACTTATTATTAACATTAGTGCTTGGCAGTATTTTGTTATTATAAAAGTTATGAATTCTATTTTTTATAATGGGGTTATAACAATTTTTAGGAAAATTATTTGTTTTAAGCACATTTTTAGGTCTATTAGAGGGATGGGCTAGTTTTATAGCATTATCAGTTGAACTAATTACAACATTCTTTTTATGAATGGTTGAGAAACAGAATCTAAATTTAAATATCTTTTGTACCAAACATCTTTAGTAAACCAATTAGTAATTGCATTACCCTCAATTTCATATGCATTGGTTAAATTAAGAAAATTTATTTTTTTATTGTTTGAATTATTTTAAACAAAATGTATCAAAATTAATATAACAAATATACATCCATGGAATACATGTTTTAAACATTCGATATTCAAATTGTATAAGAGCGCTACTTACTAGGTATAAACTTCCACACACGGTTTCTTACTGACCTTTCCCAACGACGTGAAAAATCCCAGAATACAGTCTAAATATTCAATAAAAACAAAGCCGCCGAACCTACGACACCCAAAAAGAACGGCTGCGGCACCCCAAGCCAATATTTGTTCCGCACATTAACTTTCAAAACTCTGCGTACGAACGAAAGCGGACATTTCAGCCCTGAAACGCACAGTCGCACGCGACCTGAAAACCCGCTGAAGACTGAAGCAGCACCGGTCAAAGTTGTCGCCTCCGCGAAACAGCACAAGCGCAATAAACTTTTTACTTTGTTGCAAACTATAGCAATTTAGGTCTTTCTGCCCGAGTACCGACATTTATTGAATAGACTACTCATTTACTATCGCATTTATAGGCAAGATAGCCCGAGTAATTGCTCAGCAGGAGCTCTGCCAGTTTTTATTTCCAGAGTTCGACCGAATGACGACCGAAGCGATTCAGCAGGAACGTAAGAAAGACAAGCTTCCGCCAGAAGGGGCCGTACGATGGCCGATTTTTTAGGAAATGCTACAAATCGTCGTTTCTCTAGGTCTTATTTTTATCAAAAGATTTGAATACCTATACAAGGTCCGGTTTACGGAGAAAAATGGGCTCAGCGGTTTTCGGGTTCAGGAGTAAAGATATCTGTTATTAATTATTTATTTATGTTAATGAAAAAATCTAATTTTTGATATACAGGGTGTTCCAAAAAAATTAACTGTGGACTCTACGATCAAAAATAAGAAAAAAGTTACATAAACATAGGTCCGTAAACGCCCCCTAACGGAGCTATTGCTCTTTAAAGAGAGACCCCAAAATTTGATTTTCTCCAAATATTTTCAAAACGGATCGAGATAAAGTAATCAAATTTAAAATTCTAAATCGCAATTAGATTGTGAATCTAATGTTCTAAAAACAATACCATAATTAGTCATAGGCGTGCCAAACTGGGGGGGTTATTGGATAAATTTTGCTCTAACTTTTGTAAGAAAAAAAAACTAGGAATTGAATTGTCCTCAATTGTGATCATTGGTCACTGCAATATAGATAATTTATTGCAGATATTTATTTAAGAAATATGTTAAATAAATTGTTAAACACGGCAAAAGCATTTGCAAAATATGGTGGATGCTCCGGTTAAATTTATATACTTATTTAAGCTTTTATCATTTTTTTATTTCAATCGTTTTAAATATAACAGATATGTATTTTGAGAAAATATATAAATACTTACGATAAGAACCCTCGTAAAAACCCAAAAAACTGTGTTAACTGCAATTTAAAAACACATTTACGGCTAATTGAGATAACTTATCTACATTATAGATTGTTATTTATTTATTTTCATATATATATTATTACTTAGCTAATTATATTTATGAAAAATGTACAGAAGTATTTATAATACATCATTTGCAATAGAGTACAAAATACGTCTTCTGTATGTTTTTCTATTTTATTTTCCAAATTGTAGATCTAATATACAGATTCGGAAATTGCGGATCTTTGCAGAGAAAGTAGAAATTGCCGCTTCATTCCAGGGAAGGTACGAACTTTAAGAGGGGCGGCGACGTGCATTGGTCTAGCATTCCCCACTACTACGGTAATCGGTTCCGTATCGCCAACGCCAATTCGCCATTACAAATCTAACTGTCCGGTCAACTGATGCCAGTGTTGTCAGATCTCATGCATTCCGAAGAAATCTCATGCTCTCATATTTTGATTACAAAATCTCATGCTTTTTAATAGACACAAAAAGAAATAATAAAATTATTAAAATTACTCTTTGAAATCTACCAAAACAAAGACCTAACGAGAAATAAAGGCAAAATCGAGGGCAAAATTGAATAGATAGAGGTAGGTATCTACAATGTTTGGGTACTTGAAATGTCCTTTATTGTAGACTGCTCTCTTAATAATTAATAATGAATACATAAACGGGTATGACAGTCTACGGATATGCGGTGTGTGTGCTGTATTCACGCTGTATTGCAGTGATTCTTAACTCTATTCCGTAAGGGTACCTACATTTTCTGGAAACAACAGATTTTACGACCCGTGAGTCACCCTGCGTCACGTCAACTGCGCCTCAACATTCGCCCGGCATAACAATAAAATAAATTAGAAAGGTTACGTGGTTAATAACTTTTAAGTAAGTACCTGTAACTACCTACTTACAATGTAATATTATGATAAAATAGCAGAACGTAATGCTTTTTAATGAAATAAAAATGGCATTACAAAAGTAATTAAAAATTAAGCTGTGTCAAGAGGTGTTTTTGATAAATTAAGCCATCTCATGCTTTTATCTCCAAACCTCATGCTTCTTTGAAATTATTCTCATGCACTGAATTTTTCCCACCTGGCAACACTGCTTGATGCAAACACGCTGTGGTCGAAATATGCGTGTAGCATGACACAAATACACGCAAGTGGCAAAATACAATTCACCATCAAGATCCTCACTTTCCAAATCTGTATATACCCAAGTACCTAGACTTTCAAATTAAATAATTCCTATGGTAATTTTATTTTATACATTTAACTCCTCTATAGAATACCTAGCATATATAGATTTACTTCTTCCAAGGAACTGAAATAATAATACCTATAACAAGATGTTTTCGTGTGTATCTTATTTTCTTTTCAAATAAAACGAAAAAGCCTCGATAAGTACCTTATTCGTCTCACACCTACACGCACATTTGAATACGTGAGTATAAAAACCCTCTTAGTAACCAAATGATGCGGAATTTGCTTTACTGTTAATAAAATCAATACTTCGTATTCCGTGGATTAAAAGTATTGCCTAGTTTATCAGCAAATAAAATCGTTTTAGTCCCTGTAACTATACATTAGCAGTGGGAACATTGCAAACAGTAACGACTTATTGACTTGTCTATCTCGTGGTCACTTAAAGCCAGACTGTGCGGGCGGGGACAATTTTGACAGATCCGACTAAAAGCAAGTCTTCGTCAGTTCAGGTAAATTCGGTTAAGATTTTATTCTTCGTACAATACAACACTATACACACACAATACAAAAAATTCATAAACAAGTTTAATTTTCATTTTGTAATGTTAGCTTAACCCAAGAACAACAAGAGCAGATCAAAGATTCGTAAACAATTCTAAGTAACATTAATTATGTGACTGATGGCGACCGGTTACCTAGATCACCACATAACAACCTGAAAAACATAGTAGATTGAATAACAGCACGGAAAATCCAAAAAAAACTTTGACTATTATTATATAGGGTGTTTCATAATATATGCGCAGGACTTCAGGATGTGATAGCTCATCCAAAAATTTGAAAAAAGTTTGTATTAACTTACCCTCTAAAATGCACAATTTTCGAGATACAGGGTGTTGAAATTGTAAAAAAAATTAGTTTTTTGCAAATATCTCCGGAACGGTTTATCGTACAAAAAACAGCTTTTGTAAGCATTTACTACTCATAATAAGCTATGTTCTGTGCGAGAACAATTTTTTTTCAAAGTCATAATTGGTGAAGATTTTGAAGGGGAAGTGGGTGTTTTTCTCCCCAACTTCTACACCACTGGAAAAAGTACGGTTTTGAGACGCTCATTTGAACCGCCAATGTTTTCTACACAAAAATTGTACTCTTGGTCATAAGATCTAAAGTTGACCGTTTTCGAGAAAAATCTACTTTTATGTTGAAAAACATGGTAAATTTTTTGAAATAAAATTTTTATTTTACTAAATGTATTAAATTTTTTTTTATCAAGTAGTATTAATTTAACTGTGTACGATTTTTTTTAAATTTTGCAACTATGAAGGTAACGTTTGGTTTTGTTACTTGTTCTAACGATTAAATACATTTTGTTTAATTAGTAAAACAAATTTATTTAAAAAAAATTTACCATGTTTTTCAACATAAAAGTAGATTTTTCTCGAAAACGGTCAACTTTAGAGCTTATGACCAAGAGTACATTTTTTGTGTAGAAAACATTGGCGGTTCAAATGGGCGTCTTAAAACCGTACTTTTTCCAGTGACGTAGAAGTTGGGGAGAAAAACACCCACTTTTTCTTCAAAATCTTCACCAATTATGACTTTGAAAAATTTTTTTTCTCGCACCGAGGATAGCTCATTATGAGTAGTAAATGCTTACAAAAGCTGTTTTCTGTACGATAAACTGTTCCGGAGATATTCGCAAAAAAACAAATGTTTTTTACAATTTCAACACCCTGTATCTCGAAAATTGTGCATTTTAGAGGGTAAGTTAATACAACCTTTTTTTCAATTTTTTTGACGAGCTATCACATCCTGAAGTCCTGCGCATATATTATGAAACACCCTGTATATTATAATTTTAGAAAAACTCATGTAACTTTACATGAAAGAAGTAAATGTATGGTATTCACAGTAGGTTTAGGTAATACAGTATGGATTTTTTACATTATTGTATGATTTGAACAAAGTGTAAATTTACAGTAAATTTTAACAGTGCAATTTCATGAATCAACTATTAACTTTCGTAAAGTATCACATTTGAGGACATTTAGATATCTTTATATCAACCCAAAAGTAAAGTAGTTTTCATTAATAAATAATTGCTATTATTTTAGACAAGAATGCAAAAAATGCACTTGGTATACTGTTTTGTGTTCATTCAGGGAAGTTGCTATAAAAAGCAATATTCAATGCTAATATACATTATAGAGATGGGCGTCTAGATCGAGTAAGCGATTATTCCTATTCGCCTCATCATGAATTCGTTTGGAACAAATGCGAATAACTAACGTTATAATTTACGTGTTAAAGCAAGAACAGTAATAGCTGTCAAAAACTTGCATGTATTGATTGTAGATATGGTTTTGCGAACCTGCTTGCGTGCCTGTTTGCTGTAAAGCCAGTAGAATTTTGATTTTGACGTTAAGAATGCAAGTGATCAATAATTCCATCCAAACATTAGTTAAGTAATTGTTGTGACAACACAGAGAACGATATAACATATTGAAGAATGGCGTTGGCATCTTTTGGCAACATAAATATATATTAACAACTCTATATCCTACGTATAATCTATTGCAATAATGATATTCCCTCAAATCAGTTTTTGAACTAGGCAGTTCTGATAAGAAATTTCATTAAATTTCTACTGATGAAACTCTAAGTAATGTTGAATGCAGATTTCATTACAAATACGTCAGCAGTTCAAAATAAATCGCCAAATTCAGTTTAGAGAGTGTCATTATTATTGCAATAGAGTGTACCTACGTATCCAAACTTTTACATATTTTAACTTCCACCGATCGAATCAAACTGCAGAGTTCCTGTAGACTCGATAATTTGCATCTTCGCAATTTGCAAAGCCCCGAAAATAAACATTTGCCCAATTTATTTGCCCAATTTAATTGATTATAAACCGCTGTGTAACAAAGCACACAATAAACAGGTCTCCTGTAAACAAGGGAGAAGCAGAAAAATAACAACATATCTGGACGGTGCCCTCCCCCTAAAAATATGTTACCCGATGATAATTGAAAAAGAATATCTGCGAGCCTTCTGTGTTCGAAACAACATTAATTATCTTTTATATCTTTCCCATTGATTTAATTCCGGCGGAGTCGATAAATCAACGCGAAAACAACACAATTAAAAATGTAACTGGAAAAGTCTGGGTGGCTCGTCTAATGAATTCGTAAAATTATTTCACGGATGAGAGGATAAATGGTTAAAAGTTTTATATATTTGCTCTCGTTTTTGCTTTACTTTTGTTATCCAACTTATTTCTAAAATGTTTGTGTCCAGGGGTGTAACACTCCTGAAATCAGGTAGGTAGGTATACGTTTTGTGTGATCTGTAAAATTATGAAAATCACTTAAAATCACATGAAATCATGCGAAATCTTGTGAAATTACCGAAATCAGCAAAATCACGTAAATCAATTGAGCAACTAATTTCATTTGGTATATTTGTCATCTGATAGAAAACTTTTACTTATTTTTTTTTAATATTATGTTGATTTAGGGGTTTTTCATAAATTAAATCCAAGTTTAAGGCTGGTTTCGCAGTGCCTGAATAAGCCGTAACCCATTTTTCTCATTTATTTTCCGACAGAATAATTTCATTTTTTAACTGTAGTTCTATTTAATAATTATCTATTACTTCCTCGCGTTAAAATTTTGATAATAAATTCAGAAATACAGCAAAAATAATTTTCGATTTTGGTTCCCTTATAAGCGGAAATTCGGCCACGAGCAATTTATAGATATATTTTTTAATGATTTTTCACGTTTGTCCCATACCAATATATACAAAAATGACTGAGAAAAATGGGTTCAAATTTTCCAATAATTTCTTAAATTTACTGAAATTTTAACTTGGTACGTGAGACGTTTGGGTGGAACTTGAAATAAAGCTCCGCCTTTACACGTCACAATTCATTCATAAAATTCGAAGATGTTACTCCTATAATTTAACAGAGTGATAGACAGGGTGTTAATATAAAAATTGATAAGGAGAAAATAAAATTTCCAATTTCGAGGAAATTTTATTTTTGAAGATTTAACTTCGGAACGGTTATTAAACCTGCGAAAGACCGTTCGTATACAAAGTGTTGAAAAATGTTTCACCATTAAAAAAACTTTAAATCAAGAGAGCTAAAAATTGTTTTTGGTAAAACGTCTAACAAGGGTTCTTTAGAATAATAATTAACGAAAAAATACAGGGTGTTTAAAAGAGCCCAACCAATTTCTAAAAACCCTAAAAATGAATAAAAAAAATTTTTGATCAGAGATTGAACAAGGGTCTATTAGAATATTAATTAATACAAAAATACAGGGTGTTTAAAAAAAACTACAATTTCTAGAAACCCTGAAAATTAATGGATTTAAAAAAAATTTTAGATGAATCTTTCAAAAAACGGACTATTTATTACCTTACTAATTAACGAAAAAATACAGGGTATTTTAAAAATTAACCAATCTCTTAAAACCCTCAAAATAATAAAATTTCAATAGAGTTTTTGATTAAACTTTTAACAAAGGTCTATTTAACACTAATTAATGAAAAATATACAGGGTGTTGAAAACAACTTAACAATCTCTAAAACCCCTAAAAATTAATGGATTAAAAAAAAATTATATGAAACTTTTAAGAAGAGTCTATTAGGTCACTAATTAACGAAAACATACAGGGTATTTAAAAGAACTGAACCAATCTCTTGAAACCCTCAAAATAATAAAACTTAAAAAAAGTTTGTGATTAAACTTTTAACAAGGGTCCATTACAACACTAATTAACGAACAAAATACAGGGTGTTTAAAAACTAAACAATCTCTAAAAACATTGAAAATTAATGGATTTAAAAAAATGATGAAACTTTTAACAAGGGTCTATTAGATCACTAATTAACGAAAAATACAGGGTATTTAAAACCCAACAATATCTAAAAACCCTAAAAATTAATGGAATAATAAAAATGTTGTTCAGAGATTTAACAAGGGTCTATTAAAACCCTAATTAATGAAAAATACAGGGTGTTTAAATCTTTAAAACCCTGAAAATTAATGAATTTAAAAAAATATATCTAACTTTTGACGAGGGTCTATTAAAATACTAATTAAAGAAAAATATACAGGGTGTCTAAAAGCTTAACAATGTCTAAAACCCTAAAAATTTATGGAAATACAAAAATTTTTGATAAAACATTTAACAAGGGTCTATCAGAACACTAATTAAAGAAAATAATACAGGGTGTGTAAAAAGCTTAACAATTTCTAAACACCTTAAAAATTTATGAAAATTCACAAAATTTTTGATGAAACATTTAACAAGAATTTATTAGAAGACTAATTAAAGAAACAAATACAGGGTGTTTGAAGGAGCCTAACCAATCTCTAAAAACCCTAGAAATATATGGAACTACAAAACATTTTTGATGAAACATTTAACAAGGGTCTATTAGAACACTAATTAACGAAGGAAATACAGGGTGTTTAAAAAAGCCTAACCAATCTCTAAAAGCGCTAAAAATTTATGGAAATACAAAAAATTTTTGGTGAAACATTTAACAAGGCCCTATCGAACACTAATTAACGAAAAAATACAAGGTGTTTAAAAAAGCCTAACCAATCTCTAAAAACCCTAAAAATGGAAGTATACAAAATTTTTGATAAAATATTTAACAAGGCTCTAATGGAAAACTAATTAACGAAAAAAATACAGGGTGTTTAAAAAAGCCTAACCAATCTCTGAAAACTATAATAAATAAAAATAAATTTATGGAAATATAAAAATTTTTTGATAAAATATTTAACAGGGTCTATTAGAAAACTAATTAACGGACAAAAATATAAGGTGTTTAAAAGAGCCTAACCAATATTTAATAACCAGAAATTTATGGAATTAGAAAAATGTATTAACAAGACTCTATTGGAACACTAATCAATGAAAAAATATAGGATGTTTAAAGAAACATAACCAATCTCTAAACAACCTCAAAATTTATTTATTTTAATTGTACTTTATTTAATTTCTGAATTTGAAGGTAATTAATTTTGTAGGTAGGTATAGGACACATAATTTATAATAATTACGTATATTTATATAACATAAGAATCTGAAATAATTAATGTACTGAAAGAAATAATCACACGTTATGCAGATTATTTATTTTAGTTATACAGTGTGTATAGTTATTTGTATAGTGTGGTGAGTAATAGTCAATGTGCAGTCATTCATAAATGTTTAACTGAACTATTATTTTCAGTGATTTTTGTTTAAAATATTTGGCCGAAGTTTAAACAGGATTATTTTGCAGGAAAAGAATACGTTTTAATCAAATCTTTTACAAAAGTATTACATTTCAAATATTTTTTCAGTATATATCAACACATATGCGATTTTTAAATTAGACATTAATTCTAAATTGAAAAGATCTAACTTTTTAACTTTTGGAACCACAATAATATGGAAAAAAATATCCAAACGTCAAATTGTATTATTATTTGCACTTTCATACATTACAGACAATTTAAACTACATACTTATATAAATAATTTTATTTAATTATGACATTTTTACTATTTCAGGTAACATATGATCAGAATAGAAATGTTTTAATTTTATCACCATACATTCCCAAAACTGATCATCTCTTTCAACCTATAATAGATAGATACACAAAATAATTAATGGGCATAAATCTTTACTAGATTGTTCTTAAATTACCTTATCTACAACCATTCCTAGAGGAGTCCAAACTATAAAATAACAGTATTTAGCCCGAGTTATTGCCATCTGCCCTTGTATTTGATAATAATAACTATGCCCTTTTTTCAATTTCCATTGCCCGTTTTCATTTTGTAAAAATAGACGCGTTTTTTACTATCTTCAAAGCTTACATTACCAGCCAAGGGCTCAGCATCTTGCACTCATAAAAGTGAGTATATTTTTTGATGGGCATCAAACAGCAAGAATTTATTCTGAATACCTCATTTTGAGACTAAAAGTTCCTATAAATATGTTCTAAACTGTTTTGTTAACTGAAATACAGGCCCTTGAATTGTATTATTTATTTATTGAAGTCGATACGACATAGCGTTTTCAAGAAAAACAGAAAACACTGTTTATAAGTCATAAGAGGGCTTCTTCTGGATATAATTGAATACCCTTTCATATTTTCCAAAAACATTAGCAAAATTTCAATTAGGCCACTTTTTTGCAAAAATTCATAGACACCCCTATTTCCACCACTAAAATTAATATGTGATGATTTTCGGTGACGAATTATTTGCTCTCAAATACCTACCTTTCGCCGCAACATACTGATTTTTGTTTGTCAGCGGTTATTTCGTTAATAAATAAATAAATAATAAAGTTCAACGCCCTGCACCTCAGAAACGAAGGAATTTAATATTCTTAAGTTCTGCTAATTAATAGTGAGACACCCTAAATAGAAATGTCAGAGATTGAATGCTACATGAGTTATAAATTTTAAAAGACGAAGTTTTTCCTTCCGTGAACACCCTGTTTATCACATAATAATAAAACAAATTTATCCACACAAAGAACTACATTACACACACTTTACAACTAAACCAAAAAATTATTAAATGTGTCATATTGATTATTTCAGTTCACTTTTATTTGCGGTAAATATACAAATATTTCAAGTAGATGCGAAGTATAGATATTTACAGATCTGTTATATTTATAATTTTAGAAACATAAAGTAGTACCAACAAATATAATCGCCCTGTAGATTTTGTCAATAGTATACTGTTTCAGCTGAGAAGATACATTACTGCAAATAATAATCGCCCTGTATATTTTGTCGATATACTGTTTTTTGTAAATTTATATTTGAAATCATTTCAAATTATTTATGGATACACTACTACAGATATTAAATCGCCCTATATGTTTTGTCCGTACACTGTTTCTTGTAAATTAATATTTGAAATCGTTTCAAGATTATTTGTGGACAGCTGCGAAGACGGGTCAGCCGGGGAAGCACGCTCATTCATATCTGAACAAACGTAAAATCTACACGTGGCTGTCGGTTTTTGGGCGGTTACAAATGCGTCTGGTTTTATGCGAGCTTCTCTGATGTTCGCTGTCTTTGTCTGTATCGCATACAAACTGTTTTATCGTAGTGGACGGAAGCCGGGTGTTACTCGCTATGTATAAAACTGTGACACGCCTTCTTTATGAGTCGGTTTCTATCATTTGCGAAACCAGCCTTAAGTAAGTTTGTATTTGCTTTTGTGTGCTTTATGGTATTAAGATATAGTTGTAACTGTCAATGGTATATGTTTAGTGCAGATACATAGAACTGCTGTTCAAGTTTAGCTTGATTTAAGTAATTACATTAAAATCGAAAATAAACATACATATATCTTTACACCATCTACTAAATAATATTTCTTTAGGTGCCCGTATCTCTCGCCGTAAAATGATCAAATTTGTGGTGTTTTTAGGTACTGAAATCTCGAAAAATACAACTCGTAGAGCAAAAGTAATATCAAAAATAGAATTATTGATGTTTTGTTTATCCACTTTTACTATTTAAACTTTCCTCAAATAATGTAATAACTTTTAAAATGAATTTATATGACACACATAATTTCGCTATTCTAACCCCACATTTTAACAATTATTTTCACATACTTATAAACAAAAGTGAACAATCTTATATGCAGAACTATGTAAGTTTATGTTATAACAATGTTTACATCTATAGCTGAATTTAAGAAAACACGTATTTTGAATGATTTCAGTACCTAAAAATTCATTGGATAGATCGCTTTCTGATGTTAAATATTGATTTTACTTCGGTACCTTTGAATATTTGCAGGTGGCATGAAATAACATCCTTGTTATTTGCTAAACTCTATATTATTCAGTTCTTAAATGTCTAAAATTATTTATATTTGTAGAAAACACTTTTACAGAAATACGGCGACCTTAAATAAGTATTTTAATTGAATTAAAAAGAAAATATTAAGTATTATCTTATTGATTTTATTTTTATTAAGTCACCTTATCATAAGGTCGAAATTAAGTACAAGTTAATTTTAAGCTCAATTTTATTATAACACTTGTAATGCTAGTTGCTTACAGCTAGTGCACATTTAAACTTCCATCTCAGATACAACTGCTGTTTAAAAAAGAGTCATATCTTGAAACTTACAGAAAAATATCTACATATATCTGGAACTATTCAGAAAATATTCTATTGTGTAAGTAAGTTTTAAAAATTTGTTTTGAATTTTTATTTAAATGCTAGAAAATAATAATAAATGATAATTATTGTAACCTCGGTTTTAACCGAATAATTAATGAAATGCAATTTACTTAATAACTTAGTAGGTACCTATATACGATGTGTACAATTAAAATTTTGCTTATTTAGGACTTAAAATAGGTGTATTATTATATTTTAAAAGTGACGTGAAATAAATATTTTTTATTTGATTTTTTTACAGTTGCCTTTGGTTTACTTATTTATAAAAGTCAAAATTCGCATCTCATCATATTATATCACTTGATAAATATATCTCGAGTTATATGTGCATAGTAATTATTCCGTTTTTATATAAGTAAGAAGTACATTAACTCCTGTATCTGATGAGTCTTATAAATTAATTTGGGTTAAAAAATATAACCTCAAATTCAATTATGTCGCGTACTGTTTGGCAAAAAATCTGTTTAGCTGCACACGTTCTTACTAATTCACATAATTTTAACCATCCTAACGTTCTGAACTAGTCCAGCAAACACAATCGTGATTTTTAAACTTTTAAATGTATTCCTAAGAAAAAGGCTCGGAAAAACGATATGTAAAAAATTTCTCTCCAAGTAATGACAAATAACATAACTTTTTTTACTGTTAAAACCCTTCAGCCTACTGCCAACGCCACTGATAAGTTTTTTCCGAGGTTTATTTGCCGAAATTTTCGTATATTATTATCGGAAAACGAATAATTCTTGAATAATTCTAGCGTAGAAAAGCAGCTTTAAAAGTTTGTAGCAACCTCTATATTAGACCCTGTGTCATAATAGTCTAGCTAGCTGTGAGACATGAGAGAAGAAGCCATATTGATAAAAAACATCATAGGTACTTCTTGTAGAGTTTTTTGTTTGGAAACAATAATTAACAAACAACGCATATAAAACAAATACATTAATATGATTTAGTACAATAAAATGCAAATGTTACCATGTTACTTACCCGGGTACATCTCCCGTCTTCTAAATAACAAGATGATAAGTAGAAAATTCATTTTCACAAAAACTAGATTCAAGTGGTACACAACACGCACTTTTGAGTATAAATTGCACAACACAAAATCAAGTACCTAACTATCTAAATTTGCAGTCACTAACATTTTCGTAAACATTTCTTTTGAACAAATTCGCACAACAAATTCGAAGCCAAACGCGAGCCGTATCACGCATGACGCACTCTCCAGGCAGAAACTTGCACTAACGATTTGTTCATTGTTCAGCCAATGAGGATTGAGATTCCTCACTATTAATGTATACTGCATTCACTATTTAATTAGATTTAAAATTAAATTTCGACAATATTTATAAATTGTAGAATATAGAAGCATAATGTATTTATCTACTGTTTCCAGCTCTGTCACATTACTAGAAATTGCTCTGTACCTCCTGCGTTGTCGAGATTTTAAAACAATTTTTTATTCAGATTTCCGTGTAGACATTTCTTCTGTCGAGAGCGGGAGCTGTCGACATTTTATATAAGTCCGGATTAAACTGCGAATCCGGTTTTCACCGTATAAAAATATGTCATATATCTTAATAGGCTGTAAAGCAGGAAAAATAATCTCGGATCCTCCAGCCCGAAGTTATAGATGTCTAAGTTTATTATTAAGCGTGAGAGCACACTCGGAGCTCCCACAGCTTAGGGAGAAGGAGCAAAGTTCTTAAAAGAAAGATTATGCCCCTGTAATCAAGATTGATGGCGGCTCTACAAAGGTATCCCCAGTGCATTTAACACTTCCTAACTTGCAGCCGTGCGGTTTTGGAATTTGCTGCTTTTAAAACATACGATGTGGGCTGGGCAAATTAATATCTGCTATCTGCATCTTTGAATTGGAATTATTTATGCATGTATAATAAATTTTCTTGAGAACTAACTAGCTTAAACTAATGTACAATGCATTCTATTTTTAACATGATAAACTCTAGAAAAGTAGATTTTAAGTTTTGACAATCGTGGGAACACTAAATTTATACTTTGTGCGTATGGTGCGTATGAACAAAGTGTTGACGTCGCGTTTCTACGGTTGCAATATTAGGCCTGCTTAAGCAAGGAATCCGGCAAGGTTCCAAACTGGCACGATGTTTGCTAAAAACAAATTCTGCTACTAACAGACCTAATTATTAATACATAATGGGTTATATTCTGTAATAATGTTGTGAAATGCCAATTAAGCCCCCATGATGATTGCAACCTGTAAAGAGTTCAAAATAAAACACTCACACAAGTAAAACATTTGCGCAAAGATGGTGCGTGGTGGTGGTGGTGGTTGTGAAGAGATTGGCAGCCTCTCTGCCGGTATGGTAGGGTGGAACAATGTTGGCTTGGGTCAATCTGAGAGATTAATACCGGATGACATTTGACTACCCGCCTAATTAATGAAGTTTTCCAGGTTTCCCTCATTCCTGCACTGAATGGTGGTAAGGGCCTACCAACGTAAGTCGCTCCTGGGCGCAAATGCGGCCTGCTTAATAATAATATGCCGCCCCCTCTCCGGCACAAGTCTTTGACTTCTGGGCTAATTCTCGTGATTAGAATGAGGGGTAGAGATATTATTATTATTATATTATTATTCGGAGCGACGGTAGAGACTGGACGAGTCGGGTAGTCACTGGAGATGAAACCTGGATATTTGAGTGTGACCCCGAGACCCGTAACCAAAGTCAGCAGTCTGTGGAAAAGGGTGGAGAGAGGCCAACGAAAGCGAGGATGTCCAAGTCACGACTATAGGCAATGTTGATCGTTTTTTCGATATCCACGGCATCATTCATCTTGAATATGATCCTGCCTGCCTAACAGTGACTGGAGAGTTCTATGTTAGCGTCTTGGATCGGCTGCGGGCCCACGTGTGCGACCCGAAATCGCCGATAACGGCTGGATCTTGCACCACGACAACGCGCCAGCCCATTCCTCGTTCATTGTGCAAGAATTTTTGGCAAAAAAGGCATTCCAACGTTGCCGCACCCACCCTATAACCCCGATATTGCCCCCTGCGATATTTTTTATTCCCCAAGATAAAGTCGCACCTCGAGGGAACTCATCATGGCGGCGTACAGGAGGTCAAAGAAGCTGTAACCGTGGTGCTGAACGGGTTAACTGCGGAGGATTACCAAGGGTGCTTCCAATCGTGGGAGCAACGTTGGAATCGTTGTGTAGAGTTAGAGGGAGACTATTGTGAAGGTCGATAATAAAATTTTGGCGAAATTTAATTTGCTTGTTTTTTCATTGACAAATTCCAAAACTTATTATTGCACATCTTGTAATTTTGATAGAGAGACTACTCTTCGGCGACCGGAGAAGGTCTATGAATACCACTATAAATCAGGTGAAATGGATACTCCAGCAGACGTCTATGAGTTCAGCCTATTGAGCTTAAAGTCGAAAAAGTACAAAGGATATTGGATTATTAGCTACCAACTCTGCATAATGTATTTTTTCATTACCTCCTAAATGTACAGTGCCTGAACAAGTCCCCCATCGCCGTTGGCAGTTATTATTAAATGCCGCCACAATACAAATGGACAAGGGAGAACCGCGAAAAGAAAACAAACAAGCGATTCGGTGGAGCGCAAGGGGCAATTACGCGGTAGGTAATGTCGTTCCGAAACGGGTTATTCTGTTACTTTCGAATTTAATAAAGACAGCAAACTTTTTCAATTGACGTCGGCCCCCTCCTCTAATACGTTTCTTGCTGGTGGCCGCGTAGCCGAATATTACAATAAGTAAATAACTCGATTGTTCTCATCTGAATTTCAAATCGTTTCATTCGATATGTTTCTTTTATGCAACGCTCATCTAAGTAAATGTATCTTCAAATAAAATTATGCGGAATTCTTGTTTCGTTTCTGCGGCCCCCAATATTCTTTCGAATTTAATTGGGAATATGACGAAAAAGGAAATTAGGTACTTCTATTGCGTATAAACTAAGTGTTCTTTTAACTCTTCGTGCATGAAAATACAGACGAAAGTGAATTTTTTAAATAATTATTAATTGTTGTCTCAAGAAATTTATTTTAAAATCCGAATAAATATAAGCACTTTCATTTAAACTTTATGTTTAATAGAAAGAACCTACCCCTCATTCTAATCACAAGGATTAGTCCAGAAGTCGAAGACTTGTACGGGAGAGGGGGCGGCATATTATTATTAAGCAAGCCGCATTTGCGCCCAGGAACGACTTCCATTGGTAGGCCCTAACCACCATTCAGTGCAGGAATGAGGGAAACCTGGAAAACCTCATTAATTAGGAATTAGTCAAATGTCAACCGGTAATCAATCTCTCACATTGACCCAAGCCAAACATTCTTCCACCCTACCATACCCGCAGAGAGGCTGCCAATCTCTCCACGAGTATAGCTTATATACGGTCTACCGGCTGCGGGGGTGGAACCCACAGCGATCTAGTCACCTCAATGCAAGTACTGACGCCTTAAACAGCGCGGCCACTGACCGACCGTAATGCCAATAATACGAACCATGGCCATAGTAATGTAAATATACAGGGTGTAAGGAATATGAATGCTGTAATTTTAGGGGCTTATGAATCTGACTAAAAGCAATAAAAAAAATGTCTTAAACGAATAGTTTATCTACAAATGCACTTCAAAAATAAAAATACTATTGCAATAATACGCAAAACCATGTCCCTAAATTGCAAACTAAAGTATAATTAAGGTTAAGTAAAAGCGTCTGTAACGTAATTTGTTCATAATTTAATTTTTGATCTGTATATATTAATGAAGTAAAACATTTGAAGTTTCCGAAAAACTCGTTAAAACTGTACTGATGTACAAGCGCTGTTACGTTAATTCTTTTTTTTTTAGTTAAATTATTTGAATGAAAAAGATGTATGAAATTTGATTTATTTGTGTTAAGAAATATATTGAATCTTCTATATGTATGAGCTACATTGTTTAAATAAGTGTAGTAATTTAATAAAAAAAAGAAAATATTAATTGTAAATTTACCGTCAATTTTCTTATGACACTTGTAATGTTGGTTGCATGTTCATTGAAGTTATCACTAATGCAGTTCATTGGAACGTATAGAGTTTTGGAACATACCCCTCGACCTTTCGTTTGACACCTATAACCTCAAATTTTGTTGACATTTTATATTTTGTATTTGCAGGCTTGATAATTTAAATACGTTTTCCTAATTATGTTAAAAATTTTAAAACTCTACAATAGATATTCGAAGTTATCGACAAGAAATTGTGTGCGAGCTGTGTCAATTATTAATTTAAACAAATACGATTATGATAGATATGGATTAACCAATAGCAGTAGAAAATACCAGAGGAAAAAGTGGAAAAATTTTGACCGATACTCAAATAATTCACCCTTTTTATTTGCTGTAGGCCTGGGTATTGTTATTTGCGATGCCAGTCATCAGAATCGAGAAGATAAACGGTTTTTCAAAGCAGCCCAGTTCGGTCTGACACATGAAATAACCAAGTAAGTATCATTAAATATAAGTAACTAAATACTTTCTTAATCTACATCTTGTCGCTTAAAGGAATTTAGAACTATATAACAAAGGAGATTTATTAATCCCGGTATATAACTATGCCTCACATATGATGCAATATTGTATTTTGTCATGTAGGTTTCTCTTTACAAGATAATGACGTTCACTTTTAAAACATTTTTATCTTGTTTTAGATTTATAAAAGATGGTATAGATATAAACAGAAGACATCTTTTAGGTTGGACAGCTTTAATGGTAGCGACGGTAAATGAGCAGTACGAGGCTGCAGAGTTACTATTAAAAGCCGGAGCTGATCCAAATATTACTGATAATTTTATTAACGCTAACCGATCTGCTAATAAAGTAGGGTTACATCCAATCGAAGGTAAATTATTGAATACTACATAAATTAATCTTGTACATTTTTACACTTAAATGACAGCTGGCAACTTTTTTATTCAAACATTATAAGTTTCTCTTGCTTATTTTAAGTGTTGATGATAAGAGATGAAGAATTTTCAAGTGGTCTAAACAATAAAGCCACATTTTTGGGATTCACCGCCTTACATTATGCCGCTCTTACGAATAATCTAGGCATTATTAAACTGCTCATAAAATATGGCGCAAATCCCAATCTGGAGAATGAAATGGGACACAAGCCTGTTATGTATAGTAACAGTGAAGAGATTAAAAAGTATCTAACAAGTCAAATGGAGAAGGTAAGGAAAATTACTTTAACATTGCATTGCATTGCAACATAATGATGTTCTACAGTTCGAGGAGATACAGCGAGAGAAAGAAATTGAAGAGCGGAGAAGATATCCGTTAGAAGAGAGATTGAAAAAATATATAGTGGGACAAGAGGCAGCGATTGCAACTGTGGCAGCAAGTGAGTTTTTTCTAGTTTAATTGCTGTAATTTTTTTCGTAAATTAATAAGCACTTGGTATTACACTCAATAAAATGTCAAAATTATTTCAGTTCCTTATCAAAGAACTATAAAGTTGAGTTCAAATAATTATTAATACTTTTTACCACGTTTTTTGCTGATATAATAACTATAATCTTTTTAATATCATATATCTGTTTTATATAAAATGTTTTCTTATTTATCAAAATATTTTAATCTAGATAAGCTTTAAAATGGATTTATATGATATGCGTTATATTTATTAATTTAAATTTTTAATAAAAATTACGCATAATCTAATTTTTGTAGCTGTCCGAAGGAAAGAGAATGGCTGGACAGACGACGATCATCCATTAGTATTTTTATTTTTGGGCTCTTCAGGTATTGGCAAAACCGAATTGGCTAAGCAACTAGCTACATACGTACACAAAGATAAGCAGCATGCATTTATTAGATTAGATATGTCAGAATATCAAGAAAAACACGAGGTAGCCTAATCTGTATATGTTTAATATTTTTTTATGATATTTGCTTGCAATAGGTACTCTTAACTTTTTTCCAAAAATTAATTTCAAGAGAAGTAAAATTAATATCAAAAATGGTACGAAATATTTTACGAATCCTCTGAAAATATATATTTTATAAAAATTGTTTAATAAAACCAATACATTTTGCTCTTACTGGACAAATATTGATGATTCTATCATTCCTTATATTTACTCTGTTTTACTCTTTTCCTTGTATTCTGAAAATACTTCGTCCTATTTTAGATTTACTTGTTGAATAATTTTGTTTCTGTAAAAAGGAATCGCCAACCCATCGATCACGAGCTGCTGGTATCTCACATGCACAATTCTGGTAGCTCGTGTCATTAATTCCAGTAGCTCATATTGACAATTCTAACAATTTGCAAAGACGATTCTATTATATCAAAGAAACAGTTTCTTTGTTTTGCGTGGACAATTCTGGTAGCCATGCCAGTAATTCCGGTAGCTCACGTGAGCAATTCCAGTAATTCACTCTGGTCATTTCGGTACCTGGTGGACAATTTTATTATTTTGCATGTAACAATTTGACTTGGTGGATAAAACAATTCCGATAGTTTATGGGGATAATTCTGGTAGCTCGTGTAGATGATGCCGGTAGCTCCTGGACAAAATTAGTATTGCTCAATAAACAATTTTGTTAGGTCGATGAAACAATTCTGCCAGTGTATGTGGACAATTCATGCAGCTTTTGTAGATAATTCCGATAGCTTGTGTCAGTAATTCCAGTAGCTTATGTAGACAATTCGAGTAATTTACATGGGTAACTGTGTTGGCTCATATAGACAATTCTAATAATTTGTAAAGACTGTTCTGCTTGACCGAGTGGACAATTCTGGTAGCTCATGTCAGTAATTCTGTAGCTCATGGACAATTTTAGTATTTTTCATGTACAATTCTGGTAGCTTGCATGGACAATGGGGAAATTGCATGATTTTTCAAATACATGGAAATGAAAGAATGTATTATTTTAATCGAAATGCCGTTTGTCCTAGACAATTTGATGAAAAATAAACTCAAAAGCGGCTTTTAAAGTTTTGGTCTGACCACGCCTCCAGAAAACGGAGGCCACCATATTAAATATCTGTGACGTCATTAGCCGCAGTGACGTCACCTGTAAAGCCCAAAACAACGCAGTCGCAGTACAGTACATACGTTTAGGTTAGGTAGAAGAGTTAGTTTGGCGTTTGTAATATTTATCACATAACATGTGATATTTATTAAGTGTTATTGTGTTAAACAGACACTGGTGTTGAAAAATTTGCAAAATAGACTCGTAGAATGAGCACAGAAAGTGTATTATCACCGGGAAAATGGAAGAAATATTGCATTGTGCAATTACAAATACTTTCCGTATAGCGGCTAATAAAAAATATTTCTCCGTGCCAAAAATTGAAAAAAACTAGAAAAATGTGGTGTATGGCAATGAATCACGACTAAGGAAAAAGCGTAAAACTATCATTTCAACGTTGTATGTTTCTGAAGACCATTTTAATGTAAGATTAATTGAAAATAAGTACGAATAAATAATGGAAGCGGTCGATCAAAAATTGTTTAGGTACAGAAATCTAGAAATATGTATTTTCTTAAATTTAACTGTATTTGTAAATATTGTTAAAATATAAACCTAATACTACATACAAAATTGTTTCCGTTTATTTACAAATATGTGAAAATAATTGTTAACAGCAAAATAATGTGTCTTACAAAGGCTTTTTAAAATTTATTGTTTTATGTTACGAAAATTTGAATAGTAACAATGAATAAACAGATCTACCATAAAGAATTTTATTTTTGATATCTATTACTTTTGCTTTACATGTTTACATCCTCCTTACAAAACAAATTATAGGGCTGTTCGCCTTATTTATTTTATGGTTTTTTTTTCTTTCAAAGAGCGTCAGTCATGTCACTACCTTACACAGTATTGACATTTCTATGACTTGTTCAAAAGAAATGTCAGTAATGTCACAAAAAAACTCAGAAACCAATGCCTATTTACGTCACGATCACCGTATCTACGGAAACATAAGCAAGATGGCGTTACTCCGGCCGTTGACGTCACACCAATAATAACAGTGTTTTCGGCCACGTGATTTTGTTTACATTCTATGGCAATTTATTAATGTTAATATTTTAATTATTATGTGATTATTGCCGCCAGACACATGTTCTGACCTTTCAATATATTTGAAAGATTACCTTGTATTATGTTCAAACCAATATAAAATTCATGCAACTTCCCCATTCTGGTAGCACACGTAAACAATTTTTTAGGTCATGTAGACAATACTGGTAGCTCATATGGGCAAAATTAGTATTGTCTCATAGACAATTTGGCTATCGATGAAATAATTCTGGCAGTTTACGTGGACAATTCTAATAGGTAGCTTGTGTAATCAATTCCGGTAGCTTGTGTGGATAATTCCAATAGCTCGTGTTAGTAGCTTACGTGGTCAACTTGAGTAGCTCGTATGGGTAATTGCATTAGCTTTTATAGACAATTCCAATAGTTTGCTAGGACCGTTGCTAAACACAGACAACAGTTTTGGTGATTTGCGTGGACACTTCGGGTAGCTCGGTTTAGTAATTCCGGTAGCTCATATAGACAATTCCAGTAGTTCACTTTGGTAATTTTGGCAGCTCATGTAGATTATACTATCATGTGAAGATAATTTCTTTAACTTGATGAAACAATTCAGGTAGTTTATGTGGACAATTCTGGTAACTCTTGTGGACAGTTCCGGTAGCTCGTGTGATCAATTCTAGTAGCTCAGAGATGTATACTAAAAATCTCAAAATCAATAATACTATATAGAAAATATTCCTGCATTAATTGCTTAAATAGGTTTAGATAGCTCACTCTTTAATTGAATATTATTGAATTAACCCAAGACATTGAAAACGTTGGCGATTCCTACACTGAAACATATTTTTCTTATAACATTGTAGAAAATTAAAGTGGTTATATCTTGTAACATGAAATTCACACCATTTTCCAACGATCAACATAGATTCTGACCATTACTGATAATTTTTTATCCCATATAAAAATGGGACATTTATTTTGCTTTATTATCAAAGAGAGACCACTGTAGTTTTTACCAGCTGCTGTTATTCAATACGATTTTTTTGTATTATATTTATATTTCGAACTAGGTGGCCAAACTAATAGGGGCACCTCCTGGTTACGTAGGGCATGACGAAGGGGGCCAATTAACAAAAAAATTAAAGAAATGCCCTAGCGCCGTCGTTCTCTTTGATGAAGTAGATAAGGCCCATCCTGACGTCCTTACAGTTCTCCTGCAACTGTTCGACGAAGGTAGGCTGACAGACGGCCAGGGTAAAACTATCGAATGCAAGGATGCTATATTTATAATGACCTCGAACTTGGCCAGCGACGAAATAGCCAATCATGCTCTGCAGTTACGAAGGGAGGTTGAGAAGCTGAAACAGGAAAGATTAAGTGTTTCAGATACCAAAGGTAAGTGAAATATTTGTTGTACACGAATAAAGGATTTCCAAACTTTTAGAAAACGAGAAATATATTACGGAAAATATTCACATATCGAGGAAATTTAAGGATGAGGTGGTGAAACCGATACTGAAACGGCATTTTAAGAGGGACGAGTTTCTCGGTAGGATAAACGAAATTGTGTATTTCCTTCCGTTTTCCAGGAACGAGTTGTTGCAGCTTGTCGGAAAAGAACTTCAAAGCTGGGCCCAAAGGGTATGTTGTTTTTATTCTGTCTCTCCTTTAAGAAAAACCAATTTCCAGCGTCGTCCTTCAAGGACACATATGTGTCATCGGATTTTTTCATGTTCTATCTGCACCCGACATTTCCCACAATTTCCCGGACACCCTGTATATGGAATACGAACGAACCGTACTTCAGAAATTATAAACTCTTCTACAAAAATTAAAGTAATGACACATTTAAATTATTGAAGCATGATTATAGCAACTATAGTGGCAGCTGTAGCTCCTTTCTCCTATGACGTATCAATATTGAAATCAATGTTTGGATGTTGTTATGTCTCACCTATGTGAACAAACACCTGATGTTAGTAAGGGTGTTGGGATTTGGCTGTTGCCGTTGTAGTTTGCAATTGCAAAATAATATTTAGATCAAAAAATACTTGTGCAAGCTTATACAATATGACATTAGGTTTTAAATGAAACGGGAAGTTTGTATTTTTCAACAATCATTGTGTAGATGTCAGCGAATAGTTTACAGGAAAATTGAAACCTAATAAAATATAAACATTCTCGTCACTGTTAAATTCAATGCATAAAAATGGCTGACTGAATTTTGCTTTCCAAAAAATACTTATTGGGAGTTATATATTCAGGATATTGTATCGAAACGGAACAAAAAACCAGCACTTTTCATCAAGCATTTTGCCGATGTTGGCGGATTAGATTTTTTCGATAAATAAACGGAAGATTCTGGATTGTGAAAACTTAGGTATTTTATGAAACGTCACATTTAGGTATAGTAAAAATTACATCAGATTGCATATTTCTATACAGTATGTACCAAACTTTTCTGTACCATGAAGTAGAAATGTTCGTGTGTGACTATTCATTATCTATCTTTTTTAATATTTCGGCATTAATCCTAATTCAAATTGTTGTATTTTGCACTTTGTCGTACTTTTAGGCCAAGGACAAACACAAAATAGAAATAAAATGGGACAGAGGCGTGGAATCGGCACTAGCAGATGGCTATGATGTGAATTACGGAGCCAGATCTATAAAGTACGAGGTGGAACGCAGAGTTGTCAATCAGTTAGCGGCTGCCCATGAAAAGGGCATAATCGGCAAAGGCAGTACGGTGCACATCTTCGCCTTATTCCCTGAGAATGCGGAGGCACCCGAGATCAAACTAAAAGTCCGTAAAAGTGGTGTGAAGGAATTCACAGAAGTGGACCAGAACAAACTATCTTTGAAAAATTTAGCTTCCATTTTTACTTAGGTGAAGTAAACCGCCACGCTCTTGTCTTGTGTATATTTTTTAAATTATTTTGATGCTGTACATAAGTTTCCAATTTAAATAAACGATACAACTTATTTTTATTAATGTAATTAATAAAATACAATGAATATATGGTTTTGTGACTGACGTCACATTTAATTTAGAATACCCATCTATAGGTCCTATATTTTCCATTTACTCCATTTCATAAAATATATTTTGTGTGATAACAAAGGTGTTACGCTTTAAAAGTAAGTACCTATATACAGGGTGTTAAAAAAAGAGTGTAAAATATTGCAGGAGGTAACAGTATGAACCAAAATAAGCAGAAAAGTCTTAATAAACCTGGGTCCGCAAAGTAACGGTTGCGGAGGTATGGACCACTATTCGTTTTACAACCATTTTATTTTATTAGGAATAAACCGACAAAGGAAGCTTTTAACAAACAAAAAACAAAGTTACAGAAGATGTTCAAAGTGCCCTCCGCCCATTTCCAAGCAGGCACGACATCTTCGTCTCAACGATATTCAAACTTTTGAAAACACCCTCCTTGGTTTGGATTTCTTGACACTTTTGATTAATCTGTAGCTGCAGCTCTTCCAGGCTATTTACAGGAGTACCATACACTAACCCCAAACAAAGAAATCTAGAGGGTTCAGATCAGGCGATCTTGGAGGCCATAAAACGGGTCCGGCCCTTCCTACCCATCTATGTAGAAAAGTTTGGTGTAAATGCTCTCTAACGGCCATGGAAAAATGAGCTGGAGCACCATCATGCGGGAACCACATTTGTTGGCTCTGATTCAAAGGAATGTCTTCCAAAAACTCATACAGTGTGTTGTGCAGAGTGTTGAGGTAAGCAACGCCTGTTAATCAATTTAGTAAAACAACAGGACCTAGAAACCTGTCGCTTACAATACCCATCCAAATGTTTAATGAAAAACGTGCCTGATGTCCAGATTCTGGTTCCAGCATGATGGTGCTCCAGCTCATTTTTCCATGGCCGTTAGAGAGCATTTACACCAAACTTTTCCACATAGATGGGTAGGAAGGGCCGGACCTGTTTTATGGCCTCCAAGATCGCCTGATCTGAACCCTCTAGATTTCTTTGTTTGGGGATATTTGAAGACATTAGTGTATGGTACTCCTGTAAATAGCCTGGAAGAGCTGCAGCTACGGATTAATCAAAAGTGTCAAGAAATCCAAACCAAGGAGGGTGTTTTCGAAGAGTTCAAATATCGTTGAGGCGAAGATGTTGTGCCTGCTTGAAATGGACGGAGGGCACTTTGAACATCTTCTGTAACTTTGTTTTTGTTTGTTAAAAGCTTCCTTTGTCGGTTGATTCCTAATAAAATAAAATGTTTGAAAAACGAATAGTGGTCCATATCTCCGCACCCGTTACTTTGCGGACCCATGTTTAAGACTTTTCTGCTTATTTTGGTTCATACTATTACCTCCTGAAATATTTTACACTCTTTTTTTAAAACCCTGTATATTATTATGTTACTATTTTTATATAACAGCATTTATTTGTTAATATGTAATTGAAATGTAACCTGAGCAGACTGTAATGTATGTCGCACTACATACATTCAAATCAGACATGCAAAAATAAGGAGTTCCTGCAAATTTAGCCAAATAGTTTTCATGCTATTATATATCGACATAGTAACTAAAATCCTTAGTTTATAAAAAATTATTATTTGTTAATTACGTTGCTATAAAATACAAAACAAGACAATATTTTAATATGGTTTTTAAACTTATTTAGTTTCTTTTATGAAAAATTAAATATGTTATAGTTTTGGATTTATTATTGTACTTGTTTTTGTTATGGAAGTTGTTCAAATATCGATGTTTTAAATAATGTACGACCTAAATACATTTTCAAGATAGGTCGTCTCGTTGTCCTCTTTTTCCCACATTTTGTTCTGAATCTGGTCACCTTTTTATACATTTTCAAAGTTCACCTCCAGTGTTTGCCAATTTTCTTTCAATATTACAAATTTAATGGCTGGGCACACACGGGAGGGATTTTTGAAAGATTTACACTGGCGCAGACCAATTCGTTCTGTTTATCCGGGCGTTAATGACCTACGACGGTCGAAGTCAGTGCAAACATCAGATCTTCGGCAGTTCCCTACCGTCACAGATATTTCCCTTTTAAAAATCGGCAGGTTAGTGGGTAACCACGGGTTCACGTGTTTAGTGGACCATTTTTACCGGGGGTTTTGTATTTGTAAACAAGTGACAATGGAGTGGTTGTATCTGAGATGATTGAACTATATAAACAAAGGCCTTGCTTTTGGAAAATAAAAGATAAAAGTTATTTAAATAAAAATCTAAAGAGGCTAGCTTATGACGATATTTTAAAAATGTTAAAAAGTAAAAATCTTGAAACTGTAACTGTCAAAGATATAAAAATAAAAATTCAAAACTTGCGAAATGCCTTCAGAAAAGAAATGAAAAAGGTAGAAAACAGACATGTGCCCGTATTTAGTTCGTTCATCGACCCATTTTTTCACCCACTTGGTTCTGTGTCGCCTTTTTTTCTTTTCTCTAACTATCTCGAATACGCACAAACCCATTAATGCAACCTTTATTTTTTCTCCTGTTCGAACATTCTCTACACAAAAACTGTGGTAATAAGGATTTTATACCAGTATAAAAGTTCTCTCCCGCCGTCCTGCCCCACAAACTTTAAGTTATGTTTCCACTAACCAACCGATCTGATCTTTCCCAAAACGGATCTGTTAATAACACCATCAGGGTTTAGATATTTCCGTTAAGCCCGCTTTACATTAACAATTTCTTTGTCAATTCATTGTTAAAGAGGATTCGTCAAGTCAGTTGACAAATGTAATACTAAAATTTGGACGTCAAAAGTATGTGCTTAAACTTGTTCTAATTTTTCGTCAATTTTACTTCAATTCAGGAATACCAACCTAAAATAAATGTAAATATTTAACCAGTAACCGAGCAGCAGCAACAAATAAATGCAATGGAATGGAATTTTGCCCTAAAATATAATTATTAAAATTCCTTTTTATTTTTAACAGTTTTTGTTTCGTATACAAATGGGAATGATATAATGCCAAAAGTTAAAATTACTTTTAGGTTGGTACGGGTGACATCTGACAGCAAAATTGTTAAGAAACTTGCCAAGCCCTGAACGTAATGTAAAACCAAAGTGCGACCTTGAAGAAATTGATGAATTAATTCATCAATTTCTTCGTCAATAAATTGTTAGTGTAAAGCCCGCTTTAGTGACAACTGAACGATCTATCCCCTCGCAAACCAGATCGGCAGATGCAATCTGGACGGCAGGACAAATCGTTTAAAATTCCCTTGGGTGTATGGGGGGCTATTGGCTTCAATATTTTATTCTATACTGTTCAATAAAAGAACATGTCTAATTATTTATAGTACCTACGTGTGGAATAAGCAATAGAACACAACATTTAATATTTTTATTAATATAATTAACAGAATACAATTAACATGGTTTTGTGACTGGCGTCAAAGTAATGCTAATTTATAGCCACATCGAATTAAGAATATAGATCCTATATGTTCCTTCATAAAATATATTTTTGTGATAACAAGGTCGATGAACTTTAAAGTACATATTTGGTTTTTTGAAAATTTCGATAGGCCTTAGTTACACAGCATTTCCTTACACGTATAGTCTGAAAACTAGCGAATTTATTATTATTTCTTTAAATCACAATTTAACATTGAAAACCGTAACAGCAGATAAATACAATCACCGGCAAAAAAAACCGGCTACAAAAAACTAACCCCAATTTTAAAGTTGGCTTCCTCGCGAACCGCTCATTTGATTTTGATGATTTGTTTTTTAATTGTACATTGCTTTATCAGGAATGGATACTATGTCGGAAATATTTATTCGAAATTTAATTTGAGCATATACGGGGCGCAACAAAAAGTCGAGGTTTTTTTTTCCAAGTTTGTATAACATCCTGTGGGGTGCAGCAGCTACAGTCGCTGTTGCTAACTGGAGTCACACTGTAGCCTCACCTTTTGTGAACATTTTGTTTTTTTATTTACGACATTATCTATGTTTTTTATGGGAGACACAGTTTTAAAACGAACGCCTCATCAAAATCAAATGAGCGGTTCGCGAGGAAGACAACTTTAAAATTGAGGCTAGTTTTTAGTGGCCGGTTTTTTTTTGCCTGTGAGTGTATAAGGGGTTGAAATGTTGAAAATAATACTGCTGACTTTTCGGGAAAATGCCATGGATAGAGATCAAACTTATGAAATATACAGGGTGTTCAAAAAATTAGAAAATATTGGAATTGAATTAATTTAAAATCAATGTTATCGTTGCATTCAAGAAAATGAAAATGAGTGAATATTTTTTAAATTGCTTAGAAACTGTTGTTTTTATCCGTTCTATTTTTATTATTGATTGTAATTTATTTTTAAAATGTTGAATTCGATTACCCTTTATTCTGTTACACAGAGAAAAATGTTATAGGAAAGATCATTGTGTTTTTATGCTCCATCTTTCACTAAGATTAAAAAGCAAAATAGGGAAACCCTGTATAATTAGTTCATACAGAGTTGTCCAAAATTAAACTAGGCTATTTATTACAGCTGGTTCTCAGACTATTTTATTAAAAATGCAAAAATATAATTTACCAAAAAAATAATTTATCTACAGTACAACAGAAAAATACAAACCCTGTGTATTTTCATTAATTTTGTACTAACATAAAAATACATTTAGAACAGTTTTTTTAATCTCAGTCATATAATATAATGTAATAGCAAAATAATTTATTTAATTATAATAATACTACAATTACTAAAATTAAAACTTATTTTAAATTTAAGTTAAAATAATTTTAAATAGTCTTTAATAATACATATATGTTACAACACAATGATATATGTCCTCCTAAATTAACATATGGAATATTTACCTGGTAATAAAGTTATATTCTCATCTTTGGTAATGATGTTTTGTACTTTAAACGCCAATATATTTCCAATGGGTAGGTAATATGAATATTTAATGTACAATCATTTGCAATAATAATGACACTCTTTAAAATGAACTTTGCGACTTCTTTTGAACTTCTGATGTATTTGTAATGCAATCTACTTTAATATTAGTCCTTAGTTGTTTCAGTTACCAACAGAGATTTAAAGATATGTCTACTCAGAACTTTCAGAAGTTCAAAAACTGTTTTGATGGAGTGTTATTATTATTGCAAATGCATGTACCTGTAATACCATATACTAGTTTGTGTATGACCATAAGCAAAATTTAATCTGGATCATCACCGTAATTTTTAGATAAGAATGTAACTGAATTATGTGTATTCATATTTACAATAAATAGGGACCTATGTCTATTATACCAATAAACAGGTACTTGTGGAAGGTACTGCAAGAAAAAAGTTGACTACTTCCAACTAATTTCAAATGAATTGAAATGTGCCCATTTGTAAGTACAAATATTAATTTAAAGTTTGATTCTAGTGTTAGCTTCCATTTAATAAATTCTTGAATCAGTCTTTTCAAATGGTATGTAAATATTTTTTAAAGTGGGATATGGGCTTTGATAAAACTTGGATTGACTGACTGAAATATGCATTATCAAAGAAATTTGTTGTTTGAGCGTCCACATGGTAGTATCATTTGTTACCCCTCCTTCCCAAGTTGTTTATGATTATTTTTTATAGGACTTATTTGGCTTTGTCTCTCCTGGCAAATTTTCTGCGGACGCCCATGAACAGTCGTTCAATTTTTAATAAAAAATATATAAATACTGTAAAAAAATATAAATGACGCATTAATATGTAAACTAATAAATTTATTAATTATAGCAAATTTTAAATAATTCAAAATGTTTTTACTGTACATATTTTATACAGGGTGTTTCTAAATAAATGCGAAAAAATTTAAGGAGTGCTTTTTTTGGTGAAAACTAAGAGGGATCATTATGTAACATTTTTGAAAAAAATGCACCCCGCCAAAGGGAACAAAATCGATTTTATTTTTTTCTTCACTGTATATTAAGCTACGAACGAAATTACCTACTAATATGATTGCACTTTTTAAAAAAATTTCAATCCTGCAGTAAGAACATTTCTTTTCAGAACTGTTTTTATGGATTGAATTTTTCTCATTTAAAAATATGTCTAAAAAGCACGATTCATTTACTAACACAGGTTTCTTCAATTTTCTTTGTAAAGTTAAGGCTTGGGAAATAAAATAATAAATGGCTTTCAATGAATTTTCAGTTATTTGAAACGGGGTTATTTAGATTATAAAATCTAGTAGGCTGTTGTTGTCATATTAGTAGATTAATGATAGCCTCTAGCTTAGTATACAGGCAAAAAAAAATAAAATCGATTTTTTTCCGCTTTTGGAGGGGCGTAAATTTTGAGGCAAGGGTTTTTTCAAATATGTTACACAAAAGATCTCCTCACTAAAAAATCACCCCTTAAATTTGTTCACACTTGCTTACAAACATCTCGTATATCAAGATATTCTTCATTCTCTTCAGAATATTTGCTAACAAACTTAGAATTCAAATAAACCCATGAAACCACATATTGATACTATACTCGCGACAAGAATTCAGACGACTTACGTCATACGAACAAATGAACAATTCATTATATTTTCATCAAAATATTTTAGAAACTGCAACTGATAGTAATAAAACTATATACTACACTAAAAGTTTGCATCATATATTGCACTAAATTGCAATAAAACATTTGTTTTTAACGCGACCAAATATCGAAAATTACGTTGACAGTAAAAACAAATGTGTAACGTCAGCCGTGACGTAAGACGTCTGAATTCTTGATTCAGTATACATATCTATACAGAAAGTCAAATCGTCCTATTTGTTGAAAAAATAAACTTTTTGTTTCTATAGATAGAAATTTCTATATATAGAGTGTTGATATATTATAGGTATTACTATTATATTAATCCATAATAAAATATAAAAACATTTAATAAAATATACACACATCAATATATTTTCTTTCACAAAGATAAACAAATCAGTTTTAAAATAAAGAAATCTGTAAATGTAGATAAAATACTGAGATAAATCTAGATTTAATACTGTTCGTCAAGTATACTGTGAATGATAAAGATACAGCCTCAATATTTTTATATATTTTAAAGGGTTTGACAAAGTTGTATTAGTGCAGAAGTGTTATACACACTTGAAAAAAATCTATAAAATTACATCTAATTATAAATTAAAGTTTTACATATAAAACATTTTAACCTAATCAAATGTTAGATTTATAAAACATATATACAGCCAATATTTTGGGATATTCCCACTGAAGGCATTTCAATATAAATCTCTTATTTATAAACACCAGAGTTACAATTTATAAATATGTGTACCATCAACCTAATAGGTAGACACTATACCTTAAACCAAGGCTCAATCAAATGCATAATGGAAGATGTTAAAAATAATTAATATCACCTAAAGAATGTAAAATTAGGTAAAATAACTACAAAATAAATTTATAATAATCCATGATAGAACATAAAATGTAATTTTGAAACTGAAAAGAATTTCATATTTAAAATGCCATATTGATATGCTATAGAAGAAATTCTGAATGTTTCCAATTTAAAAAAATAGTTCACTAACTTCGAAAATGCTATTCATCTACACAAACAAACTGATAAAAATGAAATTAAACTTTATAGGCATTACTTAGAAATAACTTTGATATGGTCCCTTGCTTTATTTAATATTACTGTGTTATATTATTTATATTTTAACATTATTCAACTACTCAGGTCAGGTGGTGTACTACTCTAACGTAAAAGTTACTAACTTAAAGTTTTATGTCGCCTTAACTGATGGTCCCTGTAGCCAGCATATATTTTGTATAATTTGAAAGAATACGAGAATTTAAAAAATCATACCATTTATATGAATAATAAAGAACGTTAGTAAATGAGCAACTAAATAAAAAGTAAACCGGATGTTCAAAATTTTAATTTTTGTGCACAACATAGAAACGTACTTACAGAGTGTTAACAAAATTCAAAAGCACAGAATAATAATAGAAAAGAAGACATATTTATACGACCACATAATATGTGAAAACGTTTTATTTCAAAGGTGTTCAGTGTTAATGTTTTATAAAAAATAATATGCTTTTCAAAAAAGTTTATAAAATTGAAAAAGCCCTTGCGTCAAACGGATCAGTCAAGGGTTATTTTTGAAACAGAGAGTTTTTCCAAACGTCAAAATTACGGAAGTACGCGATAGTGATGTGATTTCTGTTATTTTTTACTTATCTGCTTTTTTCAGTGTAAGATTTTTTGATTAGGCAAACTTAGTTTCAAAAATAACCCTTGACTAATCCGTTTGGCGCAAGGGCTTATTTAATTAATCTTTTTTTTTTCAGAAGTGTGGCAAAAACCCAATCAAACTAAAGAAAAACTAAAATTATGCCACAAATAAATAGCTTCAGACAATATCTTTACAAATTCGATTGAAATTTGGTGCAGCGTATTATCTAATAAATCTGCAAAAATAGATAAAGTAAAAAAATGTAAAATGTGTTTTGTATAAACACTATATCTCGGAAACAAAGTAATTCCGGACATGATCATATTAACTTTTTTTGCGTACTCTGCTTTTAAATTCTTTTACACTCGTTTTTTACACACTGGCACTATATAAAACTTATAATACTTTCAAATCATAATCTATAAGTTATATTCTTGAATATTTTGGTTGAACTTTCGAAAAATTTTCAGTAGGTATTGATGAAATGATTAAAATTGTTTTATTATGATTCCATATTTTTATGAAATTATTTCAACTTAATATTTTTACAATAAATTGTTTCCTTTTCCCTAATTTTAACCCTTTTAGGAATAGGTATACTTAATAAGAAATTTATATTGAAATATACATATACATTTGACATATTAGCTACCTATATGTTAGCACATATAGTTAACGACATAGAATATTCGTACACATTATACATTTTTGGCTATTGATAAAGTGTTCAAAAACAGTTTAATATACATAATAAAATTTTATATTTGTAAGTGTATATAGTATAAGATAGCAAACATTTATCATAAGTACGAGTGGGACATTACACAAGTTTCCTGGCATCCCGATTTCAGTTTAAGCGTTTTCATGTTTAGATAAAAGTGCAGTGATTCATTTTTTGTATTAGGTAAAATTATTAACAATATCAAATATAAATATCGACTCCTTTATTCTTACTTATCCGAATAAAATCCCAATAAAGCAATGTAAACGAAAATGATTGTCATGTAAAGATTTCCTAAAAAATCACGCTTACATCATAAGTTTTTCGACCAATATGAAACACTTAAGTAAATATTATTTGTCTCACTGGCTGAGCCCCATTCATATTTTTTACACTGAAATATTATTGATATACACAGCACATGGATGATAGGTGACCAACAACAGCGATATACATTCATTTATCATACGATTAAAAGATAACGGTCTTTTAAGTAGCTGAAAACATGACAAATAAAAGAAAAATGGTAAATTAAAATAAATAACGTGATCCTCAAAGATTGTTTAATAAAGTAAAACTGAAATTCCTTCAGTAATGGCTACCTCTGACGTTCAACATATAACGATAATGACAACAAGAGATACACATATTCTTCGATTGAACATTCCCGTCGATCCAACAATTTGTTTAACGTCGTTATTTAAGGGTTTCAATTGAGCACTATAGTTTCAGTTTATCTTATGGTGTGCCAACAGGCTATCGTTTTTCTAGGGCTCTGTGTCATGTCTATCCAGTGGTCCTTTTCAGGCCCTGCTTCTTTAGGCCCTATCATGCAGCTTCCTATCAGGGGACTGTTACCAATCAAGTCGTTGCCTTGATCGAATACTGAAATCTAGAAAAAATATGCTGGAGAGAAAAACAAATACTAGGTACACTGAAGAAATGGCATATTACATACGGAGATGGAAAGTATTTCATTCTTGTCGAGAGAAAAGGATTTCTCGAGACAAGAATTAAACTTTTCACCGAGGTTTGTATACTATTTTATTTACAACCAAACCTTTTAAATGCAATAGCAATGCAATGCAATACAAAATTAATTACATGAGAAATTAACAAAGTAATATCCCTTACCAGATTACAGATAAAAACTACGTTTCATATGAATTATTTTACTTGCATATTCCACACCCGATATGTACAATCGTTTGCAATAATAATGACTCTCTCTTAAAACAGTTTTTGAACTTCTGGAAGTTCTGAATAGAAATTTCATTAAATCTCTTTTGGTAAGTGAAACAACTAATAACTAATGTTAAAAATTTAAAGCAGATTTCAATATGAATATGTCAGAAGTTCAAAAGAAATCGCAAAATTCATTTTACTGAGTGTCATTAATCTTGCAAACGATAGTACGTATGTGGATTTTATTATTTTTTTTTAAGAAAACGCGTGTCTGCAAAAAAATACTAAGAGGAGGAAAAGTTTGTAAATTGAGTGTTCTATTTACTGGATTTGTTTCATATCGAGGAAGGTTTTGAATAAAATGTTCTAATTAAAAAAAAACAACAGAGGTTGGTGGTTGCCACCGTTGTCGTAGACATTTGGTAAAAATAAAAATCGTACTCAACAATGTCACTTAATTAACTAAATGTATTCACCGATTTTCAGATTTAAGTTTAACCGTTTTTGAGGAAAAAAAAATGAAAACCGAAAATTTTTCAATTTTTTAGAAGCCCTTATCTCGTAAGAGGGAGCTCAAATCGAAAAAAATTATAGAAAGTACCCCCCCCCCCTAAAATGACCCAAGAAACGCACCCACCAAAGGAGCGCACATCATTATGGGACACCTTGTATTATTCTCAGCAAAATATGTCCATTAAATACGCCCCAGAAAGGTTATGTTGCTGTCATAATTTAAAAAAATGTATGTTAAAGGAAGCTTCTACCGGTTATAAATTTTATTTTCAACTTTTAATTTATTGCTGCAATCTAGTGTTGGATGAAACAAGAAATCTTGCCAAATTTGAGCAAGAAAAGGAAGACAAAGTGCAATCCCACTTTTTTAATTCAGTAGCCTTTGTAATTGTTCACTGTACCAAAAATTTTATATTGAGGCTCCTAGACTTTTATTCTAGAATTCGACAACAAAAAATGTTTGTCGGTTTGGAAGCACACGATTAGAAAATTGCATGCGATATTCTAATAGCCGTTTGTCACTATACAATATTATCTGAGAAAAATATTAAAAATTCATTTGAAAATTATTTTAAAATATCCTGTAGTTGCAAGTGGGAGTTAGTAAATTATTTTATAAATTTCATACCCAATCTCCCACTTGCAACTACAGGATATTTAAAAATAATTTTCAAATGAATTTTTTAATATTTTTCTCAGATAATATTGTATAGTGACAAACGGCTATAATACGTTCTTGAACATTCCTCTTCACAGAATCACAACGCTAGTAGCAGGCCAACCTGCACGTTTAAAGGAAATTTCTCGTTCTTAAAACAAAATAAGGTTGCATAAAAACGTTGCCGAGGTATTCAATAAATAACACACAGGGACAGCCTTTATAAATGAACTTCAATTTACAAAAAAGAAAAACGCAAATATAGAACTTTTTGAAGTTATACTTCTTTGCGCCCGTTAGACACATTGGGATGGGATGTTGGTCGAGAAACCGCGTCACGCTCAAAAGGAAGAACAAATTTTTAAGAACTTTTTTATACAGCGTGGAGAATTACTGGTTGTGGACACCAACTTAAATTTACTTCTTACGTATAAGCGTATAATATACAGTGTGTCATTAAGAATATGGGATAAAATTTTACAGTTTTCGTTTTAACAGAACATTCGCGATATGTACTTTTTAAATCATTTTACAAACTGAGCAGACGATTTAAAAAACAATATTCAGGGAATCTTAATATGAGCATATAAAAAATAGTACTAAAACCTTACTACTGAGATTTATAGAATAACTGCTTTTTAGGTTATATCTGAAATTCAAGGATCTCCAAATATTTTCTTTAAATAAATATAATAAAAATATTTTTGACGTGACGTTATACTTCTTTGCGCCCGTTAGACACATTGGGATGGGATGTTGGTCGACAGTTTTTGTATACATTACTTTTCTATTATAAATATCGTCTTATTTTATATTTTTAAACATTATATTTTTGATCGCGAATAAATCCTCAGGGTTGTAACTTTGTACAAAGCTACCTAAGAATCACCCTGTATAGAAAAATATATATCACACCATGTCTCCCATACAATCATATGACCATAATAATTTCAGTGCCTTTCTTTTCCGATTTTTTGCGCTAATTTTTCTTTAGCGACCCTATTTCTTGTCCCGAACGTTATTCGAAATCAAAGAAACACTTTATTGTTTGGTTGGCTTTTAAAACGTTGCTAATTTACCTCGACAGCTGCATTAGCCAAATTATTGGCGGACAAGCTGAACGTCAACGCCTCATTCCACACGGGATTGCAGCTTCCCTTCTTTGATCCCGTTTTCTTTTTCTTTACTCGCTTCCCGTTCACCACCAGGTAGACCTTCACGAAGGGGTCTGAAAAGTAATTAATCTAGATAAATGGAAGAGATACATAAAAAGATGAGTTGGAATCTTAAACATTAGTCCGAGTCATAAAGCCGGTTCATAGAAGTTGAGTAGTAAATTGGTTTTTGCTGCGAACCTTGTGTCTGCTTATGTAGGGTTTTAAAAAGTTTTTACTGCCTTAAAATAATTAAACAGAAATATTATTCGTGCGTCTCTTGGTTTTAAAGTTGAAATAAAACGTTCATCGTTTTTGTCTAGCCAGCGAGTTGTTTAGTTAAAGTTCGAGAGAAGTTTTTAAGAATTGGAAAAATGTGTGTTTCCAAAATAAAGATAATTAATAAAAAATATTCTTGGTAAACAATTCAATATTACCAGCCGATAATAGATATGATTACAGGGTGTCTGACTTTTAAATAACAGAACTTTAAGAGTCTTTAAGAGCAAAATAATTCGACACCAAAAATCATCGCATATTAACTCCAGTGGTGGAGATAGAGGGGTATCTATTTATTTATTTATTTATTTTACTTTACACCATTCAACAGGGGGATGTGAATTACAGAATGAAAAGCGCTTACAAAAAAAATACAATAAAAATAATAAAACAAACAATATGTAACAATTAAGAAAGAGAAATACAGATGCAAAATATAGAAACCAAAAAAAAGTAATAATTACAATTAATATGCACAAAACTATAATAATACGTCGATAGGAACTTTTAGTCTCAAAATGAGGTCCTCTAAAGACTTTTGAAATCCTGCTATTAAAAGTGCGACATCCTGTACATATAAGAGCAAGTTTCATAACAATTTCTGTTTTTTTATTGATGTACTAAACTGGAGCCAACTTTTTTCAGATATATCTAACAAATTGGAAGTAAACTAATGTTTTCTCTTTAAATACAAACTTTTCATAAAATCCCTTCGAATTTAGTCTACCGTGTAGAGCCGTGAACGCAATGTCGAAACTAACAAATCAAGAAAGCGGAGTTTCGTACACGGAAAAGCTCTCAAAAGGAAATTCATCATCAGAGCGCATACGAGCCTGACATCCAGGTACATAAAGTATATTCTATCTACCCGCCATATTCATTATAATTATCAAGACTCTTTCTTGATTTCGCAAAGCTTTCTTTCTCTAGTACTGTAGTAGGAAGAGAAAGACAGTAAAAATAAATATGTTGATTTAATTTGGACTGTGATTGCAATTTAAAAATGTTTGCCCCAGATTTAGGTGAAAATTCTCGGAAATAAAACAGTGGTCTTTACAAATTATATAAAAGTGGTGATATAATTACATTACAATGTATATAATATCGTAAAAAACGTTAAAGTTAAGGAACACATTTTTTTGTGACAGATTATGTACTGGAATATCTAAACTATAGCACAAAAGTAGGAAAAGTCTTTTATAAAAGTTATAAACTGAAAATTGACAAAGAAAAAGTTTCTAACAGTCCCTTCCTGCCTTGTTAATCCATTACTGTTTCCTACATCCTTCTCAAACAGACCGGAAAACATGTAAGGTGTAGTTTATTACAAATTTTGAGAGTTTTGTTGTTTCCTTTGTACTTCATCTAACAATTATAAGGAATTGAAGTATCCAGTAAACCCCTAAACATAGTTGTCACATCTAATTTTGAAACTTTTCAATAATTAGGAGTTCATAGATTATACAAGTGTTTCCAAATCAAGCATTTACAAAATTTCGAGAGAGACAAACCGTATAAAGTACATAAACGAGAAAGAGGCAGCGTTCGAAGAAAAATATAAATAAATGATGGGTCAATTGTAATATTGTTCGCCTATCATATGTGAAAATTAATCATATCGACCCTAAAAATATGACTGAAAGTAATGGTTATCGTCCCTTGGGCTGCTAAGGTCATAATAACACGATTTTGTAGTTTTTCACTGTCTAGACACTTTTGACTGTCATTTGCGTAGTTTGAGGGAACAACACTATAAAATAATAACACGTTCTGATTCTGAATAATTGTGATTGTGTGAATTTGTGGAAATGAGACAGTGATGAAGAATTTGCGAATACGCAATGTTTCTCTAAATTTGTTACCTATAAAGTCAAGACAACGGTACTCTGATTTGTTTAATAACGTAAAAACAGTAAAAAGCAAAAAAACCTAACAGAAAATGTATTACTTGCTTATCTCTCGGAAAGATTAAATATTGTAAATACAGGTACACTATAATCTAAATTTTTAACGCCGAAAAGCACTTTTAAAGTCAAGGAAAATATTAATTTTGATAATTTTCATAAAGTGCGAGCATTTTTGAAATGAAATTCTGTAAACTACCTGCCCAAAGAGTCCAAAACATTGGCTTAAGAACAATGCATTAAGGTTTTTAAGGAAGCAAGTCTGACTATCTTATGAAAGCTAAACAAATAAGATAAACTAATTTCGTTTTTTTATTAACGTTAAATTGTAGATTTTTCTTACGACGGGCTTATCGCCGAAATTAAATGAATTGTTAAATATCGCATAACACTTATGAAGCTTACCACAGGCATAATAGAGGAGATATATTGATTATTACAGTTCCAGAAACAAAAGAATAATATTACAAGAACGTTTGCAATCACGAATAAAACAATTGATGGATTGAATCTACTTACAATATACAACAAATAATTTTCCTTGGACCTACCCACACTCCTCATAAATGCATAATCATTTATTACAAGAATAATGAATATACAATACAACTGATTTAATACTCTCAGAAAAAACACAAATGAAGTTTGAAATAATTATGACCAAATAAACGAATTGCCAGTTAATCTAGATAATTCCAATGTACCATCAACTTCATCCACAGAAATATGTTATCATACTGGTGGTACTTCAAAAACCTACCAAATGCCTATAAATTCTAGTATAAATATTCATAATTCCGTGGTGTCGGGGAAAAAGAAGATAAATCCATTATTGAGCATGTTCAGGAAAATAACTTAAAAGTTTGATTACAAACTGCAAATCAGGTTAAATATTTATGATACTCGAATATTCAGACTAAAGCAGAAATATATTCTTCTTTTTATATTTAAGTTTATGTTTCACAGATATTTAAATTTTTTAGAATATTTAGAAAAAAGAGCATATATTCCCTTTCGAACTTGCCAAATCTCATTATTCACATTTTGTAATATAGTAGTAGGGTATTTCCACCGGTTCTGAGCCTGAGCCCCCCATCACTTTCCTCTTTAAAATGACCTTTGCGGATTTAACCTCTACCGATTGAAGGTCACATCACTTGGTAAGTTTTATTTGAACTTGAAAAAACCTTGCTCCGAGAGTAACATAAAATAAAAAAGATGTATTCATTCAGCGTCTGTGGTAAAAGTTTTACACGCAGTAATAATTTGCGTCGTCATGAAAGGCATGAACCTGAGGCAAAACGGGCTAAATTAGATCATGATGGTCAATCGCCCGAAATTGTAACAGTTAAATGTTGTAATAAGGATATACCCCGCAGTCAAATACATGCACATCGTAGGACATTGGAACATAGAACAATGTCATGTACTCCTAAATCTAATGGTGTACAAATTATTAACACAGCATTTAAGTGGAGAATAATAAGCTACAGAGCGCATAGTGACGATAAACTTACAGACTTTGATGAATTTTTCAATCAAGTGAAAGCTAAAATAATATGTTTGCTGGAGGATTTTATAAGGGTTCATAAATCCATAAAAGTGAATATGGAAACTTTTGCCAATTATATATTACAAACTCGCGAGACCTCAGATGTGAAAGCATTTAATAGTTGCAATAGAACTCTCGACGAGTCTGTGGACTTGGATGATTTTTACCAGGAATTTGTAGATACGATGAAATCTCAAACATCTGAATTTGAGTGATTGATATGTCGACTTAACTCGTTATGCCCGGAATAATTTAATTGTTAGATTTGTTCCCGATGAGATAAGTTAACTTGAATGAAACATTCTGAAGAATATATTTAAAGATACCTCCTTACGAACATGGGTAACTGACGCGTCTTTCTTCGATCTGACTTATTTTGTTTGGCCCATAAGCAAGGTTTTGATATATACATCCAAAGTCTCGTTTTGATAAAAAATTGACTTATCTCTTTTTTCCCAGACACCACGGAATTGTGCTCGAGGGACAATTAACATTAATTGCAATAATAAATAAATTCCTAGATTTTCACTACTTAAGTTTAAATTCTGTCTGTATTTATAAAATTAAAGATTTTTGTTATATTTTAATTTTTTTTGGTAGGCGAAAACGCTTTAGCAACTTGCTTTAGCAGTCTCGCTTCGCTCGCTCGTGCAGCTAATAGCCCCTAAAGCTCATTTTATGCCCTTGTGACACAATATACTATAGCGTTATGAATATTTGAAATTTATTAAATCTTCTAAATGTGACTTACCCATATTTTCCTTACACTGGGGAAGGAACAAATTCCTAGCTTTCAGCATTACTACAGTCAATCGCTCAGCTGATGGCAAGTAGCTCAACGACACCAACACCTCCTGCAGGTCTTCCCTAGGCACCTTATTTTTCGTAATCTCCCCCCATATCTCCAGGCTATTAGCCACGTCATAGTCCCCCATATTCATGGTGACTTCGCCGATGATATCGTTGCGAGAGTAACGGTCGTAGTCGAACACTTGCAGAACGAGAGTCTTCAGTTGCAGGTCTTCGTGGGACACTGGGAATTTGAAGTGCTGATCGAAGAAGGGGTTGGGGTCGTTGCGGTGGATGGTAGTTTGACGCTTACGGGCGTCGACTTCTGGTATCAGCGCCAGTTTGACGTAGGGGTCGTTGAAACCGCCTTGTTCGCTGCCGGCTAAATCGTGAGCTTCCAACAAAAAAAAATTATTCTTTGTTTTACAATGATGAGCAGTTGAGAAACGTGATTTTGTTATTGGCACTCTATTGATATTGTTAAAAGGGCTTGTCGAGATTAATCTTTTAGTCTCCTATACCCAGCCGCCAAAAATCTAGAGAGTCACTCATGTTATAAACCCGCTCACAATTTATAACAGTCGACACAAAAAACATAAATGTAGTCCGTATATTTTTCCTATAAAATAGTGTACCGTATATCTCTGAGTGCATACCCGATTACACGGTTTCTTCTGCAAAATATCCATACGTCATAAACGCCCCAATTTGTGAGGAATATCCGATGATAGCATATGCATATGAAGGGTTTAGGGCGCGAGGTCAAAATATGAGTGGAAGTGATGTTGAAATATGTAGTTTATTAACAAGAATGTGAGTAGCACATATGAATGGTGCGAAAATGAGTGGTAAGGTATAACTGCGAAACGAAAATAGTGAGAGGAAGATGGGCTTTTTAAAAATGAGTTTTCGACAAAAATATGGGTTGCTATATCTTACAAGATGAAACTTTGCTAGAGTGCTTTTGCGAATTATGCGTGGCATGAATTATGGTATGTGAATTTCCGTATAAATGAAATCGAAAAGAGTATACGATAGAAAAAAACGAAATGGTGATATGGCGAAGAAACTATTTAAAATAAATATTAAAAGATCGGAATCTAGACCAAACAATACATTCAATTTTGACGAAACATTGTCATATGGAAGGCGGTACGAAATGATATAATAAGTGTTAATGTGTGTTAACCATTAGTGAACAGTGTGTATACATAGTGCAATGTATTCTAAAGCCTTTTGTCCTTATGGATGAGAAATTTGCGAATATTTGTACGATTTATTTAATGGTGAGAAAATCTCAACTTGAAACGAATTTTGTCAATTATAACATTTTCATCAAGGAACTGTCATAGTAGATTGTCATAAGCTCAAAATAAACCATAAGTAGCAGTATTTGTACTGTTTTACTGTTTTGCAAAATTTGTCAAATTGAGATTTTTGCGCCCACGAGGGCAAGGCTTAAGTGTGATATCTGCGGAGTGCGCATCACCTAGGTGTAAGTGGGTGGTGGTGCCGTCCAAAAGAACGCCATTCTAATTTGTAGAATATTTAATATAAACTGTTAATGTGCTATGCTCATTCGACGTCAACTTATTTTTGATAATTTTTTGTGTTTTGAACCCTTCTCAAATGGCACGCTTGGGTAATCATGTAACCCTCACCTTCCGTACTCATCTATGCGCCGTGAATTAGTCACTTTCTATTATTTTCGACCTTGGGTAATTGATAATAATACAAGATGAAAACTTTTACAAAAACATCTAATAAATAATATATGTCCCTCTTCTAATCATATGAACTTATCCCAGTACGAATTCTGTTAAAAAAACTTGTTAAATGCTTTAACCTCGATTGCAGTTTTGAATGGAATTAAAAATTGTACGCGTTGCCACTAATGAGATCATTACAGGTTTCCAGGGCGTTCAAATGAATGGAAACAGCACTAGTTCCCTTGGAAACACGAGTGGCAACAAAAGGTTTGCTCCCGTAATATTAAAAGTCGTCTGCACTGCAATTGTAAAAGCATAATTGCATAAAAGAACCTTCTTTGTGAAGTGCACATGTGACACTGTAAGATTATGAGGATCAGATTAATATACCATGTTTTTTTAATAATAAATCTTATTATAAATATCTTAGTAAGATATAGTGGTTTTTTAGGCTTTCACGGCCGGTGCTGTAATTTGATACATGGTGATTTTCCGGGTTGTTATGCCGTGACCTCGGTAACTGGTAGCTGCCCGAAACAGAGTTAAAATGCACATCCCTAGCATTAGCTACTAGTTACAGCCGCGGCTACGGAACGCCTCGGAGGACCACCAGTATCCGAGAAGCGGTTCCGACCGTAGCAGTCGTAATACCAACAGTAGGAACCGAAATCAATATATGGACAGGCCCAGAGACACCGATAGCGGGTCTGTCCCCACAGAGCCTAGCCCGAGAACAACCAGGGCAGGTAAAAGTATCCCAGCTAATGCTAGGGATGTGCATTTTAACTCTGTTTCTGGCAGCTACCAGTTACCGAGGTCACGGCATAACAACCCGGAAAATCACCATGTATCAAATCTTAGTAAGATGACTGGTTTGCGACATAGCATTATATTTGATTTTATATTTCAAATTTATTCCATAATTTGGACATCTTAGTGAGAATATCGTAGAAGCTTGAACGAGGAAGTTCTTGATAATGAAAAATCCTTCAAGTTTGAATTAATGACGACATCTAGAATTTACTAGTAATTAGTCTATGAGCGATTTCTTACGGACTGTCTTGTATATATCCGAAGAATACAAACTACAAATGCTTATTTTGACTTTAGGCAATGATCTTTATAAACTCGCGATTTTCTCGGTAAATATGCTTAGTAAGATGCCACAGACTATTCGAGCTTCTCTATATGTATTAAGACATTTATCTCTGTAGCCTCTTATTGACGTATTCTTACTTCCACAGAGAAGTTCATAGTAACTCAATTTCTAACACCCCGACACTCCCATGCCCTGGAGATGATAAAGCAATAAGAGTATAACTTTGCCTCGAAAGAGATGAACCGTGACGTCGGCAAATAGGACCCTTCTTTATTTGTAAATATTGCTCCTAATAAAAAGTTTGTTTCTCCTTAATATTTGATCATATACGGGCGGATTTTTAAAGAACAACAGCTTCTGATATTAGCAAGAATTCTGCTACTACCGTTTGGAAGAAGATCAAAAGATTCATAACTGTTACAAAAAGCCTAAATGGTGAAATAACAAAAGTAATTTACACTTCACACTTCTTCTAAATTCGGCAATTACCTTCAATAAGATGCACCACCAAGTCGCTCCTATCAAAGTCATAGCTTAGCCTAAAGTGCAGCCGCCCAAGACTACGGCCGGATTTGTTACTGCCTCCAATGAATAAAGGCCCATCCTTTCTCAGGTACAAGTCGGGTTGTATGGCCCCTAAGGGGCTAGCAGGGGGAGCCGAGCACGTCGTTTCCGGAGTTCCTCCTCGAGAACTATGAATAAGTAACGGTGAGAGGCACCTTCCTAAGCCGGCAGTCCTTGGAGAAGCTGGTATGGGTGAGTTGCAGGAGCTTGCAGAACCCCCTGGAAAATGTTATTAGTTTGATTGGTCACTCTTTGATTTATGTTTCGTGTCTTAACATCGTTTATTCTGTAATCAAAGCTAACCAATATGTAATGGATAATTAATACAAAGAAAACTCTTTCTCTCTCTTTTCTGGGTAAAACTTCCAGGCTATTTGCTGTGTCATCGTTCCCTGCATGGTCTCTGATAATTTCTCCTGTTGTTAGTAGATACAGGCTGCTGAATACACCTAAATGGTACCAGAATTCTAGTACGAAAGAAGATTTTGGTCAAAGAGAGGTAATAGAAATCTTGAAAAATTGAAATGGAAGAGAACTTAATCCCTTCTATTTCTCCTGAAGGAGAGGATGAGGTATCTCCATTTATCCATCGACAACTGTGACAAAATCCTCTGTAGGATAATCTAAAGACTTTAGTGTTAGGTCTGCTAAATGAGGATGGTTATTGTTCATTACCTGTTAACGAGGCCAGACTTGATTGCGACGGTGAAGGCGTGCGAATTTCTGACATTGTTCCGATGTGGGACGTACCGGGAGACGAACACCGTATGTCGAGAGAGGCAGCCCTAAGTGGCGATGGGGACCTGCTGGATGTACGCAGGGGGTAGCTGGACGTATGCGTGGCATCCTGGTGCACTGTAGTCTTGCCGTCGGGAGCGAATGTTCTGATCTGGGGAGACGAACCACGATGACCCTGGAAACATATCGGAATCGTTTGAACTAGACTAAATATCATTGATATGGCGCTTTATTATAATCCACAAGAAGTCCGTACATCAAAGAATTTTCATGCACCTTCATTATATTATTTAATCTAAAAATGTATATTGTTTGGAATTTTGTACATGTATGAAAGCCTAACAGAATCTACTGCCTGTATATCTCTCAGTAAACTATTGCTAAATCAACAGTAAACTGGGGAATTCTTGAGAGAATATTCACTCTCGCTTGCTCCTGCTCATTTGGTCTGTATGTAGCTTAAGACATGTGTATGTAGAGCATTTAATAAATTTAATAAAGCAAGGATTTTAATGATGCTTAGTTCTTTATTGAACTCCAATTTAGACTTCTCCGTTTTTATATTTCATTAAGTACCTATCTACTTAAATTTGCTACTTTTTCTGGTATTCAGAAAAAAACACACAAACACAACAACAAAAGACAACTAAGTTATTTATATTTTATTTGGGCAAACCAAATCACAATTTTTTCTTGCTGAATATGTGTCTAAAAGTTTCAAAAACTTGACGGTGGATGTTGCATAATAAATAAAACATTGAACAGAAGCTATGATTTAAAAACGCTGTTCCATGCTATTTTTTAACTTTAATAGAAAATTCGGTTATATTGCACATAAACGGTCGCCTTCTATTAAAGTCTATGGTGTGGAATTTTAAGGTAATAAGCTACAATGTAAGGTAATATGCAACAAGCTGTAGCACATTATCTCCAAAGCACTCTATGCAGATTAACCCAGGGAATATTGCTCTAAGAGAAAAGCTGGATTTTGATGTGAATATACGGATTTCGAGAAATACTTTGATTGACTCTTGTTCCTATATAATTAAATGTGGTTGTAACTCTAAGAAAATTGGATGGTATGATCGTGTGATTGACTAACAAATAGTGATTTATTATTATTACTTTGTTGTGCATGGTAAATAGTAAATGCACATCTTCACTACTTTATTGCGTGGCACTGTAAACACTTATTTATAGAATTTTTCCATTGGTATTACTAGATTTGTTGTCCCTATCATATATCCTAGTTTATACATAGCCAGGCGTATGATGTGTACTCTATTTTTATTGAAGAAAATTTTAATTTCATTTGGCAAATCATTAAAAACTCTTAAACCAAAACCATTAGGTGAATTAAAAGATGTATCTACCAAAAGTTATATTGAAATGGTCAGCTTGCCGTGTATTAACCCTGTTCATCTGATTTCTACATACAAACTTACTTCTATTAATAAAAATATAATGACATATTTCATATAAAAACACACCAGGCATTGTCAAAATATGAGTATCATTAATACTAACGTCAATATTACTACAAGACATTCGCCTGTTGTGGAATCGGATAACCTGAGTTTTGTTAGTATTGAAAAACAACGAATTTTCCAAACCATTTGCTGATACTTGATATTAAGGCACTGAGTGTCGGATAAATGATTATCGGATTTATTAGACTCCACAGCGTATCATCAGCATAAAAAGTAAAGAAATCTGACAACTTGTGTAGATCGTTAATATATAACACAAATAGAACAGGGCTCATCATCGGTCCTTGAGGTACTCCTACGCCAACTTTTTTTATCTTGGCAGATGCATTGTTAATAGCAACAATTGATCTAAATTTCAAACAAAAGATGACATTTTTCTCCATCCTCTTTTAAAATATTTGTTCTTAGTCATAGATAGCGTTGTGCATCCCACTAGTCCCACTTTCTAGAATATTCAGTATCTTAGAACAATGCACCGTGTTTGATTAGAACTTTAATGGAAGATAATGGCATATCCGTGATCAAATTTAGTGCATCATTTAATAAATGTCTGCACCCGCCGAAATCAATAGTTGAACTGTCAGCGGCGTCGCCAGAAGTGCGGTAATTTGCCGATAATTAATAGATCTTTGTTTTGCGCAATACACGTAGTTACCTGCAAACGAATCAGTTCACTGAAACTATATCATGTATAAAACATGTGGAGGTTAGAACGTATTTCTACTCGTCAGCCAACTAATGATTAATTCCATAATTAATCATGCCATATATTACAGCGGCGTCCCGGAGCTATTACCCAGGGGGCAAGATATTAGGTTTTAATTTGTTTCAGATCTAATTTTTTTATGCAGGAACAAATGAACACCGTATTTCGTCTCGTATATCAAACCCTGTTATAAAAGGAAATCGTTGTTTTGTCATAAATACGATCTTTCTCATTTACAGTTAATTAATTATAATTTTTACGATTAATATCTTTACCCCTCATTCTAATCACGAGGATTAGCCCAGAAGTCGAAGACTTGTGCGGGAGAGGGGGCGGCATATTATTATTAAGCAGGCCGCACTTGCGCCCAGGAACGACTTACGTTGGTAGGCCCTATTCACCATTCAGTGCAGGAATGAGGGAAACCTGGAAAACCTCATTAATTAAGGGGGTAGTCAAATGTCAACCGGTATCAATCTCTCACATTGACCCAAGCCAACATTCTTCCACCCTACCATACCCGCATATCTGTAAAACGGGTTCTTAAATGGAAAAATGTATTCTTTATTTTTTGTTCAGAATAATGTATTGTACTAGTATGAGATGATTCTACAACAAAATAATATATTTTTTAATAAGTATGTATTTGTGTTTCAGTTAACGAAAATTTAACATTCGCGACATTTCAAAGTAATTTTTAAAATAGTGTTAAATTATAATAAACGTTTTATGTACGTGTGTTGTTGGGAATTTTTAATAAAAGCATTTTTCTGTGTGTAGAATATACTTATTTTCTGTTAGAAATGATATTGTCACGGAAGCCGCTTTTTCATAAAGAAAGTTTACGTTCCTAACAATAAACCGGAAGCAAAAGAGTACAACGTGACACGCGTCGCTTTCTGACAACAAACTTTTGTTGAGTTTATTTTTGAGAGGCAACATACTAAAAACAGCAATGCCATTCTTTATATTTTATTTGTATATACGACAGCAATGATAATAAAAATTATGTTCATTTTTAGTCAATTTTTCTATATTTTCTTTGCAATATGAAAGACAATGGGTATTGCATAAATACTAGTAAACACAAGTTAAACGTGTACAAATTTTGTTAATTAATCATTAACTTATAAATACAAATTTTATAGACATAATTGGGGCAAGAATTCGGACGACTTACGTCATACGAACAAATTAATATATTCATTATATTCTCATCACAGTTATTTATGCAACAAGTACAAAAAGTAAGTGTGTATTGCACGCGACGTGAAATTGTCAGGCAGTCAGGCCGAGTAGGACAACACGTTGAGTGCAATAAGCACTTTTTGTACGAGTTGCATACAATATTTTTTTACGTTGATGCAAAAACCAAAAAATGTTTTATTTAGATGACACTAAGTGTACTTAATCACTAATATGAGTTTGTTTAGAATACATGGCCTACTCAAAATAAAATATCAAATAACAGCTTTTGCAAAAATAGCAGTAAAATATTTTCTTTGTATCTCAGTAACCGTTGATATTCAACCATATGTTTATTATGCTTTTTTGTTCCCTTTTGCCTCCGAACACCTCTTCGGATATTGGAGGTTCCCCCCAAAATCACACTGTATATTACACATACCCAAAGTAGCAAAATATTCATTTGCATTAAGTCCATCTTGACAAATTGAAAATCCTATGTATGAAAAATGAAATAACTACTACTATGTGACCCTAAATTAACTTTTGTTTCAAATTACATCGAAATTTCATTAAAACTTTTCACCGCTCTGAACCGAACTGCATATCGCAATAGAAAGACCTGCACGAGCGAGATTAAACCTCATACCTATACGGGAACAATAACCCGGTCCGTGAGGAAATTAAAATAATTTATTCAGTTAAACGTCTAAACTGACTTAATAACGGCAATCTTTCCTGATTTCGGACAAATTGAATCGGCGTCTTTTACTTACTGTGTGGGATTGGACGCAGTAATTTAATTAGCAACTCAAATTGACCGTAGGTGAAACGATCTTGCTAGTCTGGTAGCTTTAATGAAACTTGGCTTTACGACTGCTGCAAAGTCAGGGCTGCATCTTGAATATCATAGAGTTAGTTTAAATGATACGAAGAGTTTAGTAATGCATGATGTTTATAGTTCTAGTTCTGAAACACGCAACAACTTAATCAATCAAATCAATTACATAAATATTTTAACATTAGAAATCGTGAAGGAATTGGTAGTGAAACATTATATATACAGGGTGGTCCATTTTTCATGGGTCGCCATTGCATTATAATAATAATAATAATAATAATAATTTAATAATGATAACATGATTTGTAATTATTCTATTTATATATAATTGAAATACCACAAAAGGCAAACTCGAGCGTGGACTAACATTACAATGTACCTAACATTAAATGTACCTAAACAAAGTTTGTAAAGACTAATAAGTGGTTACATTCTTTAAGACAAAAGTTGAACAGATTGGTTATATTTGGAAGTAAGTAAACAGAATATATGCAGATACACAAAATATACAAAAAAATCCCGCCGAATCTCAAAAACTTTGTCTGTTTCTCGAAAACGGTTGAGTTTATCGATTTGAATATTTCTTGCAATATGAGGGTGGACTCGATTCACCGATATAATTCCAACAATTTGACAGCAGTCAAGACTTTGCAGCAGCAATGATTTAAAGATTAAATTATTATTCAAAATTGTAAAAAATTTGTTTTCTTCAGATGATGATAATCCTTCTTGATCGTCATACCGTTATTAAATATTGTTACGGCTCGCCTATCTTTTTAGTTTGTTAATTATGTTCCTGTTTGCGTTAGAATTTATAATTTTTGTAATACCTTTATTTTGACGTTTTCCGGAATATTCCAGGCTATATTCTATTTGTTTCTCGACACGTTCTCGAGATCGCAGAAACTTCTAGAACTCTAAAAATCTATATAAGCGGATCAATTCCGCCGTCACGGTCAGTTTATATTGAGCAGCCAAACGCGAGTGACAAACGTCAAAGTAAAGCGTTGACAGTTGTGAAATTGGTTTGAAGGTTATTTTTTGTATTATCAAGAGTGACAATAAAGTTGTTTGTTTACGTGACGTGTTTCAACGATAACCTAATTTAGAGGTTACAATATGTTATTATTTTGTACTTTCCATCTTCCATCAGTTCTTTAACAGATTTTATTGGATGTCAGATTTAAAGCTTCTTAAACTTGATTGAAGTTGAGCAGACTTTAAATTCTGTTCTTCAGCCTTAGTAGGATTTCGTATTAAAACCATGAAGTGAACGCCTGACAATTTCATACTTCAGTACAACTTAAAAACGCTGTTCTTTAAACGAAGTTCAATTTGAAGGCCTGTGACTTTATCCGCAAAGTTTTAAAAACTTTCACTTTCATCTGTGTGTATGCAGTAAGTTTGAGTTAAACATGGAATTTCGTTGATTTACAGTGGGTGTTGAATAGGAAGTAGAGTTTGGCTAATCCTCTGCGGGAAGTTGTAACTACAGAGGTCAAAGTTAGATTTTTACCAGTAAACAAAAGGTTACTGAAAGTCGCTTTGTCTAAACAGAGAGGCAACGATTTGAATCGCACTGAAAACTTAACATCAAAAGCGTATTGCCATGGCGATAAATTGAAATGTTTCCTTTTCATTATCTGAATACATAAATAACATTGCCCCTGTTAACCTCGAGAGCTTTAGATAGGATACTGAAGTGCCAATTTTAGATTCCTATTCCCGGTGAGACATCGGCATTTAGTGTACTTTATTCCAAATTCCCATGTGGGCCAATTTGGTCAGTATAATTAGATTTGGTTAGATGGAAGGCAGAAGACGTCATGTAACGTTGTTGAAGTACCTTGTAGTACCTTACAAGCAAATATTCAAAGTAAATTTGTATTTATTAGTATCACAGTCTTTCCTAATTTTTATACATCAATGTTTAAACATTTACTTTAACCGAAAATAATTCCTATTGGAAATAATTTGGTAGTTTCTAAAGTACAAATATTTTCTGAATCTCATTTTCTCGAAATATTTGCGATTTCTGAATATTTAACTTTTACTCTACCATGATGTCATTATGACACATGTAGCTTCCTCATTTGGATTCCATTATGGCCTCCATATGAATTCATAATAACACGCAAATTTTAAAGTAAAAAAAGTTAGTCACCACTTTTACTTATTATTAACCATACAAATTGTATTGTATTGTATTTATTGTTAACATAAATTACAATTTCTGAACAATTTGTTAAATTAATTTCAGCAGATGATAAGTGGGCTGTATTTTTAGAAAGTAAGTTTATTTCCCGAGTGTTTGAACTTGTTGAAGAGCCATCAATGCGTTACTAAAAATATTAGAGACCACTGTATTTTTATTTTCCTTGGAATCTTCTATATAGGTCACTGCCACTAATAGAATAATTTACCCAAAACGATGTAGGCTTACTATGTTTTGATAGATATCCGAAATATGCCAGAAGAACCTTTTCATTGTTACAATTCTTGAATCATTTCTCTTCAGATCAATTTTCAAGTTTTGGATAACTTTGTGCGTACATCTGTCTTGATTTTTCGGGAAGTAGGGATCTATACCCCTTTGCGCGATGTCTTCGATATCCGAAGGGACTATATTAGTTTTCGTCATCTTTCGACTTATTTTACATGCATTAAAATTTTGAATACTCATTTTGCAGTCACTTTATATATGAGACAAATTAAACAAAATACAATGTCAATAAACTTTTACTTTGTTTCCTTCTTTTAGCTTTAATATAGACTGTATTTCATTAAAAATTGTTGTAGAAGCTTAAGGCGTTATCTGTTCTCGCAGCGTTATCTTTCAGAACAGTCCTGGCTTTGTTCTTTTTACCCAAGTAAAGTTAGATGTGAGTAAGGTATATAAAAAACCCCAGGAATAAATCATTGTGTGGGTAAAGTTCTAAACATCTTCCCGAAATAGCCTCCATCGATTGCCGTATTAAACTTTACGGGTGCAAACATATCAGAAGAGAAAGTTAAAATGTTTACCAAGACTAAATATAAAATTTTCACATATTTTTTATAATTAGGTACCGTAATAATGTCGAATTTTTCAGATTTAGGGTAGGTGTTACCTACTAATTAAATTTTGTCGATAGTGGTACTTATTTTATGAGCTTAGTTGTATGAAATTTTTTTATAAGTTTCTTTTATAAAATTCGCACACAACTTGTAGCTGTTAAGATGTCATTTCAAAGAAATTACTATACTATATTAGTTATGATAATTTTATTGTGTTCTATCGTAATTTTATAAACATTAAGACAATTTACAGTATTAATTGAATGTATATATAAAGCGTATATTGCTCTAACATTCCTGTATGTCGAAATTTTCGTCGTCAGATCAAAAAATTTATATTTATCCAATAACCCCCCCAATTTCGTACACCTATGACTAGTTATGGTATTGTTTTTAGAACATTAGATTCGCAATTGCTATTCTCAATTTTAAATTTGATTACTTTATCTTGATCCGTTTTGAAAATATTTGAAGACAATCAAATTTTGGGGTCTCTTTTTAATGGGCTATAGCTCCGTTAGGGGGCGTTTACCAAGCTGTGTTTATAGAATTTTTTTTTATTTTTGATCGTAGAATTGACAATTAATTTTTAGCAGGCTAATTTTGGGACGCCCTATATAGGCAGACATTTAATTTTCATGGTAAAAATGTATGCATATGATGTAGGTATTATCTGTTTAATTATATTTTTTACCGAACATTATTAACTTTACAATTCGTAAATAAAATTACCATGCTGGTTATAAACATAAAAAAACGGATGATAATCATTGGTAAATTTAAGTAAATGATTCTTTCAGTGTACTTTTTAAAATTATGCCAAATTCTATCTATTTATTTAAAAGCTTCTTCTGGATGATGTTGAATGTGAAGAATGAAATCTTAATAAGCTTTTATTAGTTTATTTTAAAAATACTGGCTGTTTACTATTTTAATAACTATTTATGTTTTTTTTAAGATGTACTTTATTGTGTGACAGAGAAAAAATACATTATGTTCTCACCTGTTTAGAGGCAGTACTGTCCAAGCTGCTTTGACTAGATACGCTCGGAGTCCTACAAAGAAGAGGTTGTCCTCCAGGATATGATTTAGATTGGTGCTGAAGGTGAGGTGCCATGGGTGCTGAGCACAGGTCCAGTTGGGTTTTCAGTACCTCGGCAGTCAACGCTTGGGCTGAAGAGTTCTGCGGTGGTTGTATGTTCAGGTGCTCCTTTTCCACTTGGAATTCCTGGAAAAGAACAAAGGTTGAGTCCTAGAACTTTTAAGAAAGCATTATTTTTATGTAAAATTATTTATTTGTGGCATTATTTAATCTATTGAAGAAATAAATGTCTTATATTTTTACTAGTAGGAATAGTAAACGTGCCAAATAAATTAAAGAAAAATTTGCAATATTTACAATTGTTTTTATATCAATTTAACATTTTACAGTATCCAAATCGATATTACTGGCATATTTCGAACATAAAATTAAACGTTAGACGTTATGGTCAGTATATTTCGTAAAAAAGGACACTGAATGCCAAAGAAAATGTAAATATCGGAAAAATTTCCAAAACTAATACCATATTTGAAAAGTAAATCAGTTGCATACCATCTAAAAAAAGTCCATAATTGTAACGAAAGAGGAAATTGAGAGTTTTTTACAAGAAATACCTGATAATAGATTTCTGCTAGAAAATCTAATTCAAATTAATATAAATCATGAAATGTGGTCTTTGTTAAACACGTTAAAAGGTGTATAATGCACACACGTACATTTTGCTGGCGCCGTTAATTTATGGATACGTGCAGCGCAAAATGCATTATAGTCACACTTCAGGGCAATTTCCTGCGTCTCCGTGGCCCTTGAATAGACAACAAAGTGCCGCTCCCTGCTCGCAGGAAATGACAATTACGTTATCGCCATACGAACTAATACAATGTACAACGGAGTCGGAATACAACTAAGCGTATAATAAACATGTTAAACGTAAGTACTTGTTTAATTTGAAGCCATATTTTATCAGTTTTATTTGGCGAGCTTGTTGCAGGAGTCTCCAGGCATTATGGATACAGACCAAACATGAAGTCTGAGCACTGTGGAAAAGTAGGGAGATTATTTTTCTAAATATGTATGAGTAATGAGGCAACGGATTTTAATTATTTAATAGTGAATCTTATTTCTAAATAATTTACTGCTGCAAACGTCATATAGTTTGGTAGCCTGCGTTTTTAATAGTTACTATTTGTAAAAGATTGACACACGTGGCTAAAATATTAATTAAAAACAGCTGCGTAAATATAAAATTTTGTGTATTTTGTAGGATGTTTAATAATAAATATGTTTATTTTCCTTTTAGACAATATAGTTCACATATTGTGCAGGAATAGTCAACAAAAACGAAAATCAATGTACATACATTTAAAAAAACAAAACACACAGCTCACATATTGAAATATGCGTCCATATTATAAAAAGCCTTTTGTATCGAAAATGTTTCAATTGTTTTTTAAATAAGAATAAACTTTCACATTTTTTTATTTCTATATAAAGAGAATTAAATATTCATAAACCTAAATAGTTGGGCGATTTAATAGAAACATTCTTTTTGTACAAAGGGAACAAAAATGATTTTTTATGCCTAGTATTTATATTATGGACATCTTTGTTGCACAAAAACTTATGACTGTTTTTAAAAACATATACACTTATTAGTTCTAAGATTAACACAGATGGAAAAGTAAATATTTAAAGATGTTTTTATAGCTCATTCGCGTTGAAAAGCCTAACATACTTGATACAACCCGTTTTTGAGCCAGAAACACTTCATTAGAGAAGGTGGAACTACCCTCGAAATCCAATGCCATGCCTTATCCTGGAGTCAACCTGAGCAAAATATAGATTTCTTAACTGATTGATTAGATAAATTCTTTAAGTCGGAGGTTTTTTAATTATTTTATGCTTTTGCATTTTAACCGTCGTCGGTTTTTTCAAAATTTTTTATTTTTACTATTTTAATTTTTCCTTAATACAATTAGAACGTTTAAAAAGCGTTTGTAAAACATATTATTTTGCTATTCTAACCTCATATATTATTATTTTCACATACGGAATAATCTTATACGCAGAACTATGGAAGTCTATGTTATAACAATATTTATATTCTACAATTAAATTTAAAAAAAAACATGTTTTTAAAGATTTCTATACTTAAGATGTGTTGGTTAGACCGCTTTATGTATTTGTTTTACTTCAGTACCTGATTCCTGTTATTTGCTAAGTTCTATATTATGCAATTGTTAAATGTCTAACATTATTTGTATTTGTACTACATTCTTACAATAAAGGAGGTTTCAAAAGTATTGCTACAATGAGTTTTATTTATCCCTTGTATGCATATTGTACTGTTGGTTGCAATAGTGGCTCTAATTTTTGAAATGGTGTTATATTATAAAAAACGTTTTGTATGAAATTAACTTATTAAATTTTATAGATCCCGGAAAGAAAATCTGGTACTCTAATACCAATACGTTTATTTACAATAACATAGTCATAGCTTCGGCTGTTTTTCATAATTGGCAGACCTCATTTTGTGTTCTTACCTCGTCCCACGTATGGCAATAAATTAAATAAAATTCCAGCTAAATTCCTCGGTAGAATAAGACCTGCCACTGCAACTTACTACCAGCGGACCTTTCACATAAAAGCCACGACCATTTTTCTTGGCTATTGTTGCATCTCCGTCTACCAACAACGGCATATTCACGAAGTGGCCTTTCGAGTTCAAGATTAGATTATAGTTCGTTGTGGGTTAGTTCGTTCGCCGACCTATTTTGTGTCGTTGATGCAAACGAGGCATAAATAGAGAGCCGGGCTGCACTCTCCTATACCTACGAAATGAGTGATTAAATCCCTCATAACAGTTCGCTTAAGTTGGATTAAGTTTTCTGGGAAAATAATGGAAAATGTTCCCTGGCTAAGCCATCAAACTTTTCATTAATGCTGCTGCACACCGTAATTTGCATAATGGATGTATTTAAGAAATTGAAAAACCTATACGTACAATGGAAAAGACCAAAGAATACATAATTTCCTTCTGCATAGAAAACGACCTTCGCATATCTTCTATAACGAACTTTTGTTAGTCTCCTAAGACCCACCTTGCCTGAGAAGCAATGCGACCGTAGTAGCTGGAGGTAGAACCAGTAATAAGATTAAAGTTATAAGAAATGTTCTAAAGCATTTCAAAGGAAATACCACTTAAAAATCACATCAGTGGTGGAAGGATCAAATAGTTCGTTATCTAAAGTGCATAAATTAAGAGTAAATAAAAGCATTAAACTCGATAATTCTTTAATATAGTTAAAACAAAAGGTGATCATAACAATAACTGAACATAAAAAATGAGCTTGTAATGAGTTTAACTCATTACAAACGTTTGTGATAATACTTTCGATTGAAAATGGAGCTTTTTTGTCCCAGGAGCCTTCAAGTATGATTCATTATTTAGCGAACACTCTATATATCTGATTTCCAAAGATTGAACTCAGGCTTTTAGAACTCCCTGCATTTATATAAGAATTAAAAACATGTTCTGACGTCAGTTTCCTTTTAATGAAAATATATTGACGTATTAATGTAATTGAATTGCCGAATTAATGTTTCCACATCTAAGAAAATCCAAAATATCTCCGAGGTATGGAGTTGAAAGATTCATGAAGGAAACAGCGATAAAAGGTATTTATTGATGAAAGTAGTATTGATTGTTGGTGTATCTGTACGAGAGGAAGGAACTGACATATCTGCGCGTTGAGGAGATCGGGAGTTTCGCCAAAATTACTGCCCGCAATATAAAAAGCAATATATGTGATCACATCTTGCAGTAGTTGCGGATGTGTTGCACCAGGTCCTTTCCAACATTGATCAGGTAAGGCTTTTCGACGTATTCGTGACCTGCGTGGTGTATAACAGATGGTTATTAAAATAAAAAGAGGAAAGAACAAGCATTGTGTTAGCCGAGACAAGAAATTTGAATCTTACAAAACAAGACAAAAGTTTCTTTAAAGTCTCGTCTGCTCGATATTGTAACATTGTATTGTAGTATTATTCACACCTAAATATTACTCTATATATTTATAAGACTTCGTGCCGAAGCAAAATTTTTTTGTCTTGTCTCGGAACACTTTTTTTAAATCTTGTCTTATGAAACCAAGAGAAGATCAAGAAAAATCAAGACAAGAGCCGGCACCTAACAAGCAGTAGTGACCATAGAGTTATACCAGTAAACACTATTTAAAAAGCTGTTGTCCCCAGATACCCACTATGATATAAAATTCATTACCTTACTTTTCCACCGTTTTCTAGAAATATTTATACATTTATTAAATTACTGAATGTATTATAAGTAGTTTCTACCTATCTATCTATCCGCATGAAAGGAGCAATCACGTATGCAAATAATTAGTCAAGCTCCTGTCTCGTGACTAATTATTTGTGTACTAAATCGGCTCCAGAGAAAACATGAGTGCCCAAATGGCTGGAGGCTATATTAAAAGCAACTAGTGACTTATACAAGTTCTAACATGCAAACGTAAGTTGGATTGGATGCAGACATTAATTCTTGATGGAGCGAAGTCGTTGTCTAAGAAAACTACTCTCGCGAAGTTACATGTTCAGCCTTGACTGAGAAAATCGATATACGGTTGTAGTGGCGAAATATTCGCCGTGTTTATTCCGATTTCGTGATTTGATAAAATTTTAGCCGACATTTTAGACCACAGAATCAAAAGATTTTATAGTATGTCAATGTCTATGACTAAACAAGATACTTTAACAAAATAAATGGTTAGAAATCAGCTGCATAATAGGCAATACAGAAATGAAAATGTACACAACAGTTCATAAAAAATATAGGATATTTACTGATCTAACTTAGTAATGAAAAACAAGATCAATTTATTGCGCAGGTTTTTTGTGACAATGTAGATAGCCTTCTTTTAGTATTAGGTTACACTTATCTAAATAAGGTGGTAAATAAACGTTTCAAAGGTATTTACTAAGTAACACCGTTGAGTGAGAAATTATAGATAAAGGCGCAACCTTAATGGCGAAATGCGTATACGATCTACAAGTTTAACACCCTGTATCTTGAAAACAAAGGCCCTAATAGAAAATATCTATAGGGCAAAATGTTTTTAAAGTCGGACAAGAAATAAAGGCCTTCATGTTTGATGTTCCGTTATGTTACACCGTGTTTTACAGTAGGGGTTTTTTGGGACCGAGATTTGTCCGTCTGTGGACGTTGTTAACGACAGTCAATTTTGAGTGTTCTGTGTGATTCAATGGTTTAACAAGAAAAAGAAAACCTCCGTGAACAATAAGTTGCCGATATATTGACGAATCATAGAACCAAAGAGATTCTATTACCTAATACTATCTCGGGCCCAAAAGTGTATACGCATTTCTCCATAAGGTTGCGCCTCTATCTATAATTTCTCACTCAACGGTAACACATAGTTATCTTTTATTTTTCTAATACAAATATCGTCAGATAGCTGCATTGTAATTATTATACAACACACGTCCCTGTATATATTAATATTGTATTATATTAACAAGGAACTGGAGGGAAAACGATGATTATGTTATGTATCATAATGCAATTATATGGAATTTACATTTTTATATTTTCGTGTGACGTGGCACCTGTCAGAAGCATCAGTATAAAAAAGAACAATGGAAAAATTAACTCAGGTCAACACAGTTTGTCCACAGGTAAAATTTTGTTGACAGGGCACGTATCTATCGTCTACAAAATGTAATAATCGACATTTCCCTTTTACATTGACGAAATTTAAATATTGAAGTCTTTAAAATACTCTGCTAAATAGCAAACTACTTTATTTGAAACTGGCAGCACTGCATCGTTTGTCAACTCAATATTGTTAATTTTGTACGGATAAGATATTTGTTTATTGCGAGTAGAAGTTATATTAAAGAATTTCTGAATATTAAAGTCAAGTTTGTTGACATAACTCCATTCAAATGCTGCATTAATGTTACTTTGAAGAGATATACAATCATCGGAACATTCGATACGTTTGTAATATGTCAGATCATCTGCAAACAACAAAAATTTGAATTTTATATTACATTTGTTGTCGTTTATAAAAAATAAAAATAGTAGCGGTCCCAAGTTAGATCCTTGAGGAACACCTGAATTTAATCTATACTCGCCAGAAAATAAACAGTACTTTACAATAAACTTACGCTCTTGAAGATATTACTATTAAAGCAATCACAGAATCCGCAATGCCATATACACACAGTTGATTTATTAATACGTCATGGTCAACCTTATTAAAATCTTTGCTAAAATCAGTGTATATGGCATCCACCTGTACTCCCCGCACGAAGGTATATTTGATATTCTGAGAAATGTTGACAGGTGCAGCGGCTTAAAAAACAGTTTTTCTACAAACGTTAGTAAAAGCAGAATTTTTAAGTGTTTAAAATGCAGTTTTAAGGCACTGATGTTAAAAATAATATACCTACTTTTAGCACTGGTGCTAAAATTCCTAATAAAAATTGAACGCCTTGTCTAAAGCTATTTATTTGTGGTTAGGCAAACATAGTTTCAAAAAATAACCCTTGACTGTTCCGTTTGGCGCAAGGGCTTATTTAATTAATCTCTATTATTTTTCAGAAGTGTGGCAAAACCCAAAAAACTAAAGAAAAATTGAACGCCTTGTATGTTATTATATTTTTGTATTTTTTGTGAAATTTTGTTCACAATTTGAAATTTTAGTTTGGTCTAGTTTACCTGATATACCTAACGGATTCTTATCGTAATACACCCTGTATATTACTGAATTGTATTTAGAAGCAACTATTGATATAATAATTACCAATCACTATAAGCTCTTAAAAACCTGCTTCTTTACTATTTTAAAACGTCACTAAATGTCCGTAGATTGTCTGCTACGAAATTTTTTTGCTTAGGTACTTTTCTAAATTATGTTCAGTTATCAGATTAGGTATTTTATTATTTAAAAAGAAATTACACTTCGCTGTATGTCTTATTAACGTCATTTGCTGAACAATTCCACGCTTGACCTTTTCAACCGATCCCGGACGTAATCCTTACTAGAAAAGTTTTTATATTTTATTAACTTATCGCTTAGTATAATCGAAGAAGGAAGTTAAAATCCACTTACGTTTATTTTGCTTTGCGTAGAACAAGCAAAGCTACTCCAGGATATACATACATATATACTCCAGTTTTACAATAGAGTAAAGTATCCTATATAAGAGAAAACCGTCTGAAATAGCTTTGAAATTACATTTTGCTGTTTCTTCGCAAACTCCGGAATGTCACAGTTCACGTTTTTCTATATTCCCGATCCAAGTGTATTGATACTTGCACAAGCAAGAGAAAATATATATCTAACCCGGTCACCAGTCGAACGAATTATTTACGTATTATATTATTCAGATTATATTAAAAATCAGTTCATCCTTCTTACCTTACTATTACTTAAGGTAACGTATAAACGCATACACACAGGGTATGGCATCTTAAACGCAGGAAAAAGGTATAAATTCCCTTAAGAAATATAGTGTAAATGTGAACATTAATAACGTTGTTACACTGTTACTTAAATGAAAACATCAAAACAAACACAACACAATATAAATTCATAAACATAATAACGTAATACATTGATATTTTTTACAGAACTTGACTTGACAATTTGAACTTTTCTTCGCATAACAAAAACCTCAATGGAAAATCAAGAACAACTGGAATGCTTATTAAAAAGCATGATAAAAATGCTCATAAATTGAGTATATATTATAGTTTACAGAGAACCATTGTCCAAAATAATGTCATTTGACGATCATGAATCGAACAAAGAGTATAATATCTGAATATTTATAAATCGAATAAAAAATGTATAGAAAACTTTAAAACTAAGTGAATCAGAAACTTCTCATTTTAGTACTTTGAACAAATCTTTACTTCGCAGGGGTCAATTTTTAATTCAAAATTCTTCAATGTGAAGAAAATATTTACAACTGGCAACACTAACGTCGTAGTCCCCACTGTACTTTTTGCTACTCTTTGCAATATTTTATTAAATATGTTGAATATTTAAATCTCATAGACCTATATTATATTAATTCTTTTGCTGCCTGGAAACTAGATTTTTGATATTCTGCATTTAAAATGCCACATCCTGTACAAAGAGAAGCGAACACGATTGAGGATTGCGGGCTGAAACCTCTAGTCTGTTTTATAAACGAATGTAACTTCCAGAGAATGGAACTAGGTCAACCACTCGAACGTATTTGTAATGACGCGTTCTTGTCGAACAAGGATTTGTTGACATATTCGGAATAATTATATTCCATTTGGTCGAGCGGCCAAAGCTTTAAAAAGTAGAAACATGGGTGTGTAAATAAATTTAGAAACGAGGTTAACTTTGATCTCAAGAAATAAATTTGATATTTATGCTTGACTTATATATTCGATATTAGTATTCAGAATAAAGGAAAGACGAGCACTGGGAAAAGTTGAGCAATTTCATATTCGTTATGGGTATCACAAAGTTTATTATAAATAGTCTCTAAATATAACGAATAACTAAATACAGAGTGGGTGGAGCTTGGAATGCTTTCGAGGTACCTAAGAAATTAGTCAAAGGGATGAAAATAAACAATTTTCGTTAACAACCTGTGTCTTAAAGTGTCATCATTAGATATATACGAAGAGCTTATACAAGCCAGAGTATCATATTATGTTAATTAATCAACGGTACAGGCATGTAGGAGATTCAGTATCAAATAATATTTTACTGAGTAAATAATATCTCAAAATGTATCACTGTAATATAATATATGAAATGATGAATAGATGAAAATTTGCAATAATATTTAGAATACTTGTTTAGGAATACTCTTGGATGTTTTAATTGTTTGAGGTGCATTACAACTTACAGTCCGCACAGAATCTGTTTGTAAAATTCAAAAAATTCAAAATTCAAAAACCTTTTATTCTTTAAAGACATACAAGATGTATAAGAAAAGTCAATATACTTATAATATATAAAACAAAGACATAAATACACAAACAAAGATAACACTTGCTACAAGTTTACAAGTGAGTCACAATATAATTTAAAAAAAAGGACATAAGCAACAACAAATAGTATTGTAAATAAACGCAAGTACACTAACAAAAATCACAGGAACATTCAGCTATAGAAATCAGCGGTACTATACAGACACTTATCGACAAGAAAACGTTTAAGGCTATATTTAAAGCTCTTCTTACTTTGAATAGTTTTAATATGTTCGGGAAGATTATTGAACATTTTAGCCCCAATGCGGCTAGGGGCTTTAAACGACAAATTAACTCTGGAATAAGGGAGATGTAAATCATTTTTTGCTCTAGTATTTATATTATGTACATTAAAATTAGTAACAAATTTCAGTTTATTATTAAAAACGAATACACAGATCTCAAACACGTATAGACTATACAAAGTAAGAATTTCAAATTTTTTGAAGATATCAGTACATGAATGTGTGCTGGGAACATTAGCAATACAGCGCAATATTCGCTTCTGGGCAACAAATACATCACGGGATCAATATCTCAATTTGCGCATAGTATAATTTAATCAAAGGGTCACCACTAAGTAGGTACACTTTTTAAACTGGAAAAAAGATAACAGATGGAAGCCAATTTAGATGATAAAAATTCACAGTGAGATTTCCAATTCAAGCACGAAAAATGTACAGGAGTCCAAATCCTGAACTAGGAATTCCACATTATCATCAACAGAAAGTCTAAGGTTATCAATTCGTTTCTGAGATGTATGAAATCTCAGTATTTGTGTTTTACCCGAATTGAAGTATAAGGAGATATTTTGAAACCATTTGATTAAATTTGCGATTGTATGTTCACATTTGTGTTTTAGGAACTATAAGATTTATCAGATATTATAAGAGATGTATCATCTGCGTAAAGAGTAAAATGTGCATCGTTAAATGATTCAGTTATATCATTGATATACAAAATAAAGAGGACAGGGCCCAAGACAGAGCCCTGGGGTACTCCGATGTCCAAATCAACTAAATCCGAGTTGTAGGTGCAAATACTATCACTGCTCAAATGATTTATACTCACATATTGTTTGCGTTGCTTTAAGAAGGACATTATCCAATCAAGTGACATTCCCCTGATTCCATAATAAAACAGTTTTTCCCCTAAAATATCATAATCGACACAGTCGAACGCCCTGCTGAGGTCACAAAATACCCCAACAGGGCACTCGCCTGCATCGATAAACTTAATGAGCTCATCGATAAAACTGTGGATGGCTGTAGAAGTAGATTTATTACAACAAAAACCGTGTTGATTTTCTAACAGAATATTGCACTTGCTGGTAAAACTCAACAATCTATCCAAAAAGGCATATTCAAATATCTTTGAAAATCCACTGGAAATAGTGATAGGCCTATAATTACTTAGAAGGTTAGGATCTTTCTTCTTAAAAATTGGGATAACTTTACCAGTCTTAAGGACAGAAGGAAAGGTACCTGAGAAAACGAAAGGTTAACAATGTATGTTACAGGTTCTAATATCAATTTTAAACTGTTTCTGATGATGAATAAGGGAATGTCATCTTCGCCCGCAGCTCTTTTATTTTTTAACCTGCGAGTTAATAAATTATATAATTCGTCAGGGACAAATGGCAGCAAAAATAGAGTATCCAAGTTATATTTAATGCATCTGTCTGTGCCCACCCAATTTGTGACTGGAATCCGCTCTTTCACCTCCAGAGGTGCAGTTTTAAAATATTCACTAAAAAGTGACGCAACCACATTGGGATCATTAATCTCTTCATCATTATATCGAATGGTAAAATTATCATTACAGAGTTTCTGTCGACCAGTTAACTCAGCTAAAATATTCCAAGAAGTTTTGTTGGGATTCTCTGATACATCAATCTTTTTTTGGAAATATTCTTTCTTTTTTTTGTTTATTAACAAAAAATGCTTTTGCTTAGCAAATTTATATGCAGAGGACAAACATGAATATGTGCCTTTTAGGATACTCAAGTCTTTTAGGTTTCTACTAGATTTTACCACCTCGTCATCCACCCAAACTTTTTTGGATCTATTAATTCGAAACTGCTTCAAAGGACAACAGTCGTCAAAAATTTGTTTAAATTGAGTTATAAAATATTGAAAGGCCTTATCGGTATTCTCAATCAGAAAAAGATTGCTCCAATCAACATTGCTAAGAGCCGCCTCAAAGTGAAGCGTAGCAGACTCACCAAATACACGCCTGGATACGGTTAAATTGCCCGTAACAGACTCGCTCTGGCAAACATGTTATGGTAACCTTAAAATTGCTTTTTTAATAAAAATTAACGTATTAAAAAATAAACTATTAAGAATCATATAATTATCAGGCCAATAGAAGTTAATTTCATGAATAACAAAACTAATTAATGTTCCCTGTTACAATGTGTATCGTTTGTAGTTGTTTTATTTCAAGGTACCTTATACAAATCAAATCCACTCTGTATAAACTTTTAGCTGTAAACTTGATGATAAAAAATAATATCTTCCTACTGTTAAAAGATTTTTAAAAATAATTAAATTTAACTGATAATTTAATAATAACTATACCTAATTTACTAGTTGTATCATAATCATTGCCATTTTTCTGTTGGCAGCAATTTAAGATATTAATATTATTTTCATTCAAATAATAGCACCTCAAAACCAAGCCATCAATATAACAAAATTTCACGTTGTTAGTGACGCGCTCTAATGAGTAAGAAAAATGGGAGACATAAAGTCCTGATGTTCAGCAAAAAATCGTATTGAAGAATTCATCAGGTTTTTTTTCTGGAACATCTGCTCATCCCTAATAACTGGAAGACCTTCCTACCTTCCCCAATAAGTTTCTTGAAGCTATTCCAATAATCGTCTAATGCGGACAACGGTTTACTCATATCCGGTAATAATAGTCGAACAGAATGGAATTCGTCTTGTTTTCAACAAATGACAAAGGTCTAATTGGATATTTAATGAATAAAGACGTTTCTATTATATTCGGTTTCATTATTGGATCGATAAGTACTTATTTATTAGATAATAGTATTGTCAATTTACTAGCTTTTATTCATTTCTGAAATCACAATAGAATTATGTAACTATCTAATTTATACATCAGTTCCAATAGACTTTTGCTTTAATAACATTTAAAGTTTAAACCAGAGCCTCTACATACAAGCCCCTTTATTATCGGTAGTTATATTCCAGGCACCCTGTATATACTTATTAAATTATGATTTGAATTCGTTATGTAGAATGAAAAAGAGCAACAATTGAATAAGGCAACTAATTAACCCAATACTTAAAATTAAAAATAATTTGTAACCAAAATTCATCCACTCTGTGTTATTAGTGCCAAGTTGAGTAAACCTCACTTCATTATTAAACATTGAGTTTGCTTATATAAACAATGCTATCCTAGAGAAACCTGTTAATAAACATGAGATATCTTGTTGATGGGTTATGAAATGGATATCTTTTAAATGGTTGGGAAACCTGATGTTCTAGAGACAGGCCATTAAAAAACGGATGCGGAGTACGAACCGATAGAAGGAGAAAATTCCTTTTACTTTCCAAATGCCTTTTATATGACTTTGTACGGGGTCTAATTACAGCTTGCAGGTTAACCGACAAAGGGAAAATACAAAGAGACAATTGTGCAGAGCTTACTGAAATTCAAACAAAAGTAACATTATGTACTTAAACATAAAGTCAGTGACTAAATGTGTCCCTTAATTCTCCCCATTAAATGGACCGATTTATAAATTCTGTTTCTGTTCAATATTTCTTTAATTACAGTTATAAAATATGAACGTAATATACTTTTCCTACGATCATGCAGAAAAGTGTACTTTTCCCCGCGTCTTTTGCGGCGAAAGTGGCACTTTTCCGCACTAGTGCAGTAAAGTGCACTGTTTTGCACGATTTTTGTTACATTATACAGTAGGCCCATCGTATCGTTGTGACAATGCCTCTGTCCAACGTAATTCAGCGGATGCAGGCAGCATGAAGCAAAAAAGTTTGCACTAGATTTTTCCCAAAGTGCTTATAAGTTGCTCTCGACCAATGGCGCATGGAGAAGAACACTTCATTTTTAAAAGAAGAAGGATTTTTGGCCTATTTCTGCGATATTCTCTCTTACTTTTCATATCAAACCATAAAAATTTTAAAAGATAAACACAAATCGCACAGAAAGTGGAAACGATTTTTGAATTTAAACGATTACAATATATTTAAATCCTTAAGATCACGAGCAAAAGTTTCTATAAAGATTGATTATAATAATTATATTGCAAATATGGAAAATGAAATACAATTAAATCCTAAGCGTTTCTGGCACTTTATTAATAATAAAAGCAAAATTGTAAAATTCCGTTTGAAATGTATTTAGGCGATACGGTAGCTAAGCAATCACAAGAAATTTGTAATCTTTTTCTACATTTTTGAAAGTGTTTTTGTTCATAATGATTCTATCAGAGACAATTCACAATCCATTAACTCATATCCACAAAATCGCTTGAGTTCCATATATTTGTCAGAGGAGGAAGTATTGCTTGCTTTGGATAATGTGGATCCAACGAAGGGTTCTGGTCCAGATGACATACCTAGTATATTTTTAAAAATGTTGTTCCACCCTATGCTTTCCCTCACCATGCTTTATAATCAGTCTCTTTCTTCAGGTAAATTTCCATGTGTCTGGAAAATAGCTGCAGTAGTTCCTATATTCAAGTCAGGTAACAGGAAATTAATTAATAATTACCGACCTATAAGCAAATTATCAGTTTTTGCAAAATTGTTCGAGCGGATTATTTATGATTATTTATTTAATTTAACTAAAAGCCTCATTATTCCGGAGCAACATAGACAAACTTATTAACCTACTCGGAGTATCTTCATAGTAGCTTGGACGACTTTTGTCAAGTGGACACTATTTACACCGATTTCAGTAAGGCATTTGATAAGATAGATCATGATATTCTCTTAATTAGACTTGCTGATGTCGGTGTGCATGTAACACTTTTGCGATGGATTGAATCCTATATAAAAAATAGATCTCAGTTTGTGGTGGTAAATAATTGCAGGTCTGCATTATTTAGAACGTCTTCAGGTGTCCCGCAGGGTTCCCATCTGGGACCATTACTATTTATTATTTATATAAATAATATAAAAAATTGTTTTAGACACTGCAAATTTCTGCTGTACGCTGATGATCTTAAAGTTTACTCTAGAATCGAATCTATACACGATTGCCTACTTTTACAATCTGATATAAATAACCTTTATAGCTACTGTGAGGAGCATTCCCTGTTTTTGAATTTTTCAAAATGTTACACTATCTCGTTTAGCCGTAATATTAACCCTCTTGTGTATGATTATAATGTTTCTGATTCAAATTTGAACAGAGTCTCGGTGTTCTGTTTGATTCCAAGTTATAGTTTTTTGTGATCATATTAATTCGATTATTTCTAGCGCATCAAAAATGCTAGGCTTCATACTTCGTAAATGCAAAGATTTTCATCACATTAATCCAATTATTCAGCTATACTATGCATATGTATTTAGTAAATTAAATTTTGCTTCATCAGTTTGGAATCCCCAGTACAATGTTTACATTAACCGTTTGGAGAGTTTACAGAATAAATTTATCAGATTTTTATCTTTTAAAACTAATTTCATCATTTTAAATAGTAATTATAATGATGCTAGAAAACATTTTAATCTTATATCTCTTGAGAAACGTCGAGTTATAAATGACATATTAATTTTACATAAAATATTAAATAATAATATTAACTGCCCTGATCTCTTATTCATAATAAACTTTAATGTACCTAATCACTTGTTAAGACATTATGAGCTATTTAATTTACCTTTTAGAAGAACTAATTATACGAGCAATTCACCCATTTGTAGAATGATGCGTTCGTCTAATAATTTTTGTTCTGATATGGATTTTTTTTATTTATGTTATATCACTAAAAATTAAATTTAAAAACGTTATTTTTAAGTTTATAAAATTGTTTAAATGATACGATGTTAGGTTATGTTTATCTGTGGATGCTGTTTATGGGTTTATCCCGTTTGTGTCCCTTAATGTTTAAATAAATAAATAAATAAATAAATATTCTAAAATATAACTCTCCATCAACTCTATGGTCGAAGTATTTGATGTTGAAACTATGCTTCAATCTAAAGGAGGACATTGATATTGGAAAATATCTCAAACTAACAGCATATTTGCTTATTATTTGGTTATAATTTTTGGTTATAAGTCAAAAAATCAAAGGTATTGGAAAGAAAGAAGAGAGAAAATTTTTTCTTAAATGTCCCAGACAATGTATGACCATAACCACGATATTTGGAATTGCCGGTGCCTATCGCCGCGAAGAACTAGCAGATATGACAATCTACGATATAGAAGACAAAGGGGATTAGAAAAGCATTTTTTAAAAAACATTAAGACTTATAATTTATTTTAAATATCTAATATATTAATCGTGCATAAGGTTTTATATGCATTACTTATTTATATCTATATATTTGAAAATTTCTTTCTATGTCCGTGGAAATATAAAACCTAAACATATTTCAAGCAGAAGTTGGAAACATTTTACATTATTTTCAGTTAGTTTCTCTTATAAATAACGTTTTCACGGTCTGGAAACTTTTTAAATTAATCTCCGCCATACATCAACCATATAACTATTTTAAAGGCCATTTTTACTCCACTTTAGAAGCATTTTCCAGGAGACTCGATTAAGTTCGCTTACGTGGATGCTAAATACAAGCAAAAATGCGGAAATTAAAACCGCTTGAACATCTGCTAGCGAACGATGTTGTTCAAAGGATACTCCATTACCAACTGATGGGTTGCTGCGGTCATACCAATATCTGTAGGGCCCTGTCAAAGGCAATTGCTGTGCAATTATGTCCGAAGCTGTTCCCTCCATAAAATACGGAGCACAATCTGGGCGTTTCCACGGTGTAGAAAATGTCCGCGCTTTAAGCTTTAGTAAAAAAAAAGAACTGGGTTCTGTACAGGATGTGCAAAAGGATCCATGAGGTTAGTTTCTTTGTAGTAAGTGATTTGTAAATTGAAAGTAAGAAATTGCACACTATTTATTAAAAATATATTCAGATAGACAATTTTTGAGGCGATGCCTTTAATTTCGCGAAACTTTCGAAACATTTTTTTGTACATAAGTTATTAATTCATTTATAAGCCCTAAATCGCAAATTATGTCACTGAGGTAATTATGGATTCTAAAATAAAAGATACAAAATTCTAGAAGATAAATTTCATATCACTTTTGTCAGTAAAAGGTAGACCATTGTGAGTAAGCTACAAAATCAGTAGTTGGAAGAGCCTCTATAATAATAATAATAATAATAATAATAATAATAATAATAATAATAAACTTTATTGTCCTTTTCATGTACCAATACAAAAAAAATGTGTAAATTATATAGGACTAGTCAATAAGTACAAAGCAAAAAAAAACACATTCAAATGACAAAAGCACAATTTTTAAAACTTAAATATTCATCAATATTGTAAAATGATTGTTCCAATAAAAATTCAATTAAAACTTTTTCAAAATAACGCTTTCTTAGGAAAGCTTTTATATACAGGGTGTTAAAAAAAGAGTGTAAAATATTTCAGGAGGTAATAGATGAACCAAAAAAAGTCTTAATAAAGAGTCAGCAAAGTAACGGTTGGGGAGATACGGACCACTATTCGTTTTTCAAACATTTTATTTTATTAGGAATAAACCGACAAATGAATCTTTTAACATATAAAAAATAAAGTTACAGAAGATGTTCAACGTGCCCTCCGTCCATTTCCAAGCATGCACGACATCTTCATCTCAACGATATTCGAACTCTTTCGAAAACACCCTCCTTGGTTTGGGTTTCTTGACACTTTTGATTAATAAGTAGCTGCAGCTCTTCCAGGCTATTTACAGGAGTACCATACACTAATATCATCAAATATCCCCAAACAAAGACATCTAGAGGGTTCAGATCAGGCGATCTTGGAGGCCATAAAACAGGTCCGGCCCTTCCTACCCATCTATGTGGAAAAGTTTGGTGTAAATGCTCTCTATCGGTCATGGAAAAATGAGCTGGAGCACCATCATGCTGGAACCACATTTGTTGCTTCTGATTCAAAGGAATGTCTTCCAAAAACTCATACAGTGTGTTCTGCAGAAAGTTAAGGTAAGCAGCGCCTGTGAATCGAGCATGAGGATTTTGGTCGGCCCAAATATGCGTATTGTGAAAATTAAACACTCCATTTCTTGTGAACCCGGCCTCATCAGTAAAAAGAATGTTTGCAAGAAAACGAGGGTCTTCAGCATCATGACGTAGAAACCAGCGGTAAAAAACCAAACGTGCTTGATGATCATTTATTGGATTTAAGGCCTGTACTCGTTGCACATGGTATGGATAAAGCAGTTGCTCGTGAAGGATTCTCCAAACAAGAGGACCACTAATTCCTACCTCGGCTGATATTCTCCGCACACTCGTACCTGGATTCTGCTCTACCAGTGCTAGAATGTCTTCTTCTGCTCTAGGAGTGGATACCGACCTTGGTCTTCCGGATAAATGGCACTGTTTGCTCAAGGAACCGGTATCTCGCAATCTTTTGTGAATTCTTCCAAACATGCGTTGTGAAGGAATCTGGCGATTTGGATAAGCGTCAACATAAAGACGTCGCGCTTCGGTGGCGTTCCCATTAGCACGACCATACATGAAATGCATGTCTGTTAATTCTGCGTTAGAGTAACCAGCCATGGCAACAGAAAACTTGTGCACTGAGAACAACTGTCAAATACGTACTGTTATACGTACCTAGATCGCGGCATAAGAATCTGGAATCTCTAAATGTGTTGACATAGAGTATCTATTTTAGTACTCATATATTTTTAAATGTTTTTTCCAGTTGTGAATTTCTTTTACGGGTCAGGCTACAGAAGTAATTGTTGTCTACGCCTACAAGTTACCTTTTCCGCACGAGTAGAACCCTCTTGTAATTGGACATCCGGTATTTTTTACCCGGCGTGGGATGCATTGTTGGAGCAAATTAGAAGTGTGAAGCATTACTATTATACGTCTCGGCGGCTCTGGCTACACGTTTTTTAAAGGTGCGTGGAAATATATCGCTGTTGTATTGAGTTGGTCGATAATTTTAAAATTATATGTGTAGAATTTATGTTAATGTGAGATATATTCATGTTTGTTCACTCAAAATCAACACAATTGGTTGTTGAAACGTGTCCACACCCAGTTATGTTGAAATAATAACACAAAATTGTGTTGTATTGTTAATATATTTCGTTGTATTTTCCAAAAACCACTTCTCTGTCAATATTGTGTGAAACTAACTACTCTGCCGATCAGCGTTGAATTGCATCCACAGTATCTGTCCATATATTCTTTATTATTAACTTTTTTTACTGTATTAGAAAGGTATTTTAAGCTAATATAAATCATATCTCCTACAATTCTTATCATGATTAAATTACATAAAGGGTAAACATTATTTAAGTAGGTGATTGTCATTTTTAATTATACATTGACAGGTTAAAATCACTTTCGACATTGTCGATATTTAACTTCAAATAATTTTAATTTATTGATATAATAACTTTTATAGTTAGATATTTGACTCAACTTAAAGAAGGCCACCTGAAGAAGCAATGCTAAAAATGCAGAAATAGGTCAGATCTCATCTATTGTGGTTGAATTTTCGAGTTCCCACAGTTTCAAAAGTGAACTTGGATATTTATAGAATGTTTTCATTAAACCAGGTTAGTAAATTTAGGGAGAGCTTTGTCTGTGGAATTGTGCATTGTCATGCCTATATGTTTAGTATCAGAGAGCGTACATATAACTTCATTGATAAGAATTGTAGGAGATTTGATTGATATTAGCTGAAAATAACTTTCTGATACAGTAAAAAATGTAGTGAAATATGTTAAAATGAATCATATTTATTGCATTGCTATTATTTAAGCATTGGTGGATGTAGTTTCACAAATAAAAAAAATAATAAATAATTCTTATATGTTTGTAAATTTAAGTTATTTACTTCATTTTCCAGAAATAAATAAAATTGTGTAGTACAGAACATATCAATTATATGTGCCCATATTTGTCTATTTTGTCGTTATGAAAATATTATTTCTTTTGTAAACTCCAACATTCCGTTTTTTTATATGAAGACATATATGTGAAATGAAAGTCTAAAAACTTAAACAGAAAATTTACACTATTTTTACAGAACCCAAGATCTTTTAAAGTCATAGCAATATTTCTATGATTTATGCCCTGCTTTTTAATTCTAAAGATAAAAATATAAATATACAAGAAAGCGATGCTACTGTAAATAACAGGAGCTGTATTTTATTAAAAAATTATATTATTTTCTTATTAACTCAATTTTCTATGAAAAAATCTCATACTTTTAATAAATCTTAAGCCTAATAATGAACCTAGAATAATCCAGAGTCAAATAAATACACTGATAATAGTTAAGTTGTATTATTTTATAGATTTATCCAGATTTTATTATACATTGTTACATTGACACACCTTTCCCAATAATGAGATATAAATAAATATTTTTATTAGTACAGTTTTCATTAATTTGCCAATTAAAAGAATTTGTTCTGATATCGGCGCCTCCGCCAAAACCTCGAAAACTTAATATTTGTAACGTGACAGCTTGTACCAGGACAAACCGATACCTGGCACCCAAGAAAAATTTGCTGACATCAACAGCGACTATAACGACGACTTAAAACCGCATCGCTATAAAATTCTTCATTTCACGAAATCCGATTAACGGATCGAGTTTTTAAGGGTCTCTTTTTGTTCTTTTCTTATTATTTTTAACAGGTTTGGTACTTCTTCCGTTAAATTCATAATAACAATGAACAAAAGAATACGTAATGGTGGCTGAACACAAAATTAGTTACTGGTTTTAAATCATATACTACTTTGAAAGGGAATTTTTTAAATTAAATATGTTCCTAAATAATAAATTAAATCATACAAATACTCTAAAGCCAGAAAATAAATGTTTTATTACTAAAACAGAGCAAATCAATTGTAATATAAGTATAAGTTTTTTAAAATATTGTTAATACTCGTGGACAAGGTATAATACTCGCATATAACAGCTGTAATTTGGGTGAACCATCGTGAATTACAGCCATCATTATATGCTTGTGGAATAATATACTATTATCGACCAATGACATGTTGGTAATATATTTAGAATACCTATGTGTGTTATTATTATACAGTTTAGTGACTTTTCCAAACGCAATTAAATTGGAACGAGCGCAATGAAATTGTGGAAAGGAGGTATACACTTCTTTCTACAAAACAAAGCGTTCAATCAACTTTATTTACCGATTGTGATTCCTCCATGGACCATAGAAAGCAACCGAATGCGCGTAGGTAACTAAAACTATGGTCACTGCCTAAAGCTATAGCTTGATATTGGTTTTCTTTACATGTTTCACTTAATACAACTTTATTTTTCTGGCATTTAAAAAAAAATCTTTAAACGCTAGCATTTTATGCGTAGTTAGGCGCTTATCCAAGAGCAAACTTTCATTAAATTTCCAGAGGAAAATATGTTTTTGCCTGAGCTGATATAATTGATAAAAATGTAAAATGTCAAATGTATGTAATGGTTCTTTAGATTACATTCCAGTGCACCGATTTATGATGTGAGATGAATTCTACTTAGGAGTTATGTTAGGAGTAATAACTTAGGTAAAGTTTCTGAATCTTGTCTTGTTCTCTAGTGAACAGGTAATTGGAAATAGAATATTGCAAGTTATATGAGGAAGCCTTCTTACTATTACTACTACTTAAATGAAAGTTTTAACTAGTTTAAACTAGCTAATTGTCACATTTAGCATTAAGTACAAATACATTGCTATTATACCCTGAACTCAAAACTTCTTTTTGAACATTTTTAATGTACTATATATCATTTGTAACGAAAACTATGCGGAAAAGATCAAAGTAATTTGATTTTTATTTTTAAAGTCTTTTTATAATTGGTTTAATAATAATAATTTTTAGAGCTAGAAAGTTATGCTCATACTTATATCAAACTAAAAAAATTTCAGTATAAATCGTAGATGTAGATAACCCCCCAATAAACATGTTTCTGGATAAAGTAAAGATTTTAGTTTTAGAGAAACATAATATGAAACCTAGAAACATTAATTCTTAAGAATATTTATTACCCTGAATTCTGAATAAGTTAATTTTGTAAATGCTTATGTGCAAGTGTCATTAACTACAATTTAGATATAAGTAATTTAGCAAAAATTATTTGGATTTTACACATGGATCGACGTTGTAAAATGTCAAGAAATTTGTTGTAATGAAATGAAGACAAATTATATCAATTCCATTACAAAATATAACAACACAGTTATTTTATAATATCAAAAAGGCAGGTATAGGCTATTGAACATAAAAAGGATATTTAAAAAAAAGAACAATTTTATAATAGTCACAAACAAAAACCAAATTATTCCGATATTCTATATTTCCAATAATTAATCTTTTTCTAGCAAACAGTTTTTGTAAACTAACTACCACGTTGCAATGTAAACTGTTGACAAAAAATATGTCCAGAATAACAATGTGAGAAAGTTATGCACATCCTCATGCAATTTCTTCTGGTGTAAATTGAACGAAAACCTGTCAGACAGCATTGCGCCACGGCTGAAAATCATATTTTTTCTGATGCCCTAAACTAATAAGGACAAGGACAAGCGACAATTATCGACCAGACCGAAACCAACAACAGAAATGACGTCAGGCGCTTCCAAAAGATAAAACCTGTCCTGTCGAGACCAGTGCATCCAGTTTGTTTTTCAAACGAGATTTTCATTAACCTCCAACGGCTATATCGATTTTATACCGCGAAGAACTCTCGTGCGTAAGACACCGCTGCGTGCCCGAGATCGGTGCGTGCGGGACAACATAAACAAGAATTGTTACCTCGATGGTGTTATTGCTAGTGGCGCTATTGCTTCCATCCCTCTCGGAGCTGAAGTTGTGCCCCAGGGCTCTCTCCTTGGCCGCCCTTGCCCACGATTCCAGTCTCTTGTGGGTCATCCAGCAACTCGCCGGGCTGATTCCCGACATGGTTCGCGAAAAGAACTCGTCCGGCTTCAAGAGTGCCTGATCGGAGTCATGGTTTGAGGGGACCGTCCCAGGCCACGCTTACTTCGCTGTGACCGTGACCGCCGTCGCGTTCTGATACGTCCTAGCGTCCCGACGCGTCCTTGTGTACTGACGAGGCTCCCTCCGCCTCGACCCGGACTCAACAGGTTGAGCGTTGTGGGGTGAAGCGACGCCTCCCAGCGCTCCGACGGACGATAAGGATGATTTTTTGGCGACGCGCTGCACGTTCGCGTTAGTCCAAGCGAGAAACGTGCCAAAACTCTGCCTGATAAGCCGTCAGACTGAATTAGTAATAACACACTGTGAAAAAATTATGCACATCTTAATACAAAATGACACCCTGTATTAATCAAGATCCACACGGGATTGTGTATATGTTAACACATTTACCTGCGTGCAGCAGGGTGTTTCACGTTTAACACACTCCAATGTGTTAATATAACACATGGTATGTGTAAGTTTTACACATTTGATTGTTATTTGTAATTAAAGGTGTAGACGTTACACATTAACATCCTTATGTATTAAAAGCTGTAGGTAACTCGCGCTTGCACACTTGACTCGAAAATTATCCATTTTATCGCCACAAAGGCTTTTTTTGCGAGCCGTGCAGCGCCAAACGGCTAAACGCTACGCCTCCCGCCGTCTTTCTAGATTGCCTACGGCGTATTTTGATGCAGATTTTTTCGCGTTTTCCTAGCTAAACTTCCATTTTCCCGAGGCTCCTTGGCCAAAAACGTCGTTTTTTGATGTGGAACGAGAATGGTTGAGTCGGTTACGCCCCTTTACAGAAGATAGCGATTTTTTCGAGTGGAATGAAGATAGAGCTAGTAGGTTACGCCCTTTTCTAGACATTCGACAAATGGCAGATAAAATGCGTTTTGCACGGCATGAACGTCAGAAATGTCAAACTAATTTGTTGTTGTTTAGGCTCTTTTGTAGAAATTCAACAAACGTCAAACGAAACGTCAAATTGAATTCAAACAGATTATGTGTTCTGGAACAATTTTCGGGTGCTTCCAGCTACGCGAAGTTGTTATTGTGTTGTCTGAGATATATCCGAGTCCTTTGGTGATGATTCTATAGGCCAAAATCTGAATTGGTATATATTTTTGTTTTCATATTTTGTGGTAATATAGACGCTGAAATAATATAGTACTAACATGTGCAAAGGTTGTAGTAGCTCGATTGGTAGCATTTAGATTTATCAGTCCAGAGGACGGTGGTTTGATTCCCGCAGGCACATTTTTTATTTTTTTGACTATACTTCATGAATTTGTTTGTCAAAAATTGTATATACAAGTCAAGAAAAAACATTAATGCTTATATAGAAACTTTAAATTTGAACTGGGTTTAAAATTCGATTTTATAACGAAAATTTTAGTCAACTACGAGGCTCACCGCCGACCAAAATCACCGAAACGTCAAACGTATGCTCCGGCGGTGAAATCTCGTAATAAAACGTATGAAATTTGGAAAAATGGGCCGACTGGAGGCCGGCAAAGACCAAAAACTGTAAATTTGAAGTCTCTAGAAAGTCGTTTTTACATTGAACTTTGCATAAACACGAGTGAAAACGTGGTAAAAATGAGCTAGACAACATGGCGGTCGTCATTTCATTGCCGTGTCGCTTCAATTTATAGGGTGATTCAAAAAGGCTTGACAGTGTTAAAATAAAAACTGACAAAAAAAATGTAATATATAATTCCAAGTTCGAGGAAATTTTCGTTTTTTCACTTCGGAACGGTTGTTGAACGTGCGAAAGACTGTTTCGTATACAAAGTGTTAAAAAAAATAACTATTAAGTACAAGGCATTACGCAGCGGTGGTCATGTCGCGCGCAGCGCGGCCAGAGGGCTTTAGCACGCAGAAAGATCAAATCTGTACTTTTTAGACAACTGCTGCATAGACCAATAGCAAAGCATTTAAAGAGTTGAAACCAGGCTCAGTGGACGTTTTAAACACGGTTAAAAAGCGACCTGTGTGACGTTACTGTTTCAACGCAAAAATATAGTGTTTTAAAGTGATAGGAACACATTTTATCGCAAAAATCAGCTCTGATGATCGAAAAATTAAAAAACAAGATGGCGTTGAAAATATAAATGAATGCATTTTATGTATGTATCACACAATCACAATACCACTTTCCATTTAAGATTTTAAAGGCGAAAGTCTATCTAACCTCATCATCTTCTTGGTGGAGTTTTTAGCGGTCTTCTCTTGGACTACGCGTGGAACTCGTCGGAGATTGATTTGCAAATGTTTCTCGTTATCTTAAGTGGGGGCCGAGCGCACTTCGTCTGTTATATTTGGATCGCAGTTTACTCGATTATGGTATTTGTTTTCGATGTCTCTGTCACGTTATTTTCCATAATGACCTAATAAACGCTGCCGCTGAATTATAATAACAAAGATGAAGCTAATAATATACTGCGTGCATAAAACTGAATCCAGATATTCTCTGAAAGGTAGTGTGGGTTCATCTGAAAAGAAATAATGCATTGTGCTCCTGGATAAAGTTCACAAAGGGTGCAATGAAGAAAAAACTTCGTCTCGCAGAAAACCTATATGTATTTACTCCTTTGAAAATCTTTGGGTTGTAAGAATTGTAACTACCATCTAATTTCAATTTTTTTTTAAACCTATTTTTATTATAATATACAGTGTGTTGTAGCAAGATAATCTTGGTATTGTAGAGCTATTTTACTAAACAACAACTTTGAAAAAATATATAAAATATGATATAAACAATTATATTAATTTATGATTACAGAAAACGTGGAAAAGGTTCTGTACTGTGATATGTAATGAGTGCAAGTGTAGTGCAACGCAGGCGTGACAAGGAAAATTGAGGTCCAGGGCGTCCACGGCGTATTGTAGCAATGTGGAGTATCATACAAGAGGCTCAATTATATCGGTACCATGTACCAGAATTGTGTTCATGATACACATACACTGCATTTATATTCGTATTTCTTTCTTTATGTTTTTCCTGTTAAATATTCAGTGTAAATGGAGTATTTTTTCTTATATGTAATTTATTTCGCATTTTTATCAAAATCTCGTACGTTGTTTACACTTAATTGAATTGGCTCTCGGGTATGTAGTAAAAAATAATCAACTGGAATAATTCTTTTGTCTGAAGGCCATATCTCTTTTTGTTCGTATAACATTAAGAATAGCAGTCACATATATTACTTTTTTTACATTTTATCGTCTCACTCATTCTGTCGTGTAGGCTTGTGTGCTCTTAAATGTCGACTTATTTTATTCTTTCTAATCCTCCGAAGCGCATGTAACTCTGTTTTTATTTAGGCATTCTCAATTTCTTTCCCCAGTGCTAACTGTGACTTGTGTGCTCATTCCTCTCCTGAAGCTTTATTGAGACGTATTATCCAGTTTCCCTTTGAGTCTATCTTCCATTATTCTTTTTAAGATTCGCCTTTGTACTCTTATTAATGTTATACCTTTGTAATTTGATTAATCTTTTATGTCCCCCACTTTGTGTAATGGTAAAGTAATTCCTTAACAGAGACCCGCTACACTTATTTTCGGCAGTGTCTCATAAAGATTATGTATAATATACAAAAGTTACTTTATTGCAACTTTTTTAAGAACATGGCTCTGAAAAAATATAGACATCTTTTTTCTGTGACGGAAATATCGGTTTTTAGCAAATTACTTTTCCCCGGAAGAAAATTATTAATACTTTATTCCCGGATATGTACACAAAAGAACACGGAGATATTTAATTTTAGAGTATTTCATTATACAGGACTTAAAAATGCAGTTGTTAAATGTGTATTGCATGAAGAACATGTTCCTTGAACAATTGAGAATGCCTGCTAAAGTGGAATTTTCTTGAGTTGAAATTATATTTTCTGCCATGGGCGTCGATGGTCCCAGTAGCAAATTGGGTCTTATTTGAGTTAATGCACTGCCACATGTTCTAAACACTTTATTAGTTCCTTCTGTCCAATGCGTCACTGATTCATCAACATACCCTTCAGCGACCGTTGATGACTTCCAACCATAATGTTCCTTTAGTGTTATCAATTCTCCTCCAAACTCAACTAAAAATGTAGCAGACCATCTTTGAAATGTATGACCTGCATATGACTTGGCATTTTCATGTAGAAGAAAATTGGTTATTGTTTCGGGTATCTTATAAAATTAATTTTTACCAAAAACCTGATTGATATATTCTGTAAAATTAATAATATATTTTTCAGTAACTATAAATCTCCTGTTTACATTATTCTCTGTTTGCTTAAATTTCACAATTAATATCGTTTCCGAATCTTCAATATCTTCTAATGTTACCTGACTGGTTTCACAAATTTGGCAAGCTCCTGCAATCCAAATACAACAACCTTGGCCATTAAATAAACTTCATGCCTACATTATTATTGGACTGTAAAGTACTTTTAATCATTGAATAATTCAACCACACTATTGATGGCTTTTGTTGCTGCATGTGTTTTTCACCTTCCATTCCATGAATCTTGTATACACAGTTTTGTAAATTTCCCACGATTTTAGCGCTGTTTTTACTAATTCTTGTGATGTAAGAGAGACCTCTGAATCAGAAATGTCCATTTTTGAACTTTGAATATTCAAAGTAACACTCTTGGTGTTTCGTCGCAAACAGAACCTCGAGCTAAAATCTAGTAATTTATTTCCCTTGTATAATAAATAACTGTTTTTTGTATGAAAAATATTAACAAATAACAACATAATATTTCTTAAGTAGTCACAATAACAGACAGGATTTTCATCAACACAAGTGTAAAGAAAAATGTACCTACCAGACTAAAATTATATCACTTGACTTTCTTCTTTTTTGTGATAGGAATGCACTTTTCTGAAGATGTAGCTAAACTTGAATCTTACTGTATATTTAAAAAGGCAGAGCTTTAACTGAAACAAATTTGGCTTAACGTAAGATTTAACCAACCAGTCTTTCAGAAGGAGACGACAAATAAAAAACCGTTCTGAAGAAAATTACCGGTAATTACTAATAGATTTTAAAATCAGATAATCTTATTTCCTCCATTCGACTGTCGTTTATTAGAAATTCATTTTCAGAAGGAAAGCAATTAATTAAGCTCCCTGATGGAGACGGCAAAAACTGCATCTCGTGCAGAATAGACTTATTGGACATCCTAAACCTTCTTTTTAAAAATGTGCATTTCCTCCAGCTACATCGCTTTCTTGACTTGGTTATTTTTTATTGCGGGATCTCGCTTGTACTCGTTAAATAAAGTAATGTTTTATAACGTATTACATACAAGATTTTTTCTAAATATTGCGGAAGTTTTTGACGAAGATGGATGACATCGAATTAATGTGAAACATATAACTTATTTCCAACGAAAATTAAGACGTTTTTTGGTGGAAAGATCCTTCTATTCGTTCTCAGAGTTTTTTAGTTGTTAATTGTGGTTTGTAGTTATTGAATTAAGTTTTTATGACAATTGTTATACAATGTAAATTGTCCAAAACAAAATTAAGAAATTGAAAATTAAAATATTGGAACGCCATTGCCGAATGAGCTGAGCCTAAATTTCAGATACTTATAACTTAATGGAAGATTATCAGTGCATTCTTCATTTCCATCCTTAAAATATTTAAATACTTATGTAAGACTCCCAAAAACAAAGTAGCAAATGTAGACTCTGTCCAAATGTTGATTTTTGATTGACGTTAGTAGTGATTGTGTGACGTGATCATATTTTTTTTCAACATCTGTTACTGCAAAGATCCAATATGGCGAGCATAAAAAACCATTTGCATGACCTAAACTAGTTGCCGTAGAAAATTTCTTTTGACAAAAATCGATTTTTTCTATATTGTTATCCTTCGATGTATTGTTAGATGTGTTTCTTTAGTTTTGGGTTTTTGCCATAGTTCTGAAAAATAAAGATTAATTAAATAAGCCCTTGCGCTAGACAAATCAGTCAAGGGTTATTTTTGAAACTATGTTTGCCTAGCCAAAAATCTCACACTGGAAAAGGCAGATAAGTAAAAAATTACAAAAATCACATCACTATCGCGCACTTCCGTGTTATTGACGTTTCGAAAACCTCTCTGTTTTCGTTCTCAAAATCGTATTAAAAATGTTAAACGTATGTCAAGTTTGACAGTTTAAAATTTATTTATCTGCTTCCATAGAGATGTTAAATGATTTTTATTTTATTGTTACTTACTTCTTCTTGATACAACTGTAGCCAACAACAAGGATCGATGTTCACTGAACAGTTTGACACACAAATAAATAGCTTTAGACAATATATTGTTAGATGTGTTGAAATTAAATACACAATACATTCATACAAACTGTTTTATGAATAACAAATGATTCCCATTTTTATTTGGCCCCTCGTATTACTTACAAGTATATTCATTATTTTGTTAGTACAGCTGTGGCAATAACTGTACACAGAAATGTTATCATATCCACCCCAGTATATCGAGTATGCCAATCGTTGTCCTACAATTTCTACTACATCCTGAATCCTTAGACTGAAGCGCCATCTAACCTTTACCAACCTCAAACGTATTTCATGTTGCAACAGTATTGATTTATGTACAAATTGTGGTACAGCCTTCCTCTACGTTGTAATTTGAGTTGAAGGGAACTTCGGTAGATGGCTCTGGGCACACAACGGTTTTAAAATAAAATAACATCCCCCAACAGGGGGTTTCTTAACCTACACTCATAAATTTAACTGCGTTTTCTAGACCTCACAGTAAGACGAAAAATCTATATAAACAAATATCTTAAACCGTTCCATTTTCGACATACAGACTGTGAAAGGTTAGTCTAGATGACGGTTTTTTATTTATTTTCCAAACACGTAGATACATATTAATGAAATTTGGAGTAATCCCAAAACATTTTATGTTATTTTTGAAAATCTAAAAAGAAATTAATACAGTTGTCCAGGGGCCGGTAAAATAAGGGGGGTAGTGCTTAAAAAAAGACAAATTTTTGTGTATATTTTTTTGATAATTTCATAGCAAAAATGAAAACTCTAAGGATTTTTACATAAAAAGGTAACATAAAGGCTGTGAAAAGAAATAAAAAAAATGTTTGAGTCAATCAATACTTACATGTATCGTAATGTTTACTTCTTAGTTTTTATTAACGAAAAATTTCAACTGATAATTTTCAACTATAATTCTGTATACTCACAATACTCATGTAAGTCTTGGTCCTATTTAAATAAGAATCGTATAAAAAGTTGATTAAATTGATTGGTAAAATAATTATAAGATTAAGGTATTATTATATAACATACAAATACATTGACAATGAATGACTAAAAAAAATTTCAATAATTAATTTGGCGAGTTTTTTTAAATTTATTTTTGAATAATTTAAGCTTGAGTTATAGGAATGAAGTATATTGCTGGTATTATACAGTGTGTATGAGAATGATTTCTAATAAATATTTCCTTTTATTTTATCATATTAGGTATATATACAGATTCAGAACTTATATAAAAAAATTAATGTAATGACTCTTACAAATACAAGTTTGTATAAAAAAATAAAAAAAGGAAGTTCGAAAATGATTTAAAATAAATAAATAATGAACTGGGAAACTTAAATGGTGTGAACAATTCTTTTACGATATTTACTTTATTTTTCAAGATGCATCTATTGCCAAATTTTTTTAGATAAGTTTTGAATCACCCTGTATACTGACTTTTTATATACTGTTTTGCAACACTATACTGTTTTCAAGTTTGAATCAACAAAATACATATTTTTTATGAGTTCAGTTGTAAAAGCACGATATCCTTTTAACATGCTTTCAACTTGTTAAAACATGCTATGAAAATATTCCGAAAAAACAAAAACGCCACAAAATTCAGCCTCTCTAAACATACATTTGCTGCAGATTAAAAATTATGAAACCTAAATTTTTACATTAATCACATCTGAACGACAAACATTTAGAAATTATTTTTGTTGCAAATTATTATTTCTTCTGAATTTCAAATTCTTCCCGGGAAGTATGACAGGTTATTGTTGCCCTACAACTCGAATATCCTTGGAGGATTCATCCTCTTACACGTGGAAATTGAGAAGCAACGTACTTATCCTCTGGAGCTTATCTGGAGTAAATTAAGATTGAATCAACGGTCTATCTGTGATGGCTCATGCTTTGGAAATATAATTATCTACACCAGGTATGCATCGTGCATACGGGGTGTTAAATATGTACGTTTTCGTGTATTAAAATACACTTTTGCCTTACATATGTCATAAGTACTATACCCAACCGCCTAAAATCTAGAGAGTGACTCATGTTATAAACCCGCTCACATTTTATAGCAGTGGACACAAAGAAAAATACATGCATCCCGTATATTTTCTTAGAAAATTATAACTGCCGCATATCTCTGAGAGCATACTCGATTGCACAGCTTCAGTTTTATATTGGTTGTGGCAAATTGACGGATTCACCTGTCTATCTGGCTATCATGGGCGTGCGCGTGGAAAAAGTTCGGGTATATCTTGCTAGTAATTTAATTATGAATGTAATTAATTTATTAGTGATTTTGTGTTCTTATAAGAATGAAGAATAATTTAAGCTCTACAGCGTATTTTTAGCGTAATCGTAAATGACCTTATCTAACAAGTGAGAAATATCGACTGATGACATGTATGAAGGGATTAGGGCGCGAGTCAAAATATGAGGGTAGGTGATATGGTTGAAAAACGTAGTTCATTAACAAGAATGTGCGTGAGTAGTGGAAATTCGAGAAAGAAATATAGTATTTTTTGCAAAATTTGTCAAAAGTTGAGATATTCCTGCCATAAATAATTAAAACAAAAGTTGCACAGATATTCGTGAATTTCGCGTCCGTGAGAAGGCTTAAATGTTAAAATGACATATCCGCGGAGTGCGCATCAGATATATGTAAGTCCACAAGAATAGCATTCTAATTATTTTTATTGTATTTTTTTTTTGTATACTTTTTATATCTTTTATATTCAAATTTAGTACGCCTATGAAATGTTACTTCTCGCGTGAGTTTTAATATTAGATTTTTTCTATAAATTTTCCATAGATACCTCTGCTTGTTTTCCTAAACATATTTTGTTTTTTACATTCCTGTTTTCCAGAATAATTAAAAGTATATACTTTGGAAAGAAATCTAGAAAAACTTGATGATTGAAACTAGTACGGATACTTAATTATATGCATTCCCTTCTGTTAATCTGCAGTTAATAATTTATCCATAATCAGACAATCCCTTTTAAATTAAAATCTCCTGGGAATATTTTAAGACTTGTAAAATTACTGCCTGAGAGCATTTTTGTTCCTGTTTGTTAATTCCATTACGTCATATTTAAATCATCTTACAACACGGACCTTAACTCAATAACTTCTGCTGCCTTTAATCAATTAAAGCTAATTTGTCTAGCGAAGCAGACCCGAGAACTAGAAATCCCATACTTCGTATTAATTATACGTAAAAGCTAGTAGACGTATTAGTCAGGGCAGTATAATTTTTAAATTTACATAATTTGAAGAGTATGAAACGTTTAAACTAATTTATGAAGGGTATAATGTTCCGCCAAACAGTGTAGCTTTTATCAGGCGCCGCCCATCAGCACCTTCAACGGCAAATTTAACTTTGTGCCCCCTGTAAGTTAGGCAACTGTATGCAGAAATTTAGCAAAACATGTCTTCTTGGCGGACAGATTTCATAAATATAAATGAAAAAAATTGAAATCTGAGGCAATTGTCTGTTATATGAAGACTTGATTTACTAGCCTACAGCTTTCTTTTTTTATAATAGTGCCTAACAACATCTCACCGCAGTCCTAAATGTGGACAATACTGCAACCGAAATATTGTTCAGTTCTAATTTTTTTTTTTTGATAACAACCTACTAAAATAAATAAAAATTAATACAAAAAATTTACCTTTTATGTATAGTTTTTTCATATATTTTCAGGTATTAACAATATTGTGTGAAACTAACTACTTTATTTTAGTAGGTTGTTATGATATTCATTGACAGTTAATCAGTTTGACGTTGTCGATATTTCATTTTGACATTCAATTTCAAATAATTTTAATTTATTGGTATAATCATTTTTATAGTTAGATATTTGACTCAAGTTAAAGGAGGCCACCTGATGAAGCAATCCTAATAAAATGCAGAAATAAGTGAGATCTCATCTATTGTGGTTGAATTTCGAGTTCCCACTCCAGAGGTTAGTAAATATATTAAATTCTTTAGATAATTATTGAATAGAGTTTTGTCTGTGGATGTTCATTAGCATACCTAGATGTTTGGTATCAGAGAACATACATATGACTTCATTGATAGGAATTGTAGGAGATTTGATACATATTAGCTTAAAATACCTTTCTTAAACAGTAAAAAAAATATATTGCATTCCTTTCTATAGTAGTATTTATTAACAAAACTGCTATAAAGTAATTCATCAGCAGTACACCAGATATATTATACTGCTTTCGAGCGTCCTAGTTCTTCTTAGTATGCTACAGGTGAGACAACAAACGATTTATTCGACGAAAGCAAACCTGAGTAAATGTAATGCAGTATGTAGCTCCATCGTATAGCCACATCCTAAACTTAACGCACTAATAATATTAATACGCTTTAATATTATGTATAGTATAAAATAATACTACAATTGTGTCTCTATAATTTTGGTAATCATCTCCACAAGTGATGTATTAATTGATTAAATTTAACGATTTTTTAACTTTGATACCTATTGAGAGAAATTGAACTAAGAAACGTACTTAAAACATTCTGTATAATTATTACTCAGTTATTTGACGTTAATTCTGTTTTAAACTTTGTACAATTGTTTTTTTATGCTATTGCTGAATGGCTTCGTAAGGATTGTAGGTCCTTTCTGGAAATGTTTAACTATTTAGAAATAAATTTTCACATTTTATTTTTTTGTTGATGTTTCTACAATTTTCTAAAATTGTGGTACCTAGCAGAAAAGATAATCCTTTTATCGTTGTATACAATTTTTATCGTTGTAGTTCAAAACTTATCTAAAAAAAATGTTTAACGATATTGGCTCAATTTTTCATGACGCATCTATTCCCAATTTTTTTTAGATAACTTCTGAATCTCCCTGTATAATTTATTCCAAACTATAAGCTGATTTATTTCTTGAAGTTTTCTGTCGTATAATCATTATTTTTTAAATTCCTAACATTTTTTTATAAAACTGAATTAGTGAAATTAAAACCTAGATCAAATTAAAATGAGGGTTAAAAGTTTTATGGGAATAATAATTCAAAGGTGTGCATCTGTAAATTTTGTCATGTGTAGTACATGACTAAGATATTTTATAAAATTTGTTTAAAATTAAAGAATATATACTTTTTTATCCATTTTGCAGCACATGATCTAATTACAGCTTAATTGCTATTTTGCAGGCCTTGTTAATGTTGAATTTATATAACTGGTTAATTTCCAAATTTTCGGCACGACTTGTCAATTATTCAGCGTTGTAAATAATTAAATTTCAACATAATTTGTTACACGAACATCCACATAAACAAAAAATTGTATAAATACTACTTACAGTTTTGGGGAGAGCACACAGCGGTTTGGTCTTCTCTACAGGAGGGAAAGGCTTCTGGTCCAAGACCTGCCACTCTTTCGCCTTCCTCTTCATGCTGTAATAGCGATACATGACTACTGTCATGGCTATCATTAAAGCCGTTCCAGTTCCTAGGGCTGCCCCCATCAGGACGGCTGTACCAACCATAGCTTCTGATTTTCTGAGCTTCCTGAAAGTAATATTTATTTATTATTTTCTATTCGTATGTTGAATTTCAATACGTCAGATAATCTCACCAAATTCATATCGTTCAAGTTTGATATTATTGTTGAAGTAATTCCAAACAGCGCCATTTTGTACAAAAAAATATATGACATTTACAGTTCTGTATTCATAAGAACAATTATTGTTAGTCGGTAGAATGTTTGATACAAAAAAATATGTTTAGATCATGCCATAGGCCATGCAATCATCAAGTAGCTGTATATTTAAAATAAGTAATAAGTTTATTTGTACCTACAAACGTGTATTTTAAAGCAATATAGTGCTTAGTAATACTTAATTTAACAATACACTATGTTAAATAAGACGGCAGCTTCTTATTATTATTGTTTTTCATGGCCTCGCTAATATATGATACCTCAAACCGTCCATTGTTTAAAAGCAAAATTAAAAAAAATCTGTTAAGCAACGTATTCTACAGTATCCATTAATTTTTAGACAGTGATTCCAAAATAAAATAAATCGTGATTCAAACTTTATACATTTTGGTTGCATTATTTTATGACATTATTTTAAACTCTATCAATATGCTGTTGGTTTGATTTTGTCTTTTAAATATGTGTTTTAAAAATTACAACTATTTGCTTTTATTGCTCACACTATTTTGTTAATTTTAAAACCATTTTGCTATCTATTACATGTCAACACTTATTTATTTGTGCATGTTTCTACTATATACTGTATCTATGTTAGATATATATTTTTCATTTTTTCTTGATAATTTTATAATACGACTGTAAACTTCTTTTCTGTTTACATTAAGTAAAGATGTATTTAGCTGTTACATAATGAGGATTTACGAAAATTTACTTGTAATTATCATTCATTCTCTTTCTCTAAAATCACAAGAAATACAATATGTCTATCTCTAATCTAGAACTAAACACTAAAGTGAATTTTCTTAACATTTTTGATGATGTTATATTAATTGGAATTCTTTAAGATCGCCGTAAATTGAACAATTTTGCGGTGTTGTTAGGTACAAAAATCTCCAAAATAAAACATGTAAAACAAATGTAATATCAGAAACAAAATTCTTGATCACTTGCATATTCATTCTTATACTATTTAAATTGTCCTCAAATAAAACAGTAGAACAGTAAAAACACATTATTTTGCTATTCCAACCCCATATTTTAATTATACTGTAACCTCGAAATTAGGTTATCGTAGAAACACGTCACGTAGACAAACAATCTTTATTGTCACTCTTGATAATATAAGAAATATCCTTCAAACCAATTTCACAACTGTCAACGCTTTACTTTGACGTTTGTCACTCGCGTTTGGCTGGTCAATATAAAAATATTTTTTACTGTTTAAGAAAGGTATTTTAAGCTAATATGTATCAAATCTCCTACAATTCCTATCAATGAAGTCATATGTATGTTCTCTGATACCAAACATCTAGGTATGCTAATGAACATCCACAGACAAAACTCTATTCAATAATTATCTAAAAAATTTAAAATATTTACTAACCTCTGGAGTGGGAACTCGAAATTCAACCACAATAATTGAGATCTCACTTATTTCTACGTTTTATAAGGATCGCTTCATCAGGTGGTCTCCTTTAACTTGAGTCAAATATCTAATTATAAAGATTATTATACTAATAAATTGAAATTATTTGAAATTAAATGTCAAAATGAAATTAAATTTCGACAACGTCAAACTGATTATCTGTCAATGAATATCGTAACGACCTACTAAAATAAATAAAAATTAATAAAAATTTTACCTTTTATGTATAGTTTTTTCATATATTTTCAGGTATTAACAATATTGTGTGAAACTAACTACTCAGTGGACAAAAGCCCCAACCTGCGTTGAATTACACCCACAATATCTACCCATATATTCCTTATTATTAGCTTTTGTAACATTTTTTACTGTTTAAGAAAGGTATTTTAAGCTAATATGTATCAAATCTCCTACAATTCCTATCAATGAAGTCATATGTATGTTCTCTGATACCAAACATCTAGGTATGCTAATGAACATCCACAGACAAAACTCTATTCAATATTGTTAATACCTGAAAATATATGAAAAAACTATACATAAAAGGTAAAATTTTTTTATTAATTTTTATTTATTTTAGTAGGTCGTTACGATATTCATTGACAGATAATCAGTTTGACGTTGTCGAAATTTAATTTCATTTTGACATTTAATTTCAAATAATTTCAATTTATTAGTATAATAATCTTTATAATTAGATATTTGACTCAAGTTAAAGGAGACCACCTGATGAAGCGATCCTTATAAAACGTAGAAATAAGTGAGATCTCAATTATTGTGGTTGAATTTCGAGTTCCCACTCCAGAGGTTAGTAAATATTTTAAATTTTTTAGATAATTATTGAATAGAGTTTTGTCTGTGGATGTTCATTAGCATACCTAGATGTTTGGTATCAGAGAACATACATATGACTTCATTGATAGGAATTGTAGGAGATTTGATACATATTAGCTTAAAATACCTTTCTTAAACAGTAAAAAATGTTACAAAAACTAATAATAAGGAATATATGGGTAGATATTGTGGGTGTAATTCAACGCAGGTTGGGGCTTTTGTCCACTGAGTAGTTAGTTTCACACAATATTGTTAATACCTGAAAATATATGAAAAATCTATACATAAAAGGTAAAATTTTTTATTAATTTTTATTTATTTTAGTAGGTCGTTACGATATTCATTGACAGATAATCAGTTTGACGTTGTCGAAATTTAATTTCATTTTGACATTTAATTTCAAATAATTTCAATTTATTAGTATAATAATCTTTATAATTAGATATTTGACTCAAGTTAAAGGAGACCACCTGATGAAGCGATCCTTATAAAACGTAGAAATAAGTGAGATCTCAATTATTGTGGTTGAATTTCGAGTTCCCACTCCAGAGGTTAGTAAATATTTTAAATTTTTTAGATAATTATTGAATAGAGTTTTGTCTGTGGATGTTCATTAGCATACCTAGATGTTTGGTATCAGAGAACATACATATGACTTCATTGATAGGAATTGTAGGAGATTTGATACATATTAGCTTAAAATACCTTTCTTAAACAGTAAAAAATGTTACAAAAGCTAATAATAAGGAATATATGGGTAGATATTGTGGGTGTAATTCAACGCAGGTTGGGGCTTTTGTCCACTGAGTAGTTAGTTTCACACAATATTGTTAATACCTGAAAATATATGAAAAAAATATAAAAATATGTTGGTTAGACCGTACTTTTTTCTGAATTATTTGTTTTACTTCCTTTACGGTTACGTTTACTAAGGTAGCATGAGAAAATAATCTTAGACTAAACCCTAGATTGTACAGTTATTAAATGTCTCAAATTATTTTGGATCGGTCAGTGGTCGCGCGGTTTAAGGCGTCAGTACTTGAATCGAGGTGACTGGATCGCTGTGGGTTCGACCCCCGCAGCCGGTAGACCGTATATAAGCTATATTCGTGGAGAGATTGGCACCCTCTCTGCGGGTATGGTAGGGTGGAAGAATGTTGGCTTGGGTCAATGTGAGAGATTGATACCGGTTGACATTTGACCACCCCCCTAATTAATGAGGTTTCCCTCATTCCTGCACTGAATGGTGGTTAGGGCCTACCAACGTAAGTCGTTCCTGAGCGTAAATGCGGCCTGCTTAATAATAATATGCCGCCCCCTCTCCCGCACAAGTCTTCGACTTCTGGGCTAATTCTCGTGATTAGAATGAGGGGTAGAGATATTATTATTATATTATTATTATTTATATTTGTAGAAAACATTATTTCAAGAATACCACGCATATTATCACCAGCGCCTTCACCATTTTGTAACATTTCAAACTTATATATTTCCAGAGCACCTACATATATTTTAAATATTCCCCATTTCTTTACTTTCATAATTTAGCCATTTTACATTAAATACTACACCTACACATTAACCTTCCGTGGCCAACTTTACTTTGATTTATTCTTGACTAATATTTTGATTCAAGGGCATATAATTATAAAAAATAATTAATTAGTTTCTTTGCTGTAATAAGATACCGACAATACAAACGGTGGGTGCTTTTACTTTTAGGATATAACAGAAAAGAAAAATAAATATTTTCGCTCTACTTGTGCCAATTTCAGGATTTTAAGGCAAACAAATGACGATAACGAATGGAAGCAAATAATACTGTATTGTTTTTTCGCTTCGCTGAAAAATGTCCTTGTAACTGCTGGCATGGATCGTTATTAATTAGGGTACATAACCGGAAGAAGCAAGGGTAACTGACTTTTCAAAATTACTTACTAAAAATAAGATAATCATTTTATTCTGTACATATAGAACATTACTTTAAAATATGTGTGTGATAGGTAAATAGCAAAAATTGTGTATTCTATCTCTCCCTTTTATATATTTTATTTGTTGCTCATGATCCAGTTATTATTGAACAACTGAAGCTAGGGCTAGTCTATACAGGGTTAACTATGATTAAGTACAAATATTTTAAGAGGGAATAGAAAAAAATAAGAATTAACAGAATTTCCTTTCAAAAAATTTCCAAACTTATTTATAAACCGAAAATTTTTTTTTTTCGATATTATATTAAATCCTTATTTAACGCCGCCAATGCGAGAATCAGAGTATGCAACCAGCAAGCAACCGTCATGCACCAGTCGGCCACAGTCGGCAGTCGATCCAGTCGAGTCGGTTTGCTGTCATGTTATAAATTCCTGTGTTTACGTTGTAGTTTTGTGTTCTTCTTCAGTTTCTAGTGCCTTATTTTAATTTTAAACGTTTTATAGTTAATAAATAAAATAATATGGGTCGGGTACAGATATTTTCCCACAATATAGTGCGCCGGTTTGTTTTTCTAGGTTATGGGACAAGACTGCCGCGGGTGTTAAACGTTTTCTGTTATCTATTAGAACCTACCTACTCATCCCTTTCTTCGATTTTGTTATAATACATAGGCATTGTATGTAACTGTACCTACGGGAAGTGTGTTTATCGGTAGTGAGTGAATATGTAGTTTTACCAGTTTGCAACCAAACAATGATAAACGAATGCAAAATACTGGAGCTAACTGTTACTTACCTATCAGGTATTATTACTAATAAGAATGTAAATTTTTATCGTTTCTGCATTTAGAAACACTGCAAACGACCGCATGGTAGTTGTTGACACATGTAATGTCAACTATGGATCTAAGCCACAATCCATCTCAGTCGATACTCATCATAGGCGCCGACTTTCCGTAGGAAAAAAGGGTTTTGCCCCATTTTTTAAATATAGAGCTAAAATTCTGGAATAACTTTTTTATTGTCTTTTAGGGCTCCCTGAGTACGTGGTTAAAATTTGTGTACTTAGTCATAGTTAACCCTGTATAGCATGATACACACCACAAACATCTGAAGAGATCAGCTATTATCGACATTCCAAAAGGCGTAGAGTTAAATATACCGAAACCTTCACGCATTTACAAACATTAATTAATTATACCACCAAATTACATCCCTGCACCGTCGAAGGAGATTATGTAGAGAGAAATCGCTGCGTAGCCAAATTTAATTACAAGGTGTACGGCAAATAGAATATTACAAACCGCAAACGTTACGCTGTCACTATGTTCCAAATGAACCCTCTCGACAAATCAAATATTTAGTCGGAAGTCGCGAATCGTTGCGTAATGTGTAGGGGAGAACGGTAAAGCCTGCGCGATTTTGAATGTTGCAATAACACGGTGAGCAAAATTTTATAAGCCTGGGATTTGGATTGGGACTGGCAACAAAGTGATCTGTTACAATACCTAATTACTGCTAGCCTATAGAGGACTGGTTTGTTACCAACAGATTAAATTTAAATGTTGACAAAACTCAATCTTTGCTCTTTACACTTCGCCATATCAATACTATAGATAATTCAAACGATGTTAAATTTCTTGGAGTCCACCCCGACACTAAATTAAGCTGGGAAAATCATGTCAACGATTTATCTACACGTTTATTTAAGAATATTTTTCTACTACGTAATTTGAATCGTGTAGTCTCTAAGCCTGTGCTTATGTCCGCATATTATGGTACTTTTCATGCCACCATGACTTACGCAATTTTAAATTGGGGCCATTATTCTCACAGTGAAAAAATTATTAGTTTACAACGTAAATGTATACGAATAATTGCTGGAATAAAATACAGAGAAGATTGTCGTGAGCATTTCAAACAGCTAAATGTTCTTACACTGCCGTCGATATACATTGAATATGTCATTTACATTAAAAATAATGAACATAGATTTGCTCGACAGGAAAGTTTTCATTCTCACCATACTAGAGAAAGACATAATATCAGGCCAAACTTTCTTCGATTAGCGAAATCCAGAGATGGCACAAATTATTTTTGTATTAAATTCTTTAATAAACTTCCAACCGAGATTCAGTTACTAGATCTAAATTGTTTTAAGTTCAGAATTAAAAAATATCTCAAAGAAAAAGCGTTTTATAATTTTAATGAGTTCTTTGCCGACCAGTTTTTAGATATGTAATTGCTGTTTTTTTTATGTTTTTAATTTTAGCTTATTTGCTACTTTTGTAGTTTTATATTATTATGTAATTTTTATAATGTTCAATGTTCTTTTACTTGTTGTAATTTTATTTTAGTGTTTACGAGTATATGTATCATTTATTGCTTTCCTTTTTTTTTGTTTTTTGACTTGTGTAAACATTTTATTATGTATGGACACCAATAAATGATTTGATTTGATTTAGCCATGTCCATAAAAAAGTCTCTATAGGTTTGTATTAGCTAGGGATATAGTGAATGCAATCTTAACTTTGCATATTAAAAATATTATATATAAGAATTTTGTATCTACAATCACTAATTAATGTAGGTTTTTTTTACTTGACAGTGATAACGAAAAATTGACATTTATTGAGGACCATTTTTATTACATACTAAACGGCTGTCCTCTGTTTTGGCGAATACGCTCCCTGCATCCCAAGAAACTTTTCCTAAGAACAGAAAGAGCATTGCTTAGGTCAGTTTTTAATAATATCTGAATAAACCTACACACAAAGGTTTAAATAAAATCCACGTTTAAATTTGACTGTTCGCTTTTGCAAAGTAGAAAACCATGTCGGATCCATGTTGAATCGGTCAGTGGTCACGCTGTTTAAAGGCTGGTTCATATTAGAACGAATGCGAATATATTTTTGCGAAATCGCAAAAATAATTTTCGTACGAAATTTTGTTGTTCATATAAGAACGACGAAATATAGAAGAACTATACATAGGAATTTAGGTTATTTGTTGTCATTTTATGATATTGTGCTGTCAATCATATCAAATTTCAAAATGGATCATAAATGTCATATAGATATAAAATTCTTTGGTGTAATAACACTTTTTAATTCTAGGTCCTACTTTATTTAATAATTCATTAAATTGATCTTAATTCATCCTAAAGTAATTAAAATATTTCTGAGGATCGTAAAGTCTCATTTATTTTCTCACACCAGATTTGTGAAGTCGCCTTGTTCTTTTCGCTTCTTAAATATTTCCCTAACACTACAACTTCTATTTGTCTGTCTTCTTTAAGTGATTTAGAAATTATATTTATTAATTGTAGGATATAATATAAAAGCAAATTCGGTAATAAGTATTGGTATGAGAATGATTAATTTTCATTTTTACAAAATAGTATGACATCTGTCATAAATCAAAAAGTTCAAATTGTTTCAACTTTCTCCGGATTTTGTGGTCGCCATCTTGTTTCACAAAGGTTTACATAAAATCCACGTTTAAATTTGACTGTTCGCTTTTGCAAAGTAGAAAATCATGTCGGATCCATGTTGCGCGGTTTAAGGCGTCAGTACTTGAATCGAGGTGACTAAATTGCTGTGGGTTCGACCCCCGCAGCCGGTAGATCGTATATAAGCTATATGCGTGAAGAGATTGGCACCCTCTCTGCGGGTATGGTAGGGTGGAAGAATGTTGGCTTGGGTCAATGTGAGAGATTAATACCGGTTGACATTTGACTACCCCCCTAATTAATAAGGTTTTCCAGGTTTTCCTCATTCCTGCACTGAATGGTGGTTAAGGCCTACTAACGTAAGTCGTTCCTGGGCGAAAATGCGGCCTGCTTAATAATAATATGCCGCCCCCTCTCCCGCACAAGTTTTCAACTTCTGGGCTAATCCTCGTGATTAGAATGAGGGGTAGAGATATTATTATTATTATTTATGAAATTCTAGGTAACGAAGCCACTTTGGATTTTATTGGTTAAATCATTTAAATAATCCATTAATTCTGAATAAAAAAAAGTATAGAAGTATTTGTTATAAAAAGGTTTGTTTTCAACTGCCCCTTTATGAGTTTTCGAGGAAATTTTATATTAATTTAAAATAAATCAGTGACATAAATGAATGCATCACATGGCACAGCAGTCTATGTCAAGCTATTTTATGAAAAAATGTTGTACAAAGTACTTGAATTAATACCTTCGGATGACATATTTACCAAGTTTGCTCACTAAAATTATTTTTTAGCAGCTCTGACGCCAAATACAAGGCGATTTTATTATTCTGATAGACAAAAACAGTTCCAGCTTACGATTCGTCAATAAATACATTTGCGTTGGCGGGTCATGGCGATTTAATCCAGTGGATTGTAGATTTACATTTTAGCGAATAGCCACCGCCACAGTCGGAATAATAACTGAGAGGCGCGGCGCCTTTAATCTCTTTGGAAGGTCTGACGCTGTTTTTGATGTAGAACTTAGGAATGTACATAATTTTTATTCAAACAGTTCACAACCATATATGTGAAGATATACGGTGCTATTCAGGTTTACTTCATTTTTACTCAAAACCTTATATATTTATTTAGTTCATATACATATATTTAATGACAGAATCATATTTCTGTAAAACAAAAAAACGTAATAAGCAGTCATTAAATTCTCGCCATATTCCGTGATATTGAATTCCAAGACATAGGTATGGGATACATTTAAACAGGAATTGCTCAACAAATAATCTAACGGTGTATTATTGATGGGTATTATCTAGGCATTTTTTGACTTCTAATAGTTCAAACTCTTTCCAACTGCTGTAGAAACACACCTAATATGAGCACACATGTAAATACACTATTAACAAACCAAAATTATTCAAAATCAATATATACAAAAGCAATAAGAATAGAACCTACACATATAACTAACTGTAATAAAATTTATTGTAAATCTAATATATAAAATTCTCGTGTCACAGTGTTAGACGCCATACTCCTCGGAAACGGCTTGACCGATTTTTATGAAATTTTATGTGTATATTCGGTAGGTCTGAGAATCGGCCGTAATCTATTTTTCATACCCCTAAGTGATAAGGGTGGTCCACCACACGCATTTTTTTTATTTATTGCACAAAAGTTTTAATTTTTATTTTTTTATGATGTGGCATTAAAAAATACATACAACCCTTAATTTTCACCCTTCTATGACAAACCCTTAATAGCCACTAGATCAGTTATCCCCGCCAGACGTCTACCGGTGTCACTTCTCACCACAAACCTAGGTTTGTGCTACTCACCCTGTTAAATCGGGTTATTATCACCTAAGGAGTCTGTGGTCTCATTTTTGCTACTTGATTAAGGTCTTTTTTTGTTTATTTTTATGTACACTATCGTCTGTTAAAATTATGGCACTGAAACCTCTTATGCCCTGTATAATATATAAGCGCATAACATTCTGAACTCTTTGTTTGATTTTTCGCAAAAGAGGCATCGTTCCATTTAGATCTGCAAACTTAATTCGAGTATCAGGTACAGAACGATATAATACGACATTTGCGTGTATTCTAATAGTCTTAAACAGACACTGCCTTATTTAATTTAATCAATTTGAGCATTGCAGTCGCCGAGGTATTTTCCAAACAGCAGACATTCATGAGCTTTCCTCGTCTGACTGAAAACTTTTCATCAAATTAATAACCTTGACATTTGGAGAAAATAATTTCGCCATATCAACAGAACATTGAGCATTTCAATTCGGTTTAATTATCATTTAAATTAGATTCTAATTCGCTTGAAGATTATTCCGATATAATTTATAAGCACATAATTTGATAAACATAGACAACATAAGTTTTTCAAGCAAAACTTCACAGATTCCTGTAAAGAGAAGTAATGTTTTTTGTTGGAAAAAAGTGCAACAATTCATGTAGTTCATTTCGTTAAAAGAAAGTCTGTAAAAAAGTATCTAAGAACGGTCTTAAAATTAATTTGAGATGTTTACCACTAGAAAGAATAAATTAATCGAAATCATCTAGGGGCTTTAAGAAGAAAAGGTTATATTGGATTCCATCAAGTTTTAAATCGCTTTCTGGTATACGCTGTTTATTGCGAAAGTTTAACACAACTATATAACTTTTACGCAAGAAAACTGTATGATTTTCCCGTAATCCCTCTAGAAACACAAAAAAATAACTATAGCCTTTTCATCATATTAATTATATTTCTGATTACATACAAAAATATTTGTAACTATTTATAATAATGATAATAATATCTCTACCCCTCATTCTAATCACGGGGATTAGTCCAGAAGTCGGAGACTTGTGCGGGAGAAGAGGCGGCATATTATTACGGCCGCATTTGCACCCAGTAACGACTTACGTTGGTAGGCCCTAACCACCATTCAGTGCAAGAATGAGGGAAACCTGGAGAAACTAATTAATTAGAGGGGTAGTTAAACGTCACCCGATTTCAATCTCTCACATTGACTCAGGCCAACTTTCTTCTACCCAACATACTCGCAGAGAGGGTGCCAATCCACGAATATATAGCTTATATACGGTATACCGGTTGTGGGGGTCAAACCCACAGCGATCTAGTCACTTCGATTCAAGTACTGACGCCTTAAACCGCGCGACTACTGACCGATCCTTTTAGCAATCATTTTATGCGATGCTACAAAACTAATTCAATTAAAATCCATGCCTAGGTTAGCCTTGGAAACAATACAACCAATCAGCTGGCGTTTAATAACACTCGTAGTGATTTTGTTTTTGAAATGAAATTTAGGCATATAATCCATTGATTGTTTTAAAATATTGGCAATTGCTTTAAATAAACTGTATCTAGTGTTAGTTTAGTTCTCAATTTTCTCAACGTTAGCTAATATAGGTATCCTAGGAAAATAGTATTAAAATTTGAAAATCTTATCAATTTAACGTGACAAACCAAATATTTTGTTTAAATTTAAAAATCCTCGTTACTATTTACTAATACTGATACTGAATAGAATTGAAGTTGAAAATAATCAAAAAACGTTTCTAATTCACAATTCAATTCTCTAAGTCAGAGGTTCTCAAACTATTACGGGTATAAGTATTTTTAATTAATTTTCTTAATTAATGATGTCCGACAAACTTCATTTCAAACACCAAAATTTATGTCAAGGATTTAAATATTTTCTTTAAAGCACCTGTACTTAAAATATTCTGTACAACAATATGCAAATCTGTATCTCATATGATCAAAATAAAAAAAAAACAGAAACAAGTAGACTACAAAAAAAAATAAGATGGATGATGTAAACGCAATAACAAGCATTTAATACATATTTAAGTTTTGACAAATTTATAGTCATTTCTGTACAAGTTTATTTTTGAAGAATTTAATATAGATATTTCTGTAAAAAATCATGGATTCCACATTATTTATGAAACGAAATAACTTGCTTATATAATTTCTATACATGCTCATACATATATGAAATTTGAGACCATGTTTTCTTTAAAGAATTCGAGCTTATCCCCCATATTCCACCCAATTCTAGCAAGGCAATGTTATTATTCTCATACAATGTAGTTGAGGATTTGAGCGGTGCCAGTGTTTCCCAGAGTTAATGGATAAGGATATAAGGAGACGAAGAGAATCGAAAACTTATGCCTTGCCCTTATTACTGTATGTATATGTTTTTCTGCCTCCAGGAACGTCTTTATAATTTTCCGGAGGCAACATGATGTTATCGTATATATATGTTACATTGCAATCCTTGCAATATTACTATCTTATCTCACTGATATAAGAGATAGATGAGATCGTTATGAACTGTTCTAACCGGTTACTAAAAAGTAAGTACCAATAATTTGAAGAGGAAGAAGAACTAGAGGAGCAATAATTACTGTTGTCAATATTGTTTTTCTTGACATGGCATGATAGCTCGAATTGCAAGAAAAGGCAAGATTTAAAAAAAAGTCTTGCGAATGAAATTCAATTTTAAAATCTTCAAACATTATTTTCTTAAAATTCTTGTTATGTAACACCATAATTTTTCATGATGTATGTATGTAGAATGACACGCTATGTCAAATGGCATGGTCAAAATTGGGGGTTGCTATTTAAAAAAATTGTCGATGACGTCATATCTCGAACAACGATGACGTCACAAATGTGGGTCGTATGTCAAAAAGTGCCTTTTTTAAAACAAAATCGACGTGCCAGGGGATTTTTTCGAAAACTTCTCAATTTCAAAAATAATGAATTTATTCGTTACTTTTCGAAAGCACTGTATTATACAGAAGGCAATATGGCTTGTCTACAAATTATTTTTAGCATATTGACTAGCAGTTGGAACTTGCGATCACCGTCAGAAAATACGCGGCAGGGAGCAATTTCTCTTCTACAGACAAGACAAAAGACGTATCTACCTAACAGGTGACCTGTCGAAAACACCTCTCCTTTTATTTTCGACGGCACCTGGTGGCGACATTGAAAACAAGCGAACGATCTGTTCGAGATGCTCTTGTGTAATTACCAGATGTAAATTGCTTTCATTTTCAGTAATTCATACAGGTAGTCAAGTTCGCCCTTCAAATTAGAAATCAATATATATATTATTGCCTTTATGGATTTGGTAGCCTGCAGATAAAACATTATGGGGGTTAAAGCCATGTATTTCCGGACAAGGGTTGTTTTTGCGAAAGAATAAAATATCCTTTGTGCTTTAAAAATCACAAATATTTTTAATTTCATTAAATGTGGGTTTACAGGTCCTCTTTTTTATATAACAACCGTATTGTCATTATTTCCATCTTGTACGTGTAAGCCTACTACTATACTTAGGTTGAAAAGAACTGGTAACGCCACTAAATTTATAAGAACCTAGGATATTTAAAATATTACAACAAAATGTAAGACAGAGTACTATGGGCGCAATGTTCAAATGGAAGTTAAATAACTTTCTAAAATAAAATTGGTTTTATCCTTTAAAAAAGTATTTTAATTTTTAATTACTAGGCCTAAGTTAACTTGACTATTCCTATACCTACAATAAGCACTATTGTAAAAGGAAAGTAAATAAATAAAAAGATATTAAAATACATTTATCCACAATAACCTTATTATAATCGGACTTACAAATCAAAGTTCAATTACATACAAATTGGGCATCTAAATAAAAAATTATGCGACTGGTTTCATGTTTTATCAGTTTTTTTGTTTTCCTTGTAGTTTACTAGTCTGATCAGTCCTTTTCAAGATAATTGTAATAGGAAAACAAACATGCCTGTTCTATAAATAAACCGCCTGATAAAAAAGCTTTTTACGTCAATTGAAGATAGATAGATAACACAAACAGTATACGATAAACAAAAAACAATATTGCATAACAAATTATGTAGATGTACTGAGGAACAATTATTATCAATATCTTCTTATGTGTCCTAACTTAAACATTATTATTAATGGTATTTCTACAAAAAAATCTTACAAAGCCTTTCATTATCAACATTTTATGTACGTTTAATAAAAAGAAGGTCTAATAGTAAAGCGTTTCACCACGAAAATGGAGAGCGAACAGTAGAGTAAATTACCTCTATTTCTTATACAATTCAGATATAAGAAATACCTGTGAGACCTGGGAAGAATACTAAACAAAAAAGTAATAGATAGAGCAGACAAATTGTATAAAACTTTTTAATCCAGATCCATACAAATTATGTTCTAGTCTTCTGTTCGAAATCAACTATTATCTGTTTTCAGTAAATATTCAACATTTTAAACAAGAAATTTTCTAAGGATATAGACTTAATTTGAGATGAATGACATTATTCACGTTTTTGGAAGTAGTATGAGGTTTTTATATTGGCACTACATATAAATATCTCATACTAATAATTATTATTGGTAAACTTGTCCAAATTGCAGATTATGTTTTTAAAAATATAAAATAATAATTTTCTTAACTTCCTCTCGACAAAACATTATTTCCAGATTTATTCTTATTACTCGTATTACATTTTTAACATTTAATAATAGCTACATTTTGGGGACTGCAATTTCCTTTCCAAAGGAAACTTAGATAAAATTGTTGTGAGCAGTAAAAACATTTCAAGGTTATAGAAAAGTTTTCGGGGAAACAAAATTTTCTTTAAGGTACCTTAAAGCAAAAAAAAATATGGAAAATGTTAATTGTTCGTAAAGCAATAATTTACTTGAATTACCGAATCATAAAACTGTTACGTACATTTCTCCCATCAATTTGTTTTTCTTTCTTCGGAGGAAAATTGGTCTCTCCAGGACTTGAACTCTCTCAAAGAAACGGGGAAGTAAATTTAAAATTTCATTTATTCAAATGCTAAGACGTATTCCTTGGAAAGAAGTATATATTTCCATGATTATATATTATTAGACCTTTATTTGAATAATGTAAATCTTAATTAGTTAACACAGCGTTAAGAACTAAAAATATCTTATTTAAAAACGTATGCTAAACAGAAAAGCAGGATTCTACTTCTTGAAAATAAATTAGGTTTAAATATCACAACAAACAGATAATTTAATGAAATACCAGTCCAGATTTTTTATTTTCGTTGTCTTTCGAAACTTCCTGTGACTTCTTGAGATACACAAGATGTGATATAAGTTTTAAGAATGAATGGGACCTAACCCGTTGGTTCATTTACTTAAATAGCGCACTGGAAGTAGGTCGTTTCTTCACACTTTCTCCTTGTGCTGTGCTTTTGTTTAGAATGACGGCGTCACGAAATTCATCTCACCGGCTCCCAACCAAAGGAGCTTTTTTGTCAAATTAATACATCATCTCGGCTTCATCACTTATTCAAGCTCATACCCTTCACTGCGTCAGGAAGATTAATCTTAAGAATGTGCCTAACATTGTTGCCAGTGTCAATCTGAGCTTTAACATGGCATCAGGCCTACGACGAGGTGGTAGTAATAACCAGATACAATTTTATGATGGTACACGGTGAATGAAATGAAAAAAATATAGGTGCAATAAAAAGTTTGAAGGGAGAAACAAATTGTGTTCGGGATGAGGCAAAATTTGTTCACCTGGTTTAACTAGGTTATAAAATATTACAACAGGCATGTAAGGCATTAGTCGGAAGAACTTGCGTAGGCCTTTTTATATGAAATATGTAAAGTTTGTAGCCTATATTGGGCAAATAGTTACGCTATATAAACGTGCAAAAAGATAGCAGTGTAGTTTATGTCATGTAGTAAATATACACGTAAAAATAAGTAAATAAAACAAAGCAAAACGTATCTGAGATTATACATATATATACATTTGGAAAGTGAGGATCTTGATGGTGAATTGTGTTTTGCCGCTTGCGTGTATTTGTCATGCTACACGCATACTTCCACCACAACGTGCTTCCACTGTTCGCATAAGGCAGTGTTGCCAGGTGGGAAAAATTCAGTGCATGAGAATAATTTCAAAATAGCATGTGGTTTGGAGAAAAAAGCATGAGATGGCTTAATTTATCAAAAAACACCTCTTGACAGAGCTTAATTTTTAATTACTTTTGTAATGCCATTTTTATTTCATTAAAAAGCATTATGTTATGCTATTTTATCATAATATTACATTGTAGGTAGGTACTTACAGGTACTTACTTAAAAGTTATTAACCACGTAACCTTTCTAATTTATTTTATTGTTAGGCCGGGAGAACGTTGAGGCGCAGTTGACGTGACGCAGGGTGACTCACGGGTCGTAAAATCTGTTGTTTCCAGAAAATGTAGGTACCCTTACGGAATAGAGTTAAGAATCACTGCAATACAGCACACACACCGCATATCCGTCACTGTCATACCCGTTTATGTATTCATTGCTAATTATTAAGAGAGCAGTCTACAATAAAGGACATTTCAAGTACCCAAATATTGTAAATACCTACCTCTATCTATTCAATTTTGCCCTCGATTTTGCCTTTATTTCTCGTTAGGTCTTTGTTTTGGTAGATTTCAAAGAGTAATTTTAATAATGTTATTATTTCTTTTTGTGTCTATTAAAAGCATGAGATTTTGTAATCAAAATATGAGAGCATGAGATTTCCTCGGAATGCATGGGATCTCATGCAAAAGCATGAGACCTGGCAACACTGGCATCAGGTGACCGGATTGAGGTCTGTAATCTGTGAGGATACCGTTTTGGTTGTGCGGCTCTCGTTAGCTCTCGCCTACCATCGGCCGTTATCGGAGATTGTAGACGCGCTAAATGGACATTCAAAATTAAAAGATCTTATTCACGCCATGTTTTATTCGTTACTCTTTCCAAATAAATTAATACACGTCAGCATTTTAGATGCAATAAAAGGACTTTGAGAAGAATATGGCACATATACAAATAAAATTTAGTTTTCTATTACACTACTAAATAGCTATAATTAGCGCCGCTTATACTTCGTACCTTCCCTGGGATGAAGCGTCAATTTCTACTTTCTCTGTAAAGATCCGCAATATCCGATTCTGTATAAATACCTACCTACTATTTTTTATGAAAAAATAAAAACGCATTGTTTCAAAGAAAAATGTTGGAGTGGGGCTATTATTTTTTCATATTGTATTCTAATACCAGCGTTATGAAGGAAAAAGGGGTAGAGCCTGTATAAAAAGGAAACAGGCATTAAATTTTAGCGTGACAAGAAACCTTACATCTGAAAAAGGTCTTGTCGTGCCTTGCAAAACAAGAGTTTCTTTAAAGTATTGTTCTTGTTCGATTTTACAAGATTATGTCTGGTATTGTCAAATAAATTATAAATAATGAACGAAATAGACGAATCTAAATCGGAGCTCTTTCAGTCAAGTGGTAGTGAACTTAGAATTCCTTCTAGTTCAGCAAAACTAAATCTGGACTCAATAAATTTTGCAGATACAGGAGCCAACATATCGATAGCTCAGGAGACACGGAGATTGGCGTTCGGTTTCTCTAGCAGAAGAGTGCATAGAAAATTCCATACAAAATAGACAGTACTTGGCAAGGAAAATTTTGGGGGAGAAAGGAAATACCACTTTCATTTCAAAAACCCAGTGCGCCAGCAGCACCTGGATGCAGGTGTTATCTTCTTCCAATATTGAAGTTATATGAAGTGAAAATAAATATGTTCCCCTATGTCCAATTATCCGATTTGTAAGATTATTTATTTAATATGTATAATGAATAAGTAATTTAAAATTCAGTTAATTTATTTTACGCACATGGGCGTAAAAAAGATTGTTTTTAGCATACGTGCCTAAAAGATACTGAAATGATAATCTAATTGTCATTCTTATGCAACGATTTTACAAAAACATCATTTGTTTACAAGGAAATAGACAAGAAGTCTCAGCGATTTCTTAATTAAGCAGATCCTCGTCCATTAGAATCTCCGGAACTAATAAAACCCTTTATTTCTCTCGTAAAACTTGACTGTTGCCAGCAAATTGATTTCCAGATAATAAGAGAAATTTCCCACTGTGATTCCTTACAAGAGACCTTCAGCAAAGTAAATACTCATTGTGGTGGAAGCCTTTTATATATGAATTTTTGTTATTTCAAAGTCCAGACGAACTTAATCGTAATATTGGATGTTTTTTGATGTTATATTTGAAAAATTAATTTCTTAACGGAACCTCTATTTCACCTTACATATTCAACAGCCGACATTTATTGGGTTCTGTGGCAAATGAAATTATTATTCTCGTACACGTTGCTAATGCCAAATGGAAACTAACTTTGAATATGTTTTGATAAAAGACCATTTACATTTCGATACGTTTTTAATTAAAGGACCAATGATTACCCTACATTTATTTGCATATAGGCGAATACTAATTCATTTGAAGGATCTGCCAAGAAGAGAAAAAGGATTTGAAAGAGCCATTGTCAAAGCTCTGAAGTCTAATTAGAAAGCTAAAGCTAGAAAATGATTACGCCGGGGACTCACAATAGAACTACGCTGGTCGCAATATATTAAGATGGAGAATTCGCTTCGTCCATATTCAATGTAAAATATTGAAAAGAATCTATCGAGATCAGAGTTGAAACTTTCATCAACCAATCACCAATAACTAGTGCACTGCAAAACAAACAACTTTTTCGTCCTACAATATTATTTTAAACACATAATTATTTATTATTTAATCTGGAATCCAAAATATAAATTTCTAATTAGATTTAATATCTAAATGCATTAATTTACTTTGTTTCGTTTAAATCCTTTAAAACTGTAGTGCTGTACTAGAAAATATGAAATCCTACTCAGCTAAATACAATATACGACCGAATGAACAATTCATCTCTTTGCCGTTCATTAATTTGTTTTCATTTTACGCAAATAATTCCGCATTCTGAAAGCACTGCAAACTGAATTTTATTCTTTGAATTCCACTAACATAGTGTAGGAAGTCCAAATTGGAAGGAACTTTTTTTAAAGCATTTGCGTTTCTTAGCATTGTACAGTCATTTTGTGGTTCCTTTTCCGTTATTAATATATTAATTGTACAATTTCAGTGCACTGTAATTACAATTTTATAGTCGTTTCTGATACGTTTTAGTTAAGATCCTTTGGCATTGACAAACATGGGTTTCCGATTTAAAAATTTGATAGAAAACCGGAATTGTAAAGAATATTTAAATTTAAATTTCAAAAAAATTATTCAAAATTAAAATATAATTTGTTGTAAGTAAAAGAAAATTTGGTCGTTTTCGGATTTTTCATAAAACTTGGATTATTGTTTGGGCCAACATCATAAACAACTCAGAGCGAAAAATCAGAACCACTGGATCTGATGCAAGGTCTGTTGTATATGGCTACTGGGCCATGCTGTGTATAAATTAAATAATGCACATCTATCAGTATATTTAATTGCAAGGTAAATGTGTAAAATGGAACGCAATTTTAAATTAGGAAATAATATGCAAAGCCAGTTTAATTTGCTGTTTAATCGTATTACTCTACGTGATGGCATACTGACAAATGTGGACACATGCTGAAAATTATGTATTCGGGTTATAGCCTGGTAAGTTTACACCCCACGTTTCAGTTACATCAGAGAACTACTGAGGCTTCAAGTAGTTTTGTCTTGTGTTTCAATATTAACTCAATATACTTGCTTAGAGGCCCTTTTTCTTTAATGATAAAGTCACGCTTTAAAATAGGCTTGGGGAATCTTCAGTTCCAAACCACTTTAGTCATGGAATATAAAAAGAATCCACATTATTGGAACTGAAATCATAAACAGTTATATTTTGTTAATTAAACTTATGCATTAACCTAATAGTTGCATCGCCCTGTAGAAACAGAGTGCGTTGTTTGTCAACCGACGAGAAAAGTTATTACCTTATTGATTGTCTTCTTAGAGATAGAGCATAAAAGGTCAAGGCTGAGAGCTTACGAATTACTAGTTTATTATTCTGAAAGAATTTTACGTCTACATGATCCTCTGTTAGTGTCCTTGGAGATATACAGGGTGGTCTTAATTATGTTTCAATAATACAAGAAGTGATTATTACTTTCAGGGAAAAGTCTCAATAAACCTTAAAAGATTAATCTTCAAGTTACTACAGTTTTAAAAAAATAGCATTAACAGTGCCACCACAATAAGATACAACAAGTTAACTGATATAACAATTCGAATTGCTAATCATTTATTTTTCCAGTGTTTGTTCTTCAAACATAAATCGATTGTTGTGACGGGTTCTGTATAACAATTGCTATCGAATATCTCAATATTTATAGAATGTATAATTTGTATGCATGAAATTCAAAACTTTGCAATACTACAATGGAAACTGTGTTTATAAAACCGAAGAAGAATCCACATCATGCTATTTATGAGCTTTTGACTGAATAACTACTTTCCATAACACGATAACAAGATTGAATTAATATAAAAAATTCTTATAACCAATAAATCTAATAGTTCGTTAATGAAATGTAGATAATTAAAAAGTTTGTCTATCTAATAAGATTTTACTTCGCTTCTCCGTCCTCAAATTCGTTGTCAACCTACTTCGGGTCACTAAAGTTGACTTTGGGTTTTGTTTGACCAACTACTTAAACAAAACGTGGGCCTTCCTAGATAAGTAAATTGGGGGAGCCTAGTGGGAAAACCCGGCAAACCCAGCAATAAGGATAAGATGGTTACCAGTTAATAAATACACTTTGTAAAGCTATTAGCTACAAAACAGTGATGTGCTTTTGTATAATACAAATATTTTTGTTATAATTATTGAAAATATAGGCTTATCACTAGAAATTAAACTATCGGGGGAAATACCATAAGAGCTCAAAATTTAGCTGGATATTTTTTTATGTTTCTTCTCGAGTACTTACTGTCGTGGCAATTTAACGATAGCTGTTGCGACAAAATCACGAGATCGTAGCATACATTTTTGTTTGAGCGTACAATTATTAAACACGCACTTATTGAAATTCATACGAGGAATATTAATGCCGCTAGGAGTAGCACAACTAATTGGTTCTGTAATAGATGTTGAAATTTGTTCATTTTCCAAACAAATCGATCACTCTTTGCCAACTTGTAAGTATGGTTTTATTGATGATGACTTGTGTCCTTTGATTTCTATTAGAGCCTAGTTCTTCAATTCCGATTTTACTTAATTCGCTAACTGCTGCCGCTCGATTTGGTGATTTCTAATTTTGACACATTTGACATCTATACCAATGCGTTATAGATTTAGAAATTTGGTCCATTTGGAAACTTCATTAATTCCAATTGGCACATTTTTATACCAACCATCAGAATTTTTCTTTTTCCAAAAGGGATTTGGAAGAAGAAATACTCTGTCCAAAAATTAAACATTCCAATCTTGCAATATTACATTCAATTTCTCACTAACTGGCTCAAATTTATATCCCTTCGCATCACAAAATTGTTACCGTAAAAATGACCCCGTATTTTAACACAATTCTGTGTTAATTAAAGTCGACAAGGTATATTTTTACACATTTTTCTGTATGTGTGTGTTAAAAGGTTCATCACAATCCACTGTGTTAATATAACAAAAGTTATGTGTAACTTTTTTACATTTCAGTGTTGTTTCTATCATTAAAGATGAAGATTTTACACATTAACATGTTGTATAATAGGTATATTGATATGGGAACTCGCCTACATTTTTAGTTTGTTAATTATGTTCCTGTTTGCTTTCGGAATTATAATTTTTCAATGATAAAGATTTTAAACTTTATTACAATGAGTCGCTTGTTCCAATATAGTTTCCTCTGCATTATAATACTTTCTCATGTTATTCTCTATTAAACAAAACAGAATTCCGTGCTCTTGGGCAAAATTACGTGTTTCATAACTAATTTAATTTTTGTGTTTCATGGTGGGTGTCCAATTTATGCAAATTACATTCCCGTTTTGCTTAGAACATAAGAAATTATTATTCCCAGTTTTTACGTTCCGTTTAAGTCGGGCAATGATTCAATTTCTTTAACGGGAAAATCGATAACTGTGACAAAACAGAAAAATATGTTAGCGAAAATCGCCGATAACTGCCTAATGCGATGATAACTCTTGAAAAGCAGCCTGGAAAATGTTTATGCCATGGCAACAGTAAAATTAACAGATGTGTCTTATGATGTATATGCTCATCCCATTAACATTGAATAAGGAAGAAATCGTTACAGATTCGAAAAATGTTATTTTAGTTTAGAAATTCTTGAAATTAAGAATAAAAGTACAAGAAACAAAATAAAATTTACAAATAAATTAATATATATAAAAAATAATTTAAAAATAAATCATCCAAAACAAGTTAAATGATATCTAAGAACATGTAATGTCCTTTTTATATAAAGTATGTGTAAATTAAATTTAATATCACACAGGGTGATTGAGGGAAAACCCCCAATATTCGGAAGAGGTCTTTAGAGAGCAAAAGTGAACAAAAAAGTCCAATAAACATATGGTCGAATATCAACGGTTACTGAGATAGCGATGAAAATAATTTTATTTATTTGACAGATCTACTGGACGATGTTCCATGGGATATTAGGCAAAACACGTACTTTCATCATGGTGGTGTCCCTGCCCATTTTAGTCGTATTGAGATCAATCATCTTAATAATCGCTTTCCACAACGCTGGTTTTAATAATTTACCACCAAGATCACCACCTTTGAATCCCCTTGATTAATGCCTTTAGGGATAGTTTAAATTATTTGTATATGCAGCAATAATGAACACAAGAGAGGCGCTATTTTATGGGATTGTCAATTATGCAGCACTCATAAAAGAACAGTGCACTTCAACTACCCGTGCAATCCACAAACGAACTGATGCATGCATCAAGCCGGACGGTAATTTGAAAATGTAATTCATTAATTTCGGTTTATTTGATCTTTAATCAATGTTATAATTTATAATACTTACAGAATAAACACTTTTCTCTACTGATGCATTACAATAATTAACTCGAGTAAAAATATTTCCACTTGTAGTCTCCCTAGTGCTTGGATTATTACCGGAAATTTTTTCGAGATCACAATTTTCTCAAAATATTCGTGAATGAGGAAAAATTTCCGGTTATTAATTCAAGCACGTGGGGGATTCAGTAAGAAAATTTCACACTTAAAAAATTAATCAATAAAAGTTTTCAATAGAGTTTCAAATACATTTAAGAGATGTAGGTAATAATAAAGAAATCTAGAAAAGAAAATGATGTTTTACTTGTTTTTATGATTTGCACAGAAAATAAATAAAAAACCTATTTTCATTTTTAAATCGAAATTTCAAGTCTATGCCATGTGTCATTATTTTGACATAAACATTTTCACTTTTTAATATTGTTCAGGGTACCCTGGAGGATGAATATTTCCGGAAATATTTTGGTGTCGACGGTAACTAAACAAAAAACCAGTCTCTGATTGGCATAAGAGTATAGGTGTGAAATTTTCATTAATATCTCAGTATCCGTTGATATTCGACCATATATTTATTAGGCTTTTTTGTTCACATTTCTCCCCTGAACACTCCTTTTAAATATTGAGGGTTCCCCAATCATCCTGTATATACAATTGTTGTTTTTTTTTAATTTTTTTTTAAGAAAGCAATACATTTATTTGATTCAGTTCTTTCGGAATCAAATTATAGCATTTAGGTCCTAAATACGGGTAGTGTGTCGCACCTTTTTCAGCATGGGTCTCTATCATTTTGAACGAAATCACCGATTCTATGTGAGTAGATTCTTTTGACGCATTACATTAGATGGGTAGGAAATATTTAGCATCATGTTTGGAACAGCTTCCTTCTTTCAAAAGCTATGGACGTGCTACCGCTGAGAATACGTGCTGGTTATTTATGGTATTCCTATCATTTTATTTTCTTTGCTGGCCTTTCTGCACTGACGGCATTGTAAATAAAACCAAGTTTATTACATAAAAAGCTTTCTTTACATTGAAGGAGAATATATATACTCTCTTTCTTCCTCAAAGAACATCTTACAGTACTTCAGATTTTTTACAAAAGTAATAATTTTATATCCTTTCATTTACTTGAATTTTGTAAAGGGTTCTAAAATGTAGCAAACATCCAATGGCAAAACGATAAGGGTAGATATCTCAACTCAATAAAAGAATAAAAGTATCGCAATGAATTTCCATTTGGTGATTTCATTTCAGCAGCAAATACAGAATTGTTTTTATAAATCTTAATTAAAAGTGTATTAAGTATTAAGTATTATTGTGTTATTCAGATTTATAATTAAAGATAAATTCAAAAAACAACCCCTGCAAGAGTTTATTTCTTTTCCACGTTCCTTCTAAAGCCAGATATTGCGTTGAAAAGTTAATGCCACATAAAAATGTAAGACTTTTTGCTTGTTATAGGAACATAGAAGGATATGAATAACAAGTCTTTATATATGCAGCGTATACAGTCCTTATGACGTATACCTATCTTTGCATTCAGCAATGTATGTGTGTTTGATACACTTAATCCAGATCGAATTGTACTTCCACAAACGTGAGATATTTACAGAAAGTCTAACATATCCCCATCGACATTGAGTCCTACACTTATATTTCATGCTCTGTAAAGATACGTGAGTTCCTTTATAAATACATCTTCATTGTACCAGACCGTTAATGCGACAGAGTATAATATAAAAAGTAAAATGTTCTAAAAAACCTTTTTAAATCATTCACAGTTACAATATACACAGTATACATTTTATGGATTTTTAGAAATCCTTGTATATTCTCTTCTTTGTGCCAGTATCGAAATTCTTTCTGAAAGTATTGGATAGTATAGAACGTTGCCTAATACTATTACTAAATGTTTGCAAAGTAACGGTTGCGGAGATATGGACCAGTCTTCGTTTTTCAAACATTTTAGTTTATTAGGAATAAACCGACAAAGGAAGTTTTTAACAAACAAAAAACAAAGTTACAGAAAATGTTCAAAGTGCCCTCCGTCCATTTCCAAGCAGGCACGACATCTTTGTCTCAACGATATTCGAACTCTTTCGAAAACACCCTCCTTGGTTTGGATTTCTTGACACTTTTAGCTCCGTAGCTGCAGCTCTTCCAGGCTATTTACAGGAGTACCATACACTAATGTCTTCAAATATCCCCAAACAAAGAAATCTAGGGGGTTTAGATTAGGCGATCTTGGGGGCCATAAAACAGGTCCGGCCCTTCCTACCCATCTATGTCGAAAATGTCGTTTGGTGTAAATGCTCTCTAACGGCCATGGAAAAATGAGCTGGAGCACCATCATGCTGGAACCACATTTGTTGCCTCTGATTCAAAGGAATGTCTTCCAAAAACTTATACAGTGTGTTCTGCAGAAAGTTGAGGTAAGCAGCGCCTGTTAATCGATTTGGTAAAACAACAGGACCTAGAAACCTGTCACCTACAATACCCAAATGTTTAATGAAAAACGTGCCTGATGTCCAGATTCTATTAGAGTATGAGGATTTTTGTCGGCCCAAATATGCGTATTGTGAAAATTAAACACTCCATTTCTGGTGAACCCGGCCTCATCAGTAAAGAGAATGTGAGGGTCTTCAGCATCATGACGTAGAAACCAGCGGCAAAAAACCAAACGTGCTTGATGATCATTTATTGGATTTAAGGCCTGTACTCGTTGCACATGGTATGGATAAAGCAGTTGCTCGTGAAGGATTCTTCAAACAAGAGGACCACTAATTCCTACCTCGGCTGATATTCTCCGCACACTCGTACCTGAATTCTGCTCTACCAGTGCTAGAATTTCTTCTTCTGCTCTAGGAGTGGATACCGACCTTGGTCTTCCGGATAAATGGCACTGTTTGCTCAAGAAACCGGTATCACGCAATCTTTGGTGAATTATTCCAAACATGCGCTGTGAAGGAATCTGGGGATTTGGATAAGCGTCAACATAAAGACGTCACGCTTCGGTGGCGTTCTCATTAGCACGACCATACATGAAATGCATGTCTGCTAATTCTGCGTTAGAGTAACCAGCCATAGCGAAAGAAAACTTGTGCACTGAGAACAACTGTCAAATACGTACTGTTTATTTCACTAAACATCAACCAACTATTATAAGAAAATACACAACTTTTTTGCAAAATCAAAAAAGGGGCTAAAAAACATAAAACATTCCATATTTCCTTAACCGTTACTTTGCGGACCCATATTTATTGAGACTTTTCTGCTTATTTTGGTTCATACTATTACCTCTTTAAATATTTTACACACGTTTTTAACACCCTGTATAGAATTATGTTAATATACTACGCATATATCCACATATTCTAATGATTTTTATGTCACTTTCTTGAAATTATATTGCACTACTATATCCCCACTATCTACGGTCGGTGTCTTTTGATTTTTTTTATATTCCCCTATATCAATGATATGATTATACATTACTTGCAAAAAATAATATTGGAAACCATTTTAACATTATATTTATGAATTCTCATTTGGGAAAATGTAACAATACAGATTTATATTAAGCTACAGCCCCCAGGAGGAAAATCGAATAAACGAAAGAATAACACTAGCATTTGGGTCAGTCTGGATCGAGTGATATGACTTAGCACTCGGAGCACGTTCTTCAATGGAAGTGCTATTTTTGTTTTATTGTTTTATTGCTTCGCTCTCTCCTAATAAATCCTCATTCAGTCTAATAATTCATTCATCGCTGTTTGCTAATCCGGATATTGCTGATCTGTCTTTGTTATAGACGCAATGCTTCTTTTATCCAAAATCGTCTTCAGCTGTAGAAAGATTGCCCAAAATTATCAGTCCATTATTTAATTTCATCAGTATTTAAGCGTTCTAAGTCTATAATGTTTCTAAATAATGTCTTGATTCTATCATTTAAATAAATTGTTGCCTTGTCCTCATGGAGGCAAAATTCCCGAAAATTTAATGGCGAGAAATGTGTCAACTTTTAGCCAATTTTGATAACTGCAATATTTTTCTATCATTTTCATCATAAAACTGTTGTAGCATAGTAAATTATCAGAAGCTCAAGTTATACTTGGTAACACCACATGATGAAGAAAATAGCGATAATATTAATGTTATTAGATATGTTCAACTACAGCCAGTATATTTCGCATGCTGAATCGTAATCAAAATAAAACATACATTTTATAATTGAACTTTTGATCAAAGCTTATATATTATATATTTATTTGTAATGCCTGAATTTTTGTTTTGGTTTATGAATCATTAATTAAAGTAATCCGTTCTAATTTAGGTATTTGTTATTTTGCATTTGTATTCTCTGAAATGATTAATGGGAATGCAAAAAAATACACCTGGTTGATCCGTCTGGAGTAGAGATTTGTTTGTTTCAGTTTTAATTAGACTATGGAAAATACGCAAATAAATGAAGGGTATGCCCTTAGTACATTACAGTCGACTGATGATTTAATTATGTTCTGGAAAATAAAATAGAAACCGTTGACATTTAAAATCAAATGCAAGTTTTGCTATTATATTGGATTAATATTTTTTGTGTCATGCTTGATGTGTACTTTTTTTCTTAAACTTGAAGATATTTATTTATAAAATGTATTTCAAGTATTTATATTCTAAGAAATCGAGACTATAACTGGATTTCACTACAAAAAAATCTATGTAGATTTCATATACCGATGTGCATTTTGATTTGCGCTGAGTAGAGTGGTAATATTATATTCTTGAAAAAAATGCCTAATACCACTTTCTAGAAAAACGACCCTTTTAAAAAATCGTAGTAGACCAGGTTTCTGACACATCATTGAAATGCTTAGTAGAACATAACCTCCCTTCATTGTACTAATTGTAAAAAAATTGGCTTGCGGAAATTCTACAGCTTTCTCACATTTCTAAAGGTTTAAAAACTTTAAAAACGAGACACACTGTATAGTAGGTATAAGATATAATAAATTACAATATTCAGCATGTTATTAGAAACTGGGGTCGCGTTATCAAACTTAGAAACCTTCAGAACTTTGCTTAACTAACATTGAGTATTTTCTTCACAACGTGCAGACTCCATACTAAGGAAACTTTGACGAGCAAAAAATATGTTTCCAAAGAGCCGACAACATTTTATGTGTTAATAGTGTATTTTAACTTTCGCAATATGAGCACTTAAAGCAAACTTCTCGATTTACTGGAAATTCATTCTGATGGAGATAAGCTTTCACGAGATTTATCGAATTTGTAAGTTAATTTTTAGATTTGTATAGCTTATATAAAACGTGTATGTAATCCAAATTCCATTTGTATTAAATAAACAGCCTTTATGTCACTGGAGAATCAGTAATATTCGTCATTATTTATTGTGGACGATGTGGGATTTGAATGTCAAATAAATTTAGTGAGCAATACAAACGGGAGGCATACATACTGTTATTGTTAAATTTGTATTCGATTTAGTCGTTTTATAAAAAAACGTATTTTTTTCTTCTTCGCTGAAAGAAACGTGTATACACATTGAAATAGCGACATTGTGAGTTAATTTCTCTCTATAAATAAAAGCGCAATAATAATATATTTTCTTAAAAATGATTCTGTAAATATTTATGTTTCGGGAAAACATCTCTAAGAAAACTAGGTGACCCGGCAAACGTTGTTTTGCCATATGAATTATTTCTAGTGAATATTTTTGTAGTCGGCTTCGTTCTTATCCCTACTCCGTACTGTTTACTGGGTGAAAAGCACAAACCTAGAAAAAATAAAAACTGTGCCAGTGTCATATTGCCGGCGACCGGTAATTCATGGCTGCCCTAAAAGGTCCAGAATCACTAAAACTTGGTTTTTATGCCAATTTACGTTGGTTGTATTGTAGCGTGAACCTCATTTGTTTACTGTGATTGGTCACATTCTTTAATGACATTTAAAATGACAGCAAGTTAGTTAATTTCATATTGCAATGCAGCCATCATATTTGCACAACCGTCAACATAAAGCGCCTGTCACGTATAGGTCACGTGATCATGAACCAACGCAGTCTATATTTTTTCTAGGTTTGTGTTGAGAAGTGACACCGGTAGACGCCTGGCTGGGATAACTAATCTATTATAGTGATAGTCGATCAGTTATAAGATTAAAAATGATTAAATTACTAAAATGGCTATTAAAAATAGGGGTTTGCCATAGAAGGGTGAAAATTAAAGGTTGTATGTATTTTTTAATGCCACATCATAAAAAAATAAAAATAAAAACGTTTGTCCAATAAATAAATAAAAATGTTTGGGATGGACCACTCTTATCACTGAGAGGTATGAAAAATAGATTACGGCCGATTTTCAGACCTACCAAATATACATATAAAATTTCATAAAAATCGGTCAATACGTTTCCGAGGAGTATGGCGTCTAAAACTGTGACACGAGAATTTAATATATTAAAGATATATATAATACACTATAAATTATTAATAAATAACATTGTTATTGGGTTTCGTGTTTTATTTTGATACTACACATACTTATTTTATAGTAGGCACAGTGTAATTTATATTTATGTAATAATAATTGTAGGTAGTATTGATTTTATTATTTATAAATCGTCACGACATGAACAAATAATTTTACATTTCAAAATTACGAATATAATTTCACCTATTTTATTATAAATTGTTTCATTTATTCTTGCTGAACTAAATACGGTATTTTTTCAATTTTAAAAACAATAGGAATTAGTAAGTGGCGTTGCTTTTACTTATAAATGATAACTGAAAATTAATTGCAGGTCAAGGGCAAGTGTGGCCTGAATGAAATATCGCGCAATCCTTTATGTAAAGAAAATGAATCCATACTTTCTTGATTGATACATCAAAAACACTCTTTTCACTCATTTATTAAGAGAAAATTATCAAATTTTACGTTCATATAAACGAACTAGAACTCTCTTTACAAAAATTGATAATCAAGATTTTTATTCATCATATAACTTTAGAAATCGATTAGATGGTTGGACATTACTAATACTTACAGATTTAGAATCCCTTTCAAAATGTACAGAGTGTTCGGGATATGAGTGCTTTTATTTTACTAGATGATAAATTGTACCAAACAAAACATATTTGTATTTTTGAAATAGATTTGTAGAAAAACTAATCGTTTTGTGCTTGACATCAATTTTTTTTATAAAATGTATTACAAAATGACTTTACCACAAGCAATAAAGTTATACTTGACGTTGGGATAAATCAGTTCATAATGTAAACAACACAAATAAAACTGCAAAAATAAACAATTGTGATTCACGACATAAAACGAGGAGTATTTTTTATTGTGATATGAGAAAGAAAACGTGTGTGTAAACCGTGATTTTTGAACGCAAAATACATTGGTGTCTTTTAAAGCATATTTTCATCAAGAAGGCTTTAGGCTTCAAAACAATTATATTCCATAGAAAATTGTATAACAAAGCGTCAGTACAAACTTCCGAGACCTTAATTAAAATGTCTTACATTTTAAAAGTGGTTCTGCATATTTAGGTATATATATATATATATTTAAACAAAACTGTAGTTTATATTTTAAGAAAATAAAATATTCTTCTGCTGCCTAAGGTTAACAATGGATATAACCGCAACTAAAGAAAGAAGCTGTATCACACATATTATTATTTTTTAATTAACAATGGCAAGTAACATTATAATTACTCGTACTGTTAATTTAGGGCAAAATATTAAATTTCATGCGAGTTATTTATGACTTATGAGGAATGTGAAGGAAACAAACATCCACCCACTCATCGTCATTAGCTTAATATGGTCTCAATCTCATATATTACATTATATATCTGTACTGCAGAAGAAAATATGCGAAATATTTCCTTATACAGGGTGTTTCCTAACTCGACAGCCAAAATAAAATGTCATGTGTAAAATCGAATTTTAAACATAAAACAAAGAGTAATTTTTTTTTCAAATTGGGCTTCGCTTAGGAGATATTTAAAAAAATGTAAAACAAGGCAGCTATGAAAATAAAAGTTTCTTTATTATTTGACAGCTTGTCTTCAAGTAATTATTTTTGTATAACGTTGAGTGACTTTTATGATCCAACGACCAGTACTAGAAGCATTTCCACACAGTTACAATTGCCGCACAAGTTTGTTTGGAAAACTCTTAATCGAGAAATGTTATATCCATATACTATCAAACAGTCCATCAAACAAAATCCTAACTTTATTAGAGAAACACTTTGGACAGATGAATCAATGTTTACGAGAAATGGAAGTAAGAATACTCATAACGAGCATACGTGGTCTTTACAAAATCCACACGCAGTTAGAATTAGAGGTTTCCAACAAAGATATTCTATAAACACCTGGTGTGGTATTTTCAATGGACAATTACTACCTATTCAAATTTTGCCTAATCGGTTAACTGGTGACGCATACATGGCACTTTTAGAAAATGAGTTGCAAGATTTATTAGATGATATTCCTATTGGTCTGCAAAACAGAATGTGGTATCAGCATGACGGGGCACCGCCACATGCTGGAAGAAATGTGGTGGCTCAATAATAATTTTAGTGGAAGATGGATCGGAATTGGCGGTCCCGTTCATTGGCCTGCAAGGTCACCGGACCTTAATTCCCTTGACTTTTACCTATGGAGTCACCTAAAACAATTAGTTTATGCAGAACCTATCAACACTATTGAACAATTACAATGCATAATATACAACATAATGTAAATTTTGAAGCAGTTTATAATTCACTTGTTTTGCGTTGCCAGGCATGTGTCAATGTAAATGGTGGCATTTTTGAACATCTTTGTAATAATGTTTGTTGTTTGTTTTATTATTTACTTTAATTAAACATTTTTATAACTCTTGTAAAAAGTAATCACATTTAAATAAAGGATTGTGAAAAATTAAGACTTTTCTTTAACAAATTCTAACAATGAATCCACATTTATCAATTACTTAATTGTTTTTATAACTGAATATCTCCTAAACGAAGCCCGATATGAAAAATGCTACTCTTTATTTTATGTTTAAAATTCGATTTTACATATGACATTTCATTTTGGCTGTCCAGTTAGGAAACACCCTGTGTATAAAATTGTAAGATGAGATAGAAATGCAGAAATAGGTCAAATCCCATCTATTGTGGCTAGTTTTATGTGTTTGTTCGAGAGTGAATTTGAGTTTTGAAAATTATAGAATGATCAACATAGAACGTCAATGTAATTGTTATGAGTTTCTATTTGTTAATTTAGATTAAACAAATTAAAATATTACTTGATAAAAATGATAATAAACGTAAAGCAATATATTTGTTATATTATCATAATAAAAATAAACGATGTTGGCAACGTGTAATTTCAGGCACTACACGTAGTTACTATACGAGTATAAACTTAATTTTATCAGATATCCCAAAAATCCACTTGAAATGTTCGGAATTTCAAAATTGAGAATGCTACCCATTGCACGAGGGGTCGTAACTCAATACAGTTAGGTATCACACCATTACTGCAAGCTACCCTACTTTAAGGATGAAATTCCTCGGATTTCCGACAAGGATTCATCATTTTTAAAGTATGGAACTGACATGTTGACCGAAAAATGTTTCCATCCGTACGGAAAGATATAATGGAAACCGATATTATCAAGAGCGATTATATGTAAAACGCTCGATTAACATCAACCGTGCAATAAATTTAGATAAATAATAATTAATAGTTATCGTATATGACCGGGAAATTTTCCCATTAAAGTGGTATACGACTATAAATTTGTTCATAAATTTGAATGACTGGGGATTATCATAAAATGCCTCTTATTAAGACAATCTATTATTTCTTATACTTCATAAATTTAGTTTACAAAATATAATAATAAATAGAAATAATAATATTGTTTTTCTACGTTCATGCAAAAAACTAAACTTTATTGAACTATATTTAGTGGAAAATGTGGTTCTTTATTGCACTAGTGCAATAAAATGTTTATTGCATTCATCTGTCGTTCTACTACAGCGTTTTGTCATCATGACAAACATAAACGTTCAAATCGACGTCACATTTTCCTAGACTTAGTGTCATCTAAATATCATTTTTTGGTTTTGCATTTTTTGGTTTTTGGTTGTCCTACTCGGCCTGACGGCCTCGTTGGACAATTTCACGTCGCGTGCAATAAACACTTACTTTTTGTACTTGTTGCATAAATAACTATTATCTACGATCACTAATTAAAGTAGGGTTTTTTGCTTGACAGTGACAACCAAAAGTTGACGTTTATTGAGGAGCGTCACATGAGTGCTATTTTATTGCTTGTTGAGCGATAAAATGTAGCAAATGCTCGTCGTCAATAACAATCAAGTAAAAAGCATCCTTTTTAAGTAGTAAATTTAACAATTGTCAAATTTTGTAAAATTTGCACAGTTCAGTTTTCAGATAACTTTAGTTGAAGTAATAGAGGAGATTAGAAATTCTGCAGAAACTGTAACTTTAGGTTTGTTGCCAGAAAAATCTTGATGTAAACCGAAGGAAATTTATAAATATTCAGAAAACGTACTCCACGTCTATTTTTGTGAGATAGCAGACACTAAAATCGTCATTATGGTCGATTTACTTGAAGCTAAAATCCATATTATCTACCAAGAATAATATTGACTTAAGGAACTTCAAAAATTTGACGACAATATTAAAGAAGCAAGCAGTTGAATACAAGGTTAACTATGACTAAGTACAAAAATTTTAACCACGTGTTCAGGAAGACCTGAAGGACAATAAAAAATTTATTTCGGAATTCTATCTCGATGTTTAAAAAATGGGGCAAAACCCTCTTTTCCTACGGAAACTCGGCGCCTATGACAGTCAATCATCGTCCGAGATGGCTAGATATGTCAACTACCATGCGGTCGTTTTTTGCAGCATTATCGAGAGTAGAAACGACAAAAATAAACATTTTTATTAATAATAATAATGTCTAAGTACCTGATAGATAACAGATTAGACGTTTAAAATTATTCACTTCAGAACTAACAATCTAGAATACTGCATTGCTAGTTGCATACTCTCCAAACCTCAAAGAACATGCGAAGTTAGTTATTCTAAGGGTCTAAGTAACATTTTTACAGAACACTGTAAACATCTTGGGACGTTATAGTTTAAAATATTACTAATTATTTTATTCAAACATCATCGATTACTGTTAATATTGTTGCTAGTATTAGTATTAACAGAATTTAATTCCACAACAACATAAGAAGTTTAAAAATTTATCGCCGTGAAGTGCACCTTGCATTAGTGGCCTACAGATGTCGTCTGTAAATGTTAAATAATAATATTTTACGTGTGACAATTGCATATTATCGTGTGGCAGCATAATATTAAAGACGTTTCTCGAGTACTCAAAATATTATGCTGAATACTTTTTGAACCACATTGAACAACTGTTATAATGCCATGTAGTGGCAGTGTTGTTATGTATTTGTGTACATTTGCGTGTATTTTGTTGTTATCCTTTGTGTTTTTTCCCGACATAAGTAATCGATCTGGTCATGACCGCCAAACCAAGTGGTTACCTCGAGGAGAGATTCACAGCAAGTACAAAAGTCTTTGAATGTTTTAATTTAAACAAGTAAGAAAACAGAAAATGATACAATATTCTTAAAATCTCTCCAAGTACCAAACCTGGAAATAAATATGAGTAAGGTAGGTGCTACCTCCCTATGCTACCATATCGTGTTTCTCATTAAATCATTAAATAATAATATACATTTTGTAAAGATTTTTTTTTCTTTCAAAGCGGCTTAAACTGATACGCGTGTCAATGCGGTGACCTGTCACTACGTTTGATACCTTTGACTTTGGCGCAATATACCTAACCCCGCGTCTGACAGAAGGTCAGTGACGGCGATAAATAAGGATTTAATATAGTTGACTTTTTCAAATGCAAAATTTGTTGTCTCAGGCAACACTAGTTATCGTCCAAAAATAATTTCTGTTTCGTTAATACCTTTAAAGTTAACAAGTTTGAGAGTAGATGATTTTGCCCCAAATTTCTCGGAAATGGTTAGCTTTAGACACGGGAAAGCTTGCTTACCACTGTCCAGTTTATGAAATTCTTATAAAATATTAATTAAAATCTTTGAATTTTTTTACATACTAAAAACATATAACCTTTGTGAAAAGATGATTCAAATTTGCTTAAAATTAAACAATAGATGAGACAATTACGAAGATTATATTATGGTAAGGCTATTGTTACGACAATGAACAAATGCAAGTGTACAGCAAAACGGTCGCGATGGAATTTACAATGGAAATATCGATAAATTAAATTACCGTGAAAAACAAATGAAAATAGATACTAATTTCCATGAAATGATAATAGTTATCGGTACGAAGTATCTAAAGTTCCATTCCATAAACAACTTAGTGAGCTAGAATAAATCGTGCAATGTAGTTTAACTGAAATCATTTTCTCTACTGAGGCCTGACCTGATACAATTTTTAAGAAAGAAAAGGTAGACAAATTTACCACATACAGATGAAGGACCTTTCGAAGAACATGCGGATTGAGCCCATACTTTATTTACAACAGGTCACGTTCAAGGGAAATGCGATAGCGTCGAATGAAGATCCTGTTTAGATCCAAGACAATTCCTATACCGAATGCTATTACTATTTTTCTTCAGGAAACGAAACACATTGAAAAAGTACTACATTTTCTTTATTGAATTTAAAACTAATCTAAATAAATTTACTTACAACAAAAACTATAGATGCTTTTAGATTATTTTTGAGACATTAATTTGAAACTGCCAAACACATTTTTTTAGCTTGTAATAATGTCATATAAACAAGCTTTGACTAATTATTTTAGCTCAATCATTATAATGTATTATTTATTCATAAAAATATATGCAAAATAATATACGACATTGAATTACATCTACAAATTATTATTGGCTGAAACTATTGGTAACCGAATTCCAAACCAAACAAACCTTAATTACTCCAAACAATTCCCTCCACTCGACTCAAACACTATTACAGTATCGCTAAAATTAGTACAACTTTATTGTCACACTTAAACAAATAAATTTGTTCACGTTAATACAATTTGCGGGGAACAAAACTAATTTACTTTTGGACATTTTAAATGGCCTACAGAATCCAACGCAAAAGTTTTTCGCTCGAACTTGAAAAAAATTTAAATAGTTTAAATTTTTTTAAATTTGCAAGTTACTCACCAGTTTCAACAACACTCGCAGTTGGAGGGTCGCTTGAAGCCAACAAGTCGCCAAAAAGGGTAACAGCTGTTTGCTCAGATTGGACTTGTTTACGAACGGAGAACTGGTAACGCGGGAGTCGCGACTTGAATGAAATCATGGAAGCTTATCAACCCTGTATCATCGTCGAACATCGTCTCCGCTCGTTATATTTTATCTGTCTACCGATAAGGGACGGAAAACCGTGGAAGGGTATAGAGATATCGCACGCGTTTTCCTTCGAAGGTATTTATTTCATAATTAAGAGCGTGGTAAGTTGGACAGATTGTTTTCCGCATCAAATCATAAAGAAAAAACACCAAATCCTCTGTCAGTTACACGTGACAACCAAATTAATTTATTTTTAATATCTTACTTTACTCTCTGTTATCTCAATTTTCTTCTTTAAAATTTAATATTATGCCTCTACAATGAGCTTAGACTAAAAGTATACATATAGAGAACCAAGTGAAATATTCCGAAGACCAGTATAGATAAATATGAGAAAGAAGTAATATACAGTGTTCCATTTAAAATAATTAAGTAGATGGCGACTTCCAGTATAACTGGAAGAGCTACAAGAATTGTTTTATTTTATTTAAAGAGGGCACCCTCGAAAACTCCAAAACCTAAATTTTCAATATTGAAATTAAAGTAGTAGTAGAAATATTGCAATGGGCCATCACCGTAAGACTGCATTTTGTGGAAAGCGCGTTTTGAGTCGAAAACATGTATAACTTTTTTCGAAAACTGATAATTTCAGTTGACAAAAGTAAGTCTTTTTTATCATCCTGCTGCCAATTATTTTTATGTTTTAGAACCCCAAAGTCTCAATCGTTGTAAAACATAAAACAAATGTCAGAATAATTTGTCATTTCAAAACTTATTTGTGATTTTATCAATTAAACAATATACATTTTAAGTAATACAACATTTCAATACAAATCATTAAGTTTTATAAACTGAACGATGTAAATTGAAAGTGCCAATATTGCAGTGAGTTAAATTTATACTGGATCCAGTGCTGTCAGTTATCGTAGCTTTTAGTTCTAGGAGGTTAATGAGGCTGCTGCTCTAATTGTCTAAGTTTACTGCGCGCGGTTTATTATTGGCAAGTTCCATAGGCTCTGCTGAAGATGGTAACAAGTAGCAAAATTTTATTTTCTATAAAATCTTCTATATAAGAAATAGGTGGATTTAGATGGCTAGAGGATTCAGAGAAAATAGATGGAAGGAACAACGAAGCAACTGCGGACAACGTTGTTACTGGGTTTTTGCCCTTCATCGGCGCAGTGCAGCTTAAAAACAAGATGGAACAAGAAGGAAGGGCAAAGGACACGAACACAAGAGAATGACAAATAGAAAGCCTATCTCTATTTGCGACTTCGTGTCACACAGCCTCTGTTTAGAGGCAAAGAGCAACAGTCGCCGCGGAAGAGAGTCCAGCAACTACTATCAAGTTTTTGAAAAAATATCGTTTCTCCTAAGGTAAAGGAAATGCGTTTTGTGAAAATGTCAGGTCGCCTATTTAAATAGGTTTTCATATCAGACAATTTCAAGCTATATGATCATCTAATATTTTGCCTTCCAAGTTGAATTCATTTGTAAAATGTAGGACGATATTATCGCACCGAAACTATGGAAATGGAATGTTTAAGATAATCTAAGTTCAGACCATTCTCGTTGACCTTATATTCTGAAACTATCCTCCAAAGGAAGTTACAAGGGGAGGCACTTAAGTGACAGCGACATATCCAATTTCGCTGCGCAATATTATATTTGTCAAATTTAACATAGTGTTATGGGAATGTTAGCAACATTACTAAAGTAATCTTATAAATGTTGGATTGTACGTTAGTAAAGGGTAAGATATTAAATTTTCACGGTTATTTTGCATGGCTTATGTAAGAAATGCGAATGTCAGTATTTTTTCGGTATAAAATAAAACATTTATCAATATTTGCATAGTGTAATTATAATGTTAATTATATTATTCCTCAGTTATAACTTACATACTTATGTGATAAAATAAAATGGAGATTTGAATCTCACAATAACTTTATGAACATCCCTACTATACTTATATCTGAATATTTGTGACACAAAATGGATGATATGAATATTAGATTGGCATAAGCTTGTTCTATTGAAAAACCCTTTAGTTGTATTACACCGAAGATTCTTCTTCTTATTTTTTTGTGTTTCTAGTATAATACAAATGTATGCTATTTGAAAACAGATTTTATGATTTACAGGCTGTGTGCAATAGGATATGCCAGCGTATTGCTAAAAGCTCCAGAACACAGAAAAATCGCAATATCCTGTGCTTTATAATCTCGTTTCAAGGAATTACAGGCATGTTTCTGACACTTCTCACGGAAAACATCATGCTAGTTTAATTTGCATTCCTGAAAGCTAAACTGGATTATTGTCTTTCTATTACAAAACCACTATAAAATGCAGAAGGCGTTCGCTATAATACTTCTAGGATGTTCATTACGTACACACACAATATGTTGATAGATAATGAACTTGCCCTAGGAAAAATTGTTTATGTCTATATTAGAAAGTTGGAAACCTCAAGAAATTTTTTGTTAAAATAAAATATTAATCAATCAATCGATGTAGCTTAAAAGCTAGAAATATTAAAGTTCTAAATAATCAACAATGCATTAACGCAAACTAGAATGTTGGTTGAATTTGAGTAGCTAATATTTATATTTCTTAAGATGTAATAAATGAAAGATGAATTTAATAATTAGTGGGAAATATATATCATACCAATACAATTAAACTAAAGACATTTCTTATTTTCTTACTTTATGACTTTTTCCAAAGAGGAATGAATAATTGAAGAAATAATAGAGGTATACTAAGTAAGTATATCTTTCCTTTTCTAAAAATATTTTCTCAGGAACAGAATAAATTCAGAATCAAGTTCATCATTCTCAAAAATTGCAGGAAACGAAAATTTGGTCAATTTTTAACGTTTCCTTCTATAGTACCTAAATAATTATCCAGCATTTTACACAACATGAATAATAAGATCGAGTGACCTGTTGTTTTCATCAAGTTATTGATCCTAAATTTTTTATTCTGACTTTGCATCTAAAACGTAGAGATCGCTTAGTATACTTGAAACAGTCACAAATTGAAGGCTGACATCTGACTGACGGTGTTTTAAAAAAAGCTTTGACGAAAAACCGTACCACATTTCACTCTTGTGATACATCTGATACTACACTTACATTTATCTTACACTAAAAACATTAAACTTACTCAGACGTAAGTATACGAATCCATATGCAGAAAAACGCAGCTGTTTCAAGAAAAGGCACGAGATGCATATTTTATTTCGACAAGACGTATACTCAAACTGGGTAAAATATGCACCCTTCGATATACATATATATTGCTGAAGGTAAGTTAGACAACCTTACAGCTGAATGATATCTAACATTTTACTAATACGATTAGTTATAGGAAAAAAGCACATGTATTTTATTATAAATAATAATAATAATATATTGACCCCTCATTCTAATGACGAGAATTAATCTAGAAGTTAGAGATTTGTGTGGAAGAGGGAGGGGATATTATTATTAAACAGACCTCTTTTGCGTCCAGGAACGGCTTAAGTTGATAGGCCCTAATCACCACACAGTCGATTGTTTCAATAGTCAGATGAATACACTAAGCAGCAAAAAAGTTCTGCCATTTTGGTCAGTGGTCGCGCGGTTTAAGGCGTCAGTACTTGAATCGAAGTGACTGGATCGCTGTGGGTTCGACCCCCGCAGCCGGTAGACCGTATATAAGCTATATTCGTGGAGAGCTTGGCAGCTCTGCGGGTATGGTAGGGTGGAAGAATGTTGGCTTGGTTCAATGTGAGAAATTGATACCGGTTGATATTTGACTACCCCCCTAATTAATGAGGTTTTCCAGGTTTCCCTCATTCCTGCACTGAATAGTGGTTAGGGCCTAACAACGTAAGTCGTTCCTGGGCGCAAATGCGGCCTGCTTAATAATAATATGCCGCCCCCTCTCCCGCACAAGTCTTCGACTTCTGGGCTAATTCTCGTGATTAGAATGAGGGGTAGAGATATTATTATTATTGTTTAAAAGAAACATGGTGTGTCATATAAGTGGCGCCCTCTATTAGTGACGTCAAAATTAGAAACAAATTTGAATTTCTCGCCCGCAAAAAATCCCCGATTTAACATTTTATGTAAATATTTGGATTTCTTAAGAAGTTATTTACAAATATCGAAAATAAAATTTTAACTTGTACCTATCTTTTTTATAATGCGTCTTGGGATATTATTTTCACCTAACGAACCTGTGGTCTCATTTTTACTGCTTCATTTAAAATCAACCTGTATATGAACTAAATTAGTTTTAAAAAATTGCAATGGATAATGGAGAAAACTGTCATATATATGTTCATATATAGAACATTATTATAAATTTGAGTAAATAATGTTTAATGATAATAATAATAAAGAAATTTTAATAAATGTATGTATTTCGGAAAATATTTAAGCAATTTCAATTGAAATTTTTTTCTAGGTGCCATAATTGTTTATTTTAGATAACTGTATTCAAAATAACAAGACATTGTGGAAATTCTTATTTCAAGAATCATTCGAATGTCAGATACGCACTAAATTTGAATATCTTGAGTGACAAAGGCAACTAATTATTGAGTCAAGCATTCCCTAATGACTCTGCTTATAAATTATCCTATTTGCCGCAATACTGAGTTTATTCGCAGAGTTAAAGGACGCTTTAATCAAAACCTCGTCCTGAAAAAGCTTCTCCTTGACTGTGTCCTAATAGTACAGGGAAAAGGCATCGTTGGATAAATATAAAATTCCAAAATAACAAATTGCTGCAGTAAAATTATAAAGTTTTATGTACAATTTTGACACTATGTTAGAATTAACTTTGCGAAGTTCGACTAGAACTTTCCCATCTAAATAACCTAATATTCCGGTGCTAGATAATAGTTATAAGAACAGAAATTACATAGAACTTTTTTACTGTATTGTGAGGTATTTAAGTTAATATAAATCAGTTTCCTTACAATTCCTATGAATTGAGACATATGTATGTTTTCTGATACGAAATATCTAGGTACAGGGTGTATCAAACTCGATAGTACAGGCCTATTGTGGGTATGCAAAAATTTTTAATAAAATTTGGAACATGTGGTGATAAATCGGATAAGGAAGACTACATTTTCAATCAATAGTATTATCTTTGGGATTTGACAGAAACTATTAATGACGTCATTAATTATTTTTTTCCAGAAACATATCCACATTTTTTTCCTGTTGAATAGAGAATTATGTCTGTATTAGTTCCAGTTTAAAAGTTATAAGCAATATCAAGTAGTCGTTGGAAAATAATTAAATGTGTGTTGTTTAAAGTGCACAAATGTCATTAAGGTGGGCATATTGGACTGATATTAAATTTGATTTCTACTATGGATTTATTATTAAAGTTCGATCGGTTGGAGTACAGACAACCTCAATGTAGTGTACGGCTATAGACAGCATTTGAATTGGAGAACAACTCAGGTTGTTATTTACGGTAAATTAAATCCAATTTTCACAAATTGTGGAGAAATACACTTCGGTTTGTCTATTTGAGCACCAGACGCCTTAAGTACGTCTTTGTACATTTGCCCGCTAGACCTTAAACAAGAACTCGGGTTTTCCTTTGTACAGAGAAATACATTTGCGTAAAAAACAGTTCGGGTACTGACTGCAATTACCATTAAAAAATCTTTTCTTGTTAGTCATAGTTCATTGAAACCTTATGAAAAGTACGATTTTATATGAGAATTATAGTAGTAGTAGTACTTGAAAAAACTATTAAAGTATCTAAATAAATATACACGGTAATTCGCAACTTATCTAAAAAAATTGAAATAGATACGTCATGAGAAATGTATTCAACATCGCAAAAAATTGTTTTAAAATTGTTATAGTTCCAAAAAAAAATTAGTTGTAGTTTTTCAACCTTTACATCGCTAGCCTACTGTAGCCTATAGCCAGCCGATTCCGAATACTGAAATCCGATTACTTATAGTATTAATGTTTTTCTGATGCGAGTGTTTACATTAGTTTTTCAAGTGTCTTACGTGTATAGTAACTTGGAGTTGATGGATACTTTTGAGTTCAAAACGGACAAGAAGTAGAAATATTTGCGTTAGTTTATAGAAACTGAATAAGGAGGGCCCAAAATGTTGTTGTTGTCAGGTATGTTTTATTAATTAAAACTACAAATTAGTTCTATTAATAATTAATAACAATAGAAGCAATAGCAGTTGAATTTGCTGCAATTTCTTTGTCTTGTCACGTTTTACAGTGAACCAGTTTCCAGTCCGTGCAGAAGAGTATTTTTAATCATCTTCGAACTGCCCTTTTTGATTTTTTTTACAAAATTGTATTTGTAAGAGTCTCTTGTATAATCAATTTTTTTTGTAGATAAGTATAGTAACAAAAGGCAGGTCATTCTCTTAAATGAGACGACAAGATATGAAGATTTAACCCTACTTACCTATTTACAAAAAATTGCATATTTAAAAGATTATTAAGGTTGAAACACTGTAATCCATTTATTTTTTTTTTCGTGCAGCGTTTTGGAATCATTCTGTAGAAAACCGGATGCACGCAAAAACGAAAGAATGAAATAGAATTAATAATAATATCATTCCACTTACTTACTAATTTTCTAGTATGATTTATTTAAGAATGGATAATGTACATAATGTACCAACAACTAATTTACAGCAGGAAATCATTTTACTCATTCAGGAAACACGTGACGACATAACATGGTCTCCTTCGATGACTTTGCTTATGACAGCGCCATCTATCATTACATCATTGAAAGTACTTTGGTTGCGAATCTAGTTCTCTCACTAATATTTAAATACTCAAGATATCTAAATAGCAATATAAATAAAACCATAATTAACAGCATATTAACATAGATGTTTGAGATGAGAAATTTATTTAAAGTGATATCTCTAATCTTGTTTTAAAAACTTCAAAGAAATCAATACCTAGATATTTACAGAAATCTGTAACTTGCAAAATAACACTTTAGTACTAAGAGAAAATTTTATCGAATTCATTAAATGTACAAAGTAGTTTAAAATATTTATTGACTACTTTTTTGTTACTGCCAATGTTCTTTCAACGTATTTATCAATAAAGCAATTTAGTTTATGTGTGTTGTAAATAAAGATTTTTATTTTAAATGCATGTCGAACTTTTTTTTCATTTAACAACAAGGTGACTTAAGATTTTATGTCATCAATAATTTTTATGCAGTTAATAAAACAAATATTGTATCATTTTCTATAATCTTATATTCAGTGTATACATAATATGTGTAAATCAATTTTAATCCGTTATTTTATCTCAAAAGAAAGGTAAGGATGTCTTTAATATTTCATTCGTAGAGAATATAAAAATATAATAATTTAATACATTTAGCTTTATGTAGAGAAAGTTAGTGCTCCTTATAACAAAATGAATGCAATTGTGAAATATTTTAACAATATATATTTTAAGAGGCAATATATGCTTCTTGAAATATATGATTTAAAAAAAATTATTCTACCAGCTAAACATATTTAAGTATAATTTCGTATAAAAAAACTTGAATAATCCAAATAATATTAAGTTTACTTTTAATTCTATCAGTTTAATTTATTTGTTTCTAAAGTATTCTGTTTTAAATCTTGCATGCCCCATATCAATACAACCTGTAAGGGGACGAAGCATGATATATGCCGAATAAATCCATTAACGGTATTGAAAACGTCCCATAGAAAACTGATAGATACTGAATGGAATTCTTTCATGTCAAACATTCCTTACGCCTATGGCGCATGCTTAACGTAGATAAAGCTTTCATGATCAATAGCAGATACCATTAGTGGGGTGGATAGTACACTGCAAAAAAGTTGTTGTGTAGGTAAATGAGCTTTTCAGGTTATGTAAAATTTCCGTAGCACAACCTGGTTTTTTACAAGGTTTTCACAAAGTGTATTGAAATTAATTAAAATTAGATGTAATATAATAAAATATAACCAATAGTGTGTTAGGATTAGCTCGTTCCGTGTTAACTTTCTTTGTTGTGTTCAGTTAAATATTGTTTGCGATGTTCAAATTGAAAATATTTGTACTTAAATTTAATCATCTTAGGTTTAATCAAAGAAAATTACATGCAATACCTGAAGATTTCATATTTCTAAAATTAAATGCCTCAACAACGACAGCTGATTTTAGGTATAGGATATTGTACATCGACGATGTCCTATGAATATATGACGAATTTCACAAAGAAAGTTATGGAAAATTTAGAATATAAGAATATACAGGGTGTCTTGCAAGTCGTTATAATAATTTTAGGAGATGATAGAATACGTGATTTTGGAACGACTTACGTTGGTAGGCCCTAACCATCATTCAGTGCAGGAATGAGGAAAACCCGGAAAACCTTATTAATTAGAGGGGTAGTCAAACGTCAACCTGTATCAATTTCTTACATTGACCCAAGCCAACATTGTTCCACTCTACCATACCCGCAGAGAGGGTGCCAATCCTCTCCACGAATATAGCTTATATACGGTCTATCGGCTGCGGGGGTCGAACCCACAGCGATGTAGTCACCTTGATTCAAATACTGACGCCTTAAACCGCGCGACTACTGACCGATCAAATATTTGTAAAAAGCAAGATAATGAACCGCAACTTAAAAAAACAAAAAAACATGAATCAAATAATTTCTCAGGTTGATTATGTTCCTCATTTGTTCCATAGTATAGATCACTCTGTATATTAAATAAATAATTTACTTAATATATTTCCTTTATAATAGCGTAAATAATATTTTCAAGATATATTGCTTAAATATTAAATAATCATAAAATAAATTATCAAGTGACAATGGCGCATTCGCCAAAAAATAGAAAAATACAAGAAAAACGTATTAACTTCAAAGAAAACGAATCAACTATCAATTGTCGCATAAACAAATACGTTTGCTTATAATTTGCAAGTTACAGTATCCAACCTTCTTTTCTAAGTAGGTAAAATTAAATCGTAATTATAATTTTATATGTATTTCTAATATACAAGACAGCAGACTTCATATAAACGTTTTTACACGTGTGACAACACTGATGATACTTCAAAGCTACACAACATTCAGCAAAGGGATCGCGAATCCGGTAAAAGCAGAAAACCCAAAGCCATAAAAACAAGCTGGCAGTGCTAAATCCGTCTCAGAGTACCTAAATGATTTAGTAGCCGAATAAACCCTGTCAACAGCTATTGTCAGCTTTTTTTGTTGTGGGAACAACTGAGGATTTAAATTATTGAAAGCATTAGTCCGAATACACACATCAAAACAAAAATGTGCAATTATTAACATTCATGTACAGCCTATATTGGATCATCCTTGACAGCATTTTTTACCATCAACTTGATTTAAAATTAAATATGAAACACATATTTCATGTACAATAAGTAACACATTAGTCAAAGTTGATACCTATGTATCATTTTCTATTTAAAAACAATATTATACTGTTTACAATACCATTGTATAAATTAATAAACCTGTCCTTAAATACATGTACCTTTCCATCACAGTAAAAAATATCTAGGGTCACTACAGTATTCAAAAAAGGTGAAAGATCAGACATAAGTAATTATCGGCCGATCGTTATAATCAACAACTTTTACCTTTTTCAAATGCTGTTGTATGATTTTTTATTTCATCACACAAGACACTTAGTTACGAAAGCGCAACACGGTTTTTTTAGGGACAGGTCTACTGTTACAAATCTCTTCTGTATTACACAGTTTTTAGCCAGTGCGATTGATGTTGGATTTCAATCTGACGTGATTTACACTGACTGACAAAGGCATTTCACAAAATTTATCACACAATACTCTTGAATAAATTAGATAATTATTTTGGTTTCTCTTACACCTTATTAAATCTTATAAGTTCTTATATTTCCAGCAGAGGTCTACATGTTATTTACCGCGGTTACAAATCTGCTGAATTATGAGTCACCTTGGCGGTCCCTCAAGAATCTAATTTGGGACCCTTATTCTTTAGCTTATTCATTAATGACATCATTAATCAACTGTGCTTTGTCTGATGTATGCCGATGATCTGAAAATTTTTAGTACAATTAAGTACTCTGATGATGCTGTTGAACTTCAATTGAATCTAAATGTCATTCATGAATGGTGCAGGGTAAATAATTTGTGTCTAAATATTAGTAAGTGTCATGTACAGTTATTTTTTTTATTATTCCATTACACAACACTCGCTTTCTAGACCTGACACCTTCTGTGGCTTAGGTGTTATATTTGACATACTACATTATGTAACTACAAGGACTTATGATCTACTTACTTTCATTATAAGGAATAGTAAACAGTTTCATAATTCTAATACTGAAAATTTTGTATTCTAGTTTTGTCAGGTGCAATTGTGAACATGCTACAATGGTTTGGTATCCTAATTATGCTCGACATGTGGATGCTCTTGAAAATGCTCAGATTATATTCTTAAAATATATTAGTTTTAAAGCGGATGGTGAGTATGCCTCTGTTGGGTTCCCTCAATTAGAAATGCTTAATAGATTTGGTCTTGAAACTTTGGAAAATCGTCGTAAAAAGGCTTATTTAATTTGTTTAGATAAAGTAATGGATAATTTCATTGACTGCAGTGCCATCTTGAGAATGTTAGACTTGCATGTTACCAGACAATGTAACATGTTTTATGTGCCACCTGTTAGGACAGATATTCTGAACCACTTTCCACTTCATAATATCTGTGATTTATATAATGAAAGTGTCATGCCCGTAGATTTTATGGATTGTAATATTTCAACTCTGTAAAGACTGGTTTTGTAATTTTTGTTGTTTTTATCTAGATATTTAGATTGATTATATTGCATATTTGTCACATGTGTGCCATGTCTAACTATTGTGTAATATGCTTTATGTATGTCTTTTTTTGTTAATTGTTTGTTCTTCTATTCTCTAACTGGGTATAAGTGAAATAAAATACGGATAACCAGTATAAAAAAGAATTTATAGTTTTACTGATAATTTCAGCTACAATTTGACTGCTATTTGAAATGTTATTTACAATTATGAAATTTTGGACTTTAATAAGCAATACATATTTATATTAGGCTGAGATTTGGTGTAATTCTTTTATATGTATATGTTTTTGCTTTGATGTGGGTAACAGTATAATGTAATTTGTACAGTTTATGATGATTTCATTAAAATTCACTACAAAATGAAATATTATTTTTCAATATTAAAACAAAACTTTTAAATAATTTGAACCATTTAATTTTATTTTTATATATTTTTATTGTTTTTCTCTTGGAAATCCAGACTTTATTCTGTGAAAACTCTGACATGTGGCAAAATCGATCTTTGTGTCTGTCAGAGGGCAATAATTTCCTTAGTAGCTTTTTGTTTTCGATATTGGCTCCGTTCCTGTCTTAAATGTTTATCGTACATGCCTTTTACAAATTTCCATCTTCCTATCTTGATATTATAATTAAATATTTTAAAATTTGGCTTCAATCCAACGCGCTACATTGCAAACACGGAGATCGAGGATTAGGTTTATAAGGAGAGCGTAACTTTATTAATTAATATTCCTTGTTTGCTGCTAAAATTATTTTATAACCAAGATAGTCGAAATATGTAACATGGAACCTTGTATTTGAAATATGGCTCTTTTATTGACGGTTTGCCATTATATAAAATTTAGAGGACACGTCTATACCAAGCAATCCATATCAAAGACTTCCTTAAGGGCGCTGTTTTTTAGAAAATTTAAGCAATTTCATAACAATAACAGTTTACATGCTGCCAAGTTTATTTTTTATCCACAATCACCTTATAATCGGACTTTTTCTAATGACAGACTGTCAGATGTTAACCATTAAATCGTGATGGTACTGAGTACACAATAAATTTGCCTTCTCAAATATTTTGAGAAGTGTTTTGCATAAATTGTTGTTATCAATGCTATACCTTACTATGTCTAATAAAATGTTGATAACATAATTTTTTAATCTAGTTTTTGGGTTGGAAGAAGGATATTACATTACGTCTGTGACGGAATTTTACAAGCATATAACATTTTAGGTTTTATTAAAAAGAAGCCTTTTAATGTCATATATTCCTCTTGAGATAAAATTCAGCAAAGCGATTCTTATGATGAAATCAGCAGATTCCTTAAAAATGCTGCTTTGTCGAGAATCGTATATTAACTGCTAACATACTCTTTTGTACACACAGTAAAAAATAAGACGTTGTAAGATATAAAGACTCATTTACTGGTGAATAGTTACTTACGACATTTTACACTAAATCGAATAATACATAATAATTCTATAAATTGCCTTTATGTCGATAACAGGGAATAGGTTATAATAAATCGTATTTAATATTCCAATATTTCAGAAATTGCTCGCCCTACAGCAATGTTACTTGTATCTGAATAAATCCTGACTAATGCTAACACGCTGCGAATTTTTTTAAGGGTGCCTGCTCAACAGATAAAAATCCAAATGGAAATGAAATGTTTAAGAAAACCAACATTTAATCCTATTTTTCCGTCGAGGTTTTCTACGCGCTGAAGAATATTACCCATTTAGTTAAAGTGAAATTATTGTCAAAGTCAGATTTTATGTAAAATAATTTATTTTTTAAGACAACCCACAGTTGATTAACTTGATTGTATAAAGTAGCAGAGTTATTAGTAAAATTCAAATATCAACTGTCATCCACCAAAATCAATAATATCAAAGATACAGGGTGCCAAAATTGAAGAAATAAATCACATTTTGTTTGGATTTTTTTTAGGATAAGCTAAAGTAAATCAACTTATTTTGCGACCAAATTATTATGCTCTTACAGTATGGCCCATTACTTGCGCAACAATTTGACTACTTTTAGATAAATTGCATGCATCACGAGATTTAGATGCGTTTTTCTCAGAAACCCTTGCTTCTAGCGACATCAACAAAGTGTACCTTTTTCAACTAGAAAAGATAGGGAAGAAAATTTTTCCAGTCCAAATTGAGATACAGTGTAGCACAAAAAGTCGTAGCGATTTAAAGGGGTCCAAACCATCGTTGATGCCGCCCTCTAGCAGATACACCTAAATCGTTGACATATTCGAATTTCTAGTCCCAAGAAACCCCCCTATACCAAATTCCATAAAATACGGTCGATGCGATCGAAGAGTAATAAAAAAAATGTGATTTATTTTTTCAAAATTGATACCCTGTAGCTCCGTTAGTATCAACTTTTGGATTAAGGTAAGTTGAGTTAATTCAGCTCTAGTAATATTGCTATGTCTTTTAGAAACGCCCTGTATAACGATAAATATTTTTCATTTTCAATGGCTTGTCTTTTCTATAATTTTCATCATATAACATTCATAGAAAAGTACGTATACAAACCGTGACTGCACTTGTCGAGTTAAGCAGTATGATTAGGATATGTTAGACATGGTTTAGCAAAGCTGTGAGCATTCTGGATGTACCCTTCCTAATGTATTTTTCCCTCTTTCCAGATTAAGATGGATTCGGGTAGTCTGTTGAGCCCTTGTCTAAGCCCGTCCTTTTCCCTTGAAATATCTGAACGTTACGGATGTGTATACATACATTTATTTTTTACTATATTTCACTGTCTTCCAGACAAATTGCTTTTAAATAAGTTAAAGAAAGTTATGCTGAAGTTTCCAGCAAATGAAAAAATGTAAAATTGGGTTCTAAATGTATTTAGTTTTAGTAGACTTAATAACAGGGAAGATAAGTACAAAATCTTTATTTCCGTGGGTATCTTTAGTACTTCATTTTTTATTCAAATATATTTTATTTTAAACCTAAATTGAAAGCTACTTTCACAAAAAAAAGAGGAAAATACGACGACTACGTTATATAAATATTAATTTGAAAAACTGTATTCAAAATTTATACTTAGACAAAACATGTTGGTGTCCAACCCTTATTTCAGTGTTTTATAGCACAAATCTACATTATCGTATGTTACGTTACGTTTATATCTTAGCTTAGCTATCTTAGCTTAGTAAAAGTATAAAAAAGATATTATGGCAAGAACGCAATTCTTAGACTTATATAATTACGTTTTGCGTATCTCCATAGATAAAAATCGACAGGATTCAGATCAGGTGACCGCGGTGGCTAGGCTATTGGTGCATTATATCCTCCGCATAAACAGATATTGTCTGACACGAACACAAAAATGCCCAAGAAACAGATGTCGACTTTTTAAGTATCCACGTCAAATTTAACAACTAGCGATGAACATCTTCCTCTGTATTTTGTTTTACTAGGAAACTAAACATTTTACATAAAAAACAATTTATAAATTAAATAGCCTTTTTAAAAATATAAAAACTGTGTAAGAAGTATAATAAAAAATCATCACTATTTTGAGTTTCTTGCAACACTAAATGTATACAGTGCTTTCGAAAAGTAACGAAGAAATTCATTATTTTTGAAATTGAGAAGTTTTAGAAAAGATCCCCTGGCACGTCGATTTTCTTTTTTAAACGACCCACATTTGTGACGTCATCGTTGTTCGAGATATGACGTCATCGACAATTTCTTTAAATAGCAACGTCCAATTTTAACCATGCCATTTGAAATATTAAGGTGTTACATAACAAAAATTTCAAGAAAATAATGTTTGAAGATTTTAAAATTTAATTTTCACAATACTGAAAATGATAATGATTATGTAAAAAATCGACTAAATTAAATGTTCAAATTGGGCACCGTTGGCTGCCTGACAGCAGTCAAGACGATTAAAAATGCTTTTTGGACATTATCAATAACTTCAGGAGGTATACGATGCATTTTGTGACGAATTCTTGCATTTAAATCTTCTAAACTAACCGGTCTAGTAACGTATACTTTGCTTTTTAAGTATCCCCAAGGGAAATAATCTAGGGGTGTCAAATTAGGCGATCTGGCTGGCCACTCGATCGGCCCCCTTCTCTCTATCCAACGATTTGGGAACAGCTCATCTAAATAAGCACGAGCAGGTGTTGCATAATGGGGAGGTGCACAGTATTGTGAAAATTAAATTTTATAATCCTCAAACATTATTTTCTTCAAATTTTTGTTACGTAACACCATAATTTTTCATGATGTATGTATGTAAAATGACACGCTTTTTCAAATGGTCAAAATTGGGGGTTGCTATTTAAAAAATTTGTCGATGACGTCATATCTCGAACAACGATGACGTCACAAATATGGGTCGTGTCAAAAAGTACCTGCCAGGGGATGAAATAATGAATTTATTCGTTACTTTTCGAAAGCACTGTATAAAGTAACTCATTACTGATTTAAATTGTAAACATATTGTGAAAAAATAACGAAATAGATTAATAATATAACTCAATTTCGTGTTCCGAATAACACATAGTTTAGAAAGCTAACTCAGTGTTACCCTTAAAAGATTTATTTAGCTAACAAATAACTGAGTGAATATTGCTCCATGAATTGCGTTATTATTTCAACACAATCGGGTGTGGACTTTTGACAACCGTTTGTGTTGATTTTGAATGAAATTTTACTGAAATTTTTTTACGGTGTATGCATTAGGTTCCGTGGCATTCAGAAATTAATATTCCCGTTTTGCGGCACTCGCGCAACGGGCATTCAAAAGTGATTATCCCATTTTTGCCATTAACAAAACACCACGCAGGCTCCACGATAGCTCTTCGCTTCTATTGTGGATCTCCCTCAGTGCATGGTCTTCCCTCTGGGCGAAAACATCCCCCATGCCAGTGTAGTTGGCGACCACATACCTCTGTTTATATCCACGCACAACACAGACCTCGTTTAGGCGAATCGCCAAATAGACACGGCTCTCCAAGTTAGTAGCGAGTAACATGAGTAAAGTGATCGTCGGAGCGATGTTTGTGGTGAAAATGAGATATGTGAGGAAAAACCTAGCATGGTAACCTTTCACTTTATTTTGAGGAATAAAATATTAAAGGTGAGTTAATCAGTATCGTACGTATTTTCAATACATTGTAACATTTTCCTTTGTGTTAGGCTAAAAGAGAGCGATATCAATTAACAAAATCACTTTATGTTTTAGAAATTCCATGCATGCTACTAGATTTATTAACTAACAAAGCAAGTAGACCTTCAAATAAATTTAGTTTCTTTTATTACATAAATTATTTATGGCATTTGGTTTATTGTTTGGCATGGAATTTTAACCCAGTTTTGAAAGAATTTACTTTCAATTTTCTCCTATATGATAAAAACTTTCTCTTGGAATGAATATATTTTTAATTTTAGCAATAATAGAGTTTAATTGCAGCAGTACTTATAAATGTAATTTAATTGTAGAATGAAATATTAGTTCTCTTTGACGTGCATATTTTTAAATATATTAATGGGATCAATGTAAAATGTTTCACTAAATTTCAATTATACACATTTAGGGATAAATTACAAAACGTTAAATAATTTGTTATTAAAATTGACATATTAAATTAGCTATTCTTACTTTGAGTTCAATTTTTGTATTTTTTACAGTTTGTTGTTAGTTGTGCCGTTGTTTTTATTTCAATTTACTGAATAAAATGGAAATTACCATTTAATACTTGGCGATATTTAATTTGTGCCAAACGTAGCACATCCAAAAAAGTTTCAATATCTCGTAAACTGAGCCTCAAATTAAAATCTTAAGAATAAAAATAAAAACACGCTCTATCTAAAAAAAATATTCTGAAACTATAGACTCAAAATAAATAAATAGGTACTACAACCCCCTTTTCTACGTTCGTGCTTTGATATTTTAGACCAAAATTGCACAGAAAGGGTACTTAAGATGAAAACATGTGCCAAATTTCAAACAAATATCTCTGAAATCACTGCAGCAATATAATTTTAAAAATATTTTGTCACCTTGTATTTTGAAAATGGAACTCCAAAATTAAAAGTGGCATAAGAAAAGTCACATTACTATTTTAGTCCAAAGAATATGTGGTTAACGGCTTGATCTACTAATTGTAACACCCTGTATATGTCTCGCATTTTGACCAATAAAATATATTGAATTGTAAAAGAAATACAGGGTGTTAATTAAATATGTGCACAAACAAAAAATATTTCAATAAAACATCTACACACCACTTTGACCTGATTAATTTCGAAACTTTTTCGTCTCTTGTTTTTTTTTTCGACGTTTGGTCTTGTTTCTGAGATATTCAAAGAAATTGGTGACAGTGTAGCGCACCAGCCGCGTAAATTTCATTTAACGTTATAGCAACCCATGAAAACAAAACTCAGTGATTTGTGTAAACTGACGTTTGTGAAAATCATTGTCAAAAGTATTATTTAAAGAGCATTTTTAGTGCTAAGAAAAAATGCCAAGAACGTTTACAAATGCTGAATATGCCGATATACATTATGTTTATGGTTTCTGTGACGGAAATTCCAACGCGTCAGTTCGAGAGTACCGAACACGCTTCCCTAATAAAGAAATGCACAAGGTTTTGTAGATGTACATCTTTTCGGATTATGGTTTGCGCCGCTACAATGATCATAATCGTAATGTACCGCCAAGAAATAATCAGCGAATTATTAATCTTTTTGATATCGATAGAACTTTAAGCACACGCCGAGCAACTCGGCAACTGTATTTATCTCAATCAAAAGTACTGAGGGCATTCAAACAAGATCATCGAAGGGCTTTCCATCTCCAACCAGTTCAAGGTTTGTTGCCAGGAGATGCTTTAAATTTTTGTAGATTTTAGATTTAACAGAAATTAATCCACAATTTCTGCATACGCTTTTATGGACTGACGAATCTAATTTCACAAAAGCTGGAATTGTGAATTACCACAACATTCACGTTTGGAGTGAAGTCAATCCTCTATGTGTCAGACAATCTTCATTTCAGCAACAGTTTAGTGTAAATGTGTGGATAGGTGTTTTAAGTAATAACCTTTGTGGGTCGCATATTTTGCCTCCTCGTTTAAATGGGGATTTATTTAATGAGTTTTTCTCTCTCCCCGACGTGCTTGACGATGTCCCCTTAAATTTACGCCAAGGAAACTGGATGCAGTTGGATGGTGTCCCTGCACATTACGGAAGGCAAGACGGCAGTGGTTGGATGAGAATTATCCTCGTCGATGGATTGGACGGCAACCCAACAACCACCCAAATATGTGGATGCCTTGCAAAGGACCAGTGGCTTGGCCTCCGCGCTCGCCTGATCTGAATTCTCTGGATTATTTCGTTTGGGGCCATCTAATAGCAATTGTGTATGCGCGTATACGCCAGTACATACCCGTGAGGAATTGACCCAGATGTAGATGTTTAATCGAAATAATTTTTTTTTTGTAGTTTTGAAATAAAGTAAGAGAGGGGTAGCATACAAAATACACTTCCGAGAGGGGTAGGTAGTTCAAACTTAAGAAGCTTATGTAAGATCATAAGGAGTGTTTGTGTTCCGAATTTCACTTAAATCGGCTAAGTAATTCAAAAGTTATGAGGGAAAAACGAGAAAAAAATTCCTACTTCAACGTCCTCTATCTCGGAAACGGTGCGTTTTAGGAAATAAGTTTATATCACAAATGAACATTATTTTAACCTGCTCTATCGATTCCTGAAGTTATCAAGATTAAACCTGAGTCACCCTGTATATTTATTTAATCTTGAGTCGTATTTCAAATGGGCTTTGTACCAAAGTATTCAACTGTAAAATTGAAACGTTGCTTCAGTGTAAAACATTTTAGGGCGTGCTTTGTAAATATTTACAATCAAAATGTTTTCCTGATATTTTAAGCGTCTGGGAGATTGGATCTTTAAAAAACAAGGGAGAATTTTTAGTCATCAACATTTTTAATTTTGTTTGTATCCGATGATTTAGGCTTTATGATTTTTATAATGAAGTCATTAACACGCTGCAAGTGTTAAGCTAAGAAATATGCAACAATATTTTTCTATAAAATAGAAATCATAATTGAATAATATACAACTAAATAATTTGCTATTAATTTTTATAGCAATTATTGTCATTGTTACTTATTACTCTTGCAATTATATCAATTATAACTGTAATGATATCATGATTTCAAACAAAACACTGCGTTTACGGCTCAAATTACTAACATCCTTAAATAAGAGAAAATATTACTTCTATAAAATTATGGGTTATGGTTGAATACATTATGCACAGAAGCAATATTTTACAATTGTATACAGGGCCTTTCTGAAATAAGTGTAAATAATAAAAAGTGAAATTTGGGCCAAACTATTCAGCTATTTATAATTCCTTAATTATTAACTTCATCATTTCATGCAATTATCTATATTCAGCAACATAGTGTGGATATTATATTGACGACTGCAAAATAATTTACGTTACTGTAAAAATACCTTACTCAATCAAGAATTAGCAGACATGGTGTAAGTGTATATCAAACAATTATAAGTATTATAAAAATTGAGATATAAGTGGTTTGCTTACTTCCTGGTACTTAACGCAGACCTCTCGGCCTGGGCGACAAGCCATTAAATTTGCAAACACGGAATTCCAGGAAACAACTACTCTGCGGGCTAATGCCCCGACCAGCATTGAATTACACCTGGAAAACTTATAGCAACAGCTAGAGTCATTCGTCAGACGCCCACCAGACATATACCGGTTTCGAGCTTATTAGCTCTCATCAGTATGCCATAGGTGAGGTATCTGACGAATAATCCTAGCTGCTTTCGTCTGTCTAACCCGACAGAAGGGACCATGAGTACGCGGTGTAGAACTAACTACATCTATCGGCCGTTCGCTATTCCATGCCGGACTGAAAATGTCACAGGCACGAAGCGTTCTACATGCAGACACCATTGAAAGCTGTCGACCTTTATCGCGATCGGCGAAAAACAATATTTTGCAAACACGGAATTCCAGGAAACAACTACTCTGCGGGCTAATGCCCCGACCAGCATTGAATTACACCTGGAAAACTTATAGCAACAGCTAGAGTCATTCGTCAGACGCCCACCAGACATATACCGGTTTCGAGCTTATTAGCTCTCATCAGTATGCCATAGGTGAGGTATCTGACGAATAATCCTAGCTGCTTTCGTCTGTCTAACCCGACAGACCTGGTTGGTTGGTTGTTTCCTGGAATTCCGTGTTTGCAAAATATCGTTTCTCGCCGATCGCGATAAAGGTCGACAGCTTTCAATGGTGTCTACTGCATGTAGAACGCTTCGTGCCTGTGACATTTTCAGTCCGGCATGGAGTAGCGAACGGCCGATAGATGTAGTTAGTTCTACACCGCGTAACCATTAAATTTGTAAATGATACTGCAGGAAACAATTACTCCGCGGACTAATGCCCCGACCGGCATTGAATTACTCCTGCAGTATCTGTGTGAACAGACAAGAACCCTTGACGGACACACCACCAGACATAGACCGGCTTCGGGCTTGTTAGCCCTCATCAGTAGGTGAAATATTGAATTGTAACAACTGAAGGAATATACTGCTGAATAGAGTGTTACTATACATATGGATGAAAAGAAAATTTTCGTGTAAGAAAAAAAAAACATTTTTTAAAATAATAATTATTGTCTAGGTGAACACTTTCACATATTTAGGTCGAGTTATCAATCAATTCTCTACCTTTGGCATCATAAATTTTATCAGTACTGAAAGGAATATCCTATGTCCTCGTAAAACTCGAGTCTTTCACGTAAAATATGTTTATTGCCACATTTAAACGTAGCCTTGTATTCACTTTCGCTGGTAGATCACTTAATAAAAAGTTTTACACTTGTAGCACGCAAACAAGGTGGGCAATAAAAATTAGTAGCCTCCCGAGGACATAGTTATCTCGTACAGTCCTCTAGGAGTACAAATATCCTTTTCTAGAAACAATTAAATCAACTTTAATTAATATAACATACATACATCTTCATTTTTTACTTAAAAACACAGCAGTTGTTCTACTTTCCAATATTCTCTATAAACATCAGGGGCGCAAAAATACAAGGGCGTACTCTATGGTTAGAATTAGGATAATTTTGTTAAATAAGCATAGAATCCAATGGATATAAGATTTCCAATGCTTCAATTTAAAATTCATAACTTCTGAACGCCTTGAAATATTTTTAGCAAACTTGGCATAATTTTTTAGTATGTTGGTAGGTATAAAATTTTCAATTTACGCCAGCGCCAGCATTACCAGCGGCATACATCTACTAAGAAAACCAAATTTATTTCTAAACGACTAGAGATACAAAAAAAAATGTGCAGAGAGAAATAATGATGAGAATGCAATGGAGAATATGAAAACCAATGATTATACAAAGTGATATACTTTATACTTATACTTATACTTCAAAGTGTGCCAAATTTGAAAAAAATCGTTGCAGTAATAAAAAAATTTATTGACAAAAAACTAATTTTAAAAATGTACTATTGACTTGGCACATTATTATATTACCTTCTAAATTTTCCGCGCGTACATTAAAGGACATTGTGCTTTTTCAAATAAACACCAAAACAGTTTTAAGTGGCGTTTCATTAAAATTCTGTTGTATTTAATTACCTTTATTAGAGCTAAACGAAAAATAATTAAATTATTTCCATACCTCTGAGCATTTTCGACCATACGCTTCAACGTTTAAGTGCTGCCTGTTGTGTGTCACACGTGAGCTTATTTATATCAGATAAGCCTCATAATATCCTATTTTATAGCATCAAATTCATAACGCCTCCTTTGCATATTCTATTTGTTATCATAGTTGCAGAACTTTCAGTAAATCTTGCACATAATTTGAATTTTCCTGTTTAGTGACACATGGTGCGGTAAAGTCAAAGTTTGATTAAACAAACCACACGAATCCAGCTGGTAAGCGTTGATGCACACATCTGCAACCTCAACGTAGAATTGAAAATATCATACGTGGAAATTTTAAATGGAAAACTTAGTGTTTGTTTTACATCAACACATGTTTAGATATCAGTACATGCGAATGAAAAATATAATTTTAATTCACAGCAAAATTTGTGTCATGGAAACTGTTGTATTTTACATATTTACATATGCACTATTTTACAGCACACCTAAACCTTAAACACACTTGAAATGTTTCGTACCACTTTAATTTCAAGTGCACTACATTATCTACACAGGGTGTCTGTGAAAGGTTCGGAAATTTCGGAGCTGGAGATACTGGTGTCCAAAAACAGTCGATTGAGCCAAATATGCCCTATCCGAATGTTGCTGGTTTCAAAAATACAGGGCGTTCAATGCTAGAATTTTATTTTGAAATATCTCAATAACTTTGAAACCTGTCTGAGTATTAAAAAAAATAGCACAATTATGTTTTTTGGTACAGCAAATAAGAATTTTTAACTAATATTGACCTCACTAATAGAGGGCACCACTTATGGCACATCACATTTCTTTTAAATGGCAGAACTTTTTTGCAGCTTAGTGTATCCATCTGACTATAGAAACAATCGATTCTCCTACCTGTCGTATCTGAAATCGTTAGGAGTAACAGTTTTCGAAATAATCCTATTTGAAATATTCAGTACACCGATTGAAGACTGTTATCGTTTCGGGTAAAGTGCCTTTTCTACTGAAAATACAGCAAAATGTTACTTAAAAAAGTTGTTCAGAACGGTAAATTATGGAGGCATGCAAAATTTCAAAAAGGTCGGCCTGCTTTGATAAAATCTTTGTGCTTATTGAATCGCCAATGGCTGTATAGACAAGTCGACCATTACTGGATTGGGATAATGAGTTTACCATAACTATCTCTATGATGGGAATAAAATAAAGTAAATTTTGATAATTTTTATAAAATTAACAGAACTTTGCACGATTTGCTGCTACAATTGAAGGAGATAATACAAATGACAGAACTATTACAATATGTTATCTGAATAACAATACTATTACATGCTTTAGGTATTATTTCAATTAATATTGTAAATTTTTTTAATATTTCTATCGACAAACTAACGTAAAAAAAAATAATAGCCTCCTTTTCCCTACATAATTTTGTAATTGTTTCAATATTTCTATCATCTGTCGAATATTTAAACTGCAAATATTTATCATTTTTATTGAATTTTCGACAAAACCTCACTTCTATTGAAGTACCTATAGGTTTGTCCTAGCGTGAAAAATTAGATTGCAGGGTCTTTTGTTGACCACTTACGTGCTTCATTGGGCGCTCTTTTCAATATAGAAGGATTTACTATGGACCGCCTACTCTGTTTAATAGCTTTTCCACCGAGTGGAACAAGCATTACTGTTGACTCGAAAGCATTACGTTTGTGGATCTCACTTGACACTATTCAGATAAGTAATCACCCAGCTTAGTAACTTAATGAAACGAATCGGGACCCAGCGGCGAATTGCTGATAGCGACCTTATCATTTTGCCAAGGAGGGACGGAATTTGCTGCTTCTTCGCGAGTTCAGTTAAGCTTTTCTCCAATCAACGATAACTTGGAACAGAACAGATCATAAATAAGCTTATAAAAGCAGGACATAAACCGTTAACTTATAGATATTGATTTTTCAGCTCATTTTGCATACACCTTATTTTTTAATTTGTGGAGATTTTTTCCTATACCGGCGCATTCGCCAGAATATCGAAAAACTAATAATGAAATTACGAAATTATAAGTTTCTGGTATATTTAGATACCGAAATCTGAAGAAACACATAGAATCTGTAGAAACATTTAGAACAAAGTAAACAAATAATTATTGACGTTTTGTTTATCCATTGTTACTACAAATTTTTCTCAAATAACTTTCAAAAAAGCGTTTGCACTCCTTTCTTGGTTTTCTGACATCACATTTCAACAATAATTTTTTTCCACGGTCGGGAGTAGAAATCAGTTTCTATGACATCAAAATTAAAACAGAAGTAGTCGATTATTCCCTTGGGAGTATAATGCTTACATTATGGAGAACGTTTTTCATGCAAAAAAAAATAACATTGAAATTATTTATTGACATTTAAATTAAATGTTACATTTGTACAATTTTCAAAATTAATATTAGATGGAATATTACTTTCGCTTACATTTACAGTTTTTGTGATTGCGCTAATAGTGGTACCTACTAAAACCTGATTAGCAACTTTGGTCTTATTTTCAACGGAGTTCTCGACATAACCCTCAGCGACTGTCGTTGATTTCCAACCAGCATAACGCTTTATTGTCGTGATATCCACACCAGCATCTGCCAGTATAACATGCAGCATCAGGTAATTTTAAATACGAAGCTACTACACTCGGAATTTCTCCCATGGTATTCTTGGCAACTGGCTGCGAACTACATTTTCCTGCTTTGTAGTACAAAAAAAGGCGCTTATTCTTGACGTGGGGAGCACGAAGGGACAGGTATTTTCGAAACAATTCAAGCATATTTCCCACATCGGTAACCAGAAAGGTTCGTGGAATCTTTGTCTTAGTGTTTGGAATTTTTACAATCAAGGAAGAGCCTACATCCTCAATATTGTCACGGAATTTGCCCCACTCACTCCCAAACCGACGACTGTGGCACCGCGAATTGCCTAAGATTGCCCCGATCGCCCCTACACGATTCTGTTAAACAAACAGAATGCCGCTGATCGAGATGGGCCTGGAAAAATCGAGATTCGTCGAGAAGCATTCCAGTCGTACTAGAAAATGGATCTAGAGATACTGGAATATACCTGGAACATTCGTTGGGTCTATAAAAGAAGAATAAACGGCCGAGTTAGTTAGTCTTGTATAAGTCTTGTATTAAAGTCTGAATTAAAGTGTTTAGTTGGAGATATCAAAGTGATTTAGATAGCGATTAATTAAATAAGTGTTTAGTTGACCTGTAATTAGTAGTGTTCAGTAGTTAATAAAGAAGTAATTAATTAACGGATTGTTTTTGTGTCAGTAAGAGAAAAGACGGATTGGGAAATCCGTGACAATTTGGTGTCGGAAGTGGATTTAACTGGAAGTTTGAGAAGCTTTCTGGAACCCTGTGCGTGAGTGGATTTAGTTGGAAGTTTTAAAGAGCTTTCTGGAACCCTGTCCACAAAGTGGGATTTGAGTGGAAGTTTGAAGAACTTTCTGGAACCCTGTGCGTGAGTGGGTTTAAGTGGAAGTTGGAGGAACTTTCTAGAACTTTGTACGGGAGTGCGACAAAGACCCAAGTGTGGCATATCACCGCACTCGTTGTGACTTAAGGAAGTGAACGGTGGTATTTGCGAAGGACAATCTCGAACATTCTAGAACTTTGTACCGGAGTGAGACAAAGACCCAAGTGTGACATATCACTGCACTCGTCGTGACTCAAGGAAGTGAACGGTGGTATTCGCGAAGGACAATCTCGAACATTCTAGAACTTTGTACAGGAGTGAGACAAATACCCAAGTGTGATATATCACCGCACTCGTCGTGACTCAAGGAAGTGAACGGTGGTATTCGCGAAGGACAATCTCGAACATTCTAGAACTTTGTACGGGAGTGAGACAAATACCCAAGTGTGATATATCACCGCACTCGTCTTGACTTAAGGAAGTGAACGGTGTTATTCGCGAAGGACAATCTCGAACATTCTAGAACTTTGTACGGGAGTGCGACAAAGACCCAAGTGTGACATATCACTGCACTCGTCGTGACTCAAGGAAGTGAACGGTGGTATTCGCGAAGGACAATCTCGAACATTCTAGAACTTTGTACAGGAGTGAGACAAATACCCAAGTGTGATATATCACCGCACTCGTCGTGACTCAAGGAAGTGAACGGTGGTATTTGCGAAGGACAATCTCGAACATTCTAGAACTTTGTACGGGAGTGCGACAAAGACCCAAGTGTGACATATCACTGCACTCGTCGTGACTCAAGGAAGTGAACGGTGGTATTTGCGAAGTACATTCTCGAACATTCTAGAACTTTGTACGGGAGTAAGACAAAGACCCAAGTGTGACATATCGCCGCACTCGTCGTGACTTAAGGAAGTGAACGGTACTATTTGCGAAGGACATTCTCGAACATTCTAGAACTTTATACCGAAGTGAGACAAAGACCCAAGTGCGACATATCACTGCACTCGTCGTGACTTAAGGAAGTGAACGGTGTTATTCGCGAAGGACAATCTCGAACATTCTAGAACTTTATACCAAAGTGAGACAAAGACCCAAGTGTGGCATATCACTGCACTCGTTTCATTGTAAGGAAGGCAACGGTGATATCTAGAAATACATTCGTGGACATTCTAGAACTTTCCAAATAGAGTGCATGCCTGTAACTAGAAGCCAAGTCAATATGGATGCACAACTGGCAAAACTATTAGAAATGATGCAGACAATGCAAAAGAAATTAGAAGAGCAGGGACATAAAATGGAAGACCAGGCGAAGACGATGCAAGAGAAATTAGAAGAGCAGGGACATAAAATGGAAGACCAGGCGAAGACAATGCAAGAGAAATTAGAAGAGCAGGGACATAAAATGGAAGACCAGGCGAAGACGATGCAAGAAATTAGAAGAGCAGGGACATAAAATGGAAGACCAGGCGAAGACGATGCAAGAGAAATTAGAAGAACAGGGACAAACAATGCAAATTTGAAGAACAAGGGCATAAAATTGAAGATCAGTCCCAAACAATGCAGCAGAAATTAGAAGAACAAGGCTACAAAATGAAAGATCAGATACAGGCAATACAACAGGAAATGAGGATCAGACGAAAGAAATGCAGACAAAGTTGGAAAAATTGGAGAATACACTAGAAGAAAAACTAGAGGAGCAGTCACATAAAGTGACACAAGTAGAAGAAAAACTAGAGGAGCAGTTACATAAAGTGACAGAAGTAGAAGAGAAACTGTTAGCACAAAAAATGGAAATGGATAAAGAAATAAACCAGGTTAGAGAAGAGCTTCGACATAAATTAGACAAGATAGCAAAGGAGGGCGTAATCAAATCAGAAGGACCTGTTATCCGAACGCAGAAAACGAAGCCTCCTGAATTCGACGGCAAGGTCTCTTGGAATGTCTATCTGCGTCAGTTTGAAGCAGCAGCTGCAGCAAACGAATGGTCTGATTGTGAAAAGGCTACTGCTTTAATAGTTGCTCTACGAGGGAAGCTCTTGACGTCTTACAAGGAGTTCCTGCTGGGCAGCAGAGTAACTATGACCTTCTGAAACAGCATATGGAAATGAGATATGGTGATAAGCACCTGCAGCAAGTGTATCAGGCACAATTAAAGAATCGTCACCAACAGAGTGGTGAGAATTTACAACATTTTGAGACCGACGTTGCCCGACTGGTTCGATTGGCATATCCAACAGCCCCGTCCGAATTTGTAGATCAGCTCTCCATCCAAGTCTTTATCGACGGCCTAAGAGATTGCGAAACACAGCAGGCACTACGGCTCGCTAGACCTAAAACGTTGAATGACGCTCTTTCGCATGCACTGGAATTTGAGGCAGCAAAGATGGCATCCGGTAGACATGTTAAAGTTCGGGCCATCAGTGATAACAGCAATAATATGGGAAATGGAGACATAATCAAAACGTTGAAGGAGGTCATTGAGAAACTCAGTCCAACTACCAATCCGACGAGAGAACAACCTGATAGTCGAAAGGATCGCCTTCTTAAATGCTGGAACTGTGGACAGACAGGACATCTAAAGAGACAGTGTAGGGCCCCAGTCGCGGATCAGCCAAAGCGCGACTCCCAAACGGCACCTGCACAGGAAAACTAGGGTCAGCCGGCTTGACGGGGCAAAAGCCGGCTGCGTCCTTCTACCATGCCCCACGAGAAGAAATTACGTTGTCACGTCTCCAGGACTCTGACTCCTTGCTAGTAGAGGGCATTATTTTTGGTCGTATGTTCCTATGGTAATCGACACTGGAGCAGCAAGAACTATTGTACGACCGGATATTATTGGCGATTGGCGTATTAAGAACCCTGCCAAACGTTATGTCCTTACAACAGCCAATGGACAACAACTGCCAGTCAAGGGGAATGCGAGCTTGAAGTAGAATTAGAGACGTCAAGTTCAAACACAGAGCCCTGGTAGCAGATATATCGGACAATGTCATACTCGGACTAGACTTACTACGAGCAAAGGGGGTAAACTTAGATTTGAATGCTGGTACGCTACGGATAATGGGTGAGGAAGTAGTGCTAACGACCACCACTGAGAATAACGCTGTAAGGAGACTCGTTGTTAAAGAAGATGTGGTACTACCTGGTCAGACCGAAACATTGGTTGCCACTGTAATGGATGGGGAAATGTCTTGCAGTGTAGGAGTGGTGGAACCCAGTAATCCGGATTTGTTCAATAAATCTATAGTCACCGGCCGCACACTGATTAAACCAGAGAAAACGACAATAGTACGGGTAGTTAACCTGAAAACCTTTCCACAGAAAATTACAAAGGGAACTGAAGTAGGAGTCTGTGAACCTGTTACCATGGTCAGAACACTCAAAGAAAACAACGAAATGGAGAAGAAACCAAATAAGACCAGCCTACCGGAATGTCTAAGGGACATCGTGGATAGGGCCAAGCAGAGATTAAAAGAGACGGAGGTGGAACAACTGGAAGAGCTGCTACGTGAAAATGAAGATGTGTTTGCACTTAAACCGGGCGACTTTGGGAGAACCAATGTTGTGAAGCATCGAATCGATACTGGTTCATCATCTCCTATAAAGCAGCCACCACGAGGACTTCCACTAGCCAAGCGAGAAGAAGTTAACAAGATGTTAATCGAGATGCAAAATCAAGGCACCATAGAGCCATCTCAGAGTCCTTGGGCTTCTCCTGTAGTTCTGGTCAAGAAGAAAGACGGCTCCACCCGATTTTGTGTGGACTACAGAAAATTAAATGACGTCACCAAGAAAGACAGTTACCCATTACCGAGGATTGACGATACTCTGGACACCTTGGCTGGTGCGCAATGGTTTTCCACTTTGGATTTAAAGAGTGGATATTGGCAAGTCGAGGTCAGCCCAGAAGACAAGGAAAAGACAGCATTCACTACCGGAAATGGATTGTGGCAGTTCAATGTAATGCCATTTGGTCTATGTAATGCCCCTGCCACTTTTGAACGACTGATGGAAACTGTACTTCATGGCCTGCATTGGGAGACCTGCTTGATTTACTTGGACGACGTGGTGGTGCTGGGACGCTCTTTCCAGGAGCACCTGAAGAACGTGTCCGAAGTGTTCAAGAAGTTGAAAGCAGCGAACCTGAAGTTGAACCCGAAGAAGTGCAGTCTGTTCCAAAAGGAGGTCAGATACTTAGGCCACATTATTACTCCAAACGGTGTGAAGACAGAGTGCATAAAGAACTGGCCGGTTCCTAAAGACAAACATCAAGTTCGAAGTTTTCTTGGCCTATGCACATACTATCGACGATTCGTCCAAGGATTCTCGGACATTGCCAAGCCTCTTCATAAACTCACAGAAGACAACATCCCGTTCGAATGGACGACGAAATGCCAGCAAGCCTTTGAGACGCTGAAAGAGGCCCTCTGCACTACCCCGATTTTGACATACCCAATACCTGGACAACCATTTATAGTGGACACGGACGCAAGCAACATTGGAATTGGCGGAGTTCTTTCCCAAATACAAGATGGCCAAGAGCGAGTAGTGGGCTACTTCAGCAAAGTCCTGTCAAAAGCCGAAAAGAACTATTGTGTGACTCGGAAAGAATTACTTGCCATCGTCAAGAGCCTAGAACACTTTCATAAATACCTCTATGGCCAAGAATTCCTTCTAAGAACGGACCACGCTTCCCTTAAATGGCTGTTGCAGTTTAAGAACCCGGAAGGACAGATGGCCAGGTGGCTGGAACGGCTGCAAGAATATCACTTTGTTGTTGAACATCGAGCCGGCAGGAAACATGGAAATGCAGATGCCCTTTCTAGGAGACCCTGTCCTGTCAACTGCAAGCACTGTAGTAGTCTTGAAAGGAAAGAGGACATCTCATCAGTTCCTTGCAAGGTGGTAGCAGCCCAACCTGAAGACAGATGGAGTTCAGCGGCGATTCGGGAAGACCAGCAAGCTGACTGTGACATCAAGCCCTTACTAGACTGGAAAGAAGCCAACAACCGACCCTCATGGGCTGAAGTCAGCAGTAAAAGCCCAACATTAAAGAGCTATTGGGCTCAATGGAATTCCTTGGTGTTGGAAGACGGTGTCCTAAAAAGAGCATGGGAGAACAATGACGGAACGGAGGTCAAGAAACAAGTACTACTCCCGAGGTCCCGGGTCAAGGAAGTGCTGCAGGAAGTACATGGAGGTACTGGTGGTGGACATTTCGGTATCAATAGGACTCTACAGAAGATTAGGGAGCGTTTCTACTGGTTGAGCTGTAGGACGGATGTAGAAGATTGGTGCCGAAAATGTGACATATGTGCAGCCAGCAAGGGACCGAAGACCCGTTCCAGAGGCAAAATGCGCCAGTACATCGTAGGTGCACCGTTCGAGAGAATTGCCATTGATATCGCTGGCCCATTTCCGAAAACTCAAAATGGAAACCGATATCTGTTAGTCGCCATGGACTACTTTAGTAAATGGCCGGAAGTATACCCTCTTCCCAATCAAGAGACCACAACCGTAGCAGAAGCGCTAGTCAACAACCTGTTCTGCAGATTTGGTGTGCCCATGGAACTGCATTCAGATCAGGGCAGAAATTTCGAATCAGGTGTGTTCCGAAAGGTCTGCGAGCTTATGGGAATCCGGAAAACCAGGACCACCCACTGCATCCCCAGTCAGATGGTATGGTGGAACGCTTCAACGCCACACTAGAAACCAATCTGAGGATGTTTGTGAACGAGAACCAAACAGACTGGGACAAGCTCATTCCACTCTTCCTGTTAGCTTACCGCTCAGCTGTCCATGAAACTACTGGGAAGACTCCGCAAGGATCATCTTTGGAAGAGAGCTTCGCCTTCCAGCAGATTTGGTATTTGGTCGTCCTGCGGAACAGCCCACAGAGCCAGACACTTACACCCATGAGCTAGAACGAAGACTAGCAGCCGTACACGATCAAGTCAGATCTCGAATGCGACTAGAGAGCGATCGCATGAAGACTCGATACGACGTCCGGGCCAATACAGTCGGATTCCAACAAGGTGACCTGGTGTGGCTGTACAACCCCACGCGGAAGAAAGGAAGATCGCCTAAATTACAGAACCGTTGGGAGGGCCCCTACACCGTCATTAAAAGAATCAATGATGTCGTCTACCGGATACAGAGGACTCCCAGGAGTAAGATGAAGGTCGTCCATCTGGAGCGTCTGTCCCCGTATAGAGGTGTATACGAACGGGACGATAGGTCCGAATGAGGGGGCAGTGTCACGGAATTTGCCCCACTCACTCCCAAACCGACGACTGTGGCACCGCGAATTGCCTAAGATTGCCCCGATCGCCCCTACACGATTCTGTTAAACAAACAGAATGCCGCTGATCGAGATGGGCCTGGAAAAATCGAGAATCGTCGAGAAGCATTCCAGTCGTACTAGAAAATGGATCTAGAGATACTGGAATATACCTGGAACATTCGTTGGGTCTATAAAAGAAGAATAAACGGCCGAGTTAGTTAGTCTTGTATAAGTCTTGTATTAAAGTCTGAATTAAAGTGTTTAGTTGGAGATATCAAAGTAATTTAGATAGCGATTAATTAAATAAGTGTTTAGTTGACCTGTAATTAGTAGTGTTCAGTAGTTAATAAAGAAGTAATTAATTAACGGATTGTTTTTTTGTGTCAGTAAGAGAAAAGACGGATTGGGAAATCCGTGACAATATCATCTACAGTTAAATTGACTAGTTCATCAGTTCGACAAGCTCCGGCAATCCCCAGAATTAATCCAACCTATAAAGAATCAAAATACTTAATAATTGAAATACCTAACAACAAAAGTAATCTTACCTTAATCATTAAGAATTCTTTGTCATCTGCACTTGATAGGAAACGGTCGATTTCACCCTTTGTCAATATTTTCGATTTTTTCGCTTGATATCCGACACCGGTTCTTTTCAAAAATGCGATCAGCTTGAGGAATTTGCTTATATCTATGTTGTCGTAAATTATCAAGCATGACTTAACCATAGAATATTGCGCCCATAATGTGGAAGACTTGTAATTCTTTGCATTTTCACTGAAGTATGCCAACAAAACATTCTCGCTGTATACTTGAACATCTTTTTCGGCGCACCACTTTTTGAACCGATTGTAGGCTATATCGTATAAAGATCTTGACTTCGTAGGCAGCAAATTGCTTATTGCAATATTTGCACTATTAATTAATTTTACAATTCTTTTTATTTGTTTATTTTGTAGTTATGACAATAACTCAACGACTACTAAATAAATGCTCAAATCCGAATACAATAATTCTGGTGCTACTTACTTCATAATGACAAAATATGTGTTTTTAAGTTAATGAGACCGTGGAAAAAATAGTATCCATTCGGGAGAGATGCTATTTTGTCCTCGGTGCATTGTAGCCCTCGGGCTTCAAATTGCACCTCTGCCAAAATAACGTATTTCTCTCCCTTATAGCATAATGTACTATTACATACCTATAAAAATAAAAGTAAAGAATTTTATATCTAGTACTAAGTACCTAAGTTTGTTATAAATATATATACAGGGCGGCCAAATGAAAACGAAACAGAGCCATTTTCAAGAACTGAGTCAAGATTGTAGAAAAACGCTCAAACCCGTCGATTTTAGATTAAAGGGGGACATGCATATATTTTTGACTCCACCACTTTCACCCCCAAGCAAAGGTAAGCATCACTCCAAAATATTGAAATGGCAATGGGGTTTGAGTAATATTTATTTCGAAAGCTCTTACAATTCTCTTTAGAACAGACTTTAAATTTTATAATTCCTCCCTAATACTTTGAAAAAAATTTACATTTTAAAATTTAAATTGGGTTTAATTGCTTACTTACTACTTAGTTGATTAAATGTTCGAACTGATGACCGCCCGCTTCCAAGACAAGAATAAAGATTTTATTCCAAACGTTCGCGCACATTCTGAAGCATTTCCGGAGTGATTCGACGGCATTCGTCGACGATTCTTTGACGCAAATCTTGGCTGCGTTTTATAGATGTTACTTTTTCGGTATCCCCACAAAAAAATCAAGGAGAGATAAATCCGGTGATCCTGGAGGCCACTCAATGCTGCCTCTTCTCCCAATCCAATTCCGTGGAAAACGTTGGTCCAAATACTGACGCACAATAAACGCATAATGTTGAGGGGCACCGTCCTGTTGAAAAATCAAGTGATCTTCATCATACTCTGGAAAATTTTCAATAATATCAGTGAAGGCAGGGTCAATAGCGTCTTCCAGTAATCTCCAATATATTTGGCCAGTCAAATTATCAGGTAGAAAAGAGGACCCACCAGTGCTATCATTGCTTTAAGTGGTTATTTATACACCCGCTACCTACACGCGTCCTCGTGTCATAGTAACCGTGATTAATAAAACTGACGAACTGCAACGGAATTTCACAGATTTTGCGACAATTCTTGCTTGAGTATTGTACGAAATCATTATTTGGACAGGGGATGGAAACAAACAAAAAAAATATACAGAGTGTCCCCATTGTTTCGTTCTTTATCTAGGTAAAAGGGTACGAAAAAGTAATAAGTTTTTCTTACCGTTTAACTTTATAAATGTGCACCTAGTGTAACATTTTAAGTATCTATCTAGGGAAAGCTGGCCAATGCAGCTATTAAATCACATGGTTAAAGTATTGTGACCCTTCTAGACAATAAATCAGGATAGCGCCATGCATATACGTAACATGCCACAATTCTAACATGGTTCTGAAGTATTAACAGCCCATAAATTATTTTGAAGCGAAGCGAATAATTATTCTTCTGTCACCTACAGAGCTTTCAAACACAATATTTTATATAACTGATTTAGACTTTGAAAATATAATCGTCAGTTCATTATGTTTCTATTAAATGACTGTACCAGACTTGAAGGTTATTACCGCACTACTGGAGTAATGTGACATATTACCACACTAGTGAAATATTAAAAAGAGATCACTGCTTAATAGTTATTTTTATTAAGAAAATTTAACAGTTAATAAGATAATTTAACTGAAATTGAATTATTTGTTATAAATATTAACAACATAACTTTGGCAATTGGTAAGATTTTGCCGCATACAGATTGTAGACCCCAGCATATAATAGAACTGCAGTTGCAGTAGCTTTTTCAATTTCACGAGGCAAGTTTTCTGTTTCTGAATCAGTATTTCAATCAACACCACTATTTTCACAAGAAAATGTAAAAATGAAAACTTAATTTTGTTTATAACAAGTTTGACAGGTTACCATAACAATACATGTGCTTCTTGATTTTGAATCGAAACCTACAAACTGGATCTGATTTTGGATTTTTGATTTTTCTCAATTTAAGGTAGTAGATATTTTTTGCACTTCAAAATAAAATTTTATATAGTACGCGTGGGATAACGGCATTTTTTATTACATTCGTAAAATTGTCAAATATCTCACTCATGTATAATAATGCCTATATCCCACTTGTACTATAAATAGCTATTACCTTTTCTTCAATTAAGTTTTATGTGTGAAAAGGGCTAGAATACCAATTTAGGTCATAAAATAATATAGATGTCTCTAAAATATTGTTTAGAATATATTTTGTATATATATTTAACCATAGAAGAATTTATTACACTAATTTAGTGACTGTTCGGAACAGTATTTTAATATATGTTTATTAAAAGTTTAGCTGTTAAACTCACACTTAAACTAAACACTCGACCTGCTGTCAGACGAAAGCGTGTGGGACATTTAACCATCATTTTTCATCATAATGGTATCGATCGAACAAATAAAAAAAGTATACAACACTATCATTTAGATATTTCGTACTATTTCAATCAAAAAGTAATATACCTTTATTGAAAGACTACTTAGTAATTTAATGAATACAATGTCACTGAACTCGAAAATTTTAAAGCGATAATTATGTATGCCTTTTATGTACTCTTGTTTGATACTATTTATAAAATATTACTTTCCGGTTTCATTCTAAAGCGTCAAACATCAAAGTCAATTAAGAATCGATAATATTTGTTCATAGATGGAAGCTTTTCTTTGGTTTAATTCGATAAGTCCCTTCCGAACTCGTATTTCAGGACCTTTATAAAACTCATACAAAAGTTATTAACGGATAAATTCGCAGAAATTTTAATGGAACATTGAATGTCAAATTATACTTTCCGATTTGTCGTTAATTAAGACTGAGTAACATAATTAAGGGTCGTTAATTATAAATGCCGATCTGTTTTAATTTTAGGGTATACGAAATTTATTGGCTCAAATACGATCAAATATTAGAACGAACCTTACTACATTAACTACTGTAAAGTATATGTTTTGATTTATTAAATTAATTTACGCTTAAGTGACATATTTTTTTAAATTTTAAGTGAAAAATTTTTCACATTTGTGTTTTTAAATTTTAAGTGTAGTCCAACAATAAAGCAAATAGTAACGTTCAAAACGGAGTAGGTAAAATCTATTATTTTTTTTAAATACTCACATCGCCGTATTTTTTCTAGTTACGTATGTTTCATTGTTTTGTTTTTTATTTTTATTTTTTATAGCAGGAGAAACGCTTGCAGCAGACACTGCACCTTTCCACAGCATCATTCACCGAGATATTCGCGTTCGATTCTCCAACTCCCTTTGCACATTATTTCTCTATTAAATTTCATCGTTTACGACTACATTGTTGTTGATAGATTGATTATTAATTTAAAATATTTATAAATAAAATATGGTGTTACCCTGTCCTACTTCATATTGTGTACATTATTACAAATTAAAATATTTATTAAATAATATTTATTTAGTGCTTTGCAAATGTTTGTTGGTAGACATTCTTAACTCTCAAAACTTTGAAAGTTATTTTTATTAAATCCTGCTCCGTCTGAGCGAAAATCGATTGAGTAAACCATAAAAAACCCCGTAGTCTCCACACAAGAGTAAAGAGAGTATTAGGGAGGAAAGATATACAAAGCAGAAATTTCCGTATTCCGTATTCAGATACAGCATATGATGCCTCTTTTCTTAAAGTAGCGTAGCGAGCAAGCTCTAAAGGAGTACTGTCAGTTGAATTTCAGAAAAAATTAAATTATATATCCACGACATCGATTCGATAGAGCGGATTATGTCACTGTCGTACAAGTCTGAAGTCTCTGAACATATTCGAAAGTAAGGAGTAAACAACGTTTTGTCAAATTTAAAAATTAGATTAAAGAGACAATCAAATGCAATTTTCAATTTTCACTTCATGGCTACTATTACCCGTTATAGTAATCATTCAAACACATGATATCTACCATAAGACGAAGTGACTTAGGACCTGTTGCTCTTATTACAATAATTATCAAGTTTATTGCAGCATATGTGGACAAGATTTCTATGTCTAAATATTCAAATTAGTTTGTTCCGCTCCGAAAAATCGAATTATGCAAAACCAACTGTAAAAAACACGCGTATGAGAGGATACAGAGAATGTTTAATTCCAAACATTTCTACTGGAAATAATTAAAATTTCGTTTCACATGTTTCGAAATTAAATTCTATAATGGCATGTTACTAGAGGAAAATTTAGCAGCTCATAAATAATTTATGTTATACATCGTTTAATAAATATTTAACAGCACATACAGGGTGTTTCAATGTTAACGGGCAGTTCGAAAATAATTTAAGAATACACTTCTGCGCGGCGCTGGAAACAGATCCACTGCATTTGCCGCCGGTAAAAGTTGAAAATACTTCAATAATTTTTTACTTGAAAACTAAAATGGGTTTACAAAAAAAATTAGGATATTGACTCCATTTTTTTAAAATAAGTTTTATATCACCCTGTATTAACAGGATTTTATCTATCAACAAAGCACTATTGATGATTCTGACTAATACTTTTTTACCTATTTGCGATTTTGTCACTAATAGCAAATTTGAATAAATGTTAAATTTAAAAAAAATACCGCTGCATCTCGGCTGTTTCTACATTTTGTTATCAGAATTGCTTGAGATCCACCTGAATGTTTCCGTTGTTACGTTATGAGGAGGTAATTTTAATCTGGTCATTTCCAATGATTTAGTAACCCCAATATTACCCTAACTTTGTTATTGTAGGCCAGTGCTTAATGATCAATTCTGTGGCATCACAATTGGACTCAGATAGTAGTTATTAAGCAAATTGAGGCGAAATTCGATAAATAGCTTCAGGATTATTGCTATGCCTCCCTCCGAGTGTGTCCTGTTGGAACCAGGAATAGACATTCCACATCTATCCAGCTTCCTGGTTCACTGGGACTGACATCAATTTAATTATTATACGAGGCATATACGACACACGAAGCGAAAAACTCTTATTTTATTTAGTCTTTTCATTCTTTTTTTCTAAGGGTATACATACAGGGTGTCTACTTTTATTTGTGTACAAATCCGTAAAATCTTTATTCTTCAAGGTAATTAAAAAAAAATTTCAATTTTAAATGACATTGAAAACCTTTTCCTCTGACCCTACCACGGCATTTAAGATGGCGATCCAAGACCTGCTGTTTTTTTATACCCCCGAAATTCAATAAAAACGTTTAGCGATTTGTTTATTTAAAATCTGATAAGGTGGAGTTAATCAGGTCATCTCAGAACCCGCATGTGTATAATTTGAACAAAAACTATACACTGTTATACGTTCCCAAAGTTTTATTTTTATACAAATTTGTAAAAAGTTTATTTTCCAAAATAACGCAACAAATATTTTTATGTTTTAAATGACATCGAAAACCGCTCCTTCTAATTCTATCACGGCGTTTAAGATAGCGGTGCAAGACTTGCTATGCTATTTTTATACCCTAGGAATTAAAAAACTGTTCAGCGATTTTTTTATTTACAATCTGATAAGGTGGTGTTACTCAGGTCCCACAATACCCCTATGTATGAAATTTGAATAAAAGCTATACAGAGTGTTTTACTCTACATCTTCTCAAAATGTTACGTGTGTACAAATTCGTAAATCTTTATTCTTCAAGATAATCCAACATTTTTGTTGTTTTAAATGGTATCGAAAACCGCTTGTTCTGATCCGACTATGGCGATCCTAGGCGTGGTATAATTTCTTATACCCCCGAAATTTAATATAAACGTTTAGCGAATTTACAATTTGATAAGGTGGTTAATCACAATCCCCTTCAAAACAAAATACTGAATTTGAAAGGCACTAGACGAATCAAGTGTGAGCCATGGAATTATGTCAACAGATTTTCGATGCCATTTAAAACATAAAAATATTTTAGAAAATAAGATTTTTACAAATTTTTATAAAAATAAAACTTTGAGAACGTGTAGAGGAAAACACTCTGTATAGTTTTTGTTCAAATTTCACACATAGGAGTTTTGAACAGAATTCCCTAAACGTTTTTATTGCATTTCGAGGAAAAAAAATTCACAGCAGGTCTTGAATCGCCATCTTAAATGCCGTGGTAGGGTCAGAGAAAGCGGTTTTCGATTTCATTTAAAATAAAAAAAAATTGGTTATCTTGAAGAATAAAGTTTTTACGTATTTGTACACAAATAAAAGTAGACACCCTGTATATACTGGAAAGTTGATAAATTTAATGAGATATATTTAAAATCATAAAAAGTGTTAGATAGTACGGCAAATTTTGTTCTAATAATAATAATAATAATTGATGTTATTTCTGGGTCTGGTGATAGGTCAATTTCAGGTAGAAAAACCAATTTTTTACATATTGCCTACGTTTCGGCTTATGTTTAAGCCATCTTCAGGGCTCTAGAAATGTAAATGCGTTACAAAAATAAAATAACATTACAATAAATTAAACCAAAGCACATTGAAAATTACACATTAAAATACAATTTTTAACTTAATATTAAAGTAAGCTAAGCACTTAGTAATATTTATTTTATTCTATTTATTTTAAAAAGAAAGGGGACAATATAGGCAAACATAAGTTAAGTTAAAAACAAATTAAAATTAAAACTTTTATAAATTACCTGTAGTTTAGTTTTTCTTTGTCCAATTTAATATAAAAATTAATTGTTTCTTACAAGTGTCTCTTATAAGTGAAAAGTAATGACAATATGTACCCATATATAGAAATATAATTATTATTATCAATGGGAAACAAACTATAGGAATAGAGAACTTCAATTAAAATGATGTATCGACTAGATACTGTGCAGAGGCGTTGTAATTTTTTCCTCTTTAAGTAAAAATGGAGAAAGAAAACACAAAGAATTGCTATGTTTTATATATACCGAGTGGTGTAAGTATTGCTTATTGTTTAATTTTATCGATTAAGTCTATTAAATTAAAATATGCCGTGTTTAAATTTTGAGTATCTTGTTTTTTGTTAACAGAATTTTTATGTTTCTTAATATTAATCATTTCCTGAAAAATTCTTTTTTTATAACATTTCTGTTTCCCAATAATTGTAGCTTCTTCGAAGTTAAATGTATGTAGATATGTTTGTGTATGTTCTGCAAGGGCAGTTTTGTTGCTGTTGGCCAATAAGGACATTGGTTTAACGCTTCGTACATGTTCAGAAATTCGTGTTTTTAGGTACCTTCCTGTTTGACCTATATAAACTTTGTTACAATCACGACAAGGTATTTTGTATATAACATTGCTCAACAGTTCTTTAGGGGTATCATCTTTTTGTTTTGTTGAAAGTTGTTTTAAAGTATTCCCACTACTAAAAGCTATATCTAAATTATCATTTTTTAAAATATTTCTTACCTGTTCTGAAAGACATTCAATATATGGAATTTTAAAATATTTTTTGTTATTATCTTCAGTAGTTATATTACGAACCGGTTTATTGAAGTTTTGAGTATTCTAGAGCCCTGAAGATGGCTTAAATATAAGCCGAAACGTAGGCAATATGTAAAAAATTGGTTTTTCTACCTGAAATTGACCTATCACCAGACCCAGAAATAACATCAATAATTAATGAAAGGTCACTAGATACAACATAAAAAATAATAATAATAATAATAATAATAATAATAATAATAATAATAATTTACAAAGTACAAGTATCAATCATAATAATACAATCACAAACATAAAAATATATGAACATATACATACACATATATACAAACAAACATAATATACTCACATATAAATATAATAAATAAATAATATTTATTGATCCTTTAACACAAATAGATGTATAGGACATGTCAACATATTACATCGTATATGGAAAATAAACTATTATTATTATATAAAAGTTATTATACTTTACACAATTAGTATGAAGCACAAAGAAACAAATAAGTAAGTGTAAGAAATATAATGAACATAAACAAAGAAAATGTTGGTTTGACAATTTTTTAAAGTATTCTCCAACTAAGCCTCGCGTAATTATATTTTTTGTTGTGTTTAATTTAGATGTAAATTGCGTGCCACATTATGCCACTTTTTTCACGTTTTCGTTCATTTTCTTTAGAGAATATAAATGGATAAGATGGAGCCGAAAGAATATTTTATGAATGTTGCGATCATTTTGGATGACGGTCCCACAGTTTCTTTAGATTTATCTCTTAATATTACTGCGGAACAATATAAGGAATGATAAAGTAGCCTACTCATGAGTGACATCTTAATAAATTTATATGATACGAAATTCCATGCGACGAGAAAGAATAGGAGGATAGGAGAACATCACTCTCAGTTTTCGGGAGAATTATGAATTAGAATACAATTTAAATTTTGTCGCCACAGTTTTTTACATTAATATTATTTATAGGAATGAGTCAGTTTTAAATGCCTCCCCTTTTAAAATAATTTAAATAGAACAAAAGGTGAAGTCCTAAATCAAATTTAAATAGACAAAATGTTGGTTCTACTAGTTTTTCTTTGAATACAAAATCTTTCTTTACTTCTTTACATTTCATTTCCCCTCGTTGCTATCTAAACTTTTACGTTAACTTACAATTTTCTTTGCAGATGGGAAACATACAACTATCCATAGCGGTTACCATAGCAGTCGTCTGCGTAATCGCAATTGTGATCGTGATATTCTTCACCCTCTTTCACTCTGTTAACTTTTTAAGTTGGGTACAAGCATGGATCTTCTCTAACAAGGAAGAAATGATAGGACTAACAAAGCTCAAAGGACACTACAATGCTAATGGGTATTTGGTAAGTTAACGTTTAATTTTTTATTCTCCTTACACTTGAACATAGTTAAATATACTTTAGAATAATGCCTATATCCCACTTGTACTATAAATAACTAAGTATTAATGTTTGAAGAAAAACTGCATTAGAGAACATGGCTTTCCATTGAAAGACTATAAATTGTGCATACCTACTTAGGTACTTAATAATCCAAGTCTTACTAGTTGACTCCTGAATTCGACAAAGAATCAATACCTAATCAAATTACTGAAAGACTGGTTACTTCATTGCATTCCCTTGTTAAACAATAAGTGAATTATAATTCAGCAAAGGAGAAGCTGCGGCTATGATACGAACACATTAAAGTTCGCTCCAAAGTTCGTTTTTATTGAGAATTAAGCTCGCCCATTGAAGGGCTCATTGTGCTTTATCGATATGCAGTCAATTACGTATGCATATTACCCCGTTAACTAAGTTACGCTTCATTTGGTTTCCGCCACTTAAATTTACTGCTTCTTGTGCTTTTGCTTTTGTCTTATCTATCTTATCTACGTATAATGCAATAAATCAGGGCAATGATTTGATTTTTACATTCACTAGCTATTGCATTGTCATTTAGTATTTAGAAAAATATTGAAAAGATCTCTAAAAGAAAAACTAATGAAACGGTTATTATAAATTTGTCCATTTAAATTTGATGTGATAAATACAAGTGCTATAGTAATTAGGTTGTTGTAAATTTTAATGTAATTACAAATTTTACTATATTTTGTAACAAATTTAATAATTTAAAATTTATGTATAGTGCATATTATTTATACAGGGTGTCTGGAAAAGTAGAGCCAAAAAAGTAAAAAAAAATATAAACATTAGGTAATAATCATATCAAAAGGGTCTTTAACTACATATCATAAGTTTAATCAAAATCGGTTATAAGTAAGGGTAGTTTTCTAACTTACCCTGAGCAGAAATTTTTCAATTTTTTTTTATTCCTTTGAGTTATCAAGCAAACTATATTATTTTTTTATGAATTAGACTTTTTTAAACAAATATCCTCTACTTTTTCGAATTCTGCGTAGTTTAGTCAGAAATAATAATGTCTTATGTATTATAATAATAATGTATGGTTCAGAACAGAAACATTTTTTTAACATTTTCGCATAGTAGGCATCTGTCATGATGACAGTTTCATAATAATGATTGTCACTTTCGCGTGCTTCATTAAAATTCTTGCGTTTCTTTATTTTCTTAATTGCGATCTTTGTGCTTGACTTTGAACCGTCATCTATGCTTTTACTAACCGTAAATATGCCGATATGCATTTTATTTATTGTTTCAATGCAATCCAATGGAAATCCATACAAGAACAATAGAATCAAGCCGCGTTTAAAATATTATTAACGTGCTCTGGATGTTTTTTCCTCAACAATTATGATAATTGTTGACATGTAGCTCTAAATTGAAATTCTTATTTACATCCGTTCCCAAAATCTCATCTCACGCGCGAATAATCTGCAATCTAGCCGTAAATATAATTTTATTCTTCCGCCATAAATTAAATGTTACGCAGGTGTGCCTAAAAAATAAATTCAATTAACGGGAGGCTGAAGTTATTCGATTTAATCCGAAAAGGGACACATGCTACGTGGTTCTGGAAGCAGCTGGTAATGGTAATGTGGGATTCAAATACCCTCCCTCATTTAATTGGAAATCCGGGAAGTTCATATTAAAATTAGAACAAGTTTGGTTCCTAAAGTTTAATAAAATTCCTGTTAACAGCCAATATACGCGTGATTAAACTTTTTGGATTATCTGTTGGAATAAAGGGTTTTATATGTGTCACGTGGGAAGAAAAATACTGTGGGTGTTCGTGTAATTAAATTTTATTTTATTGCTGTAATTCGATTACAGAATAAAATTTACAAAAAGAGGAATACAATAGAATATACAGATTCGGAAATTGCGGATCTTTACAGAGAAAGTAGAAATTGCCACTTTATCCCAGGGGAGGTACGAAGTATAAGTGACGCGGCGCCGTGCATTGGTCTAGCATTCCCTACTACTACGGTAATCGGTTCCGTATCGCCAACGCCAATTCGCCATTGCAAATCTAACTGTCCGGTCAACTGATGCCAGTGTTGTCAGGTCTCATGCTTTTGCATGAGATCTCATGCATTCCAAGGAAATCTCATGCCTTTTAATAGACACAAAAAGAAATAATAAAATTATTAAAATTACGCTTTGAAATCTACCAAAACAAAGACCTAACGAGAAATAAAGGCAAAATCGAGGGCAAAATTGAATAGATAGAGTAGCTACAATATTTGGGTACTTGAAATGTCCTTTATTGTAGACTGCTCTCTTAATAATTAGCAATGAATACATAAACGGGTATGATAGTCGACGGATATGCGGTTTGTGTCCTGTATTCACGCTGTATTGCAGTGATTCTTAACTCTATTCCGTAAGGGTACCTGCATTTTCTGGAAACAACAGATTTTACGACCCGTGAGTTACCCTGCGTCAGTCAACTGCGCCTCAACGTTCGCCCGGCCTAACAATAAAATACATTAGAAAGGTTACGTGGTGAATAACTTTTAAGTAATTATCTGTAAGTACCTACTTACAATGTAATATTATGATAAAATAGCATAACATAATGCTTTTTAATGAAATAAAAATGGCATTACAAAAGTAATTAAAAATTCAGCTGTGTCAAGAGGTGTTCTTTGATAAATTAAGCCATCTCATGCTTTTTTCTCCAAACCTCATGCCACACTGAATTTTTCCCACCTGGCAACACTGCCTTATGCGAAGAGTGGGAGCACGCTGTGGTGGAACTATGCGTGTAGCATGACACAAATACACGCAATCGGCAAAAAACGATTCACCAGCAAGATCCTCACTTTCCAAATCTGTATTATCAAATCATGCCAAGAAATAAACAGGAAATAAAATCTGAGAGCATGGAAAATATGTAAATAATCAAAAAATAAAGATATTATATAAATTTGTTTAGTTACCATGATAATTTTACATTCCCAAAGAAAATAAAATAAATTTAATAAATAGAAGTTGCATTGCCTTAATGTTTTCACATTTCTAATGAATATGTTGAAGCAAAACAATATGTGTATCTAAATTGAGCACCGAGTGAAGGAAAACCAGCATTGATAAAACGAAGAGGATTTAATTTTTATGATGAATACATCTTTTTACCGTAACCTACATCTCAAAGTAAATGGGTAGCCAGCTCTGAAGTTATTTCGGTATTTATAACAACGGCAGCGATGGCTAGACAACCGTGAATGGCTGGCTCTACCGGCTAGCAAAATCGATATGAGGTCATCAATGACGTACAAGTTCAAGCTTCTAGGGTTTAGCCGGTGAAGAAAGTAAAGTTTTATGTTCTGTCATCGCATAAAGATTATCCGGAAGTCTCTCACTTGCTTAGGAAAATCGATAGCGCATTGTCACTCTTATTCAACAGCCCAAAATTGCAGTCATTTGAATGAAATGAAAGCAAAAGTTTTCAGATAGATTTGGATTGACCATAATAGAATGATTGTAATGTGAATACATAGTATTAAAAACAAAGCAGTGGATATATTTATTCTTTAAATTATATATTTCTCTTATTAGGAACTGATGCATGAAACTAGCTATTCTGTGGACTTACCCAATGCACCGACCAGCGTTGAATTGCACTCACAATGTTACCTAGATATTTTTTATTAGCTTTTTTACTTTTTCTTCATCTTATCATTTTTCCCGTAGTTCTAACTACAAGACATCATGTTCTTTGATGATGATATTTTGTCCAATAACTAGCAAAAAATCAGAGCAACTAATAAATATTTTTGGTAGCCTAGAACCACAACAGACAGATTGTCAACACTTTTGACTATGTCGTTTCGAAATTTATTTCTTTAACTCTTTTTTATTTATAATAATGTTTAATAACAAGTAATAACATAAATACTTTTTAAAAAGGAGGTCACTTGAAGAAGCAATCCTTGAATATCAGAAATAGGTCAGATCTCATCTATGGCTGCAGCTGATCGCGTGCCAATGTATATTCAAAGTGAGTTTGGAAGGTTATTTAATAATTTCAGCGCTAGGTATTTGTTTCTTGTTGATAATATTTAACTGCTGATTTTATATCAGCAAATTCACCTGCTGTTGTTATTAATTAATAAAATAATTTAATAAGTACTTGATATTACAACTATTCAAAATGTTTCATATAAAAGGTACTAGTTTTTTAATCCTTATTAAGTTTAGGGGGGAAAAGTATAGCTTCCCATTTGAGAATACAAATCTAACCTCGCTATAACCTTGAAAACATAATCAAGGTCAAACACTGCAACGCCACTAATTTCTATTCGACACAATTTTCCGTAGAATGCTCCTTTTTCGAAATATATAGCTTTGTCAAGTTGAATGAACCACCTGGTATATCATTGCTTTACTATGTATATGTTTGCATAATGAATCGTTTTTGTTCGTTAAAATTAATGCCATTGTCTTTCTGATATCAGCGGGGACACGCCATTGAATTAATATTTCTCTATAGCGAGAAATAACGCTTTGGTTCACCAACCACCCTTATCTATCCGGCCACGTACACGTTCATAGATATTCGTCGTGTGTAGCTAGTTCAAAATGAGAAACTCTATTACAGTTACAATGCCCGTACGAAACCGAATTCCTGTAAAACGGGATCAAGGGAGAATCAAACAGTGGGCCATCCAACGCAGAGACCCGTGTGTGAACGCATTGCTGACAGTTTATATAATAAGACAGACAGCTTTTTCTGAACAATGATTACAGAAGATTTTTTGCTACAGCGCCTCATTTTCTTATTTATTATCTCGGGTCCAGGATTTCTATGAGAAGATGAAGCTCGGGATGTAGGTGGGCGTTATTTCAAAAGAGATCTGAAAAAGCGCTGAAATTTACGTAGGAATAATCAAATTGTGCAGCCGCTTGCGAATAACGTCTGAGATTATAGGTGGGTTTGAAAAATATTATTCCAAATTAGACGCGTTAAGACTTACAATAACGCGGTTGTTTCCCATTTTGTTTTAACAGTTTCCTTCAAAATGCTTGCGTAATATACGAGCTGTGGCAATTAATTTCCGGGAATTTATCAATGAAAAAACAAGCAAATTAAATTTCGTCAAAATTTTATTATCGACCCTCACAATGGTCTCCCTCTAACTCTACACAACGATTCCAACGTTGCTCCCCCGATTGCAAGCACCCTTGGTAATCCTCCGCCCCACGGTTACAGCTTCTTTGACCTCCTGTACGCCGCCATGATAAGTTCCCTTAAGCTGCGACTTCATCTTGAGGAATAAATAAAAATCGCAGGGGGCAATATCGGGGCTATAATATGGGTGCGGCAACGCTGGAATGCTTTTTTTGGCCAACATAGAACTGTCCAATCACTGTCTGGCCGGCAGGAACATATTTACGATCAATTATGCCGTGGATATAAAAAACCAATCAACATTGCCTTCAGTCGTGACTTGGACATCCTCGCTTTCGTTGGCCGCTCTCCACCCTTTTCCACTGCTGCCTTTGTTTACAGGTCTTGGGGCATACTCAAATATCCATGTCTCATCTCCAGCGACGACCCGAGTCATCCAGTCTCTACCGTCGCTCCGATTGCGGCACAACAAATCCTCGCAGATCGATTTTCGCATGTCTTTCTGTTCGCAGGTGAGAAGTTTTGGCACCATCTTTGCGGAAATCTTTCGCATATTCAAATTTTTGTGTAACATCTTGCGAACGGTTTCTTTGTTAACGTTTAACTCGTCAGACAACGCACGAATGCTTATGCGCCGGTCAGACGTGATCAGTGCACGCAAAGCGTCAACATTTGCGTCAGTACGAAAGGTGACGGGAGCTCCTTCACGTGGATCGTCTTCTACCGATTCACGCCCCTCCTTGAACCGTTTTGCCCATTCAAACACGCGTGTTTTCGACATGCACTCGTCTCCATACACCACCTGCAATTTTCGAAGGATATCCGAGGGTTTTTCGCCAGATTTTACTAAAAATTGGATCACAATACGTTGCTTGTATTTTGAGTCACTTATTTTCACGACGCCACTAAAAAAGTTACTTCCAAAAAATACACATAAAGCACAAACCCAAAGTGCTATCCACTTCAACCTTGGACTGAAACTAAAAGGAAGGTCCCCCCTCTCTAGGAAAACGTTGACGAACGATGCATTGTTGCCAATTTCCGAGTCATAACTAAATTCCCGCAACTTAATTGCCACACAATATTTCCCATCAAAGAAATAAGTGTAATTTGCCCTATAATTTTTTTTTGAGATACAGTTAAAAGGTAACATGTTTTGACACATCTCGACCATCCACGGATAGATTTGATTTAAACTTGGTACATACTATACGTATTAGGAGGCCTAACAATTGATAGAATAGAAATCCTATCGCATTAGCCAGTGGCGTGCAAAGGGGGATTGATTGCCCCTTTTTTCTAAAAAAAAGTACGCAGTTTTTCAAAGAAAGTAAAGCAAATTTAAATACTACAGACAAAAGCAATCTAAAAGGTATCTGATACTTTTCGATAATACGCAGCCTTCATGAGATTCTTGGACTATTAAGATTTAAATGCATGCACATTTTCTTTAATTGGTATTTTTAAGAGTGCAGCGGTGATTTTTTTTTTGTGTATAAATATTAGAAACAAATCTATCGACCTCTATTGTGAAATCACACATTTCATCGTATTTATTTATAATTGTGCAGGCGTGAGTACCTCACGTTTACATTTAACCAGTTTAATTGTGCTCTCACGTGCGGAGGAAACAAGGCAGCAATGCACATTGAGCGAATGATATCTTCGCGCGTTTTGCACTCTATTTCCCTTTGTTTGACAAAACATAAAGGTGCCGGGAGCGTTCGTTTTCATATCATATTAATTACGGTACTGCACGTGCCGTATTCATTAAAACAACTAACAGGTTTTAATTAGCCAGATAGCTGAGGTAGATAGGGTAAATGCTATTCACCCAGTGTCTGGGTACAAATAATCAGATAAAATACTAACAGAAGTAAAGGGCAGTTTCATATTTGCATAGATGAAGTGAAATTACATACAAAGTGTTATACATACTCTAATACTTTCTTTTTCTATGACACTCATGTTAACGAAATCATAAATGTTATACAAAATCTAAAAAACATGAACTATGTATGCATCGATTGTATTCCTACAAAGATTATTAAAAATATACGATTTTAAATTGCTCCAACTTTATCTTACATTATAAATTTACCCGTTCAATGTGGAACATTTCCTGATGATTTAAAAATTGATGTAGTTACCCCTACTTACAGAAAGAATGATCGTTATGCGACTGAAGATTATACATGCATTACTGTTCCATCTGTGTTAAGTAAAGTGATAGAGAGAGTGATATATAATAGTATTCTGTTATACTTAAATAAATACAAAATGTCGCAATGGTTTCTACCCAAATAAATCAACTAAAACTGCTTCATATGATTTTACTAATTTTATTTATAAAAGCTTAGACCAAAGTAAATTTGTTGGAGCATTCTTCTTCTATCTTTCGAATGCTTTCGATTGTTTAGATCTTAGTTTTGTAGAAGAAAAACTCTCAGCTGTTGGTTAATGTCATATCTGCAATGTACGAAAATCTATGTGAAATTAAATAATAAAAAATCCTCCATAAAACAAGTTAAGCTGGGAGTGCCTCAGGGGCAACACTTGAACCACTTATTTGTCTAATATTTGAATGAAATTGTAATTAATGTTTACATTAAATAAATGTGGTTGAATTTTTTATAGTTAATAATAAGTAAAAGTGCTGACTAACTTTATTTTTATACTTTAAAATTTACGTGTTATTATGAATTCAAAATGGCACTGGGTATTATGAAGGCTACAATGGTATCCAAATGAGGATGTTAAATGTAGTAAACGTTTGAAAATACCGCTTTTTCAGTTGCGTATCATTTTTCTATTAATAAATATATTAGTAAAACCCTATTTATTCGTCACTGATACAAGAACCCCCTAGATTACTTTTAAATTACAGTTTTATCAACTATTGATAACCTTAGAAATTAAAAAAAAAACTTTAACAACGAAAATTGTTCTGAAACTTTCCCCGGAAAATTTGTACTATACTACACATATATTATTATAGATGACGTAATTATCTTCTTAGTTAATTTGTATTGAGAAATTAAATCAGTTTTTACATGAAAAAATAATACAAATTCCAGAAGCACAGAAAATTGTGCTCTGGCATCTTGTAGAATGAAGAAGAGCACTATGAAAGCATATTTACCTTAATTACTTTATTTTTATTTGAAATAAAACACTCTGTATAACAACAACATACTGCAAATTAGGCAACCCAATATATTTTAATTTATTGGGTTTATATGTATAGTCATAGATTATTAATTGTAATATCTGTGATGATTATGATGCCCCAAACAGAATTTTTTTACGAAAGCCTTTTATGCTTTGCAAAATCTGAACCGTGGCAGCCTCTCCCAATGACGTAATACAGCTCTTACAAGAAATTTACAGTCATTTTAACAACCCTTGTATTTAGACCCAAAACTTTTCGTAAAGTATGGCAACAGCCATTAGATAAACTTGTACGTCCTTGTTTTAGTCCCACCATTCCTGAAACTTATTTTGAGGCGCTTTCTGGGGTCAGTTCCTGTTTCATTGCTCCAATACTCCTTAGATATGCTTTGATTTTAAGAAAGGGTATTAAATTACTCACATATCTTCCTAAAATTATTACACTTAACATAATATAGGTTTAGAAGAAACGAAATTAATCACTTTATTCGTCAATATTTTGTCATCGTAAAGTCTGTCTCGGACAACACACAGTAAAAACAAAAACGTACATAAATATCAGTGGAAATTTTTAATAATCAACTAGATTATTCCATCTACAGCGAGATGTAATCATTCAAATCAATTAGATTGTCAGATACATGGAAAAAAATGTATGAATTAAGCAATCAAAGCATAATTGACAGTTTCATTAATTAGTTGTTTTGTTAGGAAAAACATTGGATTAATAACTATTTATATGGGAGAAAAATTGACATTTATATGTAGGTACCTACATTAAATAAGTCTAACCCTATCGAATAATGTGTGAAAAAAATACGTGTATGTGAATTTGCTTATCCCCAAACATTAAAATATGAAAATCTACATCCACTTTTCTATTTGTAGACAACATAACGTGAGAGTCTTGTAATGATTCAAGCTGTGCGTTATAAACTATTTTAAACTACATCCATCCCCGTCCTGAAATTTGATAATTTTCGGCCAGATCTACAGGGTGATTGGGGGAACCCCCAATAATCGAAAGGGGTATTTAAGGGGCAAAAGTGAACAAAAACGCTTAATAAACATATGGTCGAGTATCAACGGTTACTGAGATAGCAAATAAAATATTTTTATTGCTCGTTTTTGCAAAAACTCTTATTATTTGATATTTTATGTTGAGTAGGTCATGCATTCTAAACCAAACTCTCATTAGTGATTGACACAGTTTGTGATATTAAACGGTTATTTTATAACTATCGCATTTATTTTTACATGTGTGTTTGTTTAGTCGGTATTGTACACACATAATATAGTAATGCCTGCCACATTTACTCATCGAGAATATGCTATTATTTTTATTTATGGGTATTGCGACGGCAGCGCTAATCGTGTAGTTGCTAAATATCGACGTCGCTTCCCGAGCAGAAGAGTGCCAGATAGAAATGTATTCCAGACAGTTTTCAACAATGCAAGTGAAATTGGAATGTTTCCCAGTGTGAGAATTACATCTAAGAGGCAAGCTGGTCCTAGACTAGCAGTGGAATAAGAAATTATAAATATGGTAGAACGTAGCCCGGGTGTAAGTACAAGGCGCACTGCTATCCGTCTCCAAATTAATCAAACTACGGCATGGGAAGTTATTCGCAAAAGTGGTTTAAAACCTTTCCATATTCAGCGCGTCCTGAATCTTCAGGACGGTGATAATGATTTGCGGTTTCATTTTTGCAATTGGATAAACACAAACCATACGCTTTGCAAATACATTTTGTTCAGTGATGAGGCTCAATTCACTCGTATGGAGTAAATAACTGTCTCTATGAACAATTGCTTTCCACAGCTCTGGATTGGTCGAGATGGTTTCCAAAATTGACCACCAAGGTCACCAAATTTGAATCCCCTTGATTACTGCCTTTAGGGATGGTTTAAATCATTAGTGTATGTGTGTATACAAAAACAAACACAAGAGAGGCGCTATTCGATCGAACATTTTTTTCTACTGATGCCTCAAATTAATTAACTCTGGTAAAAATATGTTCATTGCTATCTCAGTAACCGTTGATATTCGACCATATGTTTATCAGGCTTTTTTGTTCACTTTTGCCCCCTGAATATTCCTCTCGAATATTGGTTCCCTCCCCCCCCTCCAATCACCCTGTATAATGAAAAACTTAATTATTTTCAGGTTCACTCAGACTCCGACATTCAACTGAACTGCGGTACCGGTAGTTTTAAAAGATTCGATTCCGTAGATAGGGATTTTAGGATAACAGTAGCCTCCACTAGCTTTATGGATGATGGATGCGGGACCAATTACGAGGGAGAGACCTCCATTCCCCCCCAACCCCTGAGGCCTGCACCTGTGCCTGCCGCGACGTCATCGCAGTCCACAGAAAATTCTGTGCTGACTTCTACCTCACCCCGAAAAACACTCAGGTTTGTGATGCGATTACCTACTTGAAATATGTATATATACAGGGTGATTTATTAGACTAATAGCAAATTTTTGCAATAAAAAATAGATTTAATTTCATGCAGAATTGTTCGTACAAACGTTATATGATCCGCAACATTTTACATTTCCATGGTTGCCAGACTTTGGAAACGTATGTTTTCGTAATTTTATGTAGACTGAAGTAACCTCACTACAAATAGACAGAATTATTTAGAACGTGAACTGTTGGAACTTCCCCACTATAACCGCCAATCTCTGTCGTGCTAATGTTTATTGACTTTCGTTGATTTTTGTTCCTCTTATACAAAAGCACTAGAAATGCATTGAATTTTGGATCATGTACAGTTTACGTCATTAACATAACCGAATAAAAAAACCGCATAAGAAACTGCCGTAAAGATATCAAAGACAAATTTTACCAATAATAATTCGAAATAAAATTAAGTACACTAGCGATTTTTCAAATGACTGTATCTTTGATAAAAATGGTCGTATCTGAGTGAAAAAAAAATCAATTTAAAGCTTGAAGTTTATGGATCTTGCGATAAAACAATTTTCCAAGCAACAATTAGCGCAAAATCGTAATGAATATCATGGAAAGAAAATTTTTCGTAATTATTTGCACACTTATTTTTAGTCTATGAACTTGAAAAATTTTGTTTCAACCTAACCATTATATGGATTGAATAGGTTGTTCATTCATTTAGCATCAATTTTTTTTTTGTGGGTCTCGATACGACCATTCCTCGCTGAGTTATCAGCCTTTGAATGAAAATGCGTCATTTTCTCTTCTCTCAGCAATATCTCAGGAACCAATGGTCGCCCAGAAAATGGAAGGGGGGGGTTTCGGAAACTTGGATCCATTCTCTCCAATGTTCTGGCATGTTTTTTCAGAAAACAATTTTTTTTTCATTCTCAACATGACTTTGAAAAAATTCGAAAAACAGGACTTTTTGAGATCTTTCAGAAAATCACGCGTCACATTGAGAATATTGGGAAAATGGCTAATGTTAAGTGTGCATCTTATAGGCCATTGTACCCTCAAAAGCCCTACAAAGTTTGAACATGATCCATCAAGCCGTTTTATTGTTTCATTCGATTGAATATTTGAAAAAATTGAAGGAACTCATTTTTTTACCTTTAGAGATCATAATCTGTAAAAAAATTAAAAAGAAATGTCTCCCTTCCATTTTCTGAGCGACTATTGGTTCCTGAGATATTGCTGAGAGAAGAGAAAATGACGCATTTTCATTTAAAGACTGATAACTCAGCGAGGAATGGTCGTATCGAGGTCGACAAAAAAAGAAATTGAAGATAAATGAACAACCTATCCAATCCATATAGTGGTTAGGTTGAAAAATATTTTTTGAAGTTCGTACACTAAATATAAGAGTGCAACAAATTTTCGAAAAAAATTCTCTCCATGATATTCATTAGGATTTTGCGCTAATTGTTGCTTGAAAAATTGTTTTATCGCAAGATTCATAAACTAGACACTTCAAGCTTCAAATTGATTTTTTTCTCACTCACATACGACCATTTTTACCAAATATACAGCCATTTGAAAAATCGCAAAAAATTGAGATTTTTTCTTTGATCCCTTAATTTTTTCCGCTAGTGTATATAAAAGAAATAAATGCTAAATACATATTTAGGTCAACGTCATATTCATATCTGCAATACTTATAAAATTGATTGAGAGAAGCGACATTAAAAATATTCACGATGTTTTAATCTGTTGTAGGCATAACATAAATATTTATAACGTAAATTTACAATTTTCTTTTTCAGAGACAATATTAATTTAGTACCATCTAAGTAAACTTGAAGTTTTTAACGTATTCAAGGCATAATTATTAAAATTAGAAGCGAAGAACACAAAGCTATTACATTGTACGACCTCGCAAAGCCCTTTGACTGAGCTCTGTGATTTAATTTTTAATAAATTAAGTTATTATGGTATTAGACGCACCACCCTTTGTCTCTAATTTATTTACAAGAGGGGATATTTGTGCGTTGCCTACATCTCAAATTTCAGTTTAATTAAACACGATCTAACTCTATAAAAAATTATATTTCAGCTAACATATACAAAGGATCGATGGCGTTTTGTTGCGTTAGGTATAATTTTATTTGATTAATTTGTATTAATGAAATATCGTTTAAAATTTATAACAAAATCTCTTGATCTTTTGATAAGGAGAAACATAAAATTTAAATAAAATTTGGGACACGTGGTTTTAAATGGGATGAAGTAAGATCCATTTTCAATTCAAAGTATTATCTTTAGGATTTTACACAAACGACTAATGACGTCATGAATAATATATTTTCAAGAAACATACCCATTTTTTTCTGTTAAAAAGCTCTCTTTTTTCTAATAAACTTTTATCACAGATTGTTTTCTGTATTACTTCCCGTTTAAAAGGTATAAGCAATATTAACTTAAAGACTCTCAGAAGAAATACATACCACCTAAAAATCACATTGGCTGTAGAAGGATCAAGTAGTTGTTGAAAAATAATTGAATGTTCGTTGTTTAAAGTGCATAAATGTCAGTACGCGGTGTAGAACTAACTACATCTATCGGCCGTTCGCTACTCCATGTTGGACTGAAAATGTCACAGGCACGAAGCGTTCTACATGCAGTAGACACCATTGAAAGCTGTCGACCTTTATCGCGATCGGCGAGAAACGATATTTTGCAAACACGGAATTCCAGGAAACAACTACTCTGCGGGCTAATGCCCCGACCAGCATTGAATTACACCTGGAAAACCTATAGCAACAGCTAGAGTCATTTGTCAGACGCCCACCAGACATATACCGGTTTCGAGCTTATTAGCTCTCATCAGTATGCCATAGGTGAGGTATCCGACGAATAATGTAGAATATGTAGAACGCTTCGTGCCTGTGACATTTTCAGTCCGGCATGGAGTAGCGAACGGCCGATAGATGTGGTTAGTTCTACACCGCGTACTCATGGTCCCTTCTGTCGGGTTAGACAGACGAAAGCAGCTAGGATTATTCGTCGGATACCTCACCTATGGCATACTGATGAGAGCTAATAAGCTCGAAACCGGTATATGTCTGGTGGACGTCTGACGAATGACTCTAGCTGTTGCTATAGGTTTTCCAGGTGTAATTCAATGCTGGTCGGGGCATTAGCCCTCAGAGTAGTTGTTTCCTGGAATTCCGTGTTTGCATAAATGTCATTAAGAATAAATAAAAAGATTAAACTCGAGAATTCTTTAATACAGTTAAAACAAAAAGTGAAGTAGCTCTTACTACTCAAAAAATAGATCCAAAAATTTGATTTTTTTTTCAAACTTTAACACCCTGTATCTGTAAAACACAGCCGTTGAGGACCCATGTTTATATGAACATTTTGTCTTAAAATCAATCATAGATTAACACCTTAAAGTTTGTGGACACTTACTTAATTAACACCCTGTATAACCTCCTCTCATTTCAAGACACATATCCAATCTTCGCTTAACTTTAACATTTCTCTGTTTAACTCATTACAAGCGTTTGTGATTTTTTCTTTCATATAACTAATATATTGTCTGAAGCTATTTATTTGTGGCATAATTTTAGTTTTTCTTTAGTTGTATTGGTTTTTTGCCACACTTCTGAAAAATGTAAAGATTAATTAAATAAGCCCTTGCGCCAAACGGATCACTGACGTCACCGTAAATAAGTATCTGCTTTACACTTTACTTTTAAAGTTTTGCCGAATGCGCCGGTGCGTTCAAAAACGAATCGTGAAAACACTTCCACAGAAAACGATTCTGCCTCTGAACGTAATATATTCTATTCACTTTAGCTACGGCATAAACGCCATCGTTCGAATAGAGCTTCATTCAGTGTTACGTACCTGTACTCCGAAAAAAAAAATGTTTTATGTAAATTAAGGTTCATTCACGTTAACACTAGTATTTACATCTACGGAATATATGAATAAATTTGAATTGCTTGATTCTCTTGAATAGGTAGTAGGCTATTTTCGTAAATCAGTTCCTTGCTTTGTTTAACCAGAGTTTGAGTTAAATTAATCAAAAACAATAGTTTATAACATTTTTTCTTCTGTTTTGGAAATATTTAGCAGATAACTTATTAATTCTTCAGGGGTTGAAAGTCTGAAGAAACATCTGTGTCTTTAGGATTAATTTTGAAGGTAGGGTATTTGGAAATATTGGTATAAAACTTAAGGCTGTAAACGTAGAGCCAAAAAAATTATAAACATTAGACCTCCAAAGGAGTTTTATCATTTGGATATTTTTTTAAATATCTTTCTTTCTAAGAAAATAGAATAAAAATTGTAGGTAATAATACCATAAGGGTCTTTAACTATTATAGCTTTCATCAAAATCGATTATAAGTAACGATAGTTTTTTAACTACCCTTAGAAATTATTCGATTTTTTTTTATTCCTTTGAATTATCTAGCAAATAATATTATATTTTAATGAATTAGATATTTTTAAAGAACACATTTCTCTACTTTTATCGAATTGTGCATAGTTTAGTCAGCAATAATTATTTTTTAAATCATGTATGGTTAAGAACAGTAACATTTTCATATTAGTAGCCCTCTGTGATGATAACAGTTTCATTGAAACGATTATCACTTTATGTAATGTAAATGGTCTGCAAGCTGAAAGTGATCTACGAACGTACTTACATTAATAGTTACTTATTAACATAAATAAAGCAAAATAGTAAAGAAAATAAGTGTCTATTTTGAATATTAGGTAATAACTTTGAATGATATAATGCATAAAAAACCATAAAACATCTTAATTCCGAGTGTGAAGCAAAGACTGCATCGAAACACAAGCACGTAATCTTCTGAAGAAGTTGAATATAAAACTACCCTTATTTTTTTTTAATCTAATTTTACAGCCTTTTCCAAACACCCTATATAACGATTTTGCCAAAAAATATCTTGAAATCATCTCCATAAGCATAAGTAATGGGACATGATGAAAACTCTGGAGAACTCTCAATTAACCAGAACTTGAAATATTGTGCAGGGATTCATAAATCTTTCTCGAGCTCAACTTCCTTAAAGGGATGAGGAAACTAACCATAAATAACTTGAGAATGATCTTACCATTTATGTAAGTGACTGAATTCGTTACGCCGATTTCTAATTTCTGTTTAGTTTTAAGTTTATTTCAGTTTCTCAAAAACAAAAAAATCTGTACATCGTTCAATGTACAAGTATCATTTGCACAGTAATTGGCTTTTCTCTGGCATCACTCAATTGGTTTGTTGGTTGCTCGAATTAGAGCAGCTGAATTGATGACTATAAATCAGATTGTACAAAATTTAGAAGCAATGAGAGCAAGATTGTTAGAAACAAAGAAATATCCAATGTTGATAAAATTCAGTATCACAAGTTTGTATTCCTATCCCCGCAATCGAGGAATTTCCTGTTTTTTATGATCCATAGCAAACTGTAAATAAAAGTGAACAAAATCATTCTGTTAGGTATAGATGTAGCATAATATAAAGAGGCAGACACAATTATTGAACTTTCATTGCTGAAATCTGCTCCTGGTAACAGACCCATCTCCATAAAATCCTGAAAGGAGCTGTCATGTAGAGGGGTTGATATTCTAAGTGAAAATTTTACATCAAATTGTAAGTCCGGCATAAATAGAGAAAGTTTCAGACGTGCCAGGTAATGAATCCAAACGCTTATTGAAATTGTCTGTAAAAGTAAATAAACCACTTTTATTACTGAATATTTTAATATAACCCCAGCCTGTGACTGGCTGTAAATTTATTAGGAAGTACGCACAGTTCACCATTCAAGGCGTGATATACGACGGCAGCTGCTGTTTCAGCATAATTTATTTGATTCCGGAATATTCATAAAATTGTACTTGAAAGATCGCTCACCCTGCACAGAACAGCAGGGTGCATCGCCTATTAGAAACAAAGGATTAGAATTAGAAAAAAAGAGACAAAAAGTAATTAAAACTGTACATTATTAATGTTAATGTTGTTTTTATATTAATTTATATATACAATTACAAAATTCATAGCTTATAAGTACGTATTTTGTGCCGGTTACCAGTAAGTGGAAAATATAGTTCCACTCTGTATATAGTGAGTGCGTTCGTAAATCTAACAATCTGATATGGTACCATGCATCATCCTTAGGAAAATTATGGTAAATGAAATGGTGGATATTTATGACAAAACTATAATAGATCATGAACTGAAATCTATCTACCTCTTGACTAATATTTACAACTAACACTATTATAAGATATATTTAATTTGATAATTCTAACTCACAATAATATATTCTATATATCTGCATGCGCTTTATTTTTAAAAACTCTTAAGAAAGATAAAGAGATTCTGAAACGCTATACGCAACTTATATTTACATGTTATTTAAGTAATTTTCAGAAGCACCAGAAGGCTTAGGGTAAAAGGAATCTCCACCTGAATCCATAAATTTCCCTTTATCTGAAATGGTCTTCCAAGAAAACGGGAAAGAAAGAAATTGCTATACTGAAACAATTATCTTTATTTCAGTTTATGCTTTGATATAAATTCAGATATCATAATAAATGAAATAATAATTAATTTGGTTAATTGTTAAGATAGCCTTGTTATTAAAATAATTAATTATTAAAAACAATTTAAATTACTTTGCCTATTCAATTAATAAAGTAACTGAGCAAATTGAAGGTAGATAAATGTATACATCTAAATTTTAATTTAAGCTATACCAAATTACTATACAGGGTGATTCAAAACATATCTAAATAAATTTTGAGTGTGGAAGGACTCTTACAAATACAATTTTGTAAAAATAAAATCAAAAGGAGCAGTTCAGTTGTGGCTTTAATTAGTAAAATAGTTTGACATAGCTGACATTATAATATTTTGAGACTGTCTTACCCAGTTTCTACAAACTAACACAAACGTTTCTGATTCTTGTCCGTTTTGAATTTGTAAGTTATTGGCAGCAGCTATGATACGTTTGCGTAAATCATCAATAGTGTCCACTTCAGTGCGATATACTTAATTTTTTAAATATCCCCACAAAAAAGTCCAAATGATTTAAAGTCAGGAGATCGTGTCGGCCATGGTATCGGCCCTCCTCGTCCAATCCCGTGGTAGGTGGTTAGGATCGGTCAGTGGTCTCGCGGTTTAAGGCGTCAGTACTTGAATCGAGGCGACTGGATCGCTGTGGGTTCGCCGCCCGCAGCCGGTAGACCGTATATAAGCTATATTCGTGGAGAGATTGGCACCCTCTCTGCGGGTATGGTAGGGTGGGAGAATGTTGACTTGGGTCAATGTGAGAGATTGATACCGGTTGGCATTTAACTACCCCCCTAATTAATGAGGTTTTCCAGGTTTCCCTCATTCCTGCACTGAATGGTGGTTAGGGCCTACCAACGTAAGTCGTTCCTGGGCGCAAATGCGGCCTGCTTAATAATAATAATATGCCGCCCCCTCTCCCGCACAAGTCTTCGACTTCTGGGCTAATCTTCGTGATTAGAATGAGAGGTAGAGATATTGTTATTATTATTATTATTAATGCTTGGACACGCGGTACATGGTACAGATATAATAAAACTTCGTGTATGATACGCCGTACTGCTGCAATACGCCGTGGACACCCTGGGCTTTATCTCTTCCGCTATTCGGTTTCAAATTTCCTGTGTCACGCTCGCGTTGCGCTACCGCGATAAAAGTAGCTGCATTTGGCACATATTAGTCGGGAAATTGTTCTGCTAAAGCATGTTTACATCACCATAAATCAAAACGACACCCATCAACCCCGAGTTGTTATAAACGTAAGTCAATTTTGACACTTGAAAAACTAATATACACACTCGCATCACAAAAACGTTAATACTATAAGTAATCGGATTTTAATATTCCGAATCGTCTGGCTAGATACTACAGTAGCTCAGCGATGTACAGGTTGAATATACTACAACTTCAATAATTGTTTATAAGGATTTTACATTTTTTTTTCACGATATTGACACCATTTTTTTAGATAAGTTGTGAATCAGCCTATAGACAACTTTTAATATTTTATGGCATACAAATGCGCAACTTTTTCTTAATTTAAGCCACATTACCGTTTCCGAAATTCTTGTATTAAGCGTCGTAAAAATGACCACCCATGTATACCCAGCATAAACAATTTAATTTGAAATTTAAAATGGGCATAACTAATTTTCTTTTATAGAATAGCTTTAAAATGAAACTATAACACAATATCGACGTAATTCTTTGCACCTAATTGAAATAAATCTCTTCTACTTTAGTTACAATGTTCTTTCGCATTTTGCCGGCGCTAACAATGAAATAGAGCCCTGCGGGTAACTACCAACGACTGAATGTGGGGGTTGTGAAATATCGATTCACCTTTGCAACTTTAAACTTTGTGTGCATAACGTCATTATAATAGACCTGGGAAATTGCTTATACTTACTTCAAACATGTCGTTTTCAACAAAGGCAAACGAGGTTGTTTTCAGTGAAGACTTCTTCAACGACGTGGAAGAATAAAACGTTCTATTTCGGGACAAAGAAGAGATTCGTCCTTTCGATATAGACAATATATTGTTTGGTAATTATTTGTATGGATGACTATACAGGGTATCCCAACGAAAATTTGACCCGCCCTATAATTGGAAAACCGAATAATATTTCAAAATTCGCCGAGACCCGTCGATTTTTCTTCTTGGGGGGAGCTTTTTTGACAGTCAAGCCAACTCGATATGTTCATCCCCCTAATGCCTAGCAACCCCAACTTAGAAATTTCAAATGCAACTACCCCACTTGTGGCACATCATTTTAAAGCCCTTTTCATTGCGAATACAGTGACGTATCGTTTTTAGAAATCGGTTGAGATTTGACAGAATTATTGGTTACAAACGAAAAGATGACAAACCAACTTACGCGTAGTAATTTCTACACAAATGCCCACCACTAATAAGTCTTTCGTCTACTACACATGACCGCATTACCTAATTGTTATTGATGTGTCTATAAGTTTACAAAAAAGTCAGAAATGAAATAAAAAAGCTGAAGCAAATAATAAATCAGATTTATTTGATGAATTGCTAAAAATAACCCCCATTAACTTCCAAACAATAATACAGTGCCGTACACTCGTGATTTTAAATGACCCCACAGAAAAAAGTCCAAAGGGGACCGATCCGGAGATCTTGGTGGCCATTCGACGGGACCTCTTCTGCCAATCCAATGCCCCGGGAAATGGTCATCCAAAAATTGTCGCACAGCAGCAGCATACTGCGGGTAACCAATAATTCTGTCAAATCTCAACCGATTTCTAAAAACGGTACGTCACTGTATTTGCAATGAAAAGGGCTTTAAAATGATGTGCCACAAGTGGGGTAGTTGCCTTTGAAATGTTTAAGTTGGGGTTGCTAGGCATTAGGGGGATGAACATATCGAGTTGGCTTGACTGTCAAAAAAGCTCCCCCCAAGAACAAAAATCGACGGGTCTCGGCAAATTTTCAAATATTATTCGGTTTTCCAATTATAGGGGGGGTCAAATTTTCGTTGGGATACCCTGTATAGCAAATACACCCAGGATATCCCTTTTAAGAGTCTATACTACACGTGAGAGGCTGTAGGTATAGGTATGATTTAAAATAATAAAAATATGAGAAATTTCAAATATTATTCCAACTTTTATAATGTTATTTAAATGCTCAATTTGAATATAAAATGTGCATTTGCACACCATCATTTCGCGCCAAAAAATAAGTGTAAGCATATCATCAGGTGCATTTTTCAAAAATGCCGCAATGTTTTCATTCGTGCTTGACTTTTTGGATACATATCCTAGATTTTGTTATTTCAAAAATACCAATAACTTCGAAAATTTAGAGATATCCACTTTATATTTAATATTTAAAGTAGTACGCATCATTGAATAAATGAACCAAAGGGTTGACGGTTTTTTGATTTTGGAAATTTCACTTAAATATGTCACCATAATAGTTTCAGAAAGAACTTTCTGACCTTTTTGAGAGCACCAATCTTCTTTCAATCTTTCAGCGACTTCTCGCAGTTCAGGGGAGTACAAATAATTTCCTCTCAATCGCTCATTGTCTTTGAAAACACTTTTTTGATGGCAATCTATCAAAAATGCAACTAATTTAAGTTTGTATGTTTGACTTTTTTAGTACCATAGATACCATTATCAAAATGCCAACTCGATGATTACTTATCTGTAATCTAGTTGTACAGGGATCTTACTCTGTGAATTTCTCACGTAAATATTTTTGTTAGAAAAACCATTACCTGCATTTAAGAGGTATGGTTGTAAGTAAAATAGTATATAAACCTCGGTGAAAAGTTTCATTCTTGTTTCGAAAAATAGTTCATTCTTTTCTCTCGACAAGAATGAAACACTTTCTACCTCGATATGTAATATACTGGTCTCTGTTTGGGTAGTCGTGCCGTAAATAAATAAGCAAACCCCCTTTTTCGACAGTTGTAAAACAAATTATTAGTCTAATGAAACATTCAAATAGTGAGTTATGTATACAGTCATTAACTAAGATTAAATTACTATTTTTAGTTAGAAACACATTACATAACAGCATAACATATTTTTTAATTTAAGCTTCAAATCCAAAATCAAAGTAAAATCATTACCAATTTTTTTAAACAATGCCTTAGTCTGCAAAAGAGTGTAATATTTTCGAGTATTAAAATGGCTTAAGGTATTATTTTTATAATGGTCGACCAATCGTTTTTGCACTCAAGAAAAAAATTCACTGTTCCTTCGAATTTCCATACTAAGTAGGCGCTTTTTGGGAATCATGTGAAAAACTTGAAAGCTAAGCACCCAATAACGAATTCCCCTTTGTTCCAGTATCGAAGATACAACAAAGACCATCGAGACCACATCAATATCGCCCATCCCCAGACCCGTATCAGCAGTCAACGTGGCCAACCTGATCTCCCAATCGTCGTTCCCCGTTTGCATCACGCCCCCGCCCAGCCCCTGTACCCCGGGGGCGGCTGCCTTCCTCAACAGCGGCCCCCTGAAATTGTCGGGGGTATACGTTCAGCCCAGTCAGCAGGTCCCGCTGCCCCAATGCGAAGAGGCCGACGTGATATCGGGCGTCTTGAAAAGGGCCATGTCTTGCGATAGCATCTGCTCAGACACTTCCGTCGCTCTGGGGGACCTGGAGATGTTCAATGTGACGGGGTATTTGTGTATCGGCCTAGAATATGACAGGTAGTTAATATGAATATTTTCGAAGCGCGACGACAAGCGGCAAACGCTTCACATGACGCAGTTGGGACCAAACGCAAACTACGTTGTTACTGATTTTTCGATACATGCTCATCAGTTTGAATTACACTTTTTTGGAAGCAATTACGTTTCAACGACGTTTTTGCATCTTAAACAAATACAGAGAGGTGTGGTTGCCGCCTCCAAAAGAAAAACTGGAGAAACAGAGAAAGTTTACTAGATATACTTGTGTTTGTTGGCTAAATTTTCTTATGTACCTTGGTCTATTTCCTACATATTATTTCTGCTACAAATGCCACAGCCCGAAATATCAAAAAACGCCGCTGGAAAATTCCATATTAAATAACAGTTCAAATAATTCTGTAAATTTTTCGAACCAACCAGTCATGTATGCCTCAGCAATTGTTTTATCAGTTTGTTTTTACCTGAAACCAATAATTATGTATAGACCTATGAAATGTCATGCAGTACTGACAAGTAATAATATTTTTAAATTTCTATTATGAAATGGTGACCTTAAACATACATCTGTAAACATGTCTGCTTTTGAAAATAGAACTTTGAAATGGATATACACTTAAAATGTATACTCAAAGTGACAGAAACTATAAATATTTAGCTCTTTCATTATATTCATCAAACAAGTGGCCAAGTGAACTAACCCATCAGCTTTCCGACTACTTATAGGTGGTAGCAACACTAGAATAACGAACTACACCAGCAGTTAAAATATTTGTACTTATTACAGGTTCACCCTTCAACCTAAACACAAACCCCTTTGCAATTTTTGCCAACTGCTGTAAAAAATCTAATGCGTACTCTTAGGCGTTCTTACTCTATAAACATTTCAACACAAATTTGTCTCTCAGCGAATGCTGGGACCTGGTGGTGAACGTCCTGGAGGCCAAGGACCTGTGCGGCGTGTCGCGGAGAGACGACTTCCTGGACAGCTACGTCAGGGTCTCCCTGCTGCCAGACAAAGAGGCGACCATCCAAACGAAAGTCTACCGCAGTACGGGCAGCCCCAGTTACAAAGAGAGATTCCTTTTTTCGCTCAACCCCAGGGAACAATCGCAGAGGCTGCTCTGTTTTCACGTTTACGCCACCGATTTTCTCTCTCACACGCTTATCGGAGAGGGTGAGATACGACTCTCGGATATCAGCCTCAGACAGCCCGTCACTACATGGGTTACACTTACTGATACTGGACAGGTAACGTTGGATGTTTTTAACACAACGCAGAGTGATAAGTGTCCTCATTTTGTCACTGTTTACTTTATTGTTACTAGTGTTAGGGTAAGCGGTTTGTAACAGGACCGGTTGAGCAAATTGAAGCATATTCATAGAAATATGTCAACACAATCACAGTTTAAATTAGCTAATTCAGATGATTCAAAATAACAAAAATGTAAAGTTACAGTATAAGGAATCTTATTAAATAGCATAATGGCAATACAATTTTCAGCCTTCACATTCATTTTGTTCAAAATTTCTAACAAACTTCTAAACTAGTGTATGTTTAGTTATAACATTGGATTTCTCATAAAAAAAATAGAGGCACAACTAGTACTAACAGTTTAGTTTCAGTAATTAACACGCTTTAAAATAAACATATCGTCACCTGAATGCAGAACTTAAGTCGAGAAGAGTTGATGACAATGCGTACCAAAAATTTGTAAATTAGGCGAAAGAAAATAATTGCATTACTGTTTACTCTGAAAATGTGATTGGACATAGGCTAATTCAACATTAAGGTGACGATACATGAAAATACAAAATCACTTGAATTAAAAAACTGTTCAATTTATTTATCTATAAACTGGAGCTATAATAATTATATATATTTTTAATACTTACTTATCACTAGTATCTTGTGCAGAGAGGAACAGAATTTGGGGAGCTGATGTTTTCCATAAGCTACTTACCCACAGCAGAAAGATTGACTGTTGTTGTAGTTAAGGCTAGGAATTTAAAATTTAGGACAGAAAATCCAGGAGAGGCCTTCGTTAAAGTAAGCCAACTTTTGTAGTGCAAGTGGACGACAACTCTAATATTGTTCTGTCTAGGTATATCTCATGCAGCACGACAAAAAAATTAACAAGAAAAAAACTTCTACGAAAAAAGGGGAGAGGAGTCCAATTTTCAATGAGGCCATGATGTTCAGCGTCCCTGCTCACACATTGTCGGTAAGTTTAAGGAATTTATTTGCTGTGGTAATATAAAAGTAAAGAAATTTATTTAATTCAATAACATTATAATATGTTGATTATATGTGTATTTACAAATTACTACAAACACAAATGTTATCAATACACCATAACAGCTTTAAAGCCCGCATTTCATTGAGGCTGGTTCAGCCAGGCTGGTCCGGCCTAGGCTATTGGCTGTAACAAGTGCAAAGGCCGCATTTCATTGAGGCTGGTCCAGCCAGGCTGGTCCTGGTCTACTGGTGACTGAGATTGTACAGCGACGTAGATACTCACGTGGTATAAAAGCGGAAATCTAATTGGTCTATATAGGATTCCGCATAGCTGGTCCCGCTTGAAAATGTAAATTATTACAAACATGGCCTGACGACATTGATAAGTCAAATATAAGCAGTTTGAGATATGCCTTATTCACAGAATTATCTATTTACGGCCAAATGAATGAATTAATAACAAAAAAAACGGACCTTGTCCTCATGGACGCGAAATCAACAAATTTTTGAACGAATTTTGCAACTTTTGTCTTAATTATTTATGACGGGACAATCTCAACTTTTCACAAATTTTGCAAACCAGTCCAAATATTATTGCTACTTTCATTATTATGTGGGGTGAATAAGTTTGTTTTGAGCTTCGGACAATCTACCATAACAGTTTCATGATGAAAATGATAAAAAATGTTATGGTTAACCAAATTCGTTACAAGTAGATTTTCCCACCATTAATAAATCTCGCAAATACTCGCGAATTTTGCATCCATAAGGACAAAAGGCTTTAGAATATATTGCACTATACATACACATTATTCATTGGTTACTGGCACTGTCACTATCACGGTTACACTTTGACACTTATTATATCATATCGTACAAGCCATCCATGACCTTCATCTATCCATGTTTTGTCAAAATTTTATGAAGCCCTAGAAGGGCCATGTCTACAATTTTTATTTAAGTTTAGACTTTAATCTCTGAATTCATACTTCAATCTCTGACTTCGGACTTTAATCTCTGAACTTACACTGCTAACGAAATTATGGAACAAGTTGTAGCACTCAGAGCTTTCTAGATAGAAAATTAAGATTTAGAGGACATAATATACAGAGGAAAATAAAACTTTATGATATTTGTCATCAACTAGGAAATTTTAAATGCAACACTGTATAATTTTCTTGATTCTAGAGACGATTTAAGGTGCGACTGACTTATTTGGGAAATGATTTAGATCACTTAATTTCCTTAGACCTATTTTTATTTCTAGATATAGATTGCCGTTGTATATTACACTAATGTTCGCACTATATATTGCACTAAATTGCAAAAAATACTGTTTGTAATGCGACCAAATATCGTAAATTATGTTGACAATAAAAACAATTGCGTAACATCAGCCTTGACGTAAGTCATCTGAATTTTTGCCGCGACTATATCAGTATGCCACAAATAAGGCCAATAACTCGCAACCATAGCTGTTCACAATCTGTCATAATAGTTAATAGAACATGAGTACGCAAGACAAGCAGAAAGCAATCCACTACTGAGAGTATCCACTATTAAAAGCCCCTATTGCCATATTTTTAAAAGCGGGATTTTAGGAAATAACTACTTTGTGGGCTAATGAAAGGGTTTAGGTATACCATGAGTCACTCTCTAAATTTTCTTGTCTAGGTATAATCGATGTATTCTAATATAGTTACACTTTTTTTGTTCTCCAGACAATTCAACTACGACTAACGGTAGCTGAATCGTCGGCCGAAGACACCGTCAGCGGCTACCCCATAGGCCACGTGATCGTTGGGGCCCAGGCTAGCGGTCGTTCCCTGAGCCACTGGAACCAAATGTTGACTGCCCTTAGGCGACCTGTGGCGATGTGGCATTCGCTCAGGAAATAGTCGAGATACCACCTCACTTAGCTATTGTCGAAATGTAACCCCTTTATACCATAAGCTAGCAGTATGCCGTAGTTTCTAACGTAGATGACTGAAGCATAAAAATTGTAAAGGCATGTAGAGGTCATTTTGCAACTCATCGCACAAACTATCATAAATTATATGTATCTACGGTCAGACTTATAAAAAAAAACTTTAGCTATTTGAATGACACACGCAGACAATATGACGGAAATTATATATACAGGGTGATTCATAAAGAATGGGCAATCTGTGAACTGGAGATACTACACACCAAAAAATGGCGATTGAGCCAAGTATGCCTTATCCGAATGTTGCTGGTTTCAAAAATACAGGGTGTGCAATGCTAGAATTTTATTAAAAGTCCAAAAGACATTTTTTAAGCAGACGCCTTGTATAGGTATAACAGAATATAAGTAAATCAAGGTGTATTTTTGCGTGTGTACAGTCAATCGAGCTTTCGTCTTTAAAATTTTTTGTTTGCAGTCATCAAAATAAGACTTAATAGCTTAAATACTTACCTATTATACCATTACCATTTGCCTCTTAAAATGCAAATACAAATAAATATTTTTTATCATATAATACTGGTATAAGTTGATCTCAAATTCGAATATCTAACAAAGCAACAGTTCTTTTAAGATTACAAAGGTTTATTCTTTTTTTATAATTAATATAATTATAACAGCCATACAGATAGATTATCAAAAGCACTGAACGGTGTCAAATAGCAAAGAATGGTGCAGTATACTATTCATTCTGAAAATATTGTGAAAAGATATAAAAATGACAGACAATCATGTTAACCGAAAATATGAGAAAAAATATTTATATACTTACTTACCTATCATAAAAATAAAAAATTCTATAGAACCAAACAGAAAATTCACTTACACTTAACACAACTGAAAAGTTAAGTAAATTATACAGGGTGTTCTGAAAATAATCAGTAAATAGATAAAAATAAAGGTAAGAATTCCTCAAAGAAAAAATGAACACGACAAAAAGAGTTACGGGGATTTAAAGTGTCATTTTTATTTTTTAACTGGATGACATATTGCTTATCGAATCCAATCCACAAAGTATAAACTGAGCTACTTTTATTTTCAAGAGGAAAGAAATCGTTTCCTTATGTATTTTCTCAACGTCCTGTAGAACTCTAAGAATTCATTCATTCGATATATTTTAATTTTATTTAATCATTTATAATTTTGCTATACCTAATTTTAAATTTTATTTATTATTATAAGGTTTTATAGGATTTTTTCACACTATTACTTGTTAAAGAGTTTATGTATATAAATCAAATCCCCAAAGTGTTTACTTCCATATATGTGATAAGTAGAAAATGTTACTGTTAAATATATTAAAATTCTATAAAATATTTATATATGTATTAACCTGTTCTTACGTCTAACCTGTTATATATTTCTTATCTCTTTGTGACAATAACTCATGCGGCTAATCTGAGATCTGCAAAATTGTTAGAACCTGAAAACGAATGTTGCATTTATTTTTTTAGTAGGCATTCAGAAATTTCATTCGTGTTTTAGTCTCTATACGTTTTACTTTGACAGTAGAAACTAGAATGTAATTAGGAAATATGTAATATTTTTAGAATTTCATATCAAGGCCCTAACAGTTTTGTATCTGGCCAATCACTCTTTAGTAGTTTCTAGTTTCATATATAGCTTTTATATGCTGTGATACACTATGGGCACACCCATTTTCACCCATCTATATTTTGTTCAGCCTCGGTTTTCGGTATTTTTCATCTATATCAATGTTTTTATTTAATATTTTGTGAAAATGACTATCAAAATTTCTTACGATTTCAGTTTTTAAAACAGTACATCTAAAACAGGCAGCAAAAAAATCTTAAACCCTTTTACCTAGTTGACTTGGCAAAATTTAAAAACTGCCAAAGATGAAAAATATTTAATATGCACATTCTGTTTTCTAAAATATGCTGTTTTATTTTTTCTACATTTATTATTATTATAATTGAGTATAAAATTCATTGTGTCTCAAAATATGAAGACATCTTTGACTTGTTAATTTTATAAAATTGTTGACACACATTTATATCATCGCATCATACCCTTACCAAAATTGTTATAAGACTGTGTAAAATATCTATATAAAACATGTTAGTTGTAATATAATTAAACATAATATCTAATATTATATATGGAATCTCTGTATCTATAATTAAAATAAACATTTTAACTCTCTAATCCTCTGATTATTGTCTAAAAATCTATGGGAAAATCATACATCGAATATTATATCATACGCATCTATTTTTTTTATAAAATGGATATAGAATACATTAACTCAAAATAAAAACAATTATAAGAAATATGTGTTTATTAAAGAAAAATGTTATAATTTAAACCATTGAATGAATAGAAGAAAAATGCCACTGAAGTGGAAATTTAACTAAACTGATTATATTAATAAATATTTCAAATTCCATTTCACTCTTCAATGTCCATACCTGAAAAAAAACATTGTATACTTACAAACAAATTCATTTCTAAAATCAAATGTAACGTTTGATTAATTATTCTGTACTTCGTTATGTGACTAATATTTAACTTACTTTTGAAATTCCCATTCTCTATTGTCTAGTGGGCACACTTGTCTTGTCTTTAACCATCTCGAAATGCAGTGAAAATGAAAAGCATGCTAAAAAATATGCAAATAACGCTTAACTTTATATCTACATATAATTCAAATACGTTATCAACAGTTTATAACTTGCACTACAGAAGAAAACAAATTTTAATGAAAAACTTACATTACATACTCCCCAAGCTACTGTGCATTCTTCACTGGTAGCCGATGCCTGATTTGCCTGACACTCGATGCACAAGTCCATAATGTGGTTACGGCAAATGGCACAATTGTCAACAACAATATCTATAAATATAATTATTGTAAAAATACGTACCACTACAGAAATGAATATGGCTTACCCCAAGCCCATAATGCTACAGCGTTCCACTAAAAGGGAGACAAAATTTAAAGTTTAACATACAATTCATTGTCTTTTCTAGGTTAGGTGCTTTTACCTTTTTGACTTCAAAGCGTTTCTTTTCTCCCTTGGAACTGCTGGAAGTGGGCATTTCAACTTCCTCAGCGTCTACATCCATAGCTGTGGCCATCTTCTGTTTTACCAATTTACTAATTACTAATTATTAATCAATGAAAGAAATAAGTACTCTAATTTTATTTTATTTTTTTATTTTTATGAAAAGATGACAGACAAGATTGACAACTGAACATTTAAACCACAGAAGACCTCGTAATGGAACTAGGCAATTTTTTGCGATTATAAGTATTACCAGAGTTCATATATACCTGAACTTTGGTATTACGTACTTACGTACTACCTACAACCAGAAGAAAATGAAAATAGAGATAATCGTTCATCGTATTTATGTAAAATAAATGCTTTAGTAAATTGTCTACACAATTATTTATATTACTAATTTTGCACTGTGTACATATAAATGTATTATTTCATTATTAATTTTTTAAAAGGGTTTACTTCACGCCAAATATGGAAGTTGACCTAAAATACAAAGTTGTGCATCGTAAATCTTTTCAGCCAATGAAGCACCAGTTTGGTCCAGTCAGATTAAAAAACAAATTATATACCTATCAAATACTCTTTACAGTCCTCTAGTACACCCAATTATATATATATAGTTTTATATCCATTAGGAGCTAGATGCAGACGACTAATTTCTACTTAAAATATTGTCAATATTTATACATTTGCTAATAATGGTTAAAATAATAGAATGTTTTTAAAAATAATACTTATTATTAATTTCGTATACTGCAAACGATTTAAATCTGCATAATAGGTCTATGTAAAACAAAATTATGTTCTATTTTTTATGTGTTTTATGTTTTTTTTGTATTCTCTCATTTTATATATGTGTATGTGTATATGTGTGTATATATGTGTGTGTATATATGTGTATATATATGTATATATATATATATATATATGTATATGTTCTTTTTAAGTGTTTTATCGTTTTAGTTTATACCATTGTTGGTAAAGTGTACATTGTATGTATACACATGACGGTTCTACAATATACAGTTTTTATTGCTTTTATGTAAAATTTTCTGTATGTTCTAAGACAAAATAAATCTATCTATCTATCTATCTATCTATGTATGTTTGTATCCTATATACAATTGAAATTTTAGAACATGAATTATGTTATAAGCGCCTTTTTATATTTATTGGAAACTGTTGTTGTTAACCAATAAAGAAATGCATTTAGCGAAAATTTGCTTTAAATTAAATGACATGACGTTTAACTGTCAATTGTCAAACTGTCAGCTGTTGTGAAAAAGTTGTTGCCATTATTTATTTATAATATTGAAATTATCATGGTTTGATCACTATGATTTTCGAATGATAGGGTAAGATTTCGATAACATAAGAAATCAATTAGTCATTATTATACAAAGAGAACTATGTTCTCTATGAAATGTACAGTAATATGTTCAAAATAACAATATCTTTTTAAGGATGAATAGTGGAATTTATGCTACAGCCCTTACAACTGTGTTCCTGGGCATTACAGTGATTTATCCAACATGCTTCTCATATCTCCTTTTTATAGTTTTATTAATGATAAGCATAGTTCTGGGCACATTCACGGCATTATGGATAAATATTATGCTTTCCTTGCCACACAAAACGATTGTCGGAGCAGAACACACATTGAAACAAACCGAACATTTCAGGAATAAATTAATGGCAAGTATATTTGAATTTTCGGCTTAAAATTAGGGTAACTGTTACATTTTTAGAAAGAATATGACTCGACAATTACAAGGACAACCTCAACAAACCTACCGCAGATATTTGGAAGAACTGTAGATAGTTTACTTCAGCAACTTTTAGATTATGTTATAAGAGACTACATATTGGTTTATATCAAAGACTATGCTTATGAAGTTGAACCTCTAGGCATTAATATCAAGTAAGTTTATGTTTTAAAATGTATACCTTGTGTTACATTAAATCTGTTCCAGAGATGATTTATGGGGAGCTGTTAATGCTCTTCACGAAAAATTGTCTAGAATGGACCATGCAAAACTTATAGCGTGCGATATTGTTTCAAAAATTACCAACCACTTTGAAAAAATTAGAGAGTCAAAAACTTTTGTGTAAGATTTTTCTTTAAGATATATAATGACGTTTTCCTATATTTTCTTTGAATTAATTTTAGTATTGAATCTGATCGTCCACCAATGTTTCAATTATCACCGCATGTGATGTCTTCAGAAAAAGAAATTGAATATTTGCGCACTGTTAGTGAACTGCTTATTATGTTCTTGTTACCTCGATCGTATTCTTTATCTCCAACTAAATATTTAGTCCGGGAAGTATTGTGTTGTAAAGGTTTGTATAAGTGACATATAAAGATGTTCGTTTAATAATATGGCTGGTTAAATTTAAAATCGATATAATTTTCTAGTTTTCAAACCCATCATCGATATTATAACAGATCCGGACTTCTTTAACCGCAACGTTATAAATTACATAGAAGCGAATAAAGTGCATGTAAATTTACCAAAAAAAGCTTTAGAGAATGCTAATAATTTTGAAGATCTTATTGACAGAATCGACGATATACAAGTGTTAAGATCTATAAGGTACACTTCACAATTTAGAAGGTATTTGTTGTTAAATATTTATATTGCAGGTATAATATAGTGACAAAACTCATGCAAGCTACAACATTGCAAAATCTGAACCGTGCGAAAGGTGTCGATTTAGACAACGACAAAGTTACGCTATCTTCCGCCGGGATACAAAAATCTGACATTAATGCCGCCAAAAAACTTAGAAAGCATATAAATCAGTTAACTTTAGCTAAGAATCACTGCGAGAAGAAGTTGATTAGTCTTGGTTGGGATTCTGGTTATCAGTACGGAGATGAAATGAAGAAAGTGAGTTTAAACCATTTTAAATTATATAAAGATAAATAAAGTTATCGTTTTTAGGTATTACCTCTCCACATGATACTTGAACATGTACTTGGACGAAAATACTTATCGCAATTTCTGCAAACTCTAGCCAGCCAAGACTTGATCAGGTTTTGGACTGCAGTCGAAGAGTTACGTACGGCGCAAAGAAAAAACTGGCATCAGTTGGGTGCAGAGATATTTTATACTTTCATAAGAAATCCCACTTCTGAAATAAAAGTCGACAAGGCTACAAAAAAACGCATGGAAGCATTCTTACTAGGTAATTCCACATTTTTTAAATCTGCCTCAATATTACTTCTAAATCATTTTAGGTGACAAGGGTCCCGAAGTGTTTTACGAAGTTCAAGGACATGTGGTCCAAACGATCGAAGAAAAATACTATCAACCGTTCTTAATCAGTGATTATTACAAGGAAATGGTTATCGCGATGGAAAATGAAGAAGACATCTCTGAAGTCGACGGTAACAGATCCATCGAGGAAAGACAAACCTCAACCGATTCTGCTGGTAGCCCTGAAAGCGGATTGAACGTGGGAGATCACTCGAATTATGCTAGGAGGAAGTTGGATCAGTTGGAGGAAAAACTCAACAATAAAACAATGGTAAGATGAATAAATCATTATCTGGTTAAAGTAAAAAAAAAATATTTATAAAACAATGAAATTTTAAAATAATTGAAATAAAAACAATATTTTTATAGTAGCGTACAGTTTTACACATTAAAATTCAGGTATACAAGTAAAAATAGACAAGTAGAATAACAATCACGGAATATAACGAACAGTTAGCTGTAAGGAGCAAGTTAATGTAAAAACTTGCTACAACAACCAATTATCTTTCACCATTTGTTCCAATATGATTGGTCTTCCTGCTCATATTGCAGCCATTTTGTAAAGTATGACACTATGATTTGAACCAATCACGATGAAGCAAATATTGAAAAATGATTGATTGTTTTACCAGGGTTGACTTGATTTGCCAAATATGATTTTCAAACGAATGAATTTGATCAGTAGAAAGTTGAACGGTATTTATAGCTTTGGATATTTTTATTTACCAGGCACTGGAGGCTCTGAGAACTTCAATGAGACCAGAGTCCAAGGTTTTAAGTAAATTGGAGAACGAGGTAGAGTGGCTGCAAGGCGAGAAGCGTCAATTGGAAGCCCATCTAACGAGAACCGAGATTTGGGCTGAAAACCTGGGGAAATGGAAAGCAGTTGTGCAAAGTGCAGAGGTAACTACCTCGATATACAAGGAAACAAGAAAAATTAATATTTGTAATTTTTAGATTCCCGATGAGAAAGAGCCACCGCAGTTCGTCTTGGTCGTGCAAATGGAAGAAGATGACATATATGACGGTGAAGGCGCGATATGCACAGGATGGGTTGTGTGTAGGAGTTTAACTCAATTTCAGGACTTACACAAGAAGTTACGACCGCTCTGTTCAGAAATTCGTAACCTGGAGTTGCCTTCAAACACGTTCAAGTTTCTTTTTGGAAAATCCGACAAACTGTCTCTGGAAAGGGCCAAGCAACAGATCCAGAAATACTTAGATGTAAGTCTAACTTTTAAACTGAGTTTATTTCATTTATATAAAAATTTGATATATTTTTTTGGTTTTCTTTTGTTTTAATTTTTAATTTTTTTTTATTTCAAAAGAAATGACATTTATGTTAATATGACTCTCTTTTGAAAATATTTTAAATATTTGATGATAATTTAAAAATTATTCAAATAATGCATTTGTTACAGTTTGTTTTAAGAGACGATAGACTTAACCAGAGTGAGGCGATATATTCCTTTTTAAGTCCCAGTTCTGAACATTTGAAACATTCCACGCCAAGTCCCAAAAAGTCCAGATTTTTCTTTTCAACCTTATTTAAAAGGTTAGTTCATATTTTCTAATTATGTCCAAAAAAATCATAATTTTAAATTTATTTCCCACTTTTAGCGGGAGCGAGCAAAGCAAGGATTCCTATTCCGTCTTGAAAGAAAGCGAGGACGAAGACATCTCGCAATGCCTAGAACCACCGCTCACCGACACCGTCGATTTCTCAAAGTCCAACGGTAACGCTGTGAAAATATGTGACGACAATAAAGACACAATAGCCGAGCCCCTTTACGCACTCCTGAGCGAAGTATTCGATATGAGAGGTGTCTTCAAATACGTCCGAAAAACGTTGATAGGTTTCGTTCAAGTAACTTACGGACGTAACATCAACAAGCAAATCCACGAGACGATCTCGTGGTGGTTCTCGGAAGAGATGTTGCACTACTATATCACCTTAGTATTAAAAAATTTCTGGCCCGGCGGCAGCATTGCCGATCCAGGCCCGCAAAGAACCAAAGAGGAAAGACTGCAGACAGCCATTAAGGCGCAGGAGATGTTTATTAATAACGTACCTGAGGTTTTGATGACACTTGTTGGGAATAACGCTGCTAGAAATGGTGCTAGGAAGGTTTTTGATGCACTACAGGAGAAGAATATGAACAAACATCTGTTTTATGTAAGTACAATTTTTTATTAAGTTGATTTCTTCATTGTTTCCGTTTTGTTTTTGCTCATACATAGCACTATAACTATCAAGTATCAGCAGCAGTGTATGCAAAATTTAAGTATTATGAACCAAAATGGCTACGTATAAAGTGCCAAAATGAACCGTGAATTCCAATTATAAAGTCTTCTGTTGCAGTAACTCTCCAGTTATTGGGAAAGAAACTGTGTATTCCTAGAAAAAAACTTATTGCCACATTTAGTTCCAACACAAGGTTTGATACATAATAGATATTTTAATATTCTTCAAGTGCTGTTTATTATATAAATCAATCGTATTTACAAATGCCATGCATTTAAAAATTAAAATGTATAGCATTTTATAAGGTAATTTTACCATCTTAGAATTGGTGTACAGCAAAGAACCAAAATGGCGGCGCTTGTTTTGGTGTGGTCAAGTTTTTCGAACAATAGCTATCTTATTTTTTTACTATTCCTACATTTAACCAATCTACCACTACAATAAATTTACCTAAAAATTACTACATTTGGCGCTACGTTTAAAATTTTTGTTTACACTTATTTTGAACTTTGAAGGTTTAGTGAAGTCAAATTAAATATAAAGATGTCGGTTCTCTACGTTTGTAAGGGGAAAAACTGTATATATTTTAGAGACCTGCCCGAAGTGCAATGAAATCAGTGATAATGAGTAATTATCGTTATCTTTCACGACGCGAATACGTAATCGAATCGCCCATTGTTGGTTGTTGTGTTGGCATCGTGGCATCACGGGCATCGTACGAGTATAATAATTAATGATCGTTTAATTTATTGGTATACATTATTTATTATTATTAATTTTATTCGCACGTAAACGTTGGTCCAATTCATATGTTCATTGTTATATATGATGGTGCGCTGATGTGAAATATATGCGCTTGAACATTTTGAAATTCGTGTCTCCAAAATGAGTATTTTGGCAAAAATTGATAGTGGTGAATACAAGACAGTAAAAGGAACTGGCTTAAGTAACGTGTGGTTGTACTTTGAAAAAATTACAGACACTGCTACTGGAGAAATTCTACCGTATGCAATATGTAAAACATGTAAAAGTACATTTTCGTATGCAAAAGGATGTAGCCCTTCAAATTTAAAAAAACACCGTTGCTATAAACGTCAGCATGAGCAAACAGGTGCGACAGAGGAAGAACCTAAAAGCATGCGTCTTACTGTAAGTGACCAAGTCCGAGAAGATATTTTAGAAAATTTTGTGAAATTTGTGACTCGTGATCTCCGTTCTGTCACGACCGTAGATGGAGATGGTTTTAAAGAGTTGGCACACTCACTGATAGAAACAGGCATTAAACTTGGAACAAATAAGTTCGGAATCAATGATATTCTACCAGACTCGTCTACAGTCAGTCGTAGGCTAAATGAACTGCATGTTAATGAACTTGAAGCACTTGTTACTACTTTGCGACCTATTATAGAAAAGGGTAAGGCATGATATTCATTTTTGTTTTCATGTGTGGGTGAAATAATTGATTGTTTTCAAATTGTACTAGGATCATGTGCCGGGACGATAGATGTATGGACGGAAAGTAAACAACAAACAAATTTCATAACCTTAACCGTACATTATCTCAATGATGATTGGCACCTTCATAGGTACGCAGAATTTTATGAAACTACAATTTTTAGATATTTGATGTAGGCATTTATTTTTAGTCGTATTCTATGCACTGTGGAATTTCAAAAGTGCACTAAGGACGAACATTTTCCTAAATCAGAAGTAAACATTACTTGTGCATTAGAGGAGATATTTGAGGGGTTGAAACTACCAAAGAATTTACATGAAATGATAACGTTTACAACTGATCAGGGATCAAATATTAAAGAAGCCTTACAATCAAATTCGTGGATTAATTGTATGGCGCATGTACTAAATCTTATTTTAAAATGCACTTTTGATAAAACAGTACTAGAGGAAGGCGCGCCTCATTTTTTAGCTCTTGTTACAAAGTGTGAATCTCTAGTCGATTATCTAAAACGATCAGGAATGACTCGAATGCTTGAAACTATTGTGAAGCAAGAAAGTCCATCTAGGTGGAATACTAAGTATGAAATGTGTTTTTATGTGCACCAAAATTTCAATGTCATTGAAGATATTTTAGAAAAATCTGGTGAATCGCATCGTCTACTCGGGACTGACAAATATTTACTTGATAAGATAATCCCATTCTTACAACTGTTTAAAAATGTAGCGTTATTACTTGAAAGCGAAAAGAAGCCGACCATTCACTTAGTTTTATTACATATGCATATCCTTAAAGAAAAATTACAAAATTTGCGGAATGTGGAAAGTAATAATGAAATGCAGTACATCATTACACTTTGTTTAGACACTGTTTTCGATGTTGAATTTGTTCCTCACAGAATCCACAAACTTGCTGCATTTCTATGGCCGAGTTATAAACAGCTGCGGTACTTGAACGACGTCCAGCGTGACGAAGTCTTTAATATTGTGAAGGAAGAACTGTCTAACATTACAAAATCAAATGATACAGCCACAACAGTTTTATCAGAGTCTTCAACTGACTATTATGAAGCTGCCAATAGTGAGGAGGAGGACTTGTGTCAATATGATGACATATTAAATAAATACAAAGACGTCCATACGATGAACGATACTACATTTTCTGAAACCCAAATAGCTGTAGAGATGGAATTATACAAAAATTCCAATTACCCCGACAATAACATTTTACGTTGGTGGAGAGACCATGAAACGGAATTTCCGTTCTTAGCAAAATTAGCGTCACAAATTTTATGTATACCGGCATCCAGTGCAGCTAGTGAAAGATGTTTCAGTTCGTCCGATAGAATTTTGGAGGAGAGAAGAAATAATTTGGAGGAAAACAACGTAGATGCAATTTTATTTTTACATTCGATGGAACAATCTTGGCACGTCTTAAACATGTTTTAAACAAATATTTTTTATATATTTAAAACGCAGATAGTTGCTTAATACACATTTAACATTGAACGGAGTGAAATAACTGAGTCTTAACTAAAGAAATTACTTAATTCAAAATTATACGGGGTGTTAGAGGTTTGAGTGCCATTACTTCAGCAAATGATAAGTTAAGCACAAATGAACATAAAAGTTGTATATTACATGGACGTTATTAAAATAGATACAGGATGTAGGAAATAAATGCAACATAGAGCAGGAGATCTCTGATGACAAAACAATGTGATGTTGAAGTCAAAAGTTGATAGTAAAAAAGATACAGGGATGTCAAAATTTAAATTTTATTTTCGATATTTATAAATAACTTAAAAAAAATCCAAATACTTGCATATATTTTGGGGTTTTTGGAGGCGAGAAATTCAAATTTGTTTCTGATGTGCCATAGTGCCACAAATTTGAATTTCTTGCTCCAAAACCCCCAATCTCCAACATGTATAATAATATTTAAATTTTTTTAAAAGTTATTTACAAATATCGAAAATAAAATTTTAACTTTGACACCCTGTATCTTTTTAACCATCAACTTTTGGACTAAGGTAAGTTTGGCAACATTGCATTATTTTGTCAAGGAAACCTGTATATAAAGTTGTAATATGAGGGAACTTTATTACAATCTGGCAACAGTGTCTTGAGCTACTACTAGTTTAGCTGGAGTTCAGCTGCCTAGCGTTTGTCACAATTGTGTGATGTGTGTGTTAAAATTATGACACTCAAACTTCTAACACCCTGTAGAAGATATTTTTAAAATATGATGCCAAATTGAAACTTGATAGGAAAATGCATGTATTTTTTTAATACTAAATATCAGGTGCCTACTAAAAAAATAACTCTACCAATAATTATTATGTGGAGGAAGACTTATGAAAAAACACGTTGAAATTATTAAACGACAAAAGTTTGTAATATATGCTGGAATATTTCTGAAAGAGCTTGTCTGAAAACGTAAAATAATACTCTTGCCCGAAGTTGATAGTCTTATTTTTGTAATTTTAGGAACTGGTTGAAGTTACCTTGGATGCTATATTTCCGGAACTAAGTTAATATCCACTACTTTTTGTTCAGTATTTTAAGTTTTATCCTTGTTTTATATATAAATATTTCTGTTTTATTAAATATGAGGCAATGTATTAACAATTTTGTTTTAACAAATCGTTAAATTTACATCTCGTTATAAAAAAAATGAAAAGAAAATAGTATTCTGTTGTTAAAGCAAAGTTAAATTTTATTTTTCCACAAATTTCACCAAATAATACCGAACTGAAAAATCTTTTTTCGTGTTCCATATGACAAGTACATTCCATTTATTCGTGCAATAATTATATTGTATAACTAACTAATGAGTGTATAGCTAATTTAATATTAATGTTTATATTCCCTCCTTATTTGACTGACAAGACATTAAACCAAAAATTAAATTATACAGGGTGGCAAAATATAGCATACACACATTCTAAACTGTCTGATAAGAACCAACGTCAATAGTAATAATTTATCTGAAATGCACTAACTGCATTGTCTGTCAAGATTAAAATGTTATACCATGCATTTTCACTGCCTGCAGTAATAAGTATTATATGTAAAATATTAAATATTTTCAGAATAAGAGATGGTGTACCTATATATAAATTTTAATAAAAGCACTTTCGTGATAGGTAAACTTTATGTATTGATTTTATACTTTTGGACAAATGTAAAACTAACGAGTTTTATAAATATTTTAATATTTAAAAAAAATCTATGTGTGCAGGTACACCCTGTATAATTTTTAGAGGTAGTTGCAATTACTGTTTTTACAGATATTTAACCAAAATTGCATACAAACTAGAAACTTGCGTTTCAGTATATTATTTATTACTTTATAAATGTAAATTAATGTTTCTATACAATATTCTAAGCCTGTATATATTTAATTATTTTCAGTTAATATTGAATACAGTCCAATCATTTTAGATATTCAAAATGTTATATTAAGAGCTGTTCCAAATATTTTGGAAGAATTATCGTATAAAATGTAAGGACTGTGTTTGTTTTAAGAAAACAATGTGCCATTTTACTATTTACAGGCCGATAAAATTGGTGGATAACATGTCAATTTTTCTTCCAACAAATCAGTTCAAAGTTTTTGAAAAACAAATCAGTAGTTCGATACATGGTGATTTTCCGGGTTGTTATGCTGTGACCTCGGTAACTGGTAGCTGCCAGAAAAAGAGTTAAAATGCACATCCCTAGCATTAGCTGGGATTCTTTTACCTGCCCTGGTTGTTCTCGGGCTAGGCTCTGTGGGGACAGACCCGCTATCGGTGTCTCTGGGCCTGTCCATATATTGATTTCGGTTCCTACTGTTGGTATTACGACTGCTACGGTCGGAACCGTTCCTCGGATAATGGTGGTCCTCCGAGGCGTTCCGTAGCCGCCGCTGTAACTGGTCGCATCCCATGCTTCCAAACGTTTCGCCGCTCTTCACTGTCGGCATCTTCAGTGGTGACTCTGCGACCAGTTACAGCGGCGGCAACGGAACGCCTCGGAGGACCACCATTATCCGAGGAACGGTTCCGACCGTAGCAGTCGTAATACCAACAGTAGGAACCGAAATCAATATATGGACAGGCCCAGAGACACCGATAGCGGGTCTGTCCCCACAGAGCCTAGCCCGAGAACAACCAGGGCAGGTAAAAGAATCCCAGCTAATGCTAGGGATGTGCATTTTAACTCTGTTTCTGGCAGCTACCAGTTACCGAGGTCACGGCATAACAACCCGGAAAATCACCATATATCAAATTACAGCACTGGCCGTGAAAGCCTGAAAACCACTAAATCATTAGTTATCTTCATTCATATTCCTTGAATGAAAATAATCGATAGGTCATAAGCCTGTAATGTCTCTTATCAATTGCAATATTTTATTGCCTCACATATTTTCTAAATTGAAAGCAATCTGCTAACACTGCACATAAGGTACTAAAAATTTATTTGTTATGTAAATTGCTGAATCTCCAGATTTTAAATTATTAAATCTAGCACCTGGTCACTAAATTGCTGTATGCAATGATAAATATATTGCAATTGCTTCTGGGACAGCCAGTTTTACATCTTTTTTATTCACATATATTTTGTGTATATATTTATTTTTAAGAAATATTTATGGAACAATACATTTTGTTTAACATCACGTTTGTTTTGGTGTCCTGTTCCTATTTCCCAATCACATTGGAAATATTTTATTTCGGATATCCTTAGGTACTTGCAAAATCTTTTGTCAGAATTACATGTCATGTAGTTTTGGAAAGATGACAGCATAATAGGCTTTTTAGGGATTGCCAGCCATTATTATTGCAATAGATTGTACATTATATGTATAATTGCATTTTCAAATAATGGTTATGCTAATAGCGATAATTCAACAATATTCACTGTATGATAATAATGTCTAGCTTTTAATTTAGTTAAATTTAAAATAGCATAAGGATACCTGATTTTTATTTAAAAATCCGTTTTAACATGAAAAATACCCGAAAAAAGGGAAAACTCCCGATATCTGGCAACATTGCCTTCTCAAACGCCTAGTAGTTTGCGACCTCTTGTGGCTAATAGAGAACGTGCGACGACAGATTCGTTGTGAAATGAATCTAGTCATTTTTTGTTTTTTTCGAAAAATAAACATAATTCAACCTGTACACTGAACCTTATATTTATTTCAACAAATGATCAGTAATTTTGAACGAGTGTTCGATTAGTTTTAACAAGCCTCTAAAATGCACCATTTTAGAAAAGAACTGCGTTTAACATATTTGTTGAGCTTGTAAGTCAATACATAAATTGTAACAAATTATTCAAAAAGTTATGTTATAAAACAGCATAAATTAAAACACAGAGGAATATGACAACATGGAAGAAAGGCAACATTTAAAAAGTAAAAAAAATAATTAAAGTACTTAAACCAAAACAAGATAGCAAAAACAAAACCTTTATTTTAAATTTATTTTTGAAATATATACTTACTTGACATTAGAACGCCTTGTACATTAAAAGCATAAATCAATAAAATAATCATGTTTACAGTGGCGTAAGCAACCATTTGACATGGGGGGGGTTCACTGAGCAAAATGAAGTATTTCAAACTAGATTTTTTTAATAAAAAGAATAATTTTTAATAAATCGAAACAAAAAGTAAATAAAAAAAACGATCGTATCATAAACATTTAAATAATAAACCGGTACGAACAATATTTGTTACAAAAATACAATTAGAACTTAGTTGCAGGTAAACCCTAACATACGGATTCATCAACAAGGCGCAACGTTAGTCAGACTAGCGGAGGTTACGCGAAAAATTTACGCCTCTGTTGCACGAATTTAAATAAAAGGCATACTCCTATTCACTACTATGTATAATACTTACTTTATGATATGTTAACTAATCCGTAGCACTGAAAAGTACTGTTTTTGAATATAAATACTAAATATACAATGGGAAACGCAAGGAACTAGAGGCCGAAGTTACGCGAGTTTTAGGCAGGTACAATACTGGGTCTAACTTTTGGCGCAAATATGGACGTAAATAAACAGCCTACCTAGCAACGCATGTTTCGTGAATGGGCGCAAAGCTGGTTAGTCCGACTAACGCGCTTTACACTGGCGCAAAGCTGGTTAGTCCGACTAACGCTACGCCCGTTTCATGAATCCGGCTGTAAATGTAGGGTTGCCGTAGACAGTGTAGTTCACTGATCGCGTTGCCAAATCTTCGCGAATAAAGTGATTGCAAGTTTGCAGTGGGACATTTACCTATATATGACCCAGCCCAGGTTCTGACCCCTAAAGCCTCCCCCCGTGGCTACGCCACTGCATGTTTATGCCACACAAACACCTCGCTATTCAAAGTTTTAGTACAATTACATAAGAAATAAGAAAATTATCATAAAAAAAATTCTTGCTCGGGCTTATAACTTCTTGAAGCAAAATTGTATTAAGGTAAGCTGATTTAAATCGCACTATTTTTGTCCAAGGAAGCTAGCCTTAAAGTATGGCCTATTTCTTAGTGTACACCTTGTATACACAGAAATTACAATTTTGGCATTGTCTTTCCTCGTAAACCGCACAAAACTGCTCGTAATTTTAGATTCGTGTTCAGTATTCTCGATAATTTTTTAACTAAGTACCATCGTCTGCTAAATCGCAGCAGGCGTACTTTATCAAGACGATGTGATGTAGCAGTATTATAAAGGCGACGCGATTTAGTAGACAATGGTTTAATGCTACAGTAAATTATTACCCTTTTATTCTTCTATTTCTTAATTTCTGAATGGAATTCTTTAATTAGTGAGGTTTGGGTGGAAATGAAAGACGAAGAAACATTAAAATTTATATTATTTATTATCATGCTTCTCACCGGAGGCTTCTGACAAGATTCATGACTCTAGAGAATGCATGACTTTTGTCATATGTAAACATAAATAATCTATAAATGTGTCTTAACATTTAAAAAACATTTATTTAGAACATATCTACGGACTTATGTTTTATTGAAATTTAATTTTTACACAAAAGAATGTACTATTTCGTCCTAAACTGTGATATAATTTTCTTATATAATTTCACTATTAAATAAAATATATAATTTATTGAGCCTGTTTTTTTTTCCTTAGTACATTGAGCTATATTAATTCTGATTTAGGTATGAATTGAGAATAGGCTTACTTAGTTTGTATTTTCAATTCATATTATATTATACATTTACAAAAAAATCTTAGCAATATTATTAAGGGGTGAGTTACGAGGGAAAGATTAAATATTTTTATCTTATCTCCCTTTAGCATTCGTTTAGTTAAATCTTCTTGAGCCGGAGAAGATCTACCCTGACGAATGGTCTGTTTAAAAAAATAACATACATTCCTTTTCATGCAGTAGAAACATAACTAACCGTTTTGTACAATAGTACAAAATACTTAATTACGTTAATGTTAGTTTTTAACAAATCCTATCAATCAGTCTTAGAATTGGTTAACACTGTCATACTATTTATAAAAAAATATTTTTCTAAATATTGTACACCATACATTCATAAAAGTAGGTAGGTTTACCCATAAACAAATAGTTCCAAAACATTAAACAATTATTATTCTGAGGGAAATGTGTGGGAAACGTGATATGAAGATACATACAGAACATTCCCATATATTTTCTTGAAATATTAAACAATTATTTCTGTAACGAGATATGTAACATCTATTGAATACATTAATATTTCGTCTAATAATAATAAAATTCAAGTAGTAAACTTAACGCATTTTCGAGTTAGTCTGTTACGAAATCATACTTTTGATAGTACCTATTATAAGCATGCTACAACAGAATAAATCATTATCCAGATAAATTCCGATGGTTCAACTTAAATAACTATTTTTTAGAAAAATACAAAACCTTCAACTGTATAGAATATTTGGCACAAATATTATAATAGTACTGCTGGGCCTTGGCAAACTTCGTTTACTATTATTATTATATTTTTATTGTCAGTCACCTTAATTTGACAATTTTATATTTACATTAATTATATGTTTGAATGTTTTTTTTATGTTTCTGTATTATTAGGTGACTAGAGTTATTAGTTTCTTTTCTTCGTGATTTAAGAAACGGATTCGATAGCATCAGTTTTGTGTAGGGGGGTAATGGATGGTGATCTCTCGACTTCTGGGGTCACCGTCTCGCAATTTGAGCTGCATGGAGTCAGTATGGTCGGTATTAGACTGGCGATTTCGGGGCTGCTCATGCCCACCGTTTCCTCGTAGACTCGTTCCTGAAACGTTACGAATAGTAGCAAGAATCGTTTACATAGAACGAAGGAGAAGGAAATCTATAAACGCATTGTTCTGATCACGGCAATAGTTTTCAACTGTAGGGGGGCAACTTGATTTAAAAAAAATAATATACTCGTAAAAGCAAATTATGGGACACTTTACCTGTGATTTGTCATACTTCAGCCGCTTCCAAATGAACTGCTTCCTGTCGTTTCCTTGGGCAGAATTCGCTTCGTTGTTTGACGAGTAGTAATTAGGATTGGAGAAGCTCCTGCTGGTTCCGTACACGTACTTCTTCTTCCCCTTCTTCACGAGGACGAACGCCACCACTATGATGCACAGCAGGACAACGATGAACATCGGCACCATGGTCATTATGTAGAACGTGTTGGAGTGGCGAGCGGATATCAGTTCCGTGTCTTCTTGGAAGTTGCCCATGTCGTAGGGATGGTTGTGGAAGGTTATTGTTTCGTCGTAGTAGTCGTCTTCTTCGTAGTCGCATTTGTAAGTGGTTCCAGCGCATTTGAGGGAGACCAGGTAGTTTGGTTCTACAATATGATAGAAACTGTTGATCTGAACTTGATACTAAACGTGTTCTGGGGATGCTAATGCTAAAAACTAACTGTCCTACCTGTTTTACATCCTGGCGTTGGTTTATCTGGACATCCGCATGAGTAGTTCTTGTATCTAAAGAAACACAGGTGAGTACAACCGCCGTTATCCACAGCACAGGGGTTCCAACCCAGTTGCCTGTCGGCGGTGACCATCGTTATACCCATAGCAGCGTCAAGTTGTGGTCTAACTACCACTGGGTCCCTTCCTGTATTTTTCTCAGCTCTTATAACAGATTTTTGAACCCAGTCAGTCCAGTAGATATAATCCTGATACTAAATTTGAGATAGGGAATAATTAACATTAAAATTTGAACATCAATATGAGAAGTAGTAAGTTTTCAAAAACTGTCATAAACCTTTATTCCGTACCCCATCATCAGGTCATTACTGATATACTCTCTTGTAACGACACGATGATGGGGTTGAAATATTAGCCCTGAAACAAGTTGTCAAAAAAGCTTAAGCAAAACCTTGAAAAATAGTAATTTAATGTTAAAGGACACTTCTAAAACGGGTTTGTTACGCAATTTTTCTTCGATTTGAGTAACAGTCAATTTTATTTCTCTAGTGAATAAAGTGTAGGATTATACGGCTCCAAACAGTGAATAAATCGTGGAAAAAAATATTTACCTGGGTCAATGAGAATGGATGAGTGGCTTGTATGTTCAACAGAACCCTGTTATTGCCGTGCAGATCCGTAGTTTCTATCCTTTCCGCATTCAACTTTGCATCGATCCAATACAATCTTCTTCCCACGTAGTCCACAACCAATCCTATAGGAAAACTGAGATCAGAGTCGACCAGTCTCTTCCTTCCAGAGCCATCCAAGTAAGACCTTTCGATTTTTGGATCACCCCAATCCGTCCAAAATAAAAATCCTCGTCTGGGGTAAATCACTATTGATCTAGGATCCTGGAGGTAATCTGTTATTATGGCTTTCCGGTTGCTTCCGTCTAATCTCGCAACTTCTATGAGCTTGTTGCCGGTGTTCGTCCAGTAAATATTGTTGGCTATCCAATCGACTGCCAGGCCGTCTGGTGATTGAAGATTCGAACTGACGATAGTTTTCACGTCGGACAAGTTGTACATGGACACGCTTTCGATGACATTCTTTTCTATATCCGTGTAGAAGAACAGTTTTTTGTCCCAATGGAAGTCGACGTCTATGACATTGCGGATTTCTTCTATAGGCAGAGTGACATCCCAAACATCGTCGGTGTCCAAACTAATCTGGCTTAACGCATAACGCGTAGCTAGGAGTAGGAAAGTTTCTGGTATCAAGTCGCATTGTTTGTCGTTTAGTTTGGATTTGTTCAAGCCTGTAGGACAAGCGCAGGTGTAGGAGCTTGGATTCCTCAAGCAGAGATGCGAACACCCTCCGTTGTTGTCTCCGCAAGCGTTCTCAGCGATGTTATCGCTTTGGACGGAGCGGACGTCCATCAGACCCTCCAACTTGTCTTTTATAATTGTCCTGTCGCCACCAGAGCTCTTATCCGCTCTATGCAGGGCTTTGGTTTGCCAGTCGGTCCAGTAGATGTGGTTTCCCACCACGACCAGTCCGTATGGGTGAGGAACATTTTCTATAATCATTTTTCGATCATTACCGTTGAGATCGCTGGATTCTATCGTGTTCAGTTTGGCGTCATTCCAGTACAGGCGATTTGATGGTCGATCTATTGCTAGTCCATTGGGCCAATTTAGATTCTTCGAAATCAAAGTTTTCCTAAAAATGGATCAGGGAAATTGATAAAGTAGAATAAAAGTACATTTTTACATTATGTATTACAGAATTATTGGAATTTACAATTAATTTTAAAAAAATAATCGCACGGCATAATATTTCTTAGACTCAATGAAACGTGGTAGATTTTGTTATACCTGCTGGTTTCTATGGTACGTTGTTTTATCATTTATTTAATACACAGTTCTATCTGAGTTTGGTAAAAATGCAAGAAAGTAATTGTGTTCCTGTGGCTGTTTTGAAGAAACTTAAGAAGCAATTTTCCATTTATTATCAGCGAAATCCAGGGAACATTACAAAGAAGTGTTCGCCGAATTAACGAATGAAAAGAAAACGAAGAATATAAATAATAAATACCTATTAGTGCCATCCATATAGGCGACTTCAATTTTGGCTTGGCTTCCCCAGTCCGACCAAAACATTAAGCCATGATGGTAATGCAATGTTATAGCCCTTGGATTATCCAAATCATTATAAAACAGCAACTTCCTATTCTTGCCATTTAACTCTGAGACTTCCACGCTGTTCCTTTTGCCATCAGTCCAGTATATCTAGTTGAGAAAAGAAATCCTGTATAAAAACGACCTTTTTCGCAATTATTTTACCTTTCTCCCCGTCGAGTCGATCGCAATTCCATCGGGAGCTTCCATTTCATGCATTATGATCACCTCCATATTTTTCCCATCTGGTGACGCCTTCTGTATGGTATCCTCGGCAGTGTCTGTCCAGTAGATTTCTCCTGTCTTTCTATCCACGTCTACTGAAGTAGCCAGCTTTAATGGGGGGAAAGGAAGCACCACATCTGCCATGTAGGGTACGTCTAAGGATATTTGACGGATGTCTATGCGATGCGCGAAGATTAGGAAGTTGACAGGGCCGTTGGCGCACGTTTTCCCATCGTCCTTGAAATAGACAATTATAATATAGAATCCATGATATTTTGCCTTAAGTCACTGGTACTAAGTTTTAAATCCAGTTTAAAAAAATTACAGAAATGAATTAGGTTGTTCGATTTTATTATGAGGAAAAATATACTTCCTTTAAATTGCCTTGGCATCTTGATTAATAGTTTACTTCCAAGTTATATAGGAGACTTCTATGATCAATCAGAACACAAACCTACTACTACTTTAGAGCATGTAACTTATACAAGGTGTCTCAGGTATTACTAGCAAAATAAATGAGATTTACCCAAATCTATCTACATACCTAAAAGTTTATTTTTTTCCTAGATACAGGGTGTCAAAGATTTAGATTTTTTTTTACCTAGGTATATTTTTTATTTACTTGGCAACCCTCCTCGATGAAACAACATTATTATACCAATGTTTACAAAATATTATAAAAAGTTTTGTGAATAATATTGAAATATTCCGAAAATGAAACAAAAATATTTTAAAATTATGCTCTTCTTGTCTAGTATGTATAATATTCTGTTTCCTTTCCCGCACAAGTCTCAGATTTTTTGATTAATTCTTTTGATTAGAATGAGAGGTAGATACATTATTATGTATTATTATTGTTGTATATTTAATTAAATATACATATATAGCTACCTAGTTGTAGTTATCACTTACTCCTAATTTTAAATTCAGTTCAATTAACAACAATATAATAAGTAATATTATAAACAAATTACCTAGTTTGTTTAATTTTGGTACACTATGATTAAAAATATCCTTCCTTTAAATTGCTTTGGTATAAACTCGTGTCAAGAATTCAGACGTCTTACGTCACGGCTGACGTTACACATTTGTTTTTATTGTCAACGTAATTTTAGATATTTGGTCGCGTTAAAACAATCGTTTTTTGCAATTTAGTGCAATATATAATGCAAACTTTTAGTGTAGTATATAGTTTTATTACTATCAGTTGCAGTTTCTTAAATTTTTTTATGAATACGTCGTCTGAATTCTTGTCGCAAGTTATATATTGATTTACTTCCAAGTTATACAAAAGAGACTTCTATGATGAATCAGAACAGAAACCTTAGAGTGTTTATTAATTTAAATTATATTTTTATTGATCTTACTATTTTTAGGTAATTTGAGGCAAAGCAATATTGTCACAATAAAAAAATGTATTTTAATTTTGTTTACAAAACATTATTAAATGTAATACAAACACATTTTACTGTATTATTGCTGTAATTTTTGTACTTCTCTCTCCCCAGAGTTATTAATAATATTCTGCCCCCTCTCTCACACAAGTCACCAATTTCTGGACTAATTCTTATAATTAGAATGCGATGTTAAGGTATTATTATTTATTACTATTATTGTATATTTATATTATTATTATATTGTGTAGTTAGGTGAAATAATCACTTACTCCTAATTTTATTCCGGTAGGACAAGCACACGAGTGACCTTTGGGTCGAAGTAAGCACAGGTGACTGCATCCTCCATTTTTAATCATACACGAGTGCTTGATAGGCTTCCTGTTTCTATGAAACACCCTTACGTCCATAGGGTCGTTCATATTGCTAGAAAGGACCGTGCGATTTTGACCTGTAATTTTGTTCGCCTTTTCTATGTTGCGGTTTTCCCAGTCGGTCCAGTATATACTATTTCCGAAAACATCTAAGCCAAAAGGGTGGGGAATGGTGTTTCCACCTACAAAACGACAAATGGATAAATTTCTAACGAATTGATTCATCATCACTGATCTGCCTCCAAATACGATTCTATTAGCGATTCAAGCTAAGGAGTGCAGCAAACACGTAAACTATATCTAAAGAGTAATTAAAATATAGTTTACGAAGACTAAACATTAACAAATAACAGACAATGGAAATAGTCAAAATATATTTCAAAGTCCATACAAAATCACGAATTGCTCAAAAATAAAGTGGATTGTGTTGGATTTCATTTATATATTTCTTTTAATTAAATATTGTATATGTTAATCTTGTTACAAACCTAGAAGTATTTTTCTGTTAGACCCATCAAAGTTAGCAAACTCTATAGTCCTAGCTCCTCCGTCTGTCCAATATATTTTCCCTGCAGTATGGTCTACCGCTAACCCGTTGGGCCAGGTTAGGTTTTTGTTAGCAATGATAAACCTGTTGGTGCCATCCATGTTTGATCTCTCTATTTTCGGGCTTCCTCCCCATTCCGACCAGTACATCAGGCCTCCTAAACAGTTTACTTATAAAACAACACATCTTACTGAAACTACTGTCCTTACCCAGAGGATCGACGACGATGTCCCTAGGTTTGTCCAGTTCCTCCCATATCAACAACGATCGCATCGAGCCGTTAGAATTGGCCACCTCGATCCTAGCTGTCCCCGCATCCGTCCAGTAAATTTTATCCGTAGCCCAGTCTAAGGATATTCCAGCTGGAGAAACTAAAACGTAACAGTATGAATGTATAGACAAGAATGACATACAGCTATAGGTAAGGGGGACGTGTCCGAACTTACTTATGTTCGAGTGGACGAGGACTTCCTGAGAACTCCCATTCCAAAATACTCTGTTCAGGGAGTTCCTGTCTACGTCCGACCAGTAGATGTAGTCGTTTTTGGAATCCCAGGCTACAGCTACAGCGGATTTTATTCCATCTACCGGTATCACCTAAAACAAGGATATATTTTTTAAATATATCATTGTCCCACATTATTTTCTTTTTTTTCAAATACTATCTTCTGATGCCAAAATTTTATTATAACATTATTATTTTTCGGACAAACGCGAAATCAGTTTTTTTAATTGTATTTTTTCCTTCGTTTTTTAACAAAATTCTATGTACTGCGTCAATCATTTTAATATGACACTTATAAAAAGGGTTACATATCAAAGAACAATATTCTAATTTAAATCGACCAGAAGGAAAATAAAGTTTATTAAGGACATTAAATCTTGAAATCCTTTACCCAATCTGAAAGTGAACCTCAACATTCTCATAGACGATGAAACAGTTAATTCTATGTGACAAAACTTATTATCAAAAAGCACTCCCAAATCTTTAATTTTACTTACACGAATTAAAACATCTGAACTGATTTGATAATTAAAGGCAATAATGTTTATTTTGCGAGAAAATGTTAACATTTCTATCATTTCGACTTAACCAACTGTTAAGCGGATATAATATTAATTCACTTTATTTTAGAAAACAATTTTACAGTGTTAAATGTTTGTATATGTTATTGCACAATAATGTTGATTGAAATATCCTGGGTCAACTTAACTTTCTTGTTCCAAGACTCAACAGTCGATTATTGCATACTTTTTATTATTCAAGTGCCCACACAAACATTTTGTTAAAAAATTAACTTTATGTGCAATAAATATAACCTTATGTCTGATATTTGTAATATATTTCACTGTAATATTCAATCATTATTTGTCGCTTTTAAAGATTGTAATGAATCGTAATCTGTTATTTTGGTAATCCTAATTGATTAATTTTCAATACATTACTAGTTTTTAGTCATTATCTTTCATCAATTAATGTATAATATTAATTAAAGTGTTTTTGTTTCTTTTGTTTGTTTTGTCCTGTCATTGGAAATATTCTATTGGACAAATAAATAATAATAATAATAATAATATCTCTACCCCTCATTCTAATCACAGGGATTAGCCCAGAAGTCGGAGACTTGTGCGGGAGAGCGGGCGGCATATTATTATTAAGCAGGCCGCATTTGCGCCCAGGAACGACTTACGTTGGTAGGCCCTAACCACTATTCAGTGCAGGAATGAGGGAAACCTGGAAAACCTCATTAATTAGGGGGGTGGTCAAATATCAACCGGCATCAATCTCTCACATTGACCCAAGCTAACATTATTCCACCCTACCATACCCACAGAGAGGGTGCCAATCCTCTCCACGAATATAGCTTATATACGGTCTACCGGCAGCTGGGCTCGATCCAACTCCGTCTAGTCACCTCGATTCAAGTACTAACGCCTTAAACCGCGCGACCACTGACCGATCAAATCTATTATTATTATTAATTGTTCGATAATCAATGACGTCATAATAATTTTTTGTACGTCAGAAGATGAGACATTAAAAAAAATTAAATGACTTATTCGGAACGATTCTCTTAAAATTGTTAAATTATTATTATTATTTTTGTTCCAAATTTTATCATCATACTGTATCTTAAAAGTTATTTGTGGCTCCAATAGGGATTTTTCCTTTCTTACCATTTCGTATTGATGCTGATAGTTGCCATCCAAGTACTTAATCCTTAAATCCTTCTTCCTCGCAAACAACAAGAATTTATCGGGCTTCTGGCAAGTCTTCCTATCAGATCTTAATTTCTGTCCCATGTGACAGACGCACGTGTAAGATTTCCTATTTGGTAAACACATATGAGCGCATCCTCCATTACCTTTTCCACAGCGATTGGTATAGTTGGGTTGTCGTTGAGGATGGTAGCTGTGGATGTCCATGGGAAAATGCAGCTGCGAATGTAAAGTCTTCAGACCCGCCCCTGTGACTTTATTTGCAGTGGAAATGGACTTGGTGTGCCAATCCGTCCAAAAAATGGCGTCCTCGAATATTGTTATAGCAAACGGATGAGGTAAACCCTTGCTGATGACTTTCTTTCTACTGGAACCGTCGAAGAAGGCGGTTTCGATGACGTTGTGTTTGGCGTCTGCCCAGTATATCTGATTGGAGGTGTAATCGAGAGTGAGTCCGTTCGGCCAAAACACTGACTCGGTTATGATGCTTTTCCTGTTAGTTCCGTCCATTTCCGATCTTTCTATCTTTGGGTTCGGGCCCCAGTCTGTCCAAAACACTAGGGCTTCGCCTGGGTGCACCGCTATGGCTCTGGGTTTGTCTATTTCGCTGGCAGCAATTATAGCTCTTTGCTGGCCGTCCAAAGTGGCTACTTCAATCCTTCTAGTTCCAGAGTCAGTCCAGAAAATTAAGTCATGGATCCAGTCCAGTGCAATTCCCCCAGGTGACTCCAGCCCGGATTTAATGACGTCTGAAACATTGAAAAAGTTTGTTTACAATTACTATATTAAGTTGTATCTCTTTAACTACCTTTAACTTCTGTTCCATTGATGTTAGCTCTTCTTATTACATCCATTGACACGTCGGACCAAAATATGATTTTCTTCTCATAATGGTAATCTAGTGCTATTGCGTTATGTAGCCCTTTCAGTATTGCTGTATACTTGGAGTTACTTAAGGATACCTGAAATTGTAATTTGTCATTACTGTTCATTGTTGTTTCGTTACAATTGTGTGCATCTTCCGTATTCTTTATAGAAGAAGTCATTACCTGTCTGATGTCAATCCTGTTGGCAAATAGTAGTGTAGGTGGAGCTCCCATAGCCTTACAGGTTCTCAGGTCAGGTCGTAGCACGTAACCAGTCATGCAACCACATTTAAAACTTCCAACGGTATTATTACAAGTCTGAGAACATACTGGATCCGTAGCATACAGACATTCATTAATGTCTTTGCACCTAAATGAAAATTAATATGAATTACATCGTAAAAACGAGACGTTACTGTATACTTACGTAAACCCATCACTAGCTAATTGGTACCCATTCTGGCAAGCACAACCCTTCTTTCCTTCTCCCACTGTGACACAAAGTTGTTCACATTTGGTATTGCGTTCGCATTCCCTTTTCGACGGACAATTCTCCTCATCTTCCCCCTTCGGACAGTCTTTTTGACCGTCGCATCTGTGCTTCTTGTTAATGCAGAATTCTGTTGAATTGTCGTTTGGCGCCAGTCCACTGCAGGGAAATTTAGACACTTCGCACACTATTTCGCATTTGGCTTCGTCTTCGCCATGGCTGCAGTCGTGGTAACCATCACACACCCATGTATTCTAAGAGACAATACAGTAGTAAGCATAATCACAGTTGCAGTTATTCAAATTCAGGAGTTCGATACTATTCCCTCAAAGTTTCTTTAGGTAGAGCAAAATTAAGAATATTGAATACCGAGAAGAAATATTAAATGGCTATTATTCTTTGGAGGGATATTTACCAAAATACACGCTCCACTATCACAAGTAAACTCGTCAGTTGCGCAGGTTTTAGTTATATTATAATCACAATGGATCTCATCCTCATTTTCATCACAGTCTTGTTGCTTATCACATCTGTACCTTTCCGGAATACACTTGCCGCTATTGCATCTAAAACAAAAGCAATATAAAAGTTGCTATTTGTCACTAATTCTTCTTTACTTACTTGAATTCTCCATTCACGCAGTTCCCGGGTATCTTAGGGCAGTCGTCTTCATCGCTCCAATCCTCACAATCGTCGTCACCGTCACATTTAAACTCCTTCTTTATGCATTTGTGAGTAGCACATTGGAATTCGTCGTCATTGCAGTACGATGGAGTAATATCTGTAGATAGCAAACGTGGAGTTAGAAAAATACTATTCTAGATATCGTGCAAGGATTGACACATAGGATTTTTTTGAGGCATAAATAATATGAACCCTTACCACAATCACTTTCGTCTGATCCATCTGAGCAGTCAATATGCTTATCACATTTCCAGCTCAGCGATATACAAGTCGCGTCGCTACATTCAAACTCATTGTCTGAGCATCTGAAAATAGAAATACTTTCAGTCAGATAAGAGTCAATTTTTATAATGCGCACATAAAGTTGAAGATGAATGTTCTGTTAAAAATAAGAGGCCTATCAAATTATTTATTCAACATCCAGGTAGGGCTTTGCATAAAAATATTACGACAAAAGATCCACCACAAAATATCTAAAATGTGAGTTAAGATTCACTGTAGTAAGGCATACAATTATTCTATGGCCCATTCGTTACGAACTTGTAGAAGTTTCTTGATTTTCAGATTACAAACACAAGTAGAAAAATTGTAACAATAATGGAAATGTGGTGACTTACCCAAGTTTAGTGCAATTCAATTCATCTGAAAAATCTTTACAGTCGTTGTCGTTATCACAGGTCCAGATTTTCGGAATGCATAAGCCGTTCTCGCATTGAAACTGGTCATTGGTACAGTTTACTGTAAAACCTAAAAAATAGTCCTAGGTTGATACCAATGAAGAAGAGCTGTCGAATAATATCGTCGTGAGTTAATAAAAATAATATAATTCAGTTCTGCTTAACAGAAATTTTAAGTTTGGGAAACTCGTGAACATTTCTATTTTGAATCATAAACTTACCGCAGTGAGTCTCATCTGAGTAATCACCACAATCATCATCTCCATCGCACAACCAGTCTTTTGAGATGCATCTATTAGTTCTTGGGCATAAAATGTAGTTCTTGGATTCGTCGCATTTGATCTGATGATGTTCTACTTGACCACAATCTAATTCGTCCTCATTGTCCTCACAGTCCATTTTACCGTCACACCTAAGCAATTATGTTGCTCTCATTTACTGATATGTAAAATGATGCCATACAAAATGTTAAAATAATTTTAAAAGACATGAACATTTAATTGTAATGCAGTGCGTTCAACAAAAATATGTTATTTTCTTTATTACACAAAACAAAAATATAGTAATGACGGTACTAGCATGGCAAGAGGGGTTTTACTGTTTTTATAAATTACCATTTACAAGTTTTTTAACTAAAGCCAGTGGCTTAATTATTTAGTTTTGTTCGTGTTTGGACCCTTTGAACTTCTACACCAAAGGTAATAAGTTTTCGGTGTAGATATTAAAATTTTAATGTTTTCTCAAAGTAGGTGTACTTGATTAGTGGCATCTTTTTTCAGAAAATAGATTCAAATCTAAATATTTACCTACACTCAAAAAATACTTTTCACTATTCACGTAGAAGTTTAGGGAACGCAAACGCTAAATTGGATGTCTTGTATTAAGAAAAACAAAATGCCATAGAGGAAAGACTATTATTTTTAAATGCTTTATTATTTATGAACTGAAACTCTGTATTGGAAAGAGTTTTTTTTTACATTATCAAATAAAAACTAAATATTTTATGAATCAAAACTGATAGCAATATTATTTAACTATTATTTCACGAAGTAATTATATATAGTTTTCTTTTTGCTAAAAATATTAAAATGTTACGATTATTTAATAAGTTTCTCTATTTATTACTGTCACCATTGGAACTGAAATTAATTTGTGTCAATATATCACACTCTCCAAGTTTTTTGTCCGTCAGATGTTCCTAACTTTCAATTTGTAACTTAATTCACGGGAAGTGAGGAATATAAAATGATAACGGAGAAATATGTTGAAATGTCAAAGGTCCTGGCATTCCTCGATTTTCTCATATTTTACTCCTTTTCCCGATCCCGGTACTAGAACATGCCTACCCTGATCTCAATTCGGAAATGTCAAGTACGACATAAGTCCTGCAATTGCAGGGTTGTATATGGAGATGTAAACTTTCTCATTTTGTCTGTTGCTCAAAGACATCTAAAAGCGTGTAATTATTCTGTTCGGGGTTCATTATAAAATAAATTTTAATATACCTACATAAAAAATGGGGAGTAAAAAAGTTGTTACGAACGAAATTATGCGCTGTTTTAGTCCTACTGTGTTTCTTAATATATTTCGAACCTTGAAGACGTTCTTGAACAAATAATAAAGTTAATTATATTCCGGCAATCATGTAACATAATTGTACCAAGCTTACTTAAGTAAATACAGGCCGTTATTCACTTGTTATTAAGTACAATTCAGGTAAACAATCTAATTGTAATAAATATCATTACGAACGAATTCAGCGAATCAGATCACATTCAGTATTTCTAGATTATGTGGGACAGGTTCAATTAGCTCTGCAGGTATTGCACAAAAATAGATGTAAACGCCTTGCCGAATACGTTACATTATGGTGTAATTTAATTTGTTCTATTTCCAGTTATAATACGCCTTATTTTGATTTAGATTAAATTATCAAGATTATGACAGAGAAAGGTAAACATTCATTAAATATCATTTTGTTTTGATAATTTTTTGCATGTTTCCTCCTCTCGGTGAAAGTAAAGAATGACACAGTCTTCCTGAGTTCATGTCTGGTAAAACCGTTCTATAGTACGTAAGGATATGTTAGTCCTTCTAGAAATTTCTCTCATCGACAGACCCCAAAAATCTGCCCCCTCGCAAAATCAGTAAACTGGGAAATCTGCCCAAATGTACATAATCTCAGCTTTGGCAGAAATTTTGAAAACAGAATGCTAAGTTACCAAAGTACGGTCTATGCAAGCTCCAAAGAAACTGAAAATTTAATCATTTCTACTTTCACCTAGAGAAGTAAATATGCAAAAAATTATCACTTGTAATATCACAAGAGCTTAAACTATTTCCGGGAATTTTTTTGAAGCCACGATAATTTTCTTAAAATATTTGTGACCGAAAAAAAAATTCCAGGAATAATTTACGCTCGTGTGGTATTCGCTCAAAAGTGATTAACATTGTCGATATTTAATTTCAAATAATTTATTGGTATAATAATTTTTATAGTTAGATATTTGACTCAACGTAAAGGAGGCCACCTGAAGAAGCTAAAAATGCAGAAATAGGTCAGATCTCATCTATTGTGGTTGAATTTTCGAGTTTCCACATTTTCAAAAGTGAACTTAGATATTTATAGAATGTTTTAATTAAACCAGGTTAGTAAATTTAGCTAGATTAATTTTTTTAGATAATTATTGAATAGAGCTTTGTCTGTGGAATTGTTCATTAGCATACCTAGATGTTTGGTATCAGAGAGCATACATATGACTTCATTGATAGGAATTGTAGGAGATTTGATATATATTTGCTTAAAATACCTTTCTGATACAGTAAAAAAAGGTATTGTTGTTGTTGACATATCGTCAGTTTGCAACAAGACAGTCAACTTAAAATTTTCATTTTTCAAGATTTAGTGGTGTATCAACTCCAAATATTGCATATTTTTATGTGTAAAACGCGCTGCGTTGAAATGCCACATCTCCAACATTGGTCTTGTGCTTTAGACAAAACTGCGAAATGTTGCGATTTGATAAAGAAAATCAACAAGTTATCAGACAAGAAATTCAAAACCTAATACCAGATAACACTAGAAAATCAAAAGAAAGTGTATGGAAACAATTTGTTGAATTTTGCAGGTATATCCACCATATTTTATTAAATAAAAAAATTACCATCTTTAGTTACATCAAATGCTAAAACTCAGATGGGTAGTAGTTCAATCTATCGTTCTTTGGCAATTTTAGGTCACTAAAGGTGGTAGAAATATTTTTTACAAGTAATACGACGCAATTTCGAAGAAATTCATATGTAGGTATATCCACCATATTTCGTATATAGATAAGATGCCAATGTGTAGATCATATATGTTTACCTTCTCAACTATCAAAAAATGTCCACTTACTTATCGCCTCGCCACGAAAAAAATTCCGGGAATTTTTCTGGTTACCATGGTAACGAGTCAAAATAAAGGCATCTTATTGGTTTTAAAGTAGAGGGGTGACATTTTCTAAATAAAATGATATTTAATTAGTATTTACTTTTTCTTTGTCACGAAGTGTATTTTAACCATTAATAGGAATGGATTATTGCCAAAAAGCTATCTGCGTTAAATAGACTTCAAGAATGCCATGATATACTAATTTCTACAACTTTGGTCCTACCTTTTTGCCCCAGGAACACACTTGCAGCTCTTGTGGCAAATAAATTCTCCCTTGGCGCAAGTCTCGTCACACTCTGGTCCGTAATGATCCAGTCCCATCTTAAAATCTACCTCTTCTTCTTCAGGTTGTTTTAAATTGTACATGTCGGATATATCATCGTCCTCGACGATTCTGTGGTGAGGTGGGTACCTCCCTAAGAATGGGGCGTCGTAGTCACCAGGAAGGCCTTTTCCCGGTATAAAACCCAAGTCAATTGGGTACCTTCCATTCGATAGACCGTGATTTGGACGCCCCTGGTAGTATTCCGGTCTTCCTCCGTACATACCACCGCCATACATGCCCCCTCCTCTGTTTGACGGCCTGTCGTTCCTAGGATTGTGGAGCACGTCTCGATTCAAGAAGACTGGAAAACGTAACAATCAATAGAGTTACAGGAAAAGCCCGTACTGTATCTTTCAACTTGGCTTTAACTCATGTTACTCACCTGTCATCCTTTCGTATTCATCCATGGGTAGTTGCAATGGTATCAAGGGGTAAGCTGGCACAATTGCAAATTTTCTTTGGGGATTGAACGAAGGACTCATCGTGGTCCTCACCCCATGCTGGCGTTGGCCAGTGGCATAGATAGGCTTGCTGCCGGGTGGTCTCAGGGATCCAGATCCGTACATTTGGCGGGCTGCCCCTCGATGGGCTGGATAAGTCGGTGACGGGCTGGCAAAAGAGCCGTCTGGTGCACATTTCACTGTCAAAAGCAGGACATAAGTTTTTCCAGGTTGCCCCACAATTCAACTGTCAGACTTCTTCAGGATTTTCCGTAATCAGAATTAGCGCAAGTGGGAGTCGATCATTGTGACTTTACGAAGAAATAGTGTCATAATGATTGACAAAAGGTTTTAATAGCTATTTATATAATCAGTTATGAAAAGTTTGATAACGTATTACAAGATTTTTTTCTAATGTTGACGAAAAATGGGAAATACAAGTTTTTAATTTTGATCTTTTACAAGTATAATTTAAAATTACAATTATCTAGTAGGTCAGTGTCAGTTTAAATGTTCTTGTCATTCGGTATTCCAAATACAAAACTAGAGTAATTCGTGAATTTGTAATCACCCCGAGAGATATAGAAGGACTAAACTTTGTTGACATTATCAGGAAGTATTAACGCCCGGAAAATATTAGACACAATAGATTATTTGTTAGATATAGAAATGGTAAATGTGGTGTACAACCAGTAGGAATGAATACTATTGGTCAGTTACCAAAGACGATTGCTCAAATGATTGGTTTGCCAAATTGTGCATTATTCACGGGGCACTGTTTCAGAAGATCTTCGGCCACTTTACTTGCAGATTATGGGGCCAATAAATTAAAAATAGAACAATACGGCGGCTGGAAGTCAAATTCTGTTGCAGGGTATGTTGAAAATTCTATAGAAAATAAAAAAACAATTTACGGTGATGGAGAAGCGAGTAATATCAATAACATATCACGGAATATGGCTGCAAGTTCAACAAATAAGATTTCACTAACTGTAACTGTGTTGTGAATATTTATAATTAAACAATAATAATTAATAAAGTATTATTTATAAAATTACTGACTTAAATAAAAGTTACTTCATTATTCACTGTTGTGTTTTGTTTAATTCTTTTTTTGCAATTAGTGACAACGAACTTTTCGTTCGTTGTATAATGGTTTTCATTATGTAACTAGTTGCATAAAGTAGAACGTTTTGACACTTGTTTCGACAACAATAGCTATTTATGATATACGTGGTAAAAGTAAGATTTTATTTTGTGAGTGAAGATCATCTTCACTCACAAAATAAAATCACTTTTAACACGTATATCATACACTATTTTTTCTATAAAACAATCGGAAGAACTTTAAACTCGATAAAAATAAGAAATCAAAAAATACCACACAGATCGCAATGTTTATGAACCAAAATTTTCTTAGCAACCATTTACTTTTAACACTAGTGTTACTTACTACTGGTGTAAACTTACTTTTAACACGCGTGTCAAAAAATGACGTTTTTAACATCAAAAATCACAATTAAAAAGCCCACTTTTAACAGTTTTGTAGAAAAAAGATGTTACTTTATATGTCAAAATTAGAAAAAAAATATGTTCGAATCCAAATATGTATCAGCACCAAATTTGATAAACGCCATATTTATATCGTCACAAAAAGTAAAGTACTACCCATACTCATTTTTTATGTATTTCTACGAATTACCACTAGCTGTAAACGTGTACCAATACTGATATTAGTCTAGTTCTTTCAAACTTTTTGACCAAAGGATATCCTGAAGAAATTTGATAGTTGAATCGGTGATACCCTAGATAATTATTTTAAAGCACTTTAATACAGTATCAATTTTATACTATAATTAAATTTCGATACCCACAAATACAGTTAATTCGATATATTAAGCATCGAAAATACGCAATGTAACACATCAAACATTAATTATTAAAGGAAGATACGTATTTATAGCACACTTTAAGTGTGGGAAGTACCTTCTGATCGATATGCCGAAGCACAGTTGCTTACATATTTCATCTAAAGTTAATTGCCTTTGATGATACGAAAAATCAGATTAAAAGTAATATACGGTAATTACTATAGATCGGGGATCAGGTTTTGATCAGAACCGGATTCGGTTCACGTATTAAGATGTTCACAGAACATCATAAAGTAGTGTATCCGAAATACAAATACCATTAATTTGCAGAAAACAGGTTTCTAATAATTTCTTAAAAATTTTACGTATTTGAACTTTTGATGGCTAAAATTATATTTTAAACAAATATACTTCTTTTTGTGAAATGAATAGTTTTAAAGATATAAATGTGGTAGTGGACAATACAACTTTCTGATGTTATTATATGGATTTGAATAACGCCCTGTATATTTAGAGTTAATGAATCATTGTAAAAATTCTTCTGTTGGACGATGAATCAAGATGTTTAATAACAATGAAGTTGAACCGGTTAAAAGCACATGTAAAAACACAAATAAGGATAATTTCTAAACGTATTGTTGATTCATTTTACTATCAAAGCATAATATGTATATTTTGTGAACATTGTAATCATCGACTCAGCTGAAACAGAACAATCATCAAGAAAATACATCAACTAGAAATATTACTTCAAATCGATTACCTTATGCTATGATTACCAATAGAAGAATATTATCTAAAGAATCTTAGTGAATGTGGCTTCTCCAAAATAAAACTTCCAGAACTTACTTCAGAAGGATATGTTTGCATCAAATTTTCCATTAACTTACAAAAATTGAACCAAATGTATGCAAGAAAATAGATTAATGAAATGATTGTTACAAGAATGATCTATCCGTAACAACCGGATTTGTTATTTTTATTTGATATCCTCTATCTCAGAAAGAAAGCATTTTCGGATCCATAATGTTACGAAATCAGATAACTAGATGGAGATCCATATTTTGACCTCCGGAACACAAATATTTTTCTTCCGTCCACAAACACCCTGCGTATAATGTCTGACCTAAGATTAGACATGGGTACGCAGAATAACAACAATTGCGTACTATTTGGTGGAGAAAACTTTGTACTACTTGAGGCAAAATTAGCAGTGAGTCAAATGGGAACGAAATATTGCCGGTCCATCACTTAAGACACTTTTGACGACCAAAAGTGCCAAAGTTTCGAATACTGAAGTGAAATGTATGAAAGAAATGTTTATAGATTTTCGGACAGCAATGGCAAGATTACACTGTTTATTCTAAATTGGAACAGTGCTTTTGCGGTGTCCAGTCCATTCTTCTGAGAGTAAAAAACACAACATGCGTGCTTTTTGCTTACTAGTCGTACCTGAGTGCCTACGGACGTATATGGTTTTTTCTATACTCCAAAAACATTGCTAAAATGACTAAGAATATTCCTTCTGTATAAATAATATGGTCAATAATTACTGGTAAACTTTTGTATTTTTATACCGATTTCATCCACCTGATTATCGAAACAATCGATTTTCCTACCTGTTTTATTTGAAAAGGGTATACCTTGCTGAAGTCAGTACGAGTAACCAATCCTATTTGAGATGCTCAGTGCACCGAGTAAAAACTGTTTTGGTTTCAGGTAAAGTGCCTTTTCTTGTGAAAATACAGTAAAATGTTACTTGAGAAAGTTATTCAGAATGCTAAGCTATAGAGACGTGCAAAATTTCAAGAAGATCGTCGAGGTTTGATGACATAATTTTTCAACAAAGCACAAAAAGATGTTATCAAAGCAAGCACCCTGTATAACCGTGAAAAACTGTCAATCTAACAGTTTTTGAGTGAATTTAACAGTTTTTTTTCAATTAAGTATTACAGTGAAAGAACTTTAACATATGCCTAAGGCACTTTTGCCATGGAAACCAAAAGCGGTACGAGCTTGATGCATCATCCGAATATTAGACGATATCGAAGAAAACAGTTGACTGCGTCATCCCCGAAACTAAAGTAAATAGAAAAAATAACTTAGTGGCGCAATCAATCATTGGTCCGGCCCTCGATATGGGACAATACTTTTTAAAAATATCCGTGTTTGGCGGACGGGGCCCTCCTAAACGAAATATAGTAAGGCGAGCTTGCGAACTAGGCTGTTCTCATGAATGGATTCATTCAAGAGACATGCGAACGAAAGCCCAGCGCTGGCTGGTCGATAAACGCCACGTCCCACATTTTCATTCTGTTTTGGTTGCCGTCCCTGCGAGTGGGTGGTTTATTTATAACAACGATCAGGACGAATCCAATGACGGTCCATTTATTCATCCTCCGTTATTGATAGCTATTAACGTTTACTATGAACGTTAGACTGGAAACGTATCTGGACAAGGCCGGGAAACGCCCAGGAACTTTTATCGTCTCGAAAACGTATCGCAAAAATTCAATATATGCCTTGTGTAGGACGTCGTAATTACAAACAGGGAAATTCAATCTGACAAAGGTGTAGCCTGTAGGCCGTTATTTAATAATGTTGTAATCACCTTCGCTTCAAATACTCGAAAGCTTTTTAATTATTATGTTTAAAGGAAGGATATGGAAAAGATTTCAGCCAAAAATTTGTTTGTTTCAATATTTTGCAGTACGTAAAGCCATAATAACGAACGTTATTACTCAATTATTCAAAATGTAATATAATAAATATATAATATTTGAACGAAATTGAACTGTTGCTTCTAGTAACCATATTATCAATAGTCAAGAAAATGTTTACGTTTTTTATATGCAAAATAACTGATCATTCAGATTGAAAAGAGATAATCTTCTTCCTTTGTAGCTTACAGTACATATAAATGACTTTATTATTGCTTTCATATTAATGTAAAGAACTAAATATTCTTATACAGTCTTTTCATCTGCTTTAATAATAAAAACAACACCTATCCTATTTACTATAATCCTAATCCTAGTGTTAGCCAATCCATTGTCTAATAAATTTAGATACTAGTGTAAACTAAGAAGTCAAAGATGGATGGAACCACGAGTCATATATGAAGTTGTTGTATTAAAAACCAAACTGTTGAAGGTACAAGTATTATCATATAACGAGTCTGTTATTTGAAACCATATTATTATAAATAGAATAAATATTTTTTAGGGGATATTGCAAAATAGTTCAAACATATTATAGAGGTAATCCAACTATTTTAAGGTAAGAAGAAAAGGTGATAAACGTGACAGTAGTTTTATTTAAAACGTATGTGAGTCTGTAATATTGTATCTGTACTCAACAGTAATTGTTTCATAAAAAGATCATCCCATTGTCTTCAGTTTTTTTGTTAAATCTGATTATTCCAATTAACAGATTATGTTGTTTGTAGCAAATTGTGGCTTAATTGCTTATGTAGGAACTTACTTCTACTTCCATGAAGAAACCTAATGTATCATTAGAACTTGATAAGACGTGGTTATGTAGAATATTGACAATAATAGAAAAATACAACCTTTCTAAATGTATTACAATATCTTAAAAATAATGAAGAAGAAAGAAAAGGAAGTTTTAGGCTGGAAAGATGATAAACCCTGAAAGAAACGTTTTAAGTCAGGTCAAGTAAATGTTTATGTTTCGGCAGTGGCATAAAAAAACATCGCCTTTTATAAAAATAATGCATTTTTTAAGTAAAATAGTTTTATAAGCTCACCAAGAATTGTTGAGGCAAAATAATAATCACCAACTGTTAGGAACTACGTATATTATAAACAAATATAATCGTTAGATTAATGAAGTAAACAGTTCATTTGTATCTATCTTTGTATGTAGACATATCAATTATTAATTTCTATTAAAAATATTGCAATATATTCTAGATGAATGATGTAACTGTAACTAAAAATAATTTGTTTATGTAGTCAATGTTTGGTTGTAATATATAAATCTACGTTTATAGTAACTACAAAGTAATTATATAGACTTGTAATTGATGTATATCTTTTATAGAACCAGTTAGCTTCCATTGTAAACATCTTACATCCTATAACAAATTTGATATTTCCTATAAAAATGTAGCTAAACACTTCTGTATAACAGGTGGATTAAACAAAGTAGATTTATACCAGGGCCAAAAAAAGTTGCTCACCATAAACAAGGCTGACACCGAATATGAGGCATATTCTGACATCCCCGAAGGGCCGAAAAAGTCTGTCCACTTTTACCATTCTTCAGCGAGATTCGAAATGGAAAAAGGGTGATAAATCACCCTTTCCTTCAGTATCTTCTCTTATAGCCAGACATTTCGTCCAAGTCAAACCATTCACGGGCCCGAAGAAGAGATGCTACAAGGGTGGGTCCTGTCAAAATAATCTGGCGACCCAATTTCCTGCAAAGCCACTTTCCTGCTTACTTATCTTGCAGATATTAGCGATCCACTCGCTTTGAAGGGTATCGTTGATCGGTTCGGTCGAGGGTGGCGATTTGCGATTTATTTGCTTGGGTTGTCGGTTATCGATTTTGTTGCACTGCGCCTCAGCATCCACACACCACAGTTCACTGGGAGATATGGAAAACTGAGAGGAAATCAACTCGGAGTGTGCCTGTACCGGTTTTGGGGGTAAGGCGCGTGCGCTCCAATTTACACCTACACAACTCGGAGGAAAATTGTAATTTAAATAGAGGAACAGTATTTTTGTATAATTCCGTCTATGCTTAGGATTATGTATCCGACCAGACGCAGGTCCTCGCATCCACGAAGAACTCGGTAATTGCTGCGTTGGTTGGTGATCACTCTTGAATTACATATTTTAAATATGGTCTAAAACAATGTTTAATGGTTACCTCAAAAAAGGGAAATATGGACTGAAAGATATACTAATAGTACAAATTTGTGCTTACTACAGGGCGCCCGGAAATAGATGCAACATAGAGTAAGAGTAGATTCCTGACGACAAAACAATGCGATGTTGCCAAACTTACCTTCCGTCAAAAGTTGATAGTTAAATAACTATCAAAGTTAAAATTCTTTTTTAAAAAATCCAAATATTTGCATACATTTTGGAGATCCAGGATTTTTGGAGACGAGAAATTCAAATTTGTTTCTAATTTTGACAAAATCCACGAAATTCTATGCCTATGACTACAAGATTTACAATTTGGAATGTTTGCCTGAGCGTCACATTGAAAATAGACTTAATTTTGTAGCTCAAATTGTAGTCAATCCGGATCAGATGCTTTACATAAATATATTATTGGTACTGTCAATAAAGAATACTTATACGTATATAAAATAAATAAAATTTGTTTATTTTGAAAAGATAATGGTCCTCCTCCATAATGAATAAATTTAAACACATGTTCTAAAAAAATAAAATAGTATTCAAGTGCATTTAGCAAAAACATTTAAAAAAAATAAATATACAAGATTTCCCAATTTCGCTGAAATACAGAGCGAAATTTTAAAAAACTGCTTTTAAGGCATTTTTCATATCTCGGAGAATAGCTGAGATATCGGAATGGTGAAAATACCTTCTGATAGACATTTTTACGTGTAAAGTTTATTGATGTACTTGTAATTTTTCTACAGAGTCTCTATTTTAAGATATGACCCAAACATGCAACATTTGAAATACTACTGGCTGTATTTCTTATGCCATTCTAATTTTTTATTTTTTTCCTTCATAGTGATATTTAATAGTTGGTACTTTATATTCTGCAAATTGTCAAAGAGAGACACTCAGAGTATCAAAAAACAAGTGGCAATTTCCGGAGAAATGCACCTATTTGCAAAACGTCATTAATCTCGAGCAATCAAAAAGTCAGAACAAATAAACTTTACTTCAATTGTCAAGTACGTAGGTAGTTTTTAAATAAGCGAATTTTGTATTACGTAAAAAACGCAAATAATCAAAATAATTATGGAAAACATCGGAAAATAACAATTATTTTACAGAACGCTACAATGCTGTGCAGTATGAAAAAATACGTAATAATTTTTGATTATTAATGACTTTATTATTTTGTAATAAACAAACTTGTTTCGAAGAGGAGCAAAAAAATAAATTAAATTCTACTGAGCGTTTTGATTATCAATTTCAACTGTTTTAACATGATGGAATACTTGAAAAACTATTTTCCATTGTGTTAAGTTTACTTTGTATTCAATAGTTTCAAGTAACTGACCAAATACTGACATCAATTTTTTGAACGATCGTACCTACATCATTTAGGAAAAATTGTTAAATGTAAACCTCAGTTACAAACTACGTAAAAATATGCGCATTACTATTACAGTAAATTATATCGTGGTTGTAATAGATTTTACAATTTGCTTTTCTTTTCTGATTGCTGATGAAATCAAGGCAAAGCCCAATGTCAAAGTTCTAAAAATAGCATCATATTAACGTGGGTCTAGAACCATATTCCATTTAGATAGAGTAAAAGTGAAACTGTCAGGAGTTAGGCCACTCATCGAGCTATCTAATGATTTATTAAATTGCTATATTTAGCACTAAATACCAATGAGCTTCAAAGTGGTCTTGCCAATACTTGATTACATTTCTAAAACACGTGTTGGCCTTTAAACTATAACTTTACTTTTAAGATGAAACGGCTTTCATAGTAGAAGTTGTTACGTACAAAAAATTTGATTAAACATTAGATTTGATTATTATTGAATTTGTTTGTACCTTTTGACTTTTATTGTTAAAGCAGATAATAAAAAATGTTATTAAAAAATATTGTTATCTGAAAACTCCTCATTCTCTATGCAGAATAACGTCCTCTTCGAAATGGCGCTTTTAAAAAAAAGAGATGGCGTCATATTTACAACAATAATGATATCAAAAAATTTGTTTCTCAGAATTTGCACATTTAAAAATAAAAGTTCACGTGTCCGAACGCTTGTTTGTTTGTTCGCCCTGTACAAATTTTGTTGAATTTTTTCCAAACTTTATATCCACATTGTATACTTTGAGTCGAATTTATTTTGAAAGAGAACATTGCATGGCTCGATATTAACTGATCTTTATTTTTTCCCATCGTACGGTTATATAATAATTAATTTTTCTTCTTCAACCCCCTAACCCCCAGCAACTTTTTTTCAAATGGAAACATAAGACATGAGGGGTATCGTTGAAAAGCTTATAGCAAACCGGATCCAGCCATACCAAATAAACAAGTTTTATGTTTTCAATTGCAAGGTTTTTAGGGTTGTATAAAACACCTACTTAACAAGTGAAATAAAATTTAATTATCTTCAGTGTTATCCTCCATGAATTTGCACATAATAAAATAAAGAATTTGAATGCAAGATATCTTTTTCATGTTGCGTTTTTTGGTACCACTTATTGCCAGGCTTTCTGGTAAATTTTTCGCTTTAGTTGTAAAATGGAGTTCAAAACGTTACTATTGTGTTAAAATCAAGTTATTTACTGAATCGCTATGGTATTGCCGGAAAGGCAACGCATCGAAATCGTCATATTGCTTGGATGTGGAGACAAATTAAGAAGTTAGGTTGAAGTGCGCGATATTTAATGCGAAATATCCCAAAAACCAAATTTCGCAAGGGACAAAATATTTCACAAATTTGAGGAACACGGTACAGTACAGACTTTGCCCAAAACTGGACGGGCACGTGCTTTGAATGAAGAACTTCAACTGTTTCATTTGCCCACAATCAGGATGCTTCTCGAACTGCAACTCGAATGTTTTTGAAACAAGAGAAATACCACCCGTATAAGGTATGTCTTGTCCAAGAGCTTTTGGAAGACGATTACAATTTTGACGACAATAATGGTTTTCAACGAGACGTACTTTTTTCGGATGAAGCTACGATTTTTTTAAATGGAGTGGTTAACAGGTACAACTATCCCTTTTAGTTCCAGGAAAATCCACACTGGACATGCGAATCGCATACGCAGTACCCACAGAAAGTTAATGTATGAACAGGTATTATCAACAACAGAATCTTGGGCCTATTCTTTTTTTGAAGAAAATCTTACTGCCGCACACTACCTGGATTTCCTAACATTTGACCTGATACCTGCACTAGCTGAATTTTCCTTATGAATTTGATCCAGATATCCCGAATGAAAGAATTTGGTTCCAAAAAGATAACGCTCCCCCACATTTTTGTATTGATGTTCGAAGATACTTAGATGAAATGTTTCCTAATCGTTGGATTGGTAGACGGGGTACAGTTGACTGGCCGCCAAGATCCACCGACTTAACACCCCTGGATTATTTTCTTTGGGGATATTTGAAAGAAAGAGTCTACCATGACAGACCGGATAATATTGAGAATTTAAGAACAAGATTTGGGCGGAGATGCATAATTTACCAGCTGAAGCCATTCGGAATGCTGTGGACAGCTTTTACTATCGTCTTGGAGGTTGCCAAATAGTTAATGGAGGACATTTTCATCATTTGAGGCATTGAGTTTATTTTTGTAAATTATCTAGTTGTTTCAATTTCTAAATGAAAAAAAACTTGTTATTGAACACATAAAACTTGTTTATTTGGTATATAATTCGGTTTTCTATAAGCTTTTCAGCAAGCCCCTTTCTGCCTTGGATGGAAATGGAAAAAAATCAAGATCAGTTTCGGCGTTAAAAAAAACTCATTCAAAAGATATGAATTTTATTCCGTACATCTGGCCATCCCAGTATGTTGCCGTTGCTGAAATATTGTGAAAAAACGTTTCAGTCTTTGCTACAAAAAACACAAAAATACACCGGCTCCATTTATTTCTAATATCTGACATTTTTTTATAACACTATATAAATATCCTTAACCAATAAACTATCTAGTCATAGAATCAATATCATTTAGAATAAAAATATCCTCTTAAATACACTTATTCCAGTTTCGATTTATACATAAATATATCCATTTAAGCTCGTGGTAAACTATCATCACTATACATCCAACGGTTACTCTCACTCGAAGAAATAAAACAGCCAATATCCCACGTTGAACAATAAAAATGTGACGGGGAACACAATCCTTGAGTATTTGTCGATCACGTTGACGTCTTTGATTTTTGGCATAGAAGCTTTTATGACTAAAGCTCCTTTTCTGATGGCGTGGAGAACTTTGGGCTTATGGACTGGGTTGGCTTAAACAGAACAAAATAGATTATTTATCCAATATCCTAAATATCTCGATTATTCGAAAATATTAATGTACAATCATATTGATAAAGAAGAGAAAGAAATTGTACACATAATTTAAAAGCAACTTCTCTAAAATAAGTGTCCTGTAACGTAATTATGAAACGACAATTCTGCGAAATTATATAAAATAGTAAACCATATAGTGAGCGAAATAAAACTCGATCTGCCAAAACTTCAAAGAAGAATTTTATTCGGTGGAAAAAGTACAGTACAGATTTGTTTTACGTATTCGATTCTTATAAAATCGAAATAATGAGTTTAAAATGCATTAACTCCGATAAAAATCAATGCATAAAAGTTTCAAAAGATATATTTTCTTCACTACAGAAGACGATATTAATAGTATTTATGTTCATCCAAGGAAACTAGCCTTAAATGGCATATTCTTTAATAAACACCTGTATATTCGTTTTACTTCGGTAACTTTGAATATATGCAGGTTGCGTCAGGTAACATTCCTGTTATTTGATAAACTCGATAATATATAGTGTTTGTAGAAAACACTTTGCCAAGAATGTGGTGTTTTTAAGAGGAACTCGATGTTTTCAACAAGGTGGATTGTAGTAGTGATACAGACAGCACTAAGAACTAATTTTTAAATCATGTGATTGAATCGTGCTTTTTCTGTTAAAACTAAATATGTGTTTGATAATTTTTGAGGTGCAACTCCGCAAACTATCGAAAATTATGTTGACAATAAAAACAATTTCATAATATCAGCTGTGTCGTAAGTCGTTTGAATTCTTGCAAATATTCCGCCTTTACTGGTGGACAAATTTGTGTAGTAATTGAATGACCTGTACAGATGAGTAAAATGCATTTAAAATAGAATTAAAACCGTTTATTTGCTATGCCCCTTTTCATTGACAACTTCCTAGAATAGAGCAATTCGTTTTAATTAAATACAGGTTTTCATATAATTGCATTTTTATCAACTCTTGTTAATGAATAGTTCCACAAAATAGACTTCAAAGGTACCCTCTAAAATGGAAAATACTTCTAACGTAATTGCAAATTACGTTAAAAGTTCAATAAAGTTAGTTGCAAAACGTAATTTTAGTTTCTATAACGTATACAGTTAATTAAGGGAATGCTTGCAATTTTTTAAACAAGGTTTATGGTAGTCATACAGGTGTAGGATAGAGAACTAAGTTTCTATCATGTGTTATCATTAAAACGTACTTTTCCAGTTTTTATTAGATATTTGCAGACCTATACGAAATGTTTGGGCGAAATTAGACGATTTCTAAAGTATTCCCAGGTCCCAGACTTGTGCCCAAAGATGTTTAATTTTTTAAATACAATATTATCGAAAAATCATTTATTTGATGATACAAAAAATATTTGATATTTGAGACATTCCATGTGTAATATTTTAGTTTCAACGTCCTTTCTTGAGTTACCATTACTATTATTTAAAAAAAATACTTGACGTTGTATACGTAGGTACATGCTTTTTTAATAATAATGCCACTTTCTTAAAATTGTTTTTGAACTTCTGGAAGTTGTCTTATACTTAAAAATTATTTTCAATTATAATTTATATTTGTTGTTTTATGTTTTAATTTCTCTAAAAGTCCAAATTAAATTGTTATATAATTTTTTTATTGATTAATATTAAAGGGTTTTTGTGTGTTTGTTATTTTAATTTGTAAAATCAATTTTAACATCCAAAGTTAAAAATTTGTCTTTTAATTTCAATAAATATGCAGGATAAGTCAGAAAGAATGGGTCAACACTAAACTGAAGATGACACCAAAGTATTATGTTTGAGCTCATCATGCCTTATACGAATGTCGCTAGCTTAAGAAATACAGGGTGTTCAAGGTTTAAATTTTATTCTGAAATTTCTCAACAATTATTTGATTTATCACATATTTCTGAGTTTTTAATATATAAATATCTTACATAAATTTCTAGTTGCATACTGAGAAGAATTCAACATATCAATAATAGTTTTCCCCGTTCAATATTTAATTTTATTTACCTTTATTTCCTCTGTATCTGACACCTTGAGTAGCCCTAACGTTATAAGTGTAATTTGAGGTCCTTGATATGCGAAAACTTGGAGGGAATTTGGATGGGTCTAGGTCAAGAGTGTTAACTCTTGAGTTGTGCCTGTTCCTTATAGAAGCTATTGGACTCATTCGGACGTCTTCCAGCTCGATTATGTCTTCGTTATTGAGGACTGGGTGCTCGTTAGATGATTTGGTCCCTGAAATACCACCTTCAAAAAATCGTTTAGTCAACTGTTAGTTTCAGCTCCTAATCAGTCTGGATATATTTTAATTGTATAGTTAATTGTAAAAATTTTACTCTATTATTAATGAACAAACCATTTTTAAGTTTAGAGGAAAATGCAGGAAAAAAATAATACTGTTGTATTCATGGTAAAAATTATAGTGCTAGCTTCTCAAAATCGGAAAGGAATTTATGAACAAGAACCCAATGGCTTCTTGAAAACACGTTAAATTTGTCAATGTCTTTGAAACAGACGACGTTTATTTTGAATCAATTGAATATTGATGAACTGAAGAAGCACATTCCAAATGCGGTTTGAAAAATTAGGCAATAACCACAGATTTTTCAAAATATCAGATATGTTTTATTGTCCGTTTATGCATTTCGGAGGCAAGACGACTTGTGGAGCAATCAAAATGTTGAATTGGTGAATTAAAATGTTAAGATTATAGTTTCCAATTAAATTTTGGTATAATAATAATAAGTGTAACGCATAACTTGCACATGGAATCTAGAATTGACCCTTAATTATATTAAAAATACAATTTTGAGGTTGGATCCGTATGCCCTGTTCGAAATGCATGGAAAATCATAGGTTCATATTCTTCATATGCTATGTGAGCTGACAAGCATTCTACAGTGTGACCCATTTGTGTTGGGGTCAGTCTGTAAAACGTTTACGCTGGAAATGTGCAGTTTTTCAAGCTCTACATTAAAAAAAATCCGGGCTAAATTGCACAATTAATAAACTTTTTACAAACTGACCCCAAAACAAATGGGTGACACTGTACTCGTATGTTTACCTTCGTGTTTACCGTCGTCAGTTTCTTTGTTTTTCTTGCTTTTCTTCTTGGCTCGAGCACCCCAATAGGTATAGTTCACTGCGGCGTACTCCAGAAGTGCTGCAAACACAAAAACGAAACACATCACCAGGTATATATCAATGGCTTTGACGTAGCTAATTCTTGGTAACGAGCTCCTGACTCCAGTGCTGATGGTTGTCATGGTAAGGACGGTCGTTATTCCTGGAAATTGAAATCATTCTAAATTAGTTAGTCGCTGTAGAGTTCAGATATTAATAACGTTGATTGCATACTTTTTCTATTAGTTGCTAATGCCTCGAATGTCCATTTTTTCTCGTGGATTAAAGGCTTGTTAATGTCCCGAATGTAATTCAACGTTTTATCCACGACCATGGCCAAGAGTGAAAACCGTGTGAGAGCAGGTGAAAAATTAGGGTTTTGAAAAAGTCTTGGAATCGTTTCTATGCGTTTGTTTATTTGTCAACAAGAGTGAAAAAAATTTGCAAAATCGACACAAAAAATTTGCAAGAAGCCCAAGAAGCAACATTACATCTGTTACCAACGAAAATCAAAAGTGTGTACGAGAAGGAATTGGTGGAACTTAATAACTAGTGAAAAAAGGGGGCATAGGAGAAGAGGCAATTGCAGAAGAGGTCTACTATCCTACTTTCTCAGTGTGAAGAAACGGGTTGCTAAATCTTCGATGTGGACAAAATATTCCATGGTAAAATCAATGTTGAGTGCAGTGTGCACAAAGCTATTAATATTTCGAAGTACGGTAATATTACTTCATATTTGAACTTAGAATCAAGAAATTATAAAGCAAAGATATTGGAAAAAAACCAAATCGAAGAATTTTTACGATTTTAATATTTCAATTTATACATTGAGCCTTTTATTTTGAACTCTTTACAGGTTGCAACGATCATGGGAGTCGCAGGTGCTTGTCGATGCAATGAATTAACCTTTTTGGATATCACCCATGTCCAAGACAAAGGCAGTTACCTATACGTACTCATTCCGAATACGAAAACAAATATTTCAAGAAGTTTCACGATCATGGAAGAAGCTTTTTCAGTCAATGCTGTAGAAATGTGTCGAAAATACATCAATCTGCAACCTAAAAATGCCGAGGGGAGATTTTTCTTACGATATGTGGCTGGAAAATGTACTACACAACATGTAGGATAAACACAATTTTGAAAACGTTTTTAAAAGTGGTTGCATTTCTTGGGCTCCCTGATATAGAAAGTTTTGGCGAACATTACTGGCCAATGCTGGGGCTGATATTACCCCTCTGAAGCGTTATGGTGGTTGGAAATCGACTACAGTAGCGGAAAGTTGAATATTGAAGATTCACTGTCCAGCAAGACGGCAGTTGCTGAAAGAATCCTGGCGAAGTTGTGGGCTCCTCCAGTCCTTCAAAAACTTCCTATCGAGTAAATTTAAGTAATCTCGGTCAAAATGACAAAATCGTTCTTGAGATAAATGTTAATGTTAATAATATCTAATAATTCAAAATATATGCTATAAAACCGAAGCGTGATATTCTGAATTCTAATCCACTAGAGTGTTAAAAGGCTGTTAATCCACGGAAAATAGACTTATTAAACCTTCTTAATATAGAGGTCCTGGATAAAAATAATAATATCATTAAATTCAGTTTATGTAAAATTGATTTCATCAGTTATGGTTTGTTTTTTCTGTGCCTAACACCAACCACCCTGATTTTAGTATTTTTTTTATTGGATAAGTATTCAAAGTGCTTGATATAACGGGGTCGTTTTCTAGAACTCCCAGTATTTTAGAACAACAAAATTCGGTACGGATACGTTTCAAGCGATCCTAAATAAGACTCCGTCATCCGATTTTTTTCTAAATAAATCCGCAATACATTTATACATTTTGAAATTTGAGCCCATGAAAAGAAGGAATGAAGTACATAATTTGTATGTGGATTAGCCTAACCCTATGGTAATATGATTTTCAAGCCTTTTATTCGAATAAAAGAACTCATTAAGTTACTAAAGAAATATTTGTTGGTGACATGGTAACATCATAGAAGCTTTTTTTATATATTTTTATTTATTAACAATATTGTGTGAAACTAACTACTCTGCTGACTAAAACCCCGACCAGCGTTGAATTACACCCACAATATTTTCTTTATTATAGCTTTTGTAACATTTTTTACTTTACAGTATTAGAAGGGTATTTTAAGCTAATATAAATCAAATCTCCTATCCTAATTCCTGTCAATGAAGTCATGTGTATGCTCTCTGATACCAAACATCTACGTATTCTAATGAACAATTCCACACACTAAGCTCTATTCAATAATTATCTAAAATAAAAATTAATCAAACCAAATTTACTAACCCAGTTTACTGAAAACATTCTATAAATATCTAAGTTCATTTTTAAAACTGTGGGAACTCGAAAATTCAACCACAATAGATGAGATCTGACCTATTTCTGCATTTTTAGGATTGCTTCTTCAGGTGGCCTCCTTTAAGTTGAGTCAAATATCCAACTATAAAAATTATTATACCAATAAATTCAAATTATCTGAAATAAAATATCGACAATGTCAATTTAAATGCCACAGTTTCAAAAAAGTGAACTTAGATATTTATAGAATGTTTTCATTGAACCAGGTTAGTAAATTTGGTTAGATTAATTTTTATTTTAGATAATTATTGAATAGAGTTTAGTCTGTGGAATTGTTCATTAGCATACCTAGATGTTTGGTATCAGAGAGCATACATATGACTTCAATGATAAGAATTGTAGGAGATTTGATTTATACTAGCTTAAAATAACTTTCTAATACAGTGAAAGATCATAGAAGCTCTTGTGTATTACCAAGTGCAACCCTCGCGCTGGTCGCCTCGTGATTTATCCAAAACGACACCCAGGACAGCATAACGATGAGGATGCTGGGCAGATACGTCTGGAACACGAAATACCCAATGTTCCTCTGGAGTTTGAACGACAGAGACAGCCTCTGGTAGATCCCCGTGGCCAACTTCTCCTTCCTGTCGTTCGTCTCGTAGCCGATGATGGTGAACTGGGGCAGTTCGGCTTCTTCCACCCCGCTCACGGGGGTGGCCTTCCAGTACATTAGCACATCCATCACAGTGTATCCGTCTATAAAGAGATTAAGGATCAGGTATTCGGATCGGCTGTTGGGAAAATTCGATGTTCTCTCATGTATAGGATCACATTAGGCCTAAATCAAGAGAAATTAATGTTTTATGGCATATTTATGAGTACGTTTTCTATGCGGATAAATGCTTTAGAACAGCATTATCGTATGTGAAAGGAATAAGTGGTGGGTTTTCTCATATCTAAAAACATGTATTCTCAAATTTTTAAGTTGATGCAGTCAAATATTGAGATTATTATAAGAAATCACTTTTAAATTCCAACTTTGTGTATCTTTTTTACTATCAAGATTTTATTAAGGCATAATAATATTTTGAGGTAATACATTTAGTATGTTTCTATGGGCAATTACTTATGAACCACACTATATGTAACAGATATGCGCCCTATTTACATGTTATACTATATGTTCATATTTGAGATATACATCGTGTTTCTAAAATGCGACATCAAACTGAGATATGAAATATATTCTAATTTATTTAAAGGTGGAGGAACCACTCAAGCATAGTTGCGTAAACTGTCAATTCATAATTCCACCAAGGTTTAACCTAAACAAATTAATACATGGAACTCGTATTCTCTTGCCCACTGTTTTATTTTAAACTAAACTGTAAAATAGAAAGAACGTAAGTTTTATACGTTTGAAGATACGTTCAGCTAAATATTACAACTAAATCCCTAAGATACACTTTATATTTTAATTGTTAACCTGTGTAAAGTAAAATAATTTTAGTTGTGGTAATTTGAAATTACTCAATGAAAATAATTCTTCAAGTTGTATGTATCACACGTCAAACGAGAATTAATATTTTGACTTTCGTTATCAAACTCAACACTTTTTCTGGATCCTGTGAGTGTACAGTGTGTGTGTACATACTACTTTTGATTATCTTCCAAAAGTATGGAATTTTAAAAATCGTACGCTTCGAAGAGGTGTTAGGTATGCTTTATGGACTTACAACTTTCAATTTCCACCGTACAATTCTGGGAATCCAAAGGGTAGTAATGCAGATCCATCATGCAGGCTAGAGTAGTGGTGAATCGCATTCCATATGTAATAGAACCATCACCATTCAGTCGCACTAATTTGTTTCTTTCTGTTACATCGTGCAAGAAACTGAAACAGCAAAATATATAATAATATATTTAAAATTTTAAACTTCATCAAATGTGTATGTATTAATTCTGTTATAACGTATATTTGGCATAAATATTTTCATATCCTTGACACCCAAGCATTCTTATAATATTTCAACACAACAATATAAGACCACTAACATTTTCATAAATGATTATCTTTCTAAGGATAAGAATCTTTAATTATTTTGACATGATGAAATATGAAATAACGAAATCTTACTGCCAATATTTGTTACTTTATGCACATCATTATCGATAAATCAACATTTTATTAGGTCATAATTATTACAAATTTTCCTTTTTATACCTTATTTATATTGATTTGCTGTTCCTACAAACAAATCAGCACTTAAACACCAAAAAAAAGAAGCTCGCCATCGATCGTACAGGTGAATATTTGTTACATTTGAAACTTTATACCTTAAACATTAACAATAAAATTCCTTATTTATTTCAGCTAGCAGGGTGTTAAAAAAAGAGTGTAAAATATTTAAGGAGGTAATAGTATGAACCAAAATAAGCAGAAAAGTCTAAATAAACATGGGTCCGCAAAGTAACGGTTGCTGAGATATGGAATGTTTTATGTTTTTTAGCCCCTTTTTTTTATTTTGCGAAAACGTTGTGTATTTTCTTATAATAGTTGGTTGATGTTTAGTGAAATAAACAGTACGTATTTGACAGTTGTTCTCAGTGCACAAGTTTTCTTTCGCTATTGCTGGTTACTCTAACGCAGAATTAACAGACATGCATTTCATGTATGGCCGTGCTAATGGGAACGCCACCGAAGCGCGACGTCTTTATGTTGACGCTTATCCAAATCGCCAGATTCCTTCACAACGCATGTTTGGAAGAATTCACCAAAGATTGCGTGATACCGGTTCCTTGAACAAACAGTGCCATTTATCCGGAAAACCAAGGTCGGTAACCACTCCTACAGCAGAAGAAGAAATTCTAACACTGGTAGAGCAGAATCCAGGTACGAGTGTGCAGAGAATATCAGCCGAGGTAGGAATTAGTGGTCCTCTTGTTTGGAGAATCATTCACGAGCAACTGCTTTATCCATACCATGTGCAATGAGTACAGGCCTTAAATCCAATAAATGATCATCAAGCACGTTTGGTTTTTTTGCCGCTGGTTTCTACGTCATGATGCTGAAGACCCTCGTTTTCTTACAAACATTCTTTTTACTGATGAGGCGGGTTCACAAGAAATGGAGTGTTTAATTTTCACAATACGCATATTTGGGCCGACGAAAATCCTCATGCTCTCTCATCTGATCATCAGGCACGTTTTTTATTAAACATTTGGATGGGTATTGTAGGTGACAGGTTTCTAGGTCCTGTTATTTTACCAAACCGATGGACAGGCGTTGTTTTCCTCAACTTTCTGCAGAACACACTGTATGAGTTTTTGGAAGACATTCCTTTGAATCAGAGGCAACAAATGTGGTTCCAGCATGATAGCGCCCCAGCTCATTTTTCCATGGCCGTTAGAGAGCATTTACACCACACTTTTCCACATAGATGGGTAGGAAGGGTCGGACCTGTGTTATGGCCTCCAAGATCGCATGATCTGAACCCTCTAGATTTCTTTGTTTGGGGATATTTGAAGACATTAGTGTATGGTACTCCTGTAAATAGCCTGGAAGAGCTGCAGCTACTGATTAATCAAAAGTGTCAAGAAATCCAAACCAAGGAGAGTGTTTTCGAAAGAGTTGGAATATCGTTGAGACTTATTTTGGTTCATACTATTACTTCCTGAAATATTGTACACTCTTTTTTTAACAGCCTGTATAGCCACATATTAGAGTCACAATACATAGACCACTGTATCCGTACATATTATTCTCATTACTTATAACATTTGATATTGCGGTATGAAGTTGCTTCCGTTAATCCAAATTTCTTGATTATCTGCGATGCTACATTGATTGCTTACAGGCTTCATCCGAGGCATTCAAATTGGCCCAATTTAGTTGCTGTATGTAATCTGAGAAACGTCTTTTGGTTTCATTAGAAATGAGCGAGCTCTACTGCATCAATAGGGATTGTTATTACTTGAAGTAGCTTCGCAGAGCTGATTTCGTAATTAAGAATTTGTTATTTTTGTTTACTGTTAATGTATAAAATAATATACAAGAGAACCGTAAAATTTGAACTTCTGAATACATTCAGGGTTATTCACGACAAATTTTGAATAGGAAACATCGCACGCTATACCAAAATCCAACCGTTTCGGAGTTATTTGATATGTTTTCAAAAAATGACAGTTATCGAGTTTTGTAAGAATTTTTATAACTTTTTTCGTGTTACATTTTGACATTTCATTTTTGTGTACCATGAAATTTGAAGGGGTTGCAAAGTAATTGATAATTATTATATTAATAAATTGTATTTATAGCAAATGCATGATGAGACAAACTTACCTGTTTTTGTCGTTAGCAAAAAAAGTATCTGGCACCCAAATTTTCTCCGCGAAGTCCCCAGAAAGGGTCAGAATTTCCTCGTTACTGCTGAAGGCTAGCCTTTCGTCTTTCCAATACTGGTTCAGATATAACGTGATCGTGTAATCCTGAAACCAAATTCATGTCATTTCCTATTTTTTACGTCAACCAGAAATTGAAAACTGTAAAACTTTATGAAAGACATTTAAGGTTACGGATGGCGAGCGATAATATGGTAATAATTTATATTTATATCTTTGTAATGAGATATATTCCTACAGCCAAGTAAACCGCATATATATATATATATACAGAGTGATTCAGGAGACTCTTACAAATACAATTTTGTAAAAATAAAATCAAAAAGAGCAGTTAAAAATTGATTTAAAAATACACTTCCGCACGGCACTGGAAAGTGGTCCACTGTTAAAGCTGATAAGGTGTATATTTCCCAAGGAAAGAAATACATTACGTTAGAACACCCATTTTAATGCAGCAAATTCTACTGCTTTTGCCGCTATTGTTATTTATTATTTTACCTATTGTTATATATGTAATTGTCGTATTATTGGTCTTGTACTGTTGGGCAATAAAGCATTATTATTATTATTAATGGACTTAATTTGTGGTTTTAATTAGTAAAATAGTTTGACATCTCTGTGGACTACAGCCTCAACCAGCATCGAATTACAACCCACAATTTCTACCCATATATTCTTTATTATTAGCTTTTGTAACATTTTTTACTGTTTTAGAAAGGTATTTTAAGCTAATATAAATCAAATCTCCTACAATTCCTATCAATGAGGTCATATGTATGCTCTCTGATACCAAACATCTAGGTATGCTAATGAACAATTCCACAGACAAAGCTCTATTCAATAATTATAGAAATTAATCTAGCTAACGAAGCCACCTGAAGAAGCAATCCTAAAAATGCAGAAATAGGTCAGATCTCATCTATTGTGGATGAATTTTCGAGTTCCCAGTATTTCAAAAGTGAAGTTAGATATTTACAGAGTGTTTTCATTAAACCAGGTTAGTAAATTTGGCTAGATTAATTTCTTTAGATAATTATTGAATAGAGCTTTGTCTGTGGAATTGTTCATTAGCAATTTTACTTCTGTAGTGAATAATATATAAGTTTTTACTGCTATGACGAGTGGATAAAACGTCATTTATAGGATCATTGTGGATTAAAAAATGAAAATGGTGACTTCAAGGATTTTCTGATTTAACATTTACCCTTTTTGGTTCATTTTGCAATGAATGCAGTTCCTTTCACGCACATTGTATCTATTATCTGATGATCAAACTTTCCTGTTTTTTTCACCACACTGGTATCTTTTTTATACAATTTAATCCTCAACTACCAAATATCTACACCCCAAATTTCGAAGTTTAATTGATTGCACGAGAACGTAAGTCTCCTCATCGTCAACAAAGTGACTGGCGAAAATCTATAAACCCATAATGCAGAGCCCTTGATTAGATCCAGCCGTTAGCCTGAGAATTTTGCCGCTAAAGACGATCGCTAACGGTGAGTTAAGTAGTCTTAACGCATTTTATAATCAAGGTAAAACTCCTTCATAGAAGCAGTTCTATTTTAACATGATTGTCATATCTATTTGCTTAAACAGTGTATTGTACATTTATTTTTTATATGTATAATATGCAGTTAAATAAATCTTATATTCTGGTAGATGAAATAAATTGAAAGGCAGATGTTCTTATTTCAACAAAAAATATTACTGAAGCTGTTTTCAAATTGCTATTTTCCATTTAACTTTGTTCGAATAAACACACACGTCTATCAGTGATAAAATTAACAGAGAGTTTAAAGGAATTTTGTTCATTGTTCATGCTACAAAAGTGAAACATAACCATAATAAAGCTACCGTGGAGTTTTATAAAGTTATATTAACTACATCATATAACACTAATTTGTCGCACTTTAAATAATTACTTCCTGCTCTATAAGTCCGTCTCTGGTATTTACATCGGCTCCAAAATTTCTGACACCCAATTTATTACGCTTAAGTGATATTTTATTTGTTTGTCCTAACAGAAATATGCAAAGCATTTGCAAATATTATTTCCTGAGCTTCATAAACGACATTCAATTTTCGATTATAAGACGTAATAAAAGTAAATGTGATTGCATATTTTCTTAACCGGAGGTTACTTATATAGGTAGCCCTTCTATATTGACATTCTCCCTTCTCAGAAACCCATTTTCAGAATCATGGCAATACCGATAAAATACGGTAATATAGATAAATTAAATATGGCAATATAGTCTAGTTATTATATATAAAAAACATCATATACTGTAAATTAAAACAAAAATATATTGCTGCGATAAAACAAATTATTACTGAAATAAACTTCCTATCCTATGATTATATATCTTCCTGAAACTATACCTACTCGTGGACAATCTAACTTAGTCGCGTCAAATTAGCATTTCACTTACAACTTTTTGCGGAGAAGTCCGATTGAGATGCGGTTTTCTGCAAAATGTTCAGGGAATTATTTATAACAAAACGTACATCTAACCTCTGTACGCTCGCAACTTTTTAATTGTTTATTTAACAAATGACCCATTTTTGTTGAACATATGGCAAATGTCACACACGATTCAACGAAAATGTCTGGAAAATGTTCTCTCGGGGTTGTCGAGGTCCCTCTTTATCACTTTGGTGTTAGCTTTATTATTTATTGCTAAATTGTTGTAACTGGGCTAATTAACAAATTAAAAACTCCACCCCCAAAATCACTAGAGAACCGGAATTTTTTCCAGGATTTCTGGCTTATTAAGGCAAACCATCGGCACAAGATTTTTGCAAATATAATTGTTTATTGTTCAATTGTTGCAACCTCGCTAATTAACAAATTAATAACTCTACTCCCGGAATCGTTAGAGAACTAGATTTGTTTGCAATAACTCTGGGATCATGGGGAGAATCATAGACACAAGGTTGTTGCACGTCATTGTTTATTTTCCAATTGTTGCAACCTGGCTAATTAACAAATTAATAACTCTACTCCCGGAATCACTAGAGAACCGGATTTTTTCCGGGATTTCTGGCTTTTTAAGGCGAACCATCGGCACAAGAGTTTTGCAAATATAATTGTTTATTCGATTGTTGCAATTTCGCCCGGAATCGTTAGAAAATCGATTTTTTTGCTAATTTGACGCGAATAACTAGCCTGTAGCTAATCTAAAAACTGAATAACCAAAAGTTATTACTAACAATCCGTGTTGTGAAATATATAAATTACATTCTAAATAAGCTTTGAAGAACCAAAATAATTAAAAAATTTATCTTAAAGCTTTTATTGCTTGCTTGCTACTGATTTTTTAACTTAACTGATGAAATGGTGAAACCATGTAATGCTTTCATTAATAATATTCTTTCAAATCATCCCACACACAGAAAAATTAATATGCAAAAAGAGTGATGTTTCCCCGTGTCCCAATAATAAATTAGTACAAAGCTTTTGAGCCTATACTAAAGGTATAACAACTTTGACTGGTCATATATATTAGTAGTATTAATTACTTGTATTAGGACACAATATTGATCCAAACGTAGTGATGTAAAAATTGAAGCGATGACTTACCATATTAACTTCAGATATGGCATCGAAACTGGCTATCGTCAAGTCCATACCAACGTACAAAGGATCACCTAGAGAAAAAATATATCAAACGATGAAAAAATATGACTCCTACTAAAGTAAAATATTCGGGTACACAAGCATTTATATGTCCTTAGTCTCTGTTGGTATAAATTATCATATATGTTAAATAATTCCTCTATTTTACACTTCTTTCTTTTTCTCTGAAACCCGAAGTAAATCAATTCCCAAACTAAATTTAAATTGAGAAAATATTGCACCAGGCCAATCTGTTTCTTATATTAACCAAAGGAATGCGTCTGACATCCATCCTGGTTTTACAAATTGAAGTTAAACGAATTGTGGTAAGTAGATGGAAGCTTATTTAGAAATAAATAGATTCCATTTAGTGTTGAGCTTAAATCTGGCTCATTATCTGGCTCGTATTTGAGTTAATGGTTTCATATAACTTTCTTTACATGGTACCTATCAGTTCAACGCAATTATATTCAATTTAGAAATTGGTGAATTAATTTTTTAGATCTTAATTTAATGCAACAGATGGTAGTAAACAAATAATAAAGTACATCAATGATGACAAACGGTGGTCATAATCATAGATAGAGAGATAGATAGATAGGTTTATTTAGTTCAAATGCATGTAGCATAGATAATGCCCAAAATGAGCGTTGAACAGGTCAAAAGATTTCCTAAGTAGTTAAAGGATTTAAAAAAAGAACATATTAAAATTAAAGTTAAACTTAAAACTAAGTATAAAAAACACATACACCTAAAATATCTTAAACATCTACAGTAAAACAGTAAGATACATTTAATATACAGTAATATACAGTACATTTTGGAAAAATAGTTAGATTGTTGCTGAAATATTCGTCTACAGTATAATAAGCTTTTTCTATTAAAAATGATTTCAATTTCTTTTGGAAGTTAATTATGTAAGTAATTATTAGCAGTGGTGTTCTTTTTTTTCGCCGTTTATTTTACATTTGACTGAAATAAAGACAGTTGAAAATATTTGAATAGCCTTATAATGAACAACGAGATTCGTGAATTAAATTAATATTACAACAAGACGAAGCTTTCGCTATCAGTCAAACTATGGAACAAGCGAAGCATTTCCTGATATAAGAAATATACACTGTAATCTATACTTTTAGAGTTAGACTATAGATTTTAATATTGTAATAACAATTGAATATTTCATTAAGGCTGTAATGTTCGCAATTTTGCAAAGCCGTTTTTAGACGTCCACCCGCTTTCATATTTCTCCTCAATGGAAATTCGTATTAAGATGGAGCAAGTTTTAATCAACTAATAAAAGTCTATTTTACTAGACAGCAGAGCCATATTTTCTAAAAAAAAATAGATCTGAATAATATTTCGGTCGCAATATTGCCCACATTTAGGGCCGCGGTGAGACGTTGTTAGGCACTATTATAAAAAAAGCTGTAGACTAGTAAATCAAGTCTTCATATAACAGACAATTGTCTCAGATTTCAATTTTTTGCGTTTTCCGCCAAGAAGACATGTTTTGCTAAATTTCTGCATACAATTGCCTAACTTACAGGGGCAGAAACTTAAATTTGCCGTTGAAGTTGCTGATGGACGGAGCCTGATAAAAGCTACACTGTTTGGCCGAACATTATACCCTTAAAGATAGATGATTATCAGTTTTAAAAAGTTATTTCTATGTTATGTAAACGAGCAATAAGAATTGGGCATACTTACCTCCAAAATTTGGTCGTAGGCGGATATCGTATCCTTCTAAAAGTCTTGAAATTGTCTGAGTAACATTTTCTAACCTATCAGAAACCATATTCTTTTCCACCCTACAAAAAACATGTATATATGTATTAGTAGAATATACCTACAATCTAACTTTTCTGTTAGTTCTTTTTGTGCAAGTTTAAACCAGACTTCTTAATGCGAGGCGACGCGTAAAACACCCTGTATGTATAGATATCGTCACCGCTAAGTAAGTTGGTAGTTAATTTGTCTTTCACTTAACAACTGTAATGATAATCTATTTCCTAGTATAGAAGAAACCAGTAAAATTTCTTTCCAGACAGGCTTTTTACAACGTTGTGGATTCACTTTATTCCATCAGCGTCACTGGGAAGCGTTTCCAAAGATTAAATTAATTCTAATTCGGTCATTTAAATTGTATAGCTGGAGCTCTTAAAAAGAGGGATTCAAATTGGAAATGGAACAATGCGCCGTTAAATATTCAACCGAATTCATTGGTATATAAATGTAATTGGATAAGTTAAAACAATGATCTGGCTAGATAATCTTGTTATTTCCGACATAGAACATTGAAGGTAATTCTGGTTTTCAAGCTTACTCTAAGAAATTTTAAGGCGTGGAATATCGGATTTTAATTTGTTTATATTCCCTATAATTACCGAATACATTTGTTATACAGGGTGTCGTGCAAGTTGTTACAATAATTTTAGGAGTTGATAGAATACTTGATTTTGTGTCGATTGACACAAACACACCTATATACCTAGTATTACAATATTTATGATAATTAATTTTTTAACTTTAATATTTTCTATAGGTTGCGTTCTTGCTATCAAATGTCTTCATTTCTTAAACCATTTTTATTACATACTAAAGGGCTGTCCTCTGTTTTGGCGAATGCGCTCCCTGCATACTTAAAAGTGTTAAGATAAATTTCCCTAATTTTTAGAATGTTTATCAAGAAACTTTTCCTAAGAACTGAAGGAGCATTGCTTAGATAAGTTTTTAATCTATCACCTCCTAAAATCATTTTAACCATACGCCTCTGGATTGTGTGCATGCAATTAGGAAATACTTTAAGGATTTTTTTGCGAGTAACCGTTGAAGTACCGGTACCTGTTTTTTAGTAACCGTACTGTTTTAGTGTGAAAGCGGTTAGTGAGGGGAAGAGACATGACGTAGCTGTTGACGTCACAAGAATAACACCGGTTACTGAAATCAGTAACATATTCAGCGAGGTAGGTAAGCCAAAAGCGGTTACGAATATTACGAAAATTGTGAGATTATATCATAAATTCTTCTGCACTCTGCAGAGAACATTTCATACATTACGTCTTAATAAAATGATTGATTGTTATTAAAAACAACATTGTTTTAAAGAAACTTTTCCTTTTTTTGTACTATATTTATAATTTTCCATAATAAAGTTAATCAACTTATAAAATGTTACTTTTTCCATTTGTAACAGTTGATAGAATATGTACAATGTGGCTATATTTTTCTAGCCATTCAAATGTCGACTTGCCTCACTCTGGTGGAACAAAGTAAGGTTTTATTATTAAAATTAAAGTGCAATAAACAATATATATTATAAATAAATTCAACAAGCACACAAAAAACAAACGCTTCCATGCTGCTGTTGCTTGTTTACAAAATTTTGCGGTATGATTATTTATTAATTTATAACAACCACAGATTCAAGAAAAACCATAACTGGTGTATTTTAGCGAGCCTACGTTACCGGAACATATCTAGGAGTGGGGGTCTCATGTAAGAGATACCGTTAACTAACCGTTATTCTAACAACGGTTAGTCGCAAAAAAATCCTATTTGTATATTGCAACAACTATGAATCATAATGTCCCACCTAGAAAAAAATCTGCAGCAAATATATGACATATGTACTCATATTTTTAAAATGAAGAAATATTTCGAAACATATTTTAAAAATGTAGTTTATTTATTTAAACCACCTACTAATGCATCTAGAAGTCGCATATGCGATCTTCAACTGGTTTTGAATAAAATTTTAAAACTTCGAAGAATCATGTAACATTTTTATGGGATGCCTTTTTCTTAATATCAAAAAATTTATTATATGGGACGATAATTTTCAGTTGGAAATCCTGTACCAATTATTTGGTATCTCGATTAATTAATTTATTTAAAATGTGGAAAATGTAGAACTAGTTCAAGATACGAGTATGCTGTCTTCTCAAATTTGTTTTGATGTCAACTCGTGTTGATGTTGTAGAGATGAACACTGACTATTGTTTGTGTTTATTTTGTTTTGCTAGGTTGTTCGTTTGTTCTATCGTATCATATGACAGTGAAAGTGTTAGTATATAGTGTTTAGTTAATAATAATAGTTGTGCTCAGTTCCAGTTAATTTTCTGAATATAATGTAATAAAAATTGATGTCGAGAGTATTTAAAACTGAATTAATGTTAATAAACATATAAAAACAGTGTGTGTTATTAAACAATTACCGGAAATGTATTGAGAAAGTTGAAGGTTTTCTTCTTAAAGGTAAAAATTAAGATTAGTCAAAAGCAATATGTTTATAATTTTGCAATGTTATTAAAGTTTACTATAAGTTTGTATACAAGAACAGAAACCATAGAGCCTACTTTGTAAAAACCAGTAAAGATTAATTATTCGACTTATCTTAAAAAAGATAGTGAGTTTCAATAAATTGATATCAAAAGCATGGCACTGATGTGTTAAAATGTGCTAACGATATGATAAAAATTAAAATTATGGTGAAACTATCTGAATATATTATGAAAAATAAAGTAAAATGAGTAGACTATAACTTGTAACAAACATATATTTATCAGATGATACTTAAGCTAATGAATCTAACAAAAACATATTTAACATAAATTAACAATTATTAGTAATAAAATACTTTACCCGACAGATCCTGTGACAGCATAATAAATATGAAGTAGCCCAATACTGAGCAATACCAAAACCATGCTGATTTTTTACGGATTAAAATTTTTGTCACATAACTAACATTTTACAAGCAGGAGTTAATAAAATTAAAAAACCGAATTAATACCATTAGAAATTATTTAAACCTGATCGAGACAGAAACAGGAGCATATAGGACGGGTAGAAAATACTATCCTTTTTAAAATTATGATTAAATTCAACATTTTTAAAAGATTTTTTATCACGATGTCACATTTTACATATCACTATATTAAATTAGCGGTTTATTCGGAGGTTATCTTGTAGAATCGAGAACGGTTGATCTCGTCGGGGGTGCACTTATATTTTAAAGGGGCGGCCACTGTTTGTTATTGTAAATATAAGAGATTATTAAGGAGATGTAAACCGTTCTACATTTCTGACGTTATAAAATGCGGCCTGGCGGAAGGGCGCAAGCGCTCGCTTATTCCTCCTCTTCGCTGTTCGCTGGATGCTGTGAGGTTCCCAAGTCGATACATCTCCCCAATCTCTATTTTACACCTGCCCATTGCGGTTTCACGTTTTCCGATGGAAATTCCGTTTTTTAATGAGGGAAATTGGCCCGATCCGCCACCACGCCACTTAAGATTCAGGGAATAATCAATCAGTATCCAGAAATGACGCGTTATTTAACGATTCACTTAATGACAGTTTTAGCTTGGCTACTCTGAACCTCAACGTGTTTATTTATTTTTCTACGTTCATGCAAAAAAAAAAAAAACTTTATTGAACTATATTTAGTGGAAAAAGTGGTTCTTTATTGCACTTGTTTATTGCATTCATCTGTCACTCTACAATAGCATTTTGTCATCATGACAATGGTCTAAAAGCCAGTGGCCGGCAACCTATAAGTAAATGATTATACCTGAAATTTTGCACAGTGAGTCTCTTATACCTATCACTCATGAGGTGATGACTCGCTAGCCCGGCGAGGCCGATCCAACTGTTACTCAGGTGCGAGAGGTATGAAAATTTAACCAACTTCGTTATTAAATTAACAAAGCTCCCGTTTGAAAATTTTAAAATTTCAGATCTAACAAATTAGGCATTTATTTTTATTATTTATTATATTTAGCACCTTTTTATATTAAAATAATATAAGTAACAAATAACCTCTATTTCTGGCACAGGTTCTGAGATTTGGTGATGTCGATTACAATGCTTGACATTTCTGGCAGTTTTTTAACTTCAAAAATCAGATTTAATCAAATACTTCTGAAATTTATCATTTTTGCCAATTTCACAAGTGTCTGCCATGACCTTAGAAGCACGGTAATCGTCTGCGTTTGTTATTCTTATATAATAATAATTGTATATTTTAAAATTTTCAAACGGCAGCTTTGTTAATTTAATAACGAAGTTGGTTACATTTTCATACTTCTCGCACCTGAGTAACTCTTGAGTCGGCCTCGCCGGGCTTAGCGAGTCCCCACATCATGAGTGATAGGTATAAGAGACTCTGTGCAAAATTTCAGGTATAATCATTTACTTATAGGTTGCCGGCCACTGGCTCTTAGACTACACACATAAACGTTCAAATCGATGTCACATTTTCCTAGACTTAGTGTCATCTAAATAACATTTTTTGGTTTTTGCATGAACGTAGAAAAAATATTGTATACAACTCGTACAAAAAGTGCTTATTGCACTCGACGTGTTGTTGCTTTTTGTACTTGTTGCATAAATAACTATTATTTATCTACAACTGCTTTATAAGAACCTCATTACAGCATTTATTTGGCGCTGTTTTAGTTGAACAATGAAGGTACATACTACCCCACTAGTGAAATATTTTTTAAAAAAGAGATTACTGCTTAATGGTTATTTTTATTAGGAACTAATAGGTTGATCAATTTTACAATTAATAAATAATTTATCTTCAACACAACTTTGGCAATTTGCAAGATTAATACCAGATAAATGCAGCAGGTCTGTATTTGTATTAACAATGCTTAAATTTTCTTTGTAAGCACTTGAAGTAGCTTCCATGACGGCAATCTATTCTCCAAAAACTTTTGTAACGTTTTTTTTCTTGTCTTCAAGAGACGTATCAATATAGTCTTCATACACGGTATTGGACTTCCAACCACCATGCCGTTTTATAGTTAGAAGGTCTGCTCTTGTGTGGGCTAGAAGTGAAGTAGATGGTCGTCGAAAACTGCCCTGTAAGAAAAAAAAACAATCTTCTTTAGCATTACACTAAAAGTATTTATACTAACATAAAGTTTCATATGCATTTACTCTGTAACCAATAAAGAGTCTTCCATCGGCATGACTAGGACGCAGGGCGAGGTATTTTATGAATTTCAAATAGCAAACATTTTCTTGGTTTTACCTTTGTTAGCAACAATGTTGTGTTATCTTGTAAAATTGTTGAAACATCTTCTTTCATTAATATTCTTGACTTTTTTGGTTTGTATCCCACTGACTGCTTTTTCAGAAAAGCAATTAAATTGTTGAATATACTGGTGTCAATATTTTTCCACATACAGACTGTAGATCGCGGCATAGAATAGAACGCCCAAAGACCAGACAATTTGTACTTCTTGGATAATTCTTTAAAAAATGCTAATAATATCTTTTTTTGCTTATTTTATATTCTTAAATGCACACCAATCAATGAATCGTTTATAAAATTGTTCGTACTTCGTTCTCGATTTGTCTGGTAACCTTAAATAATTGCCGCAACAGCTTTGCGTGTATGGCTTTTCGATTATTCTAAGGTGCTCACGTCACAATGCCATACATAACAATTTCAACGTCGGGTCGTCCTTGACTGAACAGTTAAATGAGACACCCCGTATGCCTACAACGTTCGCCTTTGTCTTATAAATCGCTGATGTTTTATTTAATACCCTTCCAATATTTGTGAGACGAATGCGGCGGTGTATCAGGTGTCCTATTTTTCTTTTGGCGCCAAGTGCCTTGATCTAATCCATTCTTATATAAACCTTCGGCTGAGTCTACGAAAAAAAAACACTACAAAAAATTGAGAGACGCATAGGATAAACCGCAAAAAAATCTAATTCGTCAGTTCAGTGCCTTTTTTGATATACAGAAGTAATATTAATATGTTTTTGTAATAGCATTTAAAATTTTCTTGAGAAAAAGATAGTTTTATCTTGTTAAACCTTGTTTCTTAATTTGTCAAATTACGTCTTTACAAAATAGTTTTGAAAAGGAAATTCTACTTAAATTAATTGTAAATATCTAATATAACCTGATAATTGAAAATTTTACAACATATAGTATAGGTGCTATCAAATAATTAATAATTTTGGCGAAGGCGCCGGTAATTATATTACTGTATAATGGGAATCATGAATTACATGATTTTTCAAATACGTGCAGTAGGAAGAATGTATACTATGTGTTAACGTGTTATAAACGAAATGGCGTTTTTTCTTCTAAACAATTTCTTGAAAAATAAGCCCAAAAACGGTATTTATGATTTCGTATTCATCACATGCAAGCAATGTTATTTTAGCGTTTTTCTCGAAAACGGTTAGATTTATCGAAACAAATAAAGTATAAATTTTTTATGTCAAAAGGTTAGGAGGACCAAAATATTCAGTCAAAAGTCGCATAAAGTGTAGCACAAAAAAGTTGGAACCATTCAAACCAAAATAAATGCGCGTATGTGACGTCCTCTACAAAATGCGAAAAAACGGTGGGCAAATTTATAATCCTCATCCCGAAAAACCCCCATATACGAAATTTCGTCAAAATATTATGAGTGTGGCAAAAGGTATTGCAAAGAAACTGCAAATAAAATTAAACATACCTTAAACACCCTGTAACTCCGTTAATAATCAGTATTGGAAAAAATGTTACAGAAAGAGGTAGAATTTATTTTCGGTCTTGAATTATCCCCTGAATTTTTTGATCATCATATCCGGACACCCTGTATATAAAATAAAATTATATGTATGTATATTGTTCTGATCTTTTATAAATTTTTACATAAATTCTATTGATTGATTGATCTAAGATTTAGATCAATACAGGATAACACTTTACCCGCACAACTGTGATTTTCTGAAAGTGGGTAAATTATTTTCGACCCTACGTGCCTGCAATGCTCACAGAACCCAAACCAATTAATTTTAGTTTTTACTCAGTGGATGCCATAGCAAAATTTATAAACCGCAGACCATTGCCAAAATAATATGTAACAGAAATATGATGTTCATTTTCAGCTGACATGAAATAGTGGTTTAAATGGTGTAGTGCAGCCAATTAAGAACAGATAATAGTTATATACAGGGCGATTCGCCACTTATCTAAAAAAATTTGAGAATAGATGCGTCATGGAAAATTAAGTCAATATCGTAAAAAAATTTTAGTTGTAGTATCTTCAATCTTTACGTCGCTGGACTACGGTAAATGCCAAATACAGCTACTTTCACCGCAGTATGTAGTGAATGCAAGTGTAGTACAACGTAGGCGTGACACGGGAAATTTGCAACCAAATCGTTGAAGAAGTGGAGATCCAGGGCATCCATGGCGTATTGCAGCATTGTGATGTATCATACACGAAGTTCAATTATACCTATACCATGTACAGTGAGGGATTGGATGAACGAAAAGGACCGATATCATGGCCACTACAATCTCCAGACTTTAAATCCTTTGGACTTTTTCTGAGAATATTTTAAAAATGAAGTGCATCGCACCGAAGTGGACACTATTGATGATTTACGCAAACGTATCACAATAGCTGGTGCCAAAAACTTACGAGTTCAAATCGAAGGAACTGAGCTTTTTGATTTTCTTTGTACAAAATTGTATTTGTAAGAGTACAGAGTAATAGTACATTAAATTTTGTAGAGAACTTCTGAATCACCCTGTATAATATGTTTTCGTGTATTGAATGAATATAGTATCAATATTTGAATTTTAAAAAATACTTAGTAGAATAGCTCGCAACCGCGTTTTCTTTGAATGTGTGGGCAGGGATTGTTGAGCAATGAGTATTTACAATTTCTCTTTCTATTGTTCAAGATGTACTTTAAAATACATAATAGCCAACTTCAATGAGTCCAGTTACACATTGCACCAGTGGCAGTATAGAAATTGGTCAGCGTTAAAACACAATTTATTGCACTGCGACTACACCAAAAGTAACTCAACCGGAACGAGTAAGAAAGGGATATTCTAATCTAGTACGTATAAAACTTTCAGAAGCTATGAAACTCTAATGCTTTCTGTGCACTACTGGGAAAAAGCATAAAAAAGAAATAGGGAGGAGTTTCATTGAGATATTTCAGTTTAGCCGCAACTACGAATTAAACGTAACGTTTTCAGATCCTTTGAAATCCTCTATTTAACGCCTTTGATAAACTTGATCATGATGGTCTATTACATAAATTTTTGCATTTTCCACTTCATACCTGACGATGCTATATTAGTTCTCACTTATAGTCAACATAAGTTTAGTATCGTTGTTTTAAATTTACTTCTTTCTCTTCTTTAAGTTGATTTACAAGCTCCTATATTAACGGATGGATGCTTCTTCAATCATTATGAAATTAGATCAGGAACATGTTAATGTCAGAAGGCAAATTCAGGATTGTCATATCAAGAATCCTGTTGATGCCATGTTCTATTTATTAATAAACAATTCTACAAAGAAATACAGGGTGTCTCATAATTAGCTGCCAACCCTGAACAGGCCGATTCTATTATCAAAACTAAGTAAAAACGTTCACATGAACATGGGTCCGGAAATGCTTACTAAGGGCACAGGGACCCATTGAAGAGGGAGGAATGGAAATTATTTTTTACTGTTCTGAACAACTTATTCAAGTAACATTTCGCTATATTTTCAGCAGAAAAGGCACTTTACCTGAAACTAAAATAGTTTTTACTCGGTGCACTGAGCATTTCAAATAGGATTATTTCAAAAATGGTTACTCCTACCGACTTCAGCAAAGTATACCTTTTTCAAATAAAACAGGTAGGAGAATCGATTGTTTCGATAGTCAGATGGATACACTAAGCTGCAAAAAAGTTACACACGCAAAATACCAAGGGCCCCCCGTACCCACCCCAATGGACCTTGTGGAAATAAATGGATTAGTCCATCAAATTGCTCATCAAAATTTAGCTGTGTATACCAAAATTCATTCATTGATCACGACGCGATTGAAAGATATTGCAAAAAAAATATCCCTCTTCAATGGGTCCCTGTGCCCTTAGGAAGCATTTCCGGACCCATGTTCATATGAACTTTTTTACTTAGTTTTAATCATAGAATCGGCCTGTTCAGGGTTGGCAGCTAATTATGAGACACCCTGTATACAAAAGTTGTATAGACTTGATAGAGTTATTCTGATTTTTTTACAAGAAAACTGTACAATTTTCACAGTTTTATATTTAATTATTTATATTGCTAGAATGTATACATAAATTTATTTAGAAAACAACACACATTATTTTTTACTGTTTAAGAAAGGTATTTTAAGCTAATATGTATCAAATCTCCTACAATTCCTATCAATGAAGTCATATGTATGTTCTCTGATACCAAACATCTAGGTATGCTAATGAACATCCACAGACAAAACTCTATTCAATAGTTATCTAAAAAATTTAATATATTTACTAACCTCTGGAGTGGGAACTCGAAATTCAACCACAATAATTGAGATCTCACTTATTTCTGCGTTTTATTTTGGATCGCTTCATCAGGTGGCTAGTTTCACACAATATTGTTAATACCTGAAAATATATGAGAAAAAAAAACACACATTATGTTTAATAAAATTGTACAAACAATTTTTTGCTAAATATATACATAACTCTTTATAAAATGAATAAAAATCATGTAAGTAAAATTGAATGCCAACAGTTTTACACAATAGAAATACAAATTTGATTTGTGTAGAATAATTCAACAGTTGTGTTGTGAAACTTCAGAGAGTACGCTAAATGAGGGCATTATATTGGCTATAATGGAACTTGAAGCAATATTCTATTGGAAATGCGTAGGGAATTAATTATTACCCATTATTTACCTCTTAATTAAAAAGTTTTCGGTTGATCATCATATTTCGCGTACATTGACCCCATTTTATTCCAAATGGCAAACGTTTCTTTTCCTTTGCTATATTTAGACCACCTTTCGTCTGAATTTATCCTGACACCCTGATGTAACACAGACAACGGTAAGTCTTTTGTAAGGCCGGCATTATTGATCTTAAAATTCTTTTGTTTAATCAAGCAGGCTTCGCAAAGAGCATGTGAAAGTCATTTATTTGCTTATACCTCACTTTGTGCCAATAAAAGTATTCGGGTGGGTAATGCTTTCTAGTATTTGATGATGAACTAACGGCGGATGGTTGGAAAGGAAACTGTTTTTAATTTAATTTTCTTAAACTAAAATACGCCAGCGCAGCGATGAACTATTTCCAAATAAAAACGCTGTGCAAACTTTATAAACGATTTTTCAGTGTAAATTTATTGTTCCGTGGTTTTCCCAAATTGCTCGAGGAGAGATCAGAAACCTGCATTAACTTTAATTAGTCAGGTTTTTTGTTCGAGTATTGACTTGCCACTTTTCGTTGACAAAATTAATTACGCTATTACTTTCCCACATTTTCAGGCCATTAAATTTGTTAAAGTTTAATTTTTAGCAGTTTTTAGTAATTATACTTACTTACGTGCTTATGCCAGTAGTATTCTAAGAACATTTATTTTACTATGCAAGGTTTCCTACTTATATCAAAATTTTAAATATACAGTGTGTCCACGGATGGAGTTGACCAGAGGAGAAACTGTTTTGTTTTTGACTTTATCGAAAATTGTCACTCTTTATAAAAAGTTCTGCTTCCCGAAAAAATGAAACTCTCATAGAAACTTCTTAGAACAGATATACAGGGTGCTCATAAATTAAGAAAACAAGAAAATACCCAAGAGAAAAGTATCATTATTTATTATTGTATACAACATTTTTATGAAACAAATCTGTTTATAACTTCAAATAGAGTCCCAATACAAATTTTATAGTAAAAATTTAAATTTTAACATTTACTCTACCTCTACCTCCCACCTCAACACATTTTTCCGCTAACTTAATAAATTGTTCCAATAGTTAGCGGCTCATTCAGTTCATGTATTCCTTGGCATATGTGCTCTTTTAATACTTCCCTATCATGTGGCAAACCATTTGAATAAATGGAGAAAAAAGGCAAGGGGTGTAAGGTTAGGATTGGGCCAAATCTTCCTGTGAGTAGGACAGCCGTCCTGTTGCCAAAACATTTTGGAAACATTTGGTTTACCATTATTAAATACTTGAGAGCCAGAAATACGCAAAAACCTGTTTTGGCAACAGAACTGCTATCTTGCTCATTTTACAGCCTTGCTCAGACAATGGTGAAAGGTGGATTGGAAGATTTGGCCCATTATCCTGTTAGACCACCTGACCTTAGGCCCTTTGACTTCTTTCCTAAAACAAAAGGTTTTTTCAAATGATCTGCCACATGATATTAAAAGAGCGCATAAAAGAAGAAATAACAAACTATTCGTAGTGTGTAGAGTAGAAGTCAAAATTGAAACTTTGATTTTAAAATTTGTATTTCGGATTATAAACAGATTTGTTTTATAAAAATGTATTTCTCTCTTGAGTATTTTCATGTTTTTTTAATTTATGAGCACCCTGTATATCTGATCTAAGACGTTTCTATGACAGTCTCATTTTTTCTAAAAGCAGAACTTTTTATAAAGAGTGACATTTTTCGATAAAGTCAAAAACAAAAGACTTTCTCCTCTTGTCAACACCATCCGTGGACACACTGTATTTTTGTTACAAATTCATATGCAGGTTTTAGAAAATATTAGTCTCATGCATTTATGCAAACTCTTTAACAGAACATATCATAGTTGGCACACTCAATTAAACACTTATCTCATTTTCAACTGTCTAATATAAGAGATTAGTAGAACTAGTGACCTGCCACAATGCATAATGGTGTCCCATGCAGTTACATTCATATATTCTCCGGCAATTTAGTTAAAATTTAGGACCTTTATTATAGAAGTTGTGCGCATATCAGTCATTTTGGTGCATTTTTCTTTGAAACAAGGAATATATTTAATCCCATGGTAATTATTCTTTGAGTAGGCACCCGGTTTTACAGATGCGATATTATACATGAAAAAAAATCAACAATTTATTATTTAAACTGAGAAAAACTTATTGAAGTTGTAGTATTCTCAACTTTTACATCGCTGGGCTACTGTAATCTCTAGCGTCATTGAAATCTATCCGCGTTTTTAGTATTAACGTTTTTGCGATAGTATTACATTAGTTTTTCAGGTGTAAAAAATGGCTTACATATATAGCAACTTGGAGTTGATGGATATCGGTTCCTTTTGCAACTTCTCGTCTGTATACAGGGTGTTTCAAAACAAAGGCGAAACATTTCAGGAGGTGATTCCTTGTTGAAAATAAAAGGTAGTTTGTTATATAAACGTTAGGTCACAAGTCAACCATTAGGGATATATCGCGTTGCAAAGATGGCGGAAAAAAGAGAGTTTTTATTGTTTTTCTCGGAAATGAAAAGCGTGGGAATGGTAAAATTTTGTGGAAGTGTTACCATCATCGAAAGACACTTGTGACATATTTTTTCACTTTTTGAAAATAATTGGAAAGGGTTGAAATAAACTACCCCTTTCAGTTTTTTAACTATACTTAACTTCCTTAACGACGTAGAAAAAATAAATTAGGTTAAGCCGATTCATTTAGAAACTTTTTTCTCTCTTATATTTTTTTGATAAAATAAACTATTTCGACGTTAAAAAATAAAATGTAAAGTATTGCACGTCGGGAATAGACAGTTTTACTACACCCATTATTAGGAAAAACTAGTTGGCTGCTGTCAATTTCCGGATGTTTCCATTGTTGCTTTGACAGATAGCAAATGGTTTGTACTATTTTAACATTTTGAGAGTGGTTTACGGGATAATTTGCCTTTCGTTGTGTGATGTGTTTGATTGCGGAGTACGTTGGGATTCAATACTAAGTTAATATAACAAAAATGGTTATTTTCACAAATGCAGAAAATGACAGACATGCACTTTATGTACGGCATATTCAGTTAAAAATACGTTCTAATTTGATATTTTTGTTCCATAAAAAAAATATCAAAATCGTGTAAATTGTTTTAAATTTATAACGAAATCCGTTCAGAAACTGACAGTTCAGGGTCGCCGATCTTGAAATCGTTGTTCAATAATTGAGGGTGTAATTGTTTTTCGATTTGGAAAACACATATCAATTCACCATTTTTGGAACAAAGTAATATGTTTGGTATTCAGATTCCGTTTGATTTTCCTATCACTGATACAAGGAGAGAGGGTTTGGAAATAAATAGATCTACATTCGAGAATGCTAGAATTACGGAAATAGTGTTCCGATTCGTTTACTGCGAATAGCATCGAGAGGATAAAATATATTCTCGAGGATTCAGGCGAAGAATGCAAATAAAGGAACGCGAACAGAAAATATTAATAAACCGTGTTGAAGGGGACCAATTCTTTTACACGTTAAATATAATTAAATGGAATTTAATAAATGACATATTTAAAGAGACTGTACTGTCGCTAAAAGATTAAAATTATTATCGTGTGTTAGTCTTCGTACGTCTATATGTAGAATATCTGGAAAGGATTTACCTTTTTTAATATTTCGATTGAATTTATAATAAGGTAGTACCTGGTGTTGTACATAAGTTGGTATAGCTGTGAAAAATATATATTTTCTTATAATTCAAGTATAAGTAATCAATTGTAGTTCCTATATGATTTTTTTGTGGAAAATCTGACAACGTGACTTGATTAGTAAAACCTCTACAGCTAAACTTACATACAATTTAGCAAAAACTAAAACATGTGTTAGACAATGTTCATATTCTTATCTTACTGCAAAAATTTGCAACTTCTTGCCATCGATTGCAACAAAAGCAACTTTTCTCTCAAATAAATACCATAGATTTATAAATTCAGATAAAACAGATAACATTTTGGACCCTTAATATAATTTACATTATTGTAAATTGATAAAAGTTCTATATACAGGGTCTCCAGAAATGATGCGTCAATATTCCTGGTGGTAAATCTACACGAAAAATGAATGCCACAAAGCTCTATAACATTTTTTCGAAAACTCATAATTAGCGGTTTTACAGGACGTCAAAAATAAAATTGATTACCACTGTGTAAAAATTTATATTTATATATTAAAATATTTTAGAAAAATAAAGTTCATCAATCAGTTCAAATGTTCTCATTTTGTTTAATCTGAATAGAGAAACAGAAACCAATTTGGAAATGAAAGGTTAATATTATTTTTGTAGGCATATTTTTAATGTTACGAAAAAACTCAGGTGAAAAATGATGCTTGTTAAAATGTACAAAAACAAAGGTATAAGTCAATCAATATAATGTATATCAAGATGTCCCTGACTAACAAATTATTAGAAATGTAGCAGATTTTGTTATTATAATTCAATGCAAGTTAACTTTATTATTTCTAAATAGTTAAGAAGGCCTTGTCAGGAGCAGAAATAACTTTTGGATAGGAAGATTTGTTTAGTAGAATTTGTTCACCCATCCTCTAAATGTAAATTATCCATCCCTTGCTGTAAAAGTGTATTGTTCGTCCATCATTGGATCGGTCAGTGGTCGCGCTGTTTAAGGCGTCAGTACTTGAATCGAGGTGACTAGATCGCTGTGGGTTCGACCCCCGCAGCCGGTAGACCGTACCTATATAAGCTATATTCGTGGAGAGGATTGGCACTCTCTCTGCGGGTATGATAGGGTGGAAGAATGTTGGCTTGGGTCAATGTGAAAGATTGATACCGGTTAACGTTTGACTACCCCCCTAATTAATGAGGTTTTCCAGGTTTCTCTCATTCTTGCACTGAATGGTGGTTAGGGTCTACCAACGTAAGTCGTTCCTGGGCCAAATGCGGCCTGCTTAATAATAATATACCGCCCCCTCTCCCGCATAAGTCTTCGACTTCTGGGCTAATCCTCGTTATTAGAATGAAGGGTAGAGATATAATTAATGATAGTAGGTAAATAGTTTCAAAGAAGTACATTGTATTATCACATTATTCCTGAAATTTCCTAATTGTATTACGTAATAACACATATACTTAATTTTTCCTTAATGTAAATTAAAAAATATCAGTAAATATTATGTAAAAAGAGCATAACAAAACATGGAAATTTCCACCCATTTTTAACAGTGTAAGAGCTTGTGATCTTCATTTGAAAGGTTCTTTCATCCTCTATTTAAGAATGCTATGATTTTAAAATTTATTGCAAAAAGTAACAGTAAAAAAATACATCTACTTGATTACTATTTCGTAGTGCAAGTAAGCAAAAATAATGTTTGTGTTCTTTTTCAACATTATCAACTGAAAAACTCGTTACAGGCACAGACAACTTGGTGCCCGCTCTGTATAATTTTCAAACGTTATTCTAGCTTCGCGTAGGTATCTTACGAGTATCGCAGAATAATCCGCGGCAGGATAATAAGTTAGGCCGCTGCATTTCCGCACGTCAATAATAAATATATTAATAAGTGTGCAAGCACAGAAGAATGCAGATAAGCGCGAATTTCGCCGAAAATATTAATAACGGGCCGAAGGAGCGAATTTCATTTTGTATTTGTAAAGATGAAATGAAATTTGTGGCGCATGTTCGTGGCTTTCGGAACACTTTGAAAAGTTTTCGCGTGAACCCGCGCGCGCACAGCCATGCCGTGAGCTTTCAACACTCCGAACAGATAACCCGTGTTACACATCTAATTTATATACAACTATTTGTCTTTATTAATCACCGACTCTACAGGTCTTGTAGTGCAGCCCTCTATATAGAGAAATATGTGCTTCAAGTTGGTCACGTCTCTGCTCTACTTCGCCTGGCTGGACAACATGTAAGTAAAATTTTATTTTTTTTTCACATAGATATATAGTTACTTATTCTCTGAAGATTAATTAAATAAGCCCTTGTTCCAAACTGATCAGTCAACGGTTATTTTTGAAACTAAGTTTGCCTAACAAAAAAATCTAAGACTGAAATAGCAGATAAGTAAGAAATAACAAAAATTACATCACTATCGCACACTTCTGTATGTTTTAGTTCTCAAAATAACAAATGTATTAAAATTATGTCAAGTTTGACAGTTTAAAATTTGTTTATCTGCTTCCATGGAGATGTTAAATGATTTTTATTTTATTGATTCTTACTTCTTCCTGATACACACAGTTTGGCACACACTTATCTCCGTTTAACAAAATAATCACGGTCTCTAACATTTTTGCCGGACCCTATTGAATCAAATGACCGTTTAACCAAGCATGTTCGCAAATTTTAGATTTGGTATGCACAAGGTATACTGTAGATGCAATTTTTTGAATGTAGTATATCATTTTTTTGACAAAAAAGATCGTAAAGTATTAGTTGTCTGAAAAACTGTTCTAATATTAAACTTGTTACCGATTCTTCTTAATTTTTCTGATAATATGGAATTTTTATTGTATTTGTATGACTAGTTTCTCTTATTTGTCTTAAAGTGTTCATTTTATCTGTAATATTGTAGAATGTTCTGTCAAAATTTGGAGGGTACCTATTCATTATTTATTAAAACATTTTTAATACATTTTAGTTCATTGTTAAAAATTTCATTTTTTGATGAAATTAATTTTGCTAGTAGGTACAATTTTATTGGAGCATAATTTTTCAAAAATATGTACATTTTTTATGTAAAAGTCCAATTTTTTCAAAACTAATTCATGGAAAACGAATGCAGAGAATATAATCTAAAAGCTAAAAGAATTGTCGCATATAAATCTATTAGTACCAAGATAAAATGGTATATAATTCTTAAAAAATTACCACCTAAAAAAATTTGTATCAGGCATAAAATCTGCAATTTTCAGAAAGGTGTAAGTTGCAAATATTTTTACATCTTATTTAATAAAGAATATTTTAATAACATTATTTTACTTATGTGGCTGTTACATCTATAAATTGGCGTCTTGTGTATGAAATTTCAATCCCATTTACCATTTAGGGGTAGGGTAAATATTATGTAAGAAAAATATATACTGTAGTATAATTTTGAGGTTCAGGTATTATAATATTGTATACTATTCACATTTATATTTGTAAATTTCAGCAGAATTATTATTTTAGGTCCTTTAAATATTAAATAAAGGAAAATAATAATATTTATGAATCCATCGAGACAATAGACTTTCAGTCAGAACTATAAATGTGGAGAACATGCTCCAGTGGTAAAATGTATCGTTGCTCGAGAGACGAAGAATTTAAAGCATGAATCAGGGCGACGAATCTTATACAAATATCAACCCATTAATAGTGTAGAATTACGTAGCTCCCAACGAAGCGAAGGAAACCGTATTTGTTCATTTTCGTCTATTTGTTCTTTTTCTCAAACCAAAGTTTTCAGTCTGAGAAAGTTTGCACAAACAAATAACATTGCTAACGCTTCAGCTGGGATTAACATCGAGAGATGGACAGGGTATTTCTTAATTAAGTGCATTCCTTCAGAACAGCAATAGATAACGTGAAAATGATTTTTATTAAGGAATTTGTGGACTAAAATTTTTCCTCAAGCAAAATAATTATCAATTCAAAGAACACATATATGTGCACAGTCAAATCGCTACGCAACTTTTTTACCAGTCGAATTGTTGATTTTTAAACACTTTTTTTGTTAAAAAATATAGAAACACCGCTGAGACTGAGAGTAATTGAAACAATAGAATAAATTACTTGTCAAACATGTCCAAACGAAAAAATCTAGACGATTCATATTGAGACTTTGCGCTGGCCTGCAAAGATCCTACCGATCTATGTGAAAAACAATTTTTATTTCTCGTTTTTTTATGTTCTTAAATATATCCAGACAGTACAGGTGTAAACCAAGATATTGCAAACAAAACAACAATAAATTACATGATGTTTTTGAAAAATACATAATACAGTTGTAAAATTGCATTTTATGTGTACAAAAACACGGTTTTACTATGATAAAACGCATATTCATAAGTAATAATCTCCCATTTAATTTGTAGTATTGCACGCATTGTATCGAGTCATATATATTGACAATAAATAGCTAATAATCCACAGTGTAATATCACTAACAATTTTTGTCAGTGTATATTTATTTTAACAGAAACATAAAATAAATTAGTTGCCATGTTTAAGTTGTCAAAACTAATACTGAATTTAAACAAAGGGTATGTGAGCAGTTATCTTTGACGATTATTATCTGTACATATTTCAATCATTACTTATGTCAGTGGCAATCTAATACAGTGTTTGGAAATAGTTGTTGACTGTAAATTTAGTACATTCATATATATCTACAATACAATTCTCATTCTTAGATTGCCTGACAACTGAAACATTTGTCTGTTTCTCATTGCAAGTGGACAGCTGGTTTCACCAGTCACCCCACTCCTTGCCTTATTTTATTGAGTTAAATGGTTTTATATCTATTTTTTCTTTAGGATATATTAGACATCGTGTGGACGTCATTATTATATGCTGTAATATAATATTTTTGTGAATATATTGACAGCTACACAACATTTTGATAAATGCAATAATAAAACAAATTAGAATTAAGGGTAATGATGATGAGATATTTAAGAAATGTGTTTTTTAATAGACACCATTAATACTAGTGACTTTTTAATATTGTATTAAAAAACAGTATTTGTTACACTTTATTTGAAAATGCTAAATTCAGCAGAATACATTTTAATTGCAATTGAACTAAAATAGAGTTGTTATGTTCATCGAACTGTCAAATTCCAGTATATTTGTAACTGTTTTGCTATTCGCATTCCACCGAGATTTGAGAATAAAGTTCCTTTTACCAGTAAATTGTTACAAAAGTTAATTTGTAGCAACTTTGCAATTGATTTAAAATCGATTTTGTTTCCATAGACAAATGCAAGATTATAAAATCTATTATATGTAAGAAATTATATAGTTGTTACTGTAGTATATACAAAAAAATACATTTTTGTTTAAATCAAGTATCCCAAAGTAAATAATTTAGTGGGAATAGTGATATCTCTTCTATTACATAGAATATGCGGTATTATATTTAAAAAATAGTGGTGAAGAAAGCTACCAAACTAAGTGTTTTAAAGCCGAAGATAGCATTCATCATGGCGCATTCGCCATTTTATAGAAATAGTTTAAGTACTTTAGACATTTTTTTATAGTATAATGTAAAGGTGTAGATAGTTGGTATCTAAATAAAAAAAGGCTAATAATAAAAGATCGTGAGTATAAATCAATGCTACTTGGAACAGTAGTGTTATTACACATAATATCATTTCATATATAATGTATAAAAATTGTCATTCTTTTATTTTGATGAAAAAATATTGGGTCTTCCAAAAAACTTTCTGTCTAGCCATATGTCATACATACTTATGAACAGTTTGTCAAACCATAGTTTATGTAAAACAATATCTAAGAAAAAACTTAAATATGCATCGGTGGATGAAAATTTACGTAGCTGTATGCCTAAACCTTTCCCTTTTACTACAAGAAATAATCCATTTTATTAAGTTGTGTTAGTTAGTAACCGGAAATTAAAAATGTTACCGCCCTTCCTTGAATTCCAGCGGAAAACGGAAAACAGCATTCACATCACAGATGTAACCAGTGATAACGCGTATTTGGTTTTCTGAATTGACGTAATTTTTTCAAAAAGTGGGGTTGTAGTAACAGGGTCCCTTAAAAATGACCCTTGATTTTAATAGACATCAATTTAATAGGAATAAAAAATACTTCAGGTCTTTACCCACACTGGCAAAATTATAATTGTCTCACTTGCCTTGCTATAATCCCCAAAGATATATACCTAAGCAGATTTAACAGTGTTTTTAATATTTATTAAGGTCGCCGTATTTCTCGTCGTAAAATTTTCAAATTTGTGCTGTTTTAGGTACAGAAATCTCAAAAACTAAAACATCAAGAACAAAAGTAATATGAATAATAAAATTCTTGATGTTTTGTTGATCCACTTTTACTATTTAAATTCTCCTCAAATAAAATAATAACTTTTAAGGTGTATGTAAATAATACGTTATTTTGCTGTTCACATACTTATAAACAAAATAAACAAAAGTGAACAATCTTATATGAAGAACTATTTACGTTTATGTTATAACAGTATTTACATCTTCAGTTTGACATTAAAAAACTTTAAAGACAATTATTAGATATAAATTATTGTCGCATATTATAACAAAATTAGTGTACTACTATTGATATTTTTGATGTTTATCTTTCCGAATGTGCTAGCTGCATAACTTAAAATCCAGTGGCAACAAGCAACTATGACACAGACGAGCTCTTCTCTACGCGGAGCAGAATCCACGGTTTTAAGCTCATGCATGATTTTGCATTCTCAGATTCCATCCAACATTTCAGCGTCACATTCCACGTAGACCATTCATCTACTTCCGAACAATCTGAAATATTCTAAATTCACGACACGCTTTATTGATCGTAAAAAAAAATAAAAAACTTTTCTATATCCCAATCTATACACATGTCGATGATAACGCGTTGGGGTGGAGATTAGTATTTATTTTATGGATATTTTATCCGCTGGGATTTACGCGTCATAAAAGAAAGAATTATTGACTAAACTTGATGAATACCTCCTCAATGAAGCCGCTAAAGACGTCAAGCTATTGTAATATGCTCTTACTTAATTCACTTAATCATCAATGTCGGGTCGAAGTAGTATTAAAATGGGGCCGTTATTTTATGAGGCTTTGTGACACGTTTTGGTAGCGGTTTTTAGGCTTTCACGGCCAGTGTTGTAATTTGATACATGGTGATTTTCCGGGTTGTTATGCCGTGACCTCGGTAACTGGTAGCTGCCAGAAACAGAGTTAAAATGCACATCCCTAGCATTAGCTGGGATACTTTTACCTGCCCTGGTTGTTCTCGGACTAGGCTCTGTGGGGACAGACCCGCTATCGGTGTCTCTGGGCCTGTCCATATATTGATTTCGGTTCCTACTGTTGGTATTACGACTGCTACGGTCGGAACCGCTTCTCGGATACTGGTGGTCCTCCGAGGCGTTCCGTAGCCGCCGCTGTAACTGGTCGCATCCCATGCTTCCAAACGTTTCGCCGCTCTTCACTGTCGGCATCTTCAGTGGTGACTCTGCAAAAGCTTCGCCGCGACTGAGCCTAGCCCGAGAACAACCAGGGCAGGTAAAAGTATCCCAGCTAATGCTAGGGATGTGCATTTTAACTCTGTTTCTGGCAGCTACCAGTTACCGAGGTCACGGCATAACAACCCGGAAAATCACCATGTATCACGTTTTGGTAGCGTTATAAACTTTTATCGGAACTTTCTTTTCCGGCATATGATTTAATTGTATAATGTTGTAAAGGATAGCCTGGGTGGAAGGGACGTTAAAGTACAAAGTTTTAACTTTGATACCCCATTATCCACAGTCGCAAGAAATATGACATAGTGATAGAACATTTCATTTTTTCTAATACCATTCACATATCTTTAATATGTTTAGAATAGAATAATCGCAAAAAAGGACAATACAGTTAATGGTCTTGATTTTCTGACGAAGTCAACGTTTTGATTTTATTTCAAATCTTCCTCAGGGCTACAATAGGAAACAAGGGATAATAAATATAAAGCAAATATTAACAAATTAACATTTAAAACAAAAAAAAATAGTTATACGTTCATATAAACAATTTGAAAAAATATAAATATTAAATTATTATTAATTAACAACCAAACAAATAAGACATAAGAATTAGATTAAAAATTAAATTAAAAAATTAGTAACAACCTTACCCAGTGGGACAAAATCAGAGTCAAAAAGATAACATTGTTATTCATCATACAAGGAATAAGTCAAAAAGGAAATGCTTTTATACAATGAGATATAAATTTATAGCAGTAATTTGCAATGTTTCAAATAGTCTTAGAAATCAAATATGCAAATATCAGACATTGAAATATTAATTGGTAGAAAGGTAAAAACCCGATAAGAGAAAGTAATAAAAGTCAGACGTTGACAACAAAGAAAATAATAAAAATAAGATGTTATTAATATACCCTTATACGTATAAAAAATACACTTCGATATTCTACTTTGTAAAGAAATCAACATGAATTTTTTGAATTGTTAATGTCGATATTCTTCAATTCTTCATCCTTAGGTTTTTATGCATATTCTAAAAATGGATAAGAGCTAGTATGAATCCTTAAGGAATTTTTTTAAGAAAAATAATGAAACATCGCTTGAATTATTTCTATATTTTTTTCCTAACGTTCAAATTTCGTTAGATGTACTGAACTTTTTGATAAAACGGATTCAAATAAAGGACTGTTAAATCCTAACACTTCATATAAGAGGTTATATAGAGCTTTGATAAAAAACCGCAATAAATAAAATTCCTAACCTTTTGTCTTAAAGAATCTGAAACGGGCAGGTTTCACAAGAAGCATACCGTTGCAGAATAGAGTAGTTATTTATCGACGTCACCAAATTGGAGTCCCCAAGGATCAGAAATACACCATTTCTTAAATTATCTCTTTTCCAGGCCTCTTTTCTGCAAACCCAGCAGTGCGGAGGCAGCTCCTGTAAGTAATTATTGTCCCTTATGACTAATTATTGGGTCTTGGAGTAAATTGTTTCTTCAGAACATTCAGCGAATGTATAATGTCAATAAACAGTATAATGTAGGTAAGGTATAAGTCTATTTGTACAACATCGAATCATATTGAAGGGTTTCAAAATATTACTACATTGTATTTTTGTAAATTTATGCATGCTTTAATACTAAATCATGAACTTGTTTTAATGGAAGACGCAATACACTCTAGTTTGCGATTATTTAGAACAATTTTTTCTAACCGATAAAAGCAGAAAACAATTTTTTTCTGAAATTGCCAGCAAAATCGCCTGTGGATTTTTTCTTTGTAGTTACTTAAAAAGTAAAGTATTTAAAAGAAATTGGATGATTTAAAAGAACTAATTATAGCAGAAATGAGAAGAATAGCAGAGATTTTAAATAAGTGTATAAACAAGTTGATGGACAACACTTTAAACAGTTGTTATGTTAAATTCAGTTTATTTTACAATTTGTGTTAATATTATGCTTGTTTTTAACCTTGTATATATTTAGCTTTAAAACTACTAATTATTGCTTACACATTTCCGATGTTAAGAAATATTTCATCTAATGATGTTACATTTCATTTCTAATAATTTCAATTTGGACTTTGAGAAACTAAATTAATAAATATTTCAATGTTAAGTAATTTTTTCTCTGAATTTGAACAAAAAAATACCTTGTACCTATCTTAGTCATCTGTTACTGACCTATTGCATGATATTCACAAATAATATTCTCCCGAAAACCTCCCCAGAAAAATAAACTTTGCCCGATCCCTCGTACTCCTTAATTTTGTATAATAAATTTTTTGGGAAACTCGCTCCGAAATACTCTGGAGTAAATTTAATTACAGAAGACGTAAAATGATACTAAAATTAATTACACCCATTTTTATAACTAATATGCCTTTGCGGATTAAGAAATAACTTCTGCATAGAACAAGGTTATGAAAAATTGCTGGACCTATACCATATTTTCCTTTCTTTGTTGCGCTTACATAAAACTTCGTATAATTCTCAGAATTATTAACGATGTTGTTCAGACGTAATCAGACATGCAATAAAACATTTTTTAACTTTCCTAATATAAAAAGATTGTGTTCGATATTGTTTTAGTAATTTAACTTTTTAATCAGTCAGTGGTCGCGCGGTTTAAGTCGTCAATACTTGAATCGAGGTGACTAGATCGCTGTGGGTTTGATCCCCGCAGCCGGTAGACCGTATATAAGCTATATTCGTGGAGAGATTGGCAACCTCTCTGCAGGTATGGTAAAGTGGAAGAATGTTGGCTTGGGTCAATGTGAGAGATTGATACCGGTTGACATTTGACTACCCCCCTAATTAATGAGGTTTTCCAGGTTTCTCTCATTCCTGCACTGAATGGTGGTTAGGGCCTACCAACGTAAGTCGTTCCTGGGCGCAAATGCGGCCTGCTTAATAATAATATGCCGCCCCCTCTCCCGCACAAATCTTCGACTTCTGACATATCTCTAGCAATTCTATTTTAAGTTACTCTTGCCACAAGCATCAATAACTTAAATAAAAATAACAAAATTTGTGCACACTGACGACAATCGAATTGTACGATCATTTATAACAATCCGATTTTAATAAATGCCTATGTGCCGCACTGTGAAGACGAAATTAACAAAATAAGCAGGAAAAAGTTCTAAATAAGAGTTAAAGTCCTATTTATTAAGTACACGGACACAAACGAAAATTTATGGACATGGACAAAGCAGAAGAGCACTTTCTGAAAGCTGGCTTTTCCCCTATAATTTTGATTAGCGTGCAGTTCTTTGACGCGTTAATAAAATAAACCTTGGAAGTGCTACATTAAAGAAAAAATATAAATTTGTCCTCTTGTATTTCATATTTTGCTTTAAGAAAGAAGCGACTTAAAATGATTAAAAGGAATATTGTTTAAAATTGTGTGTGACAATACGTCACGGAGCTGTGTGAAAATTTATGCTACTCCCAGTAAATTAGTTTTACAACGATGTTTGAACTTATCGCTAAAAAAATGAAATACAGTCTTGGAAAACTACTACTCAATAACTTATTTGTTTCACTTGTTATTTGACGAATTTTTCTTGGTTGCTGGTAGAAACACACTATGCCTCAATTTATTTTTTCCTTAAGCGAAGATATCTTGAAACAAATAAAGCTTAGCCGTTTTAATCAGTTAGATTGATTTTTATTTCTAAGCACACTTAATTCCGAAGAAAATTCGATTCCACTGATAGGGAAATTTAAATCTGGGAATGTAAAATGGTGGAAATGGAAATTATCCCACACAAAAACAGAAAACGGGGTAGGAGATGAAATCCTATTGAATCCTTGTTAGCGAGGCGGGTGTCAAGCGGCGGGTATTACCAAATATACAGGGTGATTGTTAATCTATACGCGTAAACTTGGGAAATTATAGCTGAGAACAAATAACGACGAATAGTGGAAAAACTGTTTTTCAGTTACATTCAAATAAAAGAACGTGAATTTCATAAAATTGAAACTGCATTTGATTTATCGTAGTTTGAAGTTATTTCCATGATATTCAAATACACAGTTGAGCTCGCTGAAAATCCTTATAGTTTTCGAGAAAAAAAATATTAAAATTCTAGTAGTTGAAAACTTTAGGTACATAGCTGGACTACTGTATAGTCTCTAGCCAGGTGCTTTTAAATATCCGATTACTAATCGTATTAACTTTTTTGTGATGTAAGTATTTACATAGTTTTTCAAATATCAAAAATGGCTTGCGTGTGGCAACTCGCAGATGACTGGTATCATCGTGAAGCGAAAATGCTTTAGCAGAACGATTTCCCGGTAAATATGTGCCAAATGCGGCTACTTTTACAGCTGTGTGCAGTGAGTGCAAGTGTAGTGCAAACGCAGGTGTGACGCGGGAAATTTGCAACCGAATCGTGGAAGATATGGAGGTCCAGGGCTTCCACGGCGTAGTGCAGCAGTGTGGCGTATCAAGCACGAGGCTCAATTATTTCCGTACCATGTAGGTACAGCGTGTCCAAGCATTAATACTAGGAGGACCGGTACTATGGCCGCCACGATTTTCTGAATTGAAATTATTTGGACTAATTTTTGTGGGGATATTTAAAAAATGAAGTATATTGCACCAAATTGGACACTATTGATGATTTACGCAAACGTATCATAGCTGCTGCCAATAACTTACAAGTTCAAAATGGACAAGAAGCAGAAACATTGGTTAGTTTGTAGAAATTGGGTAAAACGGGCTCAAAATTTTGTTGTAACATCAGATATGTCAAACTATTTTACTAATTAAAACCACAAATTAAGTCTATTAATAATTAATACCAATACAGGCAAAAGCAGTTGAATTTACTGCACTAAAATAGTTTTAAAAAGTAATTTATTTTTTTGCTTGGGAATTTCTTTCAATTTTTTGTCCGGTCCCCGATTATGTGTGCGGAAGTATATTTTCAAATAATTTTTGAACTGCCCTTTTTGATTTTATTTTTCCAAAATTGTATTTATAAGAATCCGCTGTACGATTTTCCAGAATGAAAGGCCCAATAAACACACTTCCAGCCCACACATTTCCCAAAAATCGTTGTTGAAAGTGTATTTGTTATGGTTGATACATGTGTATGTTTATTTTTTGTTCTTCAGTACTACCTAAGTAATCGTCCTCCTTGGTTACATTGCGTTACTGATATTTATAATAGTAAAGTTTAATAATCGTAATGCAGAGCAAAAAATGTTAAACTGCGTTTTTTCCAAGGAAATGGACATGTTATTCTTCACGTTGTTTTAAATTTTATTTGCACGACAATCCTGACAGACATTTGACGAAGGATCGGACACTATAATAGCAATACGCTCGCACAATATGCCCCGATGACAAGAATATCGCATGTAAATTGATAGGAAACGAAGAGAAAAAGTGATGAATTACACCCAATCCCCTGTTGTGGACTTAACACAATCCCAAAAAAGTGTCTGTTTCAGAGAACGGACATTTCAAATTACAAGCTGCGTAAATTGAAAACAGATGTGGGGTTCTGTAGAACTGAACATTTGCTAAAGATACTTCATCGATGCGAACAGTTAATAAACTGCGTTTTGAAAATGGTTAGTTTTATTTATATCTGATTTCTGTTGATAAACTTGTTTACATCCTAAATCTCGAAAGTGCAACTTTAGCGAAGATTTTATCTTCAAAATCTGATAAGAGGCTCTAATGGATATTACAGATAATACTATGTGATCTTAAACGATTATAAAATTATCAGTAACTACTGGCGTTTTTCCTGATATTTGGAAGAAGTCTCGTATCTCTCCAGTTTTCAAAAGGGGCGACAAATCATATTTCCATAATTACAAATCTATTGCAATTATTAGCAATTTCTCTAAAGTGTTATTCACATGTCCAAAATGTTATCAGTCATTGCCAACATGGGTTTATAAGAGACAGATCAACTGTGGCCAATTTAATATGTATCGCGCAGTATATGTCTCACAACCTTGACTCAAATACGCAAGTTGCCGTGTTATATACCGACTTTACAAAAGCATTCGATATGCTGACCCATAATATCGTAATCCATAAACTGAATTTGTTTCCCTTATCTCACGTGTACTATATAAAATTTTATCTAGAACTGCAAACAATTTTATCTACAACTACAACTAAATTGAGAAAAATCCAAAATCAGATCCAGTTTGTAAGTTTTGATTCAAAATGAAGAAGCAAAAGCATTGTTAGGGTAACCTGTCAAACTTGTTATAAACAAAATTGAGTTTTCGTTTTTACATTTTCTTGGGAAAGAAGTGGTGTTGATTGAAATAATGAGTGATTCTGAAACAGAAAACTTGCCTCTTGAAATTGAAAAAGCTGCTTCCATTGCAGTAGCTTCACTTTTACTAGATAAATCGAGAACCAAGTACGAACAATTTTATAAACAATTCACTGTTTGGTGTGCATCTATAGTTATTTATGCAACAAGTACAAAAAGTAAGTGTTTATTGCACGCGACGTGAAATTGTCCAACGAGGCCGTCAGGAGTGGGACTGGGAATATGGTCCAAGTAATACGAAAATACCTCGCCCTGCGTCCAAGTCATGGCGACTATGGAAGATTTTTTGTCGGTTCAGAGGTGGTAAATGCATAAAACTTCCCGTTGGTATAATTACTTTTAGTGTAATGCCAAAGAAAATAGCTTTTTTTCTCAATTTATCACAGCCTCAACAATATACAGGGCACTGTTTTTGACGATCATCTACTTCACTTCTAGCCAACACAGGAGCAGACCTTCTAACTATAAGACCATGGTGGTTGGAAGTTCAACACCGTGTGTGAAGGCTATATACGTCTCTTTAAAACAAGAAAAAAATCGCCGCAAAAGTTCTTGAAGGAGAGATTGCCGTCATTGGAGGTACTTCAAGTGTTTACAAAGAAAATTTAAGCAAATACAGACCAGCTGCATTCTGGTATTAATCTTACGAATTGCCAAAGTTATGTTGTTAATATTTATAACAAGTAATTCAATGTTGTTAAATTATCTTTTAATTGTCAAATTGATAAACCTGTTGGTTCTTAATAAAAAATAACCATTAAGCAGTACTCTCTTTTTTAATATTTCACTAGTGGGGTAATATGTCACATTGCTCCACTAGTGGTGTAAAGACCCTCATTATTCAATTGAATCAGTGCCAAATAAATATTGAAATGACACTTTGAATATTTACATAATAAAAACGTAACTATATTGACACACTAGAGAGAAATCAAGTTTCATTGTGTACCATTTTCCTTATTTATTCGATTCAATGTAAACAAAACACCCTAAACACTAAAAGTGCAGGGCAAATAAAAATTATGAGAACTACGGCGCGCAAAACCTTCAACGTCTGAGAGAAAACATGAACAGACTGAAGCCGTTTAAATACAGTATTGGCCCGAGTGTTTGCCATTCTAATTTTTCATTTTCCGTACGAGTTGACAATGAAGTGGTAAAATCGCTGATGTCGCTCTTGTTTTGTTCAGCCCCGGCGCTTAAAGAGACAGCCGCTGGCTCAAGTACGATATTTTAAGTCCTCGAGATCAATGGGAATTCATATTTCGCCTTACTACACATTTTTATCGGTACGAGCAATGGGAATAATCTGTGCGGTTGGCAGGGCGGAATATAATATAAAAATATCCGTATCTGCTGTATCGGCCGGGGATGCGGAGTTGATAAAATTTTTGCTTGCTACGTTTCGATAAGTCCTCTTTTTGCTGTTGTGCCGTGCTCGAACACAAAACGCCCGTTCAGATGAAATATCGCTGAAATTTTAAAAGTATACAAGCGAACGGTTTGTTGCGCTTTTCTAGGCTCGTGCCCATAATAGAGTCTAAATAAATAATAATGTGACTATAGTCTGTTTGGAAATGAAAGAGAGTAATAAAACCCCGAGATAAGAACCGGCCATGGGCGTGGTAATATTTCGTTTCAGGTAATTATCAGGTAACACTAATGCTAACAGGTAATGGGTGTACATTTGTATATTTTACTGGATACATCATAGGGCAGGAGCCAACGTATTGTGACAGATCAATCCAGTCTTAGAGCTGAATATATACGAAGACGTGCTAGTGCAGTAGAGTAAAATTCGACTTGTGTTTAGTGACTATTGTGCCAGTGGATATAATATTGTTTGGGTAAAATGTCGAGCTTATCACTTTACGTACCTGCTAAACGCGTGAAAAGATGTGCGCTGTCTCAGAATGAGAAGATTATTATATTAAATGTATTTAATGCATTGAAACACCAAAGTCCTACCAACAGTGTGGAAAAGTGTTCCAAAATGACAGGGATTGGAAAATCGACTATCTACAGACTTTTAAAGGAAACAAACAATGAACAAGATACTGTAAATCCCCCAAAATCATCTACAGGGAGGTCAAGGTAGTGCCAGTGGTTTTGTAGATGGCGGTTTACTTTTATTTGAATCTAAAAATACAGGTGACTATCACAAAGACATGAACGCAGATGTTTTCGAAGAGTATTTTACACAGATGTTGGATCTTATTCCTCCGGGGTCTGTAATTGTCATGGATAATGCCAGTTGCCATTCACGGCAGACCGAGCGGACGCCTACGACTGCTTGGAGGAAAGCCGATATAATTCAATGGTTATCCGGGAAAAACATTTCTTTTGAAACAAATATGGTGAAAAAGAAACTTTTGACACTTGTCAATCTTAATAAAGATCAGAAAAATATGTTATCGATGAAATGGCTACAAATCGCCATATAACGGTACTACGGTTACCATCTTATCACTGTGAACTTAACCCAATCGAATTAGTCTGGGCGCAGATAAAAGATGTAGCGCGAAATAAGACGACGTTTTAAATTAAGTGACGTGAAAATTTTGTTAAAAAATATCTTGGAACTAGTAACTGCAGATAACTGACAAAGATGTATAGGTACATCATGTACAAAAAGAAGAGGAGAAAATGTGGGAACTCGATAATTTAATTGACGTTACTGTGGAACCTATCGTTATCAATCTAGGAGACGATGATAATTCGTCAGAATATTCAGAGGATGAATTTTAATATACCTACTTTTTTATTTTCTTTATTGTATATTTATACAACACTACATTTACTCACCATAATCTGAATTTTTTTTAGAGAATTGGACCGAGAAATTGAAGCGGCATAGACAAAGATGGATTGTCGGAGATTAAATTTTAGCTACCTGCTACAATTTAGTACGGTACGGTCACACAAAGTTTTTTAAAAGTACACCTCATCTATACCGATAATACATAATATAAAAATATTGAATATAAGCACCAGTACTACATTTATTTACGATTTGCATACATAATAAGCTTTTATTACTCTCTTTCATTTCTAAACAGACTATAATAATAGTAATAATAATAATAATTTATTTTCCCTTCGAAAAAAAATACATTTCTATTGAAATAGTTACAATATTTACTTAGAAGCAGTAAAAAAACATTTGATTTATTTTTAAATAAATTTAATAATGTTTTTATTTCATTTAGCAACCTATAAAATATTTGCAGTCGTAAATAAAAAAGAGAGTCATGTGTCACTTTAAATTTACAAAATAAAATAAGTTAGTCCTTTGTATCGTACCTACATCCTGAATGTTTTAGTTAAACTGAAATTAGCCATATTTTTTTAAATATAAACACACATTTCATATATTAAAATATCCACAGTCGAAATGGCATATTTCTGAAATACGTTTCTACAAGAAATTTTATTGGCCACACCAGCAATGCATCTTACAATCCGCTTTTGAGCTTTAAACACATGTATTGCTCGAGTAGAGCACCCCGTATCTTAACCTAGAAGATAATTGTGCATGATTCCCCATAATATGTTATACATCTGATAAGACAGTTTTCATATTGCAAACACTGAATTCCATGAAACAACTACTGTGCGGACTAATGCATCTAGTTAAAAAATATTGAAAGATACAAGACAACTGAAGATGACTGAGAAATGTAAGTCTACACTTGAATCATTTGTAACAGTCATTTGTCAGCGGTGCAAACAAACATACACCGGTTTCGAACTGTGGTGGAGCCAGAGGATTTATTTGAGAAACACCCATAAACACCCTGTATAATCAAACAACAGTTTATCAATGGTTTTTGTGGAATGTTTCTGATAATTTTAAATAAATGTACGTATTTTGTAATATGCAATTAGTAGATAGATATCAAATAAATCTATCCAACTGCAACTCAATATCAACAGCTTCCAAACAATTTCAATGTAGTGCAATGCATGAGGTATTAAATATAATTAAACGTCACCATGTGATATTTAAACAATATGTTATTGAGATTGTATCCAATTTGATTCTTATATAGTACAAATTGAATTGATTGTTTGATCTTTTCCTACATTCAATCAATTTAAATGCATAACAGCTTTGCCAATTTTACTATCAAAGGGTAATTTAGCTTTGTACAGGACGAATCGCTATAAATAAACATTTTAGAGAGATTTTTTAGCAATCACAAACCAAAATAGAAGATTGTGCAGAAAATCATTTTTTGCAATGAAAAATCCAAATACGATTACTTAGATTTTTAAGTTGTGAGACTCAGACTCAACAAAATTTTACATTATAATAGTCTATTATAATGTTATTAATAGTCACATTAACTTTGAAAGGAACGGGTAGAAAAAAGAGGAAAAGAAAAACAGAAACAAATCGGCAAAGATCACACAAATTCACTCAAGCTACAAAAGTATCTATCCAATAGATAAAGTTTTAATTGTTTTTTAAGCAAGATCAAACTGTTTATATTTTTAATACATACTGGTAATTTATTAAAAACTTTTTTGCTTAAAAACTTAGGTGAATTAATTGTTACAATTATACAAATGACTGCCTTTACCTTAGATTTGTTCACTAATACTGAAACCAAAGCTCTGATTAAAGATATGTTCATATAAATTTGCACATATGCATAATTGCTCTTATTTGACTGATAATCGAGATTTAGATATCAAATACACCGTGAAATTTAATTTGTGATAGAAACAGTGAAACTGCTCTTTTGCCATATCAAGAAATCGTCGCAACTCGATAATTTAATAACTTGCTTACAGGTTGGCAGTTACGTGTCTAGAGTCTACGAGGCATGGAATAGGTTTGGAACATAATTTACTGCAACAGACACCACTGAAGTATACAGTGATTAGTTTTTCTCATAACAAAGAAGAAGTAAGAACAAATCATACTCGAATATCCAGGTCCCCAGTTAACGATGTCGTCAGCAAAAATATTACCTTGGTTCTGGAAAATTTGTTGAAAAACTACGAGAGTTCTCAGTTGCCAACGCATGGAAAAGGTATTAAAATTTTTAACACGGAATAAACTGAAAATCATTTCTACAGCAAATAAAGTTGCAACATATTTTATTTTATTTCGTTAAAGCAAGTGTCATGGAAAGTATTAGGTAGGTATATACATTTTGATCATCCTTCTTTTTTATATTTTAAACCTCTTGAGCTATTTTACAAAATTAGAATGCTTTGTGTTTGATAAACTGATAAAGGACATAGTTTCAACTTACAGAGTTTACAAAAAAAAAATTATAAAGGGTGTCTCTCTTTTTTCATTTATAACTTTGGTACAGGATAGAACATGAAAAATAGTAGGAGGATGTTACAGAGCACAGTATACTAAGCAATCAGTAGGGAAACTCAGCTTTCCCGCGTCTTCCAAAAATCCGCCATCTTGTTGGCGACTGACAGTTATTACTATACATTTCTGTGTGTCAGTTAGGTTTTTTGAATTTTTGACTGGATTACAACAGTTAATTACGAATTAATGCAAAAGTATTAAAACTACGAAACAACTTTGGTTATGTTTACGCCAAATTATTAGCTATTTTTTCGTATGTTCTGTGAGATCGCCATATTCTTGGCGACTTTTTCTATAGTGGGGGTATTTAAAAACTGCCAGACGTATTTCATTCATAAATTGTCTAAGATTCCGTACTGATTGCTTAGTATACTGTGTTACAGAAAAAGTAAAAGCAGAAGGCCCAGAACGGATCTTTGCGGTACACCACATAAGATATAAAATATTTAATTGCTTAACATAAGTTTGAACTTGCTGGTACTGTTCATCTAAATAATTTGAAAACTAACGTAAATCTTTATAAGACACTCTATATACCAGCCAAAACCGGTATGAGCCAGATATGTAGGCACTTTTTATGCATGATTTTATTTTAAAAATGTGTACAGTGTACACTTTTCTGAAAATGTACAAAACAGTACCTTCACAAAAATATAATCTTTTATCTCTTGTCGTAATTTTTTTTATATAGTTTCGCTAAAGCATCGTAAATTTCGCGGCCGTAAAAATGAGCCTTAATTTGAAAGGAGGACTCCTATCTGGTCCTTTTAGCGCAAGGACTACCTCGGCTTATTTTTTGTAACAAATTCAAGTACGCAGATAAGAGACTCTCTACGTCTTATGATAAGGACTACAAAGTAAACGTAAACATTCAACTTAAATTATGATTCAGACAGTCGTAGATATCTACAAATCAAGAAAACATTTTTCTTAGGTGTATGAATTTTATTTAGTTTCGCATTCTTCTGGAGGGATATCCAATATCGAGTACACAAACTGCGATTTAAGAGTAAATAGAAGTTTCAACTGAAATTGCCTGACACCAATCGAGATATATTTCATTTCTTTAGTTCTCGCTTGGCTTCAAATATAATACTGATATTCTCATGTCAGCTTTAATTGTCTTCAGCTGTATTAGCAACAGCTAGGTCGTTGAAATTGATAGAAACTGTCGATATAACACGTAGGTAACTTGAAAGTACAGTGTCTCAAATTTCCAATAATTGTTTTCAAAGGACTGCGATGTTTCAGCTCTGAAAAATAATTGGGTACCTCAGCTTCATAAGCTAACTAAAATTATATTCTTGGTATTTCACCAGTCACCACTTTTTATATATACGGGGTGGACAATTTGTAGATGTACAGTGTATAAATCACTTTACAATATTTTAAAAATAAAATTTTGAAAATTGTTTTCTTTTTGACTTAGAAAGCTGCCACTTTTTCTTTTCTATAAAATGGTCATTATTCGATTTCTACGTTTTGATTTTTTGGGTTCTTTATCAACTTTAGTTTTTTAATTAAATTTGTGGAACTTCAACAAAATTTAGATATGCCTAATATGAAAAAACATAAGCGTTAATCCATTAAGTTAATTGTTCTTGGCGTTTTTGTTAGTTACTAAGAATATAAGTAGCTGTTTATTGCCTTTGTAATCATAAATACTTAACATATTTTTTCGCATTTTGACTGATAATATGCTATTTTACTAAATTCAAAATCGTTTACTAAAGTGTCACTTTACCACATTGAAATGTCGCTTTATTATAGTAATGTCACTGTTAATAAAAAACAATTTGACAGAAAATAGTTTATTCAAATATTGGAAACATATATTAACAGTTTTATATATATATTTTTACGTATTAACAATATTGTGTGACACTAACTACTCTGTGGTCCCGACCAGCGTGGAATTACACCCAAAATATCTACCCATATATTCTTTATTATTAGCTTTTGTAACATTTTTTACTGTATTAGAAAGGTATTTTAAGCTAATATAAATATCAAATCTCCTACAATTCAGTGTTATGTATGCTCTCTGATACCAAACATCTAGGTATGCTAATGACAGTTTCACAAACAATGATCTATTCAATAATTATCTAAAATAAAAATTAATCTACATTTACTAACCTGGTTTAATGAAAACATTCTATAAATATCTAAGTTTACTTTTGAAACTGTGGAAACTCGAAAATTCAACCACAATAGATGAGATCTGACCTATTTCTGCATTTTTAGGATTGCTTCTTCAGATGGCCTCCTTTAAGTTGAGTCAAATATCTATCTATAAAAATTATTATACTAATAAATTAATATTAATTGAAATTAAATATCGGCAATGTCAAAAGTGACCTGCCAATTTAAATTAAAAATGACATTTACCTACTTATTTAATCAAAAAAATGTTTGCCCTTTATGTAGGTAATCGTTTTTTTTTATATATTGTAACAGTTTTTTTTTTTTTAAATAGTCATTGGTGTAGAAGTTCTGTTTAAGAAAGGGGTTAAGCACCCCCTCCACTCCGTCATTGTGCAGGTTTTTGGACATTCGTATCGCTTGTTTTATGCCTCTTAATTAATAGGCATAATATGAAAAAAATCTAAGCATTACTTTATAATGAAAATTCGAGAACAAAAAATTATATTCAACACCCTGTCTTGGAAATGAAGCCTTCTACGACATATGTTTATAGAAACTTTTCTTCTTAAAAACATGTGTCATCTGTTAAACTTTGTCTACAAAAAACTGACTCATCCTGTATATTGTAGCTTTGCGATGTTACTTTTTCGAATTATCAATTTTTTGACGTTATCGCTTGGTAAAAATCTCAAATCTCAGTTGGCGACTAATATACTAAAGTTCAAATTCCATTTTCACTCTCTCGCACAAAAGAAAAATGTGATTTATACATAAACTCGAACCCGCAATACGACGAATGTTTATCGAGCAGGTTTTAATATGCCCAGGCTCTGATATACCTTTACAAAAGGTTGTCATCTTGAGGTAGTCTTTGATCTCCGTAATACACATAGTTCAGCCAGCACATCGGAAACCGTAAATTCTTTACTCCATTAAAATGCGAATTCCCAACGAGGCAGCGCATATTTCGGCAAATTTTCCTAGGAAACGGCGTTTGCCGCAAGGTTTTACCTAGTTATATTTGCTATTTACTTTTCAGCGCTATTTGTCTAACTTTGTTCAGTATTAAGTCGATCATTTGGGGACATCGATAAAAATTGTACAGATAGATTACTACTAAGTAAATATATTGTAATAGGTTGTGTAAAATTAGGTATTTGATTATAGCATTGTAGTTTTAAGTATATTACTTGCCTCCTCACATATTTAAGCAAAACAAAATTTATCATTTCCACTGATTGCGAACAACTGTAAACTCCAATCCTTTTTTACCGCTCCAATAATCGAATCGTTTTAAATTCTGTCCCATTAAACTTAAAACAAAACAAAATTAACTTGATTTAGTAGAGCATATTCCTCTGAAATACGTCGGTAATCCATGTTGGTATATGATACGGTATCCTAATGATGTCATTTTTTTATACAGAATTGGCTTTGTTTACTTTTGTAATATCCTAAATTAACTTCTTTACGTCGATGTAGGATAATAATGATAACAAAATTACACATAAATACTTATCATTCTGTAATAAGGACATCAAACGTATAACTTTCGAGCTTTCAAAATGTTTTATCATTCAGAAAAAGTCGATATGTTGCTTTAAGCCCGCTTTACATAACAATTTCTTTGTCAATTAATTGATCAAGTGGCTGCGTCAAGTTAATTGACAAATGTAATACTAAAACCTGGACGTCAAATAAATTGATGAAGAACTTATTGACGACTTAAAACTTGTTCTAAAGCGGGCATTACACTAACAATTTATTGTCGAAGAAATTGATGAATTAATTCACGTCCAAGTTTTAGTATTACATGTGTCAATTGACTTGACGAAGTCACTTGATCAATTAATTGACAAAGAAATTGTTAATGTAAAGCGGGCTAATGCTGTTAATTTTCGGCAAGTCACAACAAAATTCAAGAAGAGTTATGTAGATAAAGGTATCCATAGCGCATCATTCCTGATCATAGAACCTTAGCAAGATTGAAGGCGACCTTGGGAAAAAATGAAGATGTATTTTCTGTTCGGAAGAATCAAATAATTGACCGAAGGGTAAGAAACAATGTTAATACAGCTAGACTGTTACAATGTTTCTATCAAACTCCACGAAATTCTATACGGCAATCTAGCCAGGGAATTTGGATAAATCAACCGTTCAACGAATTTTAACGACCAATAGGTATCATGACATTGTCTGAGCGTCACAGTTATTTTATAGCTCAAATTGTAGTAAATATGGAAACTGTTGATCAGAACCTTTTTCTGAACGTTCTTTGGACGAACGAAAGTCGGTTTGTCAGCAATGGTTTGCTAAACAGTCACAACGACACTGCTGGTCCATTAAAAATCACTACATTGTAAATCCAGTCCAAAGCCAAGGCCATTTTGGAGTAAATGTATGGTGGGCATTATTTTTATGAACATACATTGAACAGCGTGAGTTATCTAAGAACAAGCACTGCACTTCTGGAGAATGTCCCTTGCAGGTAAAGAGAAACCTATGGTTTCAGCACGACGGGGCTCCATCCCAGAAGGCCAGATTAAGAAACCTATTCAATGGCCGGGAATGTCACCAGATCTAGCACTCCTCGATTTTTTATAAGAGGTTTTATAAAAATACGGTTTACAAAACACCTTCGGGAGATATTAATCATTTGAAAAAAAAGTCACAAACGCTTGTAATGAGTTTAAAGGCAAAATGTTGATAAATGCAGCCCACAAATAAGTCAGACGAAGATTGAATATGTGTCTTGAAATGAGATGAGGTCATATAGAGAATAGATTGTAATATGTATGTAGTATGAGAGCGTTTGCTTAATTTTTTAAGTTTAGTTATTGTTATCATCACGTTTTGTTTTCAATGTATTAAAGAATTATCGAATTTAATCCTTGTATTTATTCTTAAAGACATTTATGCACTTTAAATAACAAGCATTCAATTATTTTCCAACGACTATTATTATTATTATTATCGGATATTATTGAATTGCCTATAGACAATTTATTATTCTTCAGCAGAAGTCTGTGTGAAATAAAGCACACTAAAGCTGTTGTTTTAGATGTTCCAACAATTGTGGAAACGAACATATTAATACGCAGCATGGGGCCCGTTTCGGAATTGGATATGGTAATACAAATCAATATACTACAGCATAAACATCTGCTACACAATTCTACGTTCCCCATTTGTTTCAGGAATATTCCATGGATTGCTATTTCCGGCAATACTGGAGAGACCAAAGATTGTCCTTTCTAGGACCGATCAAGTCGCTGTCTTTGTCCATCAAAATGTTAGAGCGCATTTGGAGGCCAGACACTTATTTTTATAACGGGAAAAATTCCTATGTTCATACTATCACTGTTCCGAATAAGCTGTTGAGGATCAGCCAAGAAGGAGATATTTTGTACTCTATGAGGTAAAATTTATGTTAAACTTCTTATCACTAGACTTCACAATGTTTTTTTTAATAGACTGACCATCAAAGCTAAATGTCCTATGGAACTGAAAAGTTTTCCCATGGACCGACAATCATGTCCTTTAATTTTAGGAAGTTGTAAGCATACAGTTGGTTTGTATGAGGCAAATGTAAATCAAATTTTGTTTTTAGTTGCTTATACCACAAAGGATTTAATTTATCAGTGGCAAAATCACGAGAGCGTAAATTTTGTGCCCGGTATGACACTGTCCCAGTTTGATCTGATTAGTTCTCCATACAGAAATTTTACCATAAAGAGAAAAGAAGGTAAGACTTGAACATATTCAAAATTATGGAAAAATTGGAACATTATTGATGCCAGTATTTTAAACTCTAAATTTTTCACGACTTTTAAAAACTGGACAAGCTGGCTACTTTACAAAAGAAAAATTATACGGTGGGGCGATAAAGTCTTTCCCCGTCCCCCCTCTTGAAACTTGTAAACGGTTGGTAGGATGTCTTGGAAAAAACAAGTCGATTTTTTATTTTCGAATGGTACTTCCGGTTTTCCCGGAAATGACGTCACCTCTCATATTTTAAATGGATAACTAATATTTTTGTTATACAGGGTGTTTCAAAACAAAGGCGAAAAATTTCAGGGGGTGATTCCTTGTTGAAAATAAAAGGTAGTTTGTTATATAAACGTGGGGTCACAAGTCAACCATTAGGGAGATATCGCGTTGCAAAGATGGCGGAAAAAAGAGTGTTTTTATTGTTGCTTTGACAGATAGCAAATGGTTTGTACTATTTTAACATTTTGAGAGTGGTTTGCGGGAAAATGTGCCTTTCATTGTGTGATGTGTTTGATTGCGGAGTACGTTGGGATTCAATACTAAGTTAATACAACAAAAATGGTTATTTTTACAAATGCAGAAATGACAGACATGCACTTTATGTACGGCCGGGCAAATAGAAATTCCTTACATGCTTGTCGCCTTTATGGAAACATCCGGAAATTGACAGCAGCCAACTAGTTTTTCCTAATAATGGGTGTAGTAAAACTGCCTCTTCCCGACGTGCAATACTTTACATTTTATTTTTTAACGTCGAAACAGTTAATTTTATTAAAAAAATATAAGAGAGAAAAAAGTTTCTAAATTAATCGGCTTAACCTAATTTATTTTTTTCTACGTCGTTAAGGAAGTTTTTTGAAAATATAGTTAAAAAAACTGAAAGGGGTAGTTTATTTCAACCCTTTCCAATTATTTTCAAAAAGTGAAAAATTATGTCACAAGTGTCTTTTGATCATGGTAACACTTTCAGAAAATTTTACCATTCCCATGCTTTTCGTTTCCGAGAAAAACAATAAAAACACTTTTTTTTCCGCCATCTTTGCAACGCGATATCTCCCTAATGCTTGACTTGTGACCCAACGTTTATATAACAAACTATCTTTTATTTTCAATAAGGAATCACCCCCTGAAATTTTTCGCCTTTGATTTGAAACACCCTGTAGATATCGAATCTAAGGTAAATTTTGAATCAGATGTGGCACAATGCCGTCAAATCTTCACCGATCGTTAGAAAGATTTTATGGCCGCACTGTATATTTCTTGCGTAGATTTTTATTATTACTATTTTGTAGTGTTGCAGAAAAATCATCAGTCTCCGAAATGTAATAATACTTCTGTAGGTTTCAGGAGTTTATAGACTTTTATTGTTGAAAAGTTTTTGTTTACGATCGTTTTTAGGACAATTCTCTGTACTACAAGTGTCTTTCAACCTCCAAAGACACACAGGCTATTTCCTCATCCAGGTCTACGTGCCTTGCATCCTTATAGTCGTCCTCTCCTGGGTGTCCTTTTGGATCCACAGGGAAGCGACCAGCGATCGCGTGGGTCTTGGCATCACTACGGTTTTAACGCTCTCCACGATAAGTCTAGACTCTCGCACTGACCTTCCGAAAGTTCGGTACGCCACTGCCCTGGACTGGTTCCTCTTCATGAGCTTCTTTTACTGCATCGCCACGTTACTGGAGTTCGCTGGCGTGCATTACTTCACCAAGGTGGGTAGTGGGGAGATACCAGTGGATGAAGACGATTGGGAAGATTGCTTGGATTCTGAAGAGGAATTTATAGGTACCACGGCTGCTGATTTGCTCCATCTATCGAATAATGATGGTAGTAGGAAGAGGAGGAGTTCTCTCATCTGTCCCATTTATAATGTAGGTACTTATGGAAAGTAAACAGGTTATATATGTAGGGTGATTCCAGTCATAATGTCATTCATTTTAAGGGACGATGGAGAAAAATGAGTATAATACGAATAGGCAATACATATTTACGCTAAAAATAAAATATTTTCAATTCATTAAACCTCTTTTCAGACTATTTACATTTACGATTAATTTTCAGCTCCCAATTCACCTCAGTGTCGAACTAATGCAACGTTGCCAAATTTAAATTTTTTCCTAGTATTGAACATCATAAATAAAAGATTGTATTTTCTTACTAATTTCCGCCAATTGGGTCAATAATAATTTAAAATGTTAAAATATGTAACGTATGCAATAAACATATTAAATTGCTGTTGTTTGCCCGATAAGGTCCTCAAAAAGTTCTGTTTATGTTATGTTATGAAAAGTTTCATTATTTTGCTAAAAACTTCTAATTGTTGCAATTGCAGAATTCTTCTCTACATTATGAGAGCCGCAAAACCTCCCTGTCGTCCAACCCTCAACTTACCCCTCCTCCACCTCCAATTCGTCTGACCATGGAAAGAACTACTCAAACTGAGAATAAATTGCCTAAGTGGAAGCAGTTTCTATACTGCTTAAAGGGAGATGATAAATTTAGGAAACAGAGACAAAGAGAAGCAGCATCTAAAGGTTCAGGTATTATTTTATACATATATTTTTTTCAAAACACCAAAATACCCGAAATCAAAATAAAAACGAGTACTGAAAACTCTTCTGATAGTAATTTCTCTCTACCTTTTACAGATGATTAAATTTTTTCATTTTATAGAATATATGTATATAATTATTTTACTTATCATTCATAAATTAAATTGATGTTCTTAATCTTTAGGTTCTCAACACGGGCATACTAGACATGTGAACAGTGTTTCTCTGATTGACAGAGCAGCGAGAATACTGTTCCCTGCTTCATTCGGTTTTTTCAATTTGTGCTACTGGATGGTGTATTTTATGACACAAGATGATTTCAAATGGGGTGATTCCAAAGTTAATGCTGTATAAGTCAACAACAACAAACTAAAATGCAAATTAGGAAAGTAACAGAGCTGATGCTTCTTTATTATTTTAATTATTAAAAGCAATGAATTGGTCTTAAAAAGATATATCTAGTTCTGAAACTATATGCTCGTAAAATCAACGTAAAATTATTTTTTGAGTGGAACAGACCAATTGTACAGGGCTAATAAAACTATATTTATTTATTACAAATTACTGCTTAAAAGTAGTTGTATTTTTATGTTATATTATAAAAGAGGAGCTTGAAACACTTATTGAAAATGAAAAAAAACTTGACTTCAAAATGTTCATAGAAATTAATTTTATAATTATATTTAGTTATATCTAGATGTATTTTTAATAAAATAATGAATAAAAATTTCCTTGTTTTATTTGTTTTTTTCTTTTGTTGCCTACTTATTTTCCAAGTTAAGTGTGTGCAAATTCGATTTAAATTTAGAAACATCCCATATGAATGAAATTATTTTAAATAAAATCAAGTGTAGGCTTTAGGCCACTTTTCGCTTGCACACCCCGGTAACATTTTTTCGACTCGCTCTATCTTTCCAGAGCGATTTTTTGAGATTTAATATTACCAATTTTTTACTAAAAATCTGACAACGTTGCATCAATTATTACAATCAAAACAACATATGTTCAAAATTTCATGAAATTCTCTGAATACCAAAAGCAGTTATTGATAATTTAAAAAAATATATTTTTTTCTAAAAATTTGTATATTGGCTAAATTTGTAATTATAAATACTTTTTCTTACTGACATATTTTAGTATAACATACTCTACTCTCTGTTATAATACTTGTTTCAAAAATTTATGAAATTTTGGATATATTCAAATGGCACACTGAGAGTGGAACACACTGTACTGCATATGAAGAAAATGGAAATGAAGAAGAAGACAACAGAATGTTAAATTAACCTACAATAAGAACCAGCATAAATATCCATTGGACAAAGGCTAAAATAGAAAGTAGAACACAGGTTGTAATCTGTGAAGAAGAAGAAGAATTAACTTAACCTACAAATTTTGTTGGTAAAATCAAAATCTTAGATTAAAAATAATTAATTAATGATCTAGTATTTACAAAAAATCATGGCGCTGATCAAAATTACTTTAAATATAGGAATAAAGCACTGCAGTCCTTTGTTATTGATTCAAGCTGAAAGACTACATACTTCATCACTTAATTCAGCTTGGCACACCGATAACAAACCTACAAAGTTTTTAAAATACAATGAAAAAGTGTATCCACCTCAATCTCCTGGAGAAGAACCCAGACCAGCAGTAAGTTTACATAATATTATTATAAAACAACTATTAGCAACATTTTTTATTTTCAGTTTGTGTGCCATCAGAGAACAAATATTAAATATAGTCCATGGAAAATGTGGTATATAGCTTCTTTCATAAGAGGGATGGCAGTTGACGAAGCAATTAAACAACTTAAGTTTGTTACAAAAAAAGGGGCTAAAGACGTGAGAGAAACTATAGAAGAGGCAAAAGAACTAGCTCTAAAGGAACATAATGTCGAATTTCCTAGTAATATGTGGATCGGTAGGAGAATAAATCTTAAAAAAACTTCTACTTTAAATAACTTTCTATTTCAGCTGAATCGTTTGTTGGTAAGGGTCGCGTTATAAAAGGTATCCGAAGGCACGGCCGGTCTAGATTCGGAATCGTCGAATATTTCCATTGCCATTACTTTGTAAGATTAGAAGAAGGAACGCCTCCCAAACATTATTACCTGCCCTACCCTCAGCAACCTCACGAACAACTACAAGATTGGCTTGCCGGCATGAGGAGAAGGAGAATCATAGGTTCATAAATTCCTTTCAATATTTATTTTAAATAATAAAATAACTTAACAAGTAAGAGCAATATTAATCTTAATAATAAATTATTAAAAATACATAGAAATTTTATTAAGTGCTACTAAATAAGTACGTTAGAAGTTCTGGTTTGCTCATCTCCCGCTTATATTTCTGGACTATTTCTTGAATTTTTAACCTTCTCCGGACATGCGGTGGCTGATAACTGCAAAAATATCGTGTATTTAGTGTGAACGATGATTTATTTTAAATTATCACCTGTCTGAATCTAATCGCCTTCTACGTGCCATATTGAGAGCAGTGTGGCGTACGAGAGGGCCTAGAGCTCGTCTACTAACAACCATCCCGTCAACCAGTGGGGAAGCCAGTCCTACACGTCCCGTAGGTCCTTGCAAATGAACCCTCAACAGCCCGGTGGACAACAAATGCAAATAAATCACCAAAACGTCACTCGTTTTAGGAACCACGCCTCTTTCCAAACCGGTGTTCATGCAATTCAAAAGATCGCCTAAAATAAATTCAGCGTTACTTCATAACACTTTTTTTAATATTTTCAGTTACTTATTGGTAGGTTTAAGTGGTCCTCGAAACTTTCCAACCAAACTACCATTATTTTCGTGTTGGTGTGCGGGTGTATGTTAGATCGGTGTCCCGCTCGTTTTGGAGGTACCGGTTGTTTTTCTAAATCCAGACTCAAGGTTCTCTTGTCTCTGTTTGAGTCGCCCCAGCTCTTATCGTTCCAAGCTACAAAAAAGCATTTTATTTAATGAACTATTAATATCGCTGCAGTGGTTGGTTGAAATTTTTTCCTCGCTACTTACAAGATAAACTGCTGGTGTTGAAGCTCGGTTGATCCGTCTGAGATTCCGAAGACTTTATCTGGGACGGGACAACAAACGCGATTTCCGAACAAGCATCCGCCCAGTAAAGGATATGAGACGATCCGTCGTACAGTTTTTGTTGCGGTATCGTACTTTGTTCGGAGCCCGTTACCACTTTCCAACTAGTTGATGTATGGCCAGTCCACCCTGAAAAAAAATTGTTTATGACAGGATGAAGACTAAATTATTGATATAGCACTTTTATGTTCTTCAGTCGCTAGGATTGCCTCATTTTTTAAAATTAACCTCAATATTTCGCATATCGGTTAAAAATACAACTCAGAAGATCTATTAATATCGATACGAAAACTCACCTGCCTTTTCAGTTTGTTAATTATGTTCCTGATAGATTGCAAATGTATAATTTTTGTAATACCTGTATTTTGACATTTCCTAACACATTCCAGGCTATATTTGATTTGGTTCAAGATGTGTTCTCGAAGACCGGGCAAACATCGAGAACCCAAAAAATATATATGTGGTTTGCATGGCCTTTTACAAAGTCAAATGTAAGACTTAATTTGATAGCTGACAATTTATTGAAAGTCTGTTTATTGTGTCAAATAATGACAATGAAGTTTATTTTTCGATGTGAATTTTCAATTTAAAGGTTACTTTAATTCGTCAGAAAAAGATCTACAAAATTAACATAAAACATGTCTAACTTTGAAACAGAACACATATTTTGTAATAACTACCTAAGAATTTCCTTTTCCAATAATTAAGTAAGCGTCCTTTAAGTTTTTCTTACCAATTTAAAATTTTAGTTAAATTTACCGATTATCAAATTGATATACTAAGTTATAATTTTACCTGGATGCTTGTTGACTTCCACGGGCCACCCCAAACTATGTATGAATTCCCAAAAGTAAGAGGAAATACTGCTCTGATTGAGAATGTTGCTTACAATGTCTTGCGCTTGAGTTTGTTGGGACCTGACGTAAAATATATGAACAGTATCGCAAGTTCTCGGACTCATGTTATCGAGAAGTGTTAAATCCCTGCAGAATTCCACAGCGCTGCTATCAATAGCTGATAGAGTAGAACCATTCTCCTCCTAAAATCCATATAACTGTTTATTTTATCAAAAATGTGGAATGTTTTACCTCTGAATCGTCGAGAGACAACAAACCGAAGTGTGACAAAAACAGCCTGGAGGTTTGAAAATCGTGACAAGCCGGGGGAGGCGTACACTCCTCTAAAACCGTGGACGACTGCAGCTGAGCGATATTGGATTCGACTGCCGTCTGCCTTCCCATCAACTGTGATAACATATCCGTTTCTTTACTGATGGTCTCGTCGTGGGATAATACGGATTCTAGAGACGGAATGGACTGATCTCTACAAAGATATTCATTAAAATTAACGTCACACACGGAAATAAATCGTACTTACACCTTGCACTGTATCACTCTATCGACGCTGTCCGGAAAGTATTTTTGCTTGACCTGGGACCGAACCGGGGTATCCTGCATAACGACAGGTCGACAGGCGTTGTGTGCGTGATATTTTGTGCCTGATCTATGTCTCGGCAAATGCCTGAGTTGCATAGTCCAGGCATGTCTGCCAAATGGTCCTCGAATTAGTAAAGTAACTGTTGGCTGTGGGTCCTAAAATCGATAAAATAAATAATATTTTACTGAAAAATATTTTAGAGATGTTTTCATCATTGGACGTCTAATTTCTATTTGAAATGTCTTGTGAAAAATTAATATGATATACACCGTGTAGAACTAACTACATCTATCGGCCATTCGCTACTCCATGCCGGACTGAAAATGTCACAGACACGAAGCGTTCTACATGCAGTAGACACCATTGAAAGCTGTCGACCTTTATCGCGATCGGCGAGAAACGATATTTTGCAAACACGGAATTCTAGGAAACAACTACTCTGCGGGCTAATGCTAATGCAAATATCGTTTCTCGCCGATCGCGATAAAGGTCGACAGCTTTCAATGGTGTCTACTGCATGTAGAACGCTTCGTGTCTGTGACATTTTCAGTCGGCATGGAGTAGCGAATGGCCAATAGATGTAGTTAGTTCTACACCGCGTACTCATGGTCCCTTCTGTCGGGTTAGACAGACTAAACAGCTAGGATTATTCGTCGGATGCCTTACCTATGGCATACTGATGAGAGCTAATAAGCTCGAAACCGGTATATGTCTGGTGGGCTTCTGACGAATGACTCTAGCTGTTGCTATAGGTTTTCCAGGTGTAATTCAATGCTGGTCGGGGCATTAGCCCGCAGAGTAGTTGTTTCCTGGAATTCCGTGTTTGTAATATGATATATGTTAATTAATCAGATCCGACATCATTATTTATGATCTACGAGCTTGCTGTAAATTAATATGGCTAATATTACTTATCAAAAATATTATGGATATGCCACTAATTTACGGAAGAGACTGGCAAATTCAGCCTTAATAGTTAGTATGTATGCTCCTGCCAGATTTCATCCTCATAAAATGTTTTGTTTGGTCGAAAAGTCAGGTTGTACCTTGACATATTTTACAAACCGAAAAAAATACCATGCACACCTTATTAACTTGTACTATCTTGTGGCTATGTAAATTCAGACTATCCTTTAAGGCACAGATCCAATTTAAAAGCAGGTGTCACACATTTGTCATAAATATAATTATTTAAAATTAAACGTACTATGATAAAAACATTTTGTATACTTCATCTCGAAAGTACCTGATCATTTCCTAGAGGCTCTTCCAGTAGTGCCAACATAACAGACCCCTCGGTAACAAAATACCTAAACCTCTCGACAGCGGCCAGCTGATCGTTACGACCGGTGGGCCACGAATTGCAATGCTTCAAAAGCGACATCTCATCCAGCAACGAAGAGATTGATTCCGGACCGCACTCGCTTGGGAAGTACGAGACTTGTTCCAAAATTAAAGTTAGTAGATTCTCGGCTGCATCTCGTACTCTCATAGATGCAGGTTTCAATTCCTTCTCATCTTTCATCTTCACCGGTTCCCCAGGTTTGCCAACTGATTTTGTGCCGGACACTCCCAGTTCCGCCACTTCCAAAACCTAAATCATTTCGCGTTTTAAAAATATTAACGAAAAAAAAAGTTCCATATTACCGTCGTGAGGCAATCTTTGTCTCTTAACAAATAAGGATGTTCTAGTAGCCAAACAGAGCAACACTGGAATGCCGCTACGATTGTGGAATGTAAATCTTTGGAATGAGCGGGCGGAGGTCTCGAACATTGGTACACTATATAATCGCATAGCCATTTAACGGCTCTTTTACATTCCATTGCATCTACAATTTTTTAGTTATCATTATATTTATATATATATAAAAAAAGGAAACGTAAACTTGTTAACAATGTGTTTGGGAATTTAATAATTAAATTCCAGATAAAAAGGCCACCAGTAATAACGACACTTAAAAACACAAATTCAATTAACCGCAACAAAAATATACTTTAAAAGATGTTACTCATTATTGATACAGATTTTATACAGTCAAACTCGATAATCATTATCGGCTAAAGAGAAAAGTATTACAATGCCATAACTTATTCCCTGTATCCTTCGAAAGTCAACAACAGAAACAAAGTTAAAATAAATTTTAAATTGCATAACTTTACATATAAATTTAAAACCCTTCCAAATAAAAAACCATAACAACATATTATCACTACAAACAAACCTGTAAGTTTTCGAGCTGCATGCAACAATACAAAAACGTCACACACTTAATATATTTCACATAAGGTGTTTTCTCTTGATTACATTTTTTAAACTGCTTTACTGAAACGTACACTCAACAGATATTTGATATCTGTCATAATTTTAAGAAACGTCAAATTACTGTTACAAACAATTGACAACTATGTCACTTGTACTGTAGTGTGCTGCCACGTATGGCAAGTCACTGCAACAGGGTATAGAAACATACTAGATAAAGCAAGGCTACCGTGATTTGATGTAGCAGTCTATGGTTGAACAGTTTTCATCAGTACACTACATAACCTAACATTGTAATATACGTGAATTAAGATGGCTAATATTACTTATCAGGAAAAAAAAATTCAAAACCAAAAACATTCACAATAAAATTAAAAAATGAGGTTAGGATAGACTATCTCTCGTGTTAACAATTGAAAATAATTCGTAATGCCTATATTCTTGAGCGGTAAAATTATGACATCACTTTGAAACTGTTTAAACCTGTTTTAAAAAATGTTTTACGAGAAAACAGTTTATTATAATAAAAACGTATTTTATATATTAAGATATTTTCTCGCTATTTTTATGAGCGTATCATTTTCTTTTATAATTAATTACAGATTACTTACCAGATCCCTTAATATGAATCCTAGCCAGGCCGGACAGTAATTCCAACGCAGCTAGCGACACATTCAAATCCGTTTTCCAAGAAGAAATCAAACGGTGACACACCAGATACGTCGCTCTAACAAAGAGAGCATGAGCAGAATCTAAAACATATATTTTTATTAACATTTTCAAGACAACGTCGACGTGTCTTGAAAATGATTGATTCGATTTACGTAGTGTTACAAATCTTACATATAGAAAACCATCAGAGATCTTAAACTATTGTAATTAAACTACCAAAAAAACATATAACATACCTATAGGTGACAACAGTGGGTCATATTCGGTAGAGCCAAACTGTTCGGGAGTGGACCGATCACTGCTAGCCATGCTGGCCATACTTGCCGAATCAGAAGCTATGCAAGGCGAATGCAAGGCAATACAAAAAATCGCAAAAGTAATATATAAATTCATGGGGAAAAAAAAGGATAATAAAAATAATAGTCAATAGTTTACAGTGCTTTAATTTCGGTCAGTGCATCGCTAAGTATACCAAAAATTACTTTTCAGTGATACTTCAACCCAAAATTCCATGCTTAATAAGTGCCATTGTGATTACTTTCTACATACATGTACATAAAAATAAATCTTAAATTACTGTTTTGAGTCATTAGCAAAATTCAAAAGTAGATCTCACTGCATTTGGGGACTCACGTAGTCCTACTTCACGAATTAATTTACCAAAATTTATAAAAATTTTATTTTCTTGAACTAAATTAAACTCGTAAAAATGAAGCAAATAAACAGAAAACAGAAGAATTAATAATACAATAGAAATTTTAAAAAATTAACTAAACAATTTTACAATAAACTTGGCGTTACTGACCCTTTTTATATTAAAACTTTACTTGACTCACCTGAACTGAGCAAATTAGAAGAAGTCTCGGCAGACGGCTGCGTAACCTGCTCCACTTTTTCGTAGATCGCAGAGTCTTGCACGCACAAAAATAAACCACCTAGCAGCATGTGAGTATTCTGGGGATCGGACTCGATTTGCAACGCATTCATTAAGAGGTTCATCAATTTAGGTTTGAGCTGGCCAAAAGTTACGGGTCTCTCGTTTGATCCTACGGATTAGAATACAGACGAACTGTACGAGATATTTGTAGACATCTACCTTACCAGTATTTATAAGTTCCTTAATCACGATATTTTGGAAATGTAACGGTAACACCAACATGGACAACAAGAGCTGTATCGATGACTTCCTCAGCTCTACCTTATTTACACTGCCGCTTAATTTTAAATCTTTCTCAGGCAGCACCACTTCTAAAGCCGAAATAAAAGCAGGTACTAAAATTCTGACCCCGTCTAAATCTAGATGGAATAGATCGGCAGAGTTTATTAAAATTGCAGCCATACATTCACCGCATTCTTTGTTCGGGAGCACTTTTAGGCCTTGTAGGACTGCCAAATAGAATCTGTAAAATATACATTACTACAGGTTATGAAAAAGATCCTTGGAAGTGTTAGATTTTATACTTGCAACACTGCCATTCAAAATATATAAATATCAAGATGCAACTAGATGGATCGAGTCTTCGTACTAGAACTGCGTAGAAAATTTGAGACGGTCAATGACGTTTTGATACTGAGTGTTTATCTTGTAGTGTGTGAATTTGTCAGTTAATTAATATTGTAGTTTGTCAATGTATTATCGTTACCTTGCTAGATACACTGGTAAAATTTCTTCCCCGGTCTTTTTCGCACACATTATTCTGCACAGAGTCCCCAAAGCCTCAGCCCTACCGCTCTCATATTTGTCGATTGTTAATCCCGGCGGTAATTCACTCGAATCACTCATTGATCCCGGCTGCGAATAGTTTAAGGAGGTTTTACTATCCATCACGATGGAACTGGGTCGTTTGCTTTGTTCGCTCAACTGTCCTAAAAACAAAACGAAAGTTTACCCTACGTCAACATTTGTAAAATTGACTAAAAACCATTTTTTTCAATACTTACTCTGCGGCAATTCGCAACCAATAAATGCGGCCTCAAACAGCCATTCTCCGAAGAGATGTAGAATGGTGTTACATTTTGCCCTACCAGGTGCTAATGGAGTTCGCGGCTCTGAACCAAAAGATGCTAAAGCTAAAAAATAACTGTGTTTTACTTGGAAACCTGAGTAAACATTAAGTGATTAGTGTTGTTTTGTTAGTTCTAATTTATTAATAAAAGTACTGGTAGGTAGTAACGTAAAAATCATGAGAGTTCCCGATAAACTTTTTATTTTACTTACATGATATACTCGATGTAGAAGAAGGGCCAGAGCTTGGCGCTGATGTTTGTGGTACCGCCGAGCTTCTGCTAGTGGTAAGACCTATCAAAGACGTTTTGGGAATACCTAACGATTACCAGAAAAATGCTGTCAATTACACTTTTAAATAAAATGAAGATTGAAATAATTTTTTTGGTACATATTTCATTGCTGATATACAGGACGCTTAAAACTACCCTGACCTATATCTACTTATTTTTTACGATACTTTAGCAATCAAGGTCAAGTCATCTGTAACAAAATTACATTAACAAAAGCTATAGTCCCGTATATCAAATTAGAGCTGTTTTTATAGTATATTCAATGGCATAATAAATAAAATATCCCAAAAAAAAAATTATTTTTGAAGACAGCAATCTCGTAAAAATAATTGTTTTTTTTAATTAAATAGTTGGCTTAGAAGGCCTTATACAGACCTACAAAACAATAGAGATATAGGTCTGGGAAGTGGCAGACCCTGTATAAGTAAATAATTTTTTGTCAAATATTCTCATCTATAGTATAACTGTGCAATGTAGAAATATTGAAATTGAAACATTGCATTTAACACAAAAACAGATACTGTTAGAAATATTATTTACAGAAGAAAGCTTTACTATTACAGTGTGTTCTGATTTGTTGGCATAGAGTATGTCAACATAGTGTGTAAAGAACGAAAAAAAAAAATTTTTCCTTTTATTTAAGAATGTGCATATTTGGAAATAATTTTTTTAGATTTAAATATTGTACTAGTAATTTTTTTACAAGAAATTTAATAAAGTAACGTTATTCTACATCTCTATAATATAGTACAGTTAAGTTGGACTCCCTGTATACATTTTTATTTACAAAAAAAAAAACATATTTAATAAGCAGTACATAAAAATTTCAGAAAACAGAATTTGAGAACATACTTACTTTTGGTGTTTTCAATTTTTTTTATAAATTTCCTCTTATATCACCAAATAGTTTCATGCAAACGTGTATCATATACAAGTGCATCAAAAATTTAAGTGTGTAAAAAAATATTTGGATTTTGAAGTAGTAAAAATTCCTGTACAACATGCATTTTCATGAGAATTTGTTTCTCCAATTTTTCCGTTTAAAAAAAAATGAGAACGTAATTACTATTTAATGGACATTTTAAAATACAAATGAGAAGAAATACGGGGTGTTTCCTTCAAAGGGGGAACAAAATAAATAATTTTCATTAAGCACTATGTTATATTTCCCAAATTAGTTTCAAATCAAAGAAACTGGCCCTATTGTGTAGAGTACACGTGACAATGTAAAGGACATCGCCTAGTAATGATTTTGCCAGTCAGAATGTTTACTTTTAAATAACTTTTTAGGAACTCTTCGTTAGAAAACGTCGAAACACTGCTGTGGACTGGAATGAATTAAAAAACAATAGAAATAAACTACTTACCATATATCCACGATTAATGTAATTTTACAAAAATTGTTCAAAATTACAAGCCAACAAGTATACTTCTAGGCGTAATTTCATCAGAAGTACAAAAAATGCTGTTAAACTTGCACCATATTTACTAATTCTTGATTTGAATGAAACATTTTAAATAAAGCAACGTAAATCATTGACAAGTCTCATCAGTTTTGAATAATAATTATTAATAACTTTTCTGAATGTCTGCTAGGCTGCTAAACGGAAATTGTTTATTTTTACGTTCTCTACAATCCTTTTCGAAGGAACACACTTAATTCAAACACACCCTGTATAAACTACATTATTTGCAGTAATGACGATTTTGAAACCAGTTTGATAAGCCACTAGGAGATAATTTAAATTATGAAGGTAAAATTCTAACTCTACCCTTATTAGCGGAAGATGGTGCGACACTAAAACTTTTCGCTAATCTGCGTTGAGTTGGGGGGGTGGGGGAGTGCGTAATTGGTGGAATTTCTTTGTTCTTATCAGTGTTGCCACCTGTCACCACAGTATCCCACCAGATAGGCTGTGCAATACCTGAACCAACACAGAAAAGTATTCAGTACCCAAGAGACCCTTGCTGAAGGACAGACGAAACAATATGAGCACAGGAAGAAGGACACCTCACAAAATATTTTTTCATATTTTCCTATTTTTTAGAAAATAAGAACATTTTTTAAACAATACAAATACTTATAATTTTAATAATATGTAAGTATAGATATTTCACAATATTTTTTTTATATATTCAGAATATGATTTGTCAAAATAATGTTTTTCAAATTTTAGTTCATATTTTTGTGACCTGTCCTTAAAAAACAAAAGTTATTCACTATACATGAATTCATCTTATACAAACCCAAGAATGCGTCAACCTGTCCTGCAATGCCCTTTATCGCCTTAAGGAAAATTACAGGCAAAGCCTGAAGGCAGGGGTGTTGACACGGATCCACCACATCGTCATTACTTATTGCAAACTGCAAGAACTTTTGAGTTTGACTGATGACCTGAATATAAAAAAAAAGTAATAATAACGTCGCATCACCAAAAATTTTACTTACTTCAGGTTTGGTTAGACTGACGGGATTTCCGATCGTATTTAGGAACCTGTACCAACTCTGGGCTATGCAGTCGTTAGACATTCCTTGCGGAATTAAATCATCCTCGCCTAAATAAAAAACTTTAAGAAGTTGTTCAAAAAATTGGCAAATTTAAAATACCTATTTTTAGTTCTGGAAAAGAGTGTCCGTACATAAAAACTAAAACTTTGGACGTTAACGCTAAATTTACTCGATTCCACTGCTCTATAAGGGCTACTCTGTGCCTCCAATTCATACAGGATTCTCGGAGGGTCTTCCAAAGTGGAGGAGAAGGGAAACATTGAGCGCAAGCAACTAACCAGATCTAATAACATTGAATGTTATTTCACATTTTTTTATTCTATACCTACTGCAAACGTTACCTCAAAGAGAACACTCAAAACTCTTTCACAAAGCTGGTCGGCCACATCATCTTTTACTGTTGGAGGCGACAGCAGAGTATCATTTATTGCTAGAAGAAATAGGAGAAGAGCCTCCCACGTATCCCTCTCTAACAACTTTGAATGATGTGCAATTTGTTGTAACGTTCTTAAAACACGATGACATAGCACTGCCTGTCTGTTTATCGTATCAAAACCTAGAATATAAGAGCATTTGGAAAACTAATATCATTCAAAACTAAGATGGAGCATATAAATTAATACTACTCAAGAAATGAAAGAAAAATATAGGAATTCAGAAGAAAAGTTACGAAATGACAGTGTACTAAGAACTTTAAAATATTTTTAAAATGCCTACCTAGGTCCTGATATAAGAAAGGCCAGTCTTGCAGAAAATATAACAGCTGCATTAATTATTTTTATACTTCATGCAAACAATAATGTGAAGAATAATTGTGGAACCTACATTGTCAAATTTTTATTACTATATTAATTTGTTATTCAAGATGTAGAAAACTGTAAAGTTAGATATTAGTCACAACACATAACTTATGAATAAAAGTAAAAGAAATTGTTAGTAATAAAAAGTTGACTTGTATTTGAATGAAAATTAACTACCTTCTCCTTTGCGGGGCACAAACAGATAATGCAAATGTGCAATAATTTTTCTGGAGTAAATATTGGGGTCGTCGATTATTGGTTGTGGAACGCAAACTTTAGGATTTGGCAGCAAGGCTGTAAGCCACTCGCAATATACATTTACACAATCCTTAATAGCTTCATGTTCTGAAAGTGGCAATGATAAACCGAAACATAAAACTTCCATGCACCATTGAACCTAGAAGTGAATTTAAACACGTAAAACAACATAATTAGAAAACAAGTCAACTTACGTCTCTGTCTGTTGTTAAAGAACTTGGTTCAGGAGGCTGTGTTAATCCAAGATTGCTGGCAAGCTGCCGTACCAAACCTAAAGTGACTTCTTTGCTGACAGGTAGTCCAAATTTTTCCAAAACACTCTGACCCTCTTCGCCCGTTTGTTGCACTACCAAACTTAGGGATGTCCATTCTGAATACATCCCTTTGCTTTCACTGCTTTCCTGTCAGAAGTTTGAATACTTACAAATCACGTATTGCCCAAGATAATAATTATAAAAACAGTTACCTTTAAGTTCATACGATTGAACAACCCCAAATTCATATGCAAGCCTTTTTAGTATTCTTATTACGATTAAAGAATATTGATGATTTACAAATCCATCACATATTTTCTCATAACATCGTCAAATGACAGTTTATCTGTCAGAGTTAAATGTGTCAAAGCATGTATTTGTTGACTTGTTGACAAGTGTTGTCGTTTTATCTACCGAAAAGTTGATATACTTTTCGTGCTTTCATGCACATCTTAAGAAGAAGGAGCAGAAAGGTAACAAAAGACAAAACTAAAAACAAAAAATTAGATGGAGGCCAATAAGAGAAGAAGCAGAAGAAGCAAGAACTTAAAAGTAAAAATAGGGTTAAGTTAAACATTTATCATTTTTCAAACATGTTTAAAGTATTAAATTCTTTAAGTGGTCGTATTATTTTGAATAATAATTGTTTAAAAATATATAAAAGAACATTTTTGTCACAAGCATATTACTGCCAAGAAGTGTGGGATCATAGGTTAAATGATCCAATCCTTCAAAAACAAAATTTAGATGAATTATATTATGAGTTAGATCAGAGATTCCAAAAAACACGTCAAGTTAGTGCTATAGATGTGGACATATTTGTTAATGCAGTGACTGATGATTTCTACAATGATGAAATACTTGATGTCGTTCATAAATTACGATTAAGCTCAGATACAGGGAATACCTTAGAATCAACACCACATGCTGTAGTTAGGGCATTAACACAACATGGAAATAAAAATGATTTGTTGGAAGCCCTAGACGATAGGCTGAATTATGGCATATTTTTAGATTTTTATACTGTAAACATTTTGTTAGACACATATTGGAAAAGCAAAGATTTCACGTCAGGTGCAAGAGTCGCTAGTCAATTAATGCTTCAAGAAGAATTAAACCATCCATTAAGCAAAAATCTTTCATTATTGCATTGCTACAATTTCCTATTACACCCAGAAGGTTGGCCAGAATATCAAAAACCGGAAGAACCAGAAGAAGAAGTAAAGATTAGAGTGAAATTTTTAAGAAATCCATATGACGATGATCATTTTGACTTGAAAGACTCTAATAAAATCGTTGGGAAAACTTTAGCTATGTTTACAAAAGGAGACAATGATCCATTACACAGATCTTTAAATGTTCTCGGATTGGCTTTATATGATAAACCGGAATTACTCAAAAAAACAATCAGTGAATGTAAAAGTAAAAATATTGCTTTATATAAAGAAATAATTGACTTAGTACCAGAGAGTAATGAATCTAAAAAAGAACTTCAAAACTTGAATATCGAATCTAAGAATGTACAAGATTTACTTAAAGCGAATGTAGAAAAAGCCGTTCAAGAAACATCAGAGAGTGATATCGCAAGCCAGTGCAAACTGTTCTTAAAATGGGAAAGTGATAGAGTGAATGCTTTGGAAGAGCAGAAGAAACGAATCCTCACAGCCAAACGCTTAGTAAATATTGACGATCTAAAGAATTCTCTCAAAGAGAAAGAAACAAAACTCTGGTTCTTCAGTAATGAGGAACAAATTGAACTCGACATCGAAGCAAAAAAAGTGTTTTATCCAAAGAGATGGTTTGGTAACAAGAAAAAGCCTAGGAAAATTGATGAAGGGTACGTGCCTCCGGAGGTGCAATCCAAACAAAATCTTGCTTAAATAAGTTGTTTATTTGTAAATACTAAATGTTTTGAATTATATTTTTGTTTTCTTAATATTCAAGACCTCCCCCCCATACCGAATTATCTATAAAGAAAATAAATAATGCAAATATAAAAAGATAAATATTTTTATTTTACTTTACTAACTCATATAATAACTCAATATTACGGTGTGAATTATATTTAACAATGAAACAGAATGGATAAATATAAAATTAAGTCTGCTTCAATAAATTTTGGGTTTCCTTCTGGATTTGTTCCAAATCGGTGTAAACCCGATTCAGTTTAACAGCAACTTCCTTGGATTTTTCAGTTTCAATTTGCTCCTGCAAATTTCTCGACTCCCTTTCAGCCAGTCCTAGATCAGACACGGCCTTTAAAATACTGCTGCATTCATCCCTTAACGTAGCTAGTAATTTATACGCTCTTCTCGCCGTTTCATCATGTTTGGCATCCTAAATATAAACAGTTACATATATTATGAGGTATCGCACCGCACTCCTATAATATTTTTTTTATCGTTCATTTTTTGAGGAAATATTGACAATAATTTTTTTTTTGCTATGCCATAAGTAGCGGGTATTTTTTATAAACTTCGTTTAATAATAAAAGTTGTTTACAAACCGATAAGTAATTGATTATAAAATTTAATTCAAAAATAACAATATACCTTCTCAAAAAAAATTACCTAATACCTACTTAAATTATATCATGCACCAAGTTATTTTTCTCTAGAAATGTATAAAATAGCAAAATTTTGATCGTGATTTTTTTATTTTTTAATTAAAATCCTGTACAACAAATGCAACTGAATTTTCGAATAACTGATAAGTTTTTCAACCCAGGAAAACCCTGAATATTAGACAAAAAGTGAATTAAAACTGCTCATATCAATTTTTATAGAGGAAATATGTATATTTAAGTAAATTTACTTACTGCAAATATCAGTTCTTCAGATAACGTAAAAGATCTATCAACTTGGCCAGTAAGATTATTTATTTCTTTCTGAGTCTCTTTCGTATCTTTCAAAACTTTCTGAATTTCATTGCTTTGTTTTCTGATATTGCCAATAATTTCAAGAATCCTCCGTGTATATGCCAACCTAAATATATCAAATAATAAAGTAGATAATTTAAGACACTTCAGTCACCCACCTGTTGTTATTTCTATTCACTTGTTGGCATTTCTCCACCAAGCTTTGTTCCAAAATTGATTTTTCTCTTAAATCCTCTATAAGCTTTTGATGGGTCTCTTTAGCATTATTCAGTTTCGCCTGCTCCTCTTGCATCTTTATTTCTTCTGTCGTTAGGGTGTTTTGTAGAGATCTGTACTCATCTAGAAGGGGAGTCTGGACCTCATTCCACTGGTTAGCCAGTTCTACAAGTCGATCACTGGCATTCTGGACAATATTTTTCAATTTTGCCATGTTCTCTTCTTTGTTCAGTACAGCCAAAGTTTTCGTTTTTAATTTTATCTTAGACAATGTGTCCTTTAAAACTTCTTGTTCTTCGCTTTTCATGTTTCTAAGCTGAAATAAAATATTAAACTTATCTAACTTACATTTTAATATATACGATCCTGGACAGAGAAATGTACACATGTCTACAATTTACCTGAGACAGCTGTAGTTCGTTATTTTTAATAACTTCCTGTAGCGACAAAAATTTCGATTTAATTTCCTCCACTTCTTTTAACATACCATCCGTTTTATTTTCCGAAGAACTTTGTACAATTATTTCTTCTGCAATTTCTTTCTGAATCGCCTCAGATAGTAAATCTTCTTTTATATTACTAGGCACCTCTCCAACTGCAACAATTTCATGCTGGTTTTTAATAGCAGTGAGTAAATTGGGATTTTCTAGAAACTCGTTATCTTTGAAAAGTAAGGAAGGTATTAACATTCTTGCAGGGCACTGCTTTGTAATATCAGGAATGTTATGAATCCAATACTCTTTTAAAGCTAAAAATAAATTTAAATATAATGCAAATTACATAAATAAATTTTTATTAACCTTTATTCTCAATTTGTGAATTAGGAATAATTAAATCTTTAGTTTGAAGAGGGCAGCTATTTCCTAAACTGTTAACTAAATATCCCCCATCACATTCCCTTATGCCGTAATATAAAAACGATGATGGAATCCACATTTTCTTTAAAGAATTATTTATATTCTCTTCGATCTTTTTTACAATTCTTGGGACGTAACCTGTTTGTTCAATCGGAATGGTTTTAATCGTTTCTCTAGGTAACCGTTCAATTAAAAACATTAGAACTCTACGTACTTCCACTTCATTGCAATATAAAATGGTCTGATAGCCCATATCTCCTCGAAAACCTAGATTTTTTATTTGTTGAGCTAAATCAGATGCTATATTTAGTCTGGCACTCATCGATGGAGGCAGTTTTTTTGGTAAATTTAAACCTGGTGTAACTGCCTCTAAACACATTGATATTGCTGAAACCACCATATCAGCATCAAACTGTTTCAAATGTTCAACATCTTCACTGATGTCACTAAAATTAGAAACTTAAATTATTTCAGAAAAGATAATGTAACATCTCTTACCATTCTAAATGCTTTAAAGAATCCAATATAATTTTATCCACCTCATCCATTTTTCTGATATACCTAGTAGTATGTAATACTAAATTTATTCCTATAGTTTATGAGAAAACATTTATTATATAGTGTATATTGTTTATCAATATGTATCTCAAATTACAGCACCTTATAAAAACTCAGTTAAAAATTATAAGAATATCAAATTAGTTTTTAACACAGAATTAAAAAATTAGTTTATAAATAACACTTATAAATACATCATTCATACAAATACAGACAAGATCCCATCCCATATCCCATCAGTACAATCACAGATCATTGACCGAAAAAAAACATCAAACACACTCAACCCAACCTCAACTTTTTCAACATTGTTCAACATCTACTACTGTTTTAGTAGCTCTTATGTGTACTGTGACTACTATGTAGTATGTAGTCGTTAAAAATTAGCTACCCGTCATATCCCCATTGAAGAAGTAGAAGATGAGTAGATAATAAGTAGTGGTAGCATTGGTAACTAACCTTAAATTTTAAAACGTAAAACGTGCAATTTCAATTTTCTTATACATGTTTATATTTGGTATTCTCATTCATATCATATTCTGGAGATGGATTCGTGTGAGAGTAATAAATATAAGTGTCCGGAAAATGGCTGTAACGCCTCATACTCAAAATTATTTAAACTAGAAATACATAAAAGAAAACACTCTGGCGAAGTAAGTACCTATCTGGCAATCAAAATAAAAAATGAACCATTAAAATTACTTTTAGAGACCATTTGTATGTGACGTTGTAGATTGTGATAAGGCCTATACAAATGTTGCTCATTTAAAACGGCACAAATCTTTTGCACATGACAAATCGTCTGAAGTTATGTGCACAGTTATTGGTTGCGGGCTAGTTTTCAATAATAAATATAGTTTAAAGAAACATACGAATCAACGTCATAATATAAGTAGCAATAAGTTTAAATGTGCACTTTGTTTACAAGAATTCAAGAAGAAACAACAATTGAAGCATCACCTGTATGTCCATACTGGAGGAGAGGAACCACTCACGTAAGTTTTAATGAATGCGGAATAATTTTGTTTAAGTGATTCTTATGTATAATTCCACAGGTGCTCCATCTGTAATATTACATTTGAATCAATACACCTGTATAAAAAGCATAAAAGTAACCACAAAACTTATACATGTGATTGTGGATCAGTTTTTAACAGATGGACGCTATTTTGTGAACACAGAAGAAAATCATGCAGTATTAAAAAAATAGGTAGGAACCCAACCTTGACCGAACTTGACTAGTATATTTAAGAATAAAAAACTTTCGAAAGTAACTTTTTAACTTTATATTTTCTTTCAGATCATAAGTGCATTATATGTAACAAAGTGTTTACAACAAAAACAAATTTGAAAGTTCATTCCTTGTCTCACTTAGAAGAAAGTCAAAAGGATGTCTATCGCTGTCCATACCTAGACTGTAAAAGGAGTTACAAATACAAGAAAAATTTGAATGATCACATCTCAGTTTATCATGAAAGAAAAAATGATGAATCTAAGATAAAGTGTACTGAAGAAGGTTGTGATATGGTTTTCAAGTCAAAGGTAATTTACAATCTGCAAGTATGAACCACACATAACAATACAATTTTTATTTTAGAAAAATTTAAGGCAGCATGTAACAAATATCCATAAAGCGTCCCCTAAAAAGAAGAAAGATCGCAGACCCAGAAAGGATAAAGGCAAAAGAAAGAAATGTATGGCTTCGATTTTGTCGGGTGTTCCTTTGCCTATAAAAGAACATTTGGCTGTGCTAAATAACTCAAACTTAATGACAACTGACTCTAGTAAGAATCTTTAAAAGTTACCTGAAGGTGTTCTGAAATAAGTATCAATAAAGACCAGTGACAGTAAATCCTGAAATTCTATTACCAACAAATTATGTCTCTGAGAAATTTAACTTGTTTGGGTAGAAATGAACAGACACACGGGAAAAACTAAAACAGATATATGTAAAAGCTATGCAAAATGTGAAATCTACTAGTAGTTATAGTTTTAATCAAAAAGTTTAACTGCGTGTACAATATGTTGCTGTAACCACTAAAATGTATCTCAATTATGAATTTCATTGCAATAAAAAATTTCAGCATAGTTTAGCATTTTTCCAGATCTAGGCAAAAATGCTATCAAAAATTGGCGATCCAGTTGACTTACTACAGAAATTTATTGTGAGTGAAAGATGGCAAAGATGCTGCAAGTTTCTTAAAATTCAGATGTTCTCGTAATATGACAGTGAGGGTGTTGTTAATTGTGTCCACAACTGATTATAAGTAAGGCACTTCAATAAAGTACATTACTAGTAGAAGAATAACTGAATAATTCACAATATGTATTATAATAACACTGTGTGATATATAAAATAAAAATACAAAATCTGAAAATTTTGTAACAAATTCTTCATTTTCTTTTTCAAGTCAGTCACAACTTTTGCCACCTCAATAAAAAGTATACCTATGAAATACAAACTAAATTAACTAATTTCAAACAAGATGTACTATCTACAAGTTCTTGATCATCACCAATCACCCAAAATCAAGGTTTGTATTTTACGGAATAATGATGAACCAAAATGGCTGCATCAGAAAATTCTGTTTATACATGTGTCCGCCTTTGTAATACCACGAACCACAGTTGCTGCGATTTAACAGACCACAGATAATATTGACCCACAAACCTAGAAAAAAATATTGACCCTTTTTTATATAGGCTTTGTTCCAACACAGCAAGAATCGATTCCGAACCGTCAGAACTAGTTAGTCAGTTCAGTTGTCAATGTGCTGTCGGCGAATGCAACGTAAAACGGTGTTGGTCAAACATTTTTCACGGTTCTGAACCAGTTCTCGACGGCTGTTGGAACAGACCTATAATTAAAAGACATTTTTTTGGAAAAGTCAGAAATCCACATTTCCAACCTAACTTGAAAATGAATGCAGACCAGATAAAATAAGAGTAAATAGTTTACTATTATTTTTTCTCTGATGTAGGCTGCTTTAAAGCTTGCAAAATCTATTTTCGGAACGTAAATGGTGCTAAAGTACTAGCAGATTTCGGAACATAGCCTCAGAACGGAAGAACGAAATCACCCTGTATTTCTAAACTTAACCTAACTTTATGGTAAAAAATTTCGAAAATCTGAAAAACAAATATATTTAAAACTCCATCTTAAAAACTTGTTCCTGATACTCCTGGTATGCCTTATTTGATAAAAAAATGTCCAATATAAAATGCAGAACGTGTTTCCAAACATTGCTACCAAATTATAGGTTATCTCTAAAAACGGAGGTCTCCCTTGGGAAAACTGTGGAGGAAATACTGCATTTTTTTATTCCAGAAATGGTATAAATTGAGGTGTGTTTGTATTTTCGTTCTAAAATTGTTTCTGTTTAGATTAAAGCCAATTTTATTGATGAGTTTATATGCAGCCGTTGTATGGATGCCATAAAAATTTTTATGGATTTTGTTAAGAAATTTATTGATGTTGAAAATTATTTAAAAGGGATCGTTATTAAACAGCAACAGATACAACAAAATATTTTGAAGGGTGAGTCTGATTTTATAAATCGTTGCGCCTTCAAAATGTGTCGTGCATATTTGAAGCAAAATGCATTTAGTGTAGCTTGAACAGTTGATATCAAGTCGCATCTATAGTTAAATCCAGGCATGTGATAAGTACCTAATAGTTGTAATAAAATAATCACATAATAGAACAAATAAGCTATGTGTCAGAAAAGCCTATAGTTGCGGCAAGAATTTAAACGGCTGACGTTACGCAATTGTTTTTATTATCAATATAATTTTTGATAGTTTGTCGGATTAAAAAGCAAAAGAACACTACTGATACATGTATAAAATTTGAAAGAAAAAAAAACAGTAGACTCAAAAAACTTTACACCCTGTAACCCCTGAAATATGGACGCATATTGACACCCTGTTTTTTAAATCAAATATGTGCATTGGACATTAGTAAATAATTAATATCAATTATTATAAATGGCATTTTTTGTTTATAAGGCTGTTGGGTGATGTAAACTAACTAAATAAATAAATCTGCATTTTTTTACTCAATTATGTATAACAATATCCAAGTTAAAAAAAAATATATTACAGGAATTGAACCAATTGCGTCCTCTGACAAATTTGTTAAAATGCACATGTCGCACGTTCTGAAGGCGCAGTGACAATATGCCTTAATGAACAAGATATAACTTGATAGTAATGATTTGATAGCAGAATTCCAAAATGAAGTTATGAAATTTTAGAATCAGGAAGAGAGGATCGTAGCAGAAAAACCTTAACGGAAATTTCCAAAAAAAATTGTGTCAAAGAAAAGTCAAATTATGGTTTGATATTATTTAAGATACTACAACTACTTACTTACTTACTATTATATAATTTACAGAAAATTTGCAGAAAAGAATTAAGGAAAGATTGGATGAGTTACTGAAAGATACTGCTGAAGACAGAGAAAGATCAAGAAAGGTGCGTTGTTAAATAAATAATAAAATTAGTTTTCAGCATAGCATAATTTTGAAATCTGCAATTACACATTTTATTTATTTTTATATTTTATTTGTATATTTTAATTTGAAACAACTCGTAATGGAATAAACATAAAATTTAACATGGACTGCAGCTGCCATTTAATGAAGACACAAACTTTATAAAACCACAGAGGACATATTCTTATATAAAAAGAAGTCGGCCAACATCCCAGGAAGAGGTACTTTTAATATTCTTTTTAGCGTTATTGTCACTTATTTATTCTTTAAACAGTGCATTGAGGTTCCTGATTCGCCAAATTCTGGTACCAACCCAAATTTAGATGACGATAATATTCTCTGTGAAATTATTACTGAAACTAGTACAAATTCATCTGAAGAACAACAGGTAGCGTTGACTCGTTTTATAAAACTTTAAATTTAGTTTATTTTGATCTCAGTTCGGTATTTTTTTAGGTTGAGATATTTCACAATTCAGCAGGTGAAAGTCAGATTTGTGAATTGTGTGGTGGGGACTTTGTTTCTGACAGTTGTAGTAATATAAATTGTATAAATAGCATATCAGAACGAGACGAGATCTTGGAAGTTAACGAAACAGGTATATACTTACGCGGTGTAGAACTAACTACATCTGTCGGGATGTAGTTAGTTCTACACCGCGTACTCATGGTCCCTTCTGTCGGGTTAGACAGACGAAAGCAGCTAGGATTATTCGTCGGATACCTCACCTATGGCATACTGATGAGAGCTAATAAGCTCGAAACCGGTATATGTCTGGTGGGCGTCTGACGAATGACTCTAGCTGTTGCTATAGGTTTTCCAGGTGTAATTCAATGCTGGTCGGGGCATTAGCCCGCAGAGTAGTTGTTTCCTGGAATTCCGTGTTTGCAAGGTATATACTTACTTTGCTTTAAATTTATTTATTTTTAAAAGGTGCGTTAAGTATTGTAATAATTATTTTTTGTAAATTAACGTTAAGATTTTATAAAAAGTATTTCAATAAATTTTTAGAAGATAAAGTGGAGGAAAATACAAAATGCATTGAAAATCCGTTAATTTTTAAAATTCACCCGCCTACTACAGCTGAACAAAAAACAGAAAGAGAAACAGATAGTTCAAAAACATTACCAAATACCACAAAAGACAGTTTGTCAACCACCATATTAGAAAATGGCACCGTTATAAAAAATGTCCGCCCAAAATTCTCCGATATTCCAGTCAGTGGTGACAGAAATCGCACAATAAGCGTCACTGCAAACGAAACAGAGATTGTCAATTTCGTGAAGAAATATTCCCTGTACAATATTAATTTATTTAAGTTAGATTTACAGCTAAAAGCAGGACCAAAACGAATACTACTTCTCGGTAACACGCTTTTATACTGCCCAGAGTGCAAAGAATACTTTCCATCTAGAGCATCTATAAAGGCACATTTCCAAGAATTACATCCGGGCAATATACACACGTCTGAAGACTTTAAAACTCGATATTTTTATAAAGGATTTAAAGAGTGTCCGGTGTGCAAAGAAAAGTTTCGTAGGCAGTCCATGTTGGAGAAACACATGATCAGTCAACACAAGGAGTCGCATCTGTACAATTGCGACAGATGTGGAATGAAATTTAAAAGAGGCGAGTTTTACAAGCGGCATCTCAAAATCTATGAATTGTACCAGGACTGCAGCATTAGAAAGTGTAGCATCTGCGGAAAGATGTAAGTAAAAACATATTTACATCATAAAAGAAAACTAGTGTTAGTAGCCTTGATTTTATAAGTTTCGTCGCTTATTGCGACATATTCAGGACAACGATATAGAATCAATACCATAAATACATTAAAATTACATGACATAGATATAAAACTAAAATATTAAAAATAATGTATACAGGGTGTCTTACTTTTAAACAGCAGGACTTCAAGAGTCTTTAAAGCTCTGACACACAGAGTACAGGCTCCCACAGCTTCCTCGATAACGTTGATCTGTAGAGTGTGATACTGTATAATGGCAGTCGCCCATACGGCGTTCTACCGCGTTGGGCTGAGCCACTCAAAATCATAGAATCGTAGGACGCTACAGTAGCCCTCATTCTTATCTTGTATCTCTTGTATAAAATTTGGAATGATACTTGATTAAATACAAATGCGTATCATTAAAATAAAGGTGAACAAAAACAGCAAAACATACAATATACGATACGATTTTATACGATTTGTACGAAGCAAGGACTATGAAAACACACTGAAATCAGTATTTTAATGTGAGTAAAAATGTTATTTACTTTTTCTCTCTCATTTTGTTTATAAGTAGTTGTTTGATATGATTTTAATTTATTATTTGAGTTAGTCAATGCGAAAATGAAAAATATCGGATATCGAGCTGCCATTAAATATTTGTGTTCCTGAAATTGTGAAATTTCGGGCAGGTGAATTTAAAAGTGGCCGTATCAGCTTGGGAGATGATGAACGTTAGTGTTGTGTATTGTAGTATCCTGAAGGTGTCGCAAAAAGTGACAAAACGGCGACAAGTAAAAATATTGTGTTTCCTTTGACACCTAGCCTAAGTTCCCACCGTTCACAAAACGTTGTAAAATTATATCATTTGATTTCAGGGTTCATAGGGACTTGTACCTAAAACATCGCAAAACCCACCAAGGCATCCAATGTGACACTTGCAAAATGAAGTTAATGACATACGCTCAAATTGATGTTCACCGATCAAGATATCCAAGTCACAAAGTCGCCGAATTTAATCAAACACCGAAAAATAAAGCCCTTTGTCCTGTTTGTGGTAAATTTCAAATCAATTTTTATACAGTATGTGTTTTCTTCTTCTTTTATCGTTTGTAGGCAAACTGGTCTTAAGGCCGCAACTGCGAGTTCACTTACAATCGCACACGGAGACTCGCAGTTTCCTCTGCGACAAATGTTCAAAGTCCTTCAAGTCAAAGTACTGTCTTGTAAAACATATTGAAATTGTACACAGTGACGCTCGGCCTTACGAGTGTTCCATATGTAACACGAAAACAAAAACCAGAAATGCTCTAAGGTGTCACATCAGGTGAGATTCTTACGGTAACAGATTTTGTTAGGGGTTAAATCGAGAGGTTATTCGCTAGACGAGTTACTGGTACATATTGCTTTGAGTTCCAGTACATTATGAAGTATTGAACTACATTACATGATAATGAGTTACGTGTCACGCATAGCAACTAGCGCATCCATTTTCGGGCAGACTTCCACTACCCGTCAATTTGTCTCAAATGCTGGTGTGCAAGCATCATTTATACAGAGGTGGATTCAAGTGACATATCAATGAAAGAGTTTGGGGTTTTGACATTCACACTTGATAAAAAGTACTATTACAGAGATTGCCTGCTTGACTTTAAGCCGATGACCTCTCGAATAAAGTAGATTTTAAATGAATAAATCTTGATTTGGTATTATTTTAAGCTTAAAACACTTCAAAGTGTACTCCCACGTGTGCCATATATGCGGAGCAGGTTTTACGCGTGGCGACTACTTCAGAAGACACGTCAAACGACACTCACTTCCTGGCTATCAGTTCAAAAAATATCGTTACCACTCGACACAACCGACTGGTAAGGAAACTAAGTTAAAAATATTGGAAAAACCATGGAGAGAATTGTAAGCAACGATAATTTTTTATGTTACTAATTTTTTAGATCCGATTCCTTGCAAGTACTGCAATAAAAAATTTAAACGTGTCGTTAGCTTAAGGATGCATCTGCTATCCAAACACACTAAGAATTTCAAAAGGCCCAAATGCCATTATTGCGACATGACATTCTCAAATGTAGCAAATAGGTTGAGGCACGAGAAGAGACATCAAAATCCCGATACGTTTGAATTGACGTAAGTTTCTGCGTACTGAAACCTCAAATGCCTTTTATTTTGTGATTTACGTTTCAGTTGCAATGTGTGTTACAATCGATTTGGTAGCAAGGAAGAACTGGACGTTCATTTCGCTAAGCATAAAGATTCCCAGAGACGGATATGCGAAATTTGCGGGGAAACGTTTCCGAGCAAGCATTTTCTGTATCACCACAAGGGAGAGAAGCACTTCGACAAAGAGATGGTTGAAAATGAGAAAACTATTGTATTAACAGAAGGTTTAAGTCACGTTATGGTAGACAAAGTTTGAATATATGTATATTTAAGGCAAAAAAAAAATAATAAGGTTCTTTTTTAAGATTAGTAGTTTTATAGACTGCGCTTGATGAATAAATTATACTTGTTTTTAAATTTACTATTTTTTATTTGAATCCCTGTTCTATCCAGTTTTTTTTATAATAAATTAAACTAAGTTATAAAGAAAACAATTTTGAGGAAAACAATTTGTACGGTTACGCCAAATATCTTTGTCTGAGCATTTTATTTGGCAAATTACTACGAGGACAATATTTTGTAGCCTTCGAACAACCTAAAAACAATTTAAAACTATAGAGAGGCTAATAAAAGAGGCAAACTTGGGTTGCTACTATTCAAAAAATCCCCAGGTCTGCTGATTCTTTGCCTAAAAATGTATTACCTCTCCGAAATCACTTCCGTACCACATTGTAGATCACAGTAATCGACAAAAAAGTTTATTTTAAACACAATATAAAGACAAATACAGAATGTAATTTGTTGTAACACAAAAAACAACCACCGCGAAATCTACTTTTTTAAAATAGCACCACAAAATTAATGAGGCGGGAAAATTCAAATATATTTCTTCTTAAGAATGCATTCAACAGACTTCTAAATCTAGATTCAACCATACCATAGAATACACATTTTTCAGAAATTTTTGTTTTGAAATTTTAAATGAAATGAGGTTAACAGGTTAATCTTATTTTCTTCAATATGAGTAATAAGATTGTAGGTCAGGTAAATTGGAGAGACTGCTTAATTCGCTTACCTATATGTGATTTCGTACTTATAATATAAGAAAAAAATAATAGCTGTGATTTTTTTTATAGGTTATCTGGCTACTTAAACTTTTAAAACAATGAACTATATTTTACTGGCCTTTTCATTTTTGACGTCAACAATTATACTTGGAAGTAGCTTACTAAATACATTGGAAAATAAGCTACCCACGTTTTTTGTGAAAAATTTTAGATACGGAAAATTTGGTGTAAAAAAGGAAATATCAAAACTTGCTATAGAAGTTCCTAAATCATGGTTCAAACACTTTTATGTGTTGGCTTTTTATATTTTTGTATACATATTCTATTTGGTAACGTGTACTTATATTTTTAACAATGATGTACCAAGGTGGGTCATACAACTGCTGAATATAACGTGTGGTCGAGACAGAGAAGCAACTAGTAAGTATAATCAATCATTTAGTAAATAAGTAAAATTAACAGTATATTTTTATAAAGAAGTAAGCCTTTACTTTAATAAAAATATCACAGTTAATTTGTTTTAGCTTCAGCAACAAAAACTTACATAGCTTTATTGTTATTAACGTTACAAGTGTATCGAAGGTTTTACGATACTCACTATGTATCTGTATTTGGGAAACGTGGCCGAATGAACATTTCACATTATCTCGTGGGCCTTTTTCATTATCCAGGTTGTGTGCTAGCTATACTTTGCGAAGCTCCAACATTTGCAAATAGCGGTGAGTATATTTTTGTTCATTTTTATCTATTATTTTCACTATACTTTGATAAAAACAAACTGGTTAAGGTTGACAAAGTATTACATTATGCAACTGCAATTAAAATGTTTTTTTTTTTAGTTTTGCCACCTTCAGCAAACACCTTTAATATAGCTGATGTTTCTAAATTAGACATTACAGCGATTATTATATTTATGTGGGCCTGGTGGCATCAACATCTTACTAGCAGAATTCTCGCCAATTTGAGAAAAGATGAAAAGGGTAAGTCAAACATACGTATCACTACAAATACTTACTACTTATACGACCTATTGTACATTTTAGGCAACGTAATTAATGAATCTCATAAAGTACCATATGGTGATTGGTTCAATTATCTTACAGCACCCCATCAAACGGCTGAAATCTTAATGTACCTCGCTCTAACAGTTTTGCTGTGGACAAATTTTACATGGTTTTTCGTATTTACTTGGGTGCTGAGTAACCAGGTAAAAATGTATTTTCAATATTTTATTCGTTCACTATTTCTTTAAACATCAAATCAATCAGGCCATTTTAAAAGGACAATAGGAATTCTAGTCAAATGTTATAATTAGCGTTGCTTTAAATTATTTCATAGACCTTTGTAACAAATTTAGAGCCTAAAATTTATGATCTTATGATTTCTTTTAACTGAATATAATCTACTTTGTCACGATGGCAATATTATTGCCATTGTATATTATTACTTAGGTTTTCTTTTAGATTTCGACAATTTTACTGACCCATTGGTGGTACAAAGAAGAATTCAAGGATTTTCCTAAAAACAGAAAGGCACTAATTCCTTTTGTGTATTAGAATTATTTATTGTTGATTGCTACAATACTTGTTACATTTTTTATACTTTCATGTTTTTATTAAATAATCTCTTTACAAGAAGCCCTTAATATTGTTAATAATTCAGATCCAAGTTGCTATAATAACTATTATTTAAAAGCTATTACGATAACGTAATATTTATCGTTATAACTATACACGGGATTAAAGTTGGAGTATGTACAACATTTTTTAGTGAATCCATAAGAAAAATATAATTGGCACTTAATTTAAGCTGTATCGACACAATTATATTGGCACAGAAACATGTAAATAATAATAGTAAAAGTTTTGACCATTTCATGGCAAAATAATGTGTTTTTATGCAGCAGTTACAACAACATATACGAACACACCATAAATGCTTATTAAATTAATACCGTACTATTAATTGTCCTGCAGTTTTATTTTATTAAATATACATAATAAATAAATGTGACTAAATTCGAGCAAAACTTTGCTCAATCGAGAAATTCTAGTAGATCACCCAGTCTTTCTAAATACACGTCAGGTACAAGATCCTTCTCTTCCTTTTTAGATGACCTTTTCCACTGCAGCACTTCTTCTAATCTCGTTATGCCAGTTAGGACTAACATCGTCTGGAAACCGCATCGCGTTCCCAATAAAATATCAGTGTTACACCTAACATTTAAAATAACATCCAGTCATATTTAATTAATTTATTTTATGGTATATTACCTGTCCCCGACCATGATTGTTCTTTTCGGCTCAATGCCGTGTTCCTTCATAAGTGCCTCTGCAATGTAAGCATTCGGTTTACCAACAACTAAAGCCTCCCTTAGAGCGCAAGTTTCAACAGCCCTAACAATTGCACCAGTCCCCGGAACTACTAAATCGGAATTCATCGGAAAACGTTCGTCTGTATTCGTTGCTATAAAGAGGCAGCTGGGTTTGTTAAGGTACGAGGCTGCTTTAAGCATTTTATTGTAAGAGAAATGCTCATCGAAACCCACTATTACCGCGCCCACGTCGGGATCAGGTTGAAAATTTTCCACCGTCTGAGCGACGCTGTTTTGGAGAACGTCTGGCTACAACAAATTGTGAAATTCAAAGTTCATTTCACGATCATAACTGTTACTTAAAATACGTGCATATTGTGTAATTATAGGTCTCGTTAGCACATATCTGAAGGGTTGTTCATTAAGTTTATGAATCAATAATTAAATTTAAATATTAATATAAGTACTTTATTTCTTATCTTTTAAGTGCTTATACGCTATATCTCAAGGGCAAAAAATTTAGTTCTGAACTAGATATAAACATTATCACTTGGCACACAGAATAAATACATAACATAAAAAACATGCTTACCCCAACTCCGCTGTGCTTAATCCCAGCTGCACTTAATTCTTGAGCTATCCCTCTTGAACCAACAACATACACTTTTTTATTGAAACCGATATTTTTCAGAAAACTCACTGTTAAATAAGATGTAGTTATTATTTCATCCTAGAAAAGTCGTCTTATGTTTTTTCCTATAATGATAAAACTGATTTACCTTCTCGACAATGTAATCCATGCGCTTAGCTTTCGTAACAAATTCCTCTCTAATTTTTGTAGAGTTATTGGTCACAAATAATATCTTCTTTCCCATTTCTCGAAGCCTGTTTACAACTTGCACAGAACCAGGAATTGCATCATTTTCAAGCCATAATACTCCATCACAATCAAGCAAAACTGTATCGAATGTATTCAAAAATTTTGTAACTTCTTCCTTGGGTAATTTTGATAAATTCGTAAGAGATGCTGTATACATTTTAGAATTTAGTTTATAAGATAATAATTTCAAAAAAAAGGTATACAGTTTAAAAATATATGTATTTTTTAAAAATTAACTTTGATATTTGGCAATCTGCCGATTGAAGCGCAGATTAATGAATCACAGATTGATTGAGTAAACTGGAGTAAACGTAAAACTGAACTGATTTGAAAAACCTTTTTTAGATTTCCAATGTCAAGAGGTTTTTGAACGACCTTCAAGATTGACAAGGATCAGTTCGCGTAAGTTAGATTAGAATTCAGTTCAATTGTTCAAATTTGGATTTTAGTTCATTTCAAATATACTTAAGAATCATCCTGTTTAGACAATAAAGAATTATTATGAAATGTTTGCACTAAATTACAAAAAATTATTGTTTTTAAAAGAATATGTTAATAAAAAAACCAGTCGTGCCGTAGTTATCTGAATCTTGGCGCATCTATACTCTGTGGTTCACTCAACCACAGACTCAAGAAACAAAGAAAAACCTTGGGTTTTCCTTCTTTAAGTCTATGGTTTTTCTTTTTCGGGGTTACGTTTTATAATTATACGACGTCAAATGGCCAAAGATATAAATAAACTAATATTACAAATTTAATTAATGGATAACATTGAAAATGTATAATATAAACAGTTTGATATTTTACACTTTTCTGCTATCTACATTTATATCATCAACCCGTGCCGATTTGCAAAATGTTGCTTCAAATGTATCAACTCAAATAGTGGCTGAAGGAGGTGTGTTTCTACAAAATCCGAAAGATAAAACACATTTAAGCCGAGAACACGTAACAGATGTAAAGAATAATGCAACAACTAAAGTAAACGACACAATATCAACAAAAGGTTTAAATGATAATGGATCTGTAACTAAAACGAGTAATAAAACAGATAACAATGTTAAAGATAGTAAAGAGACGAAGCCAGTAGTTGAAGAAATGGACATCAATGCAGGTGTATCGGAGAATGTTGGAAAGTCAAGTGTGGGAAAAAAAGGTGTAAGTTTCAGTGATACCGATAGTGCTGAATATATAACGAATCAAACCACTTCAGCCATAAAAAGCACTAGTGCCCCCATTGCGACAAAACCAAAAGCAACTACAAAAACCCCCCCAGTACCAAAAAAACCTCTAACTACTCAACACGATGAGATACCTAATGATTCACAATCCAAGAAACCAGAGCCAGATCCCAAACTTTCCAATATGGATGCTTTTCTTGAGAAGAAGAGCAATAGAGCTAATTACGTAATCCCTATAGTAGCCGTTATTTTGTCCGTTCCCTTGGTGGCAATAATTATATCGGTCCTTTACAAACGAGGCCAAGATTGGTGGCAACACAGGAATTATCGGAGGATGGATTTTCTAATTGAAGGGATGTATAACAATTAATTTGGCTTGCAACGTTATTGTTACTATTATATGTTGTTAGGTGTACCGTGCCTTATACAAAATGCAATAATTTGTGATATTCTTGATAATAAAATGTATTTTTATACAGTCAATAAATTGTTTAATGGAATTTTCTTATACTTTTCCACATATCTATTTAAATAGGACCAACAAAAATAATGAATATTCGAAAACAGTAAATAACGAAACTAATAAACACTTAAAATTGCTTACAATAAAATTTTTATTGCTACAATATTAAATAATTATAAATAGTAAATCTAAAAAATACATTATCGAGGTATCTTAAATTTTTTATTTTACATACTTTGTATACAGATATAAAGAAACATCTAACATCACAATAATAATCACTAGATAAGTTTAGAAAACCAAATTATAATAAGTATAATGAAAGAATTTTGCTTATTTATATGTAAACAGTTTATATTTATTAAGTATAGTATATAAAATAGCAAAAGTAATTAATGTTCCGAGATGAAAAATCGCCGTCTCGTAAATGTTTCTCTGCTGATGTTTTTAGAAAATGATTCAAACGATAGTAACAACACAATGAAATTTGTATGTTCGGTAATTTTTATCATTAATATTGAAATGACTGAATTTAAAGTCGTCGATTCAATTACATATAGACATGGGTTCCTTTCATTATACTGGGAGATTATAAAAGTTACAAAGACTCCAGCATGTTATATAAATGTTTAGTTTTTTTCCCGGTCATATTCAGGGTTTGTAAATAGAACTCCACTACTTTACATTTCTATAATATAGGTGAGTGTATAAAACGCTATTAAAATATATGAATAAAATATATAGAGTGTATTTAACTAAGTTGTGATCCATACAAGAGGGCCGATTTCGACTTCTCCTTTTATCCGAGTTCTTCATTTGTCGCATAATTGATAAGAGATCAGAACTGTTGAAAACATATTTTAAATCTTTGTAAAATTTTCTGGTCAAATGGCACACGGTATACAAGTCGGCCCCATAATCCATATGCATGAAGTCAAAATGACGATTTAACTAAACTTGTTACAAAAAACATATTACAAATGTTTCATACAATTTGACCAAAATTTTGAGAAATTTATCGCATGTAGAATATTTCAGAAAATCCTTCAAAACTGACATAAAATCACAAAACTAGAACTAGGTTTGTGTTTAAAACAGTTTCAAAGTGACGTCCCAATTTTAAACTATTTTGACTTATATCCTAAGTTCACTTTTTATTTGAAAATTTTTATGTTGATCAGAATACGATATAACCCAAAATTCTTGAATGTTAACAAGAGCTCTGAAAAATAACATATCAGTCCAAGTCAATTTTGAAAACAAGATTGGATAATGTCAATGTGACGCCACAAGAATGCAGAGATCGGGAGTAAAACCTTTTGTATGCTAATCATTAAAGATAGTATGTCGTTCGCACATCTCAGGTCCGTCGGTTGAAAATCGAAATATTTAAATATTCCTAATTAAAGACAAATATCATCTTCAAAATAATGACCAGCGTTGAGGAACATCATCCTATTTATTTACCGGCATGTGTCAAGGTCGCAGTCGCTTCCTCTTTCCAATTGCCAATATCTTTGTAGGGACGATATCGCGTTATTAGCAAATAATGTTAGTTTCTTGTTGGTTTGTCTGTTTCGGTGCTTAAATATGTTCCGTCGGCCTCCCACTCGTTCTACAGTGGAGAAATGGATTAAATGTTATCCAGATTTAGAACTTGACGGGGCAAAATTAAAGTGCAAAATTTGTGAAAGAGTAATATCGTGGAATTATAAAACACGTATTGTGGAACATATGCGCTCGGAACAACACAAAGTTTGTGTGAGTAATAGTATAGTGCCTTCTTAAATGATTACAAGCCACGTGATCAAGGTCGATTCATATGCGAATATCCTTTTCCTCACTACGGCAATTGAGGGAGACAAGAAATATATTTGCATACGAGTTGTTCTTCGAGAATCACAGTCCTGGTCACATGGCTTGTAATCATTTATGAAGGCACTGTATGACAAACCGTGAACGTCAAGAACAATTTAACGACTTAGTGTTTTAGACTTGCGACAGTTTATTTCTCAGGTACCGGAATCTAGTGCTGAACGTGTGAAGAAGAAATTTAATACCGATTTTTAGAACAATCCGGGATTTTTAACTGTATGCCATATAGTAGATCTTTTTGAAGGTAAAGGACTAAATTTTGCTTAACCCACCCTAAATGTGTTACCAGTGAAAAATTATACATATTTTATATATGCCCCAGCGACCTCTGTGAACGTTGAACGTACGTTTTCGAAACTGAAATTAAGCGATAAACGTCACAACTTAACAATTGAACATTTACAACAGTTGCTGGTTATTTAGTTTTATTTCAGTACTAAAAGTGAATAGTATAGTGTTTTGTAAATTACACACATTAATATGATCCATATTGGACAACATACATATCACCAGTACAAAGCAATACGTTGATATTAACTGTATTTGACAATAAATGTACGTATTTACTTGACTTCCACAAACGTTAACTTTAGTGTCCTAAGTGCGCCCCTGATAATGACGTCATGTGCGAACGATATACGGTCTCTACTAATCATATTTTGATATACCAACCTAGTGTTTACAAAATGCGACTAATATTGCCATAAGAAAATATGATTTTTACGAGCAACCATATTTTGTAGTTTTTTCTATGTTGTACTTTTTTTTGTTTTTCCAATATTTTTCGTATAATTGACCCTTTTGTCATTGCTAAAGCATTATATCTACATAAAAAATTGCTTTGGTTTGATATCACACTATTACTTAAGCAGGAAATAATATTTACGAGAACAATGACGCTCTATTTTACAACTGCAGCCTGAAGAATATAAATTTAGTTAAATTCCCTCATTTTGATCCAAATAATCTGTTGCATGGAATATTAGGGCCCCCCTGTATAACTAATGTTATATTTTGCAATCATCAAAGGCAAGAAAATCTTTGTTTTGAAAAAATATACACCCTGTATTTAAAAATTGGCCAATATCTTCCAATGTCAAAATTTTAAATATACATTTTGTGAATAAACATGTTAGCTCTATGATGAGACAGATAGCGTTATTTTAAATACATTATAGGACATACACTTTTGAATACATAAAATCAGGATAGATGGATATCGGTGAAAAATAATACCGATATAAAAAGTATTAATATATCCTCAAATTTTCCGTATTTAAAAGTGACACACCCAGTATAGAAAAATCTTTGCAACAGTCTACTCTGGTCTCATTCACACCTTGTCAAATTAAACTGGCGTGTTAATTTAAAAAATTGAGGCAACTATTCTGTATTATATTATTATTGTGCCGATTAAAACTCTCCACGGCAAAGAATCAGGAATACTTTTGTCCTTACGCCAATTCGTAAAAGTCAACCAACAAACGTTGACAAATTTCTGCGTCAGTAAAAAATGACGACTAAACTACCACCAGCAAAAGTATTTTTGAGTAAATAAACTTTCAAACTTACTTGTGGCTTCAACATCAAACCCAGTTTTGCAGTTTATTAAAGATCACCGTTTATTATCACCTGATTCTTTATTTTTCCTATAATAACCATGAAAACTCATGAAATAACGTGAATGCTATATATTTAAGTTTGGGTCGCAATCAATAGAATAAAATTTTCCAAAATCAAATACTTATTACAACTGCTATTTTAATTTTGATTGTTGTTTTCGGAAATATCTGAAAATTATTTCAAAATATCAATCCAAAACTTGCACTAACCAATTGTAATTGTGAAAAGTATCTGTTTTGATTATTGCTTCCCAAGTTTATGTTTGCAGATGTTTGGTTCCGGGTAAGCCTCCCTCGGTGGTATGAAACTCAACATCATTATGTGTCTGATGTAGGCGCGAGTCTGACGGAAACTTGTGTCCGTACCGTGGAGACGGTCCAACACACCTAGCACTCCAAAGCAGTTATTGAACCTACAAAATATTCATTAGTTGAATGGCGGCTGGTGAAAATTAATGTAGTAATTTTTTTATCAAAAAAGACGTGGGTCTCATACTCTCATTTAGAAAATAATTTCCATGCTTACAATACCAGAATATTATAGAGTAAAATGTTAAAATTTACTTTTGTGAAAATTAAAGTGGTAATTTTTTGAGTAATGCAACATAGGAAAATAATTCAAGCAGCGGAGTTATCGATTGTTTCAATAGTCAGACACTAAACAGCAAAAAAGTTCTGCCATTTAAAAGAAACATGCTGTGCCATAAGGGGCGCCCTCTACTAGTGACGTCAAAATTAGAAACAAATTTGAATTTCTCATCCGCAAAACCCCCCATACAAATTTTATGTAAATATTTGGATTGTTCAAGAAGTTATCTACGAATATCAAAAATAAAATTTTAAGTTTGACACCCTGTATCTTTTTTTTACGACATGGGATGTAGGTATGTTAGGTTATATCGATTTATTTTCACCTAAGGAATATGTGGTACTTCATTTAAAAACACCTCTGTATATGCAAATTATATTTTCCTATAATCAATAACTGATACAAATAGAGATTTTTTTCAGTGTTAATAAAATTATGTATAAGATAAAACTCTTCAAATTTTAACCCAATACTTATATTCCCGTTTTCAAAGATATTATTCAGTCAGTCAGTTCAGTTCAAAAAAACTGTATCTGTGCGATAATTATGGAAAAATATATTTTGCACATAAATGCGCCACCTCATTCGAGATCTCAGACCCTTGTTTCGCTTATTTATTGTGCAAATTTAGTTTGAAGGTTATCGTTATGAGCAAGAAATCCCCTGAATAATGATATGAATTTAAATATCAACATATGACCACTTTTAATTTCACCCAAGTGCTACTGCGTTAGTTTATATTATGTATAAGTAGAGCTAATCCAATTTACTAAACAAATATTTTACTTAACACTTACTACCTGTGTTTGTTATATATTTTAAATAAACAGACAAATTAAATATGTTGCTATAGAGTAAATATTGACATTTTTGTACTGTGAATCATTATTTTACAGTGGCAGAAAGCTGAAAGCAATGATATTTTAATAAGAAATCATAGGAGCTGTATCATTTTTTAGGAACTGATTTTTAGACCCATGACACAAAAACTTAAATAGAATGATGAAATTTTGAAATGAGCTCATTTTTAATTTGTTTTTATAAACTTCATAACGCAAGAAAAAAATTAAATTATCTGTTAAGCAAGAACATACTGTTTGAATAGTTGCGAATTGTTGTTTTTATGTGAGTAGTAGAAATACTCCGCCAATACTTAAATATGGAATGACATAAAACGTATGAGTTCTTTTGGCAAAAATAATTTTAAATAGCATTTTTCCTCCTCTTTCAGATACAGGATGCCAGAAAAAATTGAAAGCATTTTTACGGTGCCTTTTGCTAGACTAAAAGTCCACATAGATACTCTTTCATTGATCTTGTTTAATTGTGAAAAGATACGAATACTTGAGGCACTATTTTTATCACCCAAGCCATCACAGAGGCAGAACTTTGTTCTCTTCACACCTAATACGACTGTTTTATATTCCATCTCAAGCGGCATGCACAATGAACCGCAACACCTGAGTGCTACGGGTAACCGCTATTATTTCACTCAAACAATCTCTAGAATATAATCACTTACTTCAAATGATGAAAATCGTGGGCCTCCGGCGAAGGGAAAAACGGCAAGTGATACCCAGAGTGAGCGTTTAACGTTGACAAAATAGCGAGAGTGAACCATAGCCAAGCAGTTGCTACGTGCGATCCCATTATAAAAACCCCCAAAAACGGGGGTAGTAGGTTCGAAAAGATGTGCTCGATGGGATTACAGTAAATGGCCGTGACAGCAATGGGTGCCGTCCACTCGTGGTGCTGCTTATGAATGTACTTATACAAGTACCGACTGTGCAAAAACCTAAAAACCAATCGTTTTTGTCTTTCCTCCTCTCAAAGATACTTTTTTACCTGTGAGAATAATAGAACGCAGCTTCTTCCGTCAAAATGTGGACAGCTAATTCGTACAACACCCAGTGAAAAGTCGGGAGTTCTCGTAATTCCGGAAATCCTCTCCATTTCATCGCCCAATACATTAGCATGGACGAAGGTATTCCTACCACAACTTGATTTATCAGTACGTACCATATAACCTGTTTGGAAAAACATATTAAAGAACGGAAATATACTAGTAAATAATCCATTAAAAAAGAAATTTAATTATTGTAATTACTTTGAGTAGCTTTTTATTATCAACGGGTTCATTAGTTCCAGGTTGTATTTTGTATCTCCTAATAGCGGCGGGCTTATTGGTCATGTCCATGATAGTGTATATACCACCGAATAACCAGTATACCCCAAATGATAAGACAAAAGTGCCATATACCCATAAGTAGAATGGATCCTCTCCCACCGTATCTAAAAATTTATCCCATTGTGCCTGCCAAAAGTCCCCAGAGGCACCCCAGAATCGTTGGCAATGCCTAAAAAAATATACCATCACAATTTGATCTCTATCCTCATAACAATAGCATCTTCTCTTAGGTAGGAAATAAAAGTTCAGTCTTAATACATTTTAAAGAATCATTACAATTTAAATTCCCCGTGATTATTATTTTAATAAACAAACAGTATTTTAATACTCACATAAGCATTGTGCATACAGAACCATTAATTTAGTTTGTTTTAAAAAAAATTATGGAAATAAAATTATTATCCACATGGAAGCCTGTGGTTAATTACTAATAAGATTTCAAATACAGACTAACATTTACATGCCTTCATAAAATGTCACTTTTCAATTTTTTGAAGTTCCACTGTCCACTTGGACAAAATGTAAGTACTGACCAGCCTTTCATATTTGCTATACATACATTATAAAGAGCAAGGCATTTTATAAAGTTATCTATGGATGGCTGTAAGTGCCACATGGAAACGATATCATTTTAGAAATTCCTTCAGAGGACAATGAATGATGACATTGAATATTTTGCAGCACCTTATTTGCAATTATTATTATCTATACTGTAGTATAAACGCATAATATAATCACAAAAAACAAACATAAACAACAGGGTTGGGTTTGTTAAGAGTTATTATAGGCCATCTGACCTCCACCAACAGCTACAAATCGGATTAGTTTTTAAAATTCTACATTTTTTGAACTGTTTGCACTTTACTACAATAATATTTATTGTTTGTTGATGCAATTTCTATGAATGTTAGTAGTGTCGATAAAATGTTATTGAATATATTTTATTCTATATTAATGATCTTATCTTTTGTTATTGCCAGCCAACAAGTTTTTTGCAGAAGATTTAAAAAAGTATTCATCCATCAACAGTTTGCATGACTCTTCAAAGCAATTTAAACAAAATTTGACGCTGGTCATATCATGCACGCGCAAATTAAATTTCTTCTTTTTTGTTATTACAACACAGACAGATTTTGTGTTTCGTATTGATAACGAATTAATAATTTGTTTAGATTTGAATTACCAAGTGTTTGAACTTAATAGCTTAAAGTTTTTACATGCACTTTCTGTCCCTAAACCTTAAATTCCTTACACTTTTTAACTAATAGAATGGCTAGTCGTACTTCAGGAACTTTTTATTGCCCCATCGTTTATACTATTACTTTACCGAAGAATCTCGTACATGCAATTACATTAAATTACAACACTCTATATCTACGTCATCTAATATCTCTCACTTTAAAACATTATATTCACCATTTATTATTCATAATAATATGCTTGTATTGATGTTAGTTCGTATATTCACACTCGTATTTTAACATCTTATCTGCAAATTCTTGACTTGAATAAGGCATTTTGAAGTCAATCTACACTGAACCTAACATAATTACTGCATTATTGTAAACAATTTATCAGTTAATTGTGAAATACAGATAATTATTTCAGAAGCACTGTATATGTCATAGCACTTTTATTATTACTGGACTTATTTCTAAATAATGTATTGTATAGAATTAGGTCTAATTTTATATTAATTATTTCTGTGTATCCTGCTGTTCATCCTCATTTACTCCTAAATTATAATTATTATAATGATGATGATTATATTATACCTGCATGGAAAATAAATACAAGGGCAAAACGTGCTTATATGTGGTACAACTTACCATGTGATAGAATTTCTTGCAGCAGCGAAACAAATTAAGGCTGTACTTAGTACAATTAAAACGCTTCTCAAGGAAGATAAAATTGAAGGATTCTGTTGAACATTCTGCGAATGTGAATTGGTTTTTCTGGTAGGCGTCAATTCTCCCCCAGATGAAGAGGACTCTTCCTCGTAGTCTCCTAACATCCTTAGTCCTAGAAATTAATATAGGTATTTCAGAATAAAAAAATCATTTGATTCATGCATTCATATTTTAACTCTTTTTATAAGACAATCGAAAACAAAAAACAAAGAATATTGACAATATATTAATCTAGCAAGAAGATTATAAACAAAGCATATTACTATCATAAGAATACTGTTACCATTAATTAAAAAACAACTTTATTCATACAGTTATTTTTATTGTGTGCAATAATAAAATGTGTTTGAATATTATTTGAAAAATGCACGTATATTTAGAAGAGTCAAGGACTTTATTCAATTATTCTTTGCATTTCTTTTTTTATATTTATTACAGGAAAAAATACCACAAAATATATGCCTAATTATTTCCAATAAATTAATCTGTATTAGAAAGATTAAAATATTTAATCTCAATTTTATCTCAAGGTAGGTAATCGGCAAATTTGTTAGTGGCAATGGCCTTGTCACAGAGTATATTATGTTAATTATATATTTGAAGAAACAATCCTTGTGTTCTGAATAAATATAAAGTTCAAGAACCCAACAGCATTTTCATTATCAAATAAATATTCATTACTGAACATTTAAATGACAAAACAGCTGCAGAAAAGTATATCTAACTATATACCTACAGAATATTGTTTTGAATAGTTATTAAAATTTAAGAAATTTTTGATTATTCCAATAAAATGTAAAGAATTCTAGGTTAGTTGAAGTTATAAAAGTTACTTCTAATTTTTTTATATTAGGAACGCAAAAAAATAACAAATTTGGGATATTATTTACTTTCTTTATATTTAATTAAAATTTATATTTACTGCTGCTAAAATTTAAAATGTGGTAATTGTTGCAATTTAATAAATAAAATTATCATTATTATTATTGTTACAATATCAGCATTAACCAATATTTAAGAACAATATAAATTGCACGCATTTCTTTATCAATTTTACATCATAAATTACACTTGTACTAAGACTATACACTCATAATAATTGCACAATATGACTACTAGGAACTGGACAAATTAAAGTTTTATTCGAATAATAATATATGATTTATAAATATGCTTAAAAATACGTAGTACATACATGCAAGAACTGTATATTGTTTTTTTGTCTTCATATGATCATCAAAAGATTATAACCTTTTTAATTATTTTAAGGCCCGTGGGTTTCATTACTTTTTGTAGTTTTAATCAACTACTATAACCAATTACCTCCCTATATACCTACCCCTCTACACCGCTATGTCTAGCAATCTCTCTGGCGGATTAAAGAATAAGGTTTAAAAGGTACGTTGAAATCAACGGTTCTCCTATCTAAGGAGATTATTGGTTAAAATGTAATTTTTTTAATTGACAATGTCACATAAACTTAGTTTTTTTTGTCTTACTTTTCTTTGGTAGCTAACATACAGACTGTAGCTACTAGCTTTTATATGACATTTTCAACTTAAAAATATTATCTACATCAGTGGAAATAATAAGATAAGTCAATCATCATCCCAACAATATTTTGAAAAAAAAAGCGAAGACAGGTGTACTATTAACCTAATTTGCCTAGTGCCTAGATTGAGGTACTTTTTGAATCTAGGGACTTTTTGTCAACACTGAGATCAATACCTACATTTTTGTCAGAATACAAACAAATTATATGAGATTCAAAATAAAAATATGGTAATCTGCTTGTAATTATTATTCCCGGATTTTTCATTTTATTGAAATATGCTCATGAGCATCACATCTGGTAGACTTTGTTTTAATTTTGGCTCTGAAAGGTGTGTGAGTTGTTTATAAATATTTTTGGGAGGGCTAAGCCCCTCAAGCCCCCCCTAACTTCGCCCATGCGTCGCGAGCCTCACAAATGTTTAAAATAAACGTTTAAGAATTATTTATGTTGAACCTTAATTATGTGATATTATTTATTCAAATTGTTACATTTAAAAAAAGCAATGTATATTGTATAGTAAGAAAAACAAAGAATTCCTATGTAAATCTACGACTTGACACTTTGATTCCAATAATCACTTATCTCGCTTATCTCCTTTGTTTAAAAAACACGTGCAATTCTAATTGAATTAAATGAACAGACAAAGAACCCAAAGAGATATATTTTGTGATGAAAACTATTTAAGATATATTTTGTGATAAAAATTATTTAAATTTCATGACTTGATTAACAGTTTTAGGTACACCACAAAAATTAAACATACTTTTCAGGCGCTTCTTCAGCTTCATTTTCTTCTGCGTCTTCTTTAACATGTCAAAATATTCTCTGATAACAAACGAACGTTTCACAAGTTTATTTGTTAAATAATGCAACTTTCCAATAAATGTTTCAATTACAAAATGCGGGAGGAGCGGGAAATTGCGAACACTTTCAAATGCGCGTTCAACGAGCGTACTGAGAATAGCGAAATATAACAAAATTATAAACAACGCATGACAATTGCCGAGGTAGGATTTAACATTGTTACGCTTTGAATATGTAACGTTCAAATGTTCAAATTAACTATAATGAGAAAATTGATCTTGTTCAGGTCTGTACGTATACGCTTCTTATAAGCTCAAGTCTCAATGCGTGGAACAGCCGAAACTAACTTTTATGAATATAATAGACTAATAGAGGTAAATATGTTACAAAACTTTAACCATTTTATAACAAAACACAGAACTGGCACTGCTGGCATTCATACAAATACCTAATTGATTTGAATTTAATGAATACTTTGTTATTTCAGTTGTATACCTATGTAGAGATCGGAAATTATTTATCGAAATCGGCAACAAAAACAAAATTCCGCGACTTAGAAAGAGGCAATTCGGTTGAGCGTTCACTTTTAATTAAAAAAAAAGTATTTTTATCATGAACAGTCGATTTAAAATGAGAATAAAAGTTCAATTTATAATACTGTAATATAATTGAAGAATTAGTCCTAAAGACAACCATTAAATGACTATGTTGTTCAGGAAGAGGAAGCATACTTCATTAACTAAAATTGGTTTGTTAGAAATTGTCGAGATATTACAACTTAGCAAGCACATCACGTATTGTACGGTTGCCTACTTTTTCTTGTGAGGATTTTCCTGTGGAATTTTTTAGCCAATTACGCAACTTCATCTAGAGGCCCCCTAACCATTATCCCAAATAAAAATGGGCGGTTCATCAAAATGAACAATGCAGAAAATCACAAATAATGCCATAAATAAAAATAAGATACGGAAATAAAGTAACATCCTCAGATATTAGAAGAAAAAAATAATATTCCCATTTAAAATACTTTTAGTGTGGCCAGAAACTCCGTACAGAAAATTCAGTGAGTGATTCAGTACTTGGAAAAATGTATCTAATTAATTTTTTCGAAAAGTCAATATTAACAGAGACATGCTACTTCAAACTATTATTTTTAATTCGTTTGTTAGCTTTTTAATACAGTAACGATTTTTTTCAAATATAGCGCACTTATAGCAGTATAGCGGTATCTGCTTATTTCTAAAAATTCTAACATACTTTACTACTTGGCACTACATTAAATTTTAACTAATTTACCCTATTTTAACAAATATATTACAAGTTTATCAATAGGAACTTATTGGGTCGGAATTTACGGCAAAGCGCAAAGTGTCGAAGCACTTTGAGCTTGCTATTAATTTGTTTTGATGGCAAAATAACAACCCTGACCTATAATTCCCCACGTGGCAAATAAGTATCAACTTTGTACTTATTAGTTTAATGCTCCTAACAAATAAATTTCAACGGTATACCTTTATTTCCCCTAAATCTTAAATAAAACAATCAATATCGGTCAGTGGCAGTACTTGAATCGAGGTGACTAGATCGCTGTGGGTTCGATCCCCGCAGCCGGTAGACCGTATATAAGCTATATTCGTGGAGAGATTGGCACCCTCTCTGCGGGTATGATAGGGTGGAAGAATGTTGGCTTGGGTCAATGTGAGAGATTGATACCGGTTGACATTTGACTATCCCCCTAATTAATGAGGTTTTCCAGGTTTCCATCATATCTGCACTGAATGGTGGTTAGGGCCTACCAACGTAAGTCGTTCTTGGGCGCAAATGCGGTCCGCTTAATAATATGCCGCCCCCTCTCCCGCACAAGTCTTCAACTTCTGGGCTAATCCTCGTGATTAGAATGAGGGGTAGAGATATTATTATTATTATTAATATTGAAATCGATTAAAAAAATTGTCTAAACCCCAAAATGCGACGGAAAGTTCATTTTAGACATATAGAGTGTGAAAAGTTAGTTCTTGACTTGAGATGGTTATTTTGAATTAGTATTTCCCAAAAGCATTGATAAATGATAATGATAATAATAAATTTGTCACAATCTCATAACAAGCAATAGTTTTCGAGAAAATTGATTTTAATATCTGAGGACATGATGCAGAAAACAGCAGGTAAAAATTTGCTTTTTTTGGTAATTATTTACAACAACGTAAAACACTTCAATCTTAACAAAAAAATTCCTGAATCTAAAGTCAGTTTTCGGCGGTTGCATGTAGTTTTCGAAAAAAAAAATTCAAAATTGTAACTTCTATGTTAGGTTGAAATTGCAAAATATAACACCACTGCCTTCTTCATTTCATGACATCACATTATTGTTAAAATAATTAGCCGTTATATTGCGTAATCAACCAAATGTAATGTATACATAGAGGTTAAAATTTTGAATTTTTTTTCGAAAAATCAGACTTCAGATTCGTGATCAGCACCCGTAGATATATGGGGGGTAGGAATTTTTTTGTTAATATTGGAGAATTTTACGCAGCTAGGAATTATTAATTCATTGAAAATAATGTATAGAGACGGCCTTAACATCGAGAATATAATAATATACTATATAGGGACTTATTGTGATCAACATTTTATAATTTTATTTTTCAACAATAAAGTGAGATTATTAAATACAAGTGTAAAATTCATAACTGCAAAGACAAGCCATACTGCTTTTATATAAATAATAAATAAATAAGATCATGGGTGACAGTTTATTTACCTGCTCTGCCAAATAATACCACACCATCCTACATACTTATGTTTTCTCAGTGTATAATTAATATTTATTATATTATTCAAATGCAAATAACCAATCGAAATTTAAATGAAATTAAGCCACTATTACTTAATCCATGGAAAAATATTAATATAACGGTGCTAAAAACTGTTTATGTTGAAGTTCCTTTTGTCATCAAACACGTAAAATTAGAGTTTGGAATGTTTCAACAGTACAAAAACACTAATATTTTAAGTGAGCATGCATGTTACAAATCAGGATAAACTACTTACTGTTTATTTTTGTAGTAAATACAAAATTTTCTGGTAAATACGCAAAATATTTTTCAGTTAATCATTATATCAATACTAAAACCACTAAACTCTCGACATAGGTGTTTATGTTGCAAATTCCATACAGCCACCTACCCACAGACCGGGCAACGTGGATATTGTGTAGGTAAAAGATTTCTGTAATAAACGGGAGGTTTTGGCAGATATTTGTTAACTATTGGCCTAAAGAGGGCAGCAAGTAATAAACGCCAAAAATTTTAAATCATGAAATTTAACTCAGTCACAATTTTTGTATTTAGTAGCTTTTCTTTTGCGTTTTTCAGTTTTTTTGCATGAGTTTGTTGTAGATTTAATTAAATTCTACTTCAAAAATTTTATTTAATTTGCATAAAATGTACATTTTCCATTAACGATTTTTTTATGGCTATTTTGTTACTACCACCACTACTAAAACATGATATAACCCAAACATTCAATATTAGTTCCACTATAAATCCGCTTACTGGTCCTATTGTTAATATATCAAGCAGAAAAATAAAAATTTAAGTTTATGGCATAGAGCCAAACAGCTCCAGCATTTTCTTCAGTTAAACCACAGTATACTAAGCAATAGTTAAACCACAGGTTAAACCATGAGTTAATGTGGTGTGTGCAAATTCCTCAAATGTGAACTCCATAAGTATTTTATGGATTGAGAATTTCTGACAAATAGTATCTAAAAGCTATTTATTGTAACTTAACTATAGCATTCAAGGAAATAATTGTTATTATTTTGTTTAACAATTAATATGCCTACTAATGGATTAATAAGTATGGCTTCAAAATTGGGTTTATCTGAAATATGGTACAAGATATTGAATAAAACAACATGGTTGTTTTGCAGCAAATTGATAGGGTAAGCGTGCTTATCAGTGTTGCCTTGTTACCTTTTCAAATTGACTATGAATCTAACGGCGTGACAAAAAGCGAAATTGCAGTGGAAAATAATTATAATAAGAATATATGCGCCTGCAACTAGTGTGTACGGTTCATTGACGTCAGGCCTTTAGCCCAGCGTTAACCAATCCAATGTCAGTGTATGATGATTTCGAGATAATGTAAAATATAATTTGAGAAAACAGACTTGAGCTTCTAAAGGGATAGATAACCTCTATATCAATTATTTCATCCATGTTCAAAGATACACACCTTGCATAATATAAGATATAAAGCCAGTGGGGTGCAAAATTAGCTCGCCTCCTCGTGGTGCACCCTGGGTATTCTGGATAACACTAAAGAGCTAATACAAACACTTCATCTTGAATAAACTCAGCCCATACCAACATAATCTGACATAATTTGTAAACATCATTTCACCTACTCTCAACACACAATTTTAATTTTGACAATCTCAGCCCTTACTAACTTATTCGTAACGTAACTTCAAAACACCAATTTCATCTCTGCGCTTCACTTTGTTTATGATATACAGGATATCAAATTAAAAAAAATAATAATTACATTTTCTTAAATAACTCGACTACTTTAAGTTAAATTATTATTAAAATATGTTTTACAGTTTTTCACCACCATAACTTACTATCAATGGAGTTTTGGTGAATAACAATTTTTAATAAAAAATTTATATAAATGGCATAAATATTTTATTGATATATTTCTATTTCGAGGAAAATGACAACTCAAAATAATAAGAAATTGTTACTTTTGTAACAGAACAGTTATGGTTATTTTGCTCTGCAAACATTTTTTTTAGTTTTCCAATATGTGAATTTCTAATCATTTAGTTTTAATTATAAAACTGTTAAAAATGGGTTCATTTTGCATATAATTCAGAAAAATATACATATTTCGGTAATTATACATAATTTGAAGATAGTTATAAATAGTTACTGTGTATGTTTGGTTGCGGAGAACCTATTCTTCCTGTAATCTGTGCACGGATTTCTTAAATTTAAGAAATCTGTGAATCTGTGGGACAAAACCATTCTAAAACTTATGGGCGAGAACAATCGACTTAAACTGTCTAATAATTCCAGTGGAGATGTACGGGACAAGGAAATTCAGCATGCAGCTGCAGGTGCTTCGAGACATTACCACACATTACCTACTTCGCTTCAAAATCGGGTAATTTGCATTACGAAATGGCTTTTTGCGAGCTGCAAGAACTTATGAAATTAATTGGATAAGAACTTGCATAATTTATTGAGGTCCAATATATTGGACAATACTTGGGCAATCTATTGGAAACAAAACTATTTCGTAGAGGACTTGGGGCAATTTCCTTCAGAGCTTGCACAAAATATTGGGCAAGAATTTGGGTATTTGGTGAGAACTTGGGCAATTTGATAATAGGATAGCCGCAATATATTGGGCAAGAACTTGCGGAAATTATTGAGCAAGAACTTGCGCAACATAATGGGTAAGAATTTGCACAACTTATTGGGCAAGAACTTGCGCAACATATTGGGCAATAACTTGTGCAGCATATTGGGCAATAACTTGCGCAAATTATTTGCAAAACCATGCGCAACTTGTTGGGCAAGAACTTGCGCAACATATTGGGCAAGAACTTGCGCAAAATATTGGCCAATAACTTGCGCAAGAAATTGGCCAAGAACTTGCGCAACTTATTGGGCAAGAACTTGCGCAAGAAATTGGCCAAAAACTTGCGCAAGTCATTGGCCAAGAACTTGCGCAACTTATTGGCCAAGAACTTGCACAACATATTGGGCAATAACTTGCGCAAGAAATTGTCCAAGAACTTGCGCAAGAAATTGGCCAAGAACTTGCGCAACATATTGGGCAAGAACTTACACAACATATTGGGCAATACTTGCGCAACATTTTGGGCAAGAAGTTGGCCAAGAACTTGCGCAATTTATTGGCCAAGAAACATGCACAAATTATTGGCAAGAACTTGCACTGTTGGGCCCAAATTTGTGCAATAAAATTATTGGGACATATATTGCGTAATTGAGCAAAAAACTAGGGCAATTTTGGTTGAAACTGGCGCGACATTGAGCACAATTTATTTTGCTTGAGCTTGGTCAAGTTGAACAATTTATTGTGCAAGACAAACTTGCGCAACTTATTAGACAGAGAACTTGTGTATGCTTGTTTATTAGGATAGACTTGCGCGATTTATTGGAAAAAATTACACAACTTGAAGAAATATATTATTTTACTTATCAATAAAATATACACAGCTGTAGGTAAATCAATCGAAATGTGTTATTTCAGTTTCACCATTGGGTACATATTATGCCAAAATTTTTACTAGTTTTGTCACAATAGTTTGCAGACAGGTTGACCAAAGAAAACAATTGTTAAATGTGATGGTTTAGTGATGTATAATTTACAGTTCCAAAAAAATGTCATACAAAAAAATATGGCAGTGTACTTAAAGAATAAAAAAGTGCATAAATAGGGTTATTAAGAAAAAAAATAAAATCTTTTCTATTATAATCTTACGATAGAGATAACAAACATTCTAAATTAAACATCCAATCACCTAACAATAAATAACATTTTTATAATTTACTTAACCTACAAACATGGCGCATATTATATAATATGTGTAATTATAAACTATCAGACTTAAAAACGGATATAAATAAAACATAAGTGATATAATATGTACAAACTACTAAAATCGTTAGCAAAAAAATTAATTTTACTGTTTCATTCATAACAAAGTATACATTTAAAAATACCTACTATATTTTTTTAAAAGGTATCGTTTTAATTTTCCTAATATACTTTTTAATGTCACATAAAATTACTTAACAAGTAGCACCACACATTAAACATGCTGTTTGATATTTGAGAAATTATGCAACTAAATACAAGGCAAGTAGCGGTACCCAGTGATGTATATAATTGGTTCAAACTTTAACGCCTCAGCCTTATTTAACAAAAAATAAATAAAAACTGACCTTATGGGCCCAGGTAATTAAGATTTATCTAAAGCCAAAAATATTATTTTTCAGAACTGAAGTTGTCACTTGAAACGTTCAACATTTACTTAATTTGGTAATGCATATTATTAAATATTGTTGCATCACGTTTAAATACCAAAACCAAAAATCATGTATTCTTATGACCTGCATCCAATTCAAGTATAACTTTACACAAATATTTATTAAAACATTTTTTGTTATTCAATAGTGTTGATAATTTTCAGCAATTAGCACTGTGCCTTTTGAAGAATATACGTATTTATAAACTTCTAAAAACAGCAAAAATGTTAATAAAACTTGTTCAAAGAAAACTAAATAAAGCCACGGCGCCAAGTCTAAAATATCTTACTTAGGCACAACTTTATATAAGTAGGTATAATAATAAAATTGAAACAGAACTCGTCACAGATAAGGATATTTGAAAATATTTAATATTATTCTTAAAAATGACTAGCATATACTAAAAGTGAAATAGAAAAATTATGTAGAACAAAGTAATAATTAAATGAAATGGAAAAATCTGAAATATTTTATATGTACTTTGCATATTCAACAAATTCACAATTTAAATTTATTAAAAGCATAAAATGTGAAATAGATCAGTTCATTAAGTTATGAAAACCTGTTTTCCCTACCTTGTAAATTACAATCATTATAGCAAATGAAATAAACAATTATTGAATTCTTTATTCTTTTTTGTCTTTAACAAGATTTATAGTTACTAAATTAGAAGGAAAATAGAGTTTCAGTTAACTTGTATAATAACGTAAAAATTTCGATGTTATGTTTGTTTCACTGATTCAATATTTTTTTGTTTATTTTAGGACTTGATTTGTTATTATTAAACTTTCACTTACCCAATATCTTTTCCAATTAATCAATGATACTTTCTTTAAAAAAATCCTATTACTCAGTTCAACACTCTACTTCTTTAACCTTGCGAATGATGTAAATAATTAAAATGTCAAAACTGACACTTCTATTTTTCTTTATCGGAATCAGTACCCATTTTACTTTAAATTCACAGTGAGAAGGGATTTTCTTCATTATGGAAATAATTTAAAAAATAAAATACAGTGCGTCCTCAACCTTCCTCATTTCATTGAAGAAAGCCTCTCTTGTTTAAAAAATCTGCGTTTGTTGAATGTGTATTTCTATTAAGAAATTATTGAAAATGTGGTGATTGATTTTATCTGTATACAGGCAGTGATTTAATCTGCAAAGGGCACATAGACAGCTAATCTCTTATCATTTGATATCCCTACAAGAAGTTTTATTAAAAAATTAAATGCAACATAAGATGTAAAATGTATGCATTATATGTGTCAAAATTTGGTGGAAACTGGTTCTAATGAAATTGTCCGATCAAAAAAATATATACAGGATGTCTGGAAATGATGCGTCCGATATTCTGGGGTGATGCACCATTTGCTGTTCTATATGAGGCATCACAAAATGTTACTCTTCCGGTCGACTGTTTCCAAGGCTTACTGGATTTTACGAATTTGGAAGCATGGCCCCCTATTCGGGAACACGTTGCAAATTGGTTTGCTAAAAATTCCATTTTTAAACATTTGAGCACAGGCGAAATTTTTTCTTTTTCCGTAAATAAAAGTTTTTGCTCTTCTCAACCACATCAAGATATAAATTAAGATATTTCCAAAGTAAACAGATATAAAAAATATTAAATTTAAAAAAAATTCAAATTTTTCCATTTCCATCAGTAGTGTTTAATAAAATTCTAATAAATTTTAAAAACAATATTAATTATTTTACGTAACGCGACTTGTCAGTTTGGCGCACTTTTCTATCGTTATTCTTGTTTCCTAATTATTAAAATTTACTATCACACAAGTACACTTGAATGGCCACTTTTGAGTCAGTATTTTATTACCTAAAAATGAAAACGACGAAGTGATTTAATTAAAAAAAAATATATAACTTGAAAAAAAATTTTTAACGTGGCCACTCTATACATCTACCGATTTGTCGCACCAAAAAATTGAAAATTTTATAAACTACACACACATCGCTACAAATTCTTAATTATTAATATTGATTTATCAACTACTGCAGCAGCTTCACACATTAAACGCATTCTACAACACGTGGTCATAAATATGGGCAATTGGTTCACAGTCTATCCGGATATACGCGACATTAACTAAATTACCTAAACCCAGACACCGTGCGGGTTCTTATTGGTTGGTACGGCGTTCTCAAGTTGCCTCGGGGAGCCAATCATCTTTCTAGTGCTGCCCGCCTTTGTCGGACCCTCTATGATTTGCCTTATGTCTTCCGGGGGCACTATGCTTAGGCTCTTCAGGTTCGCCTCTTTCATCTCCGCCACCAGGTGCTCCACTTGCCTTTTCTTTTCCATTATGGCCGTTTCCAGCGAGGCGACCTGTAAACGTCCACGTTAATACTGATCTATATAAGACATTATCAATAAATAATAACATTTTTAATGCCTACTTCTCTTTTGAGCGTTTCGGCCGTCAGGTGGTGCAAGTCGGTACTTTGCTTAGCTAATTCTATGTCTTTCTGCAGTCTTTCAACTTCAGCGAGTAGGTTTCTTTCTAGCTGTTTTCGAGACTCCATTCTCCTATTTTGAGATCTTTGTTCCATGTGCAATTCGTCCATCAGCAACCTAAATAATAGTATTCAGCGAATAAATTCACTTCCTGGCAAAATTCTACATTTAAGAGAATTCTATAATTATACCCAACAGCCAAAAATCTAGAGACTCATGTTATAAATCCGCTCACAATTTATAGCACTAACAAAAAGAAATATATGTGTAACTCGTTTATTTTTCTTATAAAATCGTGTGCCGCATATGTCTGAGAGCATACCCGATTACACAGCTTCTGCCGCAGTAAATACGCATGTGCCAGATCGAAGAAGTCAGCCAAGTTCCAGCCAAGCACTATCAGGAGGGCAAAATTTTGGATCTATCTTTCCGTTAATTTAATTATGAATGTAATTCATTTATTAGTGATTTTGTGTTCTTAAGAATAGAGAATAATTAAAGCTCAACGTATTCTCAAAATCGTAAATGGATGAAGTTGAGATTTTCCCACTATAAATAATTAAAACAAAATTCATGCAAAAATCCGTGAATTTCGCATCCAGGAGAACAAGACTAAAGTGTGATATCCGTTGAGTGCGCATCAGGTAGGTGTAATTGGGTGGTTGGGCCATCGCCATCTAAAACAACGGCATTCTAATTTGTAGAGGATGGTACAAGGGCTACATTTAAAGTAAACTGTTAATGTGCTAGGTTCACTCCACATGAACTTATTTTTGATAATTTTGTGTGCTTTGAACTTTTCTCAAGTGGCAAGCCAGGTATTCATCCCACTTTCACTTACCGTACTCATCTCTGTGCTGTGAATTAGTCACTATTATTTTTGACCTTGGGTAATTGATAATACAAGATAAAAACCTTAAATATGGAAATAACTCATCATTTTTATTATCTAACGCCTCGAAATTGGTAAAAACTGTTATATCACTGTTTCTACTAAAAATAATGGATGTTATTTAATACAATTATTTTTGCCATTTCTGTATATTTTTTATATCCGATGGCGTTCAAATTTAGTACGCCTATGAAATGTTGCTCTCGCACGCTTCGCCCATCGCGTTTGTCTACAAGCTAACGATTAGTTACTCTCTAGATTTTTGGCCGTTAGGTATAGGCCGCGATATTCAAACTAGTAAATTACTAATTTTGAGCTACATACTTGTCGTAATTAGGCTATTTTTGACAAGTAGCTTTAGAATGAAAGTTTACACAGTGGAAAGTTATTCACTTTTATGTAAAACAATTACATATTTTTTAAAAAATGTTTTTTTTTATCAGATCAAAATTACCTATTTATATTGTCAGATATAAAAATTATTATCATTAAATTAAATTTCTTTATGAACGTTTAAAATAACATTAAACAAAATGGGAGCCTTAATCTACCGTGCAAGTCCTACAAGTCTCGTTACCTCGCAGCTTCATTTACGCAACAAAGTAAACTAGTTATAATTACCTTATTTTATTCTTGCATTGCAACAGCTCCGTTTCGCAGTTTGCTAATTTAGATCGAAGCAGAGTTATTTCCGACTGTAAAGTTTTTTCCTGTTGCTTTACTATCTCGCTTTCCTCTTCGACATAGCTTAACGCTTGTATCTGAAAGGGAACCGGTTAATATCCATCACAACTGAATCGATAGACAATCTTACCTGTTCCATATTATTTTTACTTGCATTCGAAATTGTTAGAAGTTCTTGAGCAATAAAGTCCAACTGCAGCTGTTTTTCCCTTTCTTTTCCTTCTAAAAACACAATTTCCGCGTCAACCTAAAAAAAGTTATGTTAATAACACAACTAGACTTGCAAGTCCTCTTCCTTACTTTTGTTAGATCGGCTTGCTGGTTTGATAATTTCTCTCTCTGATAATTGATCAAGGCGATAAGTTCTCTATATTGAGCATTATATAAAACATTTTCTTGTAGCTTATTCCTACTATCTTCCTTATCCTTCGGCACCTTATTAGACTCCTACAGATATTTAATATAAATTTTTATAATTTTAATTGAATATATTAAAATTATACCTGAACTAGATTCTTTTTATATTTGTCGTGGTATACAGATGAGGTAGGTGGTGGCGGGTCGCGATATGGAGGTGGCGCAGGGGGATCTTTGTATGGCGGGGCTATGCGCTGACTAGGAGAATCAGACAGATCTGAACCACTGTAACTGCTTTTTTTCGGAGAGTTGTGTGGTGAATTTGAATAAGATTCTCTAACTTCTAAAGATACGGGTTTGATTTGAGGCACCCCTTTTACCACACCAATGTTTTCAGGAGGTGGAAGGTGGCTGCCGCTAAAATAAAAATAATATTGCAATTTGAAAGATGCCAATAAAGAACTCAATTATCTAGACTTAACAAATTTATAATACAATGAATCTCTAAAATATAATTTTGAGTATTCCGCATGATTTAAAGGTACCTCCAATTTGATGACTAAATATAATCATCAATACAAGATGTATACATACATTTATTTCATTCCTAATGAAGGGATAGATTTTGAAATAATGGCATATGGCATTTTTGTTTCAACTTCTAAAAAAATATTTTATTTTCTTTATTATAACTAAACCACTAACCACTGTTCCAACTTGATACACAGTAATAATAATAAAAAGTTAATGTATTTATTTAGCTAAAAGTAATTAAAATTATTCCTTAAAATTTGAACACCCTATATCACAGAAAAGCAGTTGGAGAGAAAATTTTTATAGGGAATGTGTATGAGAAAAAATTTAAAATATATCAAACTTAGTTTATCACTACCATTCGGCAAAACAACTGATTTTGAATAAGATAAAAATAACACATATTAAATGAAGGGAGAGTAATATAATATTTATCACTATTTTTGAAACAGCTTTCCTCTTTCAAAAGCTGTGAACACGGTATGACCTACATTTGATAAATTATTGTTTGACATTCTAATATTTTGTATTCAATATATAATCTGTAATGCAGAGTTATTATTAACCAAACAAAATTTACCTAAAAGTTAATGACTTATGAACCTCCCGAAGTCTCTCTGGAGAATCGGAATTAAAATTATTTGACGTATGTGATGGAGTATTGGAATTAGACGATCTAGGTTTTGGATTCTGTCCTCCTTTATTACTTTCATTCCATTGTAGTATAAACTGGACATCACTGGAATATTCACCCCATTTCATTATGATCTATAATTAAAATTATAAGTAAAAACATCAATAATAAAAGTCTTAGACCAACCTTCATTGGATTTTCATTAGGAGAAAGTTGTCTTTCATTATTTCTCCATCGTTCTATAAGGGTAAATCTCCCTGATTTCCCGGTTGCATGGGCTAAAGCAAAAACTACATCCTAAAATAACATTGAATAAGAATAATTAAAAAAGAAGATAATATAGATAATACTTGACAAGTCGTTGCTTCCGTTACTCCACAAACAATTCGTTGTATTCCTTCTACCCAAACCTTCAATTCCATCGTAACAATATATTTTAAATCTAAAGCAGATTAAAGTATTAGAAAATATATCTATATAAAAAAATTTCTTTAACTTGCCTTTTCAAACATTTTGAAGTGAAACGTTTCTTCAAAATAGATTAATATGCATACATTTAAGTATTTAAATAGCATTCAAATTCTTTCAAATAATGCATTGTACAGATTTATTTGCATGTTGTCATAAAAATAACTCCCATAAAGAAGGTATTTATTTTACATACGTCAAAATTTGTTGTTCTTGGTTGCTCTTCTACCGCGACAACTCAGACAACAGACAACTGTCACATATAACAGCGTCGCCAACTTTAAGCTTTGAAATATCCCTAGAAGACCTGTGACAGTGGATTTTATGGCTTGTGTTCTTAATCTTTTTTCCGTAAACAAGTCAAAAGAAACGATTTAGGATAAAGAAAATAAGAAATTATATCAGAATACCTGTTTTCTGTAACTTTGGAATAATTAAGGTCATGTAGTTTAGGGATTTTGATGCACAGACCACAAACCACTAACTTGCAGTTGTCAAATTTTGATTTGTCATCTGTCATGTGTCGCCACGAACATCGTCATTTTGAATCTGTGGGTATATTTGATTTGAGACAAATTTGTTAAAAATTGTGGAAATACTTGTAGATATAAGATGAATAATATACCAAGTGTAGTAGTTGTTAGTTGCAGTAGCACAAAGCCTAAATCACTTATCAAATTAATATCTAAAGGTAACACAACTGAAAACCCAGAAGAAAAGAACTTAATTATACAACCCTGGTTAATCGACACAAAATATTACACTGCAGAAGTACAAATTGTCGGATTGGAAAAAGATTATATCAGAACGGAAGAATTTAACAAAAATGTAGAAGCTCTGATTATACACATGGATTCAAATAAATCTTCAGGGCTTGACGACATTATTCAATGGGAGAGTTTGGAAAAAGACTGCAACTTAGAAGTAAAGTTATTAGTATCAAATTACTGTACTGAAGATACAAAAATAACAAAGAATAAAGCTACTGAATGGTGCTTAAAGAAGGGTTTTGAATTTGTAGAACTGTATCCTACAATAAGCAACCATGAGCAAGAAGAGGAAATTATAAAAGAAAAATTTGGAGTAGATAGAATTATTGAAGCATTGCATACACATACCTGGCCAAATCTGGTGATGAAAAGTAAAAATAATAGGGATTGTACTATCAAATTAAGCAGTAAAAGTGAACAAAGTTGCAGTAATATTGGCGTAAATGTTGATAACTTTCTAACATCTGATGCTGCAGATGATTTTACAGAATTATTTTCTCAGCTGCATATGATGAAGGAAAGTCTTCAAAACATGCCTCTAAGCCAAAGGACTCAATGTGCCGAGCAAATGGTTACTGCCTTTTGGAAAGCTATTGGGGGAGAAGAAGAGGAAATTCTTGATTTATGAATTAAAATATGTAATTTCAATTAATTCAATGGTTGCGTTCAAAAGACAAAGTTATTGACCAAGCAATTACATTCCCATAATGTTGTTGGAGTGATTGCTCTGGCACAAGAAAAGTAATTCATAGTGTGCTTAAGTATAGAAAGACGTACCTAATTACTTTTAATTCACTGAAAACAAATTTAAGAAATTAATCACCCACGTTTTGTATGTTACCTAAAATGTTTGTATACTTTGAGCTCATTAACAAAATTATGGAAATATTTTCAATAACTTATTGTATATCCTTAAAAATATAAATTCTTAGTGGAAAAATTGTACTTAAATATATTAATACAATGTTTGTATAGATCAACTTCTTTGCAAACGATAATTGGATAGTTGTTGTTCCACTTATAAATTGCTGTTCACTATTTGAAAATAGAAGCACTACTTATGGTTAGTTAATTAATAGTGTTTAACAAGAAACAGGAGACAGAACAAGATTATATGAGCTATATAGTAGTATGCTGAAAAGTATGTTTGTTGCTATCTTGTAGAATTTCTACCCACCCATTTCGTATATTTGTCTTGAAAGTTCGCAGCCAATAATAACGTGATTATCATTGTATTCTTATTTTATAATATATACATGTATGTAAAAAGTAAAATTTATATTATTTGATTTGTGTTTTTCAAAAAGATGTAAGCTTATATTTTTTGTACTGTAAGCGTAGAAAACATTATCACCTTTACATCTTTAAAATATATTTTACGATTAAAGTGTGTTGTTTCCACAGACTGTTGTTTTTATTAAATTCCTATAATGTAACTATAAATAAAATTTTTCTTGTGAAAATCATATATATCAAACTGGAATATGGATTGAAATTTACATACCTAGATTATAATGTTAAAAGTTGAAAGTGGATTTCATTATAAATAGGTACATCAGTACTATCAGTAGTTCAAAAGAAATCGCAAAATTCATTCATTCAAGAGTGCCATTATTATTGCAAATTATTGTACCTACCTATAAACTGATTTCATGAAAATTAAAAAACCAGAAAAAGAAAACAAAAATTAAAAATCTTGCCGTTTCTAATTCAAATATATATGTGGTACCTATAAAGAAAGAAATATGAAAATACTAAAATAAGTAAAACAACAGAGTTAAAGCAACAAGAAAACATAAACATCAAACACCTGTTGATCAGCTGTTAGACGAACAATACTTTTAAACTGTGACGTGGTGGGAGACCTTAACACATTTTGCCCTCATTTTCCGTTAGCGGGAAATCGAGGAATTGGTGATGTTTGTGCTAGTTCGCGCCTTAAAAGTTTGCTCTTGTAATTAAACGTAGATGTTATCGGGATTTTAGTTACAAAAGTGATCTTTTGGTGTTTGTATATTGTGTAATTCAACCATATTTAATAAAACCTTCGGTCTTCTAAGGGGTGTAACGGTTTTTCTACCCTTTAAACATGGAGGACGTTGACGCCAACGAAGAGGCAAACAATTTGCCCAGGAGGTCTTTAAGGTTAGCCCTTTCAGAATTAAATGAAACTACCAGATCACAAAACAGTACACCCCACAAATCTACAAACCCTGATGAAATGATTATTATCCAGAGGGGCCCAAGAAGAAAACCTATAACTTGGTCACCTGTAGATTACGACAGAACAAGGATTCTGGCCCCTCCAAGAGAAAGGACACCAGAACCTATACCTCAGAAGTGTGAAATAAATCCTAAACTACGAAGGAGGCTTATCATGAGTCCTGGGAAAAATCCATCTCAGGACTTGGGAATGGTAATTGCTAAGAAATTAAGATCATTAAACAATTTGGAAGGAGCTGTTAAAATTAGTTAAGCTTGTTTTTTGTTTGTTTGTGGCTAGGTTAGGTTTTTCTGATTTCGTTATTTATGTTAGTGTACATGTAAGTTCGTTTTATATCTAGTTATAGTAATTATGTCTAAACCTAGTATCTAAATTTTTTATTTCGCTCCTATTGTAGCAGATAAGTATTTAGCAGACGGAATTAATAGTTGAGAACAAAAGTTGCAGCCATAGTTATATTTATATTTTTAAAAAATCCAGGGAAAGTTCATATTTTTTTTTATCGAAACAAATGCATTTAGATAATATCGATAAATATACAAACTAGTTTAATAGAGTAATATATTTAATTCTATATAATATTTAAGACAGAGTACCTGTTTTTATAACTAATATTAGCTGACTGGAAACAGGAACAAAATATTTAGTTTCCTTTAATCCATTTTGATAATTCAATTGATTGCCCAAATCAATTTAAAAAATAAGTACTAGCTTTGGAAAATTATGTTGTAGTGCGTTAATAAGTTTTAATTCATTTTGATTTTGTATTTTCTTATACTCTTATTTTTAAACGAGTGTTCACTTACTTAATTTTAAACTATGAACTTTTCACACTATTGAAGAATACTCAAAAATCACCGTTTGAAACTAAGCAGTTAGGATTAATTTTGTCTCCAGTTTCTTTATGTTAAAGTGACTATATAGAGTTAATTTTATTTCTAAACTCTTTTGAGTTTGTTAAAAATTAGGTATATACTATAAAAAAAATCCTTTCGAAATTATTCTAATGTGAATTGGAAGACTGTGAAAATTGTATTGCCTTTATTTTATTTAACAATGTGCCTTATACTGTAACTGTATTTTTTCTAAATAAATGATAAAATTTATTTTTTTCATCAATTTTTTTATACAGGTTGTTCGGTAAAGAAATGGGCATACTTTAAGGAACTAACCTGAATGTATGGCCCATTTTTTATTGAGCACCCTGTATATAAAGAAGGTACAACATTTTTTAATTCAAAAAGGAAGCAAAAAAAGGAAAAGTGAAAAGGGTGACAAAAAAAATATTGTAAACATAAAATTTATTCAATATTTTACAAATTTAGTTACAAATAAAAAAAAAATAAAATATTTTGATTGTTTACAGTTGTCGTGAATGTTATAATTATATGAAAATTATCCCTTGCAACAGCCTTTCAAAAATTCTAAAATAGTTTTTGGTCACAGCAACTGCAAACCCCATGAAAGCAGAGTACAGCCAACGACTGCTTTTAAAAAGATAATTTTTACCAAAAATAAGGAGCATTAAAATAAAAAATTAAATGCCCATTAATACTGCTTTTGAGTGTGATCTTGAAGATTCGTCTTCAAACATGAAATTTTAAAGTCAAAACTATAATCAAATTGGGAATTTCAAGTTCAAATATGAAATTTCAGGCTTAAAATTTTGTATCTGACCTCGAATTATAAAATGTCTGTTTCAAACGAGAAATTTTGTGTTCAAATCGAGAATTTTGAGATCGAAACAAAATTTTGAGCTCAAATTCAATATCAGACCCAGCATTCGAATTCGTAATGTGTCGGAAAATTTCATATTCATTGATCTCGAAAGTTTGCACTTCAGGGTGCGTTTTGAGCTCAAACACAAAATTCTTTAAACGAAATCGAGCAAAGAATATTTGCCGATGCTAATAAGCGATATATGAATGTTTTTAAAGAACTGAACTGTAGTCTGCCCGCTCCACGAGAGTTCTTATCGGAACTGATCTAAGCTATTCACGATAATCATAAGTCTAAATAAACAAGTCTTAAAATCTTGAAAATTTCTTAATCAAAACTCAAGAGCTACTGCAAAACATACGACCTGATAAACCTGTCGGAAACTCAATTAAAAAAGCGTGAAAATGAACTTTTAAAATCTTTATGATACAATAAATACTTTTTGCATATTCGGAAGAGTACACTAAAAATCGTACTGTTACAGCACAGAGAATAATAACACATAAAAAACTAAATTACGCGGTTTTAGTGGGTGTAATAGACCCGGTAATAAAGCGTTTTTGACCTCCACAAGGAATAGGAGTTATCGAATTTAAGCAGATACACTCCTTTCCCCGGATAAGGATGCGAACCGGCGTACACTTCATTCTGACAGTCTCGTCTGTAAACAGGAACTATTTCGTGCAATAAAGGCTTAGAAATGCCATTAATCGATATAGACCCAGACTCTAAGTCGTTTGTACGGATTGTTTCGTCATCGAATATTTCGTCTTCATCTAAATCTTCCAGGTCTTCGTCGTCGCTTTCAGAAACGTGGACCGACACTTCTTCGCTTGTGGGAGTTCCAAATTCAAAATAAACCCCAAAACCTTTAAAACAATGATCAATATAATAATGCCATTGTTGCTATTATAATTGTAACAAAAGTAAGGAACTAAGTAAAGTAAAAGGCAGGGTTGAAACTTTTAAAATTATTTTCTCTTCCCGTGTGAAGGTAAGTAAAAAAAATATTAAAAAGTACCTAAGTAAGAATACCTGGTAGCACCTTTCCAAAAGGGATAAATATTATCAATCAAATAATTATTAATGTGAATTATTACTGACAATATACTATTGTAAAACAGTACCTATATCGTAGTGGTCCGTGGCAAATTCCCAAAAGAGACGAGAGCCCTGAGGGTGTGTTGGAACCCGAACCGTAACGGTTTCCCCATGGCCCACCCTGACTACTCCATCTCCCTCTCCTTGCGAAACGCTCTGTTTAAACACCTCTATATCCGATCGAGTCCACATACTGGCAGCCACCAAGCCTGGTTCATCCGATTCTTCTTCTGCTTCGTGATTCGTATCATTCGAATTATCAGCGGGTTTAGACTGAACATAATAATTAGGCTTAGGGATTTACTAAACAAGAAAAAACAATTTAGCATACTTACACCTTCACTTATTGTTTCCTTATCACAATTATCATTTTTATTGGCTTCTGGATCCCTTTGTGCTGCTTGTAACTGTTGCATGTACTGAATGTAATGCTGTTCTTGTAACTGTCTTATCAGATTCCCTTGTTTTTCCGGATCACCTAACAAAAATTAATCTGCTATAGAAAAGTACATTCTTATATATTTTGTAATTGATCATATCTCACCTGGGTACTGCTGCTCTGCATATTTTCTAAATTGATCATAGGTTTGTTCATTTAAAGCCTGTTGGATTTGCCGTTTAATAGCTTCTTCTTTCAATAGTTGTTCCTGTATGAATTTTTCTTCCTCCCTCTTTTTTAACTTTTCTTCTTCTTCGATAAGTTTACGAGATTCTTCTTCTTTACTGATATAAAATATCAATTCATCAGTTACAAAGTAAACATTTTTATGTTACAGCAACATCTGAATTAGAACTTACGCTTTTCTATCTTGTTCCTTCTTCTCCCTTCTATGTGCTTCTATATATGCGGAAAACAAAGGGCAACGTCTACTAAGTAATTCTACAAAACCTGCCCGAGCCTGATCGCTGGGAAGTTGGCCTAATTTTTGCCATGCCAAACGTCTATCTCTTCCTACAACGTCCAACGCACCTAAAGGTGGTAATTTATGTATAGCTTCTGTATATGGCCCATGAAGAACTTGTTGAGAAAATGCTACTAATTGCAATTTGTCTTCATAACTAAAGTGGACCGCTTTGCCTTCCTTCTCTATACACAAAATATATAAAAAAGTAAATAAATATTACGATCACTGAGATGATGAATTACCTCTGTAAAAATTAAATGCTAATTTATACACTTCTGTCAGCGGCAGGCCATATTCTAGGGTTTCACTTACTACATTATTTTCATTCACTTTTTTGCCATTTTCTTGTTCTATTGTAAGGTTTCCAAATTTTTCGGAAACTTGAGAAACGTCAGAATCAGTGGCCATCGCGATGTGATGTTCGTGGCATAAAAAACATAAGAAGAGGAAAATAACTAAAAATTGGTCCACTTTCTAGGGTTTTTCTTGACTTTTGATTGGTAGGAGTTTGTTAAACTAACCTAAAATAATTAACATCAGATGCTAGCTAACCTAACCTTAAAATATTAACAACATAGTACCAGTTGGTACAAAATTATTTAACTTTACTTCCAGAAAATGGTAATTTTTAAATTTGATTATTAAAACACTAGTATAATCGTATTTTTAGGGAAAGCACAAAGAGAAATCAAAAAAGCATAAGAAAGACAAAAAGAAAAAATCTAAAAAGCAGAGGAAGGAATACAGTTCAAGTTCAGAAGAAGAATGGGTTGAGAAGAAAATAATCAGTAGCAATTCATCATCAGAAGAGGATTATACCAAAAAATCATATTCGCATAAAAGAAAATTTAGTTCTGCAGAAAATGAAGGAGGTATATCTGCGAGTGAGGATGAAAGTAAAGAGAAGAAAGTAAAATCTCTGCAGTATTCAAAAAATAGACATTCAGATAGCTCAGTTACTAAGAATGAGAGCAGTGAGAATCATAGGGAGGATTGGATGAGTTTACCAACCTCTTTTTTAACGTCTTCGAATTCTGATCGGAAAAGAGAAAGGGACGAAGAAAAGAGATTAGAGAGAGAAAAACAACAGTATGATCCTAGACGTTGTTCTAGGGAATTAAATCCCTATTGGAAGGATGGAGGTGACGGTTTACCAAAATTTAAAAAACCAAATATAGACGATGAACAAGTCAATTACTCTGACAGAAAAGCTCAATATAATAAGACTTCTAACTGGAGGAAGCAAAAAGATATTCATTTTTCTGATTCCACAAAGCAAGTTTCAGTGAACGAACCAGAAAATTCGAATACAAACTTGAGTAGTACAAATACTGATGATAATATTTTATCAGAAAAAGAATTAAACTTGTTGGCTGCTAAATTGGTTAAAGCTGAAATAATGGGAAACACAAAACTTATAAATGAATTAAAAGAAAAATTAGATGAAGCCCGAAAATCTCAAAAGGATGTTAAATCCTCAGAGACCAAGGACGATAACATTTTATTAATGCATACAGATTCTCAAGGCAGATCGCAGCCCTTGAAACAGCAGTCGGAATATGGAGAACCATCTGGCTCTCATAAGAGAAAAAAGAAAGTTGAGACACATAAAGATGGACAGAGGGTTAAATATTTTGCCGATGATGATAAATATTCGTTGAAGCAAATGTTTGAAATGGAAAAATATAATTCTGTAGAGGACCAAAACAGCGAATTTGTAAAAATGGTTGGCAAAGTCCCTAAAAATGACGATTTAGATGACATATTTGCCGATAATATTCGTAAAAAAGAATCAGATACGAAGATCGATTCCAAAAGGAGGGAAAAGGCGATAAATGAACACCAGAAAATTGCTAAAAATTTAGATGATTGCAGTAAATGTATTCAGTCAGAAACGATGTTGAAGCATCTTATGGTCTCCATGAGGGAAACTTCTTACTTGGCTCTTCCCTCATTTGAACCATTAACTGAAGGTCATTGCCTCATTATACCGATTCGACACGTGCCATGTTCTACTCAGTTAGATGAGAATGAATGGTCTGAAATCCTTGATATCAGAAAAGATTTAGTAAGATTATTCCAATCCAAGAATGAGGACGTAATATTTTTTGAAACCGCTATTTTCCTTCATAAATTTCCTCACATGTCTATCCAATGTATTCCCATGCCGAAAGAGGACGGGGATATGGCTCCCATTTACTTTAAAAAAGCTATCGATGAATCTGAAACTGAATGGGCCCTTAATAAAAAACTTATTTCTTTAAAGGGGAGAGATGTTAGGAAAGCAGTCCCAAAAGGTTTACCTTACTTTTCAGTCTCTTTTGGAATGGAAGAGGGCTTTGCACACGTTATTGAAGATGAGCAACTGTTTCCTAACAATTTTGCACAAGAAATTATTGGCGGCATGTTAGATGTTCATCACAGCAAATGGAGAAAACCTAAGAGACAGAGTTTTGACGAGCAAAGTAAAAGAGTTGTGGCCTTTTCAAAAGATTGGAAAGAATTTGAACTGACTTGAAAAGCAGTGAAGTTTTGAAATTGTTTCATATTACATAATCACATGTATATAATTGTTTATATATTCTTTATAGTGTGGCAAAATCTAGCAATTTTCGTATATATTTCCAGTTGTTGCTTTATAATAAAAAAATTGTCTGCGTCGGACCAGACGGTGGAAGTTATACTTCTTTGGCCATTCTCATACACCCACTCATACGTACAAAAAAAAAAAATAGAAAAAAAACGTACGTACAAAAAAAAATCTTAAAAACAATTATATAGGTATATATTATTATTATTATATTAGTTCTTAAAAATTTGTTCTTCCTTTTGAGCGTGACGCGGTTTCTCGACCAACATCCCATCCCAATGTGTCTAACGGGCGCAAAGAAGTATAACTTCAAAAATATACACTTTAGGCGATTGTAGCAGTAAAGTATTTAATTCTTCACGTCTATTTAATTTTAAAATAATGTTTTATAATTCAATATATTTTTTTACTTTTGTCTCAACAAATTTGATGCTCAAGGCAATCTTACTGGATAAGAATAAAACATTTCTAAAAGAACTTTTATTAAATTCGTGAAAAAAATATATTACAATAAATAAGAAAAATTACACAATCATTTCCAACTCTTTAGCATATTCGATAGCTTGTACGGCTAATTCATTTGATGGGATCGGTTCATGAGTCTTCTTAATCTCTGGGGTGAAGTGGAAGAAGTTGTCTTTGCCCAATTTCCACTTTTTATTCTGCGGAAGAATTAAAGATAATTACTGTATCATTAATGATGAAAAGCTATGTACTAAGATTATTAAATATATATATTTTTTACCTTTGCTGCAAATGTTTTGGCAGCTTCTTCACTAGGTAAGTATAACATTCTAGCAACGTCTTTGAGAGAAATCTTTTCATAAGCTTTCTCCAGGCATACAGCTATTTCTCCTCTAATAGTATCTAACAAAATATCCATAAAGAAATTATAACTTTTAGCTGGAACATTACCTTTGGCCAAGAAAATCTAAAAATTAACGCAAATAAGGATATTAAAATTGTTGGCATCTTATATGTATATACACTATACCTTATTGTAACTTCCTTCCATTAAATATTGTTCAATAGATAATGGATGTCTAATGTACACATCATTTTGTATATGGTCAACTGGTAGAAGCTCCAATTCTGTGTGGAATTCTGCAACACGATTTTGTGATAATAAAAAGAGCAAATTCAAACCAAGTAATTGATATTTAAATGAAGATTCAGGTAACTGATTTTTGTAGTCAAAGTAGTAACACTTTAACTGAGCAATATATCTCTCAAAGGCTGGAATATTATTTGCAGCAATGCTCCACTGAACTCCAATTTCCAAGACATCTCTAGCCAACAATAATTCCTGTTTGGAAGCTGTAGCGTTTGATGTAGGAAGAAACATTAAATTGGTAAGTTCAAGCTAAAAGACAAATATGTTATCGAGGTTAGCTGTTTAAAATAAATATTTTACCTTTAAGTCTGACAGAAGTTTTTCGCATTTGCTTAAATTTGGATTAGCGGTATTCCATTCTGTTTTTAGTTGCTTGTACAAAGCCGACACTTCGTTCACTTTAGACATTTTCTTTTATCTGAAAAATTTTGAAACCCAAGATGAATCTTTATTTTTTACTGTCAAATACGCACTGACAGTTCACGTTTGGCTGCAAAAGGAATACCCATAGAAAAAGATATCAATCTTAGATATCTTTTTCTATGGGTATGGGACGTAGTTAAAAATCAATAGCGGTAATAACAATGCAACAGTTCCACCATTACCTCAATTGTATTTTACCCTAAACAATAAGCTATTCTTTTTATCAAAGTTTCATATTTAAAAGATTTCAAGTTCAAATTCAAAATAAAATACCTACAAAATTATATCTCATCTCATGCTGTCATCTGATCACGATCTGATGCATGGCGCCATCTTAAACGAGATTTTCATAAATCAGTATATCCAAGAGAGAAGAAAACTATCAACAAATCTGTTTCTTTTTATCTGAAAATATTTAATTCCGTATTAATTATTTATTCAAATATTCTAGTTTGCGAATACAAATTTAAATAATTAATAAACACTTAATAACTAGCGTCGTAATATTTATTTCATGCTATAAAAAAGTTGGTCTTCTGGTAAGTGGTGACATCTATCATCTATCGATAGCAATTCAATTTCATTTGATTGACGACGCTTGAAGCTTTTCAGCTTTTTTCTAGAACTTTCCTTGTCTTGTGATATAGTGAAATAAAAATACGTACGTATATATGTTAAATGTTATCAATATTATTTGTTTAGATAAAAATGTGGTAAAATAATTGTTTATTTTCCTGATAAATATATTTATTTACGTGTAGTTGCGTTAAAAACACTCAATCACATGCTCCATCCCCCCTCCAACGGAAATTCATCCAATCAGAGCGGTACTAGTACGATGTTCTGTGACATAAAACAGGTTTGTACACAGGGAAAGCCTCATTTACAGCAAGAGAATTATAGTGTGAACGTGATCATATCTGTCAGTTCAAATTTTTGAATTGCTATCTGAACCGCAAGTTAAGTGTGCAATATTTGTTGTTGTTTCGTTAGTGGTATTTACGAAAACAACTATGGCTTTTATGATGCCAGTGGTTAAAAACGATTGGGACATCTACAAGTCCAATCGCTCGAGAAGGATTTCGGAATGTTCGAACACAACATCTTGCCGGTCGAGAAAAGTATCCGAGTGCAGATCTGAAGGGCCCAGCTTGTCAACTTCTCCCGGATCCGACTTCATTACCTCTCCAACTCACCGTTCTGTGCCTGCAAATATGTCTTCGAGACAATACTCCAGGGCAAGTTCCAGAACGAGCGAGGGGAGCTTGCAGAGTCCTGTGAAAAGTGTTTCATCTTCGCCCCCCAAGAGCGGATCGACGGCAAGTCTGAACAAGTTTCACACCAGACTGCTGGACAAACTGAAGAGATCTTTGAAAACCAAAGACTCGGATAACGAAAGGACGAGTTCATGAGATAAGGATGAGATTTCTCCAGCAGGGAAGGACTCCACCTCCTAGTGAAATGAAGACTTTTAGGTCAATGACTACGTTGTTTTTACGGCCGCAGCTGACCGAACTGCTCTATGTATGTTCAGGTATAGCAAATGATATGTTGTCCTGTGATATGTAGATTATTTTAGAAAATGTACATACTTACATATACCTAGCTTTAAATTTATTTACAAAGGCTAGCTCGGTCGAATTTATTATTAGTGAGATTTGTATGGTGGGATGATGTCTTGTTTACCAAAGAATATTTTTGATCTCCAAATTAATATACCTTTAGGTACTTATTATTCTGTTTATCATGAGAACAAACAAAATTTTAAAATTTGTTGACATTTCTCATCCTGCTGTAGTTGAGGGACTGTTTAAGAGCTCTTAAAGGTAGCTTAAAACTGACTTAATTGAAAGACTGTAAGAGGAGGACGTATTTAAGGAGTTTATAATAAACTATATTTGCTTGTTAATATCAGATAGGCTGTAGTATATAAATGTAATAGTTGGTACTTAGAGGCGGATATTTTTAGTGTGACGATGACCAACTTTTCTGGTGCTCAATGAAATGTAGTACCGATCTACCACTAAAAAGCACTGCCCTCGGTTTTATATAAACATTCCAAAGTTTTAACATTATAAGTCGTATCTAACAAATTTCCTATATGTACAATAATATTTCAAAACAAATTGTTTGGTCATGATATTCTATCTTGTTCGATTTATTTCTGCATTGTCAATGTCTAATATGTATTGGAAGTGTGCTAAATATTGTGAAACCACTGTATTTGTTTTTATTGAGATTGAATAAATAAGTTTGAAAAAATATTAAACTGTTTGATTGCTCTCTTCCGTTGCCTGTAGATGTTCAAGTAACTTTCTGTAGAGGTGCAATGACCTACCTCAAGGTAAAGAATTTTTTTTAAATTCAGAAATTATCTAATTATTTTTATTTAAAGTCAAACGTGCTGCAATTAATGTATGTATAAGCGCTGTTTGAGCGATACGAACGGTGTATCTCCCTGTGATACCCAGACAGTGGATTGAATGGAAAATTTCCAGCTACCAACCCATTTCCAATACACCAGTATGTTCGTGATAATAATATAACGACTAACCTACTCGATCTATAAATAGAACAGCGCATTGCAACTGCCTTGCTGCTTTGCTCAAGATCGTCATAATAAATAATGCACGCTAATATATTTTTTTATAAACAGAACAATAGAGAATTATTACTTATGTGTAAGTATATAACATGTATAAATTATGTCTCTCAATAAGATCTATTCCTTTATGATGACATAATAAATTGTATTTGAATAAAAACAATGTACACTAGTATATTGCTTTCTGTGATCTGTGAGACATAATTTATACAACAGCCAATGGCAGTTATATAAAATTAAAATAGTATTTTTTTTGATAGTGAGACATGCGACTCACAAGGACTGCCATCGTACGGCAATTCTTTAAAATATATCTAGAGAGTCTCATTGGTTTAACTGGTTTTTAATGTAGTTATTGTTAGTTTGGTTCATTTTTATGATAGAGTATGATTATTATTTCAGTTTTCGATTGGACATTGAAGTCAGGTCATCAGGTATAAAATTATTAATTGAATTATACTATAACTTAATGCAAAGGTTAGAAAATGAATGAACTTAAAAGGCTTAAATTAGTAATAATAATATATAGGATGAGTCTTACACTCATTTTGTAAAAAATGCCAGAGGTCCAAATTAGATTCCAGAATTAGAAAACAGTAACTAAAGATAAATTAAACTGCCGTTAATAACAATACCTACCGACACTCAAACACAACGAAAATAGTCAAAATATAAACTATCAAAATCACAATGATAATGGCGCAAAAATTAATTTGGTTGCTAAGGTACGAGACTTTTGATTGGTTGTTACTGAAGAGTTTAAATCCAGTTTAAATGTCCTTAATGTAACATTTGAGTATATCAGATATATGAAGATGAGACGTTGTAAACTGAATTGATCTAAGCAAAATCACATACATTTGTTATCACTGTTAATAAAATTATAATCTCTTTTAATTAATAATTGTATTGCCTACGTCAATGCCATGCCATTTACGAGTATGGTTTTTTATTATTTATTGGGTAACAAAGCTTAACGCGATTTTAATTTTGTGATAAAATATTCAATTCAATTGCATCTTCCTAAGTTTATTAGATGTAATAAAAAAGACAATAAATGTTATTCAATAGATATCGTATGAAAAATATAAATTACAACAATAAATATGGTTCGATGGAACATCTCTAAATAAAAGTTTTGCATATAATGGTCATACTTTGAAAAACCAACGCAAGTTGTAATATAAATTTATAACCGTAAAGCTATTGAACTTTTAAGGGTAATGGGAAAACCTCCATCAAATCAATATTTCAGAGCATTAATTAATACTTTATTATTAGCACTAATAACTAGCACGTGACTATCGATTAACAATACATTATATAGGTATTTTTTTCCTTGATAATGGACGCTTTGCCACCAACGTGGGGCACGCAAGTGGCTTGCATTATTCAGCAGTTACCTATATAGCTCTCTACCAACGAATTGTCTGATGGAAATTTCCGTTTCTTCTTCGCTTCCGTGCGGAGCAGATATAAAATTGAATAAGGCGATAACGCAGTGGAAGTTTTTCGGAAGGTAGATAATATTTAATTGTATTTTCAATGAGTAATATCCATGTATATTATTTGTGTATACATGGTGCAACAGCAACACAGTAGCATATTAATTTCGGTAATTCAAATTTCTAACGGGACATAATATATTGCACAGCTTACACAAAGATAATGCGATTTCAACAAATTTATACTTTAATTTACAAATTCATTCTTCAAAAGATACAAGAGGTCAACAATTTGCTTTAATATTTGAGGACTAGATTGATAATAGGAGAAATGTAAAAAGAAAAAATGATTGATTCAACCTTATAAGTGTTCCTCAGGGTTCTGTACTCGGATCCCTTTCCTTTATACTAAGAAATTATTGGGTAATCGTGATAAAGGAAAGAGTAAAAGATAGAGGTGTTGAAGTCATATTGTTTGTATCGTTCTATATTAATTTTAGATATTTCACTGCATTTTGCTTTAACTCCCAAAGTTTGGTGTGGCAAGTAGATTTGGTGTTTAATTCTGTAGAATTTGTATGCCACTCACATTTTTATGTAAGTTACTACACAATACTATATTCACATGTGCTGTATTGTATGCTGCTATTAACTTTTTTGTAACTACTAAAGATATGTTCAATATCTTAATAATACATTTAATTGAAATAAATGTTTAGAGACAAAAATCTATAAGAATGCGTTAAGATGCGGCGGAGCCAATTTTTCCTATATCCCATGCCCAGATATTTTACTTTGAAATCGATAATTATTGCTCACAGATAGCAAGTCAAAACACGTTCGTGTATTTCACAGAAATATCATTTTAATGTTTTCGTTGATATCTTGTTTTTATAACCTAATTGTTTATCACGAAACAATCGATTTACTAGAATTGCCCATATTTAAACAATACCATTTTATTTAAGAAAGACGCAAATTGCTTTGTCCTTGAGATCGTGGCCTTAAAATTGATAAGAATAAAAGATACTTAAAATCATATTTAATCTGAGTTATAAGTTACGTACTCCTATAATAAAACGTAATCCTCAGATTCAAATCCAGAAAATAAACCTACCATTGGATCTTGCGCTTTTGTTAAAAACTGGTAAAGCCTTTAGGTGCAATATTAGAACATACTTGACATTAAATAAATGATTGAATAAAGATATATCTTGCAAATATGAGTACACACGTGGTTTTCAATGTTGAAAATACACTGTCGAGTTCTCTGAGTGTTTTCACGTTTCTATGTGGGTTCGTTGAAACTAGGAAATAACAAACATTTTTTTTTAATGAAAACACGTCAAAAATTTATTTGTTTTGAAGCGCTTTTAATGTTAGGATAATAATGTTCTTGTTTTTCTCTGTCGTTATGCAACCGTGGGACAAGTAAAATTAACGAACACAGTTGCGCAGCCAAAAATAATTGACGGCTTGCCAAAATTTCGCGCAAAAACGGCGCCACTTCATACGTCTACTGACTTGGACGTTGTAAGATCTACGTGGGTACATTTTTTAGACGCCTTTTAAAGTAATTTTTATTCCAATAATGACTAATTTAGACTGCAATGTTTAAGAATTTGGCAGTGTTCGCCTACTGCCATTAGGATTAGGTGATTTTATTATTAGGTTGTGTTCCTTTCACAAATTCAAGACAAATCAAATAAAAACAGTGCTTTGATATTATTATTTAATGTCAAAGTCCAACCAACAGATAGAGAATGGTAAAAATTGCAGTTTTCTAACAATAGTTTATGTACATGCTTTTGCAATAATAATGGCACTCGCTCAAAACAGGTTTTGAACTTCTGGAACTAATGTTACTAATTGAAAGTAGATTTCATTACAAATACGTCAGCAGTTCAAAAGAAATCGTAGCATTAATTTTAAAGAGTGTCATTATTATTGAAAACGATTGTAACTGCAATCTTATATTGATGGTGATTCATACATTGAGTTTATACAGGGTGTTAGAGGTTTGGCTGTCATATTTGAACAGGCGATAATATACATCATAGTAGAGAAAAAAATCCTATATAGCATGGGTCCTAATCCCAACTGTTTTCTAGAAAAAAAAACCTTTTGACATAGTTCGATGGCTCAACACTTGATTCGTCTAGTGCCTTTCAAGTTCAGTATTTTGTTTTGAGGGGGGTTATGATTAACCCCACCTTATCAGATTGTAAATGAAAAATTCGCCGAACATTTATATTAAATTTCGGGGGCATTAACAGAGTAAATACGAATTGTATAATGCTAAAACAACTTACATATAATCACAGGGTATACAGCGAAGGAATATCTCTAGGTGATACAATCTGTATTAGTTAATTAAATGTAAATACCATTATAGGCTATAAATACCCGTAAATTTCATGTAGGAAAATTAGCCGAACCCACCAGGAAAATTACTGTTCGAGATTAACCATTTACTACCTATTATCTTGTTAGTGGAAAATTTTCGAATGCGCATCATTCGTTAGTCATCATCATCATGTCAGTTCATCACTTTGTATGTTGCAACTACTTACACTCCATAAAACCAAAGGCGTATCATTCACAGAACACGTCTACTCATTGCGGCTAGATGTCGCAGTTGTTTTTCATAAATGCGTACCTAATATTAATTACCTATGCGTTGAAATAATATCTATACGAATTGTTGTACATTTTATTTCATATGCGTAGACCTAAATAATGTAAATCATTTAATAAGAAAATCTCAACGATCGTATTACAAAGTAGTTAATTTTGAAACTGAAAGTCTTGTTGCACTTAAATAATTTGTGTTGATTGTATTTCAAAATACATTATTTTGACGCGTTCTATTTATGACACATCTATTCCCAAATTATCTTGGGTAAGTTCTAAATCACCCTGTATATTATATATAAGTATGTATCGACGGTGAGTTGAGGACATCATTGAATGCAGTTTGAATAGTGGATGTACATGATTTTGCAATAATAATGACACTTCTTCAAAACAGGTTTTGAACTTCTGGAAGTTCTTAGCAGACATTTCATTAAAGCTCTATTGGTAAATGAAACAACTAATTACTATTGTTAAAAATTGAAAGTAGATTTCATTATTCATCATGTTATTTTGTACTATATATTTGTTCATGTTATTTGTTAGTGACTTTACCTTATCACCTGTTTGTTCCTTTTTTATACTTGACTTGCTATATGTACAAATGTATCTTCACCCAACTGTTTCCCTGATTTTTAGATACTCGGTACATGACCGTTTTACGTAATGCCACAGTTCATAAAGTTAATCAAGCCTAATATTTTCATTTCAAGGGAAATAAACTTGTTATTTTTATTATATGTAATATGCAAGCAAGGAAATTAAATGGAAATTACGTTTCAGACAACTCTTTTATTGTATTTCAATTAACGATTGTGTACGTATTTCAGAATGTATAATATAATGAATTTTATGCTTTATCTATCTTCCTTTTAATACCCCCAATGCTGACAAACCATGTACATATAATGAACTATAAAGCTTGAAATCTTGAAGATAATTCTAATTAGCAATGTGTTTCATCTGTAATTATGTAGAAAATTAGGGATATCTCTATCTTACGATTGTGAATATTTGAGATCAAAGTAAGTTAGTTGAGTTTAGTTTAAAGTTCAGTTGAGGTCTCGGAGGATCTAGAGCTGCAAGAATTCAAATGACTTACGTCACAACTGACGTTACGCAATTGTTTGTATTGTCGATACAATTTTCGATATTTGGTCGTGTTAAAAACAATCCTTTTTTCAGTTTAGTGCAATATACAGTGCAAGCATTTAGTGTAGTATATAGTTTTACTATTCTCAGTTGCAGTTTCTTAAATATTTTGATGAAAATATAAAGAATTATTCATTTGTTCGTATGACGCAAGTCGTCTGAATTCTTGCCGCGAATATATGTAATTTGAATAGGTATTTGGATAATGATAATTTGAATGTCTTTAATAATCCTATCTGTTAATGTACAGTGATAGGTAAAATCTAGAAAAATTAATAGTAGCTGTTCGTGTATTGAAGGAAAAATAGTTGAAGGGTAACATTGTTATTATTCTTTAAAGAGGTAGAAGTTGAAAATGTCGTGCAAATTATATAAAACAAAAGGCGCTATAAATTTTAGTTTATTTTAGGACTCTTCGCAATTTAAGTACATCAGCAGTGCCATTTCCGGTTCAACAAGAAATGTCTCCAAAAGCTCCGTTATTCGCTAATGTCAGTTGAATGCCCCATAAATGCAAATCAAAAGCAGCAAATTGCATGCCCTTATACTCAACATAATTCAAGATAAATAGCTAACAAACGAAGCTCATATTACAGTCCTGCACGAATGCCACTGCATCGATCCGTCGACCTATTACGGAAATGGCAGGCAAATAATCGCTATCGGTCTCTGGATCGTCGTTGTTGACTGGTTATGTAAGTCGGCCCAAGCAGGCGAGCACTGATCTGCCTCGGAGACAAGCGTACGACGCAGATCAGTGATCGAATCGCTGTCGGCGACTTGTAGACGCCGGGAATTCCGTCGTTACGCTACTACGCACCACCGTCGGAACCGCATGGTCTTTGTCACGTATGCCGAGAACTAACTGCGGATATTCCTTTGCCGGCGTGGAAGTAAACATCAATATTTTCGAACGGGTCCTGATGGTCTAGGCCACAGACTCTAGGCGCTCTCTTGTTTGTTTACATGATTTGCGTCTTGGACAGAGATAAAGATTCACTCGTGTTTTCATGTTTTTCTTGGTTTCTTCAAAGGTAGTTACTTTTCACGAGGACATTTAAAGGCCTCTCTTCAAGATGGGCCATTGTACTGACCCAACGTAGACCATTGAATGCTGCGACCATCACCGACCATTGCTGCTGCTAATACGCTAGTATTCAATTCAATTAGTGTGTTATCTGCTGAATGCACTGTCGGCACTAATTTTGCGTTCCGAAAACAGCTTTTCTGAGTTTATAGCTGCTGTACAAATGTCAATATACTAATGTTTATGCATAATATTGGTTTGCTATATTAAGCTGATTTTGCTATTTTAGGAAAGGTAGTGTGGATGCAGCAGCAGTGATGGGGGATAACTGAATTTAAGTAGAAACTGACAAGTCATAAATGGAATTTGATTAACTGCCTCTTTTCTTTAGTTACTAATTTAACATTTTTGATATGTGAAAAAAATGAAGGTTTTGCGAATAATTGATGTATTGGAAAACTGTGAATAGAAATCATCCCCATCTTGAGAACTAGAAAAGTTAAACTACTATTCTGATAAATGCACAATCTGCAACTAAATTACTGTTGTTGAATGTGGGAGCAGTACTCAACGAATAAACCTAACTTAATTTTGTCTCCTTCACAAAGGCAATATGATCACTCTCGTTGTAGTCGTTTTCCTTTGACGTGTGCTCGAAAAACCGACACTGAGGCAATTGAGCTCTCTAAATCAGGATGCTCCATTGCAGAAAAGAATCCGATTTCGTCCAACCCCATAGTGAAACTGATGTTTGGATGTATTTCCTTAATTTAGTCTAAAATCCTTGTAGGTAAGCTGTTACATCTATGAGATCACAAGTCTGGTGAATTTGGTAATGCCATCCACAACGAGAATCATTAGGCAGATTTGATGTTCATATATTTCGTGTTTTTAATCAAAACAATTTTGTTTCTGGGAAAGCCCAGTTCAAAGGTTAAACAGGTAAATATGAATGGATTATCACAATAATTTGTACCTACATTTTGTCAAACAAATTCTCATCTTAAACCCCTATGGTACTTTGGCTTTCAGACGTTGGATGCATTGAGCTAAATTAAAAAAAAAACTGTAATGTATTTCGACAAGAAAGTTGAGTGAAATATCTCGAACAAGAAATTTGATTTAAGAAAAATTTTTGAACTGTAAAACCTATATTACTTTTTAAGCCTTGCCCTCATGAACGCGAAATTTACGATAATTTGCGCGAATTATTTAATGGCGGGAAAAGTCTCAACTTTTAACGAATTTTCCCAACTGCAATATAACTATCATTTTCATCATAGAACTGTCATGATAGATTGTCAGAAGCTCAAGTTAAACTTACTAACTCCATATAATAGCGATAATATTCCCGTTTTGCGAAATTCGTGAAAGTTGACACTATCCCGCCATTAATAATAATTTAATTTAAAATCTGCGATATTCGCCAGAATTTTTTACAAATTTCGGGTCCATGAGGACGAGGTTTTAGAATGTTTTGTATTAAATATGTCATAAGTTTTATAAACTTCACTATCATATCCATGTATCAGTTTTGAATGTTTACCAACTTACCAATACAAAAAACGTATCAACTATTATTGTTGAATTAAAAAAAAAATGTATTGTGTGCGTCACAGCCGCATTTAAAACGATGTTTATCCAACATAATGCGTCATCGTGAGTGATTAAGAGCCATTTGTCTACATCGTCATGACAAAATAATATTTAATATTTTGTTACTGTATAAACAAATAGATTTACAGACGTCAAATGATTGCAGTTTTCAATATTACAGGTATAAATCTAATGTATCTAACCTTACAATAATTAAAGCATATGTTAAGGGTGATATATAAACTGTGATTATGCAGCTAATTGTGAGAATCCGAGCAATTGTTTGTTGATAAACAAACAATTTTAACAAAACTAAAAATATTTCCCCATAAACATCTATCTGTTTATCTAAATGAAACGTTAATCGAGATTTACAATACGCCAACATCGAACAGAAGCAAGGACAGAAAAGAAACTTCGGCCTATGATGATATATCCATTCCTCCATCATGGATCGCTTTGTTGCCTGGCAGGTTTTGGCAGGCGAAGTTCGGTCGGGTATTCAATGGGCAAAGCACGGTGGCTCGTACTGCTGCTCTTCCAGCTGTGTTGGCCAACTGTTTTTGATCTGTTAGGATGAAAGATATCGGCAAAGATTCAACTAAGTACCTACAAGTTTGTACTCTCTATGTACATCTAATGGTGCACTACAGATTCCATAAAAATTTCCTAAAATGCTTATACTGACAAAAACACAAAACTTTGTTACTCGTTCATTTGATCATTAATAATTAAACTACTTTGATGGAAGATCTAAATTAAGATGTAACTAGCATCATAAATCGTCAAAACAAATTATTGGATCTCATCTTTGGCGCCAGTTATTGTTTGTGACTGCTATTAGCACGCAAATTTCTAATAAAATAATAATAGCACTGAAATAATAAATTTTGAGAATAAATTGCCGAGTGCTTAATTAAGCAAGAGCATGTGAAACATTGTTTATAGACAAATTTATTGTTTTAAATAGATAATGACTACAATAAAAAAAATTAAATATCTTTCCTGTTTAAGATATACATATTTTTAAGCTTAAAACTTTCTCACAAAACATGCAAAAATGTACTTAGTGCTTTATTAAAAATAAAAAAAATGTTTTATATAAAAAATACAAATATTTTAGTTCAATTTCCATATTTTTGAATCCAAAAATATCCGTGAATGTTATGTGAAATATAAACAACTAACTCACAGCAACAGATCTTTAAATTTTATATTTAACCATCACATAAAGGTGTTTATTAAATGTTTATATGATATAGAGCAAAATGAGTTTTATCAAATAACTAAAGATAAAACAAACACTTTAAGAGAAATAAGAGAAACTAATAGAATAAAAATTCCATACATTCCTATATTAGAAAGGTTAAGAATAATCGGCAACAAATTTGATATTAGAATAGTTTTTCAGACAACTAATACTTGAAAAATCAAAAATTTGCTAACACGCTTGGGAAAACGATCATTTGATTCAATGGGGTTCGGTAAAAATTTTAGAGGAGGATAACGCAACAAAACAAAATTAAAAGAGGCCCTGATTATTTTGTTGAACGGAGATAAGTGCCTGTCAAACTTCAGTAAACATTGATCATGTTGTATCAAGAAGTTAAGTAACAATAAAATAAATAATCATTTAACATATCTATGGATGCAAATAAACAAATTTTAAACTGTCAACGCTGTCAACCTTGACTTTCTTTTAATACAATTGCAATTTTCGAAATGTCAAAAAATACGGAAGTGCACGATAGTGATGTGATTTTTATTATGTTTTACTTATCTGCTTTTTCAGTGTGACATTTTTGGTTAGGCAAACTTAGTTTCAAAAATAACCCTTGACTGATCCTTTTGGTGCAAGGATTTATTCAATTAATCTTTATTTTTTCAGAAGTGTGGCATAATACCCAATTAGACTAAAGGAAAAACTAGATTATGCCACAAATAAATAGCCTCTGAGAATATTATGTGAATATTCATAAAAAATCTATTTTTAAAGTGTTTATGTTTTGATTTTCAAATGGTTCATTAAGTTTCTGAACAAAAATAACAAAATACGAGAAATTTATGCCAGATTTTACTACAAAACGTGTATCGAAAACAACATTTTGTGCAGTTCAAGGAAACCCTATAACTTAATTTTAATACGAGCTATAATCAAATTCATTATCAGATGTAGATAGCGATCACGCTCGCTATGCTTGGGTAACATGTTTTTAGCCTTTGAGTTGGATCAAAACATTTTAGCTGTGCAAATATAAACAAATCTATTATTTATTTCTAATTATTTATGATTTACAGTATTTACGCGAATTTGTATAAGAATGAAAAGTGCTTGTTACGGACACGTACTAGCCAAGTAGGAAATAATATTCAATTAAAGTTCTCTACGTACCTAGAATCCCTGTAATTATGTGTTATTATTAAATAATACAGTTCTAGTATACCATGCAGGGTGTTTCAAATTGAATCGACACTACCGCTAATTTTATCTATCTATCTATTATTTCAGTTGTTATTAAAATGGACGCGTGAAATAGAAATTTTCGAATTGGCATTGACAAACAACCATTTTTGGCAAACGGGAACAATTGATTGCGTTATTTGTGAATCTAGGGAAGCTTATTTGCCATAACTGCCCGTCAAAATCGTTTTACTTTTGTATTTTTTAAATTGGCGATCAAATAATGATATAAAATAATTAAAACCGAGTGAAATATTCTTCTATATATTGTTTCCTTTTATGGCAATATCTAAAACGATAGCAGTTATATCTTGTACTTCTTTAGTATAATTTTCAAATTTTTACGCTTTATGAATGCACTACTTTAATTAAAAAATATATTAATAAATCCTATGAGCTTCTTTGATTTCCATAAATATGTTCTAAATCATCAATTCCGTTAGTTTTCTGCGAAATAGAAGGAATTTTAATGTTCAAGAAAAGTAATAAAAAACAAAAATAGCAAATTAACTACGTAAGTTTATTCGATCCGGAGAAGATAACCGTCACTTTTAAAATACAGGTTTTATATTGTACGTACATACACATTGTACATTTCAGATCCTACGTGATATTTTATTTCTGACAGGAGGACAGTGACGCATGTTCAGCTAGGTTCTGGATTAAATGGTATAATAACGGGTATACCTTATATTTTTTATAGGTATTCCAATGTTGGTATATCAGCGTAAATTTTTCATAAAGTATACATATACAAAATAAATTTGCTGATTTAACGTGGTTTAAGGTAGATGAAAGGAAAATGCTATGTATATTTACAATGACTTGCAGCTACTAGATGATGATACATATTAGCAATACAATGAATATTTATAAAACTACCTATATATTTAGTGATTGGAAATATTTAGTCCCACTAAACTGTTAAAAATAATTTTAAGCAGAGTTGTCTTTATGCTTTGTGGAGTTGCCCAATAAAATGTTGAAGTTGTTTCACTGACAATTACTCAGAATTACAGGATTTGATAACATAAAGACTTCATTAGATTTCACATTGGTGATGGTTGAGTTGAATTAATTGTACTACAGAAATATATTAAGTAATGTTTACGAAACGACATAAAAAAATTCTTTCGCGATGGCTCAATTTTTTTCCAGATTCAAGTTGTTCAAATTTGCTGTAAGCGTAACAATAGAATTCTTTATTGATTCTATAACAATGTGCTTAAAGCAGAAGCGGATGTTATTGTTAAGTTTTTTCTTTATACAAAGAATATAAATAGAAATATAGCTACTCTTTAATAAATAAACTCATTTTAAGGTATGTAAATATTTCACAAGGTAAGTTTCACTATGATTCAGGAAAGATAATACTTTGAAATAAAACTGTTGCCTCTACACTAGAATGCACTATGAAAAACAAATACAGACAGGTAATCTAAATATAACATTTTGAAATATGTGTTTACCAAAGAGAAACTTAACACTAATAATATCACACATCGTTAGAGTTGGTCGTTCCAGGATTTCTACGATTTTTTTGCAGAAATTTAATCATATTATAGTAATCTGAACAAGCGTATATAGTTGAGAGGTTATTATTTTTTTAGATTAGGCCCATTTCTTTTTTGAAAAAAAGCAAATGTGAGAAATGCCCAAATCATTAAGCTGAAGTAAATATCCAATTTGTTTTATGCTTGTGAAGTATAAAATGTCTGTAGGCGTTATTTCCTTTTCCTTTACAAATCATTCAAGTATAAGGTTTTATCAAGCTACTTTATTTATTTTCTTTCTCCCAAGGTACGCAGTTTGTACGTTTTTAAAGGTGATATACTTTTGGGAACATAGGCGCAACTTAGATTACAAGATTTTCAGGGTTCTAAAAATTTACGAATATATACCTATTGTTGATACTGTTAGAACAACTTTTATTGTTTTTATAAAAATATAAATTAACATGTGATAATGATAATAATTAAGGTGCCTTCTTTGGCAGCTACCACTTGACTGTGTCGTGGACCCACACGTGCCGGCCGCGCCCGTCTCGCTCCAGATTGTTTTGCCGACTTGACATATTTATGGTTTCCAAATCATCAATCCTTAACATTCGGCCTTCACTGACCTAGGCACGTCCTCTGGCCCACCAGTGTCAATGCCAAATAAACACATGAATCAAAATTAGTAATAATCACTATTTGATCAATACATAGAAACTATAATATATTTTTTAAATTTTATTTTGAGCAATTGAACACTATCAAATGGACTCAACAAATCAAACTCATGGAGTGCTCAAAATATGGACTCAACACAGGTTTCTAGAGTGCACACTACTACAAGGACTCAACGAAATGTATTGGAGTGCTCACAAGGGACTCGACAATTTTTCGGAGTGCACACTGTTGTAAGGACTCAACAGAAACGAATTGGAGTGCGCAAAATCTAATGTTCAATAAACTCCACAGTTACTTCGAGTGCGCAAACGATACTATCAAATGGACTCAACAGATTAATTTCTAGAGTGCACACTACTACAAGGACTCAACGAAATGTATTGGAGTGCTCACAAGGGACTCAACAATTTTTCGGAGTGCACACTGTGGTAAGGACTCAACGGAAAAAAATGGAGTGCGCAAAATCTAACATCGAATGGACTCAAGAAGTCATAAAATATCAATCTCAACAATATTTTATAATCAATAACTAGGCGTCTCACACCTATTATGCAAACATTTTTAAACATAATACGTTTCTCATTTCTACAAATCAACACATTAAGTTCAGAGGTACAATTAAGCATCACCCACTCAATATGTACATAACTTAATATAATCAACTTTTAAACATAATACGTTTCTCATTTCAACAAATCAACACATTAAGTTCAGAGGTACAATTAAGCATCACCCACTCAATATGTACATAACTTAATATAATCAACACATAATCAACATACAATCAGCTCATAAAAATAATATCAATAAATAAATTAACATTGTACAGTTTACTCACGTTATTCGATAGTTTGTGCTCTGAACAGTTTAAGTTTGTCGCTGGCGACCACTCCATGGAAACGCCTTCTATCTTTGGATAGAGCTTTTACCTTATATCTATCGTTGGGAAGTACTCGTACCACCTGCAGAGGACCAATATAACGTTGAACTAATTTCCCACTGGAAAGACCCTTCACTAGCGGTGTCTTTTCAAACATGACCATGTCACCAATTTTATAAGTTCTCGCCGCAATGCGATTTTTATCGTAACGGGCTTTCATTTTTCCGCATTTTTATTTATGTTACGTAACGCCTCACTACGTATTGTTTTTAGTTGCATTTGTCTATCTATTTGCTCGCTATTAACAATGTCTACATCATACTTTAGTCTAGGTCTAAATCCAAATAATAGGTCAGCGGGTGCATGCCCGGTAGTAGCATTTACCGTACTATTAATTCCGCATTGCACTTCTGGGATTTTAGATTCCCACGCAGTATGGTCTTCTCCTATCGCTGTCATCATGGCATTTAATATGGAGGAGTTAAATCGCTCGACTTGTCCATTACTTCTTGGACAAGCAACAGCATTTAGGACATGTTTAATATTTCTTTCGGTACAAAATGTTTTCATTTCTTGACTCGTAAAACATTTTCCTCTATCTGTAATAATTCTTACAGGGGAACCGAATATTTTTATCAGTAAATCCAAACATTTTACAACGTTCCGTGTACTTGTATCTGACACAGCTTCGATCCACGTATATTTTGTGAATGCGTCCACTACGACCAGCATATGCACATTGCCATTTTCTGTTTTACAAAATGGACCAAGATGATCTAAATGTAAGGTATGGAAAGGCTTTTCCACTTTTTGTATTGGATACAGGTATCCTCTTCTTTTCCCTCTGGGTTTCTTAGCACAGAGACATGGTATACAAGATTTTACATATTTGGATACAAATTCTGTCATTTTGAAAACCAAAACTTCTGCTGAATAGAATTTAATGTTTTTCTATACCCTGGGTGTGCATTATCATCGTGATATAGTTTTACAATTCTCCACCGTACATCTCTTGGTATCAAAATTTTCTTCTGTCCATTAACTATTTTACAAATTTTATTATCTTCTATACTGTAGCAATCTTCTGCTGTTCCATCTTTAATTTGATTTCGTATTAAACTACACGCATCATCTTGCGCTTGCACGCATTCCACCCAATCAGACTGTTTAATAGAATTAATTTCAAGTGGAGGGAACTAATAGGTTGTCGGCTCAAAGCATCTACGTGTTTCATTTGAGTTCCTGGTCGATAAATGACATCAAAATCATATTCCTGTAACTCGAGCCACCATCGACCAATCCTTGGTGTTAAGTCTCTTTTAATCCATGTTAATCTTAATGCGTTGCAATCAGTGACAACAGTGAATTTCTTCCCATAGGAAAGTTACGAAATTTGCGTACACTAGTGACTACAGCTAATGTTTCTAGTTCATAGCTGTGATATCTACTTTCGCAGCCTGATGTTTGTTGGCTAACGTACCCCACTGGTTTCCATAGTCCATTTACTTGCTTCTGCAGCAGTACACCAGCTAAGCCTAATTTACTGGCATCCGTATGCAGTTGGGTCTCATAGTCTGGATCAAACAGTGCAAGAACAGGTTCAGAACTAAGTTCCTCTTTCAACAAATTGAAACTGGTCTCCTGTTCAGTATCCCATTGCCAGGACATATTAGACTTAGTTAGAGTTGTAAGAGGCTTCACCTTCTGTGCAAAATTCCGAATAAATTTTCTGAAATAAGAGGATAATCCAACGAACTGACGTATTGCATGAACATTTTCTGGTCTTGGAAAATTTAAAACTGCCTCAATTTTTCGTTGCGATGGTCGTATCTCATTATTACTTATCACGGATCCTAAATACTCAACTTCGGGACGCAAGAAGGAGCATTTCTGTTTGTTAAGAGTTAATCCAGCTTCCTGAAATATTTTTAAGATATTTTCCAGACGTTCTAAACCCTGTTCAGGTCCTTTGGACACAATGAGAATATCATCTAAATATGCGAGAGCGTATGTGAATCTGACAGGACCTAAAATTTCATTGACTGCACGCTGGAAGACCGATGGAGCATTAGTTAATCCAAAGGGCACTCTTTTATATTGGTAGTGACCATCTGGAGTTAAAGCTGTATAAGGTCTACTATTTTTGCTACTTTTAACTGATGGTAACCAGATTTTAGGTCTAATGTGGTAAAGCACGTATTTCCGGTAAGCCTTTCTAATTGGTCTTCTATTCGCGGTAACGGGTATTTGTCTTTTATTGTAATAGCATTCAGTTTTCTATAATCGACGCACATCCTAACATCTCCTGTTTTCTTTTTGACAAGCAATATTGGGCTTGCATAGGGCGACACGGTTGGTTCAATTATATCATTTGTTAATAGGTCATCTACTATTTGACGCACTATAGCTCGTTCGTGGTACGATAATCGGTAAGGTCGATAACAAATTGGCTCAGTACTTGTTAGGTTAATTTCCATTTCAATATTAGTTTACCCCAATTCAGCATTACAATTTGCAAAACAAGCGCTGTATTTATCACATAATTTATTTAAGCGTTCTTGCACATCTTTTGATAGAGTCTCAGGTATTACAGGTACTTCAGTCGGTGACTGCCCAGATGGGATTCCCCGTGCCACACAGTGACCCTTGTCAAATGTGCCTACAATTTTACTCACATTCAAAATTTTTAAAATTCCAATGCCATTTGTTACATGAAAGGGTGTTGGCGGTATAATTATTGTACACCCATTTTCTCTTGTTCGGAATAATTTGGAATGATATTACCGCTACTAAAGTCAGTGTAAACTTCTAGGTTGTTGATACCAGGATAAATTTTTGTTTTTAATGAACAAATGAGACGAACTTTAGAAATAGAGTTTTCCTGATCGAATACCTGTGGTAGCAGTCATAAGGTATTTTCACTATCATCTTGAAATTGAAGCTTTTCGGTAGTTTTAACAATAACCAAGTTAGGTGACTCAGTAAATGTTCGCCCGATTAATAGATCCATATCTTGTTTTGAATCGCTCACGACAAGTATTGGAACCTCTCTTTCTACATCATCTATTTTTAATTTAGCTTTTGTTTCACCCAAGGATGCTACTACAGCACCTCCGTAACCACGCATTAAAGTTTGTTTATTCTTATCGATAGGCAGCTGTAACGATTCTGCTGTACTAAGTTTCATAACATTGCACGCACTTCCAAAGTCAACATAAGCTGGGACATTAACCTGATTTATTTTCGCGGTCACATGATATTTCATATCTCCAGTGTCAATCATGTTAATTTTTGTTGACATCCCTGTTTTGATTTTAATTTATAACAAGTATCTTTATTATGACCATTCCGTTTACAGAATGAACAATATTTGTTAGTTTCTTGAGTCCCCGTATCATACGTTTTCTCATGAAACACTGTGCAGCTTTATGATTACTTTTGCCGCAGACAAAACAATTCTGACCTGATTTGGAGTTGCTAGTCCCGCCGACGTTGGGATTATTAAAGCGACGGTTCGATGCTTGTTTTGTATGTTTTGATATGCCAGCATAATTAGATTCCATAAAAAATCTAAGAAGGTGTTCGGTACTTTTACAGCCTGCAGCATTAGCGCCCGATCGAAGAAGATCATCGTTAATTGTTGTTATTATTACGTCAGTTATGACGTGGTCTGGTAAATCACAATGTTTGCCCTGTTTTAGTTTGGCATAATAAAACGTAATAATGTCCTCATTCGGCTTACGCTCGTTATTTACAAATTCTTTCAGATTGGTTGCGATACCTTTGGATACAGGAAACGCATGCATTAAGCTCGTTTTCCACGATTCCCAATCAGAATAAACAATGTCCGTCTGACACTCGTACCACAGCTTTGCATTGCCTCCCAAACGACCGATCGTAGCAAATATTTTGGCTTTTTCATCCCAATTGTATAATTCGCCCACCGCATCTACTTTAGTCAACCATTGTTTCACGGTTAAGGAATTAGATGAACCATCAAATTCTGGGATTAACTCAATGCGTCCAGCATATCGTCGTGTATGTTCCCAATCGCGAGGACTACGTGATCTTCGTGAAGTTGATCCGCCAAGTGAATCTGCAGCGCTATGCGATTTAGCTAAACAACTCTCCAAGGCTATAATTCGTTTTTCTAGCTGAGTTCGTTGTTCATGTTCCGAACCGCGGTGATGATGTGGACTTCGATTGTTTTGACTAGAGCGACGGCTTCGGCTCCGACGCCTAGCGGCATCTTGCTTTCGCGCACGCTTTCGAGAATCTCGATTCATTTCAAGCAGTATTACACAATAATTAATTAACAACAAAATAACAGGTAGCAATGAGCAAATAGAGCAGATAGACAACGCAATGACAGTTTGGCGTTACTCACCAATTTGACGACGAGTGTCCTTGTTTCACAACACAACAAGGCACGACACAACAAACAAGTAAACAACACCTGACACAAATTGCAGAAACACCTGGATCAAAGTCCTGATCCCACTTCTGAAATGTTAGAACAACTTTTATTGTTTTTATAAAAATATAAATTAACATGTGATAATGATAATAATTAAGGTGCCTTCTTTGGCAGCTACCACTTGACTGTGTCGTGGACCCACACGTGCCGGCCGCGCCCGTCTCGCTCAGATTGTTTTGCCGACTTGACATATTTATGGTTTCCAAATCATCAATCCTTAACAATAGGTATAAATCTGGTATTCTAAAAAAAATTCTGAATTTAATTGGTCACCAAATTGCTAAACAGGATACAAAATTAACAAATTGTTTCCACCACATCAGAGAAGTGACCCAACTTAGAATATTTTTAAACTATGGTATACCTTAAAGGGCAGCCCTTTTGAGAAATAGCATTTTAGGGCAAACGTTTATTCAAACATATTTTCTTATTTTGAACAATACTATCACCTCCTGAACTATTGTTTTACTTCTTGTATATAGTTAACCGAAAAATGTTAAATAATTAGATAATTTTACTAAACAATTTTGGCTTGGTTTGATTAATTTACTTTCTCTTACATTATTCACGGTCTTTTAACTATTTTAATTGCATCTAAGGTAAAGTACTTTCTATTTAATTGTTCTGTTCTGTTACAAATCGTATACTTTTTTTAACATATCCGTTACAGTCTAATGTAATAAATAAACACTAGTTCTTCCCAGTCAGAAATCTTTATAGGTATATATAGAAACGAAAATCTGGACTGGTTCACTATTATGGTGTAAAATTTTATTTAAGTTTAGTCGAGACATGTTGAACTCTCTTTTAGTATCTATATCTATATTATTTGTCAATATTTCTATATAAATCCATGAAAGTTTGGTACAAACACGTGCCAAATATAACACCGATATCACTCTGCAAATACGCTTACTAGAGGCAGACGAAAATTGGACATCCTTATTATTTGACAAACTTTTTAAGTCAATTTCACATTTTTTACTGACCGTTATTTCAAGTACTGAATTCGACTAAATCGAGAAGTTCTTAAACTTCGTATTCTATTTCTGAACGAATTTTCCGAAGTTTCTTCACTGAAAATAACGTCTCATTTGATTTATTTCAGAATTATTTCTCACATAAAACTTGGGAGTTTCCTAAGTCTGAAAATTCTGTTACCTCATATCATTCGCAATTGCAACGTAAATGGAGATTTCAGTGAATAATATTTATCCGACCATTACTGGAATACCTAATTTAATGGCAACAACAACAGCAAAGAGATTTACGAATAAAACAAACAGTAAAATGAGTTAAACACGAAGGTATAAAGGGTAAAATGTTTACTCGATTTTTATGTTGTCCTTTGTTACTGTTTTAATAAAAAAATCACCTGCCTGTGAAATTCGAACAGAAATCAGTAAACATCAACAAATACGATCTAAATTCATATTTATTAAATTGTTCCAAAATGAACACACATCACAAACTGTAGCAAACGTTCACTAAATAATCTATTATACTTACTAACAACAATAAAAAACAGACGTACAAGGTCAAATTCCTTTTTTTTCTAGCGACAAAGTATCACATAGGATTAGTAATCTATAAGCTTTTCGAAATAGAATGAATACATTCCAGAATAATAATAGGTATATCTATACTTCTCTGTGTTCACAATGTAGAGTATTGAGAAATTATTATCTAAATTAATTTTAATCACCTAATACTTATAAATAAATAATAAATGTGTAAATGTTTTATTCTTGTGCTTTGTGAATGATGTAAAATTAAAAAATCATTGTGGCCTAAAATTGTTTTAAAACACACAATGTATATTTTTTCATATATTTTTAGGTATTAACAATATTGTGTGAAACTAACTACTCAGTGGACAAAAGCCCCAACCTGCGTTGAATTACACACACAATATCTACCCATATATTCCTTATTATTAGCTTTTGTAACATTTTTTACTGTTTAAGAAAGGTATTTTAAGCTAATATGTATCAAATCTCCTACAATTCCTATCAATGAAGTCATATATTAATTTTTTTAGATAATTATTGAATAGAGTTTTGTCTGTGGATGTTCATTAGCATACCTAGATGTTTGGTATCAGAGAACATACATATGACTTCATTGATAGGAATTGTAGGAGATTTGATACATATTAGCTTAAAATACCTTTCTTAAACAGTAAAACACAATGTATATGTTAGGACAAACTACTTTTTCAATATTTCGGTGTAGTTTTAGATAACACTATTTATTTGTTATAAATGCTGTACCTATTTTTTCCTTAAAGCACTTTGACGTTTGAATCAGTTTGATCTTTTTCTACCATAACGTACCCTTGAAAGGACACCTCGCTTAAAATGGTGTTGATGCATTTAATTAAATCCACACTTCCACCTACTGTAATACTCGAAGTAGAATCCAAATTTAGACTCACCGCCAAAAAATTACAGATTTTTTTTCAGCATGTCAGTTCGTTTTCTTCCCACTATACTATAGCCATGCTGCATTATATTTATTGGGATATAAAACTTGATTTTGATGATGCATGAGTAAATCTCATGAGAGAGTCATCTGAAATATCCACAGACCACCCTAATTTAGAGAATGAGGTCGCTTTTCAGGATTTAATTTTTGATTAATAAAAATTCAATTTAGAATACTACTCAGAAAGAAATTTTAAGATTAATATTACAATTCAAAGTTTCTTAGGTCCTTCGTTAGACTTTGAGAGATGCATGTTGTATGTGGGTGATCATTTCATGAGATTATTATATATACTCGTATCTTATAAATTTCTGATAGCTTAACTCCTAGTGACGCATTTTTACTGCCCTCCATATATTATTTCGACAGATATAATAAATTTGTGGAATTTAACATCTACGTATAAGATAACCAGTAATATATCCACGACCTATGTACGACGAAAAAATACCTTACGGGCTTAGAACACAAACGTTAATTTAATTCATAAAATTTATTTAAGCATGCAATTTTATTCAGGGATCAAAATTTATTTCGATAAAGTTCAACTAGATGAAACTTCAGTATTTACCTGATAGTCAAAGGGCCAAAAAAGAAACTACAACTTGTTAATGAATGATGGAAAAATATGCAAAGATGTTAACTCGCTTAATTTTATTATTAATGATGTGTCAATTTAATGTTACTCAGTCACGATATGTTCCACGTCGACAGCATGTGAAAAAATTTACATCACCCATTGTTTTATTCCACCCAGTTACTAGATTTTTGTATTAAATAAAAATCAAGGTTATCTTTTGGAGCCTATGTCAGGATAATATGACTAATATTATCAATTCATAGATTTGTCAAATTATATTTTAAATATATTATGTTTTATTTTATTTATATTATGTTGTTTTCATAGCTGTGCCAACAATATCTTGAAATTCTAAATTTGGTGGGCATAGAGTAAACTAACGCATATTCAATTTTGTAAAACATCATCACTTCCTGTACAAGTAATAGGTATGATCAATTATTTTTATGCCAACATTATGTCGTATTGTACAGTAAATCTATTTATCTCTTCATATATGTGATCAGTTTTGTACTTTTGCTATGGCACTGCATTGCAAAATAGTCCTGTATTATAAATCAGACAGAAGAATTAATTAAACAACTGTGTTTGGGAATTAATATTTATTTCGACCTTCAACTTGCTTTGACTGGTATGAATGAACTTACTTATGTTTCCTAGAAACTGAATATACATAATGGGTTTAGTTGAGCAAAACGTACAATCTTTTTCTTAGGTTGAGAGAAATTGTAGATACTTCATCATTCATGGTTACATGTATGTTAATTCGAGCTTTTTATAATCGAATTAATGTACGCTATAAGCTTATTTCTATAATATCTAATGCTTTCATATATTGATGGAATTGAAGTATATAAAACTTATAAGTAATGAAGATATAATGATGAAAATGAGGAAACCTTTGAAACACATGATGGAAAAGTTAGAATACCGTGGCTGCTCGTAATTTCCATACCATGGAGCGCGAAAAAAATTAAGTGCGAACTACAAAATATTGAAAATTTTTACACAAATATAATTGGATAGTTTTGTTTTAGGTAGTAAGTACTGACGACTATAGAGAAAATGTAAGGTACTGGATAATATTATTTTTTCCGGATTATAATTATTCCAATATGCTGCTTTTCTTCAAAATAAATTCTTTTTTCATTGATTTGGTAATTTTCGCACCTTTTATTAGATGGCATTGTAAGTACTGTTAGTTTCCGTATAAAATATGAAATTTACTGTCTGTTATTTAACATCTGCTTCTCAAATATGATAAATTGATGGTTAATTTCATCTCTGTATTGTCTCTCAATTTCAATAAATCTCAGTATAAAAGTGTTCTACATGAACCTAATCTGGACAGTTTGCCCAAATGTCCACATATATTTTTAAAATAATACGTTTGTTATATTTATTTGTTTGACAATGCTGTACAGGACAGGCTTACTTATATTTTTTGTGCAAATAATTTAGCGTATTATAAGCAAGTTTTATTTCATCTTATTGAGAACAATATTTTTAATTATAGTAGATAAGTTTAATCTTAAGGCACTCTGGCATTAGTTTTCTTTTAGCGATTTTCAGGTTCAGTTAAACAGGTTAATAAAAATCAGTAATTTCTTTTATGACAACTATGTTATTGATATTGTATAAATAACTAGTTCATTCTGGGAGTAAAATTAATTTTTATTTTCTGATTATGATAATACAGTAAATATAATTTACACCACGTATAATATGTATATAACTTTATATTTACTTAAAATAGATCACCTGCGTCACATTGCAGAAGCTTGATTACTTAAGTCTGGCAATCTATATTTTTATTGATTATAAATATCTAATAAAATCGTAAATATAAAGCGTACTGTTTTGTTTATTCGAAAAAGAACGGAAGCATTTTTTTAATTTTAAAGAATTTACTCAATAATTAGCAGTAACTACTGTACATAAAGCACAAAGTGCCTATATCTAAATGTTTCACCTACAATCGTGTGGTAATTAAAGTTAACAGAACTTATTTATATGTATAATAGGAATAGGTACACTATTATCCACTACGATTGAAAAATATGTACCTTATTTCTTCAAAAACTTCAGTTTTTCATTACACAATGGGTTTTCGATCAATCAGAATATTTATTCATCACCGTTACCAAGTGGTTTGTCACTAACTTGTCAATTCAACTGCTTCAAAAATAAATCCAACTTAAAAGGTTCATACTTTTCAAGCTTTGTGGACAAAGCATCATACTTTATTCGTGAATAATGACTACACTCGTGTCATTAAAACACTCGCCTACTCCTACCCAAAATATTAAACTAGTTTAACACCCTATTTACAAAGAGCAGCTATATCTTTTAGCATCGTGAAAAGTTCGTTTAAAGTTTTCCTTCAACGCCTCGCTTAAAAATAAGTACCGTCATTGCAGGCGGAATATTCCACTGTTGAAATGTATCCTGAAAAATGTAGGCATCCACGTCAAGATGTTAGCCTAAATACAATAGCTGATCCTCTAGAAAACTTAATGAGAATATTAAAAAAATGTGTATACAAGATCCAATAGCAATGTTTCTATTAAATAGCTTGGTATGCCATGAGAAAGCAATTGTCCTTAGTTTCCATAGCAACCGTAAATGTAGATTAACTGTCAAACTATACCTTCGAATCTCAGTTAAAGTGTAAAGTAAAGTGCAAAAATATCTTCATTTCTTAAACCATTTTTATTACATACTGAACGGTTGTTTTGGCAAATGCGCTCCCTGCACATTTAAACGTGTTAAGATTAATTTCCCTAATTTTTAGAATGTTTATCAAGAAACTTTTCCTAAGAACTGAGAGAGCATCGCTTAGGTAAGTTTTTGATAATATCTGAATAAACCTACACACAAAGGTTTAAATAAAATCCACGTTTAAATTTAACTCTTCGCTTTTACAAAGTAGAAAACCATTTGATGCATAGTGATTTTCCGGGTTGTTATGCCGTGACCTCGGTAACAGGTAGCTGCCAGAAACAGAGTTAAAATGCACATCCCTAGCATTGGCCGGGATTCTTTTACCTACCCTGGTTGTTCTCGGACTAGGCTATTTGGGGACAGACCCGCTATCGGTGTCTCTGGGTCTGTCCATATATTGATTTCGGTTCCTACTGTTGGTATTACGACTGCTACGGTCGGAACCGTTTCTCGGATAATGGTGATCCTCCGAGGCGTTCCGTAGCCGCTGTAACGGGTCGCATCCCATGCTTCCAAACACCACTAGAAAAACCATGTTTATGAAGTTTTAGGTAAGTAATAAAGCCAGATTTTATTGGTTAAATCATTGAAGTATACAAATATTTGCTATAAAAAGGTTTGTTTTTCTTCTACACTTCAATAATTGTAGAAATGCACGGTTAAATTAAAAATTAATTATCACAAATATTGTAACACTTGGTATATAGGTATGTTTGTTTCAATCGGCTCAAAATCACGTATTCTATCACCTCCTACAATTATTGTAACGACTTGCAAGACATCCTGTATAATCCAATTTGCGATAGGTGTAATATGTATTATCTTATTATTAATAATAATAAATTAATTTCTGTTGCGCCCACGTCGAGAAAACGCAAAATAAACGGTGCCGGAAAATCTACACGTGGCAATTTATTGACAGATATCCAGTGACGTGCATAAACATCACATCGATTTGTATATAACTCCTGCTGTTTTCTAGCATCCCCACACACCTCCACACAGAAACCATTTCGGTACATGCGAAAACACATCTGCAATTTCACATTTCTGCATTACGCGGGTGTTGGCAAAGTGTCACGTACCAGAGGCGGACTAGATAGAAACACTTCTGCTGTCATCCATGAATAACACTTGAATGATGCACTCTACAAGAATTTCATCGATGTGCTATAAATAGGACATGTTTATGTATGTCCTTTAGATACTGGGATTGAATACAAATAAGTTGTGGACACTTTGATTGCGCTATTCTAAAAAACAGCATCTGAAGGTACTTTTAATTTTTAATCTTTATTTTGCCTAAAAGAGTTGCTTTAACATTAGATGAATGTGGATACAGAGATAGCAATCTGCACCTACGTGAATTTTCATAAACCCTTGATATTTTTGAGAGTTGTGGTATTGGCTTCATTACAACTATCAGCAATATTTATTGTATTTCTTCTAGTTTAGAAAATACTACAGTATACACCCTGTATAGTGAAAATAATGGTTTCCTATTAAATTTAAACAAAATATTAAATAAATACTATATGATCATCGTTGAACTCAGATTTCAGAAGAAAATTGGAGCTTAACAACGTTAAATTATTGATTTATATATTATGCATATATACTTCAAGAATAAAAGACCTAAAAGAGACAAATTAACAAAAATAAAATTTGAAATACACCTAAAGATTTTGACTTAATAATATATCCATATATATTTAAAAGACCTCTACCTATGCTTGCTAGAAAGTATTCAGAAAGGTTTATTCTTATATTATGTACATATATCTACTCATTGCTTTTGTGAATGCAACCAATTTGTGTACTGAATAAGTGAAGTTGTCAAAAAATATATACATATAAACATACAGCTTTGGTGCCAAATATATTGTATGAGATGTAAGAACGTAGGCCGTAAGCTAAAAACAGTAGTTGATCACGACTCTATGCTATGGCGAAAGCGCAGGTTATATTCAAATTATACACATTGTAATTTCATCGACATAATATACCTAGTAGGCTAACTAGTAGATATATACAGTTGGACTGGTATACGATCTCTTTAAAATAATACCAGTGTATTTATTTAAATGAGAAACTTTTCTATAAATTTTAATATTTGCAATTATAGTTATATTTCTTCATATGAATACTTTGTATTGTTTTCTTTCTCTATTTTATGTGTTTGTTAGTTTACGCTATAATATCTACCATTTGTTACCAAATTATATAATAATATTATCTTCTACTGCTGAATCACATATTGCAAATAAAAGAGAAAATAAATAAATATTGTCACAGAATTTGCCCCGCTCGCACCCAATTCGACGACTGTAGTATCGTGAAACGTTGATTGCCCCGATCGCCCCTACGCGATTCTGGTATAAAATAAACAAACATATATGCCGGCTATCGCGGCGCGTCTGGAAATATTGGGAATCGACGAGAAGCGTCCGAGTCGTTCGAGAAAATGGATCTAGAGACGCTAGAAAATACCTGGAATATTCGTTTGGTCTATAAAAGAAGAATAAACGGCTGAGTCAGTCAGTCTTGAATTAAAGTCTTATATTAGAGTCTTGAATCGGAGTGTTTAGTCAAGTTGTAATTAGTGTTCAGTAGTGTACAGAGTAGTTAATAAAGATAAGTGATTAATTAACGGATTATTTTTCTGGTAAAAGGAATAGTGACAATATTAAGATATTCTCTGAAGCTATTTATTTGTGGCATAATTATAGTTTTTCTTTAGTTTGACTGGGTTTTTGCCACACTTCTGAAGAAATAAAAAGCCCTTGCGCCAAACGGATCAGACAAAGGTTTTTCTTATTTTTTTACTTATCTGCTTTTTTCAGTAAGAGATTTTTTGGTTAGGCAAACTTTAGTTTCAAAAATATACCCTTGACTGATCCGTTTGACGGAAGAACTTATTTAATTAATCTTTATTTTTTCAGAAGTGTGGCAAAAACCCAGTCAAACTAAAGAAAAAATAAATATTACCTATACAAAATGTAAACATTCAATAAGGAAGTGTATTTTAATGTTAATTTGAAATTTTTTCACAGTTTTCTTTTTTAAACAAATTGAAAATCTAAATATCTGTAAGTATTATAAAATAAAAAACATTATTTTAAAAGTTAGATTTAAATATTTAGATATTTTAAACTTTTATTTGTAGTACTGAGTACAGAATAAAAGTTTGTACTCTATTTTTAAAAGCTTTATTGGAGTGACACATAAAAAGAAAACCCTTGAAATTTTCTTTGTAACGTACTATTTTTTAAATTGTATTATAGTTTACAAAGAATTTACAATTAGAAATCATCTTTTTGCGTTTTAATTGCCTACCTACTAGCACTAGACAACTTAATACAATATAATAAAGAAATACATAGTTATAACCAGCCTTTGGCGGGTTTTTGTTTAATTTGCTACTGGACATTGAACCCTACCAATAATATTTAAAAAAACATATATTTTTTATTTATTAGTGTATTTTTTTGTGAAATTTGTTCAAATATTGTACGAGATAAATCAAAATAAAGCTGTTATTATTTAAGATATTAGTTGCGGAAATAAGGTGTTTATCACAGTCTAGTCTAAACGTATTTTAAAATAGAAAAACAATTATTTTTAACATTGTTTTTTAAGTGAAGTGTGTGAAATCCTATTTATACGTTTGAAAGTTTGTCAAAAATATGTTTTTGTTAAAAAATAACTACCTCTAATTTATGTACCAATATAGGTATTAGGTACATTTAAAATCTAACAGAAAATAATTAGTTAATTAAGATTACTTGATGTGTAACCACAAAAATATAGTTAAGTCTGTTACATGCACCAGCATATTTTCTTAAGGAAAATATAATTACTACGTATTAACATACGATCTATAAATCATAAATCAAATATGTGCTTATTTAAAAAATAAGCCGGTCTGCTGGAAAATTTCAGTTGTTTAGTTTACATAGGCGGATCTTTATACTTTTCTCCCAGAATTTTATTGTCTTCGCGACCTGCTACTACTCTCTCATGCTTTGTATAAATATTATATTACAGGATGCTATTTTATGTGGAGTTTTATTTCCCTTAGGTATATATCTTTTTCTGTCAACATAATTATTACCTAAACAAAACTATAGGACTTAACTATCTTCATAGAATAATTAAGTTACTATCAAGCTCACCTTACCTAACCCCGCGTAAACTGACTTCTGTCAATTTTAAAAAATAATTGTCTAGAAGTTTTAAGTAATCTAAAATCTTGAATCTTGATCTTTTAATAATAAAACTTCATTTACATATATCGACTAGGTATGTCCTAAAATGTCTAATTCCAAGATACATGAGAGTGCTGTAACCGGTGTTCATTTGGCAGGTAAACTTGGCAGGTTAAATTTACGGAAACACCCGAAGTAACTGACCATTGGCGTGAGTACCGGAAAAGTCCGGATGTGTGCGAAATACTAAATTTATACAAATAACGTACTGTTTTATGGTTTAAACGGTCAAATAATTCCAATTGGCAACACATGAACAAAATTAACATATATTAAAAACCTAAAATATTTTATATATTGACACTTATCACGACGAGATATCATTTTGAAATTTGGTGTGCCGCCTCCTAACAACTAGGAAATTCAACAGTACCCATATAAATCTCTTCGCTAGGGTCTAAGGTAAGTAAAACCTGCTCCTCTAGGTAAAAAATTGCTCTGAAATCTCTCCACGATGAGATATCATTTTGAAATTTGGTGTGTGGTCCCCTTAACAACTTAGAATGTCAGCAGTACCAATTTAAATCCCTTCGCAAGGGTCTACGGTAAGTAAAACCTGCTCCTCTAGGTAAAAAATTGCTCTGAAATCTCTCCACGATGAGATATCATTTTAAGATTTGGTGTGTGGTCCCCTTAACAACTTAGAATTTCAGCAATACCAATATAAATCGCTTCGCAAGGGTCTAAGGTAAGTAAAACCTGTTCCTCTAGGCAAAAAGTTGCTCTGAAATCTCTCCACGATGAGATATCATTTTGAAATTTGGTGTGTGGTCCCCTTAACAACTTAGAATGTCAGCAGTACCAATTTAAATCCTTCGCTAGGGTCTAAGGTAAGTAAAACCTGTTCCTCTAGGCAAAAAGTTGCTCTGAAATCTCTCCACGATGAGATATCATTTTGAAATTTGGTGTGTGGTCCCCTTAACAACTTAGAATGTCAGCAGTACCAATTTAAATCCCTTCGCAAGGGTCTAAGGTAAGTAAAACCTGTTCCTCTAGGCAAAAAGTTGCTCTGAAATCTCTCCACGATGAGATATCATTTTGAAATTTGGTGTGTGGTCCCCTTAACAACTTAGAATGTCAGCAGTACCAATTTAAATCCCTTCGCAAGGGTCTACGGTAAGTAAAACCTGCTCCTCTAGGTAAAAAATTGCTCTGAAATCTCTCCACGATGAGATATCATTTTAAGATTTGGTGTGTGGTCCCCTTAACAACTTAGAATTTCAGCAGTACCAATATAAATCCCTTCGCAAGGGTCTACGGTAAGTAAAACCTGCTCCTCTAGGTAAAAAATTGCTCTGAAATCTCTCCACGATGAGATATCATTTTGAAATTTGGTATGTAGCCTCCCTAACAACTAGGAAATTCAAAAGTACCCATATAAATCTCTTCCCTAGGGTCTAAGGTAAGTAAAACCTGCTCCTCTAGATAAAATATTGCTCTGAAATCTCTCCACGATGAGATATCATTTTGGGATTTGGTGTGTGGTCCCTTTAACAACTTAGAATTTCAGCAGTACTAATATAAATCCTTCGCAGGGTCTACGGTAAGTAAAACAGATTTTACTTACCTTAGACTGGTGCTGAAGACTTATTTTTTCACGTAAGCAAACCGACAGTTTTTTCATAAATTTCTAAATTCATATTTAAGCAGACGCTAGAATTATTCATTGTGTTAATAAAAATTGTAATGTCTTAGAATCCCTTCAGACAAAACCTATGTACGCCACTGATAATTTCTATGTTGAGTAACTGTTTCTCATATGCATGTACAGTATATGGATACTTTTCAAAATAGAACAGGTGTTATTGATGCATATGTGCATGGAAATATCGTGCCATATCAGCGTGAAGAGATAAACAAAATACTGCTAAATTTTAAAACAATATATTATGTCAAGGATACATTATTATTGTAGATTCTTATTATGCTGTTAAGTTTTATTACAAGTTGTTTGTATCTTTTGTAAATCAGAATAACGACTTAATATTGTGATGTGCTTGTTTATTAGCTATTGCTATATATCAGGGGTCCTCAAATGTTTTTAAATACAGTGTCCTATGAAATATAGCAACTACTGATTTTGACTGCTATAATAAGGTCATTTTTATCCAGGGTAAAGAAATATGATCCAGAAAATAATAAATAATCTTGATATGCATTAAAAATATATTTTAATCATTTTTATGTATCTCTAGGACCTAGAACTAAATAACATGTTTATTCAACTAATACTTAGACTAGAGATGGAAGGTCTGACATTTTTACAAGTGCAATTTCGCTGGTGGTTTATTTTTATGACATTAGTTGGCAAGGAAAAACGGTAATGGAATGTAGCCATAACCTATCGCTATAATTATATACTCTAGAGCTTCGTTCGCTTTTCTAAAGCTGTCCTTGACTCTCGACGGTATCCTTGGCGAAAATTTTTTCGGAAATATTTTTAGATGGACTTTGGCTTCTGGGGACAGCGATTGTGAAAGATTTAGTAGTCATGTGGAAAGCAGTTGTCAAAGGCAATAAATCTGGCTTCATCAAAGAATTAGGTGTTGGCTGCGATGATGATCACCTGATTCATGTAGAAAAGCTCTTAGATCGTTTATAAATAGATATCAAACTCAGAGCATAACGTTTCTTCTGCAATCGTTCCGTATTTCTAGATAAGAGTTAATAGTTGATGGGGATTTGGTACTGTCCTCTGCAAATACCTTCTCAGTCAGCGTAAATCACAATTTAAACCGTTCTGGATTTAACTCGATTTAAAAATTTAAGCATAAAAGTTCCTACTGGGAATAAATCAGACAATTTTTATTTATAAAGCCAATGCTAGCCATTACCAATGGTAAATTCAATGAAGATGAAAAGCATGATGCCACAAATATTAAAATCGAAATCTTTATAGTGAATTAATTTTAGGTGCGCCGTATGCCGTATTCTTGTAATAGTTTTTTCTACAAAAACATGTAATTTTAGACACATAAGAACTAAATAATATAGACAATATATAGAGTATACCGAAGTAAAACGAATACTTATATGTATATTGAATATTGATTGAAAGCGGTCTAACCAACAAATTACGATTACAATTTACTCCTGGATTATATTTCCATATCGCATTTATGAAATATTGCATTCGTGACGCTTCAAAGTCTTCCAGACATTCCAATCGAGATAAGGAGCAATAAAAAAATAAAATTTTACCCACGTCTCCATATATCGATTCCCATGACATTCTCGTGACCTCAAGGCATCAATGTAATGGGTGAAACGAATAATATATCTATCTATACATATACATAACGGATTGTAACTTCACTCAATATAGTTTATCAAATGATTGAAACCTTATATTGTTTTACTGAAGTTGAAAATATACTTGTACATTTCTATTGTATATCGATAATTTTTTGAGCATAATATAAATCTAATGGTAATAATAAGTAGGTATAGGTAAAGCTGATGATAATGTAAAGTGATCCATACGTTATCTCCATTGCAGAAAGAAAATCATATTTGAATAATTTGACATCATAAAACTAACAACCTTTAACATTTTTTTCAATTCTGATTAAGTTGATTATAACATTGGAAAATTATGTTGGCTGATGCAATACAAAAGTTATGGTAAATTTCCTAGCATAAATAAACTGACCAAAAAATTGCCATAAGACTGGTTCTATTACACTCGATGTGTATTCAATAGGACATTCTATACATTTCTGACACTTATTTTTAAATTAAATATTTAAAAACTAGATTACCAATAAGTCTACTTCGATGAAAGAGTTGGATTTCACTTTTCACATTGACAACGTTGGAAAAGTACTGGTCCCACGGATTTAATAACGTACTTCTAGAAGAATTTCTCTATAGACAAGTTTTGCTATCGAATCAATCCGGAAATTGTTCATTAATTCAACTGACAATTGTTACCGAGCCTGAAAACTAAGCTAAATATAGTACCTTACATATAAAATCAGATATTTAGAAGAAAGCGACGTAAATTTATTTTTAACATCTTGGTCTTGGAAGTATCAGTCTAATAAAATGAAACAGATGAATTTTAACGTTGAATCTAGAGACAGTGGATAAACATCCTGTATAATAATTTAAAATAAGCATCACGATTCCACGAAGCCTTTCATATGTAATATTTTTCTTTTAAGCTATAGTCCTATAGCGTAGATCTACACATAAATTTCCAGCTAATAAATATTTTCTCATCTGATTCCTGGAGGATAAGAATGTCGCGTTTATGTACGTAATTAGATGATTTGAAATTTATTGCAGAGCATAAATCAATAAATATGTGCGAAGGAATTGAAGCAACATGAGCACGAAATATTGAAGTGGATGATTATAATACTTTTAATTTAGAATTTTCCCAGATATGTAATATTTTATCAAAATGAACCCAAAATTTACTATATTCATCTAATTATGCATAAACTAGTATAAGATGTAGTATGCGAACTACTAATGCATTAGTACAAACATCGGTGTGTTATGACATTTATACATTTATTATGTATGTATAATATAGGTATATCACACTAAAATTTAAGCTAAATGCCATTATCTAATTATTCTTTGTTCAGTAGTAAATTCAGCGTAAAAACTAGATCTTCTGACCTTTTCAAAATACAGATTCTAAGTAAAAATAAAAGCGTACGTAAATCTTTTGACATTTAAAATGTTCACTTTGATGGTGAAGGAAGCCCTTTACCCATATTCTTTTTTATACATACAAATTGACATCACAATTTGGATTTGATTAAAATTGTTTTGAAAGAAGCTAGAAGAGAATAAAGGGAACACAATTTGAGATTAATTAATAAGCTGGAAAATGCAATGATATTTTAATTATGAATATTATTACCGTAATATCGAACGTACACGGTGTAACCGGCGCCTTCGCCATTTTATATATCGAGTCACATTTTGTCTCAAATAAATTAAAAAGTAAATAATCTATTATTTTTAAAAGATGTTCAGTCAAAATAATTAATGAAGGCTCTACATGAAATAAAAATAAACTTAGATGAAGGATAGACCATGAAAAAATAATAGAAATTTCTCCTATGACATTTTTCTTTATAATATCTCCGATATACGTTTTGAAATTTTCTAAATATTTTTTCCAATCTGATCCATGTACGGTCTGTTGATTTTGTTTATATGTATTTATAGCTGTTTGTGGGACAGTTTGAGATGCGCTGCTCTAGCAAGTGTATGTTGAATTTTTACTGCTTCAACCAGTCGCAAGCAGTTTAATTAACATTTAACAAGTTCATGTCAAGTAATAATGGTCAATATGGAAATATTAATGTACCCAATTTATGGCATCGCATTTAAATTGTATATAACGGGCTGATTGTAGTTTATCCTCTAAAGTACAAAATTATATGCAAAACCCTATTAAGCTCATTTAAATATATTTTTTTAAATGTCCCTAAAATTGTTATTAAATGAAGTGAATACGTGTTCTTTGCTTATGCTAAAGAAATTACTTTATGGACAAATCATGAATCAATATAATGATCTATCTCACCAGTGATGGAATTTTATTCTCGCCTAATTTCGGTAATAGAATTCTATAGTAGAAAGCAAACGTCACTATACAATAAAATTACTTAGTACCTATTTTGTTACTTCGTAAACTATTGTAATTACCTACAGTTCGGTCAACATTGACTTCTACATTTCGTTAGGTAACTAGAAATAATGAAATAGGGAAGAGAGGTAATAGAAAAATGGAAACAAAATACCAAAATGACGATAGTGAAGTTAACGTTACAAAGCAATCGAGAACAAAAGCCCAGCATAAGTATAAACATTTCTGGGGTAGTTGAATATAAATATAAGTATCCTTGAGTTATACACAAAAGAAAATCATAAACCAAAAATGTAGGTATAATTAAGAAAATCAGGAAATCTTGTCAGTATAATATCACTCATTTATCTTATGTTAAAGGCATCTAAATAATTAAGTATGGTATATTTTAAAATTGCTATATAGGGTGTATGAAATACAGATAGTTAAAAATATTTATAACTTTTGGTAACTTCCAGAAATACCAGATTAAAACCAATTACAACTTCTTTAAATCAAAACTGTGAGCGTGTTTGAGCATCCGTTGCAATTAGAAGTTATTATTAATAAGTTAATTTGCATTAATTATAATAATTTAACAGTAGGTATCTAATATAATACAATTTTAGAAATATAATTTGAGGATTGTTTAAGTTTATTAAGTGTATTTACCTTCACTATTACTATGAAAAATTGGAAACCACAGAAATGAAAAAAACATGTATTTAAAGCCCTATAAAGCCTTATCAGGGAAAAAGTACACGATTTATTTAAAATAAGAAGATATTGCACCTTTTGAAATGAAAGTTCATGTCAAGTAATAATGGTCAATATGGAAATATTAATATACCCAATTTATGGCATCGCCTTTAAATTGTACCTATATAACGGGCTGATTGTAGATTTATCCTCTAAAGTAAAAAATAATATGCAAAACCCTATTAAGCTCATTTAAATTATTTTTTTTAAATGTCCCTAAAATAGTTATTAAATGAAGTCTAGGTACGTGTTCTTTGCTTATGCTAAAGAAATTACTTTATGGACAAATCATGAATCAATATAATGATCTATCTCACCAGTGATGGGATTTTATTCTCGACTATTCTGGTAAGATTTTATGATGTGTCAAAAATAAATGAGTCATTCCTAATCGGTGAGAACAATATGATTACATTATTTTTATTGTAAAATGCTCTTGCATATAAAGAAATAACAGCTGAAGGTGTGACTGTATATTTAAAAATAATAAATGTAAAATTGTACATATTGTCACGGATTTCAATCCGTCTTTTCTTTCAGAAAAACAATCCGTTAATTAATTACTTCTTTATTATCTACTGAACACTACTAATTACAGGTCAACTAAACACTTATTTAATTAATCGCTATCTAAATCACTTTGATATCTCCAACTAAACACTTTAATTCAGACTGTAACACAAGACTTATACAAGACTAACTAACTCGGCCGTTTATTCTTCTTTATAGACCTAAGGAATATTCCAGGTATATTCCAGTATCTCTAGATCCCTTTTCTCGTACGACTGGAACGCTTCTCGTCGTTTCTACGATTTTCTAGTAACGCCTCGATTCACGCATGTTGTTTGTTTACCAGAATGGCGTAGGGGCGATCGGGGCAATCTTAGGCAATTCGCGGTGCCACAGTCGTAGGTTTGGGAGTGAGTGGGGCAAATTCCGTGACACTGCCCCCTCCTTAGGACCGATCGTCCCGATCGGATACACCTCTATACGGGGACAGACGCTCCAGATGGACGACCTTCATCTTACTCCTGGGAGTCCTCTGTATCCGGTAGACGACATCATTGATTCTTTTAATGACTGTGTAGGGGCCCTCCCAACGGTTCTGTAGTTTAGGCGATCTTCCTTTCTTCCGCGTGGGGTTGTACAGCCACACCAGGTCACCTTGTTGGAATCCGACTGTATTGGCCCGGACGTCGTATCGAGTCTTCATGCGATCGCTCTCTAGTCGCATTCGAGTTCTGACTTGGTCGTGTACGGCTGCTAGTCTTCGTTCTAGCTCATGGGTATAAGTGTCTGGCTCTGTGGGCTGTTCCGCAGGACGACCAAATACCAAATCTGCGGGAAGGCGAAGCTCTCTTCCAAAGATGATCCTTGCGGGAGTCTTCCCAGTCGTTTCATGGATAGCTGAGCGGTAAGCTAACAGGAAGAGTGGAATGAGCTTGTCCCAGTCTGTCTGGTTTTCGTTCACAAACATCCTCAGATTGGTTTCTAGTGTGGCGTTGAAGCGTTCCACCATACCATCTGACTGGGGATGCAGTGGGGTGGTCCTGGTTTTTCGGATTCCCATTAGCTCGCAGACCTTTCGGAACACACCTGATTCGAAATTTCTGCCCTGATCTGAATGTAGTTCCATGGGCACACCAAATCTGCAGAACAGGTTGTTGACTAGCGCTTCTGCTACGGTTGTGGTCTCTTGATTGGGAAGGGGGTATACTTCCGGCCATTTACTGAAGTAGTCCATGGCTACTAGCAGATATCGATTCCCACTTTGGGTTTTCGGAAAGGGGCCAGCGATATCAATGGCAATCCTCTCGAACGGTGCTCCTACGATGTACTGGCGCATTTTGCCTCTGGAACGGGTCTTCGGTCCCTTGCTGGCTGCACATATGTCACATTTTCGGCACCAATCTTCTACATCCGTCCTACAACTCAACCAGTAGAAACGCTCCCTAATCTTCTGTAGAGTCCTATTGATACCGAAATGTCCACCACCAGTACCTCCATGTACTTCCTGCAGCACTTCCTTGACCCGGGACCTCGGGAGTAGTACTTGTTTCTTGACCTCCGTTCCGTCATTGTTCTCCCATGCTCTTTTTAGGACACCGTCTTCCAACACCAAGGAATTCCATTGAGCCCAATAGCTCTTTAATGTTGGGCTTTTACTACTGACTTCAGCCCATGAGGGTCGGTTGTTGGCTTCTTTCCAGTCTAGTAAGGGCTTGATGTCACAGTCAGCTTGCTGGTCTTCCTGAATCGCCGCTGAACTCCATCTGTCTTCAGGTTGGGCTGCTACCACCTTACAAGGAACTGATGAGATGTCCTCTTTCTTTTCAAGACTACTACAGTGTTTGCAGTTGACAGGACAGGGTCTCCTAGAAAGGGCATCTGCATTTCCATGTTTCCTGCCGGCTCGATGTTCAACAACAAAGTGATATTCTTGCAGCCGTTCCAGCCATCTGGCCATCTGTCCTTCAGGGTTTTTAAACTGTAGCAGCCATTTAAGGGAAGCGTGATCCGTTCTTAGGAGGAATTCTTGGCCATACAAGTATTTATGAAAGTGTTCTAGACTCTTGACGATGGCAAGCAATTCTTTCCGAGTCACACAATAGTTCTTTTCGGCTTTTGACAGGACTTTGCTGAAGTAGCCCACTACTCGCTCTTGGCCATCTTGTATTTGGGAAAGAACTCCGCCAATTCCAATGTTGCTTGCGTCCGTGTCCACTATAAATGGTTGTCCAGGTATTGGGTATGTCAAAATCGGGGTAGTGCAGAGGGCCTCTTTCAGCGTCTCAAAGGCTTGCTGGCATTTCGGCGTCCATTCGAACGGGATGTTGTCTTCTGTGAGTTTATGAAGAGGCTTGGCAATGTCCGAGAATCCTTGGACGAATCGTCGATAGTATGTGCATAGGCCGAGGAAACTTCGAACTTGATGTTTGTCTTTAGGAACCGGCCAGTTCTTTATGCACTCTGTCTTCCGGGTCTGTTTTCACACCATTTGGAGTAATAATGTGGCCTAGGTATCTAACCTCCTTTTGGAACAGACTGCACTTCTTCGGGTTCAACTTCAGGTTCGCTGCTTTCAACTTCTTAAACACTTCGGACACGTTCTTCAGGTGCTCCTGGAAAGAGCGTCCCAGCACCACCACGTCGTCCAAGTAAATCAAGCAGGTCTCCCAATGCAGGCCATGAAGTACAGTTTCCATCAGTCGTTCAAAAGTGGCAGGGGCATTACATAGACCAAATGGCATTACATTGAACTGCCACAATCCATTTCCGGTAGTGAATGCTGTCTTTCCTTGTCTTCTGGGCTGACTTCGACTTGCCAATATCCACTCTTTAAATCCAAAGTGGAAAACCATTGCGCACCAGCCAAGGTGTCCAGAGTATCGTCAATTCTGGTAGTGGGTAACTGTCTTTCTTGGTGACGTCATTTAATTTTCTGTAGTCCACACAAAATCGGGTGGAGCCGTCTTTCTTCTTGACCAGAACTACAGGAGAAGCCCAAGGACTCTGAGATGGCTCTATGGTGCCTTGATCTTGCATCTCGATTAACATCTTGTTAACTTCCTCTCGTTTGGCTAGTGGAAGTCCTCGTGGTGGCTGCTTTATAGGAGATGATGAACCAGTATCGATTCGATGCTTCACTACCTTTGTTCTCCCAAAGTCGCCTGGTTTAAGTGCAAACACATCTTCATTTTCACTTAGCAGCTCTTCCAGTTGTTCCACCTCCATCTCTGTTAATCTTTCCTGGGCCCTATCCACGATGTCCCTTAGACATTCCGGTAGACTGGTCTTGTTTGGTTTCTTCTCCATTTCGTTGTTTTCTTTGAGTGTTCTGACCATGGTAACAGGTTCACAGAGTCCTACTTCAGTTCCTTTTGTAATTTTCTGTGGAAAACTTTTCAGGTTTACTACCCGTACTATTGTCGTTTTCTCTGGTTTAATCAGGGTGCGGCCGGTGACTATAGATTTATTGAACAGATCCGGATTACTGGGTTCCACCACTCCAACACTGCAAGACATTTCCCCATCCATTACAGTGGCAACCAATGTTTCGGTCTGACCAGGTAGTACCACATCTTCTTTAACAACGAGTCTCCGTACAGCGTTATTCTCAGTGGTGGTCGTTAGCACTACTTCCTCACCCATTATCCGCAGCGTACCAGCATTCAAATCTAAGTTCACCCCTTTGCTCGTAGTAAGTCTAGTCCGAGTATGACATTGTCCGATATATCTGCTACCAGGGCTCTGTGTTTGAACTTGACGTCTCCTAATTCTATGTCAAGCTCGCATTCCCCTTGACTGGCAGTTGTTGTCCATTGGCTGTTGTAAGGACATAACGCTTGGCAGGGCTCTTAATACGCCAATCACCAATAATATCCGGTCGTACAATAGTTCTTGCCGCTCCAGTGTCGATTACCATAGGAACATACGACCAAAAATAATGCCTTCTATTAGCAAGGAGTCAGAGTCCTGGAGACGTGATAACGTAACTTCTTCTTGTGGGGCATGGTACGAGGACGCAGCCGGCCTTTGCCCCGTCAAGCCGGCTGACCCTAGTTTTCCTGTGCAGGTGCCGCTTGGGAGTCGCGCTTTGCTGATCCGCGACTGGGGCCCTACACTGTCTCTTTAGATGTCCTGTCTGTCCACAGTTCCAGCATTTAAGAAGGCGATCCTTCGACTATCAGATTGTTCTTTCTTTGGCCCAGTAGATGAACTGAATTTATCAATAATCTCCTTTAATGTCTTTATTAGGTCTCCATTTGCCATACTATCGCTGTTATCACTGATGGCCCGAACTTTAACATGTCTACCGGATGCCATCTTTGCTGCCTCGAATTCCAGTGCATGAGAGAGAGCGTCGTTCAGTGTTTTAGGTCTGGCGAGTCGTAGTGCCTGCTGGGTTTCACAATCTCTTAGGCCGTCGGTAAAAATCTGGATGGAGAGATGGTCTAAGAATTCGGACGGGGCTGTTGGATATGCCAATCGAACCAGTCGGGCAACGTCGGTCTCAAAATGTTGTAAATTCTCTCCACTCTGCTGGTGACGATTTTTCAATTGTGCCTGGTACACTTGCTGCAGGTGCTTATCCCCATATCTCATTTCCATATGCTGTTTCAGAAGGTCATAGTTACTCTGCTGCCCAGCAGGAACTCCTTGTAAGACGTCAAGAGCTTCCCCTCGTAGAGCAACTATTAAAGCAGTAGCCTTTTCACAATCAGACCATTCGTTTGCTGCAGCTGCTGCTTCAAACTGACGCAGATAGACATTCCAAGAGACCTTGCCGTCGAATTCAGGAGGCTTCGTTTTCTGCGTTCGGATAACAGGTCCTTCTGATTTGATTACGCCCTCCTTTGCTATCTTGTCTAATTTATGTCGAAGCTCTTCGCAGGTTTCTCTAACCAAGTTTATTTCTTCGTCTATTTCTTGTTTTTGTGCTAACATTTTCTTCTACTTGTGTTTCTACCTTATGTGACTACTCCTCCAGTTTTTCTTCTATTGTGTCACTTTATGTGACTGGTCCTCTAGTTTTTCTTCTAGTGTATTCTCTTATTTTTCTAACTTTGTCTGCATTTCTTTCGTCTGATCCTTCATTTTCTGTTGTGTTGCCTGTATCTGATCTTTCATTTTATACCCTTGCTCTTCTAATTTCTCTTGCATTGTCCGTCCCTGTTCTTCAAATTTCTTTTCCAATTTATCCTGCATCGTTTGGGACTGATCTTCGATTTTGTGCCCTTGTTCTTCAAATTTTTCTTGCATTGTTTTTGTCTGGTCTTCCATTTTATTTTGCATCGTTTGCATCATTTCTAACAGTTTTGCCAATTGTGCATCCATGTTGACTTGGCTTCTAGTTACAGGCATCCACTCTATTTGAAATGTTCTAGAATGTCCAGTAATATGTTTGTAAATGTCACCGTTGACTTCCTTACAATGAAACGAGTGCAGTGATATGCCACACTTGGGTATTTGTCTCACTCCGGTATAAAGTTCTAGAATGTTCGAAAATGTCCTTCGCAAATAACACCGTTCACTTTCTTAAGTCACGACGAGTGCGGTGATATGTCACACTTGGGTCTTTGTCTTACTTCGGTACAAAGTTCTAGAATGTTCGAGAATGTCCTTCGTAAATACCACCGTTCACTTCCTTGAGTCACGACGAGTGCGGTGATATGCCACACTTGGGTCTTTGTCCCACTCCCGTATAAAGTTCTAGAATGTTCGAGAATGTCCTTCGCAAATACCACCGTTCACTTCCTTGAGTCACGACGAGTGCGGTGATATGCCACACTTGGGTCTTTGTCTCACTCCCGTACAAAGTTCTAGAATGTTCGAGAATGTCCTTCGCAAATACCACCGTTCACTTCCTTGAGTCACGACGATTGCGGTGATATGCCACACTTGGGTCTTTGTCTCACTCCCGTACAAAGTTCTAGAATGTTCGAGAATGTCCTTCGCAAATACCACCGTTCACTTCCTTGAGTCACGACGAGTGCGGTGATATGCCACACTTGGGTCTTTGTCTCACTCCCGTACAAAGTTCTAGAATGTTCGAGAATGTCCTTCGCAAATACCACCGTTCACTTCCTTGAGTCACGACGAGTGCGGTGATATGCCACACTTGGGTCTTTGTCTCACTCCCGTACAAAGTTCTAGAATGTTCGAGAATGTATTTCGCAAATACCACCGTTCACTTCCTTTCGACAAGACGAGTGCGGTGATATATCACACTTGGGTCTTTATTCCACCCACGCACAGGGTTCCAGAAAGTTCTTCCAACTTCCACTTAAACCCACTCACGCACAGGGTTCCAGAAAGCTTCTCAAACTTCCAGTTAAATCCACTTCCGACACCAAATTGTCACGGATTTCCCAATCCGTCTTTTCTGTCAGAAAAACAATCCGTTAATTAATTACTTCTTTATTATCTACTGAACACTACTAATTACAGGTCAACTAAACACTTATTTAATTAATCGCTATCTAAATCACTTTGATATCTCCAACTAAACACTTTAATTCAGACTGTAACACAAGACTTATACAAGACTAACTAACTCGGCCGTTTATTCTTCTTTTATAGACCTAAGGAATATTCCAGGTATATTCCAGTATCTCTAGATCCCTTTTCTCGTACGACTGGAACGCTTCTCGTCGTTTCTACGATTTTCTAGTAACGCCTCGATTCACGCATGTTGTTTGTTTACCAGAATGGCGTAGGGGCGATCGGGGCAATCTTAGGCAATTCGCGGTGCCACAGTCGTAGGTTTGGGAGTGAGTGGGGCAAATTCCGTGACAATATAAACAATAAACAAATAGAACATTTATTTAATAATTATATCCAATTTTCTTTTTGTTAATAAATAATAATAGTTACAAATTTCATTACGTATATTGTCGCCATTTAATGAAATCGCTTTGATTCAGACGGAGCTAATTACTCTCATTCTCTCCACTAGAATGTTGCACTGATATCTCATTAAATTGTCATCAATTTGAAAAAATGTCAAATACTTTGAAACGGCTGGATTTTGGTTACTGCGCTACATACGATCGGCTCAAAATTTCAAACGCTTGCCAAAAATGCAGTATTATATGTACATGCTTTCGTAATAATAATAATGGCACTCCTTCAAAGCAGTTTTTGAACTTCTGGTAGAAATGCCATTAAATCTGTATTGGTAAGTGAAACAATAACTAAGTACTAATGTTAAAAGTTGAAAGTATGTATATTTTATTACAAATATGTTAGCAGTTCACAAATAATCGCAAAATTCATATTAAAGAATGTCATTATTATTGCCAAACGATTGTACATAGTGTTCTGTTCTTAAAAGGCCTCTTATATTTTCTTCATTAAATGAATACTCGCGACAAGAATTCAGACGACTTACGTCATACGAACAAATGAATAATTCATTATATTTTCATCAAAATATTTAAGAAACTGCAACTGATAGTAATGAAACTATATAATACACTAAAAGTTTGCATTATATATTGCACTAAATTGCAAAAATTATTGTTTTTAACGCGACCAAATATCGAAAATTACGTTGACAATAAAGACAAATGTGTAACGTCAGCTGTGACGTAAGACGTCTGAATTCTTGACGCGAGTATATCTGATAAATACTATGTACCTACTCTGTATATCAGTTTTATGTTTTAATGCATATCTTAATCGTCATAAATGACCTAGTAGAAACAGGTAGGTGTGAAATATAAAGAGATGGACACCTACTATTACACTTCTATGTAGTTCTTTTTGCATGAAAATTGAATTGTTTTCGGTAGGTACCTATGCGATACGAAATCGCAATATAGAAGTGACTTTTGAGTTATCTCCCAATACTTACTCCTGTTTGTTAATTACAATGTATCGTCTTCAACACAAATCAGCTTTGTCGTGCCAGAAAGCAAGAAACAGCAGATAAAAGCATCCAACAACACCAGAATGACTAGAATTTATTGATTCTTTGCGACGCGTTTCCCACCGGGTATTGATTTCAGCGACCTTCCATCGGACTGACCTTCTCAACAATTGCGCCGCAGCCTAATCACCCTAATGAAGAAATTGAAATCACATTTTTCATTATCAGTCGCAACGAGGAAAACAATTTTTAATTGATATATAAGACGGATTTATGGTTTCACTGGATTTTAATTTATGTTATACATATGTTATGTATACGACGTCGTATATTCATAAATCACATGAATGCAACAGTAGCTACCACCAGCATTCAACAGGATCGGCGAGAAAACATTTTTGTAAAAGTTTTAAGATATAGTTGCGGCAAGAATTCAGACGACTACGTCAGGCTGACGCTACGAAATTGTTTTTATTGTCAACATAATTTTGGATATTTCGTCGCGTTAAAACCATAATTTCTTGCTATGTAGTGCAATATACAAGGTGTCCCAAAATAGAAGGCCATACCATTAACCACATATTCTTTGGACAAAATAATGCGACTTTTCTTATGACATTTTTTATTTGGGCGTCCCTGTTTTAATATACAGGGTGTTAAAGTTACATTTTAAAAAACTATTTTTGTTAATAATTCCAGTGTTTTGTAAGATACACACTTGAAATTTTGTGAGGGATGCAGTAATATCAAATGTAGAATTTTCTTCTGATCATTTTATCTTTTTTGTTTAACTGCTCCGTTTTGGAGAAAAACGGCCATTTGAAGTACCCATAGTTCACTATCATTTTCAAGTGAAATTGAAATTTTGTGAATATACCTATCATTACAATACCTTGGCAACTTTAGCAAAACGTAATACTTACTGAATGAATATTTGCTATTTAAAACAAAATGGGTAAATAGTTTTTTAAAATGCAACTTTAACACTCTCTATATTGAAACAGGGACGTCCAAATAAAAAACAGCATAAGGAAAGTCGCATTATTTTTGTCCAAAGAATATATATGGTTAATATGGTATGGCCTTCTATTTTGGGACACCCTGTATATATAGTGCAAACATTTAGTTTGTAGTAATATGTTATCCATAAAATACAAAAATTATTTATTTATTTCTTACGCTAAATATTTTGTTTGTTACTGCTACAATAGGAACTTCAAGTTCGGAAATTAACCACCCCTACCGCAGACCAACCGTCTCAGTAATCAATTATCAAAATAGCTGCCCTTAACACTTGTACCAATTATAAACCAAATTAAAAACGTAATCTCATACTACCCTAAATATCAACAAAGTTCCGCACACGCAGGTGGACGGGTTATCGATTTCGGTTTACGACGTCAGTGTAAGTGATGACGTCTTTGAAATCGATTATCTTCTATAAACAAATATTTCAATTTTAAGCTTTGAGTGCCCTCTATGAGAAAGTAGTGAAACGATTAAGTTATGAAATATTTCTAAAAAATTTGCTGCAAATATTCTCACCATTCTATTTTTCAGTGCATGAATTCCAAATGAAATTTAAAAATTACCCTAACTTGCAAAATACACGCATTTCAATCTTCAACTTTCCATAAATTTATTGGATTCAATCAGAATCATCAAAATATAATAAACTCAATAAACTAATTATCAAATTTTAATATCATCTATTAGGAAATATAATTTTAGAGAAAACATTAAGTCCTTCAAAAATCTATTTATTATTCCAAGTAACAGAAATATAAACTGCTCATTACTTTGTAAGATCCTTCATTTTCAATATGTGGGTTCACTTCTCTATTTAAAATACACTCTGACAAATATTTATGACTAAGATCTGCATATAAAAAAATTATTCTGGAGGGACTAAATGTCCTGGAAGCTTTTGTAGTTCGACCTAAAAAAATAAACACAATAAAATGGTTACTTAAAAATATACCTCTGTAAAATGTACAATATATTTTCATACTTAAAAACAATCATATTGTTGCTTAATTATATTTATTGAAACATCTGCATCATTCTTTTTAGCAACTTTTTTTCCTTATACCAAAAAATTTCCCGAGTGATAAAATAGTACGTCAATACCTTTGTGGCTTTAAGAGCAACTCCCTCAGGTAAATTTCTTTCAATGTACTCCAGTAAAGTATCAGCCGTTGAACCAGTCACATGTTTATACTGTATATGTGCGAAATACGTTCTAAACTCATACTGTACCCTATGCTTCTTATAAATGTGTACACATTTCAGCACTGTGTATCTGTCATGTTGGGGCTTTTTTATGCTCCACCTGAAAGAATATTAGAGTACCTTCTATTTGTCAAATGCTGGTCGATTGCTTACGATTTGCTTTCGAGATCAAAGTGATTTCCTGTGGTGACAGCAAATTTTGTGAAACTTTTTAATACAGCTGGATCATTGCCTCTAAGCTCCAATTCCAAAATTCTGTACAACTTATCAGCTTCACCTTCAGCTACTTGTGCTGACTGAGCCACCGAATATGATTGGAAAAAAGTTGAGGTTAAGTTTTTTGGAAATCTTAATATTTGCCTGGATAAATTCTAAAATAATACCGAATTATATAAAATAATTTAACTACTAACTAATATTAAGTTACCATATTTACTTAGAGTTGTATTGACATTACAATACTAGTTTTTATCTTTCTTGTCTTGAAAATGTTAGGTTAAGCAATTGTCAGTAGCAGTCAGTTGTCAGTTGTCACCTGTATTTAATCTATGGTTGTCACATAGACGGGTTGTCATCTGGGTTGTCACTTCGTACAAAAACACTGAAAAAACATGAATCTTAAAAACTCCCTAGATTATTGCTATCTACTTATCTGTTTTGTAGTGGCTATTCTTCGTTACAGGGTTATTTAGTTATTTAGTATTTATTTGTTTTGATATTGGTATCTGTTCGGTAACTTTTGCAAGTCGATCAAATGACAGGTGAAAGATATTTTCAACTCGAAGTCGCGCTGTACATAAATAAACGATATCCCAAATGTCAAAATGTTTAGGAATCCGTTATCGTGGTATATTTTTACACTCTCATTATTCGAATTAATTATTAAAACTCACCTAACGTTGCATGACAGCAGTCATGGTAAGTGTACGAATCTATTTTGATATGCTCAGCTGACATTTAAATAGCATGATTTGAAAAAAAACTTTTTTTATTTGCAGGCTTCATCAGCAAGAATCCAAGATACTTCGATGATGATTTCTCAAACATTCATGAGGTATGCTACCCAATCTACAAGTACCTATTACAGTTCATATTTTTTTTTTACTAGGAGATCACATCTTTGCGAACATCCCGTATGAGCGATGTTTCATCGAGGCTACAACTCAAATTTGAGCCATCGTTTCTGGATTTTAAGCAGAGGTAGTATTTCTGATATTAATTTGTATCACATACAAATGCTGCATTTTCTTTAGAAAACAGTACTTAGGAATGCCTATTTATTCAAAAAATACATTTTTATTAAACCATTATGTCATTGTTTCTATTTATTTTAGGCCTTTGGGTGTACCCCATTTGGAAAAGGTTACTTTATTTAACGTAGACAAAAATAAAAGTATTGATATGACATCTATATCAGGAAGTACAGTTCATTTCCACAGTTCTTTTTTTGAAGATAAGGTGAGAATTATAATTTATTGGAAGCAAAACATACAACACTGAAATTTAAAAAATTCTTATTAAAATTTTAATTTTTAGAGAATTCCGCCAAGTGGAAATACTTCTTTCAATGTTGTATTTTTGGGGCGAGAGGAAGGTTTTGTGGAAAGTAGTTTGTTTATTCATACGTCGGAAGGTTTTTTAAAGTACAATGTAAGTCATTGCTTTAGTTTGAAAATTAGAATAATCTATGTATTTATTTTAAGTTGCTTATTAATATGAAAATATTCTTTACAGGTAAAAGGTGCAAGTACCTTTAGTCACTACAGGTTAAGACCCATAGTAGGTATTAAGCTACCGTTGAATTCAACATTTGCACCATTAATTTATATGCACAATCCACATTCCGAACCCATTCAGGTAAGAAGAGTAGTTGATAGTATTTATTCGGTATATGTACATAGACAATTCAAATTAAATGTTGTAATTATATAAATAAATTGGAAACAGGAACAGGGGCAGACCAGATTTAAAAATCTAGTGATAATGAATCGGCCAAAAATAATTAAATAAAATGCTTAACTAGAGAAAAAAAAAAGTCAAATATAAATCATATCAGATCTGATAAAATTAAAAGTGTATTAATTTTTTTGCATTATTCAAAGGCCTGACTATATTATAATGGATTAACTTAAGCAGGACTATAACTCAACCACAAAATTTTAACTGATAAGCAGAAGGTTGATATAGTAGACCTCAAAAATTATCTGTTATTAAAGCAATCATAAATATGTTTATTTATCTATGATACCCATACATAATAATATAGAATAGCTAATAAATTTTTGTTTTTTCTATAAACATTTGTACTTTATCTTAGTATTTTCTAAAATAGAAAATAAAATAACACTTAAAATATTCCTATTTAAATAGTAATTTCAAATGTATTGTTTATATATATTTTCTATAATTGTTAACTTACATAATCAAAATTATTTGTTTGCTTATTTACTTATTGTTACAATATTTTTATTATAAGAATTTAGTTGTGTCACTTTAAATCAGTTACATATAAACTGTTGCAATATTTTAGTGAATGGTTTTTAATAATTGGTTCTTTTAATATAAAATAATATTTTATTTTGTAATAAATATATTCTAAATTGCATTACACAAAGATGTAAACGAATGAAATTTTAATTTAGTATGAGTTTTGTCTGTATTGTTTTGATATAAAAAAAATCAGATGAAACTGACACGTTTGTGTGTATTACAATATGTACTCTTAGACAGTTGTGGAAGTTTTTAAATGAAACATTTGTTGTATTGCTTTCAGATCGTCGAGATTTACAGCAGTGGGGGAGATTTTCATTTAGAACTGCCCACTGGTGAGCAAGAGGGTCCCAACGATATGTGGGAAATACCTCCACTTCACACCAAGGCTGTAATAAGGGTTCGATTTCAAGCAAGAGTGGTACAAAACCATACTGCCTATGTCAGGTATCAGTAAAATATATTTTTTTATACATATATGCAATCGCTTCATATACAAAAATACATTCTTGAAATTGATTTATGTATAGGATTTCTGAAACAAGTGTGTTCTTTCACAGAAACAAAAAGATATGAAAATAAACAGTCTTCAAGTAAGCGCAGTCTCTTTGAAGAAATCCACTTATTTCAGAAACTCCTTGTATACAGGGTGTCTCATTATTATGTGTACACGGAACTTCCACAGAGCCACTACTCAAAGTTGCTTCGTTTAGCCACTAGAGAAGCACTGTTGGAGAAAAAAATATAGTACAGTGCCTTCATAAATCATTACATGCCACGTGAACAGGACTGTGATTCTTGAAGAACAACTCGCATACAAATAGATTTCTTGTCTCTCCCAATTGCCGTAGTGAGAAAAAGGTTATTCGCATATGAATTGCTCTGCAATTGATTCGGGAATCTCGACCCTGATCACATGGCGTGTGATCATTTAAGAAGGCTCTGTATATTTCAGACATTATCTGCTAAATCACATTGCCTCTGTACTACTTGTTTGTCGACTCAACTGAATTTCAATCTAGAATTTTGTAATGTAGTGCAGAGCGCCTGACATATCAGGCAGTAAATGTCAGAATTCGACATTGATATTGACACTTAACAGCTTGCCTTTTAATAGTACTTACTTATCTAATTTAGTTTACAAAAATGTATGTCCTTGTAATCTACCCATACAAAACCTCACTATTTTAAATTTGTCAATTTAAAAGTGATGCGTAAACAGGCATATACAACCCAACAGATATTTGAAGAATTTTTAAGAAACATGAAATTATCAATACAAACAATTGACATCTTGACACCTATACTGAAGTGTGCTGCCACCACTATCTATTAACTACATGGTCGGGATCATCAGCAGGTAGCCAATGAAAACTGAGGACTTTTGTGACGTGACACAGTCTATCTCAGTCCATCTTTCGAGAATGACTATATTTTGTCTTTGTTTACGGGAATTTTGTGACACATCACTTTTTGATATAGTGACCAAAATATTCGTATTTACAGAAATGTTTTATTACTACTTTGTTCTTATTATTTTTTTTTACAAAAATAAAGGCTTATTTAAAATTTTACATAATTATTTTTTACACATAATGAAACCATTTGTCAAATTTTCCCATCTAACTCGTGCTAATTATTTTTTTCGAACAATTAAGTGAACCCGCTAATTTGATTATTCACGCCAAGGATTGTATGCAATGGCTAAAGCAAACAGATACTGCTTGTTTAAGATGTTGCATCAATACTTTTATGTTGACTGTTTATATGCAATGCATACGATTATGATTTTGTAAGATGCGTCTTTAACTAATTAATGGCCTTATTTACAGGAGGATGTAGAACTAACTCGTGAATTTATTTCAGAATCAAACTAAATAAACCAGATGAGATACTGGTGGTGCCATTAGAAGTGGAGGTCACTTCGGTAATGGGAATATTTCATCCCCAAGGATCGGTGGATTTCGGTATAGGGGGCCACTTGGACGCTCCCAAGGACGTGAAGCTCTGCCTCTATAATCCGCTGAAGAAACATGTTAGGATACACAGTGTCTCCACCACGTCGAAAGCCATTAAGGTACAATATTACAATATCCGGCTGCAGCCGGAGAGCGAAATGGATACGGATAGTTGTGTGGAAGTTGCTACTTTGACCGTAGATTGTAAGTATATTGTTTAATTTCTTATGAATAAACTTTTATAAAAATGTAATGAAAAAAATCATTTTTATAAAAGATTTAACTGTTTCATTAGTATTTTAATCTCCTGCCGATTGAAATAACATTTAATTTAGTGCGGTAACGTAATCGGAAAAAATATATTTATTTGCTTTCAATTTGGCACAACATCAAAAGATAAAATATCAATTTGTAAAACAACGTCAGTAGGAAGAATGAAAACATTTAAAAATATTACCTTTGTTGTACAGTGTGTCCTGATTATATGTCGCTGGACTAGGCATTGGAAATGGAGGTCAAATATCAACTTGCCTCTCCATTTTTGGAAAATTATATCTACAGTATATTTTATCCATAATCTGTGCCATCATTTAGTTGTTATTATTACTACCTGTTAATGATAAATTGTGTAATATCTGCAAAGGTAGAAACTGTTCATGGTTGAACAATTTCCAAGCTGGGAGCTGGAACTGCCTCGGAAGCTTTTGTGACAATAAAAATGTATAACAATATTAATTCAAAATCGCAATAACAGGTATATGTATATATACACATGTCCACATTTGGTAGGTTTTATGGGTGTTTGGTAAGTCGATGCATTCCTTGCAAGAGGTACAAGTCATTTGTGATATATTTACTCAATTTTTTTACGATGCACCATATTCGATTAAAAAAATTAAAATCAGTTTATTGCATGGCGTTTTTCTAATCGGTGGATTAGGAGAGGAATGGCCTGCAAGGAGCCCAGATCTGACTCCATTGGACTTTAACTTATGGGGTAGGATGAACAAATTGGTTTAGCTCCGAGAGATATATATAATAGGGGTAGTTTTTTTTACTATATTGTTTTTAGTCCTTTATGCGGGTTGTAAGATAAGTAATTAGTTTATTTGTTATTGCCCGTAACGCCAAATAAATCATTATTATTATTGTTATTATTATACTTAGCAAACATTTGTGACCAGGATAACCCGGAAGGTACGTGCATGCATTAGAAGGAGGGAACTTCATTTTGAACATCTTAAGTAATTATTAGTTAGTATAAGGTAGTAACTAAAACTTTAACACCCTGTAGATTGGAAACCGAGCGTTTTATATATTAATATACCACATTACTTGTACTATAACCACCTGCAAGGAATGCACTGACTTACTAAACACTCTGTATAATCTTATTTATCTATAACAATGTTTCAATCTCGCTTTAATTAATTTCCACTTAAAGTGACACCCTGTATATGATACTTTAGGTTTTATTTACTATGTAGATATTTTCAATTAAAGCAAGTTCCGAATGGAACGTCTTGTATCATTATCCTTTTTTTTTCTAATTCCAATACTTATTATGCTGTTGTAGGGAAGACTGCCTACGATACAAAAGACTATTCAGGAAAAATAATAGTTAAGTATCGTAACGGTAAAAACAGGTCTGAGATCCCGTACCACCTAACCGTTCTTAAAGGTGGCATCAGGTACGACCCGCTGACCACCACTTACTTCATAAACGACCGGGCAGTGGATTTGTCTTCGAGGGTCTTTAAAGTCAAAAACGAATTTGACTTCCACCTCAAATTCATCAACGTAACCTTCCCCCAAGACGCCCATTTGTACTTTAAGGTGTTTAACGAAGTATTTTGTGTATTTTCTGTATTTTGATTTGGAGATGTTGCAGATCGAAACGCTCATTCCTAAAGTACTGAAACCGGGGCAGGAAGCGAATATTTTTAATATCAAATTGAAAAACAATATCAGGTTGTCCGATTTACAGCTGCATTCGCAGATTATTCTGAAGACGAATATTTCCAACGTGTCTGTACCCTTGCTAAGCTACAACGGGAAGTTGCAAGTTGTAAGTGCCCCACTAGAAGACGTTTTATATGTTTCCCCACGGTTGTTGTGTTTCAGCATTTGCCTTTCAAAAGTAAGGATTACTCTCTAGATATTGGCCTTATAAGCTTCGATTTGAAGAAGGAAGTTTACTTTATGATTGTAAATCACAATCCCGTAACGTTACAATTGAAAAATATTCATTCTTCCATACCGATGACGCAAGTGGAAGTCCATGGTTGTGGTACAGGAGATTACAGACTAGTATTATTTCAAGTCTCATTTCCAAACCTTACCAAATGCGTAAGCTGATTTTGCATGTTTCTTGTAAATAATAATTGCTCGATTTCTTCATCTTAAATATTTTACACCGTACCAAATTTTATTTTTCTTTTAATTTTTTAGCATAACTTAAAATCTAATCATTACGCCATCATAAAAGTGGTTGTGACCACCTCACACGTGGAGGGTCAAGTTTGGGGTGACATTTACATAGAGACGCAATTTGAAAACTTAAATGTCCCTGTTCATTTCAAAATAGCTCCGGGCAAACTGGAAATAGGCCCCGATCGACTCGTGTTCGATCAGTGCTTTCCCGTAAGTTGGAAAATTGTAATTTTCCATATCGTCTTTTGTAATGAAATCTTTCCTTAGGCAAAAATATGTTCGCATCCCTTACGAGTGCATTCGACTTATAACGATCCGATGATTATCGAAGATATCATTACTTTGCCTCCAGATAAGAGGATTTCTAGTAGACACACCGGCCACATATTGGCCAGGACTTCGAAAGTAATTGGACATTTGTTTCTGAACCCAGATTTGGAGTGCCAAGCAGATTGTTACACGGGTCTCCAGACGGATACTTCAGGTACGTTGAATTATGCTTATATTATTGATTAATATTTAATAAATATTAAATGTTTTCGTGTAGTTACATTTTAACCAATTTTTTAAAGAGGTAGGTAATAAATTGACGACAAATCAGTCATATTTTATTGAACAGCGAGTTTTTAAAAAGTAACAAAAATTGAAAGGTTGAGAACACTGGATGATTGTCTTTTATATTTGATGACAGATGTTTTTTTTCAAATTTTGTTAATAACTTTGAGCAGGGAGCAGTGAAAAATGTGCCATAAATTGAAGAGCCGAAAACATTGGCTGATTGTTTTTTATATTTAATGCCAAAGATGTTTTTTTCCAACTTCTGCTTATTAGCAAAAGTAAAAATATGATATTTCTTTTATTATATCTTAAATGTTACTATACAGGGCGTCCAGAAATAAATGCAACGTAGAGCATAGTTTCAAAGTTAAAATTTTATTTTCGATATTTGTAAATAATTTTTTAAAACATTCAGATTTTGCATACATTTTAAAGATTGAGGTTTTTTGGGAGCGAGAAATTTAAATTTGTCTACGTCACTAGTAGAGGGCGCCACTTATGGCACATCTTTAAATGAGAGAACTTTTTCGCATCTAAGTCTATGCATCTGACTATAGAAACAGTCGATTCTCCTACCTTTTTTATCTGAAAAAGGTATGAAATTAACCATGGAACTATTTGATACATGGTGATTTTCCGGGTTGTTATGCCGTGACCTCGGTAACTGGTAGCTGCCAGAAACAGAGTTAAAATGCACATCCCTAGCATTAGCTGGGATACTTTTACCTGCCCTGGTTGTTCTCGGGCTAGACTCTGTGGGGACAGACCCGCTATCGGTGTCTCTGGGCCTGTCCATATATTGATTTCGGTTCCTACTGTTCGTATTACGACTGCTACGGTCGGAACCCCTTCTCGGATACTGGTGGTCCTCCGAGGCGTTCCGTAGCCGCCGCTGTAACTGGTCGCATCCCATGCTTCCAAACGTTTCGCCTTTCACTGTCGGCATCTTCAGTGGTGACTCTGCAAAGCTTCGCCGCGACTGAGGGCGAGTCGCGCGAAGCTTTTGAAAGCATGGGATGCGACCAGTTACAGCGGCGGCTATGGAACGCCGGAGGACCACCAGTATCCGAGAAGCGGTTCCACCGAGCAGTCGAATACCAACAGTAGGAACCGAAATCAATATATGGACAGGCCCAGAGACACCGATAGCGGGTCTGTCCTCACAGAGCCTAGCCCGAGAACAACCAGGACAGGTAAAAGTATCCCAGCTAATACTAGGGATGTGCATTTTAACTCTGTTTCTGGCAGCTACCAGTTACCGAGGTCATGGCATAACAACCCGGAAAATCACCATGTATCAAATTACAACACTGGCCGTGAAAGCCTAAAAACCACTATAACCATGGAACAAACAATTTTTTTTCTGTAAGAGCACACCAGAAAATCTGTATTCTGAAAATAAAAAACAATAGGCCAATGGTCTCTATAATTGTCATATTTTTTCATTTAAGGCACGTTCTTTTAAAGCATTCTGTATAATTCTTACTTTAGAGCTATTAAAGTAAAACACTTGATTAAATAAAATATAATTTGCAGCACAATGGTTGAAAACGTTCACGCTATCAAAGTTTGTGTCAGACTTTGACTTGCATCTTGTCAATATATTCTATAACAGATATTTAAATCTTACCTCTAACGGTTTGAAGAAGTGGCAGAACCTCACACTCAGACTGGACACGTCTGAAGTTCGAGGACACATTTTTAAAACCAGAGTAAAAATGAGCTGGCCCAGTCTCATCGTTGAGCAGAATGTAGAAAACAAGTCTCTCTTTGCGTTTCCCTTAACTCAGATAGGGAACTACACCTTCCAAAATATCACGATTCGAAATCCTGCTAGTTACAACATCGTGGTGCAAATGGTTCTTGACAGGGATTACCCAAACGTTCAAATCTTGTATAATGGTTTACCGTCTAATTTAATATCCAGAAACGTCCAGCACTATATTTTATCGCACGGATTCTTTTTCGACAACGAAACCAGAGAGAAACAGCTAGATTTCTTCTGGGAAATGTTGGGAATCAAAGTCCACAGAAACACTTTACCGATTTTACTGTATCCAGGTCAGAGTTATTCGGTATATATAGGCTTCCACACCTACGATACCAGTGTGCATTCGGCTTTTTTATTGCTGCGTAACAACTTGACGATACTGGAGGTGGTTCAGTTAAAAGCTCAGGGAGCGCTTCCTCTGTTTAAATTTGGCAATCGTAAGCCAGGCTCATTGCAGCCGCTAACATTTGACATGACCGATAAACATTTGAGGGACTGCGAAAGGCAAAAGCAGTACTCTACGACGCAGCCCAACTTAACGGTCAAACGAACGTTTACGGCAAGAAATATAGGGGATGTAACGATTTACATCAACAGCTTTCATATAAATGATTTGTTATGCGAGGGATATGGATTTAAGGTGATCGACTGCGAGCCTTTTATACTTCCCCCTAATGGCACAAAGAAAATCGACATAGCGTTCACTCCAGATTTAACTTTAACTAAAATCACCAGAATGTTAATTCTAGACACCAGCTTAAATATTCCCGTAAACTATACATTATACACTACAATTCCAGCCACATATTTAAACTTGTGCGCCGATCTCATTATGAGGCCCGCTTGGGAACTCCATCTTAGTTATATAACATTAACGTTTATGTTTATGCTCAATGTGATCATCGTCTTTATTGCTATGATCGATGCCGAAAGAATCAAGAAACACGCAATGGGATCGTTTATTTCTCCTACTAGCCCTTCCGTTCAACCGATTTTAGATTTACGGCTAGTTGGTCAGCAGACAAGAGAAGAAATTCAGTCCACTAAAGGGGACGTCATTCCCGATGATGAAAAAGACGAAAAGGATGTTAAAAGTGAAATTATCCATAACGAATTAAATGAGGAAGCAAAGCCTAAACTGGAAACTGAAAGATATACCGTCCTAATACCAGCAACAGGTAAAACTAAGAAAAAACTTGGAAAGAGGAACAGTAATGAACACAGCTCGGAGAGTATCGATATGCAAGTACAAGAAAAATCTGAGAAAAAAAGAGACAAAGTGTGCGAGATAAAACAAAAGATTAAAGAGAAACGAGAGGAGAAAGAGAACATTAAAATAGAAGAGAAAGACAAGAAGCATTTACAGAATAATGTACAAAAAGATAAGGAGGTGAAGAAGCAGCCTCTTTCTCAAAACAAAAAGCATACCAAAAATACTATTGTACCTGCTTACGAAGAAGAGACTTCGTCTACTACAACTGACAGCAGCTGTAGTAACAACGAAGACCCTGAGAAAGAAAACAACCAAAGAAACCAAAAACTTTGCTCAAAAATTAAATTCACCAGCATCAAAAATGAGAGTTTAAAAACAACTATCGAAGAGAATCCCAATCACATATTCGAATTTAAACATACGAGTTTAAATCACAGCAATCCGAACAAAATTAAATACCAAAAATCTACGACGAAAATGGCTAAATCTAACGAGAAGCATAACAAAGACCAAGAAGGTCGACACAAAACAAACGAGCATCATAATCACAATAAACACCACTCTAACCTACGTGACATCAAGAAGAGGGATAAACCGTCCAAGGATAGAAAAGAGAAAAATATGTATCACAAAAAAGGAGCTGACAAGAATAAACACTCAGAAAGGCAACTCAGAACGAGTGAGGGTGAGGGAGCTGAAAAAAGAAAGAGCCCAAGTAGCTTTTATATTCCGCTACCGACGCCCACCACAACTTCTTCGATATGGGGCGAGAGCCGTGCCAAGTTTAGCGATGTCGTAGCAAGGAACGAGAGCTCTGTCGGTTCTTTGTCGAGCACAAATCGTCCTTTAGCACACACCAGTAAACAAATGTCTAATAAGCCGACAATGTACGTGGAACCTTATAAACAGACATCACCAGTGGAGTTGGGACCTATCGGCTCCAAGAGATCAGATCACAGGTCTTCGGGCGACGGTAACCGGAGATCCTTAAACGAGGAAAATCACAGACTATTAGAGGACACCTTCCGTTCACTAAATGATTCGAACAGTCGATCTTTAAGCGATATCAATCATCACTTAACCGATGAAAGCGGTTATACGCATGTAAATAATTTACTTCACGATTCGAACAACAGTTTCTTTACAAATGTGGACGAGATTCATCTGGAAAATAACTGTAAGGAAGGCAGTTACTTAGAGGAGTTTGCTTCGATTTCCGGAGGCTGGAATCAGCAGCAAGATTTGTCTGGTCTTATTGATTCGGATATTCCAGAGGAGCAGCCTACCAATTCCGTGGAAGGTAGGTGGTTTTTTTTTTTTAAGTGGAAGTAATTATTAACTTTTAATCTGTATTTAAATTATAATATCTAAAACAATTAAAGTTTGGGATTTATTTCATTTTAAAAACACGTCACTTATTTTTGCAATCTTTCCATATGAAGAGGAATATATAGATGACAGCGACATAGGTAAATATTTTTGTCGAAAGTATTATAGAATGTTTTCCGTAATTCCATAAAATATTTTTTCCATTCCAGATTCCGCCATTTTTTTTATCAATCTCTGTTTTATCGTGCTATGTATATCAAATTTCAGATCTCTGGAGCCAGAATTTGTTGAACTCAAACTCGTACTGGAACAACTTCAGCCCCTTACTCGGCGAGACGTTGATAAGCGATACGCAATTGTTGAATGATAACGCACAATCTAGGGTTTCTACACAGTCCGGTTACCTCTGGGGTTCCTCTTCTGTGTGGCAACCGTGGGCTCCGGAAACTCCAAGGACACCCACTAGGACTCCACCGGGTTTTGATGAATTCCTTCAGAGAAAACGTGAAGAGGTAGGTACATGATGGGGACGAATATTACACGCTTATTTTGCATACATACAACATGGAGACTAAAGGAGCCACTAAATATTTTTCAATTTTTCTGACTTGCAGGTCTAAATTTTCAAACTTACAATTCCAAGTTTTAATTGAGAAAATTTTAACTTGTATGTGAGACTATTATTGTGAATAATAAAAAGGTTCCGTCAAGAATTATTATGCAACACTAATTGGGTCACTAGTTCATTGTGCTTAATAATGTGGATTTTGATTGATTTACGTTTTTCTATTTAAAAATGCCTTATTCAAATCAAGAATTAGTAGATATGGTGTGAGTGTGTAGGCATACCAAATGTCTGTTGTCTAGGTCGTCGATTTCCAATAACAGCATGTAAATCGTCTATTTCAATTATTTCTTAATTAATATCAGTCCCAGCAGCCCAGTTTTAACACTTTATAATCTATAAACTGTTTAAATGTCTGACATAAAACCTTGTGAGGTGTCGTCCTTGAGGTGGGATTCTTTGACCTGCCCGAGAACAACCAGGGCAGGTCAAAGAATCCGAGGTAAAGCTAGGGTTATGCACTTCAATTCTGTTACTGGCAGCGATCAGTTATCGAGGTCACGGCATAACAATATGGAAAATTGCTATTTATCAAATAATAGATTTTTCTCATTTAAAACTAATTACCTACTTACATAAAAAAAATTAAAATATGTATTTGGTGGCCCTTCTAGGTTCAGTATTTAACTTTTAAATATTATACAATTTTGATGAAAAAAATTGAAAAAAAAATGTTATTTAGGAATCGCAACAAAGGGAAAATTACAGTTCCTTCAACATATGGACTCAACAGCAGAACAACCCATGGAACTACTCGCAAGGACAGTAACACGTTTCAGCTAGGGTTCATGATTATGTTGGGCCTTTTGCACTTATTCCAATAAATGGATTTTGTTTGTGTTTTTTTAAGACTGCATGTAATTTATTAAAATACTCATTTGTTACGTAGGAACCCTAGACCTACCTATCAAACTTTGTTTTACTTAGTAAACTTTCAACGAACATAAATGTTACAACCAACTTCTTTGATAAACTGTCAGCAGTTCTCTTTGCCTATGGAAGAGATCCCTCAATAAATGTTACAGTGAGCAAGTAGAATGCAGTTTTACTACTCAACCGTCATGTATTTTGCTTTATTTTTTTTTTCTTTCTTTTGTATTCTGTCCGATATCTATTGTTACTGGGGTTTTAGTTTGAATAAATCGATTTATTTTTTTTTAAATTAGGTTTATTGAGCCTAAATTTTTATTTTAATTCAATATTGCCGTTGCAGGTAAGTAGCTGTAAGCGTTTGTATTTTATATTTCGTTCATATTACAATGAGTTATTTACAGTCTTTATCTGAAATTCCTTCAAAAAAAAGTATAATAGAGGACGTGAAAATAATCAATTCCCATGTAGTCTAAAGTGTCGTGTGTGTCGTGGAAATATAAGAATAATAATGTTATAACTATATAAGTTAAAACTAAAAAAGTGCTCCTAAATGAATGATTTTCCACAAAAGGGCCAGTTTCAAACTCTGTTCCTTTGATTTGACAATAATTTTGAAAATATGACGTTTTACGACAAAAATTTTCACGTCCTCTATTAAATCAGCACTTGCTTTAGAAATACACCGTGTTACTTTAGAAACACCGTGTAATAGAACAAGAGGAAGAATAAAGTCGGAAAATTGCACAATTTATTAGTTCTCGTGGTATACTTAGATAGGTAAGTACTTATTACTTAATTGCGACAGTGATTTTGTTGATGGTGAGTGTTGCAATTCGTGAATAGTGTGTTGGGTCTTGTAAGTAAAATTAAAAAAAAAAAATTGTAATCTGTGCCTAAGACTGAGTAATGAATATTGTTCTAAAATAACTTTATATATTATAGTGTTTCAATATTAAACAGGCAAACATTGGTTTTATAAGCTTTGCAAAGTATTGTCTACGTGATTACGTGATTATAATTAGGCATGCCTATATTTTCACATTTCTGGTATTTTATGATATAAACATAAAAATATTCCGTATTTACAAAAATAAGAAGCAAGATCCTTGCCAAGTGGAAATAATAGTCTATGACTAATTTTTATTTAAATGTGTTATTTTTATTCTTCAGATTATATGTAAAATGTTAACGGACCAATACAGTGTTGCAATATTCCAGTACCAGTAATAAAATTGTGTGACATGATTCTATGAAAAAACGCTTCCTTTTTTCAGGTATAAAGTAATATTCATTACTCTCAATCGTTTTTACATTATTGGTGCATACATACATGAATTGGCATCAATATATGTAATTGCTGCTATTTTGATTTCAAGTTACAATCTGAAAATTATATTTTGGAAAAAATTATAACCGAGGGTGTCAGTTTTTTATAGACAAACTTTAATAGAAGATAGAACACATGTTTTTAAGAAGAAAAGTTCCTATAAACATATGTCGTAGGGGCTTCGTTTCCGACATACAGGGTGTTGAAAATAATTTTTTGTTCTCGAATTTTAATTACAACTTATAAAGGAATGCTTAGATTTTTTTCATATTTGGGGGCTAATGCCTATATTAATTAAGGGGCATAAAAAAAGAGATAAGAATGTTCAAAAACACTGCACAGTGGCGGATTGGAGGGGGTGCTCAACCCCTTTCTTAAACAGAACTTCTACTCCAATGACTATTATTTTTAAAAACTGTTATTTTAATTATCTACGTACAGTTTACCAAAAATAATGTCCCTTATAAGTTATAATTAAAATTCGAGAACAAAAAATTATATTCAACACTGTATCTTGGAAACAAAGCCTTCTATGTTTATAAGAACTTTTCTTCTTAAAAACACGTGTTCTATCCTGTGGAACTTACTCACCCTGTATAAAAATTATCTTTTCCGGGCGAATACTTATAACGAATAATTTGGTTTCATTTTTTTTTCAAAGTGTAAAAATAGATAAATTGTCAGCAACAAAAATATACAGAAAAAGCGAAGCGTTTATACGGACCGTAAATTTAAACTTTTTTCTTTTTACTGTAGATGTAGGTAGTATGTATTTACCACAAAATAAATGTAGATATATATGGCATGCATGGTATATCTACATAATATTGAACCAAAAGAACAAATATTTTTTATATATAATTTATACCTTGTTAGTTTATAAAGACGACTATAGTTACAGCACGAAGCCCATTAATAAAGTTCTTACGTATTTAAATAAGATCAATTATAGATCCAAATTATTCGTTTTACGATTAGGCTGACTATTTTTGGGTGAAACGATAATTTTAGCTGTCCTAATATAGGAAGGACATTTCCTCTTCTAAATGATATTGAAAGGAATAGATTTTAACATATTAATATGTATGTATATATGTATTACACAGTATAAAAATGATTTAATATGTATTATAACTGTTCTCAAATAATTCAAAAATAAAAGGGTAGCTATGAAAATACAAATATTTTTGTTCCTTACGGCGTTTTTATCACTTAAAAAAAAAAGTAGGTACGGAAAAATGGGGTGCGCCTACATATGCATCGTGTGCGGTTATATATTTAGGACTTAAAATAACGGTGCATCACACGACTGTAATAAAAATATCGATTTAACTAAATTGCTTGTAATTTTTTTTATTTGTTGCTATAGAAACGTTTATTATAGAAATAAACTGTCATGTATAAAAGTACCGATTTGAAAGTTTATTTATTCGTGTTAAATTGAACTACAATATGGAACGACAATCCCCTTCGAAGTGCAGCGACTGTATCACGTGCAATAAAATAAAAAATGCACACCCCCGGAAAAATATGCGTTCCCCTTCGAGCGAAATTGAATCTGACACAGAAAATACAACTAGTTATTCAACGGAAACGGAAATTGATAGTACCTCGGATAACAACAACGATAGTAGATATGCCAACGAATCTTTTGAAGACGACGATCCCGACAATGAAAGTTTGGATATGAATTTCATAATGAATGATTTACAAAATAGTGCTTCCCAGAAAAGGGTTCAAATAAATAAAACGTTCTCTTCCGAGCAATTGCGAGACATTGAACGTACAAATGGGATTCTAATGAACAAAATTCTATCAAATAATAAAAGGGTTAATCAGTACAAGATAGCTCCGAAAACCACAAAGCTAAACACAATTTCAAGCGCAGCCATAAACAGAAAAAGGATCCAAGAAAAAATTGCTCGAGATAATCAAATATTGTTGAAAAAAATACAATCCGTTCGACCGTCTGTGATGCATAAATAATCAATCCATAACCTTGCTCATTCTACTAATAGATTATTTTTTAACAAGTGATAATAAACATTTTCTAAACAATATCATAGTTTTAATTTAGGTTTGTAGCAAATATTACTTCATGGTTGTATTACTACGTACTTTATATAGTAACTGTGCTAAGGTCAAGTCAAAATCAGATGAGATATCTACAATAATAATTGAACCGCAATGCAATCAATTCAAACGACGCGCTCCGAGAACATGTGGTACGCCGGTTTTACACCGGAGAAAAACGTGAAAAGCTGTTATTAAACCCGTGCACTTGTGATGTGACAGTTTCCAAAACTCTCCCAACCTTGACATTTTAACTTTACTAACTGCGAAATGTCAAACTGAAAAAATAACAGTAATTATTATGTTAATCAACCCTAGATGTAATATTTTTGTATATTTTGTAAAAAAGCTGTGCAAAGGTAATTTATTGAGATGCATATTAGAGGTTTAATTTTTTGGCTACTTTTTAACATATACTGGAGTGATGTATCATCAAATGAACATGGTGCTACTGAACATGCAGACAGGCAGAAAACGGCTAAAGAAAATCCAAAAAGTACTCCTTCGAATGAATTAGCACCTACCATTGATAGTAAGACAAACCCATCATATACCTATCACTGTATAATTTATTTAAATCAATTTCTATATAGGTTCTTACGATACCTGCAGCATCGATGATTTTGCCTGTCTAGCTATGGCTCAAAGTGATAGACTGGGACTCGAAGCGATAAAAACATTACATAAACAGTTAGATGACGATCAAGATGGCAACATAGATTTATCGGAATCTGATGATGTACGTATAACCACAATTTATTAAGGAATAAGTATCATATATAAAGTAATTTTTTTTTAATTACACTGTTCCAACACACTTCTGTTTAAACTATTTAGAAGACTTCATATCATAAGAACTCAGTCGGTAATTGGTTTTTTAAGACGATTTGAACAGATGCAATTTATTGCATTAAATATATTTTTAAATTTTATAGGTAAATGCTCTTTTTAGAACCTTTCCGTCACATATTTATATCTATGCATGCATATGTTAATGTAAAACAAATTGTAGTGTAAATAAAGTTTAGACATTGAAAAGTGATGCTCAATTTTATGCTAATATAAATATACAATCTTGTTTTATTCAAATTTATTTATACATGGATTATTTTTTCGTTATTTATGTTTGGCAGACAAAAGAAAATATAAATAAATTGCCTAATTAAAAATCATCATAATAAAAAATAATTGTAATTTAAAAATTATTTCTCCGGAAATATAAAAGAGGGGAGAGTCAGTTTTCTAAAATAGAGCAGATATTAATTTAAACATGTTTTAATAATGTATCCTATATTTTTGTAATATTTACTTAATTTTATTTTATATTTCAGTAATAACTGTTGGATTCTCATTTAAAATTAAAATAAGCCAGTAAAACTTGTTTGATAATTCATAAATTAGGGAGGCATATACATAGCTATATGAAAACATGTTATACTGGAAACTTGTTAAAATTCACATGGTATTAAATGTGTCACAGCGGTTTTGTATAGGGCGTTTTTATTTTACCAGCATAACCCTTATCAGCTATTGTGAAATAACTTTTCATTTACAGTTTCTAAAAGAAGAATTAAAATATGACTCGGGGTATGAGAAGAGACAAAGAAATTTTCATCGTAACGATGATATGCACATTTCCGTTAAAGAATTATGGGAAGCATGGTTAAGATCTGAAGTTCATAATTGGACAGTGGAGCAAACGACTGATTGGCTAACAACTTGTGTAGAACTGCCCCAGTATGTTCCTCATTTTATAAATTACAAAGTAACGGGTGCCAATTTGCCAAGGTAATTTTTTGTATTTTAAAATTTATTTACTCATAAACACATTACAGTAGTCTACCTACAGCAACTAATGACTTTCTTATCTCTTCACTGGACAAAAGTTGTAATCAAATGTTTTATGTTTATTATATAGGTATATTTGTTAAAAATGAATGTCCTATAACCTGCCTGTTGAAAGTAGTGAAAAGCTGAATACCTACTTAACATCTTTTTCATTTAATTCTCATGCAGGAGCCGTTTATTAATACAAACATAGTAACTATAGTGCTTATCAGGCAATTAAACAATTAAATGGTAAATATTTATATAAATGGATTTGCTTAAGACTGTAGTATGCCTTAATTACTTTACAAAGGAAAATGAAAAAGTTTCTTATATTGGTTTTAGTTCAAAGAAACATAATTATTGTTAAAATATATGTACACACGTTTTCTATATTTATATTCATTGGGATAGAGTAACTTCCATCATCACAAGTTATTTTTCTACAGAAGAAGAAACACCAAATTTTTAACATTCGTTATTTACTTTTCGTTGAAAGCTAAAAATGTCTTTACATTTATTTCCTCTTGAAGTTAATTTTAGCCTGTTTGTAATGACTGAATTATAATTGCGGTCTCTCATTTACATATAAACATACCTATTTGTTAAGTAAATAATTAAATATTATTTTGACATTAAAACTAAAAGGTTTTGAGAAATGATCGTGTACTGATTACTTTAAGTGTATTCTTTAAAATGTTGAAAGTTTAACATATTTTCATGTTTATTAATATTTTTACAATTATTAGTTATTCCAATTAAATTTTGTGTGAAAAGTTTATCAGAAAATTTGATATTCAGTGTCAATATGACTCTAATTTAAATTTATTATAATATTAATTAATCGTTACTTAAAAGTTTCCTCATATTGTTAAACATCTGGGCCGTACTACAAAATTTTGCCAATTATCAATATTAGCAGATGTTCTCAGAATTAAGAAGCTGTGTTTTGAATTTAAAATTAAGAAAATACCGGATTGATTCTTTTAAACAGCGGTACTTAATATTTTAGCAGAGCAAAAAGTGATCAAGATAATTTGTTTTAACAGTAATTTGTGATTGACTTCACATATTTGAAAAATTAACATAAAAAGGAAATATTTCATTAGTATTAATTTTATTTATTAGAATATTTATTAAAATTCTGTTAATTGGTCTAAAATAAAATTAATTGACATAAATTATTAACACAGACATTGAGAAGTGTGACTTGTGTGTGAAAATCAGTAAAAACGGTAACCTAAAACAGCTAATATATTTCAAAATTTAAATTACATTGGTCAATTTTAAGGAATAAATTAATATTTATTATTTCTTTATAATGTTAAAAAAAATCGTAAAATGCTTACTTATCTATTTTACAGTGTCACTAAATAAAACAATCTCTATTAACTTGTTTCACTCAAGTACAGCTGTCTATCTTATGTGATACTCTCGCAAGATACTTCACTACAATTACAAATTTGTAGGAGGGAAAATGTCTCATTTAGATTTTACGACAATAATAACTCACCGTTCGTACAGTACGTGATTTTCTCACTATTGCCCCCTTATCTATCATTATTCATTTACCTGCCTGACATTAATTTGTGTGGACCCATGCACAGTAATATTATATTGTGAGAATATTTTGCTGGTGTATTCAATTTGCCACTGCTCTAATGCCATGAAAATAAGTCTCATTAATATGGATAATACAATTATAATTGCTTTATAAAACTCCACATCACTGTTTCAATTTTAATATGAGTTTTATTTTAACAGATTAGCTGTAAATAATGCAAACTATTTAGCTGTCCTTGGGATCAAAGATCCAATACACAAACAAAAAATTGCCCTGAAGGCAATGGATGTAGTTCTTTTTGGACCACCTAAAGGTAAATACACTGTTTGAATCACCTGTAGATCCACTCCTCTATTTAAACTATTATGTACTTACATAATAATGCCATTATTTTTTACTGATTTATTTCTTAAATCATTCTCACAACCTTCATGTACTTCTGTAATTTGTTTAGGTTAGAAATATTTTTCATTTACACAACAATTTTATAGACAACGGTTTGCTTTTATTTAATATCAGTGAAGTAGATTATTGTTGTAAATTCTTTTATTGTATATGTATAGGGTGTCCGAATTTATTGGTATGCGGGCCATTGATATAGTAAGTAAAAATAAATTAAGTTCAAATATTTTTTTCCCAATATTAAAGATCAATTGTGCAAAAATAAAACGAACAATACTGCAATATATTTTAAATTGGTACCTATATAAAATTTAAAAATCGATGGAAATTGACACAGGGAGGGGTTTAGATTAACGTCATGTAACGAAATTCCGAATGAAAAATCATTGCTAATAAAATTTTTCACATTGATTCTAAATATGTGCAATTTTAGGATTTATTTTAATAATAAACATTTGACCTTCATTTGTTTTTACTTATTTTAAAATGGAGCACCCTGTATTTTAAGGACATACCTAGTGGGCTCATGTACAAAATTTTAAAAATAATTATATCCTATAATATTATCAATAATTTTTTTCTTAACTTTTCTGACTATGTTGTAAATTTGTGTGACTTCATAACTATTAATTTTTCTAACCGCCTATTTAGCAATATAATTTTAGTTTTTTCTACATATTATTTAAACTTGGCATAAGTTTAAAAACATACTAATACATTGTTTTGTATTTTTTTATGAACAAAATCTTATTAGCAAGAAACATTTGTAGTAAATTTGATATGTTTACTTATTATGGTGATTTTGTTAATGACAGAAAAGTTCATAAAAGTTACTAAATACAGTGTTGCCAAAATTAACGCTTTAGAATTTTTTAAAATGTTAAAAAAAATGAAGGATGACAATAATCTAAAAAGTGCGGTTACTAAAAAAGGACTCAATAATTATTTCCAAATTTTGAAAATTTGTACATGGATCCATTAAAAAGGAGAACTTTATTTATGTCATCTTTATCGTTGATGCGTCCAGGCAAACGACTTGTTTCTCTCTGGTTTTAAGAAATTTTATTAAATTAATAAATAAAATAAATACAATCGGAAAATAAGTATAACCTTTTTGTACGACAGATGTGCCGCACTGGAAAGATCTAACCTTAATATTTTTAACCATCGTTGGTGGCCTCGGTGTCTGGTATGCCTATCAGCAAAACAAAAAATTCAGGAATCAGCTGAATCGTATGAACAATGATATGGATAGTTTGCAGAATGCTGAAAAGGCGTTAGAAAACCTGCAGAAGGAATTGGAAGAAGCAAAACAAGTTAAAGAATCTGTGATAACGGAAAAGCAGAATTTGGAGAAGAAACTCGAAGATTCCAAGACCGAATTGAGTTCCCTCCCGAGTTCTTACTCTGATTTGGAAGTTTCGCAGCTTAAAGCTGAAATCGAAGTAGGTTTTTCTCGTCTATGCTTCTAACATTCTATCGTCCATAGCAATTACATATCTAAAAATCCATTATTTACAGATGCTCAGAACGGAGCTGCAATTAGCAGAGGGGGAGCTGAAAGATAGATGTTGGGCGCCCCCTCTCGGTTTGCAGCAGTGGCTGCAATTAACTCACGAGATAGAGAATAAAGCTTACAATAAGAAGAAAATTGCTGCTGAGAAGCAACTCCAACAAGCCAGAGAAGCTGTAAGTATGAATATCAAATATGTGGGTGGAAAAAATAAGTTTTCAACGAAAATGCAATTAATTGCGCCATTCAACTAGCCTCTATTCGTAAATACTGGGTGTTACCCAAAGAAATGTAAAATATGAAGGGAGTTAATTCATCAAGCCATTCTAAAGAAAACATAGATATACAGTTGCGGCAAGAATTCAGACAAGTTATGTCATGCGAACAAATGAATAATTCATCGTGTTTTCATGGAAATATTTAAGAAACTGCAACTGATGATGATAAAACTATATACTACACTAAATATTTGCACTAGACGGGATGAGTCGGAGAGAATGGGTCAACACTAAGCTGGAGATACTAGGCACCAAAATATTATGTTTGTCATCATGCTTTATACAAATGTCGCTAGTTTAACAAATACACGGTGTTCAAATTTTAAAATTCTGAAATTTCTCAATAATTAAAAAGTTTTAATAGCATGACTGAAAATTGGTAGTGTTGGGTTTTTTGGTGTGACAATTACGAATTTAAAGTTTATTTTGATATTGCTCCTAGAGGGCGCTATTTTTACAGTATCATTTAAAATCAAAACATATTTTTTTGTATCTGTTGAGCTATGCTTAAAATAAGCTAAAAAATCTAAAGAAACATTTGATTCTTCATAAAAAGTGTACTCTTGTGTCTAACTTTATCGGTTTCTGAGTTATTTGCATTTAAAAGTTTCAATGTATTTTGTGGTGATTTTCTTTCAGGCGCTGATATTGCTATTTCTTTTCTTAGTAGGCTTGTGTCAAATTTTCATGTCAATAAATATTAGCGTGTTTAGTGTCCGTGTGATTCGTGCAATAAATTATTGAGAAATTTCAGTATAAAATTTAAACCTTGAACACCCTGTATTTCTTAAACCAGCGACATTCGTATAAGGCATGATGAGCTCAAACATAATATTTTAGTGTACACCCTGTATATTGCACTAAGTTACAAAAAATTATTGTTTTTAACGTAACAAGCTATTGAAAATATCTTCACATTAAAAACGATTTCGTAACGTCAGCCGTGACGAGTATCTGAAATCTCGCCATAACTATATCATAAAATTTCTCATTTCTGACAGTATTATTTTCAAAAGTCACCAAAAAATTACGTTCCGGCCGTTAAATGAATAATTAAAATAAAAAAATATGTTAAATTCAAACTAGCAACCATTAAGTTCAGAGTATGTTTATAAGAATGTTATTTTTGACATCCTGTATATCGATCGCCGTTTTCAGTGCGAAAAGCTGAGGAAGAAACGATCCAGCCTTGTAGGTGCCTTTGTGTCAACGCACGGAAAGTCGATAGACGAAGTAGATAGAAGCATCGTAGAGGCTCGCACTGCACTGACAGAGGTGACTCAAGAGCTGCAGGAGCGAGCGTACAGATGGAAGCAAATGGAAATGCTGTGCGGCTTTAATATAATTAACAATAATGGGTTCAACTACTTAGAAAATGCCTTATATCGAGGCGTAAACGGACGTGCAATTGGGTTCCGAGGTAAGCAGACGAAACATAATATAATTATTCTCTTCCGATTTGCTTTATTTCATAAAGTATCGTATTGGTGTGTTTTATGCATTTAAATCGTGGTATTTTTGTCTGAAGGTCGCATGAGCAGCACTGATGACTTGGATGATGACACTGGGTCTATTTATGGTAGTTACCCAGGTAAGACACAATCGATTGATGATGATTCTCATCCTGAGTTCTCAGATTGACGCTTCTCTCATTTCAAATCGTAACGGTAGTAGTTGGATATATGTAAGAGTGTTTATTAAGTTAATTGTTATGTCAACCCTTTCAGTTCGTGATTCTCATGTGTGTGTTTGTATGTGCGTGTAGGTGTGCATAAACATTATATATATTTTATTATACTAACAGTTTTGTTCTGGTTTTTGGTTTGTTTTGTCTTGTAGATCATTCGTTTGGTTACTTGCATACTTCTTTTCCATTTTATGCCCAATTGTTTTCGTTCCTAATGTGACTGGCACTAATTTTTGCAATATATGATTTTTTCCCGATAGTAAGTAAATTTTGAAAATTACGTTAGTGACAGTTATGTTTGTAACGTGATATTCATTATTCACGAATTGGTAAGTATTTTATTTGTTCCAAGCTCTGAAAGTTTTTTATATATTAATTGATATCGTTTAATTATTAAGACATCTTAAAAATGTGGATTTGGAGTTTCTATTTTAGACAAAAAATGTTAAGCGCGAAGTTTGTTCTTTTGCAGTTAAATTGTACAATTACCACAACACCCTGTAACTATTTGCATTAAACATACTAACTTAGCGACGGCTATAATAAAAATACAGGCATCATTTATCCCTTAGTATCCCTGCTTCATCGTTTAATATTTTCAGTAACTTCCAGCTGGACTACTTGGTTATTCAAGTAAAATAATTTAAACAAAAGTAAAACAATTTTTTTTCTGGTCACTGCTAATAAGGTGTAGTAAATTAGAATTAACAATTACACAGACACACAAAAAAAAAAGTTCTGTGCCCGAGCTCTGACCTATGGTTCTCCATGTATTTTTGGTTCCAGAAACCGATCCCAGGGTCGGTATAGCCCAGACGTTCCATATTTGCGCGCTACGGTCAAAAAATTACCAAAATTTGGCCATTACCTGGAAATAAGTGCAAAGCTTTATCTTCGTGCCAAACATGAATCAGTTGTTCGATAGGACCTCACACATCCCAATTGTCACTTGAGGGACACGAATTGGCAGAAAATTGGTCCTAAAAAATTTCAAATTCCCAGAAAAAATCATATGATGTCACCGTATTCAGGATCGAATTGATTTAAGAGGATTGTCTTCATGTAGCATTGCACAGTAAATAGACGAAAAAATAAAAAAAAAAATAAAGAAAAATAAAAAAAAATAAAAAATTTAAAAAAAGACAGAAAGGAGCTACAATACTACCTACGTCAACAACTAATTTGAACCGTTCAATGGCACGAAGATAAAGCTATGCGCTTATTTCCAGGTAATGGCCAAATTTTAATCATTTTTTTTACCGTAGCGCGCAAATATGGAACGTCTGGGCTATACCGACCTCGGGATTGGTTTCGAGAGCCAAAAATACATGGAGAACCATAGGTCAGAGCTCGAGCACAGAACTTTTTCTTTTGTGTGGCTATGTTATTAGTATAAAAAAAGAAACAAAAATTGGCTCTGAATCCAAATGAAAAACAAGATACATAAAACATTGACAAATGTTGAAAAAATCGAAATATCAAAGATCTGATTAAGTTGATATTTACTGAAAGAAACTTTTTTTTTCATTTTCTATTTTCTGTTTGCTTTGTTTTTCTCTCTATTAGAATATAATGTGCACTTTTTTCTGTTTTGTGGAATAACTTGAAACATTTATACAGTGTTTACACAGATTACTGCTTGGGGGATTTTTTTATTTTTGATTTTTTTTTTTTTGTGAAGCTAAGGCTCAGACGTTTTATTTATTACGAACCCCCATTTCATAAAAGTATTAATTTATCTGTTGCAATGTGACTGTATTTAGAAGCCAAATTTTTATGAAGAAAATACTTTTCTGAAAAAATAAAAAGATGTTTTTGCCTCTGAGTAGTAATGAGTGGAGGACACACTGTATATTAAATTTTTTCTCTCTTCACGAAAGGGTTGTTAGTTATGACCTAACAATTTTTGATACATATTTTTATAACTAACCCCCCTAGGTTAATATTTTATCACTTAATGTAGTTTCATATATTAAGAAATTTCCATGGTACTTCATTTCAAGTACTTAAATGTTACGATTATTAGGCCTAGCCTACCTAGGTTTCTGCAGTTATATTTTATTATTCGTGTACTGTATAGAATCAAAAAAGCTACGGGCATTGTGGTTTTATACCTTCCTGTTTTTTTTATGTAGTTTTGTTTAATTCCAAATATATATCGGTATATTTTTATTTGTAATTCATTTTTACACCCACCTCCTCAGTAGTGTAGTTTTAATTTGTAGATAGAAACATGCACAGGTAAGAGCAAGTATTCTAGTGCACTAGTTAAGATAATGAGGTGTAGCATAAAAAAATAGAAAACCGATTTCTGTATTCTGGTGATAAAATTATTTAACAGTCATTAGATGAAACATTTACAACTTTAAAAGCTTAAACTTTTTCTATACGAGGTGTCCAGGAAATGAACTTGGGAGATGATAAATGACATCATAAGTTTATATGATTTGTTTTCCTTTAGGCTCATTCATTGCCGCAGAAAAATGTATCGATTTTTTATAATTGTATTACCATTTTAAAAGATTCTAGCGGTTCTTACTTATAAATGGTAGATTTGTTTGCTTTCATCAGTAAACTCATTTATATCGAAACAGTTATACTTTTTTTATGTCAATAAGTCAGAAAATTTTAACTAAAACTGGCGATAAAAATTAAAATGTTAATTTTTTTTAAAGAAGACGCGTGAAGACGCTTTGACCCTGGATGCCCGAAATAATTATAATAAATTTATTACATAAACGAAGCAGCCGCATATAACCGTTTTGCGTAATCAAAATTTATTTGAGAAATAAAAAAATTATGACAAATCTATTCTCAGCACCATCTGTATTTCTTAGACACCTTGTATATGCGAACTTTCAGAGATCTTGCCATTTATGGCTTTCACTGTATATTAAAAATCATGCACTATAGCACAAGCTTTGTTTTCTTATAATTTTATCATAAGCTTGTTAATAAAATTTCACAAACTCTTAGCTTATCGATTAGTAAAAAATGCTAACATCTCGTTACTGCGGTACGTGATTATTAGTTTGCTTTGCATGGTGGGGTATCGCACTCTATGGTACTTTCTATAATTTCCCAATGTTTATGATTTTCTATTAATGTGTGACAAATTTCAGCAATGAAAAACATTCTTATTGTAATGTTCTATTCGTACTTTTACAGTTTTTATCAAACTTGGACAAATTGTTTCTGAAATGTCTTATTTAAGGGTAAGGGTTGTGAAAATAAACAACATTGTTTTAAAGAATTCAGACATAGAAGTTAGGACATTAGCTTATGTGCACGTGTCTAGGTTTTCCTTATATCATGTAGATTAATTTACGTTATACATAATTATTTTTTTTAATCAATGATTAGAAGGTAGGCAGGTATGGTGTTAATGTACGTTAGTATTGCAGTGCCGGCTGGTGAGATTTTAGGTATGCCATATCTCAATAGCGAGACATGGGACCCAAACCAAACTTCTAGGGTATATGTGCTGTGGCCATATAAAGAAGTTTGATGAACGATTTTACAGTTTACAAAAAAAAGTTGAAAAAAATGTGGGCCTCACCTCAAATTATCAAAATGTCTTCTTTAAATTTTGAGAAACATTTTTTTCCATAAACTAGATGTAATTTTAGGGATAGGTTTCAAGTTTTATTAAAAAATAACTATATTTGTAGAATTTATAGCATTTTGAACAAATTTTGACAAATACAATATTAATTTCCAAACTGTTGTAACTTTAACAAAAATTAAATTTTTTTAATAAAATCTAAAACCTATCAGTAGAATTATGTCTAGTTTACGAAAAAAAAATGTTTCTCAAAATTTAAACAAGCCAATTTGGAGATCTTAGGTGAGGCCCACGTTTTTTTAACTTTTTTTCGCAAACTGCAAAATTGTCTGGCGTATTGTTACCTTTAGGGCCAACAGCCAAATTCCAAAGTAATTTTGAGCAATTTCTGTAGAATTACCTAATATTTGGCTCTGGTAAGTAGTTTATTTCAATTATTTTTTAATGATAGTTCCAGCGATGTTTCAATTCTAACTGAGAGCTTCTAAAAAGTATTTAAAAGTAAATATTTTTATTGGCAAAAAGCGTTGCAAGGCGACATTCTTGAAATTGCTACATGCACTAGAATAGATTTCAAAATTTTCTATTTATTTAAGTTCAAATATTTTTTATCTTAAAAATAAAACATTTTAAACCACACGTTGCTTAATGAAAACTGTTTATTTTCACACACCCTATTACTCCATTGAATGAACACACTTAGTTCCAATCATTTATTTGCAGCTTTAAAATTTGTAATGCATTTCCAATGAGAAAATTTTGTTCAAGCAGTGTTGTATATCACGGATGTAAAGGTAGGTTTACTGCAGGTTCCAAGATTTCGATGTAGCAAATGTATTTCCATAAATTAAAATTTATTTTCACAGGAAAAAATATATTCAGTAATAAAAAAACTGAAACACAAATATGACATAAACGATAGAAATATAAGGTCACTACAGTTGAAAATATTTTATATATCTGTTAACCTGTGATAATGTCTATTAACACTTGTACATAAAAGATAAAAAACTATTAATAAAATTGGCAGATAGTCGATTTAGTAAAATTCAAGAACTGATATGATAGTTTTAGTGATGACAGCAAAACTTATTATCACTTCCCGCCAGCAGCAACTGATTTCAATTAAAACTACCCACTCATTAATTTCAATTGTAAACATTAAAAGGCGGACTTAATAAATTGTTTTTGTTATACGAACAATCCACATAACGCACACAGTTAAGCAATTCCAACTGATTTAACTGCTTGACGCTTCACATCCAATGTCAATTAATAATTAATTGATAGATAAGCAACACTCCATTAATCTTAAGTGGTTTTAATGATTGTTATTTTGCATGCTGATTTACTAACAAGGTGTAAGATGGCGCTGTATATGTGCAGGGTATATGGACTCGGGTCAAATGTCAATGCACTGGAAAGACGGGGATTCTTCTAGCAGCGAAACTAGCAAACAGGATGACGAGGGATTGCCTGGAGTGAGTGATGTAAAGGGCCCGTCTCGTAATAATGTACATTTTTCAGTTGGAAGTGATGTGTAAGTAGAGTTGATTTTTTTTTGGCGGGAATTGCACGGAATGCCGGTAATTTTGTATTTATACTTTATTTAGTTGTAAGCGGTTACAGAAATAACTAAATCCTTTTTTAAAATTAAAAAAAAAAACAGTGTCGCCGAAATATAACTAAATGTATTTTATTTATTGTGGACAATAACAGTAGTTATTTTACTATACACGATGTAATTTTGACTGGGATAAGGTTATACACTTACACTACACAAGACACTTGAAATTTTATTATTTATTTATTAGACGGGCAAAGCCAAATTTAGGTACAGTTATATTAAATTCAAATTAAGATTAGCCATTTGTTTTTTGCACGTCTACCACTCTGGCACATTATGCCAAATCTTGATGTAAACTAGGTCAATGTCAAAGGTCATTAACAGTGAAAATTTCATATTGTAGGGTTATAGTAGAATAACTAAATGTTTTTATAACATTATTTTCCATTGCAGTTATGCTCTCTGTCACTGAATTAGTTTCATACAGTCGATTTAAAAATGTAACAACAGGCAACACTGCCCAGTGGCAACATAGAAAACAAATTCTAACTTGACTATTGCCTCAAAAAACTGACCCCACTTAAAGTTACACTGTGTATGATTTATTGACAAAACGGAACTGAGTTCTTAATTTATTTTGAAAATAACACATAACTGAAACAGCTTAAATTAACTTTTATTGTATATTTATGAACATGATTAGTATTATTATCCAGAATAAAAGTTATTTTCATTGAGTTTTTTTTAGTTTCTCAATAATTAGATGCATCTATAACCTTACTGTGCTGTGATCGGAAATTATTTAGATGAATAATGTACTATTTTTAGTTTCACACTGGCATTTATTAAATTTTAAGAACACATCTGAGTCCTCGATGAACATTTTATAAAAAATAATCTGAGATAAGCCATTCTATTTTTGGACCACCGTATACAGAAATTATATGAAGTAATTACTTCCGTTTATTTTTTAGCTCTCCTTGGCCAGAAGAAACCGTCCAACCTCATATTCCTTCCAGAAATAGTGTGGGAAAACTTTCTTCGCACCCGAAAAGTATTAGCCAATCAAATATAGCGGTAAACCCTCTACCTAAAACGGCGCTGATGACACGTTCCTGCTCTCAGGATGTCAATATGTGCGCCGTAGAACAGGCCGCGCCGAAAAGTTCCCTCTCCGATACCTGCATAGACGCCAACAAGGTTTTCAAGCCCGTTCCTATCAGGCCTATGACGATTAAAGAGCAACCGTCCGTGTCAATAGAGGACGACATCTGCTCCACGGACTCTTCTGTCCTGGACGAGAGCGACAGTAAAAAGAAAAAGCGAAAGCTATTCACTTTCACCAAGAAGAGCAAAAATAAAGCCGACTGACTGTTAACTACGAAATTAGGGAAACATTTTATTTATCATTAAAATATATTTGGCAGGTACCTTTCTTTGCCTTTTTAAAAGTAATTTTCGTCTAATCATGTACAGAAACATGCCAATTTTTTCTTAATTCCTGTCGGTAGTTTACTTTACGCTTTACTTAATAGCAAAGATTATAATTTTTTTTTTTTTTTAACTGTAAGACCGGTTTCCTTTGGGTAGGTGTACTAGGGAGTAGACTAGCATCTTGAAATGGAGAGTTGAATAAAGCACAATACATATATCGTCTTCCAATCCGTTTTAAAGTATAATCTTTTTTCGACCTATTTTGAGGAGTGTTTTTATCTCTCCCGATATTTACTTTTATTCCAACTTAAAATTGGGTAATGGATCGATTTTGTGGTATTTTTCTAGAATTTTAAATTCACTCATTCTTATTTTGTACTTAAAAATATGTTAACGTTTTTTATTAGTATTTAATTTTAACATCCTTATAATGGTTGTGATTATAAATATTAGGAAATGTCGTAACTTCATCTTATACTGTTTTTCTGACATTCTCTACAGAAATCGAATACCCTTTTGATTTTAATCTCCGTATTTGACGTAATATAGCGACTATTTTTTTTGTGAAATTGTATATTTTTTCGCATCTTCGTCTGACATAAAATAATACTTTTGATTGTAATTATCTTGGCAAGAGCTCCAGTGTGATTGAAAGTGATCATATAATTTCTGAACTCTGAAATGTCTTGCAGAAATGAAGTGTAAATACTTTTTTAATAGATTTTTTTTTTAATATAAATTTACATGATAAATTATTTATACACGGTGGCGAGTCTGGTTAAAATGCTGAGAATCACATAAAACTGTGCCAGACTCTCCTCGTAATGGCTGTTAATTGTATGACAAAAAAATTTGTTAATTGAGAATAAGACTCGACCAAATCCGTTCTCGTTAGTGAAGAAATGCACCATAACGCAAGTTCTACATCGCTATTTTTTGATTTGTGATAAGGACAACAGTGGAATAATGTATTGTGATAAATTTGTTTAAAAATTGACATTAATGTTAAAATACTTTCCTGTAATGTAAAGATCTGATCCTTAAGTTGTGTTTGTACAAGTATTTTGGATTAAAACAGTGTTATACAAAGCGTGACAAAATTTTACAAATCGTCGATGAAATAAAAATTAATAATTGTATTACATTCAGCAATAAATATTTTATTTAATACCTAGTTTTTTAAATAGCTGGTGCTACTTGTTCTTCAGATTGAAAGCATGAAAATTTAAACTACTGGACTGCATGCCGATTTTTATCTCTATACATATAGAGAGACCATCTTCTGTCTTTCATTGTGCCCAAATGGAAAGAAGTTAAGTTGAAAAGTTTGTTATTATTTTGCTTTTTATATTTCAATTTAACTTTACAAACCACATTCGACATGAACAAAAACTGTTAATGACAAAATAATAAACTTTTTGTCCATGTAAAAACTATCATACGGATTCATCAACAAGGCGTAACGTTAGTCAGACTAGCGGAGGTTACGCGCAAAATTTACGCATCTGTTGCACCAATTTAAATAAAAGGCATACTCCTATTCACTACTATATATAATACTTACTTTATGATATGTTAACTAATCCGTAGCACTGAAAACTACTGTTTTTTAATATAAATACTAAATATACAATGGGAAACGCAAGCAACTAGAGGCTGAAGTTAAGCGATTTTTAGGCAGGTACAATACTGGGTCTAACTTTTGGCGCAAATATGGACGTAAATAAACAGCCTACCTAGTAACGCATGTTTCGTGAATGGGTGCAAGGCTGGTTAGTCCAATTAACACGCTTTACATGGGCGCGAAGCTGGTTAGTCCGACTAACGCTACGCCCGTTTCATGAATCCGGCTGTTAGTGTTTTGAGTGTATGGACAGAGATGATATTCTAAATATGAAGTATTTACTCACGAGTAAAATATATCAAAACTGGTTTAAAAATTTCACAGTTACGTGACATTTTACAGGGTAAGAAAATTGACATTTCAAATCATTTTGAACCATTGAGGCAAGAGCCAATTAATCGTAACCTAACGTTTTATTTCATTATCACTGTTTTGTTTATAATTGAATTATTTTTAATGCGGAAATAGTTATTTATGCAACAAGTACAAAAAGTAAGTGTTTAATGCACGTGACGTGAAATTGTCCAACGAGGCCCTCAGGCCGAGTAGGACAACACGTCGAGTGCAATAAGCACTTTTTGTACGAGTTGCATACAATATTTTTTCTACGTTCATGCAAAAACCAAAAAATGTTTTATTTGGATGACATTAATGGTGAGTTTATAAAAAAATCTGAATCCTAACTTAGCCTTAACCTTAATCCTAAGATTTTGACACTGTTTATAAATATTTAGTCGTAACTTAACCTTTATTTTGTCTCTACAAGCCCTGGCCAATCGCTGACGCCGTAGAAGGCATGTAGAAGGAAATGGAGCACTTTCGCGCAGGCGTACTTATTTCTAGTCTTAGTCCTAAGAAGTTAAAAGATAGGAACTTTCAAGGTCAGGTCTTAAGACCTCCTTAGGACTAAGATTAAGTTACGACTTTTATAAACGTACACATAGAAATATGTACATTATTTAACTTCTAGGGTAAATACTAAGGCTAAGTTAGGGTTAAGACTTTTTTATAAACTCGCTATAAGTCTAGGTAAATATGACATTGATTTGAACGTTTATATTTGTCATGATGACAAAACGCTGTAGTAAAATGACAGATGAATGCAATAAACATTTTATTGCACTAGTTGTAATAAAGAACCACTTTTTCCACTAAACATAGTTCAATAAAGTTTTGTTTTTTGCATGAACGTAGAAAAAAAATATTTATAGCCCATGTAGCAATTTCGAAAATGCAATAGAATTCTGTTTTGAAATATTTTGAAACAATTTTGATGTGACGTCATCAGTTCATCACAAGAATGTACTGTCTTGAAAAAATCGTTTCGAATCAATTAAAAAGTGTTATTTCGAGAAAATACCTATTTTCTCTCGGATTGCATTAAAATTCCAATGTTTAAGGGTAAATAAAAAGGTGTCAGTTATGTCCAAAATATAATGCATATCATATTATAGCTTGTCAACAATTCTTATTATAAAAAAGTGCCTTCCAGGTTTCTTCGAACAAGGACACTGTATAAGGTTTATTCTTAGCTAATAGTATTTCTAATGCTTTTGATTGACATTTGCCTATGTCCCAATGCTGATACCATGTGTTTTCTTTCTCTACAACTTTCGGTTTTGGACAGTTGTATATATTTAAATCTCTATTTCGTTTGTTGGGTGTATAAGGTTGATGTATTTGTTCACAAACGAAACATTCAAAAGCAGGTATGGGATGATCTTTCAAAATATTGTTCCATAGTAAGTCGTTTGAAATTTTGGACTCTAACTTGTGTTGTAAAAAGCTTTCGTACAGAGTATCGTTTGCATTAATTCTTTTTATGAAATTGGCGACCTCTTCCAGACTATCATAATTCTTTATTAAAATTGCTGAATTTTTGTTTGGAATCCAATCCTACAATACTGAAAATGTTATTCTCTCATACGATTAGTAAAAGATGGAAAGATATACCTCGACAGTTGGCGATCCTAAATATATGGGGATAGACCCAACAATAAGAGGTCTCCACAATTTTTCTGTAATATAATCATCACATATTGAATTTTCAAAGGCTATGATAAATTTATATTTTGATATAAAATGTAATAGTTTTTCATTGTAGAGGTCTAATGAGTATACTTCAGCAAGTCTGTAATGAAATTTAGCTATATTAACAAGTTAACTTTTTCTCCTTAAAAAAAACGTTCATGGTTTGTTAATATATATATACCTACTCTTTTGGAAATGATTTATTTGTTAAACATTTTCCGTAACTGTCGATTTGTATAAATTTTCCCAATTCTCTCACAAAGTAATCTCTACTTAAAGGTGTATCACAGTCTGACTGAATATATAATACTGGTGCTATTTCATCCAAGTATTTGTTTTTTATATCTACTGGTACATAATACGTCAAATCTAAAAAAAATTATGCACATATTCAACACACAAGTTCTTAAATAATGACCATTTCATTTTTGTTACAAACAATGCAAATAATAATATAGTATATAATCTACGGAAAAAGACAACTTGAAGTTATTCTGTAGCACAGGTACGTTCTAAATTCTACTACTAGCGGCATGAGCAAAGAGTGTTGCGGGTGTAACATATTCCAGAAATGAAAGATAAGAAGCATGCTTTCCCAAATGACACTACTATCTCACTTATGTGTAGTAAGCATTAAAAATATTCGGTAATAATTTCGATGCGATATTTTTAACTTATAAATACATGATAATTATATTTTTCGATAAAAATATTAAATGATTTATCACTTATTTTTAACATATCACTTCAACATAAAAATATGTTATGCAATTTTTATCCACAGTAGGTTTTACATATATTTTTTATTGTCATAATTAATAAAATGAATGTTACTATAAATATCTGTACCTTTTAATAAAGCTAAATCCTCTAAATATTGCAAAGTAATTGGAAAGTCGCTGTACCTACTAAATGTAGACGTCAAGTTAAACATATTTTGTGTTTCCACATATAGAAAGGGGGCATAATTTTTCGGAGACTCTTCGTGAAATATTGTCCACGGGATGGCATAATTCCTTGGAAGAGGAAAGGCGTGATCCTCGATGTGACTGCCATAGAACAAGTAAGCCTAAATAGGTACACAATATTTATTAATATAGTACTATTCGTATATTTATAATTAATTACATAAGTATGCCATAGCCACAGTTTAATAATAGGGGGTATATTCTATTTAAATTAAAAATGTATATACAGGGCGTTCCTTTAAGAATTAGACATACGGCTGAAAATAAGTTGATTTAACCCAAACGCTTAGATAAAATAACTCGTAAGGTCAAATTTTTAAAATCAATTTTGTCTGCCCATTATTGTGTCCACTATTTACCTGGAAGTTTATAACTATTTTAGAAAACATTATTGCCTATTAATATTAGAATCTTATTACGGAAGTATTGTACTCTTTGTAACGAAGTAGATGTTTTTTGAGGCAAATGCGGCCTGCTTAATAATATGCCGCCCCCTCTCCCGCACAAGTCTCCGACTTCTGGACTAAGTAAAATGAGAGATAGAGATATTATATTTATTTTAAAGATAATGTATATCCATTCATTAATGAAAACCCTGTATAATAGTAGGTGGATTAACAATGTAATGACATTGAACAATGCTTCATATTGTATTCATCAACATGGAACATAATTAAAGTTGGCCATTCTAATCAAAATTCAAAATTAGAGGTCATAGTGCCAGAATTAATTTTAAGGTGGTACTTGAACCTTTGTTGAAGTTTTGATTTTTTATAGATTATATTATACCTATTATAATTAGTTACTTATTACTGCATTATTAACTTACAGCTGATCGTGTAGGGTTTGTTGTACGGTTAGAAGTTATTAAACATTTGTAGGCTCCATTAGAGCAGCTAATTAACCTGTCTCTATGAAGATGAGTAAATTTTGTCCACCAAATTAAAACTGGCGAAGAGTGCACATCATCATTTAACAAAATGTATTCCTAAAATTATTTAAAAATTGAACAAATCAAAAAAAATAAATAAATTTGTAATGTATCAACCTGAATAATAAGATGGCAAATTATACAAATAATGATAAGAAAACCTAACGTCCTCAATTTTAAATAACATACATAATCCAACATTTTATAGCGTGGAAACTAACAAAGCACATTTTTATCTATTATGTATAATAAAATAATCTGGAAAAATTAATCTAGAATGGAACGGATTGAAAGTTCACAAAGTTCAACGAACACGTTTTTTTGCTTACTGAATGACTAATGCAATGCGAACGAACGAGCGGAGCATGCGGTAAGGCGGTAAGCACAGAATATGTGGTAAGTATGTACATATGTATACTTACTATGGTGGTTAAGTATTTAGGTATATTTTAGATATTTAATATTCTGTAATGAACAATAGGTACATAATAGGATTAGGAAATGCTGCAAGTTACAGTCAGTGTATCTAATTTAATAATAAAATAAATCAATCGTAATGTTTAATATTTAACATAAGCAGTAGCGTAGCCTCGGGAGGAGCTCTGGGGGTCAGAATCCCCTTTTTTAACTTTGTTCACAGATCTGGGGCGAGCCTCGGCATAAAGTAACGAAACAATAGCACACAATAGTAATATATATTGGATGATTTTTTTTTTGGTTGTCAACCTGAATTTATATAAAGGCGGTATCTCTAAAATTTGCTTTATTCACAAATTGTACCGCACGGGGTCCTCATAACTAAATATAAAGAATCTCATATAATGCGGCCATGGCCATACCAATATGGCCGTGCAGAGAACCTGAATACCCCATGATAAATTTCAAGCTACGCCACTGAAATAAGGCATAGGTATTTCCAATTTGTACGATATATTACATATACATTACAAAACATTACACTGTGGCTGTATTTTCAGTTTTGCATGTATTTATATATAATTGTCCCTGACTATGGTTTAGTTATATACTGTGGCTACCACCTTATTAGAATATAAAATGCTTTATATTCTAAGGTAGTCAGTAGCCACAGCAATAGCCATAAAGCCACCCACATAATTTAAAAAATTAGCCATCACGTGACATGCCACATTGAAATGTCTGCCTTCTCCAGTGATGCCAAATTTCATGAGTATGTTTATACATCGGAAAACCAAGATCTTGAATTTTAATAATTATTAAACAGTCATATGACAGTTTATTCTATGCTGGTTAGATTTTCCTATATTCACCGTGACATCAACAAACTCATATATCTTTACTAAATTGAGTATTTGTAGGTGTGTATAATAATACATATATTTAAATAGATCTTATACCTATAGGTATTTAAAATAATAAATTAAATTTGAGACTTTAGTAGTTAAATCTCCTTCTATTCAAGAACATGCACTACAAGACTTTTTACATTATTGTTTTATCATTAAATATACTTATTGTATAATATATTATTATTATAACAAGGGTATTATATAAAAGTATAAGTATATACACACACATACATGTACTAATATATGTGAGTAGATATTGCAAAATTAGAGAGATTACTTTGAGAGTAAAACTACTCGTCAGATAAAAAGTTTTGTTAAATATAAAATAGGCAACACTGTATGATTTGAAATTTCCGCCAACTAAATTTGTAAGCATTTCTTTGTATTTGAACTGAATTATTAACTTTATTGTTTTTATGGCTAATATCCTTATGTTATAGGTGCAATGAAGAACGGAGCCTAGGTAAATCATTGCTGGAATGCACTGAACCAAATGTTTATTCTTGAATTTTTTTTTCGGTTCAAGGTTCCCAGTACCGGCACCGACGTAGATATGAGTGGGGGTTACCGGTTGCTTTGAAATTTTCTCTGTGGTATTTTCTCTCTTTCTCGTGGTTGTCGCCGTTGATGTAGCAGGCATTTTATAATCCAACCATCTTTATTTCGCGGCAAAAAGGTAAAAAACTAATGTTTTTTTTGAATTATAGTATTTTTTAAGGCTTTTTTTATATTTGATTGTGAACTTAAGTTGGCCATGAAGCGTTTGTCGATGCTAATTTGCTTTGTAAATTAAGTCGCAAATTGATAGTAATTTTGACATTTTAATTATCTTTATTGTGCACGTGTGTAGCGCAGTCCGTTATTACATGTAATGTATATTCTTAGAATAATAGGCTTTAAAACTATTCATATAATAGCCATACAAACAATAATTGTGTTATATTTCAATATAATTTAACCCTTTGTTGTAGCAAAATGGCAACTGAACATGATCAATCTGGAGACTGTCCAGATGATTTGGAATCTGTAGAAGAGGAGGAAACTGGCCAAGAAATTGCCAATAGAATCTTAGAATTCCCAAACGTTCTGTCTGCTTTACAAAGCCAACGAAATGCCGAAATGTTAGCACTTCTTCCCCAATCTGTGAAACGGAGAGTAAAAGCCTTAAAAAAAATTCAACTGGAAGCCACACATGCTGAAGCTAATTTTTATAAAGAAGTTCATGCTTTAGAATGTAAATACCATAAACTATACGTACCATTGTATGAGAAGAGAAATAAGATTGTTAATGGAATTTATGAACCAACCGATGAAGAGGCTCAGTGGCCTTCTGATGATGACGATGAATTGCCTGCTGCGTTAAAGGAAAAAATAAAATTGGAAGAAGAGAAGGAAAAGAAGGAGCCAAAAGATGAGAAGGGAATTCCCGATTTTTGGTTGACAATATTCAGAAATGTTGGGTTATTGGCTGAAATGGTGCAACCACATGATGTACCTATCCTGAAACATTTAACCGATATAAAAACCATTTGTAAAGAAGATCCTATGGTAAGTTTTATTTCCACTAAATTTTTCCCAAAAATATTTAATTTACCGTAAATGATTATATCTGTCACAAATAGTCTAATAATGATTTTATACAAAAATCTTAATCCTAACTTAGTCTTAATCCTAAGATTTTGACACTGTTTATAAATATTTAGTCGTAACTTAACCTTTATTTTGTCTCTACAACCCCCGACCAATCGCAGACGCCGTAGAAGGCATCTAGAAAGAAATGGAGCACTTTTGCGCATGCATACTTATGTGGTCTTAGCCTTAGTCCTAAGAAGTTAAAAGACCTCCTTAGGACCAAGACTAAGTTACGACTTTTATAAACGTACACATGGAAATATGTACATTTAACTTCTTAGGGTAAAGATTAACGCCAAGTTAGGGTTAAGACTTTTTTATAAACTCACCATAAGCTGAAAAGAATTAATCAGTTATAAATATATTTGTTTATTCGACCCGACATTTAATCTTAAACTCTAAATAAGATAATTTTAGAATAAACGTGGTAACAAAGTAAAGATAGATGGTCAATATAAATAATGAAAATGCATAAAAAAATTCTAGATCATTGAAACATTTTTTTAGTAACTATTTTTTTTAGTAAAACAAATTATAGCGATAATATTGAAAAATGAAAATAATTTAAGCATTAAATTAATAATTTTTTATTTGTATAAAATACTGTTTATATTATTTTGCCAAGATCTCTGTTTTTTATATGTATAGGTAATTTGTGCCAACAACAGCACTATTTGATTTTATTTAATTCATTTTTCAACATTTTATCATTTATAGATATTTTGTTTAAATAAATACTGTACAGGATTATTCATTTAAATTGACACACATTGAAAGATCATTAAGTTTACAAATTTTGCATAGATTTGTAAGTAGGTAATAAGAATAATAAATCTCTAAAACTTTAATGATGTGAATGAACAATTTTTATTAACTGACTCTTCAAGTAATTATTTTTGGGATTAAAGTCTCATTTTACGTCTCACCTAAACAAAAGTCTCATAGTAGAAAATATGTATTCTTTCAGAATTTCACCCTTGAATTTCATTTCTCTCCAAATGAATACTTTACCAACACGGTCCTAACAAAAGAGTACGAAATGAAATGTGTTCCCGAGGAGGATGATCCTTTCAGTTTCGAGGGTCCGGAAATCTATAAATGTTCTGGTTGCACCATCAACTGGAACAAGGGTAAAAACGTTACCCTCAAAACCGTGAAGAAAAAACAGAAACATAAGAGCCGTGGAGTCGTACGCACTGTTACAAAAACGGTCCAGAACGACTCTTTCTTCAATTTCTTCACCCCACCAACTATTCCAGAGGACACTAAGGAAGAAGATGTGGACGAAGATCTCCGTAATTTACTTACCACTGATTTCGAAATTGGCCACTATATAAGGGAACGCATAGTTCCTCGCGCTGTGCTTTTCTTCACTGGTGAAGGGTGCGAGGACGAAGAGGATTTCGAAGAAGAGGAGGAGGAGGAAGACGATGATGATGAGGAAGGGGATTCCGATTGCAAAGAGAATACGAAAATCAACAAGGATCAGAACTGCAAGCAACAATGAGATTATTTAGTTAGTAATTCCTGTGCTTTAAATAACTGGAGGTATTTAAAACTCTTCCATTTTTGTATTCCTAGCTTTTGTTATTCTTGTCTATTTATTTTACATAAAATTTTTACCAGTTGTCTGTAATATTAAATTTGCGATGTATATTCGATGGAAACTGTTGCGATTATGAGATATAATTTATGGAAAAGTTATACCGAGCATTTATGAGTTGTAAGCTTTCACTCTGTAATGTTTCCAAATTTATTTTGTAATTAAAGGAGTAAACTAAATAAAATTTCCTACACATTTACTTTTTTGGTTTGTACCAAAGGTTTGGAAATAAATTTATATTTTTTGAATAGCCAATTATCTTTTTGCGGTCGAAAGCAGCATTCCCTCGAAAAAATAAATCCAAATTATCCAGAGTACATCAAATTTAAAATAAAATTTCCCCGATTCCCCGACAGTTCTGGCCGAAACCTAAAATTATTGAGCAATTTCAAAGATCTGAGAGATAATGGAATTTCTAAAACTTTCACAACCGCATTCATGAAACGGGCGTAGCGTTAGTCAGACTAACCAGCTTTGCGCCCGTGTAAAGAGAGTTAGTCGGTCTAACCAGCCTTGCGTCCATTCACGAAACATGTGTTACTAGGTAGCGAAACATGCGTTGCTAGGTAGGCTGTTTATTTACGTCCATATTTGCGCCAAAAGTTAGACCCAGTATTGTACCTGTCTAAAAATCGCGTAGCTTCGGCCTCTAGTTCCTTGCGTTTCCCATTGTATATTTAGTATTTATATTCGAAACCAGTAGTTTTCAGTGCTACGGATTAGTTAACATATCATAAAGTAAGTATTATATATAGTAGTGAATAGGAGTATGCCTTTTATTTAAATTAGTGCAACAGATGCGTAAATTTTTCGCGTAACCTCCGCTAGTCTGACTAACGTTACGCCTTGTTGATGAATCTGTATATCAGGATTTTAATATATTCAGTCACTATTTACAAAGACGCATTGCTGTTAAATATGTAGGGCTAAGAGGGATGTCTAATTCTCGATGTTGCCCTCAAATTTTGACGTTTGTATGCCGTCGGAAATGTCCAAATCCAAGGGGCATTCCGATTGATGCTGTCAGATCTAGATTCCTTTCACAAAACGTGGAAATTTGTTTTTTAAACTGTTGTAATAGGGTATTAAATGCAATTACAAAAAAATAAAATGGCCTTGTTAAATCTGAAAGCGTCGATTGCGATGCGCTCTGAATCTTGATGGCTTACAAACATTGAAGTTTGTAGACAAAAGTCCACGTTACTTTATCTGATAACTGAAGCTTACATTACGAATGATATTGCTGGAAAAATAACTTTTTTTTAATAAGGTAGAATAAAAAATAATACATTTTAAAACCATTTGAAATTTCTATATCAAGATACAGTTAGAATTGAAAGTGTTAGTTTTTATTGCCTTTCTATTATTTTTAAATCTGATTTTATTTTTCCAAGGGTATTTCTGGCGAATTTTTTTAACTGGCCTACGTATAAATGTAGGGAGCCCCTAAAAGTCGTCTAGTACTGTAAATAATTCTCTACAAAATATTGGGATTACATTATTTTAGTAATTGTGTACTGATTACAAAAAATTTAAATGATTTTTGAAAAGAATTTTATTTGTTCTAAATTTGAGAATCTACGTGAAAAATTGTGCAGTGCAAATTGGATTAATTATTATAGTTATTCTGTGTTGTGTAAACATATTTGTCCACGACTACTTTATAAAATGTTCATTATACAAGTGTTTCCTAAATACTAATATCCATTATTCACTAGTGAATAATTAAATCATTTGCCGGTTTCAAAGAATCGGATATGAATATCTCCGATACTTGAACTTCCCGTGTGAAAGCAAAGCGCTAGCCACTATACCAGTTACGGCGACAATTCAAACTACTTACATCATACGAATAAATGAATAATTCATTATATTTTCATCAAAATATTTAAGAAACTGCAACTGAGAATAATTAAACTATATACTACACTAAATAGCAAAAAATGATTTTTAACGAGACCAAATTAAATGAAAATTATGTTGACAATAAAAACAATTGCATAACGTCAACCATGACGTAAGTTGTCTGAATTCTTGTCGCAACTATATTAACATATTCCCCAATGATGGCAGAAATTTCCTAATTAACTAATTAAAGTGTCAAGCCAGAAACTAAGATGTTTTAAGCTATAAGCTTTCAGTAAAAAGTTTGCGACACCTACAAGGAACAAGAATTTTTAACTAAAACTTAAATATATTGAGGCGCAAAAAAGTTATGAAGCTGTAGATATAGGTGAAGTGTTGATGGTGACGCCATCTGTAATGTACACCAAAACTACGATCAGGTCTCGATTTCTCATTCTCAAAAAAAAAACCCAAGTACCTAATTTGGTGCGAATCATGCTGCTACTAAGATAAATGTTTTTAAAATACAGTAGACTCGCGATAACATGAACTTACGTTTATGTGAACTTCGTGGTAACATGAACACTATATTGGTTCCATTATCTACCTTGTAACGTGAACACCACTTCTCCCGGTAACGTAAACAAACGCAATTGAAGCAATCAACACTGTATTAAAGTGGGCGGAGCAAAATTCATTGGAGATCAGTATTATTCTTAGTATTAGAGCTGTTTACGAAAAAGCAATATTAAAAAAATTGTCATCTAAACAAGTTCAAAGTAAAATAACTACATTTTTTACAAAAACTGATGTAGAGCTTAATAAATAAAATGCTACAGACTAGACTACTTGCTTCTTTTTCACTTTTTGTATACTTTCATTAACGTGAACAAATTCGATTCCGTGAAGACCCCTGTTGCATTTTGTGTTCACGGTATCGCGAGTCTACTGTATTAACTTTGACATCCTGTATTTCGGAAGCTATTAACTTTTGGACTAAAGGCGGCTACTCACTACGCGGGACTTGCCAAGTACTCGACTTGGAATATACTTGGCATGCACTTGTCCGAGTCCAAATAAATTGTACATACTACGTGCCTACTTGAAAGTTTCAGTTTTATTTCGGGAAATGCAAGTATAAAGACGAGTACTTGAAAATGGACGAGAATTCTGATTCGACATCTTTAGCTGCTTTTGTTATAAGAGTCCCTTTTCTTTTTCAAATCCTTGATGCTACATTCCAAGTCACATTCTGTGAAAAACTCGGTTTGAATTCGTTTCCAGGCATCGTATACATCATTTCTACTTTTATGCTGCTTACGTGATGGATCCCAAATGATAGGTTCCTTCTGATAAATATCAAGAAACTTCAATATAACTTCATTTTTCAACGCCATTTCAAGATTTAAGATACACAAATCGGCCGCTAACAAACACAGAAACTTGTAACTACTGGTCAAGTAAAGCCCGCGTAGTGTAGCGCAGACAAAACAAACTCGGAAATAATTGATGGGAAGTGCAAATACTTGTGCAAGTCGCCGTACATACTACTCGCTACTTGCCAAGTACTTCGTTAGTACTTGGCAAGTCCCGCGTAGTAAGTTGGGGCTAGATCCTCATATTTTAGCCTCAGGAATTTGTGCTAGTATTTCGTACAGACCTTTTAAAGACACCCTGTATATATATACAAAAAAAGTAATATAGATATAAGAATACAATAAAAAAATTAAATTTAATTGACCTCGATGTCATTTTCTCCTAACCAAAAATGCTAAATAATATATCTATACAGGGTTAACTATGACTAAGTACAAAAATTTTAACCACGTGCTCAGTGAGGCCTAAAAGACAATAAAAAATTATTTCGGAATTCTAGCTCGATGTTAAAAAAATGGGGCAAAACCCTCTTTTCCTACGGAAAGTCGGCGCCTATGTCATCAGTCATCGTCCAAGATGGCTACATATGTCAACTAGGTATATGTTCTGTGCAACTAGGTACCATGCGGTCGTTTCTCACAACGTTCCAACGTTGCCGAATGTAGAAACAACGAAAGTAAACATTTTTATTAATAATAATACCTAAGTACCTGATAGATAACAGTTAATCCGGTTAGCTACAGTATTTTGCATTCGTTTTCGTTCCTTCGTTCCAAACTGCCTAAACTTCATTTTCACTCATTACAGGTCCGTCAGAATTACTCCACAAAATACACACTTCGCGTAGATGCAGTTAATAAAATTGCCCATTTATTTTAAGAAAATTGATTGTGAAAGAAATACTAACAGAAAACTTCGAATACACCCGTGGCAGTTTTTAATTTATAAAATTTTGTCCGATAACGGTCACTCCACTGCATTGCTCTCAACTCTAGGAAATATCTCCATGTACGTTTAAAGAAAATTGTGGAAAACTACACATGTCCCAATATATCGCAACCATCCATTATTTAATGAATAAAACGTTTAAAACTGAAACTGTCACTAAAAACGGAAAACTAAAATTACATTGTCAACGCCACCGTTCAGTCTTCGGTCCGCCTACACCGAGAACTTAATATTCTTCAGATAAATATTCTTATGGCAATCAATATAATCAATATTATCTTCTTTTATGTACGATCGTGGGTTTCTTCATTCTAGTATTGTTTTGACATTTCCTCCGTGACATGGGGTTAGGGTTACACGCACATAGCACTTGTCTTGTCAGTCGATATAAACTTATACTGTGTTGTAGGTTGCATTGTGTCTAATACTCTACAAATGTCAAACAGTAGTGGTCAGAAAAGTAATATTACAGAGCACTGTGAACGCCTCTGGATATTTAAAATAATAATACTACAATATTATTATATGCAAACATGGTCGATTATTGTGTGGACAATTATTTTGCTAATAAAAATTTCTTAGTAAGTAGGCATAAATATATGTTTTGTAAAATGTAGATCAGAAAGAATGTAAGAAGAAGAGGAAGAGGTGTGTCAGAGTTGAGTTGTAAAGATAGGAAGTGCGAATTAAAGAAAGTAGTAAAACGTTATTGGGTATTTATTTAATTAACAAAGAAAATATTACCCTAACAATTGTTAATATCGTTACTATTATTAGTTTTCAGTATTTGCTTTTCGCACATTCAAATTCGTGTAATCGGAAATTACGGATATGGTACTAATTTATGGGAAGTGCGACGAAAGTGCATATCGCAGCAGCAGAATATCAAAGACGTTTTCCAAATAGACAGAATATGCCAAATCCTCGTACATTTGTAGAATTGTACAACGTCCACGAATGTTGTTTTACACGTGCTGGAGTTTTAAATACGTATGTACCTAACTTGAAAATAAAAAGAACCAATTTCATACTTTTTAAAATTCTATGAAACTTCTGTTTTACTTAGTGACATAAAAATAAAGCATTTTTAAACTACAATAGATATACCTAAATTTTTATTTATGAAATGGTCGAGAAACCAAGACGTCCCCAGCAAGTATAACAATTTTTACAAGTTATAATGTAAACAAGTTAGAAAACAGAAAATAATTCAGCTTTCTTGAAATCTCCAAATATCAGTCCTGGAAGTATCAGTAAGGTAGGTTTTACTCTCAGTGCTAGGTACCATATCGTGTTTCTCATTAAATAATCTAGTATATTGTAATTATAAAACTTTCTTTAAAAGCGCCGTAAATCGTTACACGTGGCAACGCGGTGCTCTGTCACTACCTTTGACAACTTTCACTTTGGCAGAACATACCTAACCTCGAAGCTGACAGGCGGCATAGTCGCCGAGAAATTTTTTTCGCTTTATAAATAAGTTTGGAATTTTTTTGAAGGGTGATACCGTTAATTCTGATTTTTTCCTATCCCCTCTTAAAATATTTGTACTAAGTCATAGTTAACCCTGTATACGTTTCCTTTCAGTTTGCAATCAGACTGGTTTGGCTGAGTGGACTATAAGTTTTTTTTATTTTTACTAACTTCCAACTTAAAACGCATTAAAATAACAAAATGTTGGATATAACAAGAGAATACAAAATAAACGTCTTTCTTCTATGTTATCAACTGTGTGACTTTTCCAGTATCATTTGTAGGAACTCCTCTTCATTTTTAGGTACAAAAAAGAAAGCAAACATTTGTTAATATCGTTTATTTGTATTATATTAGTAAATAATATGTAATGTAAAATAGTAGTAAAAAAACTTGGCAGAACACAATTTTCACCATATAAATATAATATAACATTATAAATTGGTAAAAATTAAAAACAAAAACCATAACATACTGAAACAATCACAAAATTACTTAACGTTATCGAAGGAGGCACTTAAAATGTATAATTTAATTCCATAGCGCAATCACGTATACAAAAATTTACAATACGTATATGAGCGGAGCATCAGCCACATGCACAGAGATCTCTTATCCCTAAGAAACCCGTACATCGTGTCCTAATTACAAATCAGTCGATACTAGTTCGCTACAATACAAAATTTCCGTTCTATGCAATTCAATTATTAGCCGATACTTTACAAATATATTTTACAATTTTGTACACATCAGTATAATTAACATCAATTGACATTTTGGCAACCTAAAACTTTCACCTCTATGCATATTCACTAGGATTTTAAAATTAAATATTATATGTTACAATAAATATATTATATAAATAACAAAATAGGGGGAAAAGTTTAATAGGGATATGTTACATGTCAAGTATAGATTTGTTACATAAAAAAGCTACGATATGAAGATAAGGCACACAAAATGACATGATCTGTTTATTATCTGTCACGGAAAGTCTTTTGTTTGCCGTCTAACGTTTCCCGTTCTTGTAGAAATAGGCCTAAAAGTTAAGCCACATAAAAAAACTCGCTCTAGTGTACGAAATGGATAAAACGTGGATTGTGGCAATTGGATAATTAATGAACTTCTAAGCAATTAATCCATGTTTCACCCATTTGGACCACTAATGTTACAAGATAAATGTTAAGGGTATTATACGAAGCATTTTTTTCGCAGTAAACCTGATACATTCCAAAACAATATGTCAAGTTTGACGAAATATTAGTCTTATACATTTTTCCAATCAGTACTCTATACAGGGCGATTTTAACCTATATGTACAAATTTAGCTGAATTTTCTAGACCTCAAAATAAGATGAAAAGTCTATTTAAGCTTGTATCCTAAAACGTGTGTTTGATGGATAATATTGGATATCTGACCAAAATTTTCAATTAGAATCACCTTTTCTTAATAACGATTGTCGATATTATAAAAAATAAGGGCACTTTACTCTTGAGCAAAATTTACACTTTTGGACATACCTCGCATACGACTGCAAAAAAATTAAATCTGATGACTTCATTTTGGGTTTTATGCCATGCAAAACTTTTTATCAAAAATATCTTTTTTTCATAAAATCAATAATAAAAAAGTTCCCCATATGGTGCCGACTTAATTGAACACGCTGTATAAGTATTGATTGTTTCCTTTCTTTTGTTTAAAAGCCAAGTTTCATAGAATAATGAGATTTAGCATGCGCTCCAAAACTGTTGCCGACATCGAATTTCAACAAGAGTACCGTTTTTCTGTAAAAATCCTTAATTTTCATTTCTCCTATGAAATTATCAAAAAAATATACACAAAAAATTTTGGGTATGGTAGATGGATAATATTGGATATCTGACCGAAGTTTTCAATTAGGATCAACTTTTCTTAATAACGACTGTCGATATTATAAAAAATAAGGGTACTTTACTCTTGAGCAAAATTTACATTTTCGACATACCTCGTACACGACTGCAAAAAATTGAAATCTGATGACTTCATTTTGGGTTTTAGGTCATGCAGAACTTTTCATCAAGAATAACTTTTTTTCATAAAATCAATATTTCCCCATATGGTTCCGACTTAATTATTGGGCACACTGTATATATGGAAATGTTTACTTCTTTATTTTTACTACCAAAAACATTTTACCTGTTAAATTTTTGTAAATTACATAACATTTTTTCACTATTCTTCATTACCTTAGTTATAATTTCCCCAAGTATATGCGTACAGGTTAAAAATCACCCTGTATATTTCCGACAAATACAAAAAATTCACGCATAAGTGCATCATAAACAATCATTCTTCTATGCTGTAAAGCTTAACAAACAAATATCTACAGACAAGAATGCAATTTTTCGTCAACGCCTAAGACATTTAAGACTAAATTAATAAATGAATATGAATAATTGTCTTTATTTCGGAATGTACCACATTTATTCGTTTTAATGCGGAAATTACCTTATATTGTTACGAGGTCCAGGTATTCTCGAGGCGGGTCTAGGAATACCTGTAGGTCTAGGCAAGCCACTAGCTCTAGGTTGTTGGGGTTTCACAAATAGGTTATCGCCAGCTACATTAATTTTTTCTCTAGGCATGGGAGGTACCTAATGAAATTGAAACAAAAACAAATGTACACCGTATTTCACTTTTCACGGAGTCACCTTTGTAACTTGCTTATACTTGGTATTCAATTGTTCTGCATTTTTGACAGTTTGCACATACTCATAATGTAACTATTTTGACAGTGTGAGGTATTAATTTAATCATATACGTCCCACGTAGTATCGAAAAAGAGGACAAGTTTATATAATAAAAGCGATTTTTTTAGGAAATTATTTTATCGGATTCTTATTCGGCTTCATTAGAAAACCCTCTATACCAAATTTTGGCAGCTTGCCTTCAACAGTTTTTTACTTTTCCGTAAATAGCTTGAGCATTTATGTCTTTGCTGTCAGACCCCGAGTCGAAATGAGATGGGAAAACAAACCTCTTTGTGTCAAATTTAGATGAAACCTCGTTAAAACTGTTCAAGATATGACTACCCAAAAATTTAGTTCTATTACATTCGCATATCTGTTAACTTTAGAACTCTAATACAGTTAGAAAAACACTTTAATACTACTGCTTCTTTTTTTATTAAGCTTAGTATTACATTATCGCAAAGAAATATTGTGTCCATTAAAAAAAAATTTGAGGCAAATTGCTAAAATTCGGTACAACGGGGTTTCTAATTAAGCCAAATAAGAAGCCATTAAAAATAATTTCTTAAAAATTGGTCCCCCTTTCAATCCTACGTGCGACACCTATGACTAAATAACACCTCAAATTGTCAAAATAGTTTATAAGAATGTATAAAGGTTCGTTTATCTACAGTCATCCAGCGTGTCAGACAAGTACCGTGGCAGACACCATGTATTTACATCTAACGTGAAGTGTCCCGTGTCAGACATCGACAGACACTGTCGTCGGTGTCGGACACGGCCACTCTCACTGGCAGTTACTAAATACAAAACACGTCTGCACGGTTCCGATACTCTATTTACACTGCCCGGTAAGTAGCCACAGACACGTACAGACATGAACCGCGCAGACCAAATATTCTTTCCGAGAATACTGGCCGGTCACGACCCTTGTCTGTCAGCGTCTGTGTGGCCGTGTTCCGATAGATATAAATACGTTAATATACATTGCATATAATAATATTATTTTGTCTGACACCGCACGTGTCTGACTCGCTGGATGTCTGTAGATATAAACGAACCATAAGTTGCCAAAAGTTCAAAACAATTCAATAACAAGTAAACAAGTTACAAAGGTGGCTCCATGAAAAGTAAAACACAGGGTATAAACATATACTGTTTGTATAATAAAGAAGGAACTACAGGAAATCGAAAAGGTACTACTTACAAAGTATAAAAGACAGAGTGGACAAAAAAATTTATTAGAAAGTTTACCCTCAGCAAACACGGAATTCCAGGAAACAACTACTCTGCGGGCTAATGCCCCGACAAACAACAAATCTATGCCATTAGGGCTGAATAAACTTAACTATTTTATTTCAAACGCTACCACGCTGTTAACTGGGATATTTTATAATACATGTATTATACTGCAACAGAACGTATAATTATGATTTAAAAGCGTTTTTTACACTCGCTTTAAAAAATAGTCTAGATGCTTAAAAATTTAACACCTTAAAGTGAATAAGAAATATTTTGCACTTTTGTACAAACAATTTACATTGTTTCCTGCATGTTTAATTTTTATCAATTTTGCGTTATTATACACATAAATCGAGAAACGTTTATATATTTTAAAATATAAAGTTAAACTTTTACTTACTTCCCGCTGTTTAAGAAATAAAATAAATTACAAATCGAATAAGCCACTGAAAATATATTTTGCTTACCTCGGCAACCTTTGAACGGGTATCGATGTTCTGCGTAACGTTGGGATTTGTCGCTCTAGGCAGCGTAGTTGTCGTGTTCAATTGAGGTACTATAGGTGGCGCCACTGGCAGATTAGCACTTATAGGCCTCAGACTGGTGTATGAACCTTTCAATCGGTGCCCCATCGTCTTCAGATTGGTGGAGGATGCTTGGGTTTTGATGTTACCCGATTTGTACAGGTTACCCTGCGAACCGGGAATATTTGACTGCACTGTTCGCAGATTGCTGTAGGAAGCCCTTATGTTATTAGGAATTACTTGCAGAGGTTTTTGACTGGCCAAAGTATACGTAGAACGGTGCGTATTCTTCAACTTTGTGTCGATGTTGCCGCCTAGGTACCCCATACTTTTTACAGGTTTACTAATGTAATTTTCCATCGATGCTTTGGAAAATGTAGATTTAACACTTTTATATTCGTCCGTAGAAGATACGTCTGAATCAGACAAAGGCTCGTTGGGTATGATGGGCGATATAAAATTATTTTCCCACAGATTTTTCGAACCTTGGACTGTCTTTGGGGTTGACATGACTTGCTGCAGACCTGGAAAAATAAGGTAATTATTTTTAAATACATTTAGTTTTGGAACTTTTTACCCACTATTGAATTTGCACAGGAAGTGTTAACGGGATAAGGGGAATTTAAAATTTCAGGGCATCGAAGACAGCATCGGTAGCTTTCGATAAATATTTGAAAATAAAATCTATGAAATAAAGGGAAATATAAGGAGGACCTGAGAGTTAGATCCTTTAAAATCATGAAATATAGAGCATTACTAAATGAAATATTTATTATTTAGTTATACATAAAAAAATATGATTTTTCATTTGTAGTATGTTTTTTGCTCTTGAACTCTGTCATGTTTAGTTGTATGGAAAATGTGTACAGCACATGCAGCTATTGTAACAGTTTAAGCAATAAAATTGTCTCTAGTCCTTAGACATCCTCTGCTAAATTGTGCACATATAGAGAATAACAAATAAGGCAATGGAATAGACTAGATGAAACACGGGTGCTGCGATTTAGCAGATTTAGCACTAGAAATCTAAGCGCATATTACCATATTTTCCGAGAAAGCACTCTATCTGAATATATAAAAAAACAAAAATGAAATTTATTTTGTTTCTAAATTTTTTGATATTTATTCATTTTATTTAAAGTTTTGTAACATTTTATTCTAAATCTTACAATATACTTGCGGGTGTCAAAATATAAATGAACACCCTGAATATACAGATTTGGAAAGTGGGGATCTTGATGGTGAATTGTGTTTTGCCGCTTGCGTGTATTTGAGTCATGCTACACGCATAGTTCCACCACAGCGTGCTCCCACTCTTTGCATAAGGCAGTGTTGCCAGGTGGGAAAAATTCAGTGCAGCATGAGGTTTGGAGAAAAAAGCATGAGATGGCTTAATTTATCAAAAAACACCTCTTGGCACAGCTTAATTTTTAATTACTTTTGTAATGCAATTTTTATTTCATTAAAAAGCATTATGTTATGCTATTTTATCGTAATATTACGTTGTAAGTAGGTACTTACAGGTACTTACTTAAAAGTTATTAACCACGTAACCTTTCTAATTTATTTTATTGTTAGGCCGGGCAAACGTTGAGGCGTAGTTGACGTGACGCAGGGTGACTCACGGGTCGTAAAATCTGTTGTTTACAAAAAATGTAGGTACCCTTACGCAATAGAGTTAAGAATCACTGCAATACAGCGTGAATACAGCACTCACACCGCATATCCGTCGACTGTCATACCTGTTTATGTATTCATTGCTAATTATTAAGAGAGCAGTCTACAATAAAGGACATTTCAAGTACCCAAATATTATAGATACCTACGTCTATCTATTCAATTTTGCCCTCGATTTTGCCTTTATTTCTCGTTAGTTCTTTGTTTTGGTAGATTTCAAAGAGTAATTTTAATAATTTTATATTTCTTTTTGTGTCTATTAAAAAGCATGAGACCTGACAACACTGGCATCAGTTGACCGGACAGTTAGATTTGCAATGGCAAATTGGCGTTGCGATACGGAACCGATTACCGTAGTAGTGGGGAATGCTAGACCAATGCACGGCGCCGCGCCACTTATACTTCGTACCTCCCCTGGGATAAAGCGGCAATTTCTACTTTCTCTGTAAAGATCCGCAATTTCCGAATCTGTATACACAACTTCAAATTTGGTGCAATTATATTTATAAAAAAAAGCATAAACTGATATTTGTTTGTTTATAGATTATCATGTGCAATTGAATTTATCTGAAGCACAAAAATTGTTAAATACAGATTTATCTTCCTTAATCATCCTTGTATTTCTATAGTGAATAATAAATTAATCAACAACTAAAATACCTTTGATCCTACTTAAAATTGTGATGTCATAACAGATAAATATAACATTTTATTCTCATACCATACAGAATTGTTCAAAAATTCAATTCAATTAGCTTAAAATGTTTTTTACAATAAAATAAATAAACTCTAGATGCTAATAATAAAAAATATATGAGCGGGTGCATTCAACGCTGGTGGAGCAACGCTTTGCATTCGTCTGCAAAGTTGTTGGTTTCACACAATATTATTAATTATATAAACAATGCAAGAAAAAAACTACAAAGCAGCACTTACTTCTTTCTTGCATCTCCACAATTGCATCCACATCTGCCATATTGAGCATTTTATTTGATTCTCGACTACTATTTGACAAGCTGCTCATTCTGTCTAAACTGTCAGCAGATCCGGTAGAGCAACCCATTGATGTTCGCGTTATATTTGTCCCTCTGTTTAAGCCATCCTCTTCGATATACGTACCATCCAATCTAATATTATCATCAAGACAGTAGCTTAATCTGTTCAAATCTGTAATTTGAATGGTTTCAGAGAGCTGTTTTTTCATATCCTCGACCGTATCTTCGTTAGAGATCGTTAGACTGGCTATCACCGAATTGTTCTGTTCGAAACTTTTAAGGCTGCAGTCTTTTATAAGAGATTGCGTAGTAGCATTTCCATCAGACATGGGACCGTCTGGTGACACATTGAATGTGGAATTCAGAGCTAATGTGGCATTTTTTATGTCCGATTTTCTGAAAGTACCTTTCGATCTAGGTGTGCGGCGATATGTGCCATTTAAATTGGTAAATTGGTGACTGTTTATCTCGTGCGTTTCCTCATTGTTGGTGCCTTCGGTTGGATCTGAATTTTCTGGTGCTAAATTAGAAAAAAAAAACAATAAAAATAATATTATTAGCTATGTCGTAACTAACCAACAAAAAAGATGTTTCTTGATTTAAATTATTGACTATTATATGTACAGTTTTCTGGGATAAAATTTTGTACTCTTGTACTTTTTTATTGTTGATTTTTCAAGAAAAAAATATTCTTGATAAAGTTTTACTTAGATTACAATAAAAACACTTTGCTTAAGAAACATATTTTGAATTCTCTGTATATTTGATTACATATCTGATTACTGTTTGATTTCCCAAGATAAGCAATACTCTTTATGAAGAATAACTTTTTCCAGAGATATCAAATGAAAAAGTCTACAATACACACTATAAATCCACTTTTGTACTTTTACCAAACAATTATTATTACTGTTAATTGCAAGTAATTAATGATTTTGATACATCTATCTCACTTACCAACTTCAATTTGTTTTTCATAAGTTGTATTTAAATCGGCAGTAGAATTGTTTGATTTGTCCAAAGATGAATGCAGTTCCTTAGCAGTATTTTTTCGAAAAGTGCCACTATTAAACGATATTTTTTTTAGAAAACTTTCGGGCGTATCTGAATTAATACTGCTACAACTTTCCGTAATAGACTGAAACATTGGTGGTTCTGAATCTTGCAGTAAAACGGTCTCTGTATAATCGGTATCACGGATTTCCCTTAATACTGGATCATTCTTAATGAAACTGCTATCCATTAAGTTGGCAAAAGTAGAAGAACACATGGAATTCACGAGACTAGGAGGGGACATATTCTGAAATGAATCGATTTCCGCAGAATTTGCCAAGATATTTTCAAAGTAATAACTGTTTGTAGGTTGTGTCAAATCAAAATTAAGTGGTTTAGCTGCAGTTGCTGTTGGTTCACTAATTTCTTGAATAATACTGTTACTAATGTTATTACTTTTTCTTGAATGGTGGGAAGATTCATTTTGTGCATCATTACTGCTGCCATATACCTCTTCGTTGTATTTTTCAATACTCGGACGGGTAAATCTCTTTTTCGGACGTGTGAACGTTCTAGAATCAAAATTCTTTTGACTTTCATTTGGAGATTTAATTGTACTCAAAAAATATTCTTCATCTTTTATATCATCATTGTGTAACCAGCTTCGCAAATCTGTAACGGGACAGCTGTCACTGACTTTATACAACCTAAAATGTTTGATTTTTTTATTACAAACAGTTTCTTATATCGTATTATTTGCTTACCATGTTTCGTCGTTGTCAAATTTAATTTTAGTAATGTCTATTATATCATATTCAGCATCACTTTTGGAAGCAGCAGGTTTAAGCATAACTAACTCAGTTCGACTTTTGATAAATGGAAATTGTTCTTGCATATTTTGATCAGTTGACAAATCCATTTTTACAAGATAGTGCCAAACAACCTCCTGTCAGTACATTTGTTTGAACCAAGTAATCAAAATATTTTTTGGCGACAAATTTTATCAAGATATTTGTAATTTAAAACACATACATAGAGAATTTAAACACAACTTTTGAAAATAACTATAAATTAAGTATATAAAACAACTTTTTACTGAGAATTTTTTTACCCGTCCATTGCACTTTCTAATGGTTTTGTATGTGCCAAGTGCCAACTTTAGATAGAAAGCAAACAAAAAATACTGTTATGTTTTGTTCTCTTTCTAATGTATACAAGATGCTACATACTTACGTGTCTGGTTGGCCTTCTTATTTCTGAAATAGCTTCCACTTATTTTTTTTTATGTTGCCAGTCTGCCAGCATCCTTAAGAAATGTCAAAAATAAAAACATAACCTAACTTAAAGTCACTAACATTAAAATCGTTCTAAAAATGGATAAATGTATTTTAGTGCAATATTTAAACTCTATAAATTCTGTGATAAGCGAAACTTTTAGGTCAACCCAACGGATTAAAGTAAGCACGATATAAAATATGCTTAGTAGTTTGTTAACAATGATTTTTTTAGCTAACATGCTTTGATGTGTCTGACGGTTATATAGTTTTTGGGACTAGTAGTGGAGGTATTTATATATTTAAACGTGAACCATGTGAATTTGTAAAAATAATTCCAAGTAAAGTGAGACTTTAAGTACATTATAATATATTCTTAGCACTTAGATATGTAATTTTAGGATGGTTCTGCAATAAAACTTGTAATAGATCCGAAAGGAAAAAATATGGCAATAGCAAGCTCAAAAGGACTTCTTATAATTTTAGAAGATTTTCTAGATATAAATGTTAGACCTTTAATTCATAGCGAACATGAAGGTAACACAGTTACTACAATAAAATGGTGTGGTAACACCGTCTACAGTGGAGATGACACAGGAAGAGTAGCAGTATTTTCTTTGAGTAACTTATTGGTATGACTCTTTCAAGTATGTTATTTGTTAATAATTTATATGTAAAACATCTTTTTAGACAATCTTTCAAACAGCATCTGCTACTATAATGCACTTAGATTCTAATATCGTTCAAATTGACTCGTATATGTACTACTTACTTGTTTCTACTAAAACTCGAACATATTTATGTGATACGGAAAAAGAATGTTATAAACAAATTGGAAAAAAGTTGAGAGATGGAAGCTTTGGGGCGTGTTTTTTTAATATTGCTATTAATAATTCTCCAGACACATACCAAAGTATTAAAGGAGTATTCAAGACAATAAAAGAAAATGAAAGTTTAATGACAACTTTGGATAATAGTGATGTTAAAATATACTGTGCTCGGCCAGGCGCCAGACTTTGGGAGGCAAACTTTGAAGCAACGGTTCTTGTTACTCATCAGTTTAGAGATTCTCTGACTCAAGGCCCTTCAGATATATTGTATCTTGAAGATGTTGAGGATCCAAGATTGAAAATTTGTATTTACACAGATTTTAATGAACATTTAAAAAACTTCAATTTTGGTTTAATATATCCGGTTTTATCTAAATTTGTATTTTCTCATGATAATGAAGGAATTTATTTCTTCGATCCAACAACAAGTAAGTTGGCATTTTGGAGTAACTGCTTTAAAAGTATCAAACAAGTTGCAATTTTGGGATCTGTTATATACATTTGGCAAGATAATTACCAAATAAGCATACTCTCATTAGAGCTACTAGAAGAATTCATTATTAAAACATTATTCAATAAACAGTATTATTTTTGCACCGAATTGTGTATAAATTATTATGATGATGTGATATCCTTAATAGAACGTTCTAAAAAAATACATTTGATATCTATTTTAAAGTCTAAACTGGTTGAGAAAAATGCTACAGAATTATTAGAAAAGTTAATGCCAGTTTTACAAATTTTGGACAAGTTTAATAAAAAAATGGCTGTGGGAAAAAAACTTTCAAATGGAATTGTAATAGTTGAAAATTCACATACTGAAGCTTTAGATTTTGATATGTATATACCAGAGTCTGTCAAGAATTTAAGAAATTGCTCTTCCGATAAAGAAGACAAAAATATAACTGAAGATATGAAAGAAACATTCAATTTCAACCAAATTGTTAAAGAAAACGTAACCGAACATCAGAAAACCCTTCCAGAACAAAATCCAAACTTGTTAACTTTATACAAACAGTTTAAACTCAATAAAACTCACAAAAATGTTGAGTTGACTGAACCAAGTGGTTTGATGAAAGAATCGAGTTTGGAAGATCTGTTTACTTTATTTCAAGATTTTACTAAATATGTAGAAAATTTAGAAAATACCGATGCCACTATGTGGTGCAAAGAGCAAATGCTGAAACAAGCATCTAGGAAAAATTTTGATGTAAAAGGGATTGATGCAAATACTTTATCATTTGTGCAGGATGCATTTCTAGAACTATGTAATTCGAGATATCTTAGTTGCAGGTGTGATTTTCCTTTGCCAAAGGCTCACAAAAACTGTCCACAATATTACAAGTTGGGATGTAAACTGTTGAGTCACTGTGAAAATGTAAATGTTTATTTAACAAATGTTCCTTTCATGCATAAATATGTTTTAAGCAGAATAAAGAAACTAAATGAAGCTCTCCCATATTTACCCCTAATAGTTCAATTTAACGATCCAGAACTGTACGAGTTATTTAAAACTATATTTACATATGATACTTGGGATGAAATCATAAGATTGTACATAAAGCTGAGAAAAGGAAAATGTTTAAATTGTGACCTAAGCATAGAGTTGAACGGAATATGTTCATGGTCAAGCCTGGGTATACTGATGATAAGATCCATTGGACCTCAAAATACAACAAGGTTGTTAAAACGTTATTCCCAATACATACCAAATGGTGGATTGGATGTGAAATTTTATCAGTGCTCCATATTAGCTTCCACTTTTGACCAGCCAGACAATGCTGTGAATTTTTTCAATAAAATTGGTACAGAGAACATCCTCCCCCAGGTAAGATTCTTTAGCTGTGACAGAAATTTATTATTATGTCTCCTGTTATCTGTTTTGCTGTTAGTGTTGTATGTAGGATGTGGATCCCAAGCAATTTTTAATTTTGAAGTCAGTTTTTGAAACTGACAATAATTAAATTTCTTTTTAGTTGGAAGATCAAATGGAGAAATTTCTGCAAAGGAAATACTTGGGCTGTCAGAGTCAAGTAATAAAATGTGGCAATACAACGGATGCAATGAAATGCTCCTATTGTGATATTTCGCTTCATGGAACTATTCTGAGTGATACTAAAAAATGTGATTTTGGTCATAACTTTCATAGCTTATGTTTTGCTCACAACAAGGAGATTTGTAATGTTTGTCCAAAAACATAAATATTTTTATACTTAACTGCATTACTTAAAATGTAATATTTTTTACCTTAGAACATATGTTTACTTGCCTCGTAAGATAACGATATCTAATAATTGAAAATATTGAATATATATAAAATAAGAACGTTGGGGATAATATTTATCATTTTATTTATTTTATTTGTTGTTCAAAATATACAATTTTTTAAACGTGTTCAATATTATTGAACCATCATCTGTGAAATATCAGTACCCCTGCTTTATTTATATGTACAGGTCGGATTTTTTAGTTATTGGTCTGTGGCAACTGGTATGGGAAGATTGCAAAGAATTTAATAGGTTATTTCCAAATAGCAGTAATTTCCACTTTCCAGTAATCGGACTATTTGCCATGCGCATGATGCGCAGTAGCAAAATTATAAATTATAGTAGTCCGCTTTTTCAACTTCACTTGAAAACACCTTGAAAATCAAAATATTACTAATAATTACCGTTCAACCAGTTGTAGTAATATATATATATATATATATGGTAATTCTAAAACAAGCAATTATTTCATGTTGAAAAGACATTTTACTACTGCGCATGTTAAATAGTCCGATTGCTGGAAATTACTGCTATTTGGAAAGAGCCTAATCGTGGCCTAATCATATACTAGGTATTCTGTGGCCTAATCTATTATTGCAAATATTTTAAAAATGGAGGTATATGATGATAATAATTATTATTTATGTACGAATTGTTTATAAGATAAAATTGTTCTTGCATCGAGCCTTGTAGTATAATATACATGAATTTATGTCATATTTCAGAGCTATATTTCTTACAGGAATCATATAAATGGGGCTTTTGCTAATACTTGTAATAATAACTATTTAGAACACTTGCTTTTCGCATTTCGATGAAAATTTAAATGAAATTGTGGCAGATGAAAATGGTGTATTAACGTTTACAGGTTTAATCTTGGCAAGTTCCGTTCCGACAGAAAGAGGAATCTGTGAACCACAGTATACTAAGCAATCTGTGAACAGAAGCTTATAAAACTTGTACAGTAAAATAATGGCGTGCAATACATGTCAACTGACACTTAGAGATTTTATTGTTCTTTCTTCAGACAGAACAAGATTAGTTGATTTCTTAATAAATCATGGTTTGTTAAAACGCAATATTACATGTTCTGCTTATCAGTCAGAACTTAAGCTGAACATCAAAACTTTGACGTTTCAATGTCATAAAAAATATTCCAAGAATAAAAACAAGAAGAAAACATGCAAATTTAAGGTAAGTTCTCGGAAGGGGACATGGTTTTGTAATTCTCGTATGCCCATTGAAAATATTTCCTACATGACGGTGCTTTGGCTAAGACTTCCATACCCTAGACAAAAAGTTATTAGCAGAGAATTGAAATGTAGCAGTGTGACAGTGGTCAACTGGTCAAATTATTGTAGAGAGGTGTGTGTCCAATGGGCAATACGCAATTCAGAAAAATTAGGAGGGCATGGAAAGACCATTGAAATTGATGAAGGAAGATATAATGAAGGAGGACACTTTGTTTTCGGTGGGTTTGAGAGAAACTTTAAAAAAATATTTCTTGTACCAATTGCAAACCGTTCTACTGAAACGTTGTTAGAAGTTATGAAAGAGTGGATTTATCCAGGAACTATGATTATTTCACAGTATGGAAAGCCTGTGATATTTTAGAAGATGAGAGTTTTCAGCATTTTAAAACTAATCACTCCATAGACATTGCTGATCCTGTGAAATCTATAGTTCACACTCAAAGTGTAAGAGGCAAAGCGCCACGCTGCGGTCGCAGAGAATACCATTTTGCCGGATATCTAGCAGAGTTTTTATTCAAAAGAGTGCACAATTCTGTTGAGGACATACACGAGTTTTTCATTCAAATTGCAAAACTTTATACACCCCAAAACGTTTAGTTTTTTAAAATTGTACTCTTCGTATATTGCAAATACTTATCGTTTTTCTTTGTGATCTCGTGCCAGTGTTCTTCGTTTAGATAATGGAAAAAGTGTATGAAACTTAACATATATATAAGTGATAATGCAGTGTGTGTAAAAAAATTTATTATTTTTGTTAATATGCCGTAAATCAAATGACAGTTGTCCTGCACACTTTGCGATTAGTGTCAGAGAGTGGCTAAATAAATATTTTAATAATAAATAGGTTCAGTTAAAATATGTAGATTATCCAAGTATCAGTTTCACCTCCAAATGGTAGTTTGACAAATATGATTTTTTGTTGCAAGTTTCTTTTTAACTAAAATAAAAGCAAGAATAATATTAGAGCAGTTTTTCACATTTTTATTATTTTCGATTACTTTACAACTTTTTAGAATTTCATGTGTAGTTAGGGATGTTAAGAAAAATAAAATTCTCATGTACTTATAAATTTAATATTAATTTAAAATCACAACAAACAGCTGGATAACAAAAAAAATAATATTTGCATTATACAAAATAATGTAAAAAATTATCTAGCTAAATTATTTTAATACTCGTTTTACAAGTATTTACTAGGTATTCAGTACTATTCTAAACCAAGCGCCCAATTGATTCCTTGGACTAGAAACAATACCATGGGCTGCCAAGCAACTAACCACCTTATCCAATCTAAAAGTTGTCCGAAAAGGACATGCGGCTTTTCCCAAGGATTTGAAAACATTTTCTTTAGGTCTACTTTTTCTTTGCAGTATGGACATGTTTGTTTTTTACCCACTATGCACCAGCCCCTTATACAAAATTCATGAAATCTGCAGGAAAATTTACAATGAACTTCTGCTCTTACAACGATAAAGTATAACACATTTTGAAAATTTCTAAGCAGTCAATCCACTTAGTATAAACAAATATAGACTCAGTCTGTACTTTTCAATATCACTTCTGTATATTAAATGTTCTCGGCCACTCTATATAAAACTTAAATTTTTTTCAGAATTAGTTGGAACATTATATTGATCCGCCCATAAAATTTTTAAAATTTTACGGAATTGCTTAACATAATAAGGTAGCAATATTTCCTGAGTTAATATAATATATTATGTATATACTCGAATCAAGAATTCAGACGTCTGACGTTACACATTATTTGTTTTTATTGTCAACGTAATTTTCGATATTTGATTGCATTAAAAACAATGTTTTATTGCAATTTAGTGCAATATATGATGCAAACTTTTACTGTAGTATATAGTTTTATTACTATCAGTTGCAGTTTCTTAAATGTTTTGATGAAAATATAATGAATTGTTCATTTGTTCGTATGACGTAAGTCGTCTGAATTCTTGTCGCGAGTATACCAGATGTACTCGTACCTAACTACAAAATGTATTGACAACTGAAAAATGTATTTGCTATTAACCGAGAACTACGTATATTTATAATACTTGCTAATTTATAAATCAATATTTAATATACTTTGTAGCAAAACTCAAATAGATTAGAACACAAAGTTTCCAATTATTTGTTCACCAATTACTAAAATACCACACATGCTTCTGCCTAAGGATGAATCTCAATTTCAGTGGTCATTAGACTTTTTATAATTTTTAGCTAAGCTCTATACGTAACCAATAATATTTATTTTTAATACAACAGTGTCATGTACTACAGAGAATTAATCAAGAATTATTATGCAAAACTTTCCTTTCCGATCCTGCATCGCCCCATTTATTCAACTGTTTACAATGCACTAAGTGGGTCATTAGTTAAATGCGGGTAATGGTGTGTCTCTTTCACTGTACATTAATTTACATTGCATGGAATCTTTGACATTACATTGCCATGTGCACTCTACATAATAGAACCAGTATATCCTCGGAGTAAGCTGCATGTGATTACACGAAATTTCTAAATAGATTGCCATTTTCTGTTTGACAGAACTTGATATTTTAACTATTTTTATTTTTGTTGCAATTATATAAATTAAAACAAACAAAAACTGTTCGTTTTTATTATATTCTGCAATTGAAGTTAAAAAAAAATTTTGAAAATAATTTAAAGCACTAGGAATATTGTGACAATTTTTTTTTCTTGCAAATATGAAATTAAATTTTAGACAGATTGCTTAATGGAAATTGATTAGTTTCATAATCTCCCTTACACCTTTCAAAATAAAAAATGCACAATGCTGTTTAATTTCTAAATTGAATTTACATTTCCATTCCTTATATTATTATCTTATAAATACATTGTAAAAGCAATTCAAACAATGATGACGGTGTTTTGCTATCTATGTATTATCTTGTTTTCAAAAGTTATCTTGGTATTCTGACAAAAGAAATGTTTATTAAAACTAGTAGTCAGTCTTAATATAAATATTCTTCGCAAATACACAATTGTGTTTTATTTGCAATACAATATTTAGTTAGTTTTCAGTCAAACGATAAATTGAAATATGTTGTAATACTAGCCCCTATCAACATATATACTTACACATGCTCACAGGTTAACTTGTATGTGTTCTCTAAAATACCTTCCTCGTTTTCATTGACTAATAATTTATTTCCACAAACAGCGCAAACAGATGGATCTAAACTTCTGGTGCTAATGCCTTGTGGGGAGTAGTACTTCAAAATAAGAAAACCAACAAAAGTTACAAACAATACAAGCAATGTCGTTCGTTCAGGTTGGTTCTAAAATACAGTTCCAAACCTATTAAGTACATAGAACTCATTAAAATGAATCAAAAAGTTCTTGTTAACATGGCTTAAAAGTTAAAATGCATCCTTGAAGGTTGCGTGCTCTCAAAAGGGTACAAATGAAACTATTTTTTTTTCTGTTGATAAAACGATCCATTCACGCTGTAAGTTAAGTCAAGGTCCGGTCCCGGTCAGATCAAAATAGATAAATATAATTACTGGAATTATTTGATCGAACCGATATTTATACCAGACTATGGCGGGACCATGTCTTGACCTATTATATCAATCGGCTTTTAAAGCATGTAACCCCCTAAAGATGCATTTTAAACTACATGTTAATAATGTATTTTTGCCTTACTTCAATGGGTTCTATACACAGTACAAATTTTGAATTCTATTTTAGGAACAGCCTGTATAACAAAACTAAAAATGTCTTACCCCTATATGGGCAGCCATTTTATCGGCACAGATTTCTGCAATGTCTCTACCTAAGACTCCGTAGTACAATCCATAAAATATAAACAATAATCCACAATCCATCCATGAATTTGCTTGAGCATTAAAAATCAAATTAAGTCCAAAGAACGTTGCCATCATAATAAAATAACCTATGAGACCAAGAACATAACTTAGCTTATAAAGTAAAAGGAACCATTTATAGACCAATCTAAAAAATATTTTATGGAAACTGGTTAAACATGTTTAATTAACAGTGATAGAAATATACAGGGTGAGTAATGGGACCCAGCTTAAACATAGCTTCCTGTGATCAAATAGAACCGATTTAGACAAATTTAGCTTAGTCCAAAAGTGCCTCATTTAGAAGTTACAGGGCTTCAAAAAAAATTGTTTTCTTGTTATGGACATAATTAAGAAACGAAACGTACAATCATGTGGAAATTTGGTACAATTATGTTTTAGATAAGTACAAGCATTGCGAAGGAGTAAGAAGTGCTGCATATCGTAGAGGACGCTCTTTGCAGTTTTTTTTGCAACTCATTTTTATTGTATCTTTTTTGTTGGTCCTATTCTGATACGCTTGACGGAAAATTATGAAGAAGAAATTCCTTCTTTCTGCAGCTCCTCCATTAAATTGATTTTGGCAATAAACAGCGATTATATCTGCCATTTCTGAGTTGGAAAACTGATTATGTCGAGGTGTTTTCAAAATTTGACAAAATAATACTAACAATTTGAAATTGTTTACACATTACATTTACACTTTACACAACGATAATTAGTAACCCAGTACAACAATTAATATTAATCTGACAAGCTTTTGATAAAATTTTATCTAATTTAAGCATACCAACGTCAGTTTGACATGTGGTAACTTGATCGAATTAGAAAATTTATTTCTATTTTAATGTGTGGAAAGTTTCAAACGCGTTTTTACCGAAAACGGTGCATCAAGTATAGCTTTTCTACGCAAAATTAATTTCTCCGTCATAATTTCCAGTCAACCGTATCAGAATAGGACCAACAAAAAAGATAAAATAAAAATGAATTGCGAAAAAACTGCCGAGAGCGCCCTCTACGATATGCGGCATTAGTTACTCCTTCACAATGCTTGTACTTAACTAAAACACAACTGTACCAAATTTAATAATAATAATAATTTGAAAATGATTGGACGTTTTGTTTCTTAATTATGCCCATAACAAAAAAACAATTTTTTTTCTTTGAAGTCCTGTAACTTAAACGAGGTACTTTTGGACTAAGCTAAATTTGTCTAAATCGGTTCTATTTGATGACAGGAAGCTATGTTTAAGCTGGGTCCCATTACTTTCCAGACACCCTGTAGTTTATTATACTACTTTATACCTTGGTGTGGTTCTTTCAATAGGTTTTTGAAGGGCTTTTCTGACAATAAGGCCTGATATACAAGAAAATAATAACCATATAAATATAAACCTCCACCAGTGACTTCTTAGACATAGTATGATAGGTACTAACCACATTCCTAACAATGTTATAAGCTACAATTTAAAATATTTTACAATGTTACTTCAAACAGTACTAAATAAATTTCCTACTTATTATACTTACAGAGTAACTTCTATAGTGCCGTTTCTTCCATTCAATCAGACAAACCTGAGCTACTATTAGAGTAATTATTAAAACTATAACCATTTCAGCATGCATTTTCTCATGTCCTTTGTGCTGTTCGTGTAGTCTTTGGTGTTCTAACCTATAAAACAAAATTTTAAAATAAATAACTATAATTTTCAATTATTAATTACCTCCATTTTTCTTCAGACGTAAGATCTTCCAAGCTCTAAAATCAAAATTGTATGTTTTTATTAAAAATAATAAGAAATGGATTTTCATTAATAATGTTTCATGTTATTTACCCTGTTTGTTAAATCAACTGGTTTATGTAAGTCCATTCTAATTCTTAATTTCATTTTTTCATTATATAAAATATGTTTCTAATTTTTAACCCAAAAATTTATTTCAACTGGTTAGGAAAATCTCATAAACAGGGAGAAAATGAAAATAATTAACTATTTT